>JARDYH010000002.1:13425000-14675000 GCA_029215795.1 Anniella stebbinsi | reverse complement strand
AACAGCAGGTTCCATAAGGTGTGGTGCTGAAGAAGTTCTGTTCTGTTCCAAAGCATTTGCGCTGTGCAGGGTCACAGGGTTCTATTTGGTCATCCGAAGTGTTTAATATTTAAATGAAACGACTGAGCGATGGATTTATGGTATGTGCCATCACTAGGGCAAAAAAAACCAAACTCTGTTTCTTCTTTTCATCTGACTCAAATGTTCCTACAGATGTGCTAAAGAGGTGTGTCGAGCTCAGGGCTGGGGGCAAGGCTAGGCATGGATTAGCACCTGATGATGGCCAAGGACCCAACAGGGGACAACTGACAAGGGCCCTCCTCTTAACCATTGCGACCAGCGTGTTCGCCTGCCTGTCCTTCTCACAACGGCAAAGGAATAGCAGTAGATGCCACTGCTCACTTCCTCACTGACTCACTGTCAAGTAGGGATGAGTGATGCTGCGAATTCTGTTCTGTTGAAGTCCAAATGGATTCCACAGTGTTTCAGTTCCAGTAAGTGGTGGCAAACTTTCGTGGATTTTTTTTTCCTGAGCCCAGACATTTTTCGCATATTTTGGGGGGCTCCCGCCATTTGCGCAAATGGTAATTTGCACAATATTTTTGAGATCTTTAAATTTGCACAAATGAGGTCATATTTTTTTTAATATTTTTTTTTATTGATGATCTCGCATAAGTGTGCACAATCGCAAGTTCTCTTGCCTGTTAGGTAGCCCTACAGAGGCATATTCCCCTCTTGTAAATATCCTTGTTGGTTTCATCCTCTCCACACACTGCCCCATTTAGCCCAGCAGAGCCATATTCCATACTGGTCAAAGTACTTCTCAGATTCTTCCTCCGCTTCCCATTTTCCTGAGTGATGTGGGGGATTGACAAGCAGGGCTACATAGCGGACATGTGGACTTGCGTTCGTACATACTCATGCAAGGTTACCAATACAGAAAATATTTTTAAAGGACTACTCACCCCTGGCAAAAAATGTATCTATCTATCTCTGTGAACCTTACCTAGGAGGTGTCTTTAAATTGAATACACAGTAAAGCAACTGGCATTATGAATATTCCTGGATTCAAACAGCAATTAAGGACCTAGACAAATTGGATGTACATTGGCTTTCCTCCACTCCCAGTTTTTGGCTAGACAACAACTTAATTTAATATCAACTTTTTATTATTATTTATGCCCTGATAAAGTTACAGTCTTTGCACACTGCAAAGTCCCTTGTTCCCAATTCCAACAAAACAGCCATTGCTGGCATCAAAACTAGTCATTGCAGCATTTAGGATTTCAAACTAAATAATGCAGACCTCCCAAGCTCCCATTTTGATGCAAATTAAAAACAGAATCATGGATAACGACACAAAATGGGGACGACAGGAACCAACAGATAGGGAGTAGGCACCACAATCCTCCCAAGACTCTTGATGTCTTCAATATTGATCCAGCATCCATAAGTTATGTGGTTAGAAACTCTGCATACAGGGGTTGGCTGAATTCTAGTCTTAATCAAGAAGGCAAAAATTATGACATCTAGGAATACAGTGATTTCCTAGATACACATATTTGAGAATTCTCTGCAGCATAAAGCAAATATGGACCTGGAGAAGGAGAACAATATTACTTCAGGTGTCTGAATTACTGTTTATTAAAACCAAGAACTGATTGTCTTTATCATATAATAACTGCAACTATCCTGCAATGAGCTCCCTAGAGAGGTTCACCTGGCACCTACATTATACTCTTTTCGACGCCAGGTGAAGGCCTTCTTATTTTCCCAGTCCTTTAACAGTTTACCATTTTAGTCTTTTAACTTTGCTGTTTTAAATCTGTATTTTTAATCTGTATAGATCTCTGCATTGCTGCTTGGTTTTATCCCGGTTGTGCTTTTATATTGTACTTTTATATTTTGTTTTTCCTACTGCTGTTTGTTTTATATCTTGAATTGTACTTGATGGTTTTAATTTTTGTGATCTTCCCAGAGACCTTTGGCTGTTAGGTGGTATAGAAATGCAATAAATAAATAAATAAAGCCATTCTTGCAGGATAATCATTATTTAAAAGGGGGTGGATCCAGTCTTAAACTTCAGGCCTTCTGGGATTGGGGAGAGGATCTCGGGTTTTCTGGCTTCCGGGATCCTCCCCTAGCATCCAAACACCAATGCGACATCCTAGAAGGAGAGAGGGGCGTTCTGGAACAGCGTGTTTTTTTTAAAGCGATGGTGCACAATTGTGTGGGTGCGAACCAGTGCCAAGGTATTTTTTTTCCAAAAAATTGGGAAACTTGGTGTCTCAACAGCCCCAAGAGCCCGAACAGCCCCCCCTGGAGAACTTGTGCCCATTTCCAGAGGCCCTGCTACTCGCAGGGAGGAGGTAGGAGGTAGGAGCCAGGAGCCAGCACCACACCACCCACAGTCCTTGGGGCTGTCCCAGGACTGTGGGAAAAACTGGGATAAGTGCCATCCATTTTATACTGGGGAAAGTGAGTGGTCATTAGGGTGCCCATCTGCCCGGATTTGTCCGGACATGCCCGGAAAATGGCGGGCAAATCCAAATCCGGGGGGGAAACCCATTTTGGGGGGCCAAATCCGGACATTTAGCCCCCCAAAGCTTGTTTCGGGTACTTACGGTTTTGGTCTTCCGAGGCCTGCCGAAACCATTTCTGGGTTCCTAGAGGGCCGTCGCTATGGCGATGGCCCTCTAGGAATCTGGAGATGGCTTCAGCAGGCCTCTGCAGGCCCATTTCAAGCACTTCCGGTTTCGGCCTTCTGAGGCCTTCCGAAGCCATTTCCGGGTTCCTAGAGGGCCGTCGCTATGGTGATAGCCCTTCTAGGAATCCGGAGATGGCTTCAGCTGGCCTCTGCAGGCCCATTTTTAGGACTTCCAGTTTCGGCCTTCCGAAGCCATTTCCGGGTTCCTAGAGGGGCCGTCACCTCTAGGAAACTGGAAATGGCTTCGGCAGGCCTCGGCAGGCTCATTTGGGGCACCTCCAAGGCTTGCCCCTGGTGGGTCATCCACACTTACCAAAACTCAGTCTGCAAACCCCTTCCAGCTCCCGCTCGACGATCCTGGGCCTCTTCTTGGACGGTGCAGGCAGAGGACAAAAAGCAGGCAGAGCAGCAGGTAGGACAGTTTTATCCTGGAAGTTACAAGGTTCTGAGAATTTTTCCAAAACTGCCCTCCACCTCCTCTCCCAGGTCTCATCCTGTACTTTTCTAATTCCCTTCTCTGCAACCCCTTGCTGCTGCTAAGAATATTTTCAAGGTGAATGTAAAAATCCCCAAAATTTGCCCAGAGAAATGGGGGAGGGGGAGGGGGAGGGAAGCAAGCATAGGAGCAGCCTTGGGAGAGGTATGTTTGTGTGAGTGTATTTATGTGATAGGTGCATGGGGTGCATGTTCATTTGTCTATGAATGGATGTGTGCGTGTGTGTTTTGTGGTGGGTGATTCTGAGAGAGTTTGGTGTTTGTGTGCATGTTGAGAGTGTATGAGGAGCTATAGTTTTGTATGTGAGAGTTGGAATGATATGGAGTTGATATTCCTATTTACGGGAAATAAATTTGAATGAATTTTCTAAGAATTAATTTAGAGATGGTTTGAGCAAATTAGTTTAGCTGTCTGGAAAAAAGGTGTTGTGCTAGAACAGAAAATGGCTTCAAAGCAGTACCTTTATCTGGTTACCTCACCCGTTTGCTTTTTTTATTGTTTTGTTGGAGGAGAACATTGAAATATATTGATGTATGAATTGACTTATTAGCAATATTTATTTACTGCTTCTTATTTGACTAAATCATGAAACAGTTTAAAAAAAGAATATAAAAATGTGCAATGGCATCATATTAGAAGTTCATTTGAACATGGCTGTGTGAAACGCAAAGTAAATGGATGCAATTTCAATGGGCTTTTTAAACATCATGAATACATAATTTATTATCCATCTCTATTGGAGGATGATTGTTACTGGCCATGGTGTTTTTACTTCATCTATGTGATATTTGCTGGTGCTAGCATTTGTTTTATCCTTTTAGTAACTGTACAAAAACAGACGATTCTTGTTAAATACAGTATCCTCCTCCAAGCTGGTTCTCTCCAGATGTATTGGATAAAACTCCCAACGCCCAGTCAGCATGACCAGATAGGAGTCACAGTCAAAGACATTTGGAGAGGATTGGGTTGGGGAAGGCTGAAATACATAGAGTTCTAAGTTTTTTTTAAAAAAAGTCATATTCCTCCTCAGTTTATTAACCTTCATAAGATCATATCTAGCTGAGCTGGAGCCTAGATCCACATTGCATATTGTATCTTCTATATATTTTTTCAATTAATTCTCAAAACCCGTGTCAGACTGTTAATGAATTTTCCATTTAATTCACTAATCTTTTGGATCTAACTATTAGCTCTTGCGCCAATGTGCATGGTGGGTGGGGTGGGTGGAGAAGGGTTTTTCACTTCTCCTGTAATTGCTAGTTATTTTATATTGTCCACCTGAAGTTTCTGAAGTCTGAAAGCCCAAAGTAAAATTGTTAAAAGTCCTAAAGACATTTCCATCAAAGTCCATTGGAGTTCTACTGATGAAAATTCTGACCAGCAAAATATCTCAACCTGTGCCAATATGAGTAAGATTTCCTAAAACCTTTGCTGGGTCTCTCTATTCCTCTTCCTTTTCTGCAACGTTTTTGTCATTAGGTATTGCTATGTCAATGAGGTAGTTGTGTTTTTCTTTTATATGTACGACTGTTGTGTCTGATCGCTTGCAAAGTATTGTCTTGTCCCAGAATTGTTCTGTCCCAGCATAGCATGGCTTGGCTTGACTTGTCTGAGTGTGTCTGGATCTCCTAGGCTCTGAAAGCATCTTTCTGGAAAGCACCTGCTGGTTGCATGATCGAGGAGGCCAGGTTCTGTGAGTACATAGTTGTCCTTGACAGGAGGGCCTTGCACTTGCTAAAGTAAGGTGAATAGATGTGAAGAGGCTGCAATCCTACATTCATTTATCTGGGAGTAAGCTTCATTGAAATCAACAAGAGTTATTTCTAAAGTTTCTTTGGCCAGTTATCTTTGGGTCCCTGACTGGGATTTCTATTCTCTACACACTGAGGCAGTGTAAATTCAGGATATACTTGGATACAAGGAGGGAAAGGTCCTTGTCTAGCGTTGTGATAATGGGCATCTGTTCTGGCCTTTCTTTGTATTGCTACTGACCATGGTTTTGTTTACATGGCTAATGAACCAGAGATATAATGACACATGTTTAGATTAGTTTCTCACTAATAAACCAGTAATTGAAACGAGCTAAGAGGTAAGAAGTGACTACAACAAGCCTTTAGTCCATTTTGTTCCATGGCTAATGTTTGCAGGGTAATCGTATTTTATACCCTTCCTGCAATGCTAGGTTTCTAGTTTGTTGTACTAGATTTTTCTGCACTTGTCCACTGCTTCATTTGTTCAGTGGTAGCAATGCTGAATATGTGAGAATAGATAAGATAAATGTTATGGGAAAAGAGTGTTAAATGTTAGGAAAGTTGGGACTATGGTCATCCAGTGAAGGATTTGCAGTCAGAAAACATATTTGAGGAAAGGAAAAACTATCACACAGAGCATAGCAAAAGTTTCAAAGTACAGCAAAAGCTACAAAAGTAGGAGTGAGTAAAGTTAATTTCAGATACATTGAATGTCTCACTTATTCTTTATTTTAGTGATTTTAACATGAAGATATTGTGTAGAACAGGTTTGTCTTAATTGTATGCTGTGAAATCAGACATGTGACCAAGGCCATGTTTGGGTGGGCACGCCCCCTTGGGGGCTGGACATGTTGGTGGGCACACCCCCTTGGGGGACGGCCATGTTGGTGGGCATGCCCCCTTGGGGCGGCCATGTTGTCCTCCTTTTTGGTTTCCAAAATATGGTCACCCTATGCCTGGTTGAACCCCGGATTCCCTGTGCATCATTTGGATGCACAGGGAGAACCTCGAGCTGACCCCGGGATAAGTGGATGGTGTAGACATGGCGCTTGAGTGGAATCACTGAAATTATTTAAGAGTTAAGTTACAGACAAACGTTATAATCCATGGGGCAATAAGATATGGTAGATCCTCCCCTCACCTTACACCCCACAACTCCAGAATGCTCTGTGGTAGCACCTCTTCATTGGAGAGGTGGGAAAGGAAAACCCCTGAGGCCCATTTTTAGTCCCTCCCTGAGTCTGAGGTTCAATACACCTGTTCTACACACTTTTGAGCCCTCACATGGCTATATATAACAGCACTAAATATCCACTGATGTAAAAGAGCAGCTGGAGTCTTATCTTTATGTCCTGTTTGTGAGCTTCCCAAAACCATCAAGTTGGCCCATGTAGGAATCAGAACGTTGGGTAGATGGAGCTTTGGCCTGATCTACCGATGGGCAAATTCGTCAGTTTTGCTTTTGCCTGCATTTGATTTAAAACAAATAAATAAATCCTTTCTCTCCTGAATGTGAAGAACTGATTGAATTTTGATAAATCCTTATCAGAAATAATATGAAACCCAGCCATCTGTACCAGCCAATTCATTAGATGCAGATATTCCCAGCATGGAGAGGATCATGTTGTATCTGCCTGTCATGTAGTTGTCAGGATCAGCTCAAGAAATTTTGCTGCCTGATGCATACATTACATGTACAAAAAGCCAGCCAGCCGGTGTTGGGACATCATTTTCCACTGCACCTGATGGGCAGCAGGCTAGCTTAGGAGAACCAATATGCACACACAGTGTTCTCCTCCAGCATTTTCCCTAGGGTGACCAGATAAAATCCAGGTCAGGGCTCATGTAACTTTAACAGTTGTAGAGAAAAGGGAATTTCAGCCAGTGTCATTTGTATGCAATTAGTTCCTGGTGAAATTCCCTCTTCATCACAACAGTTAAAGTTGCAGGGACCCTGCCTTCTCTTGTATATGGTCACTCTAGTATAGTGCATGCACCTTTAACTGTTGTGATGAAGAGGGAATATCACCAGGAACGAATTGCATACAAATGACACTGGCTGAAATTCCCTTTTCTCTACAACTGTTAAAGTTACATGAGCCCTGACCTGGATTTTATCTGGTCAGCCTAATTTTGCCCCTGCTTCCTATTCTCAAAATCTGCTGCCTGAGGCAGCCTTCTAATGGCAGGGCCAGCCATGATAGCGGTTAAAGGTGAAGAGTCTCCCAGGAAAAAAAAAGGGCGTAGCAACTCCAATTCAGCTCTAGCATAGGCCAGATGTACACCAAGCAGGATAGAGTGGTATGAAAGCACTATGAAAGCGGTATATAAAAGGCAGGAGCCGCACCAAGCAGGATATAGCACTATGAAAGCAGTATGAAAGTGGTATATGGTATGTGTCAATGGGCCCCAGCAGCTGTCAGTGCACTTCAATACTGCTATAAAGCAGTAGCGTGGCTCCTGCCTTTTATATACTGCTTTCATACCGCTATATCCTGCTTGGTGTAGATCTGGCCACAGTTGAATACACAAGGTTCAAATTCAGATTCTTTAAAGCAAAGCACTCAAAGCCCTGGTCACGGAACATTGCATTTTCACATTTCAGTTTCTCCCATATTGGATTTTTTTTTTTTCAATCTCAAGTTATTTTTGCCCAGACTATGGAGAAGTTTGGTAAATTCTTATCACAACCAAACTGAAACAAAATTCTCCCCTCTCTCTAGTCTGGACAAGCAGGGCTCTTGCATCCTTAAGGGAGCAGCAGTCCTTCCGATTGCGACCTTGCTGCTCAAAGCCTCTGAACTGCTCAGAAGTCTCCAGAGCTCCCTATGGCTTCTTGGGCTGAAACTGGCAGGGCAGGATGAGTGGCGGAGGCAGTCTCCTTCACCCCCTCATCCTCAGTCTTTGGCCATTTTTGCTGGCTTGGCTTTTCAGACCATCTAGCTAGGGTACTCTGGAAGGGGAGGGAAGGAGGCTCCTCCCCTCTCTGCTCCCCAGAATGTCCAGTTTCTTCCAGTTCTGAGGTCAGTTTTCTGACCTTGTAGGCCAGCTGGCATAGCCCTTCCCATGATCGCCCTGAGGGGGCAGGGCTGCGGCAGCAGATCCCCAACTCCCCCTTCCAAGATCAGAGGACTGTCTCCCACCTCGTAAGGGGTTTTCTGAGCAATCTTATAGTCCCTCGGACCCTCTCCTAGGGTCCATGGGATTGCTCTCTAAGTTCACTAACTTTGATTGAAAAGCTATTGCTGGTTGTTACAAAAGCCTTTCTTACAATAGCGCCTTTGACTCTGAGATCGTCCTTTTTTATTTTCTGTAGCTTCACGTTGCAACCCTCTTCGTTTCCCTATTGCACAGAAAAACTGAACGAAGGTTGTAAGCAAAACAGTAGAACCAATTTTGTGCTGATTTATATCTCTCCTTCACAATGAGAAAGCAGGACTACATGGGCTGTGACTCAACATACAGTCTGCCCCAGAGGGTATTGATAATGATCAAGAGAAAACAGCTACAGCAAAGATTTACATTCAAAGAGCATCTGTTGCCAATTGTGCCAAGAACATGCAATTACGGGCAATAGAGAGAGAAGAAAGTGATTTAAAACACGCTCACACACAAACATACAAACAAACACCTTCCACACACCTTCCACTTAACTAAGGTATGGTGCCTGAAATATGAGCCCTTTGGACAGGTTTACCCCGCACCCCGCCAACTTTCCAGCAGTGGAGAAGTTATTATAGCCCACTGATCTGTTGCATCAAGCTATCAGTTCAGCCAGGAAAGTCCGAAGGATTAAACTGCAGTGGTGGCAAACTTGTAATGCTTCCTACAGCAGTTGGAGTAGTTATAACTTGTGCTTGTCTACCTAGCGTGTCCCAATCGCTCTCGTTAAACACTTCCAACAGAGAGAAAAATACAGTATTTGGAATGTCAAGGAAAATAAAAAGGATATCTAGCCATTAAAAACAGACTGCTTATTATTAATGGCACCGTCTTTTCAGGCACATCTGCACCGTCAATTGGAAGGAATAGGAGCCCTATCAATGGAATTGGTTCATAGTATGATGTAAGCCAAAGATTGGTGACTTATCCACTGCAAAAGGACATTATCAGAAATATACTGGAGTGTGTCAAAGTAGTGTTACCAGTCAATATTTACACCCAAGATCATGGACTGACTACCATCATTTAGCATCTTTATCCCCATGCCAACAGATTTTGAGTGCTATAAAAGCTGAAAAGCTGATCCAATTTCACATGCTTCCTCAGCTTAATATCCACTTCCCATAACGGAGGAGCTCTTGCATGCATCTTCCTCCATGACAAATGTGTGCAATGGACTTTGCATGTGGCAGTTCGAATGTGTGGAAATCACACAATCGTTCTTCCCTTTCTTTGTGGAGAAAAGAAGAATCCTGCAGATCAGGATTGAGTCCCCCATATCAAATGTCATGTTATGTGCATGACCGAGAAGTAACCACATTTCACAGAAAGAGATTGCATGTGGAACGCATCAAACATAAACGTTAACTCATGGGTCTATGTTTGGAGGCTTCATCATAACTGAAGCAACACAGAGGAGCACATCCGAACACTGGAAACAACACATAGAGAAAGGTTGTCCTTATACTGCAACAGATACAGATGTAGCTAGTGATAGCTTTTGTTCCTGCTTGTCCATACCCTTTATTGTTCAATCTCTGAATCACTGGAACCAATTTTGGCAGAAGCAATTATATTATCATCATTGCACCGAGAATTACAACTTCGGGTAAGGGATAAGCATAGTAGACATTTTGTTTAGAAACACTTTAACACAAATCTGTTGAGTTATACAAAAGAACAAAGAGGGGGGAAAAACAGAAGCACAGAGAACATAAATTTGGAGATGTCTCTAAATAAAATGTTTATTGAGGCTTTTTTATGAGGTTTCGAGTAGTTCCTTAAGTGGAGTGTTATTGGTTTCCTGCAGATTATATGCTTCACAATCATACTGAATTATTGAAATGTCTAGCATCTAGCTATTTATCTGCACAAAATGTACTGTTTCATCTTCGCATACCGTGATTTGAGACTTCATACAAACAGAATTTTCAAAGATGAATGTGCTTACATTTATTCATAAACCTAACATTTCTGCAGGCACTTGGAGGTGTCCAATAGAGTTCATACGTCTTGATATATACATGAGATTCTAGTTCACAGGTGTAGATTAACAATGGTTATTGCTTGAGGTCCCACACTGGGAACCTTCCCACCAGGTCCCTGGAGAGAAAATGCTTGCAATTTATAGAAACTATCACTTAAGAAGGTATCATTACATGTAAGCAAATGCTCCCAAAATAACGCTAAAATACACCTTTAAACTTTATTGTTATTGAGATGAGAGTTAAATCTTTCTAACATTTTTTTTATCCCACCTGTCTTTTTAAAGATAGACTTGAACTGACTAACATGAACATTAACCAAAAAACATAATATAAGCCACTTTGCAAAACGTTTTGGGTGAGAAGTGGCATAAGAATACTTGCATACAAACTTACATAACATGTTTATATTGTACAAGAGAGACCGTAACAAAAACCTGTGGTGTAGTGTGCTCCTGTTCAGTTGGTTGAACACATGCCCTCTTCCAGGATACTCTGCTGCATAACCATTCCCACCCACAGTTATCATAGACTCATAGAATAGTAGAGTTGGAAGTGGCCTATAAGGCCATCGAGTCCAACCCCCTGCTCAATGCAGCAATCCACCTTAAATAATAATAATAATAATAATAATAATAATAATAATAATATATTTATTTATTACCCGCCTCTCCCTCCGGATCGAGGCGGGGAACAACATCATCATAAAACACACAAAACTGATTAAAATTACATAAAACCAATATATCATTAAAATACCAATAAATAATAATAATAATAATAATAATAATAATAATAATAATATTTATTTGTAGCCCGCCTCTCCCTCCGGATCGAGGCGGGGAACAACAACAATATAAAACATAAAAATCACAACAGTTAAATTTTTTTTAAAAAACAAGAGAAAAATACAACATTAAAAACATCTTAAAATTCATCTGGATAGGCCTGTCGGAAGAGGACAGTCTTCATGACTCTCTTAAATTCATGAAGACTGTCAATTTGTCTAACCTCCTCCGACAGACCATTCCATAGTCTGGGAGCGAAGGAAGAGAAGGTCCTCTGGGTAACACCCGCCAGCCTAGTTCTGACTGGCTTGAGTAAGTTCTTCCCAGAGGACCTAAGTGTGCGGGGCGGATTGTACGGGAGAAGGCGATCCCGTAGGTACCCTGGACCCAAACCATGTAGGGCTTTAAAGGTAATAACCAACACTTTATACTTCGCCCGGAAACTGATTGGCAGCCAGTGAAGCGATTTTAAAACTGGTGTACTGTGATCACCCCTAGGTGTACCGGTGACCAACCTGGCTGCCATATTTTGAACAAGTTGAAGTTTCCGGACTAGGCACAAAGGTAGCCCTATGTACAGCGCATTGCAGAAGTCGAGCCTTGAAGTTACCAGTGCGTGCACTACCGTCTTTAGGTCTTCCAACTCTAGGAAGGGGCGCAGCTGGCGTATCAGCCGAAGCTGATAGTAGGCACTCCGGGCCGTCGCATCAATCTGAGCTGTCATCTGGAGCGACGGATCCAGGAGTACCCCCAAGCTGTGAACACAATCTTGCAGGGGGGGGTGTAACCCCATCCAGAACTGGTTGACACACCTCCAGACCCAGGTTGGGGCCTTTGACAGCAAGCACCTCCGTCTTGTCTGGATTCAGCTTCAGTTTGTTTTTCCTCATCCAGCCCATTACCGCCTCCAAGCATTCATTCAGAGGAGACACACTATCCTTAGCTGACGATGTTGTCGAAGGCATAGAGAAATATATTTGGGTGTCATCAGCGTATTGATAGCACCCTGCCCCATGCCTCCGGATGATCTCTCCCAGCGGTTTCATGTAAATGTTAAACAGCATTGGGGAAAGGATGGCACCTTGTGGTACACCACATAGCAGCTCCTTTTTTGAAGAGCAGCTATCCCCAAGCATCACCATCTGGAACCTGCCCGAGAGGTAGGACCGGAACCACTGAAGCACAGTGCCCCCGATTCCCAATTCCCCCAGGCGCTCCAGAAGGATACCATGGTCGATGGTATCGAAAGCCGCTGAGAGGTCCAGGAGTACCAGCAGGGACACACTCCCCCTGTCGATACTAAGGCGTAGATCATCTACTAAGGCGACCAAAGCGGTCTCAACTCCGTATCCTGCTCTGAAGCCGGTTTGAAATGGGTCTAGAAAATCAGTGTCATCCAAGACTGCCTGGAGTTGAAAAGCAACTGCTCTCTCGATCACCTTGCCCAAAAATGGAAGATTTGATACTGGCCTGTAGTTATTAAGGTCCAGGGGATCCAGGGAGGGCTTTTTTAGAAGCGGCCTTACCACCGCCTCTTTTAAACATGATGGAAAGCTCCCCTCCCTGAGAGATGCATTAATGATATGCTGTAGATGTGATCTAACTGCATCTCCTCCCTGGACGACCAGCCAGGAAGGACAGGGATCGAGAGGGCAAGTCGTCTTCCTCACACATCCAAGTACCTTGTCCACGTCCTCGGTACTCACTAACTGAAACTGATCAAGTGTAATCCTACTCGCGGAGTCACTCGACACTCCACTGTCAGCCTCTGCTATAACAATGGCATCTAAGTCGGCTCTTATCCGAGAGATTTTATCTGAGAAATGATCATTAAAGGCATCACAGCGAACTGCCGAAGGCTCTAAAATCGGATTCAGGGGAGAAGGAGCCTGAGTTAGACCCCTCACCACCCTGAACAGTTCTGCTGGATGTGAATTCGCAGACGCAATGCGTGCAGAGAAGAAAGCTTTCTTCGCTGCACGTATTGCCACTCCATAGAAACGAAGATGTTCTCTATGTCGTGTCTTGTCGGATATAAGTCGAGTTTTCCGCCATCGGCGCTCCAGTCGTCGTCCTTTCCGCTTCAACTCCCTGAGGTCTTCTGTATACCAGGGCGCCCTATTAGAAGCGGGCCAATAAAACACATACTAGAGGCCTCTTAAAGGCTTCTAGTATGGGAGAGCCCACGACCTCCCTAGGTCACTGGTTGCATTGCCATACTGCTCTAACAGTCAGGAAGATTTCCCTGATGTCCAGCTGGAATCTGGCTGCCTGTAACTTGAGCCCAGTCCTGCACCCTGGGATGATCAAGAAGATCATCCTCCAATAGTTAGTCAACATTCCATTGCATTGGGTATCTTCAGCATTCATTGAGCTGATGGTGGTGGTGGTGGGGGGTCTGCACTGAGGGAATGAAAAATTACCTCTCTACTTCAAGACTGCTGTAACTGGCACTGTGGCTGTAATTAAGAGTATATCATAAGCATAACCATTCCATGGTTTGGAACTTGTTATACACTGGACATGGATAGCTAGCTGATAAAGTAGAGTTTGGTGTATAAGAGCAAAATCCTATGCATCCTCTACAACTGGCTGGTGGAGGAATGCTGAGAGTTGTAGAACTCCCCCCCCATCTAAACATACATAGGACTGTGCCCTAAGTGTGCCCCCCCCCCCACCAGCTCTAACAAGAAATGTTGAGTTTGGCTGATTATTTTCCTGTGGTTTCAAATTCCATGCAAAGTCTGTGAGAGTTACATTATCTTCTATTACCGGTACATTTTTACATCCACAGCTGGGATGTTCTGGCTCTCTTGAATTTGCATGCAGAGATGGGGATGTCATGGTCTGAGTCTGAGAGTCCAATGGACTCCCCTGAATCCACCCCCCGGACACAGTCGGATGCCTGCGACGCATCCACAGACCTGCACTCTGAACACCTGTGACGCCCTACAAGCACTCGGCAGCTGTCCGGATCCCTCCGCTTATGCAACAGGGGAAATGTGTCATTTTCAGAGTGAGGGCAGATGGCCGCCGAGGGCTTGTCGGGCCTTGCCAAGCCTCAAGAGAAGCTCATTCGGCCCAATGAGCAGGGTAGGGCAAAGGATCCGATGAATTGGACGCAGGTGAGTTTGTCCATCCCTATTAACAGTATAGGTTGTTGTTGAAAGAAACTGTAATTCCTTCTTATAAGAGTTTTCCCCAGCCTTGGGGAAATCGTGTGTTTCTCCCTCCCTCCCCCCCACCGCACCAATCGGGGCCTTAAAGGCCATCTTAAGAGGACCTTTAAGGCCCTGATTGGCACGGGGGTGTCAAAGCATGCTTTCCGGGGCCTCAGGAAAGTGCACAAGTCTCTCGGACATGCTAACGGCACGGCAAGGGGAATTGCACACTTTCTGGAGGCCCCCGGAAATTGCACTTTGCCGAGGGCTCAGGAGACTCCCAAGTATTCAGCAAAGGCTTGCACAGCCTGACTCTTCGAAGGGGGCCTGCATGAGCAGGGTCCCCCTGCAAGCTCTCCAAAGACTATATGATAGAATTTCTGGATTTTGGTAAATCCCTATCAAACACGAATCGAAATGTAAAATGGTCACCCATCTAAACTGTTAAATGGTGGGAGGGTGGTATCCTCTCGATGCAGTAGGAGTGAGGGTGGTACAACTGCTAATGACTTGGGCTGGGATGTTGGTAGCCATGCTTCCCAGCGCCATTGTGATTGATGATGGTGCCGGTAATGAAAAATGCCAAAGCCAATTCTAAAAACAATCCGTTCCGAAGATTTGTAAAAGGCCACAAGAAATGGAGCATCTTGGCAGTGTGGGCAAAGGGAATGCACTGATGTTGCGCATGACTTGTTCATTTAATTTTTGATTTCATTGAATTTGTAAGCCAATGCCCTTTCCTCTCTAAAAAGTGCTCACAGGCGCTGACATCGAATATCAGGTTAGACCACTGAGTTCACAACCTTTAGCCCACAGACCTTTTATCTTGTGAAGTGGTATCAGAGGGATGCAATTTGAAGCAAAGAAATGGCATGCTGGAGGACCACCTCCCCACTTACCGTTCTCATCACTTGTTTTCAACTGCAACACCATACCACCTATTCCACTTTGTCCCCACCACACAACTCAGCTTCCAAAGCAAGGTGCCTTGCAGCATATCTGCTGACAGAAACCTCAATTTGGTAGTGAATGAATATTTGCCTCTTGTTCATGTCATTCAGTCTGACTGTATTGCCACACAAAACCCTTCTCTGCGTTAATCCAGCATAAAGGGAGTGTAGGGTGTTAAACGAGGCCCACCTTTTACTGTTGAACCCAATCTAGCTGCTTCTGATGTAAGTGGGGCTGCCTTTGAAGATGGTTCGGAAGCTGCAGCTTGTGCAAAATGCAGCTGCAGATTGATAACTGGGACCAGAAGGTTCGAGCATATAAGACCTACTCTGGCCCGCTTGCATTGGCTGCTTGTATGTTTCCGAGCCAAATTCAAGGTGCTGATTTTAACCTATAAAGCCTTACATGGCTTGGGTCCACAATACCTGATGGAACGCCTTTCCCGACATGAACCTACCTGAAAACTACGTTCAACATCTAAGGTCCTCCTCCGAGTGCCTACTCTGAGGGAAGCTCGTAGGTCAGTAACAAGGGAGAGGGCCTTCTCTGTGGTGGCCCCCCAATTGTGGAACAATTTACCCGACGAGACTCGCCTGGCGCAAATTTTGTTATTTTTTCGGCGCCAGGTCAAGACTTTCCTCTTCTCTCAGGCATTTAGCAATATCTGATGAGTCTGGGTTTGATTTGTTTTTTTAGGCATATAGCTTTTCAAAGTTATAGTGGTTTAAAATGTATGTAATTGGAATGTATGTAATTGAAATGTATGTAATTAAAATGTATATAATTTTTGTATATTGTTTTAAATTGTTTTAATCTTATGTAAACCGCCCAGAGAGCTTCAGCTATAAGGCAGTATACAAATGTAATAAATAAATAAATAAATAAAATAAAATAAAATTGAAATTAACTTCTGAAAAGACATGCTGAGGATCACACTTTTAATCACATTGTAAATAGCTAGCATCATATTAAATATAATGTGCCTTCAAATTGCAAAAGCCTCGGGCTTATGAGCAGTTTTTGCTCTCCCACCTACTGAGACTAATAACCATACAATTAGCTGTGTGTTTCAGCACCCCAGCTAGTTCAATGAGACCAGGGCAGACTGGCAGTTCTCCCGACTGAAGGCCAATAGTTGGTAGATTGACAAAGCCCAAGAAAGCCAATAAGAGAAGACTTTGCAACTGCAAAATTGAGCTGAAAATATTCTTCTTCGCTACAGCCATAAAGTAGCCCCAAAATACGTATGGTCAGCCCTGCCTTCCCAGAAACTAGCGGGATATGGGCAATTTGCATTGCGCCCCGACACATTGAATGTGTGTGTGTGGGAGGGGAGGGGTGACAAGCATTTTTATGTGTGTGTGTATGTGACAGCCCCCCCCCCCCCAAAAATACGTTGCCCCAGGACCCCAAATTCCTGTCGGTGGCCCTGCTGGATTGCATTCTCCGTTTGTAAACATTGATGCTGATGCAGATGTCTGTTTAGATGTTGGTTAGCAGGGTGTTTTGCTGAATTTCACACAACCCAAATTCAGCAGAGTCCAAGGAAGAGCACTTCAAGGAACCCCTCGAAGGAAGCCCAGCGCCTGGATCTACAGCCAGCCAAACACGGTGATTCTGCTAATGCAAATGAGGAACCTGAGAGATCTCCCCCACTCCCACTAGAAACCTCCTGATACCTCCTGAGCTCCTGCTTGAAGAAGCAAGGCACACATCTGCCGGAGTTCAAAGTAGCGGATCAGTGTGGGAAATCATGGATCTGATTGCCTTGGTAAAAACAACGCACACCCTCCGTGCATGTCATCTTCCCCCTCACGTACAGTTTCACACCATTCTAGTGGGATTTCAATGCACCCACATTTCCTGTTTCTCCAGGACTTGAAGCAGTTCCAACATTTCTGATCCATATTGGCCATGCATCCACTTGATACCCAGCCTATACTGGAAAGGCAAGACCGTGTGGGCTCCAGTTCTCAACATCAGTTAGGAAAAAGACATCTGCATGCATGCAGTCAGTGACTGTGATGTGCAATCATTCAGACTACATTTGCACAGATCATGCTTCTTCACACAACACGGAGTTAAATGATGACATTCACTACCACTAAATATTTCATGATGGCCACCATCTTAGATGGCTTTAAAAGAGAATTGAACAGAGGAAACAACTATTGATAGCTAGTGGTCAGGATATACTTCCTCCAGGCCTGAGGCAGTATCTCTTTGGGCAGTAGTCACTCATGGCCTTCTTCTGAACTTCCCATAGGCATGTGGTTGACCACTGTGCGAAACAGGATGTTGGGCTAATAGGCCTTTGACTGATCCAGCAGGGCTCTTCTTCTAGTACAAGCTAGTGTGCCTATTCAGGACAGAGTAGGCTATAAATGTAAATTTAATTAAAATACATGTTTAAAACTGTATACAAAAGCCCAAGACAATCAGCATTCATGACAGTAATTAGATTAATTACACTTATCCCCAGAAGCTGTAATTTTTATCACATGCTGCAAGTATGCCCCTTATGCTAGTCAAAATAATATATCTGATTAAATTTGTATTGTGTGTGTTGTGCATTAAACCAGATTTGTATTGTGTGTGGTGCATTAAACCAGATTGTTAAGGGTGCAGTCTTAAGTACATTGCTGAACAATGCTGGGAGTTTTTAGGAGTTTTTTTTTGTTCTAAAGTTGCATGGGATTGCACCTTAAGTAAACAAGATGAACCCAATATGAGGCAGTACCTTGCATCTATGCGTAAACACCTGTTTGGGAAATTTAAAAAGGGGGGCAATGTTTTATTGACTGACTGCTTAAAAATGTCTGGTAGATGGAGTGTTAATAGATGCTACTAAGGTGTGAGGGAATCTTCTCAGAACAGAAAGTCTCCCAGGCTCACTGATGTGTCAATGTTTCTTAATTGCAAGGTGATGATATCTGTAACTCTTCATCATACATTTAGATAGGAAAAATAATTGCTTCAAGCTAAGAAACCATAACTTGGACCACAATATATTCAAATTTCAAAAGATATCTATATCACAAGTGTTCCAATTAGGTTCCGTGATTGCTCCAATCTTCTGTATTTGAAAGCTCCCCTTATTGGCTGGGCTGCTGTGATATCACAGAATATTAACTCTGTAATTACTGAGTGAAAAGACTCAAGCTTGAAACCCTAAAAATCAGTGCAGCAGCTGCCGTGAAGGGGAAAGTTGGTTTAGGTGGAAGGACATCATAGACAGGACCGGGGATGGTGAGTAGGCAGAAAGCTACAGGTTCAGGAGAACCTAGGAAGTGATAAGGTATGGGAAAAACAGTCACACTGCCTGTATAATAGTATGACCCTCCCCCAAATGCTAACCATACACTCACATTCACATTGGTAATGCATAGTAGGAAAAACAGGCCATGTCTACATCAGAGATTTATTCCAGGGTTGTCCCTAGGTCATACCTGTGCATCCACATGATGCACAGGGGACACCAGGGTCAACCAAAGAGACCTAGGGATGACCCGGGGATATCCCAGTTTTTCTGCCATCCCAGATCGTAAAATGGGCACGGATCTGCACAGGGTGGCTCCGTGCCCATGGGGGGAGCAATTTTGCTATCCCCAGGATGGTGGGGTGGGTGGGAGCAGGCTTGTGGTTTTTTTGCCATCCCTTTTCGGGTGGATTGGGGCCACACGGCTCTTCTTCCTTAAAAAAAAAATGGTGCCCATGGCGCCCGCGATGTTCCTCTTTCCTTCCGGGATGTCGCGCAGTGGTGTAGACATCTGGGAAGGATCGCCGAAGCAGGTAAGTCCGTGATCCTTCCCCTCCCTCCCTCTACACCCTTAGGTATAGACATGCCCATAGTGGTAAGAAACTGAAAACTGTGAGAAAGTATTCATATTCATATTTAATTATTAGAATATTTCTGCACCACTCCCTATCCAAGGATTTCAAAGTGGTGAACATATGAGGTAAAAGAATAAAAACGGAATTAAAACATCTTTTAAAAATTGCATTTTAAAAGAACAGGTGCAGATTAAACCATGGCCAGTCATTCTGGGAAAGCTTCTTGGAACAACGTTTTCAGAAGGCACCAAAAACAATACATCCAGTGGCAGGATGTTCCATAAGAAGGGTGGCACTACATGGAAGGCTCTTCTCCTGGTGGACTCCAATCAGGTCATAGGCCCATGTGGAACCACCAGGAGCATGTCCTCAGATGACCTCAGTGGCCAGGCAGGTTGGTGAAGGAGAAGGCACTCTCTCATAGGTATCCTGGTCCCAAGTTGTTTAGGGCAAATTAATATTCAACTTCTGGAAATTCTGAATTGTACAAAATTCTCTTCATTAAACCATGATTCAGGACATGTCACGTACACAAGAAACTGAGTAATGAAGCAAATCAGCACTTCCCAGCTGGTATAATACTTGAACTGAATTTCTTTGACTGTCAATCATAGTGTGTGTCTCATCTCATTGGGGAACTTTTGCATGTATGTGCTGAACTGAAAATGGTAGCACTTGAGAAGATCATCCCAGAGTGCAGGACGCAAAATAATGGGCACAAGTTACAGGAACCAGATTCCGGCTGGACATCAGGAAAAACTTCCTGACTGTTAGAGCAGTACAACAATGGAACCAATTACCTAAAGAGGTCGTGGGCTCTCCCACATTAGAGGCATTCAAAGGGCAGCTGGACAACCAAGGTGGATTTCTGCACTGAGCGAGGGGTTAGACTCGATGTCCTTCCAGGCCCCTTCCAACTCTACTATTCTATGATTCTATGATCGTTGCCCTGTGGAAGAAACAGACCCATTGATATCATAGACCTACAAAAATGTGCTTAGAGATTTATTGGATGACGGTATATTTTTCAGGCCTCACGGAAGTCGGTTTGCCCTGCATGCAGTACTCTAAATCACTTTTTGCTTATCATAAAGGAGAGTTGGGTAATAATAGGCAGTTTATATCTCCACCATCCTTTTCTCTTATGTCCTTTTTGTTCATATTAAAAGCATCATATTTCCTGGAAGTACATGGCAAGAAAGGGAATTAAAGACATAATTTTACTTTCTGGTGTCTTTGTGTTTCTTTTCTTCCAGTTCTTCCGGCGTTAAAAATATTGACATCAGGCTGCCCATTAAGGCCTACGCACACTGACCTGAGAGTAAGTACCACTGAAATCAATGCAATCTACTTTCAGGAAACACACATAGGAGAGTGCTCCACATCAATACCCAATGGAAACAATTTTGCTCAGCATCATCAGACTTGCAACTCCAGTGCTATTAACATAATAATGATCATGCCTATGAATTTACATACATAGAAAGCTGGGACATGTGAATGGCCACTGACTCCATGCCATTTTTTTTTTTGACAAATTTAAATAGTCATACAGGTATTTCACCCAGGTGCAACCATCCAGATTCACCTCAACTTTTCTTTTAGGCAAAACATGGTGGTTGTTTAAGAATGTGCAGTACTAAGGGCATAAGAGCATAAGAAGAGCCTTGCTGCATCAGACCACAGGCTTCAGAAGCCCACATTCTGTTCACACAGTAGTCAACTAGCTGCCTGTGGGAAGCTCACAGGTAGGACATGAGCACAGTAGCACCCTCCTGTTCAAGTTCCCCAGCAACTGGTATACAGAAGCCAAGGCCTCATCTACACCAAACAGGATAGTGCACTATGAAAGTGGTATATAAAAGGCAGGAGCCACACCAAGCAGGAAATAGTGGTATGAAAGTGGTAGGTGGTAGGTGCCAATGGGCCCCAACAGTTGCCAGTGCACTTCAATACTGCTATAAAGCAGTAGTGTGGCTCCTGCCTTTTATATACCACTTTCATAGTGCAATATCCTGTTTGGTGTAGATGAAGCCATACTGCCTCCAATTAGGGATGTTGGAGAACTCCATCTGAGGGTGGAGCTCACTGAGCTTTAATCAGTTTGGCACTCTGGACTCATTTCCCCACGAGCCATCCTGACTTGAATTGCATAGACCTGGGCCAGTTCATGGATTTTCGGGTGGTTTTTTTTTTTTTGATCTGCATAAATAGAAGCATGCACAAATTGCAGCTGCAATGTGTGGAGTCTGCACAAAGTGCAACCATAATTTGTGCAAATTCCTATTTACGTAAATAAAAATAAACCTGAAACATTTCCCAGAATTTGGGAAGAATCCTGCAGCTTGGCTCATAAATGCAAAACGAGTTGGGGGCGCCATGGAAATCCAGTGATCCCCCAAAGGGCCAGATTTCCAGGTGATGCACATCCCTCCCTCCAAAACTGAAGGTAATATATCACTATCATGAATAGTAGCTATAAGAACATAAGAAGACCCCTGCTGGATCAGACCAAGGTTCCATATAGTCCAGCATTCTGTTCACACATTGCCTGACCAGCTGTTGACAGGAAATCCACAATCCATGCAGTAGCCTCAGCCCAAGAAATATGCATTTCCTTAAGTATTTCACCCAAACCTCCAAATTCCCTATGAAGTTTCACAATGAAAAGATAATTCTAAATAATTATAAGAATGTAAAACAGCCACTAAACCCCATTAGTCAGTACTCATGGTCAGTTATTAAACTCTGGCATGATTAACAGTGGCCTTTTCAGTGGTGGCCCCCCAATTATGGAATGATCTCCCCGACGAGGCTCGCCTGGTGCCAACATTGTTATCTTTTTGGCGCCAGGTCAAGACTTCCCTCTTCTCCCAGGCATTTAACAGCATATGATGAGGGTTTTTGTGTTGTTGTGTTGTTGTTGTGCTTTGACCCAGAAGGATATTATAATTTTAACTTGTTTTTTATTCTTTATGGTTTTAAATTTTGTATATCGGTGTTTTTCATGTTCAATGTTTTTAATTTTTGTAAACCGCCCAGAGAGCTATGTGGCGGTATATAAATGGACTAAAATAAATAAATAAATAAATAACACCATGTGAGGGGAATTGGAGAGCCTCACTAGCTGTCTCACCACTGTTGTTGTGTCCCCTGCAGGCCCAGAACCTGGTCTGCTCTACATGCATACGTTTGCCCCACTCTCGCTTAATCCTGTACATATGACTAGTGGCACATGCAGCATTTTTTCATTCTCCTCCCCACCCACAAATGCCTCCTCCCACCCAACCCGTGCCAACAGGGTGGGAATAGGGCTTCCTGCACGTTTTAGAACCCTGGGCAATCAGAGTTCTAAATCACACAGAGTGCCTCCACAAGTTCCTCATTGCAGATTTTCACTCCGCAATGTATGGTGGTGGGGTGACAGGAGGGTGATGGGCCGTGTGGTTGTAATCTCAAGAGGATTTAATGACTGAAGAGGATTTAATGACTGAACACAAGCTATAGACCGATATGATCCTGCCAAACTCTTACTGTAAGACCAGTTGGTTAATTCTCACAGCTACACCACTTCCACATAGGGTCTTTCTATGCCATTGTGAACTCCGGTGAGTATACTGTATTGTCTGAATAGTTTCACTCATGAACATGCCATGGTTTTACTCGTATCTGGGAAGTATGCGGCCAGCGGAACGTTCATGCACATTTAAAAAAAAATAATGTATGCATTCATGTACACATTTTTGTGTGCATTTTAAAATGTATGCATTTTGGGATGCATACACTCATCAACTAAATCATGTTTGTATGCATTCTGGAAATATACACATTTGTTCTTTACATTTTTTATGATTATGTGCATGTTGTTGAACACACTTGTTTAAAAAATGGAATGAACAAGATCAGAATGTATGGATTTACAACTGCAAATTGCATTTTGATCCAGGAGCGGCCAATTGGGTAAATTGGAGCGAATTTTTCACACATCCTTAAATGAGCAAAACCACTGACTGCAAGTGGAATAGTTATGGGAAAGAAGCCTGAATTCGAATGACAGAAATGATCCAACCTATAATTACATTGATGTTTCAACACATACACACCTTAGTACATTGTCTTTGAAGAAATTAGACAGCATTAGAGACAAGATTTTGAACGAGATGGAATAGAGCCCTCAATCTATATGGCAGTACTTATGTACTTCATACAGGTTAACTGAATTCCTCTAATTCTGGGTTTACTATATTCTACAGTACTTATGTACTTCATACAGGTTAACTGAATTCCTCTAATTCTGGGTTTATTATATTCTAATTTGTCTGAATTACCAGATCCAGATGAACAGGATACCCAAACACAATCTCTATATAAGGTAACATTAGGTCTATCAGGAAGGTGAACATCAAATTGAGATAATTCAATTTTGAAAAAAGGTGGCCCTCTGTCATTCATAAAATCCTATGGAAATGACCCAGTCCATCTCTGGATCCATTCCAGAGATTGACCCGTTCCCACTCACTCAGAACTGCATACCCTGTGTTTAGTTTAGGTGAGGATTTCATTTGGTTCATTTTTTTATAAGAACTTACTAAAATCTGAAATTCTTTTCATAAGTGGGATGCAAAGCATTTGAGATTAAAACATTTTGAATGTGCAAGAAACTGTAACTGACAAATTATCCATCCAGGTGGAAGGTTCTGATGCTGAGCTCTTAAAAGTCTGGGTTTGAAGCCCTCTGTATCCAATCATGTTAGTGATACTGACCTCTTTTTCTGATAGGCTTCTCATCCAACAGCTATATGGCAGGCAAATACAACATAGTCCTGTCCATGCTGGAAATAATTGCCCCCACTTCATTTGGTCAGTGCAGATACATGAGCAATTTGCTTAATACAAGTTCATCAAAATCCACAAATTGTATGGAAAAAATGTGCATTTTTTAAAAAAAATTGCAACTGTGTGAGAAAGCAAAATGGATAGCTTTGTCCATACTAATAATTCAGTATTTTACGAGATGGAGTATAAATGTGTTACATTTCTAAATAAAGAATAAACATCTTTTAAAAAGAAACAAAGCAGGTTTCTACTGATGTGAGATGAAAATTTAGACATGCAGAATGGGTACAGACCTTCCCTTTATTGATATTTCGTATGCTCTGGCAGTCTCATATTGGTTCAACTCAGATTAATAAGGCATCTCTGTATTTGTTTCCTCTCCATTGTGGGCATGGGGAGGTGGAGAGGGAAGTCAAGGGATTCCCTTGGCTCTCCTAGGTTATTTTAATTTGTTAGGGCACAGCATGAAAACTACCAAGACCTTGACACGCTAAGACTAATGTGATCCAGCTACCAAATATTTATTGACAGGGGCCATGACTTCTGTCCTCTTCTCACTGGAGTTTACAAGATTGGAGCAACGTCTGGGTAATCACATAGCTGATCCAAGAAAGGGATGTGAAAGAGGGTTAGACAATAAACATCTGGCAGTGTACTTCTGAACCAGTGTATTTTCATAGACATTTCCCCCAAATGTATCCATCAGTTGTACGCATCTTTGAAACGTATGCATCCTTCTCCCATTGACTAAAGTGTGTCTGTGTACATTTTTCAAATGTACACACACTGTCGATAGCATTTTGGTCCATAAAACACACTGCAAGATGAGAAATGGCCAGGCTACAACTGCAGACTGCTTCTGTGTTTGGTCCAATAAGTGCTAACCGGGTAACTTCTGAGGGGGAAATGAGCTGAAATGAACTTCTAATACATCCGTAGATAGCTCTGCCTCATTTAACTAGCAAAGCTCTGCCTAACTTACCTAGCCAATGATACTGGTTTAGTTGTTGCACTGTGCCATTTATGACATTGAAGTTCTAAGCCATTTAGTAGCCCAGCTTTCCTAGATGCCATTACATATACAAGAAAGGGCTATGTGGAAGATCTAGATAAAGCCCTGGCAAGCCCTCTGATTAATCGCCTTGAGCATCATATTTCTCTGTACGTATTAGTCAAGCAGATCACAGTTTGTCAAGAGGGTGTTTCCCTGAGCTTCCCCTCTGTTTAACTTTCCAAGGCTAGCTTTGCACATAACCTTTCTGGGTTTGTTTTCTCTCCCCTCAGCTTGGCATCAAGAGAAAGGAAGGTGATTAATACTCTTGTTCTTGAGCTAAGCATTTTGTAATCGCTGTAATTAAATCAAGCAATATGCATTTAAGCAGGGCCCTAATTGTAAATTTTAATCATAACCACAAACAACCGAGCATCTTCTTCAAAATATTAATTGGGAGCACCTTGAAAGCTGCAGCTGTCTGTTTTTAGTGTCGGATAGGCAACCGGTTAGCATCTCCTGCTTACTTGTTTATGTCATTCAAGGGAATTGAATGTTCCAATCCTCCCTCCCTGAAAAATAATATTTTCTTTGATATGGGATAGTTTGTCAGGGGGAGAGATATTGTTCATGGGGTGATCAAGGGAGGGGTGAGATGGGGAGCAATATGACGCCCTGGCAACAGAGATAAGTGCAAGCTGGAGTAGGGATCATGGATTAGGAGGGTTGCAAACAGATGGGACCATGAAATGCTATAACCTTTCAATGAGAATTAGAGAGAAATCACTAGAGGAATGGATTGGTTTTGATGGGGACAGAAGAAGAGATGGATTAAAATCATGCTTTCCCATATATAATTGTGCTGTGCCGAATATATCCACCTTTCATTCATCCCCATTAAAGTGGGGGGGGGGCGATATTTAGCTGCTTTCTGAGGGCAGAAAGATTTTTTATAGGGAAGGTGGTTATCTTAGTTGAGACAAGGTAACCAATGTCTCTGTTTTACTATTAAATAGGCTGACCATATGAAAAGGAGGACAGGGCTCCTGTAACTTTAACAGTTGTAGAGAAAAGGGAATTTCAGCCAGTGTCATTTGTATGCAATTAGTTCCTGGTGAAATTCCCTCTTCATCATAGCAGTTAAAGTTGCAGAGGTCCTGCCTTCTTTTGTATATGGTCATTCTAGTATAGTGCCTGCAACTTTAACTGTTGTGATGAAGAGGGAATATCACCAGGAACTAATTGCATACAAATGATACTGGCTGAAATTCCCTTTTCTCTACAACTGTTAAAGTTACAGGAGCCCTGTCCTCCTTTTCATATGGTCAGCCTATATTAAAGAAAAAAAGGCTCCTCACCACTTGGGTATAAGGGAGTGTCTGCAAGCAAAATTCAAACACATCAACTTTCTTTAAATCCCACCTCAAGGCTTGTTCTGTCTTGTGTCCAAATTAGATTTTGATCTTTGTGTGTGTGTGTTTTCCACATGAAACTCAATGCAATTTTTTGTGCTCACGTTTCCAAATGTATGCATCAAGTGTGCACATCTTCAAAATGTACACTTTTCTTCCATTGATTAAAGCGAGTTTGTGTACATTTTCAAAAGTATGATTTTAATGAGCCTTTTTCAAATGTATGTGTAGAGAAATGCTATGTGTATAACGCTTTCTGTAATGTTTAAATACTCTGTGAAGTAGTAATGTAACTGAGTAGGCCAGAGGCCTAGCTTTGCTACTGTGAATGGAGTCTTAAACCATTGTGGTTGCCTTGGATATGGTGGGTTGTGAAGGGATGCTTTAGACAATTTAAACCATTTAGGGAGAGAAGTTACCTTTGTTTTGATTGATAGGGTGGGGCTACATAGATGATTGGCAGTTTGAAATTCTATAGGGGGCACAACTGGCCAGGAGGTTTTCTTTTCTTTCTTTTTTTAAGGATTATGGAAGAGTCTGTTTTAAACAATTTGTGATAGTTGGAAGCTGGATACAGAGAGGAGGCCTGGCTGTGAGGTACTTATATTAGGCAGGCAGCGGAGCCCAGCAGCTGGAGGATTCAGGCAGATGTTTAACTGAGGGAGGGGGCTTCAGCAAGTAAACTCAGTTACAGTGTCATCATCTGAGAAGCCAGAAGGGGCTGAAAGCAGACTGAGGCCTAATCCACACCAAGCAGCATATTGCACCATGAAAGTGGTATGAAAGCGGTATATAAAAGGTAGGAGCCACACTACTGCTTCATAGTGGTATTGAAGTGCACTGACAACTGTTGGGGCCTATTGACACATACCATGTACCACTTTCATACCACTTCCGTAGTGCTATATCCTGCTTGGTGTGGATTAGGCCAGCGACTGCTGCACAGCATCTGTTCCTGATTGTGAAAATTTGGCTAGGGTGGAGTTTAAGAAAATTGGATGGGGAGGAAGCTACTGAGAGCTTTTTAGCAGGGAAGACTTTCTTATTAAGTACAGTAACCACGGATATTTAATTTAAGTGCATTTAAGCATTCCCATCCTCTCATTTGAACAGAACCCTTTTCCTTTATGTACAAAATGTCCCTTAATTAACCTTTTAGTTTAATAGTACGTTCTGTCTCTAGTGTTAGTGCTAAACTCATGCCTAAGCTGCTTATGCAGAGCTACTGGGGATGTTTGAGTTTGCAAAAGCCCCAAAATTCCCCTTTCACACTCCCAAATGTGAACGGGAGTTCATTTTCTCTGAAAATGTTTACAAATTCTTGAACTTCCATCAGCAAAATTTGTACTTGAAACATTCACCACTTTCTTGAAATGCATAACTGTTAAATTACCCAGACTTTAATCTATTGGGGGAATTTGCACAGATTTGAGGATGTTTTTGCACAACTTTCACATTTGATGGCTATTTATTTTGCGCAATTTTCATTTTCACGGAAAACAGATTGCGTTCACATACACAATTGCAAATCAAAGAGAAACAAGCATGAGCTGACATTCAGAGAATCATGGCAAGCTCAAATACTACCCATCCCTAGGAGATTTAAAGTATTCCAAGCGGCAGTGTGATAGGGTTAATTTGTCGAATTCTGAGTTGTAGTGGCAGAGAATTCCTCAGGTCCTGAAATATAAATACCACTAAAATAAATAAATACATAAGAAACCTCTACAGGTGGCATACTTTTTCCTACATTACACATCTGTCGAACACATTTTCAGGGGTCCATGAATCACATTACAACCTTGGAAAACTACAGACTTTGATCATAGATTCCGTTTGAGTCGGTGTTCAGTTTGGGAGATGCGTACTCGGTAAATCCTTATTAAAAAAAGAACTGAAATGAATTTCTCATACATCCCTACTCAGGAGGCTTTTTGACAACTTCCTGGGTGTATGTTTTGCACCAGAATGTCTATGGGAATGACAGTAGATTGTGATTCTGGGATAGGAGCCATGGCTGGGAAGCTGCGTAGAGCCTACATCACATTGCGGGGGCAGCATCTATATATGTGTGTATATATAATTTGTAAGCCACCTTGAGGACGCCTCGAAAGGTAGACTAAAAATGCAACCCAAAAGACTTGATTATTTTCTTTTACTTGAGAGAAAGGAGGGAATTGAAGATGGGTGATCCCAAAACCCCAGTAAGAATGACACACACAACACACACAACACACACACACACACACACACACACACACATACACAGAGGCTGGAAGGGAGAGTGAGAAGCTTTTTGAAAGTGTCTGCATTGACTCCACTATTGTGAATTTGGCTTTCATTTTATAAACTTGTAACCGTGGTAGGATGTATCCTAAGAATAGTATGGACTCCTCCTCTTTCTTGCTGACATTTAAGGTACACTGGGTTATATTAATGAGGAGATCAAAGGGGGGGGACCCACACAACATATTATCGCTACTAAACTTAACCGAGAACACAAAGAATATTGATACATGTATGTTCAGATCCAGATTCTTCTGGAGGAGGGTGTAAATGACAAGGAGAAAAGAATATTCCAATTGTTGGCAGTGTTGTTCCTGCTGACCTTGATTCAGCAGAGAACTGTTGTTTAATGTGGATATTGTGGTGTTTGGATAGTTAAGGTTAAGAAGTGGTTAAAACTAGGGATGTAAGGATATTGTATAACCTGCCCTGCAGATGTTTTGAAGATGATCAGGAATTCTCTTTTCCATCATCCATTCATTGATGGGGTGGAGTTTTTCCTCCTTCCAGAAAAGTACACCCCCCCCCAAAAAAACCACACACATTGGAATCCAGAAAAATCCAGAAAAGGATACAGACCTGGGTTTAATTTGCATTCAGAAATTCACGTTTCAGTACTTGCAATGGCTTCCACGCACACATTTCAAAGAGGCATACAAACATATTTTAATCAAATGGAGGATGCATGAAAATGCATAATTTGAAAAATGTGCAGCAAAAAAAGAGTATAATCTCCCTTGCCCCAAACACATACATATCGTCATGGAACCATCATGAGATGAACTTCAAGTGGGAAAAATGAAGAACTGTATGGAGTTCTTCATACAGTTGGGGGGGGGGGGAAATCCCTCCTCTTCTCTGTAAGCTCTTATACTGGGGAAAAATGGTGGGAGATCTAATCTAATTTATTCTTCCCATTCCTACTTTCTTTGTGTAAGCACCAGGAGATCTGTTGTAGTTTGTAGTTCTGGAAGATCAAAATCCACATGTTATTGTTCTCTCTTCTGTTGACAAGTACCAAGCATAACAATATGGGGCAATCCATAAGAGTTAATGGGTTTTGTATGGCCACCATTGACATGCTGCATCTGGATGCCTTTCCATGTAAATTGAGCTGAAAAGAGGCACATCTATCCTTCCCGCAAGTGAGCTGCGAGACAATTATTTTAAGCTTGCTCGAGGGCGCAGATTTTTGCTAGACTGCTCCCCAGGCAGGCTGCACATTTTTGCCTGCTCCATATAACCTCCTATGAAGAAACAAATTGTCCGCAGGAATGCAGGGGTGAATATTTATGCTTCAGTAAGCGAGCGAGAGCATGGCAATAATCCAAAGAGGGTTCCCAATCAATAATGCATGGCCAAGGATGAGGGAGAAGTCGACTGAAAAGAAAACATCTCCTCCCCTTCCCTCCCTCTCCCACCCCATGGCACTGCTGAAAATATCTGTAATATTTTCTTTGTAAAATGGGATTTCCCTTGTCAGACAGCTAGGAAAATAATGCTTGACATTTCCAGATAACATGAATTACTGGCAGCATCTCTCTGTGTGGTGTATGCGTGCGTGTTCTTCTAAGCAATCACTCCACTGGTGTGATATTTGATCAAGCTGATTTGAATTCCCCTTTAGCAATCTGTATTGATCTATTATTATTATTATTAATAATAATAATAATAATAATCCTGCATATGTGTATTCAGTAAAATAATGGATGGCACCATGAATCACTGGTCTTCTTTTGCTTCTTGCAAAATTTGTCACTGGTTTCTCCTGAACAGCAACCTCCAAATTCATCTTGAACTTTTGCTTGGGCGACCAGACAGCATCCCTCAGCTGAATTTAGTGCATTTCTCAACCTAATTTCAAAAGCGCTCTGCATGCAATCGTAAGAACATAAGAAAAGCCATGCTGGATCAGACCAAGGGTCCACCTAGTATAGCTCTCTATTCACAGAGTGGCCAATCTGCTGCTGATCAGGAAGCCACAAACAGGACATGAGTGCATCAGTACCCTCTCTCCCATGTTCCCCAGCGACTGCTGTACATAGGCATGCTACCTCTGATATTGGAGGTAGCATACAGACATCAGGTCTAGTAGCTACTGATAGCCTTCTCCAAGAATTTGTTCAATCCCCTTTTAAAACCATCCAATTTGGTGCCCATCAGTATATCTTGTGGTAGCAAATTCCATAGTTTAATTATGTGCTGGGTGAAAAAGTCCTTCCTTTTACCTGTCCTGAATCTCCCACCAATCAGCTTCAGCAGATGACCCCAAATTCTAGCATTGTGGGAAAGAATCCACGTTCTCCACACCATGCATAACTTTGTACACCTCTCTCATGTTTCTCCTTACTCAACATTTTTCCAAGCTAAATAATCCCAGCTGTTGTACCCTTTTCCTGTGCTGGAATTGCTCTGGCCCCTTGATCATTTTAGTTGCCCAAAATCAGTTTAGACCACTGCTTGGGGGGAAAGAAGGAAGGAAGGAAGGAAGGAAGGGGGGGAGAGAGAGAGAGAAAAGGGGTAGGTGGTGTCGTGTGCATGCCTGTTCCCTCTGGCATTCACACGTGCTGGAAAACTGACACGAGACACTCACGTTGCTGAGATTTCTTTTATTGAGGAAATCAAATGGTAAAAGGCGTAATGGTTACATTTTTCAAACAACACCACTTAAAGCTGAATGATGGTTGGAAAACTTTAGGCTCCTGTCCTGATATGATCTTTCAGGCAATCACTGGGGGGGGGGGGGGGGGTTAGCCACCATCTGATTTGAGCTTCTCCAGGCCCACGGCCAAAGCCTAAACAAAATACCAGAGAGGGGGAAACACTTATGCTCTGAGCCACCAGAGCTGGGCAGAGACTAACCATGCACCAATCAGGCCCAGCCTGCCGAACACTGAGCTGATCCAGGGTAAGCATGATCACAGTGAAAGTAAAACCTCAGACACAGGAGTCTCAACCTTCTGCAAAGGACTGGCAAGTTCCTGCCACCTGAGTCTGGTCACAAACACACAATCCACAGCAAACACACGTTCAAGTCTATGAAAAACCTCACAGTATTGTCCATAGCACAATCCTTAGAAAGCCAGAGTCCAAACAGCAAGAGAGAGTACATGTGCAGAATGCTTCCAAAGTCCCAAACTGAGATAGAATCCAACAAGAGAGATTTCAGGCCGTGCGTCAAAATATGATATCTAGCAAGGCACTTCAGCCTTTCTCCAGCCATTATATACTAAAGTCTAGCCTATTCAAAGCTACCTGACAGACAGGTCCTCTGACCTGTAAACCAGACCCATGTGCCAACAAGGCATGATTGCTCCACCCACTACAATGATGCTACAAACTGAGTGACAGCTTCCAAGAGTGCCCCCCCCTCTGTTGTTCCAAATCCAGAGACATTGACATTCTAAAACTATTTCTAATGCGTCAACTTACATTCCACAAGGTCTCCGGCCTTGTACTGCACATGATAGGTGCCATAGAAAGAAAAGGGGTGACCTGCCCACTTTTTGGCTCTGGCTCGGCTCATAATGGCTTCTCTATCACTATCTGGCAGCCCCTAACAGATTACCCATGAGGGGATGTGACCCTCAGAAGAGAAATGGGTACCAACCCTTGCTTTAGGGGGAAAAAGTGGGACCTGCATCAAATGTTTTAGTGTATCGCCAACCCCCTAGTTGGAGTTATCAAGGTCAGGGATAGAGAGCCTGGAATAGCCATTATTATTATTATTATTATTATTATTATTTACACTTATATACTGTCCCATAGCCGAAGCTCTCTGGGGAATTTACAAAAATTAAAAGATTTAACACTAAAAAGCCAATATACAAAATTTAAAACCATAAACATAAAAACAGCTGACATTAAAACACTTTGAAACATTTTAACTGTTAAGCCTAGCCACAACGTCAATCAAAACCTCAACTTGAACTGTTAAATTCCTGGGAGAAAAGAAAAGGGCAGACGTCCATGACCCCACACACAACAGAATGAGCAGGAGAGCCCGTAGAAGTAGCAGGGCCGGCTTACTACATTTTGAAGTAAATGAAGTGATACGTATTACCTTCTAAAGATGGGTCCTCCATAAGACCATTAAGTCTGAAATTACTGACCTAATCCACACCATTTGGAATAGGAGTCTTGCTCCTGTTTAGGCTTGGAAGGAGAGTTTTCCAGCTAGAAGTGGAGCAACTTCTAGTCTCCCATCTCCCTTTACTCCTTTTAGTGAATGGGCTCTGAACCTTTTCAAAGAATCCACGAGACAAGCTCAGCAGCTGGCACTGGGAAACCTGGTTCTGTTTGGACTCAACAGACTTCCGACTTCTTCAGTGTGTACAACTCTGAGCTGACCTGGGGGCTTTTCCTCGAACTCCGGGAACTTTTCACATGCACTTTTTTTCCTTGCGGATTCTGTAATTTGCACACATTTCTGAGCAATCTGCACAAGTTATGCCTGATTTTGCACTAATTCAGCCAAATTTGCACAAATTGCTCAGAAATTTGTGCAAATTGCAGAACCTGCAGGGGAAAATGTGCAAAATGCCCAGGAAATCCACTAATTCTCCCGGCTCATTGCAGAGTGAGTTGGGCACTGCAGCAGGAACTGGACTGAAGTCTAGGAGGGCCAAACCTAGGAAATCTTATCGAACTCCACCTCAAATGTATTTCTCTGACAACGCTAATTTCAACAGTTACAGCAATTTTGGCAGGGGTTGCTGCAGCCCTAAATCCTTACAAGCAGGGTGTTCATAGCACAAAGATCTCTGGGAATTGTAGTTTGCCAGATTTCCAAGAAACTACAGCACAGGCTGAAGTTTCCCATTGGAACAAAAGAGCTTATCTTTGGCTGAACCATGCCCAATGTGTTTTGTAGGGTCATGGCATGTAAATGCACCTTTCTTACTTTTTTCTTCTTCTTCTTCCTTTTTTTTTAAATTTCCTAAAGGAATGATTTTAAGTTTAGCAGTAATGTACTATGCACGAAAAGAGATAAAATGTCAGTAGCAGCTTATTAACACCACCTAATTAAGAAAAAAAATACAATATAGTGTGCATCTTTCCCCCATGAGTAAAATGTAATATGCAGCGCTTGCAATAATAAATGGGTTAAATATATTGCTTGCTATAGACTTTGAGCTTGTATGCATTAATTTTCAATATGAAAAAGTCTGATCCTATGAACATCATTTAATAAACATCCTGTGTTGCTTATCATACCTCAGGGGCCACACAATGGAGTAGGTCTCTCCTCCTTCAACAGGATTGTTCAGGCTGTACCAAAACTATTATGAGCCGCTAACCACCATTGTATTTATTTATAAAACTGGACAACTGACTTTCTGACCCAACCCACTAATGACCACCTCCTGCTGCTCTTTGTTGAACTCTTGGGCACTTTGGTACCACGTGTTCCACTCACAGCAGTGAGCTCAGCCTCACCATCAAACTGAAATGAGCTGGGACCATCATTGCTCTTGACATGTAGTCCTCAGGCACTTGTAATGAACAGGGCATGTGATCCCTTGGGCAAAACAAAACAACTATAATCAGTGCTGCTCTAGTTGGCCCAGAACTAAAAGCTGTTCTACAAGGGATACGGAATGGGATGTAACACAAGCTTTGAATACAGAAGGTCCTGGATTCAATGTCTGGCAGCTCCAGCTAGGGCTGGGGAGGACTCCTATCTGAAACCCTGTGTCTTTCAATGGCTGGGTCAGGTTCAGCCACAGGGCCAATATCAGTCAAATCTGATAGCTGGTCAGCAGACAGGCGACATCTCCAGCAACCCAGCAAGAGGGCAGTTCAAAGCAATCACCAGTATTACCAGTCACAAAGAAGAGTTTAAAGAGAAGCATATGAAGCAAAAGGTCAAAACACAGGTAAGCAGACCATCATACGCACAGACCAAACAGCAGAGCCTAGCAGGAATCCAAATGTCAGCAGTGCGGAGGATGAGCCATGAAACAAGGGCCCAAGGCACTAGAAATTGAGATAAGATGTTATTCCAGCAACCAGTGGGTCTAATCATATGAGGGCTCTTTATTTCCTAGTTGTTTTTAACTGATGCATTTTAACTAATGTGTTTGTTTTAAATAGGTAACATTTTAGCTGAATGTTGTTCTTGTTAGCCACCCTGAGTGCTATATCTAATTAGGGATGGATGGACCAATCTGCATCCACCCCACATGCTGCTTGCCAAACCCCACCACTCACCCCACACCAGACCGCTGGGAGGACTGTGAGCCCTCAACAGCAGTCCGAGAGTGCCCACTCCCTCAGCGAGTCTGTGAAGGCCCTATTTGCATAAATGGCAGGGTTAAAGGGGCGGTATACACAACATTGCAGGCAGGCATGCCTGTAATGTTGCATACAACTCCCCTTTAAATGCCCCATTTGATTAAACGGCAGGCTTAAAGGAGCAATGCATGCAACAATTTACATAATATGATATGCTATCACATATCCCTCATATTGCCTCATTTGGATCCTAGACTTTTCTTTGTGCTGCTGAAGCATCTCTCCCCTTTTCCTTGCTACTTGACCCATTAAAAATAAATAAAGGCATGGCAGGTAAATCCATGGTAAATACAATTTGCATTCTACTCCGATGATACTCCCAAATGTACATTAAAACTATCATATCCATATTTCATATTGATATTCATTAAGATCACCATGCAGAAAGTAAAGAACTTCCTTTTTTAAAAAACTAAAACCCAATTCCAATATTTTCTATAGGAAGTTAGACATTTGCTTACCACCTCTTTCATTGAAACCACTGGGGCTTAAAGTGCTTATCTTGGGCTGAGTCATGCCCTGTGTTATTTAAGGATGGATGGATCTGTCAGTTTTTATAACATTTGCATTTTTTCAAGTGCGAGCTCATTCCATCCCATTTCCCCATCTATTTTTGAATGTGTGTATGTGCGAGTGTTTGTGTGTTTTAACTCTGTGTGAAAACCAGTATGTGTTTTTGTACACATTACCCTCAAATATATGTATTATGTGCAAGCAATTTTTCCTAATGTACACATTTTTTTGCATACTCCTTTTGATTGGATAACGGCTTCATAAGTTTAGACAACTACAAAAACTAAAAGATCATTGCATTTTGCATATTATTTAGGGTAGTATGAATTAGGTTGGTTAAAATGTAATCCAAACAACTGTCATCATCCCTACAGGTATTTATCATGATCACTTTGGGGCCTATTCTCTGTATGGTGGGGGAAAATCCACTCATTTTTTTATCCACTACTTACATTTAAAGAACCAGTAAAAAGCTGCTCCTCTCAATGATGTCACATTTCATGTTTGCCTCCTTCTGTGGGACTTTCCTCTACATGTAGAGGGTGCAAATACTCCCTTCTCCACAATGCTTCATATTGCCGGATGTTGATGCTGAAGAGATTTAAGGGTTTATTACCCTGCTTTGTTCAAAAATTCTAATTGAGTCACCCCCTCCTTAGCTTATCAGGAGAGGAGCAGTTAAGGAATAAGTTAAAAGCTTGTTCCAGAATTTTGATAAACGGATAAAAACATAGCTTGTATCTAAAGTCTTCAGTAGCCAAATTGCAAGACCTTAAATCTGAGCTATCTTACTTAACTTGAGAGTGCTTGGCTTGCAATAAGCCTTTGGAGACTTTGCATTAATTTCCATTAGAAACTACTTTTTTAAAAAAGCAATTTTGATTGAACACGTTCCTCTACTTTTCTTCTTTCTGAGATCCTAAGATGATAACTCCAAAACAGGGCAAACAAACCTACCTTCCTTACTCTGCTGTTATGTTGCTGCATATCAATTAACTATCTCATAGCCATGCATTAAATTATCCTCCAGTATCATCATAGAGCACTTCCCACCCAAACCAACAGTAACAGCTCACATCACATGTCACAACCTATTGCTGTACCTGCTCTGCAATATATGTTTTGCTCCAAGTGCCTTTGGTGCCCTATGTTTAAGGGCTCTTTCGAAACTGCCCAATCCAAATTCTTGAGAGCTATTTTTGGCATGCCTAGGTGTGTGCTAGGAGCTGCTCTTAACCTAGAGGCCGGCTTAAGCTCGTTGAGATGCACAGCTTGGTTACATACAATAACATTCTGGCTTCGTCACCATCATGCTGCCATCTCCGATCTCTATGCCGTATCAGGTACTTACTGACCGATACGTATCCTCCTGGCACAAGGCAGTGGAACAGAAAGTCCTGAAGCTGGGCTTGTCCTTGCCTTTCCTACTTTCTCTGGAGATGAGGAACGCTAAACGTGTCATAAAGCAAAGACTGCTTGATATAGATTTACAGACTTTGCGTGGACACCCCTATAGTCCATGCTGTCCCTTAGCCCAAGGTCTTCCTGACAACCAGCCAAAGGGGCCGATGCCCTACTTGAATTGGCTTGAAACACCCAAGTACAGAAGGGCTTTTTCGTTGGCCCGATTTAATGTTCTTCCCTCTAAGTTATTGTAGGGGAGATTTAAAAGGGTTCTTACCAAAAATAGACTCTGCCCTTGCAACAACTCCGAAATAGAATCCATAAATCATGTGCTGTTTGATTGTGAATTTTACCAAAAGAGTAGGAGCGATTTGCTGTACCCAATCACGCAACGCTTAGTAGGGATGTCCTGTGAGGCAATGATTAAGTTCCTGCTACAGAGAACGGACAAATCTGTGACGATCCAAGTTGCTAAATTCTTCTCCCTGGCGATTCAATGTAGGAAACTGTTGGTGGTGGACTAAATTATTCTTTGATGATATCCTGGGGTTTTAGTTGTATGCATATGTATTTTTCAAACTGTGTGTTGCTGGTTTATGGACTGTAATAAAGATTTGTTGTTTACTCCAAGTGCCCAGGTGATCCTACTGGCAGAGACAATAATTTATCTGATTCCCTGCAAAGAAAGCCTGCATCATTGTCTGTTTCCGCTATTACAATCTTCCACTTTCCTAAGCAACTGCATGCCATAACGTTCCTTGAAAAACTCTGAGGATGGTCCTAATAGGAACAGTGTCTGATGTACCACATCATTCCACATGTCACAAGGCCAGGCTTGCGAAATGTCTCAAAGCCAGTCAATACCCAATGTCTTCATTCTGGGGTCCACCTCTTAAAGGAGGGATCAAAGCTCAGTGATTGAATAGGTAGAAAGTCTCAGGTTCAATTGCTGGTATCTCCAGCTTCCCCCACCTTTTTTTCTCTTTTAAAAGGATCAGATAGTAGGTGATAGGAAAGGCCTCTACCTGAGACCCTGAAGTCAGTGGACAATAGTAGGCAAGATGGACAAGCAGTTTGACATCCAAACTGGTTGAATGCAGCTGCCTATCTTCTCTGATTACAAAGAAAAAGGGAGGGAGGGAGGGAGGAAGGAAGGAAGGGAGGGAGGGAGGGAGGGAGGGAGGGAGGAAGGGAGGGAGGAAGGGAGGAAGGAAGGAAGATGTAAGTTATTCAGCATTTTGGACCAGCTGAAGTTTCGCAACCGTTTTTGAAGGCAAACCTTTGTAGAGCTCATTTATTTATTATTTATTTATCGTTATTTATTATATTTCTCTTCCATCCAATAGCCAAAGCTGAAACAGGCTGTAACTAAAGTATGTGTCTGTAGGAATGGGCATGGTTGGTGCACTAGCCTCAGTGGCGAAAATGCACTCCTAACCAGCTCCGAGACCTGGGCATCCAGGGCAGGATCTACACTACTGCTTTATAATGGCTTATAATGGTATTAACAACTGTTGGGGCCTGGGATACATTCCAAACACCATTTTCAAACTGCTTTCAAAGTGTTAGATCCTCCTTGGTGTAGATCTGGCCCAGGTTCAGAGTTGAGTCCAGGAGCACATCCAAACTGCAAGCTTGAGTCTTCAAGAGGAGTGTAAACCCATCCAGTGCACTGAATCCCTATTCCCTGATCTGCCTTTTAACTAAACAAAAAGCACTTCTGTCTTTTCTGGATTAAGCTTCAATTGGTTTGCCCTCATTGAGTCCATTCCCGACATCAGACACTGATTTCGATCCAAGGCCCTTTCCACACCAGGCGTTTCGCCTTGGATAGCTCCCGGCTGGTCCTTGTGAGTCCAAATGACTCATAGGGACTCCCGGGGCTGGGGGGGATTGGCCATGGGATTTTCCAGGGATATGGGAACCCTGGAAAATCCCAAAACTTCCACGGTTCCAGGAAGTTCCCACAACTGGGGAAGATGTGGCCGTCCATCCCGCATGGCTCCATGCCCATCGGGGAGGGGGTGGCACCAATTTTGCCACCCCCGGGAAGTTAGGGAGGGGGGTGAGGGCCCACGTGCATGAGTTTGTTTGTTTGTTTTTTTAAAAAACTTACAGTTTGCAGAAGAGTGCTCCTGCATTCTTCCCGGGTTAAAGAAAAATGGCGTCCGCGACGTGCGACAACCCAGGAGAAGCCCGTGTCATCATACAATTCATGTGTATTAATGCGATGATCCTGGAAGCAGGCACTTCCAGGATCATCACCCCTCCAGTCCTTTACACCCCTCTGGTGTAGAATGGAGTCTCGTCATCTTTGGATTTAGATGAAAAGGAGAGATCAGAGTTGGGTTCTGGAAGTTTTGCTTGCACTCCTAGTGAACACATGCAAAATGCTTGCATGGTCCTCCATCGGTGGAAATGGCTGCCAATAGCACCATATTTCCACTGGAGATGGTGAGATGTATAGTCCCAGTCCTCTCCTCACTGGGATAGTGCCCTTTCCTTGTCAGGAGCGCTTGGTGGGAGTGGAAGGTGGTGGTAAGGTGATGGTGGTTGCTTGAGGTATGAATCAAGCAGGGCCTACCCGAACCACCTCTACTCATGAGAAATTAAACAGGCATGCTTGCTTTTATGATTTCTTATAAAATCCAAAACTATGATAGTGAATGGTAGTGCCAAGCTGAAATAGGAATGAATATCTGCTGAAATCAACCCACCTATGCCAGAAAGAGATGCATCTAAAATGTGGATATATGAGAAATTAAGATTTTTTAATTTTACTTTATTTATTTATTTATTTATTTACAACATTTATACACCGCTCCATATCTAAACAGATTCCAGAATGGTGAACAATAAGAGATAAAATAGTAGTGGTTTTGTTTGTATTTTAAACCGGAATTTACCCAATTTGCATCTTTTGGACCTAAATATGGACTCAGATGTAATCTGCAATCAAAGTCGATCCAGTTACAAGTTTGCATTGTGATTTGTGGAGCAAAACAAACCCCTTTGATAACGTGTGTACATTTGTGCATTAAAAAGGGTGTATTTTTCAATGTGCACAAACATGCTTTAATCAGTTGGAGGGAGATGTGTCCATCTTTTTAAATGCATACAGCTAATGTATAGATTTGGAAAACAATGGGCATTAAAAAAATACTCACAATCTGATATAGACATGAATAAGAATGAGCTTTGAGGTAGAACAAGCTTGGGTTTGGCTGATTCACAGATCCCTAATCTAAAAGATAAAGTGTAGATGTCCAAGACGATCCAGTATCAGTTCAAGTGAAGATCTCCCCTTTGGCATATAAAATAGATATGTAACCTGACAGAGTATTTATGAATTTATTGGAAGTTAAGGAAGGCTTTCCCACTGATCATGAATTCCAGATCATGGTAAAAAGGGAAACCAAAGGTACTTGATACATTTCAGTCAGTAGAAGCCATTCAACATTATGTGTCATTTCGCCGACAGGACACGAATGAGAAATATGAATTCCTCTCTTAGTTTAGACACAATACAGTTTCAGCCAAACCACTTCAAAATAGCGTCTGGCAGAGCCAAACAGGTAAGCTACAAAACTGGCTCAGTTTGCTTTCATGGCTTCCATGATTAGAAGCAATTTTGTGTGAAATAATGTGCTTTGCTGCCTAAGGAACAATTTGAAAGAACTTTGGTACAAAGCGTAATGCTGTTATTATTTATAAGCATCACCTTGTTCATGGCTATGTTGTTTTTAGTATTTTAAATCACTGTTAGGTCTAACGGTTAAATGGCAATAAAGACATTATCTTATATGATAATGTCCCACACCTCTGTAGGTTTGTCTGCTTGCCTTTCCCTTTCCTTCCTGATCCACTTTGCTGGCTTAGGTGAGAGAACAGCTGCCTGAATGATGAGAGGAATCGGAATTAATCGGCTGGGGTTGGGAGCCTGTGTCCTCTCATCAGGCACAGAGAGGTTGAGAGAGCCTTCCAAACACACGGGTAAATAAATAGCACTGATTGAAGGAGGCTTAATAGGGTTCTGCGCTGACAGAAAGGTACCAGAGGTACTAGGAAGTTTAGTTTCCCAACAGAAGCACATGAAAATTACATTCCACATTGCTCCAAGATAGCAACCATTGTAGTGCCAAGAACTGAATGGAAGCAGAGAGGTGAAAACCATCATTCCACGGCTAGAGCTAGAGGAGCACCAAGATGAATGGGAGGGGGAAGGGGTTGGAATCTAGGCAGAACTCTGTGTGACCTAATTCACACAACACAACAGCCTACAACAGCTTAATATACCCACTGTTGTGTCATGCCATGTGCCCACAGGCACCATTTTTGTATGGTGCCCATGGGATCCTGGCTTGCCATGACTTGTTGTGTCATTTGAACCCAGTCAGCAGAGGTTGTTTGAGGGTTAGACAACCCCCATATGACCCCAAAACAAGCCATGGGTTTTCTAACCCTCAAACAACCCTTGCCACCATGACATGGCAACCACTGGCCAGGACTTGCATATTCAAAATGGCAGCTGGCACATTCCGCAGCACCCCAAGGGTTGATTAACCCATGGTGGTTTGTCGTGACATGCAAACTAGCCCTCTGTGTGTGTGGGGGGGAGTGGAATTAATGACAGGGGTTTGCAAAAGTCCAGTAGGTGGCTTAGATTACTTTAAATTGCATTTGCTTTTATGGCTAAACAGGTAATTCTCAATCAACAAGAGCAGCCCTGAGTATCGTTATGTATTTAAGGTTCCATTTACTGTTGCAAATTTTGTTTGGGGTTTGTTTGTTTTTTACATCCAATTTATCAGTGGCAGAAAGAGAACTTGAGATCTCTAAATGAAGTGTGACATCACAAAATGAAACATTAAATGAAATGTCAAGAGAAGAACAGACAAAATACTTCATCACAGAACGGAGCACTGTGAGCAGAATGCTAGACTGGATGGACCTTTGGTCTAATCCAGCATGGCTCTTCTGATGTTCTTATTGTGAAGCAAAAGTGCAGGGAATTAGATTTTACATTTATTTGGCATTATATTATTTATAAAACTGGTTGTTAAGATATCCAACATTGTGGGGATGTTTTAGTGGATGGAAGGATTACAGTTTGCTAAATGATTTCCTTCTCATGTTTCCTGTATTGTGATATGTTTTGAAGAAAATGTTAAGATACAGGAGAAAAAATATGACTGATATCTCTATTATACAGGGTTGTAAGGATTTCTTAAATAACTTTGTGTGGAGAGCTTTGGACACTATGGCCTTGCTCAAAAGACACCTTAAACCATGGCTTTAACCATGGTGAATAAGGCAAAAAACCTTATTCACTGTGGTTAAAGCCATGGTTTAAGGTGTCTTCTGAACAGGGCCACCATACTGCTGAATATACTAAAGTCCCTAACATAAGAAAGAAAGAAAAAAAGAAAGAAAGAAAGAAAGAAAGAAAGGTTTAAAATAATTTTAATAATTTTAACAAAAAACAACAGCAACAAAACCATTCTGTTATGGCATCGTCATAACAATAAAACAGGATAGTAGCCCCCCATAACCTACCATAAACTTCCTCCTGATCCCACAGCTACCACTAAAATTTTAGCAGCACGGCAGCAAAAAGGAGCCCTTTCCCCCTTGTTTTCTGAAATTCAGCAGTATGGCAGGAAAAATACCTGATTTTCAGGTGTGTGGAGGAGAAACCAGCACATTTTGCAGCCACACCACTACACTCTGCTAATTTCTGGTGAAAAACTGTCACTTGTTTACTTTAAACTTTAAAACAAGCAGTGGCTTATTGTTGCCTTGCTGGCAAATTTTGCTGGTAAATTCGGTAGTGGCTTTAGGGCACAAAAAGGGCCAGGAAGTTGCATGTGGTGTGCAAGCTGCATGTTGCTCACCCCTGCCTTAGACCCTATTCAAACTAACCCTAAACCATGGTTTGATCCTGGTTTGCGATCCTGGTTTCTGGGGAAATTATGGTTTGCTGCTAAACCAGGTCTGGGACTTCCTAATTGCCAAGTACAAGGGGAGGGCATTATCTCAAACCTTTGCCTGTTTGTTGCTGTAAGGCTAAAGTGTGGTTTAGTGTTGTGTCCGAATAGAGTCATAATGATGTGTTGTTGTTTTGTTTTACTTTTAAATGGAAGCTCCCTTTTTATCTTAAATTTTGAAATTAAAAAGCAGTGTACAAATACTTTTGATCTATCTATCAATCAATATTTATGCCCGATGACTAAAGCATAGTTGCTGGCCCCAAGGAGTCTTGGGAATGTGCCCATTAAAATGTGCTGCATCAAACAGAAAGCCACATAGCGGACCGATATCTAATGAGATACACCTCAATGGGTTTGTGTTTGGGAGTTTTGCTTGCAAAGTGAAAACTGGCTACTCATCTCTTATCCATATTAGACCCTCCATTCTCAATTGCTGATTTATTTATTTTTTAAGTGTGATATTTAATTTGAGCAATTCATTTCTTCTCTGTTTAAATGCTCCTTTCTATTACTCATGCCAGTCTCTCATTGCTCTTGTTTCTGCTTCCTTGGTATATTCGAAGAGGGCACTGAAGAATTTATATTATAAAACCAATAGAACGATAGGACACCTTATCTGAGCAATTAATCTTTATTGCTATCTGCCTCATTCAATCTCACCTTACCATTTTCTATTATTTTAAAACTTTTATGCCACCTAGTAAAAATCACAAGATAATTGCATTTGCCTTTTAGGAATATTTTTATGTTCTAATTTCTGTTTTTATTTAAACCAGAGTGGATGGAGGGGAAATCTTATTTGCAGTGCATTAACCGCATGGTGCTGTTTTGAAACATGTCATGGGGATAAATGATAAGACACAAAGGGAAACTTCATAGTGAAGTTCTGGGAAAGGTCAGGGATCAGATTGCTTGGAGGAGTGATGTCCTTAGATACTCCAGAGTGCAGACTGACAAAGCTTTAAGTAGGAGGTGCTCCTGATCCAACAGAGAGAGGGGGTTATGAGCCAACTCTATTCATTATTGAAGTCATAAAACCATCAGAAGTTCTGGGTGCTGCAATTTAAGAAGGATTTCAACTGGTATGGGTTTAACTATTCAATTCCACTTGGTGGACCTTTTGCAGGGAATGGAATGAAGTCAATCCAAACTTTATTGTTAAGGCAACCTAAAATAGGTTTTAGCCCGATCTCACAATCAGCATCCTACAAAATACACATTACAGAATAAAATGGAGTAGAAATATATATAAATATATATGAGTACAAAATAATTTCTAAAAATCCACAGTTATAGACCCCCTTTCTTAGGTAGCGTCAAGGTCTTCTAGGGCTTCCCTAATTCGTGCTGCTTTCGCAGCAAACCTGGCCACATTTAGCATGATAGGTTTGGCTGTATTTGAGAGAAAATATATTATTTTATCCATATCTGAGAGGTTTGCCCTCGGCGCTAAAAGTCTCGTCAGATGTTTATCTCTAGGAATTTTGTATAGTTTACAATATAGCACGTAGTGTATGGTGATGGAATGAAGTCATTCCACCCCATCAAGATGGAGTGACTTCTGGAATTCACTCTAGTTGTGGGCAACATGGCCTAAGGGATGACCCTCCCTCCAAACATGTCCAAAGATGAATATTACAGTGAAAAGGAGATGAAATCACTGGCCACAGGGCTATATGACTGCACTTTGCTTCAGAGATCAAAGGAAGGTTGGTGTCTCCTATGTCAGTGAGGTGGTAAATCAATTTTGGGTTTCAGTCAGAACTCTAAAAGAACTATCCAAGGTACTGAACCTTATTTCCCCAATGGGATCAGCACCTTTGATAACTCATGTAGAGTTCTAACTGGTTCTGACTGAAACCAGACTGTATTCGCTATCCCACTGACATAGGAGCTACCAGGCTCCAGTGGAATCTTTGCCACTACAATCCATCCTCCAAAATTCCTGGAATATGGATTGCAATCCTCCAAATTTCCTTGCATATCTTTGGTTTTGGGGACCTGATCATAAAATACTTTCTATGCAATCTCCCAGGAAGATTACATTGATTTAAAATAGAGATCATAAACTTCCAATTTGGTTACCACTAATAAGCCGAAGGACGTTGAAAATGGGTGGGAAGGGAAATCTCACTTTAGTGAGAATGGGGACGGCATTGGATGCTTCGTATCAAAATGGATACTATCTGGATGTACAGTCATCCACATCTGATCTGTGCATGCAGGTCCTGATGCACCAAGGAATTTGCCCAGGGCAGCTGGCTTCCATGCCTATATCTGCCTTGCTGACACTTTTTAAATGGGATAGAACAATGTGATTGTTTTAATAGCACGTATCACCTTAACAAGTACTTCTTCAAAATTGCAATTCAGCATTTGTGGGGGGAAACAATGAATGAATACAAGCTTTATTTGAAAGGCATTGCATGGAACTCGTAACTATAATTCTGGGGATATAAAATGAAAACTCATGGATAAAGAAAGGGAAAGAACTGGACAAGGCCCCAGTAATAATCCAGACTCTGGGTCAATAGATTTTATGGCACTTATATTCACAAATATGCCTCTGCTTTAAGGAGTTTACAATCTGAAAAAACTAATAAAGTTCAGGCATGGTGCTACTAACATTCAGATGGAGGCTATAACCTGCATCTTTTTGTTATGGATTTAGTTAATAGGATTGGCTGGCACAACTGAGAGGTGAGTGAGGAGTACAGAAGTAATTAGGACTGTTGCAAGCACCCAACTGAGTCTCGGAGCCCTATGGACTCCCTTGAGTCCACCCCTGATCCATTTGGCATGTGCATGGACCTGCACTCGTGTGTTCGCCAGTAGGGATATGGGGAAAACACTGGGCTGGCCCTCCCTCCCTCCCTCCCCCCACTCACTCTCCTTACCTACTGCCATCCCCCGCAGTCCCCCGCTGGCCTCCGCTTGTCATCCACCAGCAACGTCATCACTCTACTGAGAACCAGGCTGCAAAGCCTAATTCTCAGTAGTATGAAAGCAGCGGGTAGCAGCGGAAGGCGGTGGGGGATGGCAGCAGGTAAGGGGGACCTCCCCCTCCCCCCCTCCCCCCCCACTCATGCTCCTTACCTGCCACCATCGTCCGCTGCCGTCCGCTGCTTCCGAATCAGGCTTCACGGCCTGGTTCTCAGTAGAGTGATGACTCACTGAATGATGACATCACACAGCACGCCGTTGCTCTATTGTGGAACAGGCCGCAAGACCTGTTTCTCAGTAGTACGGAAGCAGTGGACGGCAGCGAGGAGGCAGCAGGTAAGGAGCGTGAGTGGGGGGAGGGAGGGAGAGGGAGGTCCCCACTCACCCTCCACCATGTTTTCCCATAGACATGCATTGAAGAAAGCTTTCTTTCCCCCAATGCAAGCCTATGGCGAAAACACCTAAAATGGATGTCCGATTCCCCAATTTTTTCCGATATTAATTGGATTGGAAAAAATTGGATCAGGAGAAATCGAAGCTCCTGCAGCCAGCATCGGAATTGGACATCGGATGCCCAATATCCTCCGATTTTAATCGGTATCGGACATCAGATATGATACGATGCACATCCCTACTCGCCAGGCCCTATGAAGCGCTTGGCAGCCTCCTAGCCTCACTGCCAAAATTGCACACTTCTCCCCATTGGATCAGTGGTGTCCACCATTAACACAGAGGGGGAGAAATGTACAATTCCTGCAGCAAGGGCAGGTGTTGCTAAATGCTTGTCATGCCAAGCTGAGCCTCAAAAGAAACTCACACGGCCCAGTGAGTGGAGGTGGACGGGGCGAGCGTCCACTGAGTGGGATGCAGATGAGTTCACCCACCCCTATGTTATAATCATATTTGAATCCTGACAATCTCAGCTTTATTTTTAATGGACAGCATCTAGCCACCTTGTAAACTATTTTAGTAGGAAGGCAGGATATAGGTTTAATAAATAATAAAAAAAATACCTCTTCTATTTTTAGAGCAAACCTCAAGAAACCCAGTCTATCACTTTTAACTGAATGTGTATCAGTTCATTGTGCCCATCAGCACCGAGTCCCTTTTCACATCACATTTAAAAATTTGAGAACGACTACAAATTAATATGTCAATTATATAAATTAGGGCACAATCCTATGCATGTTTAAGTGGGGTGGGGGGGGGGGGAGTCCTGAACTTCCCAACAGGGCTGGCCGGGGAATGCTGGGAGTTGTAAGTTGTTTTGTCTTTCCTTCTGTCTAAACATGCATAGGATTGTGCTGTTAACCATTGTAGCAGTTCTGAAACCATAGGAAGCAGCCAGCACAAGAATGAAAGCTTGGGACGAATGAACTTTGGAGCATGTTAACTAGAACAATCTATGGGATTGATCCCACTAGGGCCAGATCTACAGCAAGCAGGATATAGTGGCATGAAAGCAAAATGAAAGTGGTATACAAAAGGCAGGAGCCACACTGCTGCTTTATAGAGGTATTGAAGTGCACTGACAACTGTTGGGGCCCATTGACACATACCATGTACCGCTATATCCTGCTTGATGTGGCTCCTGCCTTTTATATACTGCCTTCATACCGCTTTCATACCATTATATCCTGCTTGGTGTAGATCTGGCCTCAGTCTAGGATCAGTTCATCTCATTCTGTGCTTTGCCCATTATTATTATTATTATTATTATTATCATCATCATCATCATCATCATCATCATTGGAGGGGAGCATGAAACTGGGATGGGAAGCACAAATTCCCTTGTCCCATTTCAGAAAGAAGGGAAGGAACTTAACATGATGAAAGTAGAGCCTTGTCTCTATTGCTCACTTTTTCATTTAAAAACAAAACAAAACAGGTTAAGCAAAATTGTCAACATCTTTTATTTAACTTGTTAAAACAGGAAGGGTCATATAATCATAGACTAATAGAATAGTAGAGTTGGATGGGGCCTATAACGGCATCGAGTCCAACCCCCTGCTCAATGCAGGAATCCACCTTAAAGCATCCCTGACAGATGGTATGAGGAAAGAAACAGAGAGATGGAGGAATCCCCCCCAACCACTATGATAACCCTCTCCCCAAAACTGTTTTGTAGGTTGAATTATAGTCCCCCAAATTGTGCAGGTGAAGAAAAGTGGGGTGGGGAGTGGGAAATGGGACTTCACAGATCTGTGTAAAATTATTTATGGTTTGGAGAAAGTGGATAGGGAGAAGGTTTTCAATCCAGGCACAGGTTGGGATATATGGATTTTATTAAATCTGTTCCATCTGTATTTTGTGGACTGTCAGGTGTCTTTTGTTCCATCTCTGCTCATTGATGGAAATGGCTTTTTCTTTTTTTTTCTTTTTTTAGGGATGTATGAGAATTTTGTTCCACTTGCACACATACACATGTGCATTATGCAAGTGTGCATTAGTGCAAGTGTCTAGTAGCACTGATGCATACTTGCACAAGTTCAAATCTGCACAAACTACCTCCCCCAAAAGTCTTTTTTAAAAAGGAGTCTGCAAGTCTGCACGACTCGAAAAAAATGGGTCTGCTGCGGAGCCTACAAGTCGGATTCAAAGATTCGACTCCAGGTGCTTTGGGGCTGGGCCACCTTGCTTCGGAACTGAAGCCAAATTGAGGTGTGCCCTCCCCACCCCACCCCACCCCACCCCACCACGGAAGCATATCTGCCCTTGCAGTTCCTTGGTGCCTGCTGTGTGGCCACTGGCTGGTCCAAGAAAGCTGGGCACAAGGCCGTCCGGGAGTCCAACCAATTCAGGTCGTGCCCCCAGGATAGTCCCAAAGCCAGGCCATGCCTCTGATTAGGCTAATACCCAGCTCTCTCTGGTGTGCTCTGGGTTGTTTTTCACATTCAACTACTCTAAAATCAGCAGCAGGTCAATTTTCAGAAATTAAATTCTGGCTTGGCCAAGCTGCCAAGATCAAAAGATGACAAAGGTCAAAACTCAGGGGATTAAAGGAAGGAAATGATTTGATTTCATCATCACACAGCAAGTTCATCCCTTCCAGATGAATATGAGAGCGATGATTGTTGTTATTGTTTTTAAGGGCATTCCTTTCCTCATCTTTCCTACAATATAGAGATATAAAATGCAAAGCAAGGGTGGGGGTTGTGGATTTCAATTGTTTCTCATATTCTCCAAGCAAATTTGAGTACTTTTTCCCCCACATGCGATGCAGCCTGTAAAATCTCAGAATTTTGAGTGAAGCCGTAAGGAAGATGCCTGTGTCAGTTGTTTCCTGCCAGCTGCCAAACCAACCCGGTTCTCTTCGTTTATCTCTCAACTGGGCAACAGCAATCTAATAAGTGCGAAATGCAGTCCCATGCACATATTGCACTGGAAGAAAGCTGTCGAATATGGGAGCCAATTTCACAGGCAACTGAAAAACAACATATTCCCCCTATTCACAACCTTCATGCCTCTGCCAAAAATAGCCTCTTGGTACTCAAAAGAGGGTCAGATTTCTTTTTCCCAATCTGTTCTGGCTATTATTCCTTTTTAAGCTATTCACTAGCTTCCACTATTCAGTTTCTCAGCAAACTACTTGAGGGAAAAAGGAAAGAGTGAGAATACGGTATGTAAACAACTGATAAGTCACAATGGCTTGTTCCAGATGATTGTGTCTGGAATCTGGACAATTTCTCTTGCATGTATGATGTTTTGGATGACTATCCATAAAATTGCTGGAAGTCCTGCTTCAGACCCCAATCTATCTATCATCCATCTCCGATGTAAATGTTGAATGATCCCTATGGCTTCCGGTTGCTTTGCCCCATTTCTTCATTGCTCCCCTTCTCTTCTTATTTATTTATTTATTTATTACATTTATATACCGCCCAATAGCCGAAGCTCTCTGGGCAGTTCACAAAAGTTAAAACCATCAACATGCTTCAAAGTATAGGGTATAAAACCGTATAAGAACACAAAACAAAAATACAGTATGAAAAAGCACAACCAAGGTAAAACCGCGCAGCAATGCAGATTTAAAATACAAATTTAAGATACAGATTTAAAACAGCGGAGTTAAAAGACTATGAGAATAAACTGTTAAAATACTGTGAGAATAAGAACACCTTCAGCTGGCATCGAAAGGAGTATAACGTAGATGCCAGGCGAACCTCTCTAGGGAGCTGATTCCACAGCTGGGGTGCCACAGCAGAAAAGGCCCTCCTCCTAGTAGCCACCTGCCTCACTTCCTTTGGCAGGGGCTCACGGAGAAGGAGCCTTGAAGATGAGCTTAGGTTTCTGCCTTATCCCTCCACTGGATAATCGATTGGTTTTTTTCCAGGACTTTAGAGGAGCATAAAAAAATGTAGTTGACATCTAGGAAATGTGTTAAGTTCACATTTTAATGCGAACTTACCTAATGTTGTATTTTGGAACCACTTTGTGAACCACTACTCAGTTCTCCTTCAACATTTGCATTTTATTGCATTTCCAATAGAATACTACAATCACAAAAATGTGTACAACTGCATATATTAGAGGAAAATAATGTTCAGTCATGCATTATATGATGGGAAACTGGTTGCAAAATGGGGTATATTATGCAAAAATGCACAAAAATTCTTAAGATTTTTCAGGAAAACTTCTTTAAAAAATCTCAAAATTTTGGATGAACAAAACTTAAGATGGGAAAAATTAGAAACTGAAATTGACAGATTCATTCATCCCTATTGAAGTCTAGCTGGAGAGGAGGGTATTCAATGGACTTTGGGGAACAAGTAACTTAGCTGTATGATGCAAGAGAACACAAGGCTTCCTTAAGGATGCAATCCTATCCAAAGCCCGGCAGCCTCTGAACTTGGAGGCCGATGGGCATCCTATGCAGAGTACAAGAAGCATGGAGGTGATTGTCATCCCTGTGCTTCTCCCTTTCTGCATTTTTGCCAGATGGGCATTTTTGCCCATCTAGCTAGGGCTCTATGGAGCAGGAAGGGAGGAGTCTGGGAATAGCTTGTTCCCCACCTCCCCATTTTCTTTCCCATCCACAGAACTGACCCCTTTCCTTGCTCTCCACAGTTGCTTTTGTGAGCTTGGAGAAGCAGTGAGCGTGTTTATCTCTGCACCGGCTTGGGGGGGGGGGGCAGGGAGGGGAGAAAGTTCAGACTTCTGGATCCAAGGTTGGAGCACTGTCTCCAACCTTGGATCCAGGAATTCAAACTATCCCATGCCCCAAAGATGTTCTAGCCACTTCCCCATTTATGGTGCACTTGGGATTTTCCCTCCTTGGTCTGTGATTGCACAGGGAGTTGATGGTGGATCCTGATTGGGGGAGGCTGTTTATGAAATTTTGTCCCAATCCTGCAAACTTTCAGCACCACTGTTTTTGAGTCAAATTAGTCACAGTAGCTTATTTGCCGGCACATGTGGCAGGGGATCATGGACAATTTATTTATTTATTTATTTATTACATTGATATCCCACCTTTTTTCCTCCTTAAGGAACTCAAGGCGGTGTACATCCTCCTGCTCCCCTCCATTTTATCCTCACAACAGCAACCCAATGAGGTAGGTTGGGCTCCGAGTCTGTGACTGGCCCCAAATCACCCAGCGAGCTCCCATGGCTGAGTGGGGACTAGAACCCGGATCTCCCATTTCACAATCCAACACTCTAGCCACTATGCCACACTGATTCCCACACCTCAGTTGCTGATCCAGTGTTCTGGAACTCCCTTCCCAGGGAAGCTAGATTGGCTCCCTCAATATGTTTTTGGAGGCAGTCAAAAACTTTCTTATTCCAGCAGGCCTTTGGTGAATAATGTGGACCTCCAATCTATGTTTAAGGCGTTTAAAATTTAATATGTATTTTAAATGTGGAAATGTTTTAATATTGAAACCTATTTAATTATATTTTTAACTTTTGTATATTTTTTATTTATAGCTTTTAACTGTATACGTTCTAATTTTGTAAAGCTGCCTTGAGGCCCAGAATTGGGCAAAATGTGAGATACAAATAAAGATGATAATCATCATCATCGTCATCAACATCATCCAGAAACCAGGGTAGCCCATGCCTGAGTGCTCCTGGGGGTTCATGAGCATTTGAGTGTGGGTCCATCCCAGCACTGTATACGTTTTGATTTTGTAAAGTCGCCTTGAGGCAAAAGGCAGGATACAAATGAAGGTAATGGTAATAATAATAATAATAATGCTACTGTGAGTACCTTATTAACCCATTGTGGGCTATTGTGATGTCCAAACACAGCCACCCTCTGTTTTGTTAGTCAAGGACGACAGGGAGTTAAGGAGAAGATGAGGCTTTTCCTGCACAGTGCTTCCCCTACACTGCAGAATTCACTACCTTGAGAGACCCGGCAATCTACCCCACATTGCCCCTTTACACAGCAGGTGAAAAACAACCTTGTCCGAGGGCACCTTTTCTTGAAGTGTTTCTACCCTCTGATGAGTTCTTTGGGTCTCTGACGGGTTGTGCTGCCTTTTTAGGTTTTCGATCCAGCAATGTTGATGCTGAATGGTTTGCATTGTTTCACTATTTTAACCAAAGTTTGCTTCTTGTATATTTATGGTATGGCAGAAGATATGGGAAACAAATGGACATAAATAAAGAAATGGGGTTGGCACCTGAATGCAGCAGAGAACAGGTGAGCAGCTCTGTATTTGGCAAGCTACAATGGTGGCACAGAAACAAAGCACCCTGGCACCCATCTCTTCAGTTTGAGATACTGGACATCTTAGCACATCCATGCTGCTCCCCAAGTCTTGGAGAGCACCCAGCAAGGCCTTACACGTGAAAGAGCTCATGGCCCTTCTAAACTAATTGTTGCCAAAGAGACCCCATCCCTGATCACTTAAAAGTCCTGCAAAAGGGTGAAAAAAGAAAAGATTGAGCAAGATTTAAAAGTTTGCCTATGGATTCACACAGAGGGGGATGAATCTGTCAATTTCAGTTTGAGGAAGCAGTTTGAGAAAGAAGAGCACAAGATTCCCCTGATCCAGTACAATTTCTGTTCCCCTCATTTTCTCATTTTTCGAGTCTTAAGATCTGTTAGTTCAGAATTGTTAGATTTGTTTTTAAAAGTCCACATGAAAATGTATATGCATTCTTGTATACATTTCTTGTAATACAGAGATTTTTTTTCCATGTAATTTTGCCTAACATAATCATTTTTGAAAGTGCTTTCCCTGATAAAATTAGGGGTGTAAAGATTTTGTAAAAACTGTTCCATCTGCATTTTGCAGATGGCCAGGTGCCTTTTGTTCCATCTTCTCCTCAGTTGACAGAATAGGATATTTTCCAATTTCCCAAATTTGCGCGAATTGTATTTACAGGAATTCATATTTGCGCAAATTTGCACTTACAAAAGTGCATATCTCCCCCAATGCACAAAAACCCACATGCATTTTCATGCTTTAGCTTAAGAAGGGAATGTGCAATTTTGGCAGTTGAGTATATATATATATATATATATAGTGTACGAGTAATTGTGTCAAATCTGGAAAGTTTTAAAAACTGGTCTGGAAATCCATGTGACTTGGGAACAGCTGGTCCCCTGTCTAATCTACTGATCAGATTGATAGAAATCAAAGTCGTTTGATCCCCTTGCTGATTTCTCTGACATTCCTGAATATTATGGATTTTTAAATGTCATTTTCACTACTTATACACATTTTTGTACGCGCTTTTTGATTGGGAATCTCCGTCGCAACCTTTGGAGAAGTACAAATTTTGAAGGGTAACTAAGTTTCAGTTTGCATATGGGTTCGAGCATGCAAAATTTGGTAAATTCACATTGAAGGGTGAACTGAACAGTCCTCACCCCCCATCCCTAGTTTTGTATATACCTGATTTTAACATTGTCACAAAGGTTTGGAACGCTGGACGCCAGCCACATTTTATCATATCTTCAGTGCCATGTGAATTCCTCTGTGGGGACTTGAAGGGAGTGTTTGTTTAATAAGCATGAATTTCTGCAGAGCAACACAATGGATGGGTAATCCATGTAGTAGTGTCTGGCAAACACACTCAGTGATTTTTGGGATGAGTCCCCCGCCCCCACCAGTTGCCTCTTGATGATGACAACAACAAAATACAATCTAGCTGTTGAGTCAAGTTTTATGCCATGTTTTAATAAGACAACCTGCTCAAAACCACAGATGCCTCTGTGCTGCAACGAATTGATGAAGAAACAACCACAAAGCCCAAGGTTTCTCATTACAACGTTAGAAAATAAAACACAGGAGGGAGGTGGTGAAAAACGACCAGTCATTTCTTCTCTCCTGGCTGATACATATCTTATTTATTCTCCCTCGTAATGTGTGAATGCTGCGCCTTGCCTTATTTTGTCTTCCGCCTCAATTAAAATGTAAATTTCTGCAGCCCATCTCAATAATTCCAAATGGCTCCAGGCATGGGAATTTAAGCTGCTTTTAATAAAACCAACTACAGATGCTGCAATAAGATCCCTTTTGCCATGTCTGAAAACTATATTTTTAATGCCAGCCCATGTGCTATATGGTGATGGAAGAGAGGAATATTTCCATAAAAGCAAACTGAGAAGCCAGGATAAGCCATGTTGCACACATACTCTTGGCTGCTTCAAAATTTATTTGTCGCCAAGGATGACTTTTTAATGTGTAATAGCTAGGGATGCTTGAGAATTATGTTGTTTGCAAATACTGACAGAAATGGACCTGATCCACCCCTTCCAGACAAAATTAGTTACTCATCAGCTTTTGCATGTTGTGATGCAATTCTCAACTCAAAAATGCATCAAAATATATTTAAAAATGCATATTTAAAATAAAATGCATTTAGAACCTGTGTTTTGTGAGAAAACACATGTAGGGTACAACTACAATCCCATGATCAGTTAACTGGGATGAGGCCCCATTGAATTCAAAGCAACTTACAAGTTAGAAATGCATACTTCATGAGGGAATGTGTTAAAATATGTATTTAAAAACAAATTTTGTATGTGGATTTTTTGAACTTGCAGACAGAATGAAGTAAGGAACAAAACCCTATGAGGAGAGACAGAAAGGATGGGGCATGTTTAGCCTGGAGAAGAGAAGATTGAGGGGAGGCATGATAGCACTCTTTAAATACTTGGAAGGTTGTCACACAGAGGAGAGCCAGGATCTCTTCTCGATTATCATAGAGTGCAGGACATGGAATAATGGGCTCAAGTTATAGGAAGCCAGATTCCAGCTGGACATCAGGAAAAACTTCCTGACTGTTGGAGCAGTACGACAATGGAACTAATTACCTAGGTGGACAGGTGCAGGTGGACAGCCAACTGTCAGGTATGCTTTAAGATGGATTCGTGCATTGATCGGAGGGTTGGACTCAATGGCCTTATAGGCCCCTCCCAATTCTACTATTCTATGATTCTATGAAAGAACTCTGCATGTGCCTCTAGGCATGTATACAGCATTAAGCATGGGTGGGACAAGGATATGCACATAGAGCAGACCAGGTTCTGGGCCCACAGGGGACACAACAACTGTGGTGGGGCAGCTAGTAATGCTCTCCTATTCCCTTCACATGGTGGTCATCGTGCCAGGGTTTAATAACTGACCATGAATACTAACTAGTGGTGTTTATTGGCTGTTATACATTCTTATAATTATTTAGTGTTATCCTTCCATTCCTGCATTGAGCAGGGGGTTGGACTTAATGGCCTTATAGGCCCCTTCCAACTCTACTATTCTATGATTCTGTGATAGGATGGGCATATACCTGTCCCTGTATAAGGCACTTTTGAAGGACTGAAAGGATGTCTCTGCCCCAAATTGCTTACAATCTAGAAACAGGAACAATGGAGAAAACATTGGCTGGAGTGGGAACTGGAGGGTGGGGTAAACAGGAGAAGATTTATTTCATTCAATGACACATTCTTAGGTTGGGCTAAAGTCACACCACACATGGATGGTCGGTGGCTTTGGAGATGGCACAGACACAACAGCTAGGTGGGGAGAGAAGATGGCTCTGTAGGAAAGTGAATGGAGGTTCAATCCTTGGTAGGGATGTATGAGAAATGTTCTGCAGTTCATTTTTCTAAAAATAAATAAAAATAAATGAGGATTTACCCAGTTCACACCTTCTTGACCAAACATGGACTTGGACGCAGTCTGAAATTGAAGTCAATACCTTTCCAAGCTCATGACATGATTTGTGAAACAAAATGAAAAGCAAAAAAAAGTTTGACAGGATGCATATATTTGGAACAACACACACAGAGAAATATGCATGGATTTTAATGCAAAAAGGAAGAAAGAAAGAAAAAACCCTTGTTATCGGATATGGAATCCAGACAGAATGAGATTCGAGATGGAATTCAGAGAACTTTGGTGGGCTTGAGTTTTGCTGATGTGCACATCCCTAATACCTGGCATCTCCAGTGACAAGACGTGAAGTACTAGGGTCAGGAAAGAGAGCTCTGCCCAAGGCCTTAAAGAGCTGCTGTGTTTGGTAGTTGGAGCTCGGTAAACCTTCCTTAGCCCACCCACCCCTGGATTTCAGTCCATTTTCCATGGACTGGCCAGGGTCCATCTGCACTGAGCCAGGCCTGTTCGCAGATTTCAAACTACAGCCACAATTTCCATGTTTTGCACAACTTGCGACCACTATTTGTGCAAACTACAAATTCCAGCTGCAATGCGCACACATTTTCACAAATAAAAATACGCAAAATGTTGCCAGATTTTGGGGGGAAACCTGTGACTAAGTCCTCAAAAGTGAGCAGACCTGGGCACGCTGGGGAACTCCACCCAGCCATAAATGAAATGGATTTCCCAGCGATGGACATGCCTACTAAGCAGAGTAGCCAGAACAAGGCTAGATATGCCAATGTTCTGACCCAAAATGGCAGCTTCGTATGTTCGTTTGAAGATGTATTCACTGACATTTTAAGGAAGTCAGGATCTCCATAACACATCATACTTGTTTCCTGGAAAGAATTATGCCAGCTTTATCAAAACACTTCCTTGCTTCCTTTATTCCTCTGATGACAATCTCCAAATTCCTGCTCCAAATTCTGCTTTTAATGAAACTCGGTGGCAGCTGAGAAATATGTGTCCTCCAGCACCACCAGGAAATCCCATTAGGCTGATTACAACTCTCTTTTTCCTTTCCTTTCCATTTTTGGCTGCGTCTCTTGAAATTCTATGGAGGTCTCATCCAAGTGGCAACCTTTTTGTTCACCTTGAAATTTCAGCATAGGCCAGATTTGGCAGCAACTCTGGTCCTCCTTGGGGAACATGTCCCATGTGGGCAAATGTCATGTGTAAAGGTGGCCATGGTTACCAGAAATGGTCAAACCGAGCTTGGGTGTTGAAAGCCCAAGTTCAGTTGACCTCTGGGCTGCAAGCTAAAGATTTATCAAGGATACAGGTGTGTTAATAGCAGATAAAGATGTGATAAATAATGATGAAAATGGACAGATCAGAGGCTGAGCTGAATATCTGAAAAGCTAAGGAGACAAACTGATTTTTCATTAAATGTAAGAAACTTTTTTCATTAAAAAAATCAGTGCTGTACACTTCCCAATGAAACTTAATAAATGTCACTATTACAGAATCAGATCCATTAGAGCACTTAATGAGGTGCTTAACTACAAGTCTAAAGACATATGCTTCATTACTTTACTGAATTTGAGCCAGGTTTAGGGGATAACACCTTCTGTAGCAAAATTCTTATTTAATGCCAACTAGAGCCAATGTCTTGGAGAGTCTTTTCTTGTGAACATCCTGCTTTACGCTAGGAACTAGACGGATGCTTTGAGGTGTTGCTACCTCACAGGGCAAGTTTCTCATCTGTAAAATGGGGATGTTAGTGGTATGGGTTACAGGGTTGAACTCTTGCAAAAGTGTGTGTGTGTGTGTGTGTGTGTGTGTGTGTGTGTGTTTAAGTATTACAGAGCAAACTGGTTGAAATTCAGGCAGGGAATATTGGTTTATTTATTTTAATTATTTGTACTCTACTGTTCAAACGATCTTCGAGGTGGCTTACAACGCATCAATACAACAGAGAAACAAAACACCAAGAAGACCTCCGAACAAGAGCCCTTGCACGCTTGGCTTTTGGCAGAGGGCAGAATATCCTTCCCCTTGGAAGGAGGAGTAAAACAGGCTGTGTTGTAGTCAGGGCCAGCCCTCCCATGAAGCAGGATGAGGTGCTCGCATCAGGCAGCAGTGCAGAAGGAGCTGTGAATTGTGCTTCTTTCCGCCACCCCCACCAAGACGGTACCCCACTCTGCTGTCTCCAGCAAGACCTCTATGGCATTTGCAACAGCAAGAGAGCAGCCAGCAGGGCTCTCTGGAACAGCCCCCTGCCCCATTCCCATCATTGCACACATTCCTTTCTTCTATGGTTGCTGTTGCCATGTCAACCCTATGGAGTGCCATGCAGCCAGAAGAAGAGACTGTGGCGCTCTCCCAAGATCTGGCCAAGCTGTACTGAGAGCTGGGCAGCCACTTTCAGCTGTGTGGCTCTCCAGAGAGCTGACATGTTGGAGACAAGAGGAAGTGGAATGCTTCCGGCAGGCATATCCAGTGGAATTTTAGAATGTTTTAAGGATGTTTTTAGGATGTTTTAGGATTTTTATGCAGTTTTAATAATATGTGTCATGTTTTAATCAGTTTTATGTATTTTATCATGTTGTTGTTCCCCGCCTCGATCCAGACGGAGAGACGGGTAAGAAATAAATTATTATTATTATTATTATTATTATTATTATTATTATTATTATTCCAGGCTAGTTCTAACTAAATCTTAGCTAAAAACTACAAGTCTCCATGGCATGTCAAAACTATCCCTGACACCCATTTAACTTGGGCCCTTTCTACACTGTAGGGGTATAGAGGGAAGGAGAGTGATCCCGGAAGTACCTAATACACACCATCGGAGCACAGGGACCATCCTATCCCAGATAAAAAAGCCTGGTATGGAAAGGGCCTTGGACACATTATTTGGGTAGATATGCATGGCATTGTGGTGAGGTGCAAGAAGTTGGATTTCCAAAGTATTGAAATGTTGGGATTTTTTTAAAAAAAATGAAAACAAAATAATGATCTTGCTTACATAATTTCCCTTTGAGCTAATGGGAGTGAACTGGCCTTTATGCAGAACTGTGGCTTTGAAACTTAGAAATAAAAGGGAATATTTCAAAAGAGCAAAACTCAATTTTCAGAACATCAAATGGTTAATTTTTAATTTCCACTTGATCCGCTCCAACTTTAGGGCAAATCTGAACTCAAAGGTTCCAAAATAGCGTTTACACTAATTTTGGAAGTCAATGTGAATTTCCGACCTACAGCTTCATAGATGTGTGATGTGCCTTCTCTGGGACTCTTATGTTACAATTCCGCCTTGAAGCTGTCTGAAATGTCTAAGAAACCTGCCAGATTTTCCACTGCAATTAATTTCTTTCAGCATCTTCTTTTAAAAGCTTTGCATTCAAATTTCTGTTCATACAACAGCTCTGGTTGCTCTGTTACTGTCTCTCCACCCAACATTGCCAAGAAAAAAAGGAAATCAAAACAAACGTCATTGTCATGCCAAAAGCCAACCCTTCCTGCCAAATCAGAAAAGCTGATTTCTGATGGGGATTAATGTCCTGCAGTGCCAAACCAGAGCTCACAATCAAGGTGGCACTTTCAATACCCCTCCTTAGGAATTAGTAGCAACTGTGGATCTTATGGCACCATTTACTAGACAATCTCCAAAGCAGCAGAAGTCTCAGATTTGGAACAGGATGTTCATTTGCCTCATGCGTCTAGAGAAACGTGAAGCAGCAAGCCATTTTATAGGCTTTTGCCATTTGTAAAAGTCACGCTCGACGAAACAAGCACATAGGCCGGCATTCGTGTTGTGAATTTGACTCCCCAAAACCTCTGTCCCTAATGCTCAGCACATGCCATCCCTACTTGTAAAAGAGCCAGAGGGGACTTCTGAAATCCTGGCTCTTGAATGGAGTAGAAATTTGGGAACACCTAAACTCACTGAATTAGGGAGAGGGAGGAAGGGAGGTCTAGAATGAAATCCTTAGTGTCATTTTCAATAACCTCAAGAAACTCACTTCAAGTCAAATGGAAACAGGTTGGAGGGAATAGGCCATAGCTCAGTGTTAGAGCATATGGTTTGACATGGCGAATTCCCCAACTTAACATCTTAGCATCTCCAATTTCTCGGAAAAAAACATCTTTCTTTTTCTCATTCCCAACCCCAGAAACAGAAGACCACTGCAGAATTTTCTCTGAACATTATCAACCTTTCTTTCTGGCAACCGGCACCTTCTCTCTTCCCGCAATGCCCCAGAAGAACATTACGTTCATATGGAAAGGAGGACAGGGCTCCTGTATCTTTAACAGTTGTACTGAAAGGGGAATTTCAGCAGGTGTCATTTGTAGGCATGCAGAAATTCCCTCTTCATCACAACACTTGAAGCTGCAGGAGCCCTGCCCTCTTTTGTATCTGGTCACTCTAGTATAGCTCCTGCCCAGGCTACCAAATGACTTGCTGTTGTTAGAGTTGCACAGGAAGAGGACGGGAAAAAAACATTTGGTGAAGCCTCCTCCACCCAATACATACACACACACACACTTTCTCTGCCCACAAATTGTGTGAAGAATTTAGACAGTCCATTTGTGTGCAGCTCTACTTTGTAACTCATAAAAAATGGTATGATGAAAGTATATGGTTAAAAAAGCTCCCTTGATTTTACCATCTCTATTGAACTAAACAATTCCACTAGCTCTGCAAACACCTTCTCAGTATGCAAGCTGAATGGCCTCTGTCCATCTTATGTGATTATTTACATGTTATTGCTTTCTGAAATGCTCTCTTGAAATGAAGCAGTGTTCCGCAAATCAGTTTTGATCTACTCATTGACATCTTCAGAGGAGCAAGACAGGGGAGCCTGCCTTTCCCTGACATTTGATTGAGAAACACTTCTGTTTACGGCCTTGCAGTGTTGGTGAAATGAGTTTTCAGGTCAACTGAGTATAGTGAACTGGATGAACCAACAATGAAAGAAAAGCTTAACACGTACACATACACGGGGACACGCCTCATTTAAATGCATGGTACTTTTTCATTTTATTTGTCTGTTTTCCTTACCGGACTCATCAAGGGTACATATTAATGCTAGCTAGCATTTATGCTTTACTCCGCGTTTATCTCAATTTGATGTGAATTTGATATGCCTCTCACTTAATCTAGGAAGTTGTGATTTTTTATTTATGCAGCGCAGCGTCTAATCGTGTCCATGCAGGAACAAACCAGAGACATCAACTTAAATGGGTTATGAAATTGGCCAGATCTTTACTGATTTTGAATAGGATTGGTGGAGGCATAAGGGCATGGATCCTACCATCGGCCAACCCAACTGCTGTCCAATTTCCATTCTTGGCCTACCTGCCAGGAGTATTGGGGGTGGGTGGAAGGGGCAGAGACCCACCACGGGGCAGACAGCTAACATGAACCCCTTTCCCTCCACCCTGTATGTGGCACCCTTGCAGTCACCGTGCTGGCCAGGTTTTGATACCACACCCACCCAGATCCCTTAAGCGGATCCCACCATGGGGTAGCAAGCAGCCCAATCCCACTCTCCCTCCTAAATTAATCCAGCCCAATGCCTATCATGCCCCACAAACTTGTGACATAAACAATCCAATTCCACCAAGGCAACAAACAAATACATAGTTCAACTTATTTACACATGGACTAGTCTTGCAATGGGAAAAACGAAAGCCCTGCCCCCTTCCTTGCCAATTTGAAAGCAGGTACAATTCTTCCCAGCACCATTAACGGGCCACTGACTTTGCCCACTGCAAGATCTGCTGTTGCCAAGTGTGGGTGGGTGGGGAAGTCAGCAACGGCAATGGTGCCTGCCTAACCACGGGGCTCCACTCTTCTGTGCACCAGGAAGTCTAGGGCAGGAACCGCCTGCAGGTGCTCCATTCACTTGTCTCCTCATGGCCCTGCCCCAGCTGAGCCAATCAGCCTTTTGATTTGTTCAGTGCTATCAGTCTGTAGGGAGCTGCAAGGTTTTAGTGTTAGCCAAAACATACGTCCTGCCTTGCTGCAATTCCAATATAAAGACTTCTTTGGTTTGCTGCGCAGTCCCATGTTTATCTCAGTGACAAGGGAGCCATTTGGAAAAATACACAAGTATGCAACAACTTTGATGTGATCAGGTACGGACAAGAGATGGAAAAAGCTTTGAGGTGGATTCTTGAGAATTTCAGCAAGCTCAGGTTTTGCTTGTATGCACATCCCCCTCTTTTTTTTTTTCATACGATAATCCTTCCCGGCTCTTTCTTTGTTTGTTTAGAAATAGCAGCTGCCATTTCTATTCAAAAACCAGTCCTATGAAAGATGATCACATGATAAATGCATCATCTATTCAAGGTCTAATTTAGTGAGCAATCAGAGGTAAAAGTTTAAAACAAAACCACTTCAAAGATTTCCTACCCACAGGCTTAGTTATAAATGTGTAGGGAAATTACTTTAGCAAAAAGATTTTTTTAAAAAATTGATCCTTTTATTACTGCAGTCTCATTTTTTAGCTCTGTATTATACACAAATAATTCATAATGATATAATAACTAAAGTCTGATAATCCTCAAAGTCAATTATCACTTTTAAAGGTTAAGGGCTTTGCTGATGAACTTTAATTTTCCCTTCCCCCCCCCCCCACCCAGCAGCACCCTGGAGCTTTCCCCACGAAATCGTCTCACTCTGAGAACACTCGAGAAATATTGAGCTTCTTTATCAATTTTCCAAATGGAAGGTTTTAATTTTATTTCATTTTTTTAAAAAATGTTATGAACTAATGCATGACATTCACAGGCTTCCCCATGTACAGACATTTGAGGGGTTACATGATTGTGCTTTGAGTTACATATCTGGATTGACTTTATTAACCTCACTGAAGTTATTGCAATGTATTGTGTTGTCAATAAACCACTTTGGTAACATAGGAATGTGCCAGGTATAGGGTTCAGTAAGTTGTAGTTAGATTTAATTAGAACTAGTTTGGAATGCCTCTGCAAGCTTATCTCTGTCAGATTCTCAGGCAAAACATTCAACCCTCTCCCCACCCTCAGGCCTTGATCCGGTTAGAGTTCCCTGGAAAACTGATAGAGTGTTTAGAAAGGTGGAGGGCTCTTGTTTAAGGAGGCACTCAGATTGTGGCATCATCTTGTTGGGTTGCCCTGTTTGGACATGGGCGGTACTGCTCAGCCCACCAAATGCATGCATGTCTACCCAAATAATGTGCCCTAGTTAAATGGGTGTCAGGGATAGTTTTGACACTGCCATGGAGGCTAGCAGTTTTTAGCTAAGATTTAATTAGAACTAGCCTGGAAGGGTTTGTGCCTAGTCGGCTTCTAGAATCTGTGTCAGATTATCTCTGTCGGTGTTCTCAGGGCAGAACTGGGGGAGTCACCCTACTCCCCATCCAGCTGCTGGCTTTGGCCTTGGAAAGAAAAAAAACTCTCTGTGAGAACCCAATAGAGAAAGGGTGGGGGGGTTGCAGAAGGATCACCCAGATTGAAGCGTCATCTTGGTGGGCTGAGCAGCGCCACCCTGTTTGGACATGGGCGGCACTGCTCAGCCAACCAAATGATGCCACAATCTGAGTGACTCCTTAAACAAGGGCCCCCACCTTTCTAAATACTCTGTCAGTTTTTCAGGGAACTCTACATGGCTCAAGGGTAGAGGGTGGTGCATGTGTCCAGGCTTTTCCTGAGAATCTTGACAGAGATAAGCTTGCACAGACATTCCAAACTAGTTCTCATTAAATCTCACTACAACTTGCTGAAACCTATACCTGACAGAGCGGAGGACTCACAGTGGAGGGATGCGATCACAGAGGAAGGGTGGTACTAACAGTGGAATGTGGATAGGAATGACATTCTCCACGCACAATCCCACTATCCATCCACAAAATCCCTCTCTGCCTACATTGGCTGGGAGGCAAGTGAAATAGCCACAGAGAAGGAACCAGGCTGGTGGCTCTAGTGTCATGGGGGGGGGGGGGAACATCTGTTCTAGATTTCCATCAGAACCAGAACCACAGTGAGTCAGAACTCTAAAGGAGCTCTTCCGTGTGCTGAACATATTTTGGAGATAGGGTTCAGCACCTTGGATAGCTCATTTAGGGTTTTAATGGACACCTAGTGTAGTGTCATTGCTCCACTGACGTTGGAGTTACCAGCCTCTACAGAAGTAGGGATGGGTGAGCAATTTGTTTCAGTACAGTTTTTATAAAAATTTACTAAATTCTCCATATTTTACACAAAAAGAACTTGATTAAAAAAACCCACAAACACCCGGAAGTCAAAGAAATAGAAACTGACAGATCTGTCCATTTTAACAATCCGGGTTTCAGTATCAGTGCATCCACCCATGTTAGTGCTGAATTAGTGTTACCACCTGTTGTTATTTCTGATAAGCTGCTCATCTTGAATATCTATGTGACAGGCAAGAGTATCATAGAATCATAGAACAGTAGAGTTGGAAGGGGCCTATAAAGCCATCAAGTCCAACCCCCCTGCTCAGTGCAGGAATCCACCTTAACGCATACCTGACAGATGGATGTCCAGCTGCCTCTTGAATGCCTCTAATGTGGGAGAGCCCATGACCATAGTTCCATTGTCATACTGCTCCAACAGTCAGGAAGTTTTTCCTGATGTCCAACCAGAATCTGGCTTCCTATAACTTGAGCCAATTATTCCATGTCCTACAGTCTGTGATAATCGAGAAGAGATCCTGGCCCTCCTCTGTGTGACAACCTTTCAAGTATTTGAAGAGTGCTATCATGTCTCCCCTCAACCTTCTCTTCTCCAAGATAAACATGCCTAGTTCTTTCAGTCTGTCCTCACAGGGCTTTGTTTCCAGACCCCTGATCATCCTCATTGCCCTCCTCTGAACCCCCTCCATCTTGTCTATTCCCAGCATGGGCCTCTCCATGCTAGGAATAGCTGTGCCTATTGAATTTGGCTAGTGAATATGGGTGGTGGCCTCGTTTCAATTCTCTTTTGTTAAGAATTTACCGAAATCCACAAATCTCTTCTGATTTGAGAGAGAAAGGGCTTGTGAATTTATTTAGTTATTTATTCATTTGAATGAAATAGCTGGAGGAAGCAAAACCGGCCGTTTCACACATTCCAACTGGTCAGTGCAAGTTGGCCCCTAGTTTCTGTGTTTCTCGATATGGATCTGATGAAGTGAGCACTTCCTTCTGCATGTGTTTGCCACAATAAATCTGATATTCTTTCAGGTGCCACAGGATCCTCTGATGATGTTTTGCAACAGCCTGTATCTACTTCCCTGTGATCTCATATTCAGCTTTACTTAATAGACATTCCTGGTCTTTAATACATTCTAATCATCATTTGGGATTCATAATACTTGTGTGAAAGTAGGGACGTCTTTTCCACCCTTTTAATACATGCTGTGAGCCAATTGGACCAGGATGATCAGCATTACCAGTTGTGTATAACTAAGGAGTGATCAATTTCCAGGTGAGCTAATCTTGAGACAAAAAGGTATAATCAGGTGAATATTGCACATACTATACTAACCTTAGAGAGGGGAAAGAAGTAGAGGTGGGAGAATCAGCAAGGTTCAAGCATACTTGGGTTCTCGAAGTCCAACCTCAAAGCTTGTTGCACCTCCAATCCCATTCCCGAATGTGATCTGGTGTTGTTGTTTGAACAGGAAAAGTGTGCTTTTATGTGCACCAAATGTGCCCTTCACCTCATTAACTAAAACGTGAAAATGCACATTTTAAAGAGCACATTTTTTCTAATGCACACATTTTGCGACCAAAAGTTTGGGAATATGCGAGCTTTGCTCCCCAAATTTGCTAGCGTTCACAATTGGGATTGCAAATGAGGCAGGTTCTGATGTTTAATATACTGAAATGAAATTTTCATACATCCCTATTCTAGAGTATAAGAAACTGGGCTAGCTGTATACTATAATAATAATAATAATAATAATAATAATAATAATAATAATAATTTTACATGCACTTGCTAGCAAAGAGCATACAACTAGCGCAATAACACAGAACACACAGTGGAAAACTTAGCTACAGAAAGCAAACATGATTCCCACACTCCCCCGACCCTTAAAAGTACAAATGATCCATTGATGATATTGAATTGGAAAAAGGTTCTATTCCCCTTGCACTCACTGACGCCAGACAAGCCATCACTCTCCAACTCATTCTCGTCCCTAAGAGCCTCCGGAGGTTAAGCATCCATTCCTAATCAGGCTACTGTTTAAATCTGCTGAGCTTGCCGAATTGCTAGGTTCAGCTAATAATTCTCAATTGGTAGCATGGGGTAAGATGACTAATCAATCAGAAAGATAAAGCCCTTAAATGGAGCAGTGGTGCTTGTAAGAATGCAGACTCAAGTTGGCAACAAACAAAACAAAACCCATAAGGTGCATGCTAATGAGAAGTGTTCATTTCCCTTCTAAGTGGAAACCACATTACGGTTAGAGCAAATATCTAAGTGGGACATTCATTATATGTCCCACATCACATAGAATCATAGAATAATAGAGTTGGAAGGGCCTATAAGGCCATCGTGTCCAACCCCCTGCTCAATGCAGGAATCTACCTTAAAGCATCCCTGACAGATGGTTGTCTAGATGCTTCTTGAATGCCTCTAATGTGGGAGAGCCCACGACCTCCCTAGGTCATTGGTTCCATTGTCGTACTGCTCTGACAATCAGGAAGTTTTTCCTGGAATCTGGCTTCCTGTAACTTGAGCCCATTATTCCGTGTTCTGTATTCTGGGTTGAATGAGAAGAGATCCTGGCCCTCCTCTGTGTGACAAACTTTCAAGTATTTGAAGAGTGTTATCATGTCTCCCCTCAATATAGTTCAGATGAGGGGACTCCTTCTTGGCCAAAGGGCTGAACGGCAAGCATATTGAGGCCATGTCCCAAAGCAGGAAGGGCCACCCCAGTGCTGGAATCTGGCACCACCTCATGATTACCCCCCCGATTATACTCACATACACAGTGATATTCATACACTCATACATGGATCCTCCACCACTGCAATCCAGTTTTTGGGGTTTTTTTAAAAAAAGAAAGGCTCTATTAAGCCAACGGAAGCTTTAAAAGCATCTTAATGAAATCTGGAGCACTGAAATGGTCTTCTCTCTGTTGGGCAGAAAGGACTGTTCATAAAGCCTAAGATGTGTTGGGTGTCATTCTTTCCCTTGTTGGAGCAAAATAACATAGAACTAATCTTGGTATTTAGAAGTTTAATTCTCCCCTCCCACTGAGCATCATCTCCCTTGTTATCTGTCTTAAACATTGTTTGAGGATGACACTTCTTTCGTTATGATGTAAAACGTTACGATTGGACCAGGACTTGGTCTGAACTTGAATGGAGGCTTATGAGTTTGTGTCAGAGGGCAAGGGGGAACTGCTGGCCCTTGAGCTCAGCAGTGTTCTCCGGAAATGTCGTATTTCAATAGTTCTTGGTCTGGGAATCCAGCCAACCCCCTTATCTAAGAATGTCTGGGAAAGATGCCAGCACTTATTTGTTTGAAGGGTTTTTATTTGTATTCAAAAGTCCATTTACCAAAGCCAGGGTCACGCCAGAAGTTCAGTCAGTCCAAATGTCGAAGCCGAAGGTCAAACCAGGTATTAACGCAGTCCAGGGTCCAGAGCAAACAGTCAAGCCGGGTGTTCAGTCCACAGGTTCTGATCCAGAAGTACGGTGTCAAGAGCCAAATACGTCAGTTGTTCTCAATGAATCTTTGCTTACGCCTTCACCCGTTTTATCCTCACTTCAGCCTGTCCACAGCTGTGTGCTATTCCTTCGTTATCTTATTTAAGGCTTGCGTCAGCTGTACTCTGTTTTTGTAATCTCATGCTGCGTCTTGTGGGACGAGCTTGCTCCGCATGCTTGAGCCGCCGCCTTTGCTGAGGAGTTACCGGACAAACCCCTTCAGGCCCAGAATCTTCCTCGTTAGAAACAGGGGGTGGGAGAGGGTGGCTTTCCTAGGGCTCTTCTGAGGAACCTCCCTGCTGTTCCTCCTCCTCCAGTAAGTCCTGGGGAATGGGTGAAGCTGCAGTCTCTGCCCCTTCTTCCTCCTCAGAGGAAGATTCTTCAGACTGCCTCATGACAGGAAACCAGCCATAGATCCACATAAGGGTCTGGATCATGAAAATCAGAAGCCATCTCCCAGCATTGATCATCTGTGCCTTCCCAAACACCTCCTGTGCCTGAGTCCCCTCCCCCCCCCATGCATTTGCTCAAACAGATGTGCATCATGATAATCGGCTGGCAGATGCCTGCTCAATCATTGCACTAGCTGTGGATGGGAACAGGCATTTGAATGCAAATCAGAATTAGGGACATTGGAGGAATCTGTTTGAGGGATAGAGCTTGATGGGTTTTTGTCAGCTGGGCCTCCCGGATTCCAACTTGTGCATCCTTGAGCTTGCCCGACTCATTGAGTGATGAGCCACGCAAGCTTGCAGTTTCCTGCTTTTTTATATATGTGATCATGGTGTGTACAACATAGCAGCCATATACAGTGCAATTTACAGACATGAATTACATTAAGGCTGCAATTTTGCACACATCGCGATTTCTGTAAATTATTCCTATGATTTTGCACAAAATCACAGTCATGAGTGGCACATCTTGTGCAAAATTTCAGGTGTAAAATGTACTATTTACAACTGCAATTTTGCACAAGTCATGATTTCTGTAAATTATTATATCTGCCATTTTGCGCAAATCACGGCTTGCGCAGATTGGAAAAAAAAGCGGGAAAGTTCCCAGGCTTGCAAACGTTCAAGTTGGAGGCAACACAACAATCCATTGCGCCAAAAGTGAACAGGATTTCCCCGCGATGGCCATCCCTAAATAGAACGATCATCCCATTGGTAGCAATGCAGTCCATTGGTGCATGTGCATCCTCTTTCACATTGTGATGCACATTAAAAGTGTTTCCCCCTCTCTATCCAGCTAGTGCAATTTTGCACATCCCCGTTGCTGATTACTCCTTTTGCCCTGGAAAATAAAGCAAATAGAATCAAACCTAAGAAACCTTCAGGATAATTGCCTGCACCAATGGAGCAGCAATATCTTCTTAGCTTTCCTTGTTAAGCAGCTGACATTTCCTTTAAGTCTGGAGGGCTTTGCCAAATCAAGGCACTTTTTCAGCCAATATCAAGCCATGCTTGGATAAGGGAGTAGCCCTAATGATAACAAATCTCTTCAGCCCAGCTTTTAGAAATAATATGGTTGTTCTGTTTCTCCAGCTGCTTCCAAAAGCTTCCTACACAGGACGAACTCTGTTCCAGAACTCAGTATCTTTCTACCTGCCTATGCGAATGTGCCAAAAAGTTCTTTGCTGTGCCAAAAAAGAATATTCTACATTTTATAGAATCATAGAATCATAGAATAGTAGAGTTGGAAGGGGCCTATAAAGCTATTGAGTCCAACCCCCTGCTCAATGCAGGAATCTAGCATTCCTGACAGATGGTTGTCGCCAGACCTGTCAGAACGGAAATGATCTTTAAAAAATTAATATAAAATTGAGGGTTGGAAGGATCTATCTCAAATTTCATACAATTACTTAGGCATACCCCAGAAGCACTGCTGACCAAGTTTCAAGCCTCTAACTTTTAAAATACAGAAGTTATAGGCATTTTTTCTTTCTGCCAAAAATATCATTTTTTAACAATAATTATCATGAAGATTATACGAATCACCTACGATATTAATGAAGACATTTTTTTTTGGTCCAAAATGACGATAATGATAAAAAACGATATTTTTTGGCGTGCACACCCCTATTGTTCACTAAGCAATGCATTTTTATGCAGGGTCTTATTAAGCTACAACATGTCAGCAATGTGGGCAAATGTTTCATATTATCTATTTAAAACAAGGTCGTATGAAACTTGAAGGTACTGTAGTGTACTTAAAAAAGCACAACAAACCCAGTGATCTAGTTTGTCAGCTTTTGTCTTCCATGCAAATGGGATCATTTTTCTTTTCTGTCCCTTTTACAGATGTTACTTATGGGAAATTAGAGAATGACAAAGAAAAATGGTTTGCAATAAACAAGCTAATGTTGAAGGTGGGGAGAAGGTAGGGGGAAAGCATTAGAAGGCTCTGGGTTTGTTTACAAACTGAATTAAAGAGCAACAGCTGAACTACTTTTTTGGCCGGATAAAGTTAAAAAACAAGCCAGCGAGGGTCAACACACTGAAAGGTGATGCAGGCAAATAAAACAGTTGAAAGGAGAGAGGATAAAAATCAAGGAAGGAAAAATCAAGGAAGCTTGTCCTGGGTTGCAAGCCCATTACTATGAAGAACATCGTGATGCTATATTGTGATGTGGATCAAGCTAAAGGGTGGTTTTTCTGGGGGGGGAAGGCAAAGAGCGTTCGCGCCTTTTCCCTTGAGTGTATGGGGCCTTTATGTCTGCCATTGACACAGCTGGGGGAAATGCTCAATTTACAGAGGCTCCAGAAATTGTGCAATTCCCCCCGTTACATCAACGGTGGCCGCCATAGACACAGTTCAGTAAGTGCACAATTTTGGTACAAGGGAGCAGGCCGCTGCTGAGCCTCAGAAGAGGCTTGCCAGGCCTGCCGAACGGGGGTGGATGGTAGCAGTGATGGAGCAAACTCCAGCTGAGGCACGCATGAGGGAGTTCACCCCACCCCTAGTGTGATGTGTCTACAAAAAAGTGAAACGAAATTTTTAGGTTGCATCAGTTTCTAAATCACGGGAAGGAATAGTTGCACTGGTCGGACCTCACCTCAAATACTGTGTCAATTGCTGGACACCAAACTTTAAGAAGAATTCAGATGAACTATAATGAGGTCATAGAAGGGCAAAAAGATTATCGGGACTAGAAACTATGTTGCATGAGGAAAGATGGAAGGAACTGGGTATGTTTAGCCTTGGGAAGAGAAGAGAAGAGACAAGGCAGAGGGGAGATATGATAGGACATTTCAAGTACCTAACTTCTTGTCACACAGAAGAGGTTTGCAATCTGTTCTGTATCATCCAAGACTGTAGAACACAAAATAATGGGCTTAAGTTACAGGGAAGCAGATTTTGGCTGAACATCAGGAAAAGCCTCCTAAAAGTCAGAGCAGTCAGACAATGGAACCAATTGCGTAGAGAGGTGGTGAGCTCTCCATTGCTGGAGATATTCAATTAAAGACTGGACAACCATTTGACAGAGATGCTTTAAACTGCACTGAACAGGAGGTTGGACATGATGGCCTAAATGTCCCCTTCCAACATTTTGACTGTATAAATCATGGTTCTAATTTGTTTGCCTGGGTTTCTGAATCCTTACTAGCTACAATTTATAGAGATCTTTGAACTGGGGACTTCTTCTTGGTAAAGCTTTTGGACCAATCGAAGGTCTGAATAGTAGACCTCCCCTTTGCAATCACTCTTTCCATCCCTGCTACTGGAAGGTACATTTTGAGGAAAGAGACAGAGTTGGGAAACACGGTGGAATGGCCCAGGATTATTTGTAAGATTAACCAACATTCAAAGGAATTTTGGCTCAGGTTGTATATAGGGTGACCATATGTCCTCTTTTACAGTCCTCTCTTGGAAGGCCTATTGGAAGGACTCTCCTCTATTTTGAAAGTGTCCTCTATTTCAGTCCATGCTCAGAATAAATATAAAGAACCTTCCGAAGGAAGCATTGGGCCTTGAAGATGCCTCTGGACAGCAGACTGAGCAAGACACACCGGTCACCTGATCACCATTATCCATTCTATTGTGAGATGCACTGTAGTTCTATTTAAATTGAAACATTTCTAAATTTGCATTTATATATGTGAATTAGCAGATGGAAAAGTTATGCAAGCTGTGTTCTCTTTCCTCCCCTTTCCTTGGTGATGTATTTCCTCTTTTGGGGGGTCATCTCTGAACACACACATGTTCTGACCCTCAGCAACATTTCTATTGATTACCTGCCTTGTTGCATTTAGTCCTATGCACAATGTAAATCGGAGACACACATTTCCAAAACAAGGGGATCTTTGAGAGTTTGGCGAGTACTTGCTGAAGTTAATGCAGCAAGGCAAACAAACCAAACTTGGATTCAGTCTCTACTATGCCTTTAACAGTTACTAATGTGCTGGCATCAACAACTATATTATTTCAGTGCTCTCAGTAATTGTGACTGAAAAAGCTTTGCCAGACAGAGGGAGAAAAACGTTATATTTAAGAAGCATTAAAGAATTAAAGTGCAGACCAGATAAATGGTTTCCTGGACCAACGAAGCAACAACAGCGACAAAAACTATTTCAAAACTATTTAGAAATCTGGCAAGAACAATATGCAATAAAACAAACACCATGTCAGAATACACTTTAATTAAGTGCTAGGCTCTCATACTTCTGCAAGTAACAACAGCAGCAAAAAGCTTACGCCTGCTGATTAGACATACTTTTTGAATATTTCCTAAAAATAAAAGTCAAATGACTTTAAAAAACAAAACAAACCTTCTCTAGCTGCACCATCGATGAAGAAAGCTACCGCACAAATATCACAGCTTTAAGTTGTTTGAGGAAGAACTTTCAGCTCAAAAGAGGAGGCATCATTCCACTAACACAAGTATGCTAGACCTCTGCTGAAAGGGCCTCTGGGAAGACAGGATACAGCTGGCCAGAGCGCTCTCCCTGTGCCATGCCACTGGAACCATCTGTAGATCCAGCAGATAGGGAGGAAGGAGAAGTACTCTCCCCTTTCCCCCAAAATGGTGCAAATCCCTTCAGGCTGCCCCCTTTGCCTTTTTTAAGTGTTCACCTGAACCCCTCCCAAATATCAGGCAACACTCAAAACAAGGTGAAAGATGACCAGCACTACACAATCACACACACACACGGTTCACTTAACACATCACCCAAACAAGATGGCAAACAAGGACACCAAGTTGCATTACATTACATTTGCATACACTATACGCATAAATATACACATGTGGGACTGCTGATTTGGAAGATGGGTCTAGTCTGGAGCTCAGCAGATCAGCTGTTGTCGGGAGCTTCCCCCTTTCAGCATATAACTCCTTTGCTGAGGGAACTGCACTGGCTTCCTCTTTGCTGCTGGGCCAGGTTTGAGGTTTTGGTGTATAAAACCCTAAATGTCTTGGGAATAGTCACTGAGGTCATCAGATGGGATGCTCCTGGTGATTCCACATGGACCTATGACCCAACTGGAGTCCACCAGGAGAAGAGCCTTCAGTGCGGTGGCTCTCTTTCCATGAAACTCCCTGCTTTGGGAGGTCAGGCAGGCATCAACATTGTTTTGTTATTTGACCTGCTGAAAACATCTTTGTTCAAGAAGCCTTCCTTAATTGACCAGCTATGTTTTTTATTGGTATTGTTTTTTAAAAATAAAAAAAAAACCCTTTGAACATGTTGTTTTACTTTTCATATATTTTGATGCTGTTTTTTTATTCTTTTTATTCTTTTTATTTTTCACCGTTCCGAAACCTGTTTAGATACGGAGCGGTATATAAATGCTGTAAATAAATAAATAAAATGAAATTGACAAATGCTTCCTAATATTTAAACAGAAGTACAATACATCTCCCCATAGCGGTGAGCAGGTGACCTCCAAATGTTAACTGTTGATGTGCAACTACAGGGCCTCTGGTTTAATTTGTGTAAGTGGTAAGGTAACACAACAAAGCGCACAGCTTGGTTTACAAATGCAAACTGAGCCAGGGATGTCATTGAAATCTGGCAACCCCAAATAAGGCTGGATTTCCCTACAATGGTCATCTCTAGTTGTAGCTAATATTAGTCCTCTTTAAAGTATAAGTCCAATTTTAATGAATTGGACTTATGTTACATTAACATTGGATGCAACCCACTAGAGATGTGCTTACAAGTAGGAATGTTACGAAAGTCCGCCCGGTTGGACATGCCCGGTGCTGGGATGGACCCACACCCAAGGGCTCACAAGCCCCCAAGAGCACTTGGGTGTGGGCCACCCTAGCTTCTGGATCATGCCCTCCCCCCACCTGCTGCATTAATGGCAACCACCATTAATGCAGCAGGAGAAATATACAACTTCACAACCTATTAATGCATGTGTTAATAGGTCCATTAAGGACCCCATCAGCCAGGAAGGAAGAAATGTATGGTTCCCTAAGGCTGAGGAAACTGCAAATTTTCTTACTCCACGCTAATACTGGCCGTCATTAATGCAGAGGTAGAAAATACGCAATTTCCCCAGCATTGGGGAAATCATGTGCTTCTTCCTCTTCTCCAGTGGCCTTTAAGGCCCCATTAGAAGGGAGGAAGAAACACACAATTTCCCCAAGGCTGGGGAAATTGTGCCTTTCCCCCCACCTCTGCACCGATGGGGCCTTAAAGGCAAAGCTAATGCAAGGGAAATGGGCAATTTCCCCTGCTGCGTAATGGCATTCACCATTAACACAGAGAGGAAAGGGGCCAAAGCCAGGGGGCGGCTGCTGAATTATCTCGAACCTTGTGAATGCTCAGCAGGGGCTCACGGGGCCTGGCTTGTGGGGGCGGAACGAGACAGTGGCTGGCATGAGCGCTCATGGGGCAAGTGCTCCCTGGCTTTGCAACTCCTACTTACAAGCAAAACTTGAGTCCATTACAGTTCTCCAAATCCACCTGAAAGTTCATTCTTTCTCATGTCCGTATGTGATTGCAATCTCTTTTTCCTTCCATGCACATTTTTCCAAGCATCTGCATCAATTGTATAAAATTGCACACATTCTTCTCTCATCAATTAAAGCATATTTGTGCACATTTTAAAAAGTGTGCATTCTTTCATGAGTATTTAAAAAAAACCCTGTACACATGCTTTAAAACATTATTGTGTGCATGTGTGTGTGTGTGTGTGTGTGTGTTGGGGGGTGGCAATGGATCTCATCGCAAGCTTGGAAATATACAGACATTGATCGTACATTGGGTTCAAATCAATGTCTGGCCTGAAAAGTATGTTCTAGGTAAATCCTGATCAAAAACAAACCAATGTCTCATATATCATATATAGACTTAGGGCTTGTCTACACCTTCCATTTATCCCAGGATGGTCACTACATCATCGCTGCACATCCAAATGATGTACATCTGATCCCGGGGTGAACCGGGAATGAGCACTCAGTTTTCCCAGGAAAGCTGGGACTGCTTTTTTCCTGGTTTTTCCCACCGTCTCGGGACCATCCTGAGCTTTGAGGGTGATGTGGCTCTCCCTCCCGGGGTCCTCCCTCTTCTCCATGAGTAGCAGGGTTCAGAAAATGGGCATGAAGCTGTGAATGGGGAGTCCAGGGGAAACGGAGGTGAAAGAGTGAGTAATTTTGCCATCTTTGGGATGGCGCTCAGCGTCTTCCAGTGCCGAATTTGTTATGTGTTGTTTTTTTTAAAAAAAACTGTTCCTTCATGCAGAATCGCGCCCATACAATTGTGCAATTGCACAAAGGTCTCCTCTTTTTTTAAAAAAAAAAATGGCACCCCTGAATATCCCTCTTTACTTCTGAGACAACTCGCTGCTGTGTGGCTCCTGAGAGACAATCCCAGAAGTGGAAAACTCCATGATCGTCCCTCCCCACCCGCACAAAGGGCTGCAGGTGTAGATGACCCATTAAAAAACGTTCATGACATCCACTAGGAACAGTTCCCCCCACATGTCCTTTTCTCTTCCCTCTAACGTTAAGTGATTCGAAGCTGGAAGTTACCCTGCTCTGCTTCTTCAAGGAGGAAAACCCACCGCATGATGAAGTCAGGTCATGCATCTTATGTATGGGCAATTCCAGAGATGATGGGAAATGAGATACGAGGCTGTTTTGAAAATTGTGCAGTTCTCCAAAGCCCCATATTGAGAAGCTAGATTTCTATGACATGCTGAAAATATATACATTAGCAGTACTCGAGGGCAGAACTCCTTCCCCTCAGAAGTCTTAACAACAATGGCATTGCTCGCTGGGGGTGGGGGGGAATTGAATTCCATTTCTTTATTATTTTAATATTTATAAAATCACAACTTCACAAGTGTGCTGGAGACAAAGTACAAAATGCATCAAAGAAATGCAAAACAACAATGAAACAACCACCTTCTTGACTATAAAATCCTAATATAAGACCACCATAAAAATGCAGATCAGAAACAGCACTAATTACCTACCAAAAGCCTAGTGGAAAAGGTAGGTTTTCATCAATCTTCTAAAATGGAATCAAGAAACCTCAAATTGCATTTTGAACGCTGGCTTCCCCCATTAGAGACACAACCTGGAAGGAAGCCTTGACATCCCCTGCAATAGAAGAGTTGTGTTCCCATTAAGGACGGGCAGAATTTGACCCCTCAGAAAGTTACAAAACCACTGCATCCTGGCAAGCTTCAGTCCACCTCCAAATACAAATGGAGTCCTCCTCTCTACAGGGAGTGGCAGGTAGTTTGTTCTCCACCTTGGAGCTCGTGAGGCAGAGGTCTAGCACAGCCAAGAGGCATACCCCCATCTTGCAAGCATCAAGAACCTCTAACATTGCAGCGGCTAGGGCTCTTTCTACATACTCCTCTTATACAAATCTAAGTGCAACCACACTTAGAGGACACTGTGTCCAGTTCTAGCCATCACACCTAAAAAAGCAATATTGTAGACTTGAAAAACGTGCAGAAAATGGCAACTGAAATGATTAAGGTGTCTGGAGTAACTCCCCTAAGAGGAAAGGTTACAACAGCTGGGATTGTTTAGTCTGGGGGAAAAGGAGGGTAAGAGGAGGCATGATAGAGATGTGTGTTTGTGCATATATATACATACACACACACACACACACACACATGGCATAAATAAAGTGGATGGGGGGGACATTTCCCCCTTCTCTCATAATACCAGAACCCGGGCTCATTCCATGAAGCTGACTGGTGGAAGATCAAAAGAAGTACTTCATCATACAGGACATATAGTATCTGTTGATGTTCAACAGTCTATAATTGAATTAATCACATTATGTTTTCTGGAAAGTCAGCCAAAGAGTTCATTTTATGTTTCCTGGATACTACAGGTAGGAATCTGGTACATAAAGAATTGAGTACAGATGAGTACAGATTGAGCTCAACGAAATTTTCTGAACTCCATTTTGAAGCTCAGATCGGCTTGCTCTCATGTTCGGTTGTGACCTGGTTTTTGGTTTGTTCAAACAGGGAAAGGTGGCTAATAATAAAATCCAGGTTAGCGAAATCTCAATTAAAATATAGCATAAAAATGAATTAAAAACACAACAATTAAAGGCATGAACACCACCAACCAGCAACAACAGCAATAGACCAGCTTATATGCCAATAGTCTGCCTGAATAAAAATGACTTTGCCTATTGGCAGAATGACAACGCATAGGAGACCAACCTATCCTACTTTCGCGGGAAGCAGCTACCAGGAAGGTCCTCTCTCAAACATTCCCCTGAAGGGTGTGGTACGAAGAAAAGGCCTTCTGTTGGTCTTCTTCTTGTTATTTTTCTATACAAAATAAAAGTTTTACCACTTGCTTCTGCTACACAGCTAAATAGGCTTTAAGACCGCTAGTTGGAAAATCACTGTTAAACCTTCCTTACTCTTGTTCCCGCTTTTGACATGAAAGAGGTGGAGAGGTTGATTTTTTTTATTATTATTAATGATCCCTGCACAAAGGAGGGAGGGACGTGTTTTATTAATACATCTGTGGAAATGAACAGAAGGTCTCTTCAAATTACACATTAGAAGTCAAGTTTCTCCTGAGGGGATCAAGTAGGGTAGGGGAAAGAGGACATACCATGTAATTACTTATGAAGCTAGCACATTTGAATATCACCTCATAAAGTGAGCCTCTTCAGATTCCTACAAACTCTGAATAGTGGTAGTTGGTAGTTGGATAACATACAGGGCATTTTTGGTGCTCCACCTATGCTGAGTACCTCTGTGGTTATATATTCCAGAAGATGAGCTGTCCTAGTCTGCGGCTGAAATATGGCAGCATCTTAGGGCTTATCTCCAGACTTAAATTAGCTTACTTTAACTCTGTTGATGGGGCCAAAACAGCTATTACGTTAAATCCATATCTAGCAGCTATATCTGTCTTCTCTCGATATTCCTCAGGAATAGGTGCAGGGGGACTTTCCAGAGGCCCCAGAAAGTGTGCATTGCCAAGTGCTCAGCTGAGCCAGCTCCTGAAACAGGGCCAGCTGGGCAGTATCCGGTGAGCTTGCAGGGCAGGCAATTCTTCATTGCCTACCTTTTTAAAAAAAACCAGGTGAATTCCATAGTTTAACTACTGTATTGTTCTTTATCTAGGATTATGGGGTTGGATTAAGATCTAATAACATTATAGGTTGGAAATAAGTGACAATCCTAAGGGGTTCACAAATGTTTTCTCGCCAATGTACATATTGCTAAACCCACTTCTACAGGTTGCCGATTTTAATATTCTCCCTCAAACACAGTGCTGTGTTTGTCTCTGCAAGGTGATGTGCAACTCTGTTGCCTGAAGCATTTCTCCCAGGATCTCTTGGGAACCAGTCAAATGATGGGAAGAACCCACACAGCATGTTGACTGGCTGCACAGTGCATTCAAGGAGTGGGACCTGATGTGCTACCACCACCAAGAAATACAGATCACTCTCATGCGCCTCTCCCAGCATGGGATGGATTAATCAGAAAACATTTCGTCTGGGAATTCAATGAATAACAAAAGGGCTTGAGAATGGGAAGTCACAATGGAATGGAGGTTTGTAGCTGAAATACTCATTGTATGAGCTGGCACAGAGTCACTGAAACTTCCAAAAATCTCATGTTCCTCTGTTTAGACACACACACACACACAAAGAGAGAGAGAGAAAGAGAGAGAGAGAAAATAACACTGTGATAGGTCTTACAACATTCTGTATATTACAGACCATAATACCATATAGATATAGGGATTGGATCCAAACATAGTCATCCTTAGACTCATTCAAATCGATGGGGTTTAAGTCGTTTTCAATGGGTTTTTTTCTGACAAAGGGCACAACCAAATGTAGGACTTTTTTCTGTCTAAACATGCATGCATAGAATTGCACCCTAAGTCTGGATCAAACCCATAGTTATTGATTAGACAGACAGATAGGTAGATAGATGATAGATAATGGATGGACGGACAGACAATATTACATATACTGCAATAATAATGTCTGCTAAAAATATAAGGGCTGCATATGGACTCTCCTGCCTCATTGGGCAACTGACTGACAACTCCTCCAAAAAGGAACAACATCAAATACCGTGTGTGGATAGATTTGTGCGAACTAGACCACAAGTTAAAAAACATAAAAACATTACCAAGTATCTTCTGAGAAGGAACTTTCCCATATGTCACATAGGGGCTGTTTCACACAAATGGCTTCCCATGTAAAGCTATGTGCGGGGTCTTATGTTATGGGAGAGTCATGGTTATTCCTTCCCCATGGTTCTGTCTCATGCTAACACTGCCTCTTCAGCCGTCATCTAGGGCTAGCCTTTATTTTATTTATTTTATACTTCCTTAGCAGTATCAGTTCGCGTGTAGGGATAAAGCCTGGAAGTGGATGTGGGCATGCAAGTAAGCCATATCTCCAGTGTCCCTGCACACTCAATCCCCCAGTTAGACTTTTGTGCATTGAGAGTGTAATCCATGATCCTATATTTAATTTGCAAATTCATCTCTACTTCTTGAAGCCCATTTGTACACTGGCTGGCTGGGTTTCTAAAGCCACTGCTTTGGTTGGGGGGAAAAAACATACAAAACGAAGATGCAGGCAAATGATATAATGATGGGAAGTGTGTTTTTTTATAAGTTTTGTTGCTACTGCTTGGTAGATGTGTGTCTTTTGTGTTTGTCAAGTTCTTTGAGCTCAGAAGGTCTAGGCAGCATGAGGAAACGCAATATGTGCTAAAAAGCACTTCTCCATGATAAGAGACTTTGAAGGCGGGCTGTGACATGGTGGGAGGACAACTTGATTACAAACCTTCCTGGGCGGCTTGAGAGACAACTATTCTCCATTTGTTTATTTTCATGCTACTAGCAACAGATGAGAGCTGTCTGTCTGTGCCGCCAGTAACACCCTTCAGCTAATGGTTTGCATTTGCAGCATCAGTGAAAACTTTCAGGTGGCTCGGAAACTGGCACAGCTACACTCGGCACATGGATGAACCGGAGGAAAACAAGGTTTATTGAAGAAGCATGCACAGGCATTGAGGGACTCCAACTTTCATGAAATAAAGTTGCAAGGATCGGCAGAGATGGAGAGCCCCTGCTATGGTGGGACGGAAACGGGACTGGAGCTGTTTTTTTCGCGCTTCAGCAAATGCTAAAAAGTTTGCCAGTGAACTCAAAATGGAACAGTGCTGCTTCGTGTGCGATTCACCGGGAGACTCATACTTGTATCTTTTTTTCCTAACTGCCAACAGCACATAGGGCCTCATCTGTTGCCCAGGGCTTATATGAGAAAGTGTCCAGCTATTTCCCGGCATGCAGTATGATATCCATATGCTTTGCCTTGCAGTTTCAATAGCAGCATTGGGACAGGGCTGTTCAAGCAGGAAAACAGCATGAGGGTTAAAGAATACTCCCCCCCCCCTGATAAGATTCAACTTTTCCTGCAGCTGTTTTGATCTTATACATGCGAATATGCAAGACACAGAGCCAAAGATGTATCGTTGCTCTTGAAATACAATGTGGGGGGTCAATGTCTGTTTTGAAAAGCCTAACGATTATGCCTGTGCAATAAGAAGATGCTGAATGGTAGGTTAGAAATGGAATTCAAACGAACTTCAATGAAATGGTCACAGGTGTCAAAGAACCAGCTTATACAATAGAGCAAAGTACAATAACCGCAGCAGCAGCAAGAGCAGGAGCAAAGTAGCAGCGTCTGGGACATGTCAACTGAGTCTTTCATCAAAGTATTAGACAACGTAAACTGTAAAGAAAGTACAGAGGCTGTAAATTAGAATTAGTTGAATGAATACACTGGTAGGGATGGATAAACTCATGGGAGCCTACCTTGCACGCTGCTCACCAGATTCCCGCAGGCTGTCCGATACTGTTCCATGCACTGCACAAGCTGCTGGACAGTAATTTTGCATGAATGGGGCTATTTACAGCCACCATTTTATGCAAATGCCAATATACATAAATAGCTGAGCCACCATTCTTACACAAAAGGTGGCTCATGGACAAGCGTGGATCCTTGCACTTGCCTGACTCAGCACATCGCCGAGACTTGAGCTCTCACAACATCCCTATGGAATGCTTGACATTAGCATGAAATAGGACAAAAACAAGGCAAAATTGGCAAGCAGGGATAAAATGCTGAATGAGGCCTTAGCTGAAAGAGCCCCATTTTTGCCAGTCCTTTCAAGGCAAGTGAATGTGGAGGGAGCTCATGTTGGCAATATCACTTCATTTAAAGGGCCTCTAGGCTTGGCTTCCTCCAGATCTGTTGCAATTCAGTACCCATAATCCCAAGGGTCATGCTGGCTGGAGATTATGATAATTGTAATCTAACACGAGAGGACCAGATTTGGAAGGCTACTCTAAACTGAGCAAACAGTAGAATAGAAGAGGTTCCGTTCATCGTGATTTAACTAGAAGCTTCCACCTCCATGAAAATGTTTTCACATCAGTGTATCTGCCTGGTAACATCTCTGCTTTTGCCAAGATATTCTCATGTGCTTCCAGTTATAGAATACTGTTAGAACAAACTTCATAGCCTGTGCCAGGAATTAGAGGTGTTTACCTGGAGCTGGCCCAAGGTGTTTTGAGGCCTAAGACAAGAGATACATACAGAAGATATATATACAAAAGAGAAGATGACCAGAGAGCAATATAGGTGATGGGACAGCATCCTTTACGACATCTGAGGACAGTACACCTGGAGGCACCTGTGGGCAGGCTGCATTGCATGGCTGTTTTAAAATATGTCTTGCAAACCATTAAGAGTGTTTCACAGTTCAGAAACGGAAAAATGGGATAGACATATTTTAATAACATAATGAGGTAAAATAAACCCAGCAATGTTCTCCTTCTCCCTTGCTCCTGCCTGCTCACCTCAGCTGCATTCAAGTGTGTAAGTAAGTGATCGTTTAATCCAGAAGAATTTTGAATGGACTCTGTGATATCCACCCATCCTTTACCTAGGCTTTCCCCTATTATCCCTTCACACCTAGGATAATAAGCCCAAGGAATGGGACGTCACTGCCAAATCAGCTAACCACCTACCCTGCCACAATTAACCCCAAGTGTGTCAAATTTATTACTATTACTCTAATTACTAGTTTGGGGAAGTGGGTTCTGGCTATTAAATGCTAAAATATGTGGTAGCATAAAGGAAAAGCAAGCTGGCACACAAATTTAACTCAATAACACAAAACAGATGTTATTATTCCTGACACAGATGATATAATAATAATAATAATAATAATAATAACAATCTGTCTAAAAAAAACCCACACACCCTCTAATGACATCACTTACTCACCCCATCCCAAGTAGAATCAAAACAGCCAATCACACACAAGCCCCATCCTACTACCCACAGTTAACCCTTTGTTCCCTGTATATCCTGATCCTGAAAAACTAAATATATTCATATTAATATAATAAAACAGATTAAGTAAAGAAGCAGGTGATTTTGTCACAATCTCCAATATGGTGGACATAACGTAAGAAAATGTTTCCCCTCCCCCACTCCACACAAACAAAATAGCAAACCAGAATAGTGCCCTTGCATGGTAGGCAAGTATATGTATGGATGAAAAGGAACATTCAAAGGAACAAAATGAACCAATTGCAGGATGCAAGTTGAAGATTTCAAGGATGGGAAGTCAAGATTATGGCATGGGTGCTAAGTTCCTAATGCTACCTTGTCTATCAGAGGAGTGTCTTTCTCAGAAGAACTCTCTTTATCAGGGTAGGACAGCTGCTAAGTAACACGAAAATGGGAATAAAACAGTACGTTATTTGGTTTGCACTAGCCCAAATCCTGCCAATTCCTTTTTCTGGAATGAAAAAAAAAAAAAAAGACTTGAATATGCATACTGGTATTTAACAACTGTTTTTACTCCTTAATGACTATACATTTTAGATTTAGTGAATAGTAACATTGTCTTTGAAGAGTCAGACAAAAGGCATTGAGAGAAAGAGTTCTTTGTTTTGATACGCTCACATACATCAAACCGGTCATCAACAGAGAGGAGGATATAATTTATAAGATATTGCTAGATATTACCATATATTGCTATTTAATATATTGCTATATAAATCCATGGATTTGTTTGAAAGTTCTTTCTATAGTTGGGGTGTATTCTTCTGACAGTGAAAGTAATTTGAAGAAGAGAAAAAGTCCTTTTTAAACATCTTAAAACCACCACTGTAGCCCACTCCCCATGTTTAAATTTGCCCTTTCCAAATCTTTCAAACAAGCATACTTCTGGATCCAAGCTCACCAACTAGAAAGTGTCTCTGTCCATCAGCATTCAGTTCTTGACATTTTTGGGGGGCTTGGTGTTCTCAAAGGCCCAATTAGAAAGCTGACTGTCATCAGCTCCAGCACTTCATAATTGTTGCAATAAAACTCAAAAGAAACAGTTCCTGCATCAATGTGCCACACATAATGGCTTCCATACAATCCAGTCAATAATGTCTGCATAACTGCAAATTTGTCAGATTCTATATTCATAGGTTACTCTGTTTATTTAGCTACATGCATTTCATGGGCTCCCAGCTGGCCTATCCTTTCAAGTCATTCCATTAGCCCAGAAATGGATTTTGTTATCACATTAATCAAGCTTCCCTGACCTGGTGTCCTCTAGTTGTTTTGGACTACATGAGGAGTTGCTGGAGGAAGGGAGGGGGGAAAAAACATAAGGAGGACAGCATCCAACTCAGGGCAAAAAAAGGAGAGAAGCAGGTTATCAGAATGCTAAAATACTTTATTTCCAAGCCCAATGCATTTCGGCCTATGTTGTTTTTTAAGGCCTTCTTCAGGGGGTTGATAAGAAATGTCTTCAGAAATACTCTTAAAAGGATGATAGTCTCCTGCGATAATTGCTGGCAACTGAGGCAGTAATTATCGTAGGAGACTATCATCCTGTTAAGAGTATTTCTGCAGACATCTCTTATCAACCCCCTGAAGAAGGCCTTAAAAAACAACATAGGCCAAAATGTGTGGAAGAAGGGAGGGGAATTCTCTCTCTCTCTGAAGCTTGTAGGAGGTAGCTGCTGGAACTTTTTGCAAAAGCCCAAGTCACAGGAGAAAAGAAAGAAGAAGAGATGTCGATCGTTGGAATATCCAGTTCTCTTTTTATTACTCAACAGAGTTACATGGTGTGTATGACTTCATTTGCATTTGTGAACTGAGCTGCCAGTTTTTCCCCGAAATCTAGAGAGGTGGGGGGGGGGGGTTGTTGTTGTTGTTTTTGCACATTTTTGCAAGTTCTGCAATTTGTACAAATGTGGCCATAATTTGTACAAATTGCTCAGAAATCTGTACAGATTGAGGAACCTGCGGTAGGGAAATGTGCAAAATGCCCAGAAAATCCATGAACTGACTCAACTCGCAGCAGACCCACTCAGTCAGCACAGCAGGAACTGGAACAATATCTAGGCTGGGGTCAACCTAGGAAATCTCATGAAACTCTACTCCCCAAAGAAATTGATCTGACATCTCTAGTAAAGCGATGTAGCATCTCTCCCAGGAATGATACTTTTGCTGAAAGCAAAGGGTACTTTGCAAATGGCTGGGGGAGGTTGAAAACTCACTAATGGAGAGCAGGCACCCATAGCAAGCCACTGGTTCGCGGCCATAGGGATCTTAAGGGCTGTCACAGTCCCAGCAAATTCAAGCAAGCTTGGCGCAAGGCTCTGGATCTGAGCATTACAAAAAACAAAGATTTCTCTCCACAATCATAAAATGTTGTGCACATCCCCAAATCCAACATTTAATTGCATGCAAAGCCAAAAAGGAAAAAAGAAAAGAAAAAAGGGGCTTACAAAATATCATTTATAAATAAATAAATAAATACATACATACATACATAAATAAATAAATAAATAAATGTCATTATGAAATGTCTGGAGCCCATGAAACATTAACGCACCAGAAATTGCAGAGTTAAAAGCTTCTATTATACATGATTTCTATGACATTGTATTGTGGCTAAATAAAAGGATATTGTTATGCATGCATCGAATCTCCTCTAATCCAAATTAGGGCTCTATTAGCTAATGAAAGCATGTTTTTTTTATGAATACGTTTTAAAGCTGCAATGGAAAATAAGCCCTGCACTGATATCATGCTATTATTTGAGCAAGTATTATCTATGTGGTTCTTTACATCTTGTGGAATACCCCTAAGATAAATCAGTATTGTTCAATAATTAAAAGCAAACTACCTCTCCAAATTGAATGTTTGTGCAATTCAAGATTCCAAGAAAAACTGACACGCTGGTAGAGTCAAGCCTTAGATCAAAGACTTGACTAATTTTCCATCACATCTCTGTCAAATAATGCACTGACTGGCTAATGAATTATCTAAAGGAAGACAGGATGTTTTGTTCTAGGAAGAAAGCAGGGGCAAAGTGCTATACTACTTTACCGCTCACCAGGTGGTACAGAAAACAACAGTCTTTCCCATTCTTTCTCAAATACTGTTATTTCTGCATGGTAACTACTGGCACCAAAATGCCATAGAACAATCGTGTGACGTGTGACGCCTGCGAATGGGCCAATAGGAAAAATGCATAATGTTCTTCCTCATGACCAAGGTAATAACCATATATATCTTGATCTGCTATGCAAAATCCATACTTTCCTCCTATGGGCAGCCAGTGGGCAGCCAGATGCATATTTCGAATGGAAGAGGATGAGGATTTGGGATATAACCAATTGTCCAGATTTTGGTTTCATGAGCAAAATTGCAATTTTGCAGATATGAATAAGAACCCTGGTATCTTAGGAGCTAGCACATCTCTGAGTGTGAGGAGCCCCACCGATGAAGCATCTCAGCCCCATTTATGCAACTTCCAGAGCCTTCATTGAGGCTCCAGACAAGGGCAGACGGCCTTGCAGCTTCATTGTCGAGCCACAGAGAAGCTTGCCCAGTGCCACGAGCAGCAGTGGATGGTGGCTGAGTGGGCGTCCAGCAGAGCTGGATGCTGATAAGCTCAGCCACCCCTAGTAGCAACCAGGCACAGGCACAACAGAAAGTTGAGAAGCATTAGCAACCTGGAAAACACAGATGATCTGATGACCCCTTAGGTGGGGAATGATCAAGCCAGGGAGCGGTTAGATAGGGAATGCCCATGAGCACCTGAAACCTGAGCAACACTTGATGAAGAATACCAATCAACAATAAGCTTTAGTAAACTACTTAGCAGTTCGGTAGATGGAGATGAATTATGACCACTAACAAGCCAGGATGTGATTAGAGGGGAACAAGGAAAAACATTGGCAAGCCAAGGAGATGGAGATGAATTATGACCACTAACAAGCCAGGATGTGATTAGAGGGGAACAAGGAAAAACATTGGCAAGCCAAGGAGTTTATGCTAAGATTTGGACTGACACACACATATTAACATCAAAGCTAACCAAGAACACCAAATTCTATTTTTTTTTAAAAAAAAGACATTTCATTTTTCAAAACACCAACAAACACTACAAAGGCTAAAAAGAGAAACAATAAAACTAAAAACAACAACACATCAACACCAACAGAAAAAAAGAAAAAAAAAGAAAAAAGAAAACCTAGGAGAAAAGATATATCAAATTAAAGTATACTTCCGATTTTCTCCACAGTAAAAATATGTAACAATATTTTCTCTTGCTAATGATTTCCCCTCTTTCTTTACCTTAACCATTTCTTCTTATTCATTGAATCCACAGATAAACAAGTCATTATTTCCTTGCTCCTGCACAAAGTCTCAAACAGGTTTCCATTCACTTATAAATCTAGATGTTGACTTTTCTCTAATTATTAACATGAGTTTTGTCATCTCCGCCAACTCCAATAACTTCAACATCCTTTCGTTCATCGTAGGTAGTGCTGGGCTTTTCCAGTTTTGTAGAGCGCCAAATTCTAAAGGAGATGGCCAAGGTGCTGAACTGAGGGTACGGAACCTTGGATAACGCCTTTAGAGTTCTGGCTGGTGCTGACTGAAACCCAGAATGGGTTCACAGCCCTACTGAAATCTAAGTCACCAGTCTCCACTGCTCCCTCTCTCCTTAACCAGTGGGCTTCCAGACAAAGAACAGATTGCAGTTATCAGGATCTGCACTGGACACCTGCAGAAGACTTCTGAAGTTAGACCTAGGGCTACTTGCAACCCAAAAGTCATAGGATGTTCAGCCCTGCTCTATGAGATGAATGATCACACACGCTTAACATGCAATTTACCCATTCTGAAATTTCCATCCCAACCCCACTTATTTGTCAACTCCAGCACAGCACATTAAGTAACTGTTTACAAAACCCATGATAAGGAGACTAGGAAACAGTCTTTCCCTCTCTGCCAAAACAATCCACTCCAGATATTTCTTCCTTCCCTGCAGATGTTCCCTTTTACAACCCAGTTATTGTTTTTTTGTTGTTGTTGATGTTGATTATCCTTTTCTTAACCCATCCTTGTCATAAAGGACAGAGGAAAAAAATACATATTTTCTTCCAAGTTTGAATCTAAACTTATTTCTTTTCTTTTCTTTTCTTTTATTTATTTAGTTATTTATTTTATTTCTAACCCGCCTCTCTATCCAGATCCAGGCGGGAAACAACAATAAATATAAATACAAGAATCATAAAATAGATAAAACATTAAAACAAATAAAACAAATAAAAACAAATACATTATTTTTTTAAAAAAACTTCATTTATAAATGGAAGGCATGAGAAATATAAGAACACCCTTATTTCTACAAAGATCTCTGAAAACTGGCAAGGCAAACAAAACATGTATATAAAAGTCTGCAGAGCACATGTTATTATATAATACCCTTACAAAAGCATTTTGTGACAACTGAATATCTTGTTATCATCTAAAAACTGAGTTATCAGCTACTGACTGAATTCATTAGTTTTCCCCCTATCTCCACAACAGGACAAACAGGAAGTTAATGTCTTTTTTTAATTTTTTGTCTCAGGCCATTTCAATAAATGCAGTTGTACTTTTGTGTTATTTTATACGCATGTGAAAATGTTGTTCAACTTCTAAGATAATTAAATCTGATAGAGAAAATGAAATAGACACAGGAAACTCTTTGGATTGAAAAGAGCCCTGCATGAAATACAGGTTCCCCTGGACTCACCCAGTACAGATAACTCTGCTGAAGCACTACTATTCTCATTTTTGTAGGAGACCACACAGGTATACGTCCCAGAATCATCATCCGTTGCATTAGAAATCAATAGGTTACTGCCAGCCAGCAATGCATACTTTTTGGACCTGGAATAGACAAGGTATCTTCACTCAAAATATGACAATAGGCACGATCCATCCCCTTCATGGCTTTATTTATTTTAGAAGATTTATATTTCACTCCTCCACAGTCAAAATGGCACTCAGTGTTGGGGATTGATGGACTCACTACTGTCCGGGGTTGCCAGTCGCTCACTGCACCATGCAGGCCCCAGGACTGTTCATCAAATAACCATCAAGTGCCACGTGGCCACCTGTCTACTTGGTCCATTTGCACCTGTAATGTTGTGTGTCTGCAATTTACACAACATTACTTTTCCAGAAGGATCTGAGCCACCATTTTGCTCCAGGGAAAGTGCAAGTATCAAATCCCCATTCGCAGACCATCCATTGCTTGGCAAACAGGACAAGTAAGTGTTACAAGCTCCGCAAACGGGTCCAGGCACTGAGTGGTGGGGGGAGAACGTAGGACTCCACTCCCATATCGGATGTCTGCATCATCCCTACTCAGGATAGCGCATATCAATTAAGAAAAACAAATTATACAATATCACAAACATTAAATATCAGTCACATAAGGGGTGGTCACATCAGATAAAGGGCACTTAAAACAATAGAATCAGCATTAGAAAAAAAAATAACAAAGAGGAAAGTTGATGGTGGCAGAAAGTCGAACAAACGGACCTGGCGCAGAAGAAAATGCCACAATTTGGATGTTCGAGAAGAAGGACCTAAGTGTAATAACAAATGTAGATGCATTCATGCAAAAAATATCAAGTTTATCTTGTTTGGTCTAGTTGTTATTGCTTGTCAATAAGCTCCCTTGAGCATATATAGACTTATTGTTTATCAGTGTACTGCATATTATATGTATATTACATACATTCACTTGTATAGAGGCACTGCTACTTGTATAGTACATTTTATTAAATGGTCATGCAAATTTATATACATTGTGGTTGGGAATCTATCATTAACCCACCAACTTGTAAGGTAGCCCATTCAGTGGAGTTTTTTTGCTCATTGTTAAGTTCACATGAGCACACTATACACTGACTGCCATGACAGCTTTGATATTTTTTTGCATGAATGCATCTACCTTTGTTTTTACACTTAGGTCCTTCTTCTTGTTTGTCTTATCTTATGAGGGCTCCTCTCTTTCCTTGTTCTACAATTTGGATGTAGCCACAGAGAAAGCTCACTCATGCATCCAAACTGATCTTGCTTAGCTGTAGAGAGGATAAGAGAAGAGTGTATTTTAGGTAACCTGGACCCAAGACATTCGAGATTGAATGCATCTCATGACAACTGATTGTATCTCATGAAGCTGCATGCATGGCAGGGAATCCCTATACGGCTCAAAGATCCCTTTCTCACTTAACTTTCCCTCCATAGGGTTGCCTGGACTTTCCTCATTCCATTTTGTTATACTTCCATGGGTTACCTCTGCTCTACATTCTCCTCTACTTGTTTTCTGAAGTTACCTGGCAAATTCTAACTCTCTTGTGCATGTGTGGTTTGCTCTTATAGAAACTACTCCCATCAGTTCCTTCCATCCCGTCCATTACTTTGTGTGTGTGTATCAGATAACCCATAAGTACTGCTTATTGAGTATATGATGGTGCACACAACTGCATGCTTGGAAAAAACAAATGAACTGTGAGTAGTATTTCGATGCATGCCTGGGTAGAAGCAAGGAACGACAGTTGAAAGAAGAGTAGATTGTGCAGACACTGTGCCTTTACAAAGTCTGGACATCCAGTTCAAAATAATGGCAAGTAACCCCATGCAACTGAGCTTTTCCAGGAGCAGGTAATTCAGAACAACATAATCTAGGGAGTCATTCAAGTGAGAGAATTTCATAAGCATCCTCAGTACTCATCAGGACGTAAAGTTCATCATAATGCAGTTGGTCATTACATTCAATAGGAGGGTTGTCTATGCTCTCCCATGTGTAGGAGTCCAGCAGTAGCCTGGATCCTCTTAGGGCCCTGTGAATATGCTAGTGATGCTTGTAGAATCCAGGGGAACACCAGTCAGCATTATTATTTCCTCTGTTTTCAGGGATAGTGCTCTTATAAGGGACAAATGGATAGACCCAGAAAGGTCCAGCAAACCACTGATCCTGTTCAGATGACACACTAAGCCACGGTGGTTAAGCATTTTGAGCAAAACATTATGGCTTAGAGTGTTGTGTAAACCATGTCTTAGCATGTCATGTGAACCATTCTTAACCATGGTTGCTACATAGCCACAATTTAACCGTGGCTTAGCATAGGCCCAATAAGTTTTTTCTTACACCCCAATGTATCTTTAATAACACATGGACTAAATACCTGAACGGGATTGTTTCATCTCCTCGGAGCCATGTAAATGTTGGAACAGGATAGCCAGAAACACAGCATTCCAACACAGCATCTTTCCCTTCCACAACTACCACGTTTGATGGTCTCTGCAGAAAAAATTGTTGCCTGTGCAATCCAGGATCTATGAAAGTAAAAAAAAAATGATTATTACATAATAATCATGCAATTAGTCTTAGGAACAGCAGGGGAGAGTGTTTAAGTATTCTATATAAATGTGAATATATATATATATATATATATATATGAAAAAGAGCATAAAATGGTATATAAGATAAAATCATGGCTCCAGAGTAATAAACAGGAATTCACCTGCTGAATAGATCTGCAAATCTTAATTAGGCATGGAAGAGAATTTTGTTGGGTTCACATTTAATTTAATTCCAGACTAATATTGGGATCAGAACACAGTTATCCTTCAGATTGTGCATATCTCTCTCTCTCTTTCTCTCTCTCTCTCGGTGATACAGTTCTTAGCTCAGACATTCTGCACAAAAACATGTATATTAGTAAATATTGGATACAAAAATATGTTTGTTAGGGGAAATTGCATATGAAAACAAATATGATTTTTTGTGTGTGCGGTCTTTGAAATTCAAAGACAGATGTGGAATTATGATGGAATAGACTTCTCATTAAACAAATGTGAAAATGGCATGGACCATAAATAGAATGATTCATCCATATATAAGCTTAACAAGCTTAATAGGCAAAATGATCAACTAAACCTTTTGTTGATGAACTGGTGGGAGCCAGTCTTAATTGATAAATCTGAGAGTTTGAGAAATGAGTGTGTTATTCTAAAATGGAATGAAAAAGCAAATATTCAAAACAGTCTTTCCTACTAACAATGGTTGCTAGTTTTTATTTATTATGAAGATGTAAGGTCTCTCACAGTTTCTCCAATTTCTAACAATAAATGAGGGTTTGGTGACATGCACATTCAATTAAAATTAAGGGTTCAAAGAGAGATGATTATGCAATTAAAAATATTGTAATCTATTGTCAGCCATGATATTGTACAGAGACCAGAATTTCGAAAGTAGATGGAATACTTCAGCAGGAAGAAGGATTGCAGGCCCACATTATCTCCATTTAACCTTGACTGGCACTTGCTCATAGCAGAGACCACTAGCAGCCTGTTGTACCTCCAGAATATGGAGGGGGGGAAATGAAACTAAGTGTGAGAGTTTGATGCATGGGCCTGCAAACAAGCCGCAGGCACCCAACTGGTTCCAGGGGGAGGACTTGGGGGGCCCACTGGACTCCTGGACCCAATCACACATTCGCAACACTACTAATAATTTGAGTCCCGGACTTAGTACATACTGAGAACCAGAAGTCATTTTTCTCCTAATGATTCTGGAGCCAAAGCAGATTACTTAAGAAGCACCGTCATTTTGTACTTAACATCTCAAAAGTATGCAGAGAAGTCACTGATATCTTCTCTTTGTTTTGTTCTCTCTCCAAGGACCATTAAAAATATAGGAATTTAGGAGTAATTTAGCTCTGTGTTTCTATTCCCTCTTTCTTTTCACATTCAACAGTAGACACGCAATCATTCTAAATACAACTAACACTACCATCTTTCTATAAGCAAATAGTTCAAAACTGAAGGAAGTGTCTCCTCCCAGATGTGTAATGGATTTTCCCATCCTGATTAACATCAAGTGCTGTGTAATTATCATTAAAACTTTTCTGTTCTTTACATTGTAAATTGCCTTAATGAACACTGCTACAATAGAAAAAACCCAGCAAGGGGGAAGAGTGGGGGGAAAAAAACATAAACTATCAATTCTTTTAATTAAATCAAGGGTAAGTTTTATGGCAGTGCAATAAAATGTTGAAAAGATTTGGGAGGATTTTAATCTGCAATCAAATTGAAGTGAAATAATTAGAGCACATTTTTAAGGGACTTATCTTCTGCTGGGTAATACTGTGGTGCATTTCTTTTCTTTTTCTTTTTTTTAAAAAAAAAGCCTAGAGTTTGGCTGTGTCTACTCAAATAAATGGATCACACTTAGTAGGGGGGACTCATTTGTCACCACTTGCTTTGAGTCACACTGCACAGAACACAGAAGCGTGAAAGTTGAAGGAGTCATTCAATACAACCATTCATTTTGCTAGAGAAATAACGCAGCCGTCTCGTGGTCCTGAATTACTTTCGGCTACAGTGAATCAGTTGGGTTTGGTTCAGCTGAAGGCGAACGATCATGTCACATTTGTAATTTCCAGTGAATCATAATAGACAAATATCACATATTGGGCCAGTGCAAATTTGATTCCATTGTTAGCAAAGCAGTTTATCATGCTACCAATTGTGTAAGAGAGATTCTGTTAATATGACACTGATGAGACAGAATGCCCCATACCCACTATTCCTAAATGTGATTAAAAGGAGGAACCAATCACCTCCCACACCTTCCTATGTAAGCCCTAGGGTCATCTTCCGCTGTTCATTCTGAGAAACAAGTTAACTGTAGAACTCAATAGGATCTCTCCAGTGCCTTTGTGACTTGCTCAGTTTCTTTGCCATGGTGCAAAGATAGGTTCACTAGAAAAGACACTTTCCTTGGGAACCAAATTCCTTTTAAAGCACTGGATTCTTCAATCTGCCCATTCACTGAAATCCACAGATCAGGGCTGCTAGGTTGTTCCATCAACTGCATAGGCACATCTGAGAGCAACCAGGGAGAGGGCCTTTTCTGTTGCGGCACCCCACTTTTGGAATTTTCTCCACCGCCACCCACTGCCAGTGTGACAGACACCATCTATGATGGCGTTTAGGAACCTGTTGAAAACGTATCACTATCTGAGGCATTTGCTGATTTTAATATCTAGCTTGGCAGATTTCCTTTGTTGTAGTTTTTCTCTTTAGCTTTTATTGTTGTTTAAATGCATTTTGTACACAATCCTGTGATTTGATAATGAAGGGCAGTATATAAATATTTTAAATAAATGAATACAGAAAGGTACTGTTTCAGCTCTGGATCCACAAACCAGGTGATGCCACAGGTGGAAGAAGGAGATGTGATTTTCACTATTCCCTCCCATCCTGCCCTACAGTCTTCTGTGCCCTGAAAATCTGCAGTTAACTGTCGGGAGATCCTCCAAAACATTATGCGAGATGGCATTGAGGGAAGGAACAATGGCCACCCTGCTGGAGACCTTCTGCTTAGGCGGGAGGGGCAACTCTGGGTTAGGGATGGATGCTTCCGTTTATTTCTGCCCCACCTCAGTTTTGCATCTTTTCAGTCATAAGTCAATCATAAGTGCCCTGTTTTCTGTGGTTGTTTTTTTTTTAAAATGCATAAAAAAGTAAATTTAAATTGTATGTATCCACCCCAAAGTAGCATGTTTATGCAATTCCCGCCTTGAAACATGCATTGCTGTATGCATTATCCCCTGGAATAGGTATTTTCCCTAAATTACACATTTTGATTTGAAGTCACAAGTGGCATTGCATAATTTGGACAAGGGCACAATCTGAAGGACTGCAGTAGGCAAATCTGCGTATTAGCGCGGGAAACATAAAAAAATGAATTCATTTCCCTTTAAAAAATGTGGATTGAACAAAATTCTCTAACCTCTCGACTCTGGATCCAACCCAACGGGATTACATGTCTCAGCAGAGAGTGGCCAACATGTCTCCGCACACTGAGTATTGTTATTATTATTATTATTATTATCAACATTTATATACCGCCCCATAGCCAAAGCTCTCTGGACGGTTTACAAAGATTAAAACACTGAACGTTAAAAACTGATATACAAAATTTTAAACCATAGAAAGCAGATTACATACCAACTATTCTGGGGTCAGTTAAAAAAAACTCAACGTATGCTGTTAAATTCTCCTAAACCTGTCCATCAATATCTTTACAGATCTAAATCTTCTGTTGGGGGAGGGGGGTGAGATTGGAAAGAAAAGGCCATGAAACACCAGCCCTTCCTTCCCATCTATCTGATTATGCCGGTGTTGAGGTTCCTTCTATGACCTGGACTCCCTGAGCAAATCTTTAAGGATCTATGCCTCCTTGAAAGCCCCACCTTCCTTATTTTTGCCTTCCCCTGCCTGCTAATGTGGGGTTTAGGCTTTAGAAGTGGGGGTACGTGACACTCCAGACACTATAGGTGTAATAGGGTGACCAGATAAAATCCAGGTCAGGGCTCCTGTAACTTTAACAGTTGTAGAGGAAAGGGAATTTCAGCCGGTGTCATTTGTATGCAATTAGTTCCTGGTGAAATTCCCTCTTCATCACAACAATTAAAGGTGCAGGCACTATACTAGAGTGACCATATACAAAAGAAGGCAGGGCCCCTGCACCTTTAACTGTTGTGATGAAGAGGGAATTTCACCAGGAACTAATTGCATACAAATGACACTGGCTGAACTTCCCTTTTCTCTACAACTGTTAAAGTTACAGGAGCCCTGACCTGGATTTTATCTGGTCACCCTACAGTGTAACACAACAGTTTACTAGTAAAGTAAAACAATCAACTTACAACCAAAGGTCAATAGAGCTGAGGGATACAAAAGCATTAGAAGAAAATAAAGAGTTGCAAAACTGCAAGTTCTTTTACCCTAGTCTGCTTCTTTCTGGTCTTTTTCTGTCCCTGTTTTGTCTTGCCCTGACTCGTTCTATCTTTTTATAATCAACCCCCATCCCCCACAGAAAGTAAAGTTCCCACTTTGAGGAAATGAAACTTAACCAGAGAAATGAAACTACTCCTCTCAGGGATGCCCTCTCCTAACAGAAATATTCCAGGCCTCTAAGCCTGAGTTTATTACCCCGCCTTTGTAGGCCTCAAACCTTCACAGCTGGTTTGGGAAGGAACAAGATACTATGGTGACCCCACCCAAGCAATATTTGTGTACACTACTGAAAAGGGTGGGAGTAGTATGCAAATAACCACAGCCAGCATCAAGGGGTGTCATGATGGACACCTACTGAGGGCCCATACACCTGCAATGGTACAGACGAGGACATCTGCACCATTGCAACCTGCTTGATCACCTGTCTCTTGCCCTGCCACATGCCACATGCAACATCGACAGTGAGAAGGAGGAGAAGTAGATGCCACTGCTCACTGGCAACCTGCTTGGCAAGCAGGTAGATGGTACTAATGATAAGGAAGAGGCGAAGCAGCAACAGCAGCTGGTGATAATCCTGGTAAGAGAAGATAGACTATGGCTGCCTCTACAAGAGGCATTTAAAGCTCTTTCAAGGCGCATTAAAAAATTTACCTCTACAAGAACGACGTGCAAATCGGGCGTAGAGGCGCGTTTTCTCTCCGATTATGTGCATTATCGAATGCGCGTTAAATAGCGAGTTCTATTTTGCTCCGTCCGTTAAAGCGCATTTTGACTATGTGAACAAGCGATTCTCCGCATTAACTACTTGTAAAGCGCATTTGAAACAACCGGTAAGATCACCAGTTGAGTGCTCAATTACCTCCTGCATACAAGCATTTACGATAAAGCGCTTCAGCGATTATGCGCGTAATCAGCTAACCAGGCGTCAAACGGAATCCATCTAGAGGGGGTCTCAGAGAGGAGGGACACTGAGACTATCTTGCAGAAGGACCCTCCAAAACCTGGAGCCAGCACCGCAAGTAAGGTGTAGATTAGGCTGAAGATAACACACACAGAGCCATTAGAAAAATAGTCACTTCTGCCTTGAAAAACAGTGAGTTTCTTTGCTCCCTGCCATACGATTAAGATCAATGGAAGACACAAAGCAAAAGCAAGGTGAACGGAAGAGAGCTGCAAAGAAGTAAGACCGGTAACATTTTAAAAAGCCACGACACAATTAGAGATGGTTGGTTTGGCTGGAAAGAGGATGTGCTATTAATACATGCCCATAATCTGAAATACCTTGACTTGTTTTTTCTGAACCAATCCAAACTCAGCCCCAATCCAACCTCCCGCTTCCAATCTTCCAAACAATGATTCTCCTCTTTAAAAAAAAGCCTTACCTATCCAACTGATAGCAGTAGTAGTTCTCACCTGAGGGTAATGAAGGAGGGAGGATTTTCCCTTCCCCCTCCAGCATTCTACTGGTGCACCAAAATGGGTGGGGGAACCCTCTTTGGGATTGTAGATTTTCTCAAAGAAGCGGGAAGCCTTGTCAAAACTGCAGCTCCCAAGGGAAATTGAACGTTTTTATTCTGATGCAATAGCATGTTGAAGGGAGGCTATCTCACAACTGCAGCTATTGTCACCCCAATAATATGGAGGAGGGTAGTTTGGAGTTGAAACTAGTGGAGAGGGTTTATGGCCTAAGGGTGCAATAAACTGGGAATCTTTCCCCATCCCAAATTGGAAACTGAGCCACGGAAAAAGAGAGAGGCTTTTATCTCTTGTTTTTTTGCTGAGGTGAATTCCAATACCCTCTCCCTGTAAAAAGGTGATTTCCAGACATCAGCCCAGTGAATTCTGCAGTTTCATCAGCATCTCTAGGCACATGACCAACAGATAGATGTTTAGCTAAATCTTAATCCAACAGCTAAGGAGTATGCATTTGACATCCACCTGGCACGTAATCAAGAACTGATTACAAGATCACTAGATTTCATTTGGGCCAAGATCGAGACAGATATGAAAGCACAGGTTTACACAACTAGGCTGACCAGATAAAATCCAGGTCAGGGCTCCTGTAACTTTAACAGTTGTAGAGAAAAGGGAAGTTCAGCCAGTGTCATTTGTATGCAATTAGTTCCTGGTGAAATTCCCTCTTCATCACAACAGTTAAAGTTGCAGGGGCCCTGCCTTCTTTTGTATATGGTCTCTCTAGTATAGTGCCTGCAACTTTAACTGTTGTGATGAAGAAGGAATTTCACCAGGAGCTAATTGCATACAAATGACACTGGCTGAAATTCCCTTTTCTCTACAACTGTTAAAGTTACATGAGCCCTGACCTGGATTTTATCTGGTCACCCTACCACAAACTCTGCCTGAATTACATTAAACGGAAGTCAGCTTCACCACCACCACACATAAAAAAATTGTATTTTATTTTTTCAAAAGACTACCAGGAGTTACAAACAGCTTTTAGACAAAGCATGACTTCAGACAGTGTGTGTGTGTGTGTGTGTGTTGAAAGTAGATAGATACATTTAAGAAAAGAATATGTGATCTGATCTGATTATAATATATATATATATATATATATATAGGCTATTAGTTATGAGGATCTGTGAATTAGCAAAACTCAAGCTTATCTCCAAATCCCATCTAGAAGCTAATTCTGACTCAATTCTGTATCAGATTGTGGGCATTTTGTTTCTCTTTTCACGTAAAAATCCATCTACTATAGACATGCATTTTTTTTCCCCAAATGCACGCATTAGTTGCGCACATCTTTGAAATGTATGCACTGAGCACTGAGTACGAACTGGGTAAATTCTGATTAAAAATTAATAGAAAGAATTCCTCAGACGGTACATCCCTAATCAGGTAGAAATGTGATTAAGGGTGGAACCCTATGGTCACTGGGAGAGCATCTCAGGAGCCCTAGGGGATACATCCAACATCTTTTTTAAAAAAATTATTACATATTTATACTGCCCAACAGCCAAGGCACTCTGGACAGTTCACAATTAAATCAATTAAAACCACAATATACAAAGTCAAAATTTAAATCTTTAATATTTTTTTTAATGTCATATAAAGCCAGGGAAAGTTATAATCCAGGGAAGGCTTGTCTAGAAAAAATGTATTTTCAGGAGGCGTTTGAAAGATGTTATATTTTCTGCCTCCTGAACCACACAAGGGAAGGTTTTTCCAGGCGGTGGGTACCGCTACAGAGAAGGCCTGCTGCCGATGTTCTTCGTAATGACATTTTGTTCGTCTTGGAATCTACTCACACAACAGGACTTCTCCTTCAATCTCCGCATATGACTCCTAAATCTGCTGTGGAAGATCTGCCAACACTCTGGAGCAGATTTGACGTGTGTGTGATCTGCAGGACATGGAGGGGGCTTAGGATTTATAGGATCATTCTCACTTATTTCCCCAACATGCCCTCCCCCAAATAGCTCCTGAAACAATGGCCTGGTTTGGATAACACAATAATCAGCGGGGGGGGGGGGGAGAGTCAACCATCTGTGGTATTGATTATTGTGTCATGGGGGGGGACACACCACTAATAGTACATTATTTTGGCTATTTAAATAAGGGAGAAAAACAACAGGCTGCTCTGTTGCTTACCCCCATACCCGTAGATTAAAATGTCATGTGACGGTCCCCATTGTTCAATCCCCTTCATCGAATGTATTGTTCCGGCAGATCATAGAGTTCTCTGGCAGGAGTGACAGAAAGCACCCCAGCTGCTCCTGTACAGCTGGTAGAACTCGCAATGCATGATGGGATAGGGCCGGGAGGACTGAGGGAGGAGGGAGGGAGGAGCACCTACTGCCCAGAAAGACGCCGGGACTTTCAGCCATTCGACAGGGGAGGAGCAACTTGTCATGTGGCAAGTACTGGGGAAATAACGAAAGGTGAGTGTTCTATTCCCCCCTCCGTTGCCTAATATGTCATCCGAACGCAGCCAATGTGAGCCCTGGAGCTAACGTATTTAGTCCAGCAAATGCCTATGGGAAACCCACCAGCATGTCATGAGCACAATAATCCTTCCCACTCATGTTTCCTAGCAACAAGCCTACAGGGCATGTAGCCTATGACAAGGCCATAATGATTCCTCTGCTGACTGCATGTCAAAAAGAAGATAACACATAGAAATAAATTAGTGAAAGTTGGAATCCAATGACCAGGTATCATTCAAGCCTTCTTGTTGGTAATGATAACTTAGACTGAGTTATAGCTGCTGAATGTCTTTTGTATTAATTAGGGTGACCAGATAAAATCCAGGTCAGGGCTCATGTAACTTTAACAGTTGTAGAGAAAAGGGAATTTCAGCCAGTGTCATTTGTATGCAATTAGTTCCTGGTGAAATTCCCTCTTCATCACAACAGTTAAAGCTGCAGGGGCCCTGCCTTCTTTTGTATATGGTCACTCTAGTATAGTGCCTGCACCTTTAACTGTTGTGATGAAGATGGAATTTCACCAGGAACTAATTGCATACAAATGACACTGGCTGAAATTCCCTTTTCTCTACAACTTTTAAAGTTATACGAGCCCTGACCTGGATTTTATCTGGTCATCCTAATAGTATTAATGAACTAAGGCTGAGTTTCCTAACAACAACTACTATAGAAGGAGGGCATTTTTCAAGATAGTTATGTAAGTAGTTTTTGAAAAGCTGGACACTTGAAAGAACAAAAGTGAACATCAATCTCTTACTTTCCACCCCGGTATGATAGTGAGGAAACGAGGTTTGAATTTGTGGTGAAATTTGAGACACACTTTATTTTATGAGAATTAAGATATTTAATGCTCAAAGAGTTTCACATCAAGGAAAGGAAACTTAGGTACAAGGGGAAAGACCTTTCTATCACCACTTCTGAACAAGCCATATCATCATTCCTTTGATATTGAAATACGATTGAGTATGGAATAGATCAGATTTTGAGAAATTCTTGGTACGAGATAATGAAAAAGAACAACTAGAATGTTTAATAAGGGTAGCTGGATCCCTTGGCAACTTATATGTGCCAGATAAAATTGAGGAAAGACTAGAACTTCACTATTTCTAAAGACATCTTGTGTAATATCCCCTCAAAAGTAATGTGTATAACTCCGAAGGATGGAGCAAGGAGGGAGGGAGGGAGGGAGGGAGGGAGGGAGGGAGGGAGTGGCGAATCCAAGGGACTCCCAGTTGGCCTTACATCCAGCTTTCCTGAACTTTGTTTCGGATTTGGTTCTGAAGCAAGATGGCCCAGCCCCAAAGCATCCTGAGTACAATCAGGGCCATTTCAGAGGCTCTGAAATGGCCTCCGGGGCGAGTCAGTTGTGTGTGTGCTGTGCACAGCCCTAGTATGTTTATGGCTTTCAAGTGTTATTCAATATTGGAACTGCAAGGATGCAGTGCCACCTTCCATTTTTGCTACTGTAAAGATAGTATCCCAATATGAATTTCCAAATGGTATATTAATATGCCTTTTTATATCTAGCCGGTGTCTTATTCTGTGGCAGAAAACAACAACAAAGAGCCTCTTGCGCCTTAAAAATGAACGTACCTTGGTATATATATATATATATATATTGTGGACAAAAGTGGGAAAAGTGAATGTGATTAGATTCATAGCGACATTTAAAACACACAGTTTGTTCCTTGTCTTTTTATCAGCATGGCAACGCCAACATGGTAGACCAGCCTAATGCTCCTGTCCAGCTTTGGGGTGCAGTGTTGTTAATACAACTAGGAAAACCTGAAAATCATGATAGAGAAATCAGTCATTAAAGTGATACTAATCTCTCAATATACAGAACACATTAAGGTGTATAACCAGAATGCAGGGAACCTGTCTTGGGTATGACATTTTTTTCCCTGCCCTCATGATGGAAATTCAAGCCTGGGTCCACAAAAGCCAGCTAAAAGATGAGATGAGCAAGAGGATAAAGCAATAAGCAGGTAAAATGACAAATCACATTCATACTGTGATCTCTGTCAGGGAGTGTTATTTTTTATTATTTTTTTAACGCCATTTTAACCAGGGGAAAGCCAAAACATATTAGATTGGCTTCTTATTTTTCTTTTGCATTAATCCAGTTCAGCGTGTTGAATTAATATTTAGTGAACTCTGAAGTTAATGTTTGCTAAATGATTTGAAATCAATTGATGGAGGGTGATAACAGTTGAATTGGGCCAGCTGGAGAGGAGAAAAAAGGAAAATTGGCAACATTATGACTAGGTAGATGGATAGTTCCAAACCGTTTTAGGGTGTTGGCATCTATTGAAAATGTATCAAGTCTTCCCACATTGGTCTCTGTTTTAAGTTGGTTTTTTTTTTAATAAATAGCTTTCTTACGTATTGTTGTAAGCTTTCTTCTCTGCGTGCATTGCGTCTGCGAATTCACATCCAGCAGAACTGTTCGGGGTGGTGAGGGGTCTAACCCAGGCACCTTCTCCCCTGAATCTGATTTTAGAGCCTTCAATAGTTCGCTGTGATGCCTTTAACGATTATTTCTCAGATAAAATCTCTCGGATAAGAGCCGACCTAGATGCCATTGTTATAGCAGAGGCTGACAGTGGAGTGTCCAGCGACTCCGCGAGTAGGAAACAGTAGGTCATGTTCTACTACACTGCGATATATATAAAGATCTTAGATCTCTTCTTATTGCCCCGCTTATAGTAAAACTTCCGGGCAGGCCGGACAAATTTTATGCAGAATATTTATTGTCTGACTTAGATGATCCAGTCACACTAAAAGTGGCCAGATTTTGTGTAGCAGCCATCTCCCGTCGTAGGGAGGTGACTGGTAAACATGAAAGAATGAACAACTATCATGCATTATTCTATAGTTATAATCAAATGATACTGTATACATGTAACACAGCTATAATATACGTGTTACCATTTCCCTATGGGTTGATGACTTGTCTATGTATTCAATTATTAAATGTTTTTATATTATCAGGAGGGTTAATTGAAAATGTAATGTGTAAATATGCTTTTATATTATGATGTTTTATACTTGCTGGTCTTGTTGACCGTAATAAAATTTATTTATTTAGGATTACACTGGATCAGTTTCAGTTGGTGAGTACCGAGGACATGGACAAACTGCTTGGATGTGTGAGGAGGATGACTTGCCCTCTCGATCCCTGTCCTTCTTGGCTTGTTGTCCAGGGAGGAGATGCAGTTAGATCACATCTACAACATTTCATTAATGCATCTCTCAGGGAGGGGAGTTTTCCATCATGTTTAAAAGAGGCGGAGGTAAGGCCGCTTCTAAAAAAGCCCTCCCTGGATCCCCATGACCTTAATAACTACAGGCCAGTATCAAATCTTCCATTTTTGGGCAAGGTGATCGAGAGAGCGGTTGCCTTCCAACTCCAGGCAGTCTTGGATGACACTGATTTTCTAGACCCATTTCAAACCGGCTTCAGGGTGGGATACGGAGTTGAGACCGCTTTGGTCGCCTTAGTGGATGATCTACGCCTTAGCATTGACAGGGGGAGTGTGTCCCTGCTGGTACTCCTGGACCTCTCAGCGGCTTTCGATACCATCGACCATCGTATCCTTCTGGAGCTCCTGTGGGAATTGGGAATCGGGGGCACTGTGCTTCAGTGGTTCCAATCCTATCTCTCGGGCAGGTTCCAGATGGTGATGCTTGGGGATAGCTGCTCTTCAAAAAAGGAGTTGCTATGTGGTGTACCACAAGGTGCCATCCTTTCCCCAGTGCTATTTAACATTTACATGAAACTGCTAGGAGAGATCATCCGGAGGCATGGGACGTGGTGCTATCAATACGCTGATGACACCCAAATATATTTCTCTATGCCTTCGACAACATCGTCAGCTAAGGATAGTGTGTCTCCTCTGAATGAATGCTTGGAGGCGGTAATGGGCTGGATGAGGAAAAACAAACTGAAGCTGAATCCAGACAAGACGGAGGTGCTCGCTGTCAAAGGCCCCAACCTGGGTTTGGAGGTGTGTCAACCAGTTCTGGATGGGGTTACACCCCCCCTGAAAGACTGTGTTCACAGCTTGGGGGTACTCCTGGATCCGTCGCTCCAAATGACAGCTCAGATTGATGCGACGGCCAGGAGTGCCTACTATCAGCTTCGGCTGATACACCAGCTGCGCCCCTTCCTAGAGTTGGAAGACCTAAAGACGGTAGTGCACGCGCTGGTAACTTCGAGGCTTGACTTCTGCAATGCGCTGTACATAGGGCTACCTTTGTGCCTAGTCCGGAAACTTCAACTTGTTCAAAATATGGCAGCCAGGTTGGTCACCGGTACACCTAGGGGTGACCACATTACACCAGTTTTAAAATTACTTCATTGGCTGCCAATCAGTTTCCGGGTGAAGTATAAAGTGTTGGTTATTACCTTTAAAGCCCTACATGGTTTGGGTCCAGGCTACCTGCGGGATCGCTTTCTCCCATACAATCTGCCCCACACACTTATATCCTCTGGGAAGAACTTACTCAAGTCAGCCAGAACTAGGCTGATGAGTGTTACCAGAGGACCTTCTCTTCCATCGCTCCCAGACTATGGAATGGTCTGCCGGAGGAGATTAGACAAATTAGCAGTCTTCATGAATTTAAGAGAGTCATGAAGACTGCTCTCTTCCGGCAGGCCTATCCAGATGAATTTTAAGATGTTTTAATGATGTATTTTTTCTTGTTTTAATTTTTTTTAACTGTTTGTGATTCTTGTGTTTTATATTGTTGTTGTTCCCCGCCTCGATCCGAAGGGAGAGGCGGGTTATAAATAATAATAATAATAATAATAATAATAATATCAAATTCTTTTAATGATTCATAAATATCATTAAATAAATAATAAAATTATAGCTTTTATAGTGAGACAGCCAGTCATTCAAATTGTGGGTATTTGTGTATCATGATTTTTATCAGAAGCTCCAGGATATGTTGGTTAATTTCTTTATATTTCTTCAAGTGCTGAGCTAAAAAAAAATCTTCTCCATTTCCCCCCCTGACCATTCCCATTAAATTCCACAGCATAAAAAAAAAAACATTCTTTCATTTTTCCCCCCAGAGAAGAAAAGTTTAGTGAAATCCCCAAGGTGAGCATGCGGGGTTCTTCTACTTCCTTTAATTATGAGGTTGTTGAGGGGTGGCTGTATGAGCGTCTTGTCTTCCACTGTACAAACATCTCTCTGGTTGTCTGCAGCCACCCCGATTTCCCATACTTCAATTAAAGCCCAGGGGAAGGGGTCATGGAATAGTTCCTCCCATATGGCTTTTCCAGATCAGGAAGTACAAGCAGCTGGGGTGGCTGCAGAGAAATGAAGCATAATAGAACAAAATAAAAACATTCAGCACACCTCACAACAATAAGGTAAGCTCAAAAACAGCAGTGCAGGAAATGCAAAATGAATTTTAAATTGCCCTGAGGAAGAAGAAGAAGAAGAAGAAGAAGAAGAAGAAGAAGAAGAAGAAGAAGAAGAAGACAACTCAAGGGAGATTTAAAGGATTTGGAACATTATTATCAGGTGTTTTTCACCTGTGTAACAGGTACAAGTTTTCATGCATTCATCCATGCACCAGCGGATGGAAGCGGATGGCCCCGGGGGGGTAAGCCCCCTCCCCCCTGCCACTGCTTACCTTACAGGGACGTCCGCTCCCGTCCAGCACCGGCTGCTACTGCGAGCGGGCTCCCGTCCAAAAGCCGGTGCCGGACGGGAGTGGACGTCCCTGTAAGGTAAGCGCTCTGTGCGCCCCCCTCCTCCCCTCCCCCCACCCCCTGCTTACCTTCCAGGGACGTCCGCTCCCGTCCGGCGCCGGCTGCTACTGCGAGCGAGCTTCGCAGCCTGCTCCAGAGTGGCGCGCTGTGGACAGCCCCGCTAGGGAAGCCCCCGCCCCCCCGCTGTCCACTTCCATCGGCGGGCACCCGCTGGCGCCCACCAATGGAAGTGGCGATCCACCGATCCATCCGAACCGGATCGGAACCTTTTCGGATCGGTTCGGATTGGATCGGCCGATCCAGCGGTGAGATCGGAAATCGGATAATTTATCCGATTTCCCCCTGGATCGGATTCGGATCGTGGATCGGATCCGATCCAGTGCACATCCCTAGTTTTAATCTATTCTGCCTTACACGGCTTGGGGCCACAATACCTGACAGAACACCTCTCCTGATAATAACCTACCTGTACACTATGCTCAACATCTAAGGCCTCCTCTAGATGCCTACTCCGAGGGAAGCTCGGAGGATGGCAACAAGGGAGAGGGCCTTCTCAGTGGTGGGCCCCCAATTATGGAATGATCTCCCCGATGAGGCTCACCCGGCACCAACATTGTTATCTTTTCGGCACCAGGTCAAGTCTTTCCTCTTCTCCCAGGCATTTAACGGCATATGCTGAGTTTTTAATTAACCCCAGAACTATATTTAGGCCTGGCTGAGAGTTCACAGTTGTTTTAAATGTATTCTGTTTTTCTATGTTGTCTGTTTTTATGCTTTTACGGTTTAAAACTTTGTATATCAACTTTTAATATCCAAAGTTTTAATTTTTGTAAACTGCCCAGAGAGCTTTTGCTATTGGGTGGGGGGGTATATAAAAGTATATAATAATAATAATAATAATAATAATAATAATAATAATTCCTATTCTGGTAATTGTTTCCGGTTTCCAATTAACTCATAGGAGTATATGTTGATAGATGAGAGGCAGTTTGTCACGCTGGTAGATTTAATGAACCTGTTCAGACAACATGCTAAGCCATGGTGGTTAAGCATTTTAAGCTCAACAATATGGCTTCGAGTGTCATGTGAACCATTCTTAACCATGGTGGCTACATAACTACGTTTTAAACATGCTCACTAACCATTTGCTGCAAAGGGGTTAGTGGCCTAACCATGGCTTAGTGTGTTATCTGAATAAGCCCAATGACATGTTTCTATCATTGAGGTTAGGGGTTATTAGCTTAATTTACCCAACTGGCATTTCCTTTGCAAGGCAGTAATTCCACTGGATATAAAAATATTGGAATGAAATTTGGTATTTATTATTACATCTATACCCCACTTTCCCCCCTCGCAAGGAACCCAAGGCAGCTTACATAATCCTCTTCCTCTCCATTTTATACTCACAACAACCCTGTAAGGTAGGTTAACACATCGATTCAAAATGCAATTCCAGTTATTCAGTTTAACCAACAGTTCAGCCTCTGCATCAGTTTTCAAAAGGGAGAGGAATATGCAGGATATATTACCACACGATATCTGGCTTTAGATTGAGATATCTAAATTAAAGTTGGTGTGCATGTCCAGGACATCATTCTGTGTTTCAAGTTCACCCTCCTTTTTGTGCATCTCCCAGTACCACCACCCCCTCCTTGTCCCAGAGCATCCTCCAACCCTCCAGAGATGCAGGGATAATTTACGAATATCATATCCTCTCTTAGGCCACCAGTGGAGGCCTTCCATGGATGAAAGAAGACATCTTGTTCATAGGTGGCAAATTCTAGTTGAAGCCTACAGTATATTTATCCTGCCTTTCCACAACTGCTGTAGGTGATGCACAGCAGGAATTAAAAACAGTTCCTTAAAATAAAGAAAACTACAAGCAAGCACAACGTTTGTGAAAATCAAAGTCTAAGCAGCAAACTCATCAAAACCAATATACAATCCAGGTATTGTATGAAGTAGGCTGGAAATAGTACACATATAATCACAAAGGGGTCCTTGGAAAAGTATTAAACTCAACCTCGAAACCTGTGAGGGAATTTTTGTTCCGTAAACTATAAAACTGACAAGGCTTACAATCTCAAAGGTGCAAAGCACAAGCAAGTGAAAAGGTGGATGAAGGAATCTGAGGAATCTTCAGACAGCTAGAAGGCAGCAATTTTACTTGGCAAGTTTGGAAGAAAACATCAAGCCTGTGCTGCTTTCCCTCAGGTGGTTTAGTGGTTGTAGTAGTTGCTGGTTCTTTTACTGAGGACAAAAAATAATAGCAAGGGCTTCCAACTGAACTATAGCACAGAATAGGATTGCAAGGGAAAAGTCCCTTAAGACAATGTGGTAGTGATTGGTCAAACTGCCCTGATGTCACAGAGGACTAGATCATGGTGTCATGGCTCCAAACTCAAACGATAGCCAAGACTCCAAGGAGAGGGAGGAAACTGTGAGTTCATGGCCACCATACTGCTATGTGGGGTGGTGGTGGAGGGAAGGTACAATTCAAAACCTAAGCCTGATAATTGTGAACCTTGCCCTGTTCCAGAACCCTCACAAGTCCCTCTCTGAACCTGATTCACCTGAACCAAATGAATGCCTGGAGGCAGTAACGGGCTGGATGAGGAAAAACAAACTGAAGCTGAATCCAGACAAGACGGAGGTGCTTACTGTCAAAGTCCCCAACCTGGGTTTGGAGGTGTGTCAACCAGTTCTGGATGGGGTTATACTCCCCCTTAAAGGCTGTGTTTGCAGCTTGGGGGTACTCCTGGATCCATTGCTCCAAATGACAGCTCAAATAGATGCGACGGCCAGGAGTGCCTACTATCAGCTTCGGCTGAAACGCCAGCTGCGCCCCTTCCTAGAGCTGGAAGACCTAAAGACGGTAGTGCACGCACTGGTAACTTCGAGGCTCGACTTCTGCAATGCGCTGTACATAGGGCTACCCCTGTGCCTAGTCTGGAAACTTCAACTACTTCAAAATATGGTGGCCAGGTTGGTCACTGGTACACCTAGGGGAGAGCATATCACACCAGCTTTAAAATCTCTCCACTAGCTGCCAATTAGTTTCCGGTCGAAGTACAAAGTGTTGGTCATTATCTTTAAAGCCCTACATGGTTTGGGTCCTGGTTACCTGTGGGATCGCCTTCTCCCATACAATCTGCCCCGCACACTCAGATCCTCTGGGAAGAATTTACTACAGTTAGCCAAGACTAAGCTGACAACCGTTACCCAGAGGACCTTCTCTTCTGCCGCTCCCAGATTGTGGAATGACCTGCCGGGCGAGATCCGCCAACTCACCAGCCTTCAAGAATTTAAAAGAGCTATAAAGTCTGATCTCTTCCTGCAGGCCTACCCAGATGAATTTTAAGTGTTTTATTGGTATTTTATTGGTATTTTAATGATGTATTGGCTTTATGTGCTTTTAATCAGTTTTGTGTATTTTATATTTTATGTTGTTCCCCACCTCGATCCGGAGGGAGAGGCGGGCAATAAATAAATTATTACTATTATTATTATTATTATTATTATTATTATTATTAACCACAACCCTCATAGATGACCCAGACCCAGACCTATTCACTCAGGACTGAAGCTCATACTGCTTCACAATGGCTTCCCAACAGTGCAGGGAGAATATTAGGTGAGAGGCTACTGATAGATGTCAAAGTACATACCTCCAAGTTGCCATGCCTCAAGTCTAGGGATGGATGGACTTACCCACATCCCTCTCAGTCGGCCACCTGCCAATCTGCCTGCAGGCTGCACGAGCTTCTTCCGTAACCTTGAAATCACACAATTTCCGAAACCCCCATTGTTGTGCACAATGATGGCTATGGACAAGGCAAGTGGCCCCACAGTTTTGTCGGGCATTCACCAGGTTGCAAAGAAGCTGGCACAGTGCCACGAGCAGGGGTGTGCGATGGCTCACTGAGCTGGGTCGAGAGGGGCAGGCTCAGAGAAGTCCGCCAGATTCCCGGACCCAATCAGTGGTAATGGAGCACAGGGGGGAAACTGGGTTGCAGACTTATAATGCCTCAGTCAAGGCCCAGGTTTCATCAGAGTACTGAAACCTTCTTGCCCTACTGCAGCCTTCCCCACTTTAGTGCCCTACAGATGTTTAGGACAGCAGCTCCCAGCATTTGGAATGCTGATGGGAGTTGAAGTCCAAAACATCTGGAGAGGGCCAGATTGGGGAAGACTGCCCTACCGCTTTGCTCTTTTCCAACTCTAGGTGCCCTGAAGTGATTCAAAGGGAACAGGCGCAGCCTACTGCTCTGCCTGCAAGCCCCACATTCCACCATCTGCAATCACATCAAAGAAGCGCACAGCACAGAGTTCAGCCTGTCGCAGAGGGCCTCTGAATATCAATCTCCATCTTCAAATACATTCAGAAGCCAATTACATGACACCCGTAAGCCTCTTGCAGTGACCCAAATCTTTCCTTCGCATATCTCACACAAAGAAAAGCAGTCCTACCGAACCCAGATTGATCACACAGGCGCACATTTATTTAATAATGAGTAGACAAAACCCTCACCTGGCTGCAAGCCAACATGCTCGACAGAGAGAAAGTCAGCAGTTTCCTGACAGCTATTCATTCTTGCTCTTATGACTCTATTATTCTTGGAACTTCACTTTGAACAATTTCATGCCAAAGTGACACGCCACCAAAGGATGTGTGGCCATGTCTGTGTTTATGCTGCCCTGTCATTTGCAGCCATACCTGCATGAGAGCCAATTTTAGGGGTAATTCTGAAATCTGATCTAAACTTGACCACGAAAAGGGCACCTACAGCAAAAGTTGTGGTGAAATTGCAAGTTATTCCTCCTAGGGAAACATCACGTTAGTTTTGACTGAAGCCAAAACAGTTCCAATAGGATTAGCAATGGTTTTCTGAAGCCAAGTAGGGATGTCAGAAAAATCTGCAATTAATTTAAATGCTGTTTGGATTTTATGTTTTATTTATTTTTATTTATTATTACATTTATATCCCCCTTTTTTCCTCCAAAGTACTCAAGGTGGCATACATAATCCTCCTCCTCCTCTCCATTTTATCCTCACAACAACAACCTTGTGAAGTAAGATGGGCTGAAAGTCTGTGACTGGCCCAAAGTCAACCAGTGGGCTTCCATGGCCGAGCGGGGACTAGAACCCAGATCTTCCGACTCCCAGTCCAACACTCTAGCCACTACACCACACTGGTTCTCCATTATTTCTATGAATCTGACCCACAGATTCTGCAATGGACTGGCTTTTCCAGAGTTACATGAATTCTGCAGATTTACAGGCTGGTTGTTTACTTTCTGCAGAAAAAAAAACATGGGAAAAAATCCTCCAAAAATGCACAATTGGTGTGGATTTGCACATTTTGAGATTTGTGCATGTTTGGAAGTGCACAATTTTGGAAATGCCTTGAACACAACTTTTGGGAAATTGAGAAACATCTGACTCTGTCAGGTTGCGGCCAACAAAACAATCTGTGAAATGTAGGCAGAATGCTTTAACAAAATCTGTACATCCCTAGTTTCAAGTGTCTTCTCTTATCTCTGTTGAATGATCAGAGATAAGAGGATATTTAAAGGCATTTAAACTGAAAAGCTAATAAAGATTCCCCATTCCTGCACTAAGGGGTTTCAGAAACAAGTATTCAGTGGCAGCTAGGTATGTATGAGAAATTCATTTCAGTTCATTTTTTATCACGATTTACCCAGTTCGCACCTTCCAGACTGAACACAGACTTGACCATAATCAGCAGACAAAGACTATGCATTTCCAAGTGTGCAATGTGACTCACAAACCAAAGAAAGAGGTGTTTGGCCACATGCACACATTTCAAAAATGCACATGAAAAAAGTGTGCGCAAATATGCTTCAATCAACGGGAGAAGAATGTTTACATTTCAAAGATGTCCACAACTGATGTGCACATTTGGGAAAATAGACATGGAGTTTCATGCCAAAAGAAAAGGGGGAAGCTCACCATCTGAAACGGGGTGCTGTCCCATTCAACACTACGCAGCCACTCAGATAACAACTCTTAGCATGCAGCTAGCCAGAAAGCGTATATAGCAGGGGTAGGCAACCTAGTGCTCTCCAGATGTTTTGGACTACAACCTCATAATCCCTTACCATTCACCATGCTGGTTGGGGGATTGGTGTAAATGGTAGCCCAAGACATCCAGATGGCACATGCCCCTGATCTATACACTTGCCCGGCAGTGACTGAGACACCCACCACTGCCTCCTGAAAGTAAGAGCAGACTTTCTCTTTCCCCTTTCCCCCTTCAATTGCCCCCAAACTGTTATCAACAGTTTCACCAGCTAAGCGCTGCACCAACATCTGTTTTTCCTGTTTCTATCACACGTCGGGGCTGTGTATATCTGGCACCCCAAACCTTCAGTTCTGAGACAGAGCAACCCAACCTTATCACAGAGATGTAGAAACTGACTCCATTCGCCAAAAAAAAGAAAGAAAGAAATTGTGAAAGGGTTCTGAAGGCAGACTATGTAGCATTTTGGCAAGTGATGGATCATATGAGGTCTTGTAGAGGGTCTGTGAAGAAGCCTCTCAAGGCTGGCTTGTCTCATAGGCATACTTGATCACTGCAACATGGATGATGTTGCGAATTGCATGTGCGAATGAGCCATCATAGATCTATCTGTTGGATGCTTGCTTCTTCAGATGTGATGCTTTTTACAACTGATCCAGTTCACATTTTGGGAGGGGCCGGAGCTCAACAGTAGAGGACATGTTTTGCATGTGCAGGGCCCCAGGTTCAACTCGAATTAAAATGAGCAAAGAGCAACTGGCAGAGAAAAAATTGGCTGCCCAGACCCTGGAGGGGTAAACAGACAGAATAGACCATTCTAGGAGAGGCAGAACTATGACCTGACTCTGTATAAGGCACCTTAATATGTTCCCCTCTGAGCTGAACATTTTAAGGTTTAATATAGGCGTAGATGATCCATCCAACCTACCAACCCCTTTTGAGAATTGAGTTTGGAATATTCTTGGCCCAGCGTATTCTGCATCCTGCATGCCTGTGAGACTCTCTGTGTATATGCAAAGGGGGTATCTATAGATGAGGAAAAAAGAATTATAATTTTACTTCAGCAATGTTCATTTCTTCACTGGTGATCTGTACTGAATTACTCTGGCTGTTTCCTCACAAGACGCTCAAATTGGTTTCTGGATCTCTTGTGCTATGCAATGGTATCCCAATGACCTACACACACACACACACACACACACACACACACACTGAGTTTTCCCCAATTTTAACAACAACATTCTCTCTCTCTTAGGAAATATCATTTCCACAACTATCTAATGGTGCAGGAGAGGCCACGTTTCATCAGGTTTGTAATCTGAATTTTAAAATAGCTAAATTCCCCATGTAACATGCTGTTCTGACAAGTTGTTTTAAACACACACACACACACCATGAATGATGTCCTTAGCATCACTTTCAAAGGTTGTCTCAGAGGACTTGCTTCTCCATAAACAATGTACTTATTCTGACTGCTCCTACCTTGGTCCTGACTTCTGAGGGATGCCTCCCACCTTACTTCAAAATAACAACTTGCATCCAGAAACATCTTTACAATGTCTCATTGATGTTCATGTATCAGGGAATGAGAGGGTGTAGTGTAGGGTGACCAGATAAAATCCAGGTCAGGGCTCATGTAACTTTAACAGTTGTAGAGAAAAGGGAATTTCAGCCAGTGTCATTTGTATGCAATTAGTTCCTGGTGAAATTCCCTCTTCATCACAACAGTTAAAGGTGCAGGGGCCCTGCCTTTTTTTGTATTTGGTCACTCTAGTATAGTGCCTACAACTTTAACTTTAACCTGATTCACACTTCCCAGACTAATGTATGGACCAGGATGTCATTGTCCTATGAGAATGAAAGCAAAGTGCTAAGGAAGCTGGTTAAGAGCTAGGCAGTGGCCAGAAAAAATAAATAAAGAGGTATATTGGGGGGAAAAAAATCATCCGGGCTGGTGGTGGTGAAGCTTAGTGAACTTGATTTAGCCCCCCTGGACTTTGGTCCACTTTTATCGTCTGGAGCCCAATTCACTCTGCAGCGAGCTGAGCAAATTAGCATTTTTTTCCCTGTATTTTTTAATTTGTGGAAATTATAGTTGGACTTTGTACAAAATTGCACAATTGCACAAAATATACAAATTGACACTGAAATTACACAAACTGCACTTGCAATTTGTGCAAATTACTGCTAGCTCAGTGTAGATTGGGGAGGGGGGGAAGTTGGGACTTTGACCGCAAATGTAAGCCGAGCCAGGCACCCCGTGGAACACTGGCCCTTTCTACACCTAAGGGTGTAGAGGGAAGGCCTAGGGAGTGATCCTGGACTTACTGGCTTCTGGGATCATCACCCAGTTACCACACAGGAAGCGCGATGTCCCGGAAACAAGCAGGGATGTTGCACTTGTCGTGCCCGCCATTTTTCTTTCATACAAGGGAGCTGGGAACACACTTGCGCTCCAATGCAAATGTAAGAACAGCCCCCCCAATATTATGGCCTGTACCCCCCCCCCCCAATCCCATGGATGGCAAAAATGCAGGCCCACTCTTCCCTGATGGGCATGGAGCTGTGGCTGTTTCTGGTGCTGCACTTCCTCGAGAGTAAGCGGGCACCAAGCGGGACAGGCACCCACACCTTCCACAGTCTTGAGATGGTTCTGTGCCCTTGCCCCCGGGAGTCCCTGTGCGTTGTTTGGATGCACATGGAGCACGCAGGGACAACCCCAGGAAAAAGAGGCTGGCGTAGAAATGGCCTCGAGCCAAAAGCGATACGGCTTTCCAAGCAACAGGCACCCTTAGAACTGAACAAAACAAAGTGTGGTAAGAGATTCGGAGAAACAAGGCTTGGAGCTCTACACTCTTTGCAGGAAGGAAGGGGGCACTCAGAGGAGGGCAGACCAGCATGTGGGCCAGGGATGTAGGTTCGAAGATCTGAAGCTACCCTATAATGAGCTATGTCGTGTTTCCAATTGCAGCTGCTTCCATTTGGACCTGTGACCTTCTGCATGCAAGCCATGCACCCTACCACTGTGCAATGGTTGCTTGCTACTAATTTGCTATGGTTTCTCAAGTCCAGAATATTCTACTTTAGGGTGACCAGATAAAATCCAGGTCAGGACTCATGTAACTTTAACAGTTGTAGAGAAAAGGGAATTTCAGCCGGTGTCATTTGTATGCAATTAGTTCCTGGTGAAATTCCCTCTTCATCACAACTGTTAAAAGTTGCAGGGGCCCTGGCTTCTTTTGTATATGGTCACTCTAGTATAGTGCCTGCACCTTTAACTGTTGTGATGAACACAGAATTTCACCAGGAACTAATTGCATACAAATGACACTGGCTGAAATTTCCTTTTCTCTACAACTGTTAAAGTTACATGAGCCCTGACCTGGATTTCATCTGTCAGCCTATTCTACCTCAGCAGTCACTGCAGAGTTTAGAGTGACCATATGGAAAGGAGGACAGGGCTCCTGTATCTTTAATAGTTGTATTGAGTGGGGAATTTCAGCAGATGTCCTTTGCATGCATGCAGCACCTGGTAAAATCCCCTCTCTATCGCAACAGTTAAAGCTGCAGGGGCCCTGCCCTCTTTTGTTTCTGGTCACTCTAGTATAGCCCCTGCAGCTTTAACTGTTGTGATGAAGAGGGAACTTCACCAGGTGCTGCATGCATGCAAAGGACACCAGCTGAAATTCATTTTTCTATACAACTGTTAAAGATACAGGAGCCCTGTCCTCCTTTTCACATGGTCACCCAAGGAACAGAATCCCTCCGGGGGGGGGGGGGGGAGCACCAGCGCCAAGGTGCACTGAGTGGTGGGTAGGCTGACCATATGAAAAGGAGGACAGGGCTCATGTAACTTTAACAGTTGCAGAGAAAAGGGAATTTCAGCCGGTGTCATTTGTATGCAATTAGTTCCTGGTGAAATTCCCTCTTCATCACAACAATTAAAGGTGCAGGCACTATACTAGAGTGACCAGATACAAAAGAGGGCAGGGCCCCTGCAGCTTTAACTGTTGTAATGAATAGGGGATTTCACCAGTTACTAATTGCATGCAAATGACACTGGCTGAAATTGCCTTTTCTCTACAACTGTTAAAGTTATATGAGCCCTGTCCTCCTTTTCATATGGTCAGCCTAGTGGTGGGACACAATTTCATGTACATGTTGAAACTAACCAGACACGTCTTTGGCTGCAGGCTGCCTGCCTCTAGTTTACACACATGTAAATGCAGGTGCCTCAACAATACAACTCCATGCAATTTACAGCCTGCCATTCCACCCGCTGCAGCTGGTGAGGTTCATTTTCAACTGTTAAGTGCAGCGTATTAGACAATTATGTTGTTCTAGTATATTTGGGATTGAATGAGCAAATATCCACCTTGCTTTTAAATCATGAAGGCAGGGCTAGAGAGTAAATGTTGCTGAATGTGTTTTGACTGTTCTTCTGTAATGAGCACAGCCAGTACTGTGGCATGATTAAACATTCTGTTCAAGGTTTTCGAGCTATTTAAAGAGGAAAGGACAGTTCGTGGATATGTCCTATATTTAAACAAAATAAATCCATAACAGGAAAGAACCGAATACTGCAAAGAAAATGAGTGCAGAAAGCAGAGAAGAATTGTCAGAAATGTGACGTAGTCGGGTTGGGGCACAATGATCCTTGGGAAGACATGAGAGGTGTTAGAAATAGGACAGGCCTATAGTATCAGCCCACAGTGGCCAAACTGAAGCACCCAGGAAGTCCAGAAGTAGAGTTTGAACACAGTAGCCCTTGGATATTGACAGAGGCTAAACATTCAGACCAAGTCTGCATTAGCTACACTGGCTGCCTATTCAATTTCGAGCCCAATTCAAAGGTCTGGTATTGAGCTTTAAAGCCTGTAAGGCTGCAATCCTATACATACTGGCCTGGTTCGGACGACACAATAATCAATGGGGGGGGGGGAAACAATCATCAGTTGTGTTGCTTATTGTGTTGTTGTGTGGAGGGCAATATGCAACACACACACAACTGGCAGTACACTATTTGGGGCACTTAAACAACGGAGAAAAACAACAGGCTGCTCATTTGTTTATCCCGAACTCCGCTGTTTAAAGTGACGTGTGGAGGGAACCCCCCTCTCTCTGTGTACTATTCCGCTTGGTCATAGAGTTCGCCAGCTGGAGTAGCCGAAAAAAACCTGGCTGCTCGGATACAGCCGGCAGAATGTGCGATGCATGCTGGGATACGGCCAGAGGACTGAGGGAGGTGGGAGGGAGGAGACTCTGCATCCCAAAAGGATGCCGGGACTTTTGGTCGCATGATGGGGGAGGGGCAACATATCATGTGGCGGGTGCTGCCGCGCCGCCACCAAAATAACGCACGGTCAGTGCGCTATTTCCCCCTCTGTTGCCGAAAGCGTCGTCCGAATTCACCCACTTACATTAGAGTATTTCCCATTGACCATAGTGGGGCTTATTTCTAAGTTGACACGCATAGGATTGCACTGTAAATATTTGGGACCAAGTTACTTGAAGGACTGCCTACGACTCTATCAGCTTACTCAAGCATTGCTGGAAAGTCTGGTGTAGCTTACAGCAGAGTTGTTTTATACAGAAAAAGCAGGGCAACACAGCATTTGGTATTGGAGGCAATAAACGCAGGCTAGAGCCAGTCTAAAAGAAGTTCAGATCAACTTTCTTTATTACTGCTTTTGTTAACTTCATCAGAGAAGGCCAACACTGTTTAACTACAAGCATCCCCTAAAGCTGGGTGTGTAAGCGAAGGCATGAAATATGATTACTTGCTTCCTTCAGGGAGAGAGCCACATGGCACTTACTGATTTCAGAAGGAAGAGGATGGGGAGCAAGCAGGAAATAGGAACTGACAGAGATACAAGACAGTCTCTGTCGGCTCCCAGAGACTGGAAGCATGTGGAGTTGTTCCTGTTCTTACCCAACAAACATAAGATCATCTATGGAGGCCCTGCTCATATGACTGCCAAGAGGGGAAATTGGATTGGCAGCCATGAGAGACGGAGCTTTTTTGGTGGTGGCTCTGTACACGAGCAGAACTTGTTCCCTGTTTTCTTTTAAGTGGACCCTAAAATGTTTTATTCCAGGCTCCTTTTAATTGAAAGGGTATGTTAGGTTGGAATGTTGCCCTGGGCTTTTTTAGATCTTCCGGGAGAATGGCTGGATGAAATTAACTGCTATGACTTTTTGGATTTTCTGCTCATTGCTGTTTTTGTTAATAACTTTTAATAATGACCCTGTTCACATGACACACTAAGCTACTGTGTTCAAGCATTTCGAGCTAAACATTAGGGCTTAGTGTGTCATGTAAACCATTCCTAACCATAGTGGCTACATGATCATGGTTTAAACACTCCCACTTACCATTTGTTGCAAAAGGGTTAGCGGCCTAACCATGCCTTAGCTTGTTCTCTGAATAGGCCCATTGATAAATGCTTTAATTTGATTTTATTAGGCTGACCATATAAAAAGGAGGACAGGGCTCCTGTAACTTTAACAGTTGTAGAGAAAAGGGAATTTCAGCCTGTGTCATTTGTATGCAATTAGTTCCTGGTGAAATTCCCTCTTCATCACAACAGTTAAAGTTGCAGGGGCCCTGCCTTCTTTTGTATATGGTCACTCTAGTATAGTGCCTGCACCTTTAACTGTTGTGATGAAGAGGGAATATCACCAGGAAGTAACTGCATACAAATGACACTGGCTGAAATTCCCTTTTCTCTACAACTGTTAAAGTTACATGAGCCCTGTCCTCCTTTTCATATGGTCAGCCTAATTTTATTATATCTGCCTTGGAAAAAAATATTGAATGGCAGCTTATAAATCTCAATAACAACAACAACAATTACAAATAATAGCAACCATCATGACTAATAGTTCCTGATACCTTTCCGCCATGAATTTGTCTGATCCCCTTTTACGTCATCACATCTTGAGGCTGTGAATTCCATATATTAATTCCACAATAGGTGGAGACTTGTATTTCTTTCGCCTAATCTACACCAAGCAGGATATTTCACAATGAAAGCAGCATGAAAGCTGTATATAAGAGTCAGGAGCCACACTACTGCTTTATAGCGGTATTGAAGTGCACTGACAACTGTTGGGGCCCATAAGACACATACCATATGCCATTTTCATACCGCTATATTCTGCATAGTGCGGCTCCTGCCTTTTATGTACTGCTTTCATAGTGCAATATCCTGCTTGGTGTAGATGAGGCCTTTGTCTGTTCTGAATCTATTATTAATCAATTTCATTACTTGAATGACAAAAGACTCCCCCCCCCCACATTTGTGCGATGGAGTTATGCAGTTGTGACCAGCAACTTAGGGCAGCATTCAGGCCATAGCAGGTGGTTGGCATTGTATACAACTGGCTCAGCAGCAAAGTTTGAAGTCAGCATGGGTTGGCTGAAGAACCCTCACCCCAAACACACACACACACACACACACACACCATTAATATGGTTATAGGGTTCCTATCAGATTTCTGTGAATGTTATCAGTGCAGGTTGCCTGGAGGCCATGCGAGACTGGCCAGTATCTTGGAGTTGACAAAAGAGTATTGATAGTCCATGATGTTCCAGTGATGTGTCTGGGAGCGAAGAAGGCTAGTTGATGGTCAAAAGACATGATTCACCAGGACTGCTGCCCCCCACTCTCTAGCCAGGGGCAGGAAGAAAGGTGTCTGCTTGTGAAAATATACTGGAGTTTAAGACAGACTCATAAAGACCCAGGCCTAATCCACAGTTAAAGCCCTTTCACAATGGAGGAGGGATGATTGCAAGGTTTCCCACTTCCTTCATCATTGCTCACACGGTACATGCGAAGGATGTTTCCTGCAAGTAAAGGAGAACCATTGCGGGAGGACGTGTGTCCCATGGCGGTGGTTCCAAATGTGCATTGGCAGAAGTGGGTGGGACTGGATAGATGGGTATGGGGCATGGATTGTTTTTTAATAACTCCTCCGAGATGCGCACCAGCGCAAACACCCAGCAACATGGGGGGGGGGATAGGTATTGTGTCAAAGATCTGCTCCTGCGCATCGATATGTTTTGTTAAAAATAAATAAAACGGTCGGTGCCAAAACACGCTGATAACCAATCAAAAAATGTGCCGACAATGGCAGATGCCCATTCCCACTCATGTTTGAAACTGCTGGACATGCCCCTGACAGCGGGTTGGCTGTTCACAGAGTCAGGAGCTCACACCGAACAGCAACAGCTTTGGGAAGTGGGGGCACATCAGCCGCAGACATCGGGATTGTAGCGAGAGAGCCAGAAAAGCCATGACAAATCCAGTCAGCAATATTCCTGAATAACTGAGGGGTCGACCCCAGATCACCGCAAGAGTAGGTGAACATTGTGTGGCCCAGTAGGGACGACTGTGATATTATTCAGGAATAAACAGCTGGTGGCAGGCATGGCCTCAGAGACACACGGATCTGAGTTCAGGCTCTGTAAATATCTTCGAGCCAAACTACACATTACTCTGATCACGTAGCATGCAGCTCAGGTTATCTTTGCATTTGCTGTAGTATCAATGTGATCCAGATTGGGACTATTGCACTCCAGGAGAGGAGGGATAAAAGTCTTCTCCCCCACCCCGACACACACACACTGTTTGCTTCCAAAAATCCCACCATGGCAGGGGGAGACAAAAGTACACAGTTCCATTTACACCAATGGAGGCTTTTTTCCCTTCTGTTTGTTAACTTCACTGAGTTCTGAGTGTGATAGCTGTTACCCACTAGAGAACTGATGGAATAGTGAGCATTAGCTGTCTCTTGGAATGTTCAAGCTATGCCTCTCCTGAGACTCAGACTGTATATTTATAAGTAATTGCAAATATTACAAAACACCAAGAAATCTCCAGTGAACCAGATTGGGCAAGCTCTGTGCCCCTGGAACTTCTGGTCATGGGGTGAATGTAACAATATCCATGAACAGAGGCATGCCCAAGGGGTGTTCCAGGTGTGCCTAGGCATACCCTAATGTCTCAAGCAATAAGTGCCAAATTGAGGGGGGGCATTGAATAGGGATTCAGAGGGGGATCAAGATGCAGCAAGAATGGTCCTTTGGCTTTTCTGCTGCCACTGCCCCCAACAGCATGCCATTGCTCCCGACAGCAGGAGTGAAAAGGAATTGCTCTGCTGGGAGCCACACTTCAAAGAGGCCAGGAGGACAGACCCCGAAGACTAATATCACCTCGTAAGCCCCTCCTCCGACCAGTGTCACCACAAAGCCCATGCTGGGCCTCTCATGGTCAGGCAAGCTGAACCCAGAGTAAGGCATTAGTGTCTACAGTGTTTAATAAATAAATGAATAAAAGTAATGTCCTTTATGACTGAGTCTTCCATAAATGTTCAACTTTTTAAAAAAAATCCCTGGGTGCACACCCTAATGAAATGTGCTGTGCACACCTATGCCCATGAGCCCTGTACATGAGATGTTATCAATAGATTTGTTACATTGCCCATCGAACAGATTGCTTTAAAACTTTTATTAATACCATAACATGCTAACAAAATGATTGTCACTATGACGGGGAGGGTATGTGTGTTAGAGGGAGGGCCTCTGTGTGTGTATAATATTATATTTCGACATGCTGAGAAAGACTCACAGCCTCAACAGTTGCTATGACTGAGGCATCTCCCAGGGAACAGATTTACCCTAATGATGATGCCTCTGTGCTTAAATGTTAAAGTAATTCCCCTCAATGGGAATGCAGCCTTCCAGTGCTGGCTGGGGGCTCGGGGTGGTTTAAATGGTGGTTAAGGAGGTGTGAAGTTTTAGTTTCTGCTCTTTTAATGTAATTCTTGCTTAACGACCATCAGGCTCTTTAAATGCAAAGCCTGTTTTGTCTTATTTCATTTTTTAAAAAAAAGATGGAATGCCTTTTTTTTGTGAATTAAGCCACTTTGTATCCATCTCATCCGTCCTCCCTGCCACACACACTAACACCTTTACGCACAGAACTGAAAAGCTAATTGACTCCAGAATGTTAAACAAGAAACAGACTAGCAAGGTTTTCTTCATTTTTGCACCATTGATTGCCTTGGAGTTGTATCTGCATTGTACTTCTTTCAGTTAAGGCTAAAGAGACAAAAGAGAAGACTCCAGGATTTATTTATTTTTTTAGCAAAAACAGCAACAAAAAAACATTGCAAGCTGCCACTAATGACTATGCAAGGTTATTATTTATAAATGGAAATCTAATAGTTTCACATAGAGAGCACCATGGTTCCCCATGTATTTGCTTTTAAATATAAAACCTGATATCATCTCTTTAAGAAGCGTTTTGAAAGATAATGCTTTTTTTTAAACTACAGCAGTGAAAAATTTGAGCATTTGCTGCTTACTAGTCTTAAGAGCTTGCTTTTCCTATGAACAATAATATTGCTTAATATGGATGAGTGTGTCAATTTTTCCATTCTTTTTCATTGTGAATATTAACAAAACAGAACAAAAAATAAACCGTGAAAAAAGAAAAGAAACATTACATATATAGGAATATAATCATTTTTCCCCATCAGGTATATAATTCATATATATATATATATATATATATGGGGGAAGTTATTCATAGGTTTCAAGAAAAGCAGCCCATATATCCATGTACTTATCCACCGGCAAGTCGCGCCTGTGTAACACCCGTTCAAATGTTGATATCGTTGTTAAGTCCTCAATCCATTACATTATGGAAGGTGAGCGTTTGCCCTTCCAATGTGATAATATAAGTCTGTTAGCAGTCATAAGAGGGTGTCATAGGGATGGACAGATGCACCTGTGTCTGATTCATCGGATGTTCGCCCCACTGCCTCCCGCTCCTGCTTGCGGAGCCCAAGGAACTTCTTTTGAAACTTGGTGAGCATCCAACAATGTCATGAGCCCATCTGGAACCTCCATTGTGCACAACAATGAAGGCTCTGGGAATTTTCCATGTTGCGTAAATGGCAGCCGTAAAGGAGCATTCACACCTTTAATCTTGCGTAAATGGCTGCCATTTTGGCAATGAGGAAAAAGACGTCATATCTAGAGCCTCCATTGTCGCACACAATGGAGACTCTGGTTGAAGGCAGATGGCTGTCAGGTGCATGTCAGACTGTGCAGGCATTCAAAGTGCAAGTCTATGAATGTGCCGTAGGCACCCAACTGGGTCTGGGGGTGTGGACATGGGGGTGTCCATCAGACTCCCAGATCCAGTTGGGTGTCCGCAATGTCCCTAGTGTGTTGGCCAATTTGAACATGTCTGGGTGGTGGTTGTTTTTTCTTCCTCAAATCTCGAAATGTCTATTCAGATTGTCTGGTCAAGGTTATATTTCTCAGTCTTGAAAAAGTCAGGTGTATTTTAAATAGAAATAGCTATTGCACATTGGGAATCAGCATTCTTTGGGGAAGCTTATCGCAAAACAAAGCGAGAAGCAGAAGTGAAAATCTGCCAGACTTTAGTTCTCTCAGAAAAAAGCATCCCAAAGTTTCAAAGCTAATGCAGCAGGGACCAGTGTTCCTATTGGACAGGAGCATCCTAATCCTATCAACTATTTCTATGGCATATTTGCTGCATGACCTTTTATCTTGCAGGACTCCCCCCCCCCCCCTCAATTCACAACCATCCTGTGAAGTTGAAGCATGAGGAACTGGAGCTAAGAGAGTGACTTCACCAAGAGTCTATGGCAGGTGGTTGGTCTCAAACACAGTCTCATAGGACATCACTTTCCGCTTGATCACATTAGTTGTCTCTAACTAAGACATCTCTTGTATTGGCTGTAATTTTACTGCCATTTGCATGATCAAAGTAATCCAAAATTGCCAAGTGGATGACTCTTGTTGTGCATCTTCCAGTCCTCTAGGGGGTAAGCGTGCACCAGAATTGTCCGTGTACTCAATGAATGTTGGAGATAATGTGCACTCCGTTCCCAGAAAGACATGGATGGTAGAGGTCATGACCACTCTTTACCCAGAGAGGTGTGCATTGCCTCTATTGTCCAGTCATCCCAGAATTTGGAGGCAGAGTTTGGATGAGTCTTTTTTAGGGATATCCATCACCAGAAAATCCATTTCAGTTTTGGTTCGACCAAGGTCCCCAGCGTGCCTAACTCAGGTTGCATTTGTGGGCTGAGCTGCAGTTTTCCCCAAAAATCTGGAATCTTTTTGTATTAATTTTTTAAAATTTGCAATTTATATAATTTGCACACATTTCAGTGGCAATTTGTGCAAATTTCTATTTATGCAAACAACAACAACAACGTATTCACGAATTTGCCTGATTCAATGCAAATCAACTCAGGTCAGTTCACAGAAATGGCCTGAAGTCCAGGGGTGGGGTGTGAGCCAAGGGATGCTTGTCGAGACTTAACCCACCCACCCAAAAGCAGATTCCTCTGACATCCCTAGCCTTTTTCTTTCTTTCTTTCTTTCTTTCTTTCTTTCTTTCTTTCTTTCTTTCTTTTTTGTCCTCTTTCATTAGCCACTTCTTCATGATTAACTGGGCAGTACACAATCATCAGGTTCATCTTACAAGACGATATTGTAACTACTGTTAATATTTTCTACAAAATGCTTAGTGTACAATGAGCCTCACAGGTTATATCTCATTCATCTTCATAAAACCCCTGTCAGATCATGAAGACCGAGGGCATGTCTACACAGCAACCTTTGCTTTATCACAGGTCAATGTGTCACTACAAAAGCAAAGTGAAGGAACTAGCCAATTGTGGTGTACGGAAACATGGGCAATTAAGCTGAGTGCACATGTGTCGTAATGTGCAACAGTGTTCCAGTGAAAAATGCTATCTATTGAGAGATCTTTGCAAGCACAAGAACCCAGGTTTAATCCCTGGAACATCCAACTAAAGGATCTAATAGCAGGTGATGTGAAAGACCATTGGCTAAGACTCTGGAACCCTATTGGGCTCAATGAGCAAGTAGCCTGACCTGGGATAAGGTAGCCTCCTAAGTTCCTAAACAAAAGCATTTGATTATGGCACTCAAAGATATTCACAAAAGACCTAAACCATAAAACAAATATAAAAAATATTAAATACAATCCAAAGTACATTGAAGGTACATCCATCCCATAGAATCGCAAACTTGAGACACTTATCTGCAAAAAATAAAATAAAAAATGAATATATATATATATATATATATATTGCAATAGCAGTTGTGCATTCAATGTGTGATGTCAGCTAGAACAACCTATCCCATTCAAAAGCACACAGATACACCAATCATATTCAATGCACCTTCATCCAACCATAGATGTGATGTCCAACAATGCTTCAGGTATGCAAACTAATGTATATCTGAATCTCTGCTGTGCACTTGGCTTAATAATTGTACATTATCTTTTGGCATGTGTGTGTTGTTTTTGTGTCAAAGAGGCAAAATCACACATATTCATGGGCATCTTCTGCAATGGCAACCTGAGAAGCACTTTGGTAACAAGTATAAGCCCGGGCTTCATCACTTGCCTGGGTCCCCTCTTTGTGCCTGTTGCCTGGGTTAGGCACAACCTTTAGAATGGGTGAGCTAGTTGCTTCATTGTGATTTGATGGGTGTACAGGGCACATCACCATTTCCTGATGGTATCAACCTTCATGTAAAACCAATCAGAGGGGCTTGGGGCCTACAGCGATCTTAAGGCATCCTATGTAGTTGGCCGGTGTCTATGACGCAGGCCTTTTGGGCTGTATGGACAGTATTCCCAAGGCCTCTCCTAATTCATATGGACAGTTCCTCACCCACTAAATATCAATTCATTGATGTGCTTGATTCAGGGACAAAAATAGACATTACTTTAAATCTCTGTCTAGAAGAAATGTCTTACACACATACACTTTTCTAGATATGCAGCAGAATGAGACCAGCCAGCCTCTCAGAAGCCATTGGCAGGTGGTGATCCTCCATCAATACACACTGTTCATTTTTATTTTTATTTTATATTGCTTACTCTAAGCCACAGGTTCCTACTACGAGTCCATGTGGATCAGCGGACACAGCATAGTTCATTAGACACAAGTGCATTTTTCTCATCCAGAAGGCTGTGTATCAATTGGCTCAGCAAAAGGAAGATGCTGTGGGAAGGCTTCATCCTGATTATAATCAAACAGGCCATGGACACCCTAGTCATTCAGCTAGAAGAGGATGACCCGAGAAAGCATAAAGGCTTTGACCTCATTTGTGCAGCTCAGTTGGAGGTAGACTGGATATTGAGGCAACTCCTGGGCCTCATGATCATGTGTTTAGATTTATTGGAAAGAGTCTTGGCAGTAGGCCAGCACCCTGCAAAAGTTGATGAAGCCAGGAAGAAAACAAGCAGCAAGAATGTGAGTCACTTTGTCTTAATGGGTGGGGGGACCATGTGATAGATCACCTAGGCATCTCCTTTAAATGGACAGGTTTGTTCAGACATGACAGTGCCCACCTTTTGGAGGTCAGCAATGATATATCTGGCTGAGCATTGATCATACAGGCCTTCTGCACTTGTTTCAGCTACATTATGTCTTGTGGTGAGCGGGGTGGGCTCAGGCATTCCATCTACTGAGCCGGGGGTCAGGATGCTGGACAAATCCTCAACAGACCTGAATGACACCAGATTTAGGGTGACCAGATAAAATCCAGGTCAGGGCTCCTGTAACTTTAACAGTTGTAGAGAAAAGGGAATTTCAGCCAGTGTCGTTTGTATGCAATTAGTACCTGGTGAAATTCCCTCTTCATCACAACAGTTAAAGTTGCAGGCACTATACTAGAGTGACCAGATACACAAGAAGGCAGGGCCCCTGCAACTTTAACTGTTGTGATGAAGAGGGAATTTCACCAGGAACTAATTGCATACAAATGTAGGCTGACCAGGTGGCTCGGGATTTCCCGGTCCTAACCGGGAATCCAGAGGCCAACCGGGCCAACCGGGGGAAAACCGGGGTGGCGGGGGGTCACGCGGCGGTGGCAGCGAGACCCGGTGGAGGTGGAGGAGCCCGGGAAGCGGACGCCCCTGCAGGTAAGCACGAAGGGGGGCACTTACCTGCTGGGGCGGCCGCTTCCCGGGCTCCTCCGCCACCTTTGCCGCCACTGCCGGGCTCGTAAGGCCAGAGGCCGCGCGGAACAGGCAGGAGAGGGCCGGATCCGGAAGTGACATAACCGGCCCTCTCCCGCCTCTTCCGCGCAGCCTCTGGCCTCCTTGGGGCTCAATCGCGATGGCGATGAGCCCTGAGGAGCCCGGACGCCCACGCCGGCCTCTTCCGCGTGGGCGTCCGGGCTCCTCGAGGCTTGTCGCCATCGCGACGAGCCCCAGAAAGGCCAGAGGCCGCGCGGAAGAGACGGGAGAGGGCCGGTTACGTCACTTCCGGATCCGGCCCTCTCCCGCCTCTTCCGCGCGGGCGGCGATGGAGGACCCGGCGCGGCCGCGCGGGCGACGGAGGACCCGGCGCGGCCGCGCGGGCGGTAGCGGAGGACCCCGCGCAGCCGCGCGGGCGACGGAGGACCCGGCGCAGCCGCGCGGGCAGCAACAGAGGAACCCGCGCGGCCGCGCGGGCGACAGAGGAACCCGGCGGTAGGTCCAGGCTGGTTTTTTTGGGGGGCGGTGGCTTGGTGGGGGGGTTGTTTTGGGGGGGGGCGGGGGGGACCGGGATTTTTACTTTTAAAATCTGGTCAGCCTATACAAATGACACTGCCTGAAATTCCCTTTTCTCTACAACTGTTAAAGTTACATGAGCCCTGACCTGGATTTTATCTGGTCAGCCTAACCAGATTGCTGAGAATCCAACCTGTGGAATCCATAGCAGATTGGTTCTCCCTGACAATGCAGCTTGTGGATTTCGGGATATATTTTTTTTTGCTGTAAAAACAGCAAGATATGCAAAATGGCTTATCCTGCCATTTTAACAGGAAAAAAAATACACTGAAATCTGCAAGCTATGCCTGGAGCTCTGGGGAAATCTGCCGAGCCCCAAGAGGGCTGGATTTCTCCTGGACAGACATCTCCCAGACCAGACATTGGCAGATTTGCACAACTCTAGCTGTAGGCAATCAGATCCATAACGGGAAGGATCAGATCCCCAGATCCCCAGTCTCTTCAAGACTCCAGCTAGTTCAGGGGCCTACACACCTGCCACACATCCAGGTCACAAGAGTGGGCCACAAGATCCTTTTGTGCTATGTTAGGTCTGAGATTCCTGCCACTCCTATCAATGCTATCCCAGCAGATGAGCTGAGTTGGTTGTATTTGTCAGAAGATGGGTTGCTTGATGACTAGATCCTTACTGTATACCATGCTAACTCCTGTGAGCTGTAGCCAATAAAGAGCCATGATGCCACCAAATGTCATCATTAGTCAGCTCATTGGTAGAAACCCATGTGTTTGTAATGCCCACCTTTATAGCAAGCTTGATCGCTGTCTTACAAATTCTTTATTCATTTCAGAACAGATTGTATGCTTCGAAGCGTATGCAGTCTACATCTAAATTATGGCTTTTCTGTGTGCGCACTGAGTCCGTTGGTTTAACCTTTTTCTTTCAGGAAGAAATTTGATGATGTCACTTTAACCCTTTAAGGAAAGTTTGGGATTTGAACTGTTTCTACAAACCAATCATGTGCAAAGAAGCGGACACATCAGTTGTATATCCCTTATACACTGGTCCTTATATCTCTCCTTCATATAGATTGCCAAAGCAAACAAGCATTATTTTAAAAGGCCACATGGAAACAACTGTTCAGGAAGTGGTATTTAATGTGGTGATGCATGATGTGATGACACGCTACACAAATTCCAAACTACAGCTCCCAACATTAGGCTGACCATATGAAAAGGAGGACAGGGCTCATGTAACTTTAACAGTTGTAGAGAAAAGGGAATTTCAGCCGGCGTCATTTGTATGCAATTAGTTCCTGGTGAAATTCCCTCTTCATCACAACAGTTAAAGTTGCAGGGGCCCTGCCTTCTTGTGTATCTGGTCACTCTAGTATAGTACCTGCAACTTTAACTGTTGTGATGAAGATGGGATTTCACCAGGGATTAATTGCATACAAATGACACTGGTTGAAATTCCCTTTTCTCTACAACTGTTAAAGTTACATGAGCACTGTCCTCCTTTTCATATGGCCAGCCTACCCAACATGCAATTCGATCCTGTGTATGCACAAAAACTCATATACACAGAATGAGATCTCAGATTAAAAGAGAACTCTCACCTGAGATTTCATGAATAAATTTGTTACTTTCCAAGGAAATAATGAATTAATTTGGGAGAAGCGTCCCCATCATTAATAAAAAGTTGTGGCTATTTGAAACTATGTATAGTTATTGCTTCCACACTTGTCCAAGTCTACACTGCTGCAACAGGAACTCATAAACCAGTATAAACTAGATGGGAAACAAGGGTGATGTGGAAACCTTTCATGCCTCTTGAAGATATATTTGTTTAGACAGGCTTTCCATTCAGTTTTGTAAAGTTTTTAATCATGGATTATTTTACATTGTCCTTACACTGCTCTTGCATTGGTTTGCTATGGTCTTGCTAGTGAGACTGGGGCCCCTTTGCTGAGAGAGTTCTCAAGGCTGAGTTTCCAAAACAATTGTTGCCAGCTCTCCCCAAAGGTAGCACCTGGGTTGTTATCAGGGGAGGTTAAAAGCCAAGGCCACAACTAATTGGGAGGGTAGGTGCTGAGTGTTCTCAGCTGTGGGAAAATGAAGCTTGGAGAGAGGGCTGTTGATTGGCCAAAGTGGGTCACAATACCTGCCGGCCCAAAAGGGATAAATGGTATAGCAACTGGGTCTGCCCGATCTTCCTCTGGGACTGAGTGTGTGAACATGGAAGATCCCTGACAAGTGAGGGAACAGCTTGGGGATTAGCTAGGTTTTATTGTGTTAGTGTTCTGGTTTGTTCCAGGGAAAGACTTGTCACCTGTGGGCATGATTTACAGTGGTTAATTGGTTTATTGTGTTGCTGCTATTTACCTCAATGTCCCAAACCCCCTCCCTTTCCTTTGTCCTGTGTTTGCGCTTTTAAAGTTGTGTGTTTGACTGAAGCCTTATGTGACTAGTTTTAAGAATCGTAATACACTGCTTCAGTCCCTAACTGTGTGTGGTTATTTCCAGAGGCTGACTTGGGTCACTTGGCACCAGACGGGGAGGTGGGCTCTGGGGATATCAGACCGAGAGTCCCGGGCCTGCCCTGTAGAGAGGAGGAGTGAACCCCTGTCTCCCTTCACATGAACCTCTTAGAGGTTTTAGAATATTAAGTGGCATAAACGTAGCATCAATAAATACATAAAATGGGCTACATGCATCCTCCAGGTTCAGAATAGCAGTTGATGGGGAGCCATAGTATAGAAGAGGTATTGTTTCAAGTTCCACTTTAGGGCTTCACAGTGGCATCTCAATGTGGGAAGAGGATGCTGGAATAAAGGGTCCTTTATCCTGTTGCAGCAGGGTTCTCCTTGAGGTCTCATGAAAATCATCCCCATGCAAAAAATAACCTGCTTGTGCCTGTGAATAAATGTCCCCAAGCACCTCATGTTACTTTTTTGGTAGAAATGTATGAGAATTTAGTTTTTGCTTGCAAAACATGCACACATGTCCTGTTTGAACCTCCAAACGTGAACACAAGGATATGTCCAGCAAAAATATTTGTAAATTGTTGAACATGTGCCCGTGTTCATCGCATGTCTGATTCCCAGTTCAGTTTGTGCAAATTTTCAAAATTTGCACATTTTTTTTCTCTATAGAAGGAATCAGTCCTGCTGTTCCCTGTGGAAGAAAATTGTGCAAAGGAGGAAATTTGTGCAAATTTGTTCGAACTTCCACAAACCTCCCATTGAATCACTGCTCGAGTTGTGCACATTTCCTTTTTGTGTGGTGCGAGCAGCAACTGCCAACGTGAATGAGAATTGGGCAAGAGGCGACCAGTGAGATGATGCATGGAGGATCCAAAACACCCTTTGTTCATCCATCCCTCATTTTTGGCAAGGAAGAAAAACCTGTGGAAATCATAGGGAAGGTCTCCCATATGCCTAAGTAGAAAGATACATATAAGAGGCTAGGAGAATGAACTAGTTCTGTTTCTGAGCAGAAAATTCCCTTTCTAAAGAATAGAACTGATAAGTGATGGCTGATACGTCCTGCCTTGCCTTTCCAGACAGCCTCTGCTCATATCATAATTGGGCTATATATTGTGAGCATAAGATCCAATGTTCAAAAAATGATTGCTATTTTTGTCGGGTTTCAAGGATGCCACTTAGGAATATCCAGGTCCGAGGTCAGTAATCCAGTCCGTCAGTCAAAAGCCGAAGTGCCGTTTGAAGTCCAGATAACAGTACTGAAATTGCAAGACATTGAATCATAGACAGGAAGCCAGTCCACAGGGTCAGGATACATCCAGGCAAGTCCAAGGTTTCAGGAGCACACAGGAGAATAGTCAGGGGTCAGAATCCAGGCTTGAATCAAAGGCACAGAGCTGAGAAACACAGAGCAAGGCACAAGCATCCAAGATGAACATTTGCTTTCAGCACTGGGGCTGAGCTCTGGCCAGACTTTTATGGGATGGGGATTAAAGAGCAATTAGTGTCAGTCGGCCTAAAGCTCAGCTGGTCTCCACCAGCTTCTATGGAGTGTCACGCCCCAAACACACTCCCTGGCTCAGTTGTTCCTTATCTCTCTCATTAACTGACTCCCAACACTACCCCCGTCCCAAAGACTGTCTCTCCTCCCTGTTCTTCACAGGGTTTGGCCATGGGACTCCATCCCATCATTCCTGCTAGCAGTTCTATGGCCTCCCTGCCCCCTGCTGGTTAGATTTCTGCTGCAACCGCAAGCTCCTTCATGTAGCTTCTTGCTGCAGCCTCTGTTTGGCTCGTTGTCGTTCCTGCAGGGATAAGGGAGGTTCTGTATCCGATACGGAACCATATTTCTTTAAAACATATTTAAAGGTTTAAAATATATTGCAAGCTGAATGATGGTTAGAAACCTTTAGGCTCCATTCGTAATATGAATGTTTAGGCTATCACACAGGAGGGGGGATTCTTGAAAGGCTTAGCAAACTATCCCAAGGGAGGTTTTTTTTAAAGCACTGCATGCACTAGTAACTCAGGGGACATGGCCTATGCCCACAAGATCATGGTAAGGGTAACATCTCAGACACAGGAGCCCCATATTTTCTGGTTAGCACTGGGAACTCCCTGCCACCTGAGTATGGCACAAAGAGAGATCATGCACCAGCCAACCTCAGCATGCTGAACACTGAGCTGACCAAGTGTACATGATGACAGGGAAGGTACAACCTCAAGCACAGGTGTCTTACGTTACTGCAGGCACTGCCAAACTCCCTGCCACCTGAGTCTGGCCACAAACACAATCCACAGCAAATGCAGGTTCAAGTTTATGAAGAACTTCACAGTACTTTTCATGGCATAGTCCTTAGAGATCTCAATAGCAAGAGTATCCCTGTGCAGAGTGCTTTCAAAGTTTTAAGACAGAGATAGATCCAACAGAAGAGATTTCAAGCTTTGCGTCGAAAGATGATCTCTAGCAAGCCTCTTCAGCCTTGCTTCAGCTATTACATATTAAGGCCTGGCCTATCCATAGCTCCTTGACAGACAGGTCCTCTGACCTGTAAACTATCCCCAAGTGCAAACAGGGCAGGATTGCTCCGCCCACTAAGAAGATGCTACAATTTGAGTGACACCTTCTAAGAGTGGCCCCCTCCTTTGTACTATACCCAGGTTCCCAAAGAAACCTGTTACAGCTGCAAGGCTACAACAGGGAGTGAGAGAGCTACTCCCATGAGAAACCCTGGCAGAGATAAGCTTGCAGAGACATTGGCCTGTTTCGGACAACACAATAACTCACCGAGGGGGGGCAGTCAAACAACCGTCCGTTGTATTGCTTATTGTGTCATGTGGAGGGCAACACACAACGGACACACAACTCATGGTATGCTATTTTGGTGAATTAACCAACGCAGAAAAACAACGGGCTTGCACGTTGTTTATCCGGAGCCCCGTTGATTAACATGTCATGTGGAGGGTATTCCCCCTCTGTCGAGTGGGTTATTCCATTTTCAATAGAGTTCTCAGGCAGGAGCGACCAGAAGTACCCCGGCCGCTCTTACACAGCCAGCAGAACTCTATGGCTGATGGTGTGGGGCCAGGAGGACTAATGATGCAGGGAAGGAGGAGCATCAGCCACCCAGATGGACTCTGGGACTTTCAGCCACCCAACAGATCGTGGAGCAACATATTGTGTGGGGTGTACCCCCTGCTTAGTGTACTGTAAGTACATTATCTCCCCCTCCCTTGCCTAAAGTGTCGTCCGAATGATGCCAGTGACTTCCTAAAACTGTTTCTTATTAAATCAACTTACATTCAACAAGGCCTCCGGCCACTTCACCCATCCCTAGCATTTGTGCAGTGGCATTCAAGGACTGTAGTGCAGGGAGGAAAGCCACGTCAGAGGCAGCAGCTCCCACAAAGAGGACAGTTACCCCCTGGGAGAAGGTGCCTCTTTCTGTGGGGTGAAGGATCTTTCAATTTGTGTTGAGTCCTCCCCAGGTAAAGACAGAGCTCAATCCCATGAAGTGATAGTGTGGATTCCTGGTAGGGCGGGAGGAAGAGAGACTGATTGATTCAAAATTGTTGTTGGGAAGGGCACGTCATCACTAAAAGTAACACATGTTGAGGAAAATTTCCCTTATGATGAATAAAAGGACTGGACAGTTGCAAAGTGTCCAGAGGACTGACTATAGCACCTGATATCAATTAACAGGGGAATGGTTTTTTCTATCTGCTACTGAAAAGGTCAGAGAGATAGTGGGTTTTTCCCTGGGAGTTTTTTTCTACTAATTTGTACATAGTCATTGTCTATTCAACTGTATATATATCTGTAAACATCTGATGGAGAATGAGGCTGGTTGTATGAGGATATGATATTGGACGGTGATGTTATTTGATGTGGAAATCTTCCTGGAACCTGTATTGTATTTGATGAACCAAAACTGCTGTACATATATTCTGAAGGAAATACTGAACCTCAGTAAAAGCTTATACTAAACACAAACTGCTGGTGTGTGAGTATTCTTGGTGAATGGATCTCTGGAACATGCTTACTCTGCTGTAAGTGAACCGGGAGCGCTTCTCTTCCGGACAACACACTCACAGGCACACGACCTGCCCCTTCCTAGAACAAGCATTTCTGCCCATCTCCCCTGGAAGTGCTACATCATTGCCACAATTGGAAGGGGCCACTTGTGGACCGGAAATGGCGGGGGCTGGCTGCAGGCGGACAGGGATCGGTGAGTCTGGGTGCATGGACAAGGCCATTGTTGGATCTTGCCCTTTGCTACTTACCTGACAAAACTCTGACTTCTGCTTCATTTCCAGTTCTCGAACTGGCAGGATTTTTCGCAAGGCATCTATAGATCCCCCCATCCGCTGCTTGAATTCTGCTGATTTGTAAAGATCCAGAAGGCAAGACAGCCACACGGGTATCACCAGGACTCAAAACCAGGTCTTCTTGGTTCCTTTGCCAGTGGACTGAAGGCATAGGCTCTCCAACGACTTCACATTTTAATAAAATGGTGTCGCCTGCAAATGCTGTGACGGAGTCTGTCTGAGATAGAAACCTCAACGGGCCTGCGGAAACACAGACAAAACAACAATCGAGTTAGGCTCTAAAAGTAGGATTTCTTTCTTTCTTTTCATACTGTTTTAGTTAACTGTTCTTCAAGTGTAAATGATGTTCACTTACTTATTTAGTAAAATGTCCAGTCCGAAAGATAAAATAAAAATGGATCCCAAAGCAGATTACAAATAAAATGCATCAAGATTTAATTAAACAAATGACAATTGAAATCTACATCTGAAACTACCAAGTCAGAAGATTGAAATAGATACATAGAACAAAACTAGTTCTAACAAAACTTTCAATAAACACTGGGACCAATACATCAGATAGGAATGGAAGTAATGCATAGCAGTACCTCCTACTTCCAAATCAACCCATCACAAGGTCTATACCCTGGAATAACAAGGTCTATACTTGTTATTCCAGGGTATAGACCTTGTTATAAAAGATGGAGAGTCTGAAAATGAAGTCATATGAGGAACAGGTTGAAAGATCTGGATATATTTAGTAGGGATTTCCCACATGGTAGTAAATCTACTTATTAATGTTGCACTACTTAGCAAAAGAACAGCTAGCTAGGCTCTCTCTGGCCATTTCTACATGGGGTGTTTTTTTTCTAGGATAGCCCCTGGGTGGTCCCTGTGAGTCCAAATGACACACAGGGATTCCCGGGGGCGGTGGGCGGGACAGGCACGGGTAGTCCCCGGGATAACAGATCCCAGGGGAAACCCGGTTTTTCCACAGTTCCAGGAAGTTCCCAGGACCGTGGGAGATGTGGCTGCCCGTCCCAGCTGCTGCCGTGCTTACTCGCCAATAAGTATGGAAGCAAAAACGGGCATGGAGCTGCACTGCATGGCTCTGTGCCAATCAGGGGAGGGGCTAGTAGTAATTTTGCCACCCCCGGGATGGCAGGGAGAACTAGAGCGCTCTTATCTGCTCCGCCCCGAGCCACAAAATGGCAGGAGCAATGGCATGATGGCCCAGAGGCAGTCCGGGTCTTCACACTTTTGATGTGGCTTCAAACAATGATCCCAGAAGTGGCTACTTCCGGGATTGTCACCCCTCCCCCCCTCTACACCCATCTGGTGTACAAAGGGACTCTGATTTCTTTGGCCAGATCTACACCAAGCAGGATAGAACCCTATGAATGCAGTTTGGAAATGATATATGACATATGTCATGAGCCCCAACAGTTGTCAGTGCACTTCAATAAAGCAGAATTGGAGCCCAGTCATCACATGGGGGGAAATCGCATTGGCTTTCTGTCACTTCTCCGCCGACCTGTCTGTCCCTCATTACTTCCTCTTTTGAAAGGGGAAGTAAACAACCTGCACATGGCCCATTCAGTGGGCCGTTCTGATCATGCTGCTTCTCCTGCACACAGCAGAAGATAGTGACAACTTCCATCTTTAAAAATAAGTTGGACTTACTGGGGTGTTTTTTTGTGGCGCAAAAAAGGGTAGAAGGGGCGAAGGGGTGGGAGTCATGTGGGAGGCTGACAATGTTGTGAGAGGGACCCTTGAAAATCTGTAAGTGCCCAGTAATGAGTGTACAATAAAACACTCATCTGATGGAGCTCTAGATCCTGCCCTCCACTCTGATGGGGAAAATCCACACTAGTTCACACATTAAGTTATTGACACCAGCTCAGCTTTTAAACAATTCTCCACCAACGGCAATCCCAATATGAGGTTGAAAAGTGGAACCATTAATCATTTCCCATTTTAGCTCGCTTAACTAAATAAGTAAACAATTTTTTTAAGTGATATGCTTCTCTGAATGACCACAGAAAGCTGCTAAAATGTCCCCTCCAGATCAATATCTAGAATAGGGCATTTGCAGTGGCAAAGGTAACTTAGGAAAGCAGAAAGGGTGAAATGTTTTCCCCTTACTTTCTCTGCAAACGCGTCATCAAATACATACAAAGCCCTCATGACAAAGGGGGAACTAGTCTGTTGGAGTCCACACACCAGCTCCAAGAGTTACTTTAGCAGTCAATCCTTCCACCCCAACCCTCCTCAAATGAATTGTATTACTATGGAGCGCTAGATGAATCCTACAATTGAAGACATTTCCAATGTAATCTTCTATACGTCTACTAAGAAATAAGTCCTGTTGACTTACTCTCAAGTAAGTATGCATAGGAATGCAGCTATCATGTGGTAAACAATCACCTCTTATGTTGGCAGGTTTTGCTCATAGAGTTATCATTTCGCACATTTGAAATAGGGAAATGGATTATCTGATGCTCCTCGCAAGATCAACACAAATTTACGTGGGAGGGACCCTCAACAAGGTAAATACAAGGTATTTACCTCTCAGGATCAAAGCCTCACAGAAGCCAGCACAGGGTGAACATATTGGCCAACTCCCAGGAAAGCCAGCTGAGTTAAATCCATCTCAGATTGGTCCACATATGCCAAAGACTGAGATGGAGGCAAGATAGTCATCATTTGGACTAATCCAAAATGTGCTGTTAAAAAGTAAATTAATCAGGATACCAGTCACCCACCGGGACTTGGAACCAGAACTTATTCTAAATGCTGAAGTGTGTGAAGTAATAAAAGGTCAATCAATCAAGATCTCTTGTCACAACCACAGATCATCACACAAATAAAAAGCTAAGGTACTTCTGTACTGCTAAGAGTACTTCTAAGTGTATAGTATAGTATGGCTGCATTTGGACAACACTTTTGTCAATGGAGGGTTGATGAGTCAACTCATATTTGGTTGTTTGGGGGGTACTCTCTACATGACATGGTGCTATGTCCCCGTGGAGCGGTTGAGGCTTGCATGGAGTGGATTTCTAGTCAACGTGGCATTTGAGTGACACAGCCCCCACCCCTCTCCCCACCCTCCCTCCTCCCTCAGTCCTCCAGGGGCTATTCCAGCAGCCTCTGCGAATTGTGCTGTCTGTAGCACAGCAGCCAGCTGAGTTTCAACTACTCTTGCCTGGGAACTTTGTAGTCAGGTGAAAACATCAACTCAGTGGAAAACAAACACTGGCTTGGTTCAGACAAAACAAAAACCACAGGTTGTGCGAGAAATCCACTCTGCAGCCAGTTGTATTTCTCCAGTTGTTTTTCTGCCAGAAAACTCAACCAGGGGGTGGAAATTGCCCGGCAGATGACACAAATAGCAACCGTTGGCCGTTCCACTGACAGTTGACTCCTAAACACATCAGTGGTTTGGTGTTGTCCGAACACAGCCTATATTTCTTCATAGCAGTGACTGCCCTCCACATGGCAGGTTGGGGTACAAGCCAAAAGGGGTGGCATGTTGGGAAACCTGAACTCAAGTCTTCTGTGTTGGAAACGAAATACAATGCTCTAAATGCAGACTGTTGGCCTTGATAGTGAAATAAATGTATTTATTGCCCGCCTCTCCCTCTGGATCGAGATGGGGAACAACATCAAATATAAAATACATAAAACTAATTAAAAGCACATAAAACCAATACATTATTAAAATACCAATAAAATTCTTAAAATTCAAGTGGGTAGGTCACACTTAGGTCCTCTGGGAAGAACTTACTCCAGTCAGCCAGAACTAGGCTGGCGAGTGTTACCCAGAGGACCTTCTCTTCCGCCGCTCCCAGATTGTGGAATGGTCTGCCGGAGGACATTAGGCAAATTAGCAGTCTACTTGAATTTAAGAGAGCCAAGAAGACTGCTCTCTTCCAGCAGGCCTATCCGGATGAATTTTAAGATGTTTTTAATGATTTATTTTCTTTTGTTTTTTTAAATTTTTAACTGTTTTGTGATTCTTGTTTTTATATTGTTGTTGTTCCCCGCCTCGATCCGGAGGGAGAGGCGGGTTATAAATTATTATTATTATTATTATTATTATTATTATTAGGTAGGCCTGCCAGAAGAGATTGGTCTTCATGGCTTTCTTAAAGTCAAAGAGACTATTAACAGTTCTTCAGTTTGTTTTTTAACCTTGCTATTTAAATTTATATTTTAAATCCCTATCCATTTCTGCATGGCTGCTCGGTTTTTATCCTGGTTGTGTTTTATACAGTATTTTAAATTATGCTCACAGTATACGTCGTTGCTTTATATTCTGAATGGATTTTATGGTTTTAATTTTTGTAAACCACCCAGAGAGCTTTGGCTATTGGGCGGTATAAAAATGCAGTAAATAAATAAATAAATAAACAAACAAAAATAAATTATATGCCACACCTCTCTGGCCGTGTAGTCTTGTGAGAGCTTTCCCAGGTCCCATGAGACCTAAGTCACAAGCTCTCATAAGACCCCCCCCCCCCGAGCCACTTCATCTGGTGTCATGGTTGGAGGCGAGGAAAGCAGAGGTGGGTGGATGCTCCAGAGAACGCTGCCAGGTGCTCTCTCCCTATGGTGGATGAGTGGCTGGTAGGGCTCTTTAGAGCAAATGCTAGAAGAGGTGGGGCAGTGGCGGTGGAGCCTTCTGACAAGGGTGTGTGTGTGCAATTTGCCACTCCACCTCTCTGCCACCTGATGTAGGTGCCTCATCCTGCTTCATGGATGGGTAGGCCTAGCGCTCAGTTCCTCCTGTTGAGCTTGCTTAGGAACTGAATGCTGGACTAGATATGCCTTTGGTCTGATCCAGTAGGATTCTCTGCATGTTCCTCTTTTTTGTCTGTATGGGGAACATGCAAAGAGGAAGCCTGTGAATCCCCATGTCTGGAGCTTGTACCAATCCATGTAAGGCAGAAGTCCAAATTCCCTCTTCACAAGCGTTACCCTGGACGTGCAAAATCACTCACCGCTCTATCACCTCTTCCTCACAATGGGCAACGTTGCTCAGAGCCTCTTTTGCTGCCTCTCCTGCGTTAATGGAGGCAGCCCTCGAGAAACAAAGTCTTCCACAGCTCAGACTTTGCATCATGCCTTTGTCCCTTCGGGGAAGATTGCCTCCCAACCAGGATCTCAGAGAATACTCACTACACCTGCTTTAAAGTATAATCGAAAAATGGCACACAAGCTTGGTTTGCCCTACAGCCCGGTTGGCAGCCTATCAAGATCCCTATCACCCCCTCCCTACCTAAGGTCTAATTATTAAGTAATTAAAGTTCATTTAATAAAAAAAGGCTTATCATTTGGGGGACAGACCTTGGGGTCTGGAGCCTGTGCACATCTATTCAATATGCAGCAATTTAGTAACACTCAGCGCAATCCCCTCAGGAGAAACGCTTGAAAATGCTTTGTTTGTTTCAAATTAAAGTCTGCAAGGTTATTTAACAGAAAGGAAAGGCCCATTTCCCCACCCGTCCCCTCCCCTCCCTCCTTCCTCTTTCAATTTGCACAACAGCTGAAGGGCAGAGAACCAAAGTAATGGAAAGGAGCTATTTGCTTCAGTTTGGTTCAGATAGCACCAAAGGGAATGAGGGGGAAACAATGAACCAGCAAAGTCAAATATGTTGCAAGCCTTTCTTGAATTCTAAATTAGTTTCTCCCCACCCCCCACCCTATTCCCATTAGACTTGAACTACATGTGGGGGTTGCAGCACCCTTGCTGCACCAGGGCAGAATTCAAAGTGCTGGTTATGACCTATAAAGCCCTATATGGCTTGGGACCAGGCTACCTGAAAGACCACCTCCTCCCTGACGAGCCTGCCCAGGCCTGGAGATCTTCTGGAAAGGCCCTTCTTTTGAGACCACATGCTTCAGAGGCACATTTGGATACAAGAGAGGGCCTTTTTGGTGACCACACATCGGATATGGAACTCCCTCCCAAGGGAAGCTAGGTTTTCTCCCGCTCTGCTCTCCTCCCACCAACAGGCAAAGACAACATTATTTTTTTTTAAATGGCCCTGTACGTGGATGTGTTGGTGGCTGTTTTTAATAATATTTTCCCCAAAATTGTTATGTTTTTATTGTATTTTAATGTATATTATTGATTTAACCTATTTTAAATTGTTTTTGTAGGGTGCCTTGAGTGCCACTTTTGGTAGAAAGGTGTGGTATAAATCAAAGAAAGAAAGAAAGAAAGAAAGAAAGAAAGAAAGAAAGAAAGAAAATTAAGACCAAACTGTGGGAAGAGGATGAAGCAGATGGGCGACTTCTTTTTACGAAAACAAACCAAATAGAAATATCACTGATCCCTAGGCTAGCATGCCACTGCAGGGTCCAGCCTAGGGCAGAGAGAACTTAGCTTCTGCTTGGGAACAAAGGTCTTAATTCAGTGATGGAGCACCTGCTGCCAATGCAGAAGGTTTCAGGTTTAGTCCCTGGAATCTCCAGCCAAAATCCCTATAGAATCACTACCAGAATGATCAATACAGAGCTACATTTTCAACATGCACACAAACACGCTTTAGTACACGGGTATATGCATCCAAAATGTGTACATTAAAGCATACATCATAAAATGGCATATGGATAACCATACAGATTTTTTAAATAAACAAATGGCAAGGAGATGCAGAAATGGGATGGAAGGAGGCTGACCTCAAAACAACCTCAATGATTTTGATAAGATCAAAATCGATGGATCCACCCATCCCTAGTTCCACAAGGGGCACCACCCATTGTGCTATACATTAGTGTCCTAAAAAGCAGCCCTCAAAAATGGCATTCCATGTTGAGCTCTGCCTGTCTCCTCAGTAACAACTGCAAGGATACATAGAATGTTATGTTTCTTATCCACCCAAGGGTCTCTATTTCTCTTGCTCGGCCTTGTCCATTTTCTGTCGCAGCCCCCCCTATGTCTGGAATTCTCTTCCAGAGCATTTGCGGACCACGACTTCAATTGCAGTCTTTAAAGCTCAATTGAAAACTTTCTTTTTTTTTCTAAAGCTTTTAGAACTTGATGTTGATTTTACTTTTATACTGCTAGTTTTATTGTCCCCTGTGCCTGTTTGGTGCATTCCCTTCCTTTTATTGTTTTATTTGTGATATTATCAGAATGTAAGCCTATGTGGCAGGGCGTTGCTGTTTTATTGTTTTACTATGTACAGCACCATGTACATTGATGATGCTATATTAAAATAATGATGAGAAGAAGAAGGAGAAGAAGAAGAAGAAGAAGAAGAAGAAGAAGAAGAAGAAGAAGAATGTTCTGAAGGTTTGAAACCTACTGAGGCAAGGTAAAAAAATGGTCAGGCCTTAGAGGTCTGGGGGTTTTCTGATGGGAGGGCGTATCCCAGAGAGGAGTTTCATTTCTCCAGTTAAGATTCATTTCTTCAAAATGGAAACAGTACCTTCTGTTTTGGGGGAAGATGGTATGAAAGAGTGAGAGGTCCAGGGAATACCAGAGCGGAAAGATGAAGCTTGAAGAAGTCTAGGTGCAGCTTAGGGTAAAGGAATGTGCATTTTTGCGACTTTTATTTTCTTTTAATGCCTTTTGTATCACTCTGTTCTATTGACTAAATAAACCTTAATTGCAATTTGGTTGTTTTAATTCACTAGTAAATTGTTGTGTTAAGCCACAAGTGTCTGGTGTGTCACTCACCCCACCTTACTGGGAAAGGGAAGGTAAATAGAAGGAAGGTGGGACTCTTAAGGAGGCAAGAGATCATTAAAAAGTTGGTTGTGGGGTCCAGGTCATAGGTGGAACCCTGACAGATGTGCTTTGTCTGAATGTGTAGAACAGCCATTAGCTGCCTTCTGTCTAAGTATGGGCATTTTCCATAGGAAGGATGCTTTCTGATCCTGTTTATGGTGGCCCTCCAGATCTGTCATTCTATCCACTAGTCCAGGGGTTCACAACCCGGCTCCCAAAGCCTTAATTGTGCCCCTCCATGGTGCCTTGCTCTCCTCCCTCAGCAATCATGGCACTACTGACTGCTAGCCTTCTCTCCAGCTTCTCCCCCAGACAACCTGAAACTGATCACTCTTTCCTTGCTAGTAACAGTAAGAAAAGAGCAACCTGGATCTGGATTGCTGGGATGTGTTCCTGTGTGTGCATGTGCATTTGTAGACATGAATGTGTCCATACGATGTCTATGCATGCGGTCCCCAAGTCAGTATTACATTTAGCCCTAAGAGCCAAAAGGACTGTGCTCTAGGGACATCTGGATTTTGTAAAATCGGTCCTATGTATGTTTTATGGATTGTGCAGTATTGTTCATTCCAGCATCCATTCACAGATGGAATATATATATATACGTTACATGGAAAAATACACAAATAATTCTGTAAGTAAATTTGCAACAATATATATAATTTATGTTAGTATGTATCATTTAGCATACTGTCCCCCATTTCATTCGATTCTCCCCCACATATATTTTCCAGTAGGGGTGTGCACGGACCCCCCGGATCGGATCAGGACCCGGATCGTGACCTCAAATTTTGTTACGGATCGGATCGGACAAAATCGGAGGCCCCCCGGACCAGATCGAGTACGATCCCGATCCAAAAATCGAAAATTTTTGGATCGGCCGCCATTTTTCCCCCCATAGACTTGCAAGTCTATGAGGTAAAAATGGTGGCGGGTGGGTGAGGGGGGGCCTAACTCCCTCCCCCCCTGGGGCCATCCGCTGTGGATGGCCCTGGCAGGTAAGCCCCCTCCCCAGCGCTCCCTACCCCCCCCGGGGCAGTCCGCTTCGGACGGGAGCGGACATCCCTGGAAGGTAAGCACGCTGTGGACAGCCCCGCTAGGGAAGCCCCCCCGCTGTCCACTTCCATCGGAGGGCGCCCGCTGGCACCCACCAATGGAAGCGGCGGCGGGTGTCAGCGGATGGAAGCGGATGGCCCCGGGGGGGGTAAGCCCCCTCCCCCTGCCACTACTTACCTTACAGGGATGTCCGCTCCCGTCCGGCGCTGGCTACTACTGCGAGCGGGCTTCACGGCCTGCTCCAGGGTGGCGTGCCGGGTGATGTCCTGGCGCGCCACCCTGGAGCAGGCCGTGAAGCTCGCTCGCAGTAGCAGCCGGTGCCGGACGGGAGCGGACATCCCTGGAAGGTAAGTGCGCTGTGGACAGCCCCGCTAGGGAAGCCCCCCCCGCTGCCCACTTCCATCGGCGGGCGCCCGCTGGCACCCGCCAATCCACCGATCCATCTGAACTGGATCGGAACCTTTTCGGATCGGTTCGGATTGGATCGGCCGATCCAGCGGTGAGATCGGAAATCGGATAATAGACTGCAAGATGTGGCATCACCATTAGCCATATATATCATCCTCTATAAAGTTTTTTTCCTGAGTCTTGTATGATCTGGTGGTAGATTTCCCCCCCCCTCCGAAGTGCATATGTAGTAATGTTCTGTGTCTGGGTCAAAACCCTAATGGAACAGCTTAGTCTTTCTGCCTGATAGAACCCCTGCATCTTGTCCTAAATATATCATCCCTATGCATTATTACACAATTGATGCATCCTATTGAGAATTCTGCAGAAAATTAATTGTCCACTGCAGGGAAAGGACTCTGCATTTAGTGCTGGATCCATTTCAGACCTAATAAATGCAAACATTTAATGAATTGGCAGTTCTGAGTCCTGGAGGAATACAATGCAGAAGCAACAGAAAAGGACCTGGTCTTTTACAGTATTGTTAAATAAATGTAATTTACAGTTAGGGTTAATTTATAGGAGAAACGATTGTCTAAATGGTTTCCTTCCAGCTGATGCAACTCTCATCTTTTGAAAAACTGTAAGCAGGAAATCCCAGTGGAAGTAATAATGTTGATGCGAAGTTTCAAGTAAATCTGTTTCCAGAGAGAAAATATGTGTAATTCAGATGTCTGATTTAGAAGAACCTACTGGGAGAAAATTGGTGTTAATTATATACATTTAAGAAACACTCTTATAATGGAAAGCTGGGGAAGTTATCTCAAACCACAAGTTAAAAAAGAGAGAGTAATTTTAGTCTATTTTTATCACGTTTGTTAGTCTGATTTACCTGATGTGTAGGTTCAACATAATAAATGAGATCCAATACAATTTACACCATTGAAAAGATGTCTATCATTTCTAGATGGGGGAAAATGGGGGGGGGGATATCCCGTAGGCAGGAGTCAAAGATGAAAATTGTAAAATTCATCTCCCTCAATGCAAGTCATTTGTATAATTAAATAGCCCCAAATAAAACTGCCACTGAATTTTGCCTAAGGCAATATTCAAGGATCTGTCTGTAGAAATTTTGAAGGATTTTAAAGAATTTCAATTAGATGCACAAAATGTACTGGTAGATAGGGACGCCATGGGTGTTTGGTTGGGTCTTGAAGCTTGGCTAGAAATTGCTGGCTCAGCCCAGCAGATACCGGTCCATGGATCCGACCGCTTGCCTGACTTGGCATGCAAATGACAAATGCAGTTAAATGTAAGCAAATATAAAGCGATGCAATTTGGGGCAAAATAATTCAATTCCAAGTATTACCAAAATACTGTTTTCAGTTTTAATCACCACACCTAAAAAACAAAACAAAAAAAGATATTGCAGAGCTGGATAATAATGCAGAAAAGGGCAACTGAAATGATCAAGGGACTGAAGCATGAGGGAAGGTTACAACAGCTGGGATTGTTCAGCGTGGAAAAAAGCAAGGTAAAGGGAGACCTGATAGAGGTGTACAACATTATGCATGGCGTGGAGAATGTGGATAGGGAGACATTTTTTCTCCCTCTCTCAAAAGTCTAGAACCCAATGGGGTCATCCCATGAAGCTGATTTTTGGGAGATTCAGGACAGATAAAAGGAAGTACTTCTTTTCACAGCACATAGTTAAACTATGGAATTTGCTACCACAAGATGGCCACCAATATGGATGGCTTTAAGAGGGGGTTAAATAAATTCCTGGAGGAGAAGGCTACTGGTACTGATGGCTATGTGCTACCTCCAATATCAGAGGCAGTAAGCCTATGCACACCAGTTGCTGGGGGAACATGGTCAGGAGGGCGCTGTTGTACTTGTGTCCTGCTTGTGGGTCCCTGAAGTGGACAGCTGGTTGGCCATTGTGTGAACAAAATGCTGGACTAGATGGACCATTGGTCTGATCCAGCATGGCTCTTATGTTCTTAGAAAGTGTTGTCAGACTTGAATTTGGACATATTTCCCTCTCCACTAGAAACTAATAACTGCCCACATGTCAACCCTTTCTCTTTCCCTTTTGTCACCTCCTTACCTAACTCTATTAGGGATGTGTAAACTCCTCTCACTTCAATTTGGAACTGGGTCAGCAGCACTTACAAGCATCACTGGAGAATGCTTCTGGGGGAAATGGTGTTTGATTCATAATACGCTTGAGTTTTACAAATGTGTATTCCAAAGCAAGCAATTACAAGGTTGGGAAACAGCTCCTTGATCGTTTGCATCGCTTTATCCCCCTCCACACATGCATTCGTAGTGGTGATGCTTCAACACCGCAAGCACAGTGCTACAATATATAATGCCAACATGAGTACTATGGCAATTGACGAAGTATCCTACAGATGTCTATTGGAAGTAACACTTCTTGAGGGATGGGAGAATCAGGGATGCTGGAGCTCACTGAAGTTCTGCAAACTTTACTTCAAAGCTTGGTTCAACGCTCTCCTGTTCTTGTTTGTGACCTGTTTTTTTTTCCATTTGTTCGAAAAGGAAAAGTTGGCATTTTTCAAAATTACACAACTCCTCACCCCATTGAATAAAACATGGAAATGTGATTTTTTTAAAAAAAAAAATGCACATCTTCACCCCGTTAGAGCAAATGGTCAAGGAACCAGCAAACCTCTATTTTTATAAACTGAAGATGTACAGCTGTGCATCAGCAAAGTAAAATATAAGAGTCCCCTCCATAAATGTGCAGGAGTGAATTAACACAAAATCACAGAGGATGGTATGTAGGTGTGTGTATGTTTGGGGGGGGGCAATTTAAGGGGACTAAAAACAACCCCCCCCTAAAAATCAAGACATTAACAGATCTGCTTCAAACTTTGCATGGATAAAGCCCTACTTAAGAGCAATCATGGTGCCAAATTTCATCTCTTTATCTTTAAAAATGAAGGAGTTGTAAGCAGTTTTGTTGATTCCCATAGGCTATAATGCAGCAGTTATCCGAAAACGGAACAAAGCTCTGGTGATGCAGGTATTCAACAGTTTTTAAACCATCCCCCTCTCTGCTCCACAAAGTCAAAGCTTTGTCAGAGCTCCGTTGAATCTTTGGACTTTCAGAGCAGAGGGCACACCCCTAGTCTGTGAGCCCCCATGGCAGCTGCCTGTCCCCTCAATAGCGGCTTGGAGATTTCCAGATATCCGAAGCTCAAAATGGTGGCTCACTAAGAATATGGGCATTCTCATGGCACTCATTGGGCACTCGCCAGGCTATCCATCATTTTGTGCAGCACAGCGAGCGGGAGCAGGCAGCTATAGCAGCAGCTTGGCAGCACCCAACAAGGATGGCTGCCGATGGGTCCTTCCATCCCTACCGAAGATAGGATTGCTAAGCACCGGTGCTGGGATCGAACTCTGGATTGCTGTTGTTAATGTGTTGTTGTTGATGATGATGATTTGCTGGCCTGCCATGGTGAAGACTACCAGTCATGGAGAAGGTCTCCAGTTTAACCTTGTGTAGAAGGATTGGGAAAATCTCCTGTCTGAAAGCCTGAGGAGCCGGTGCCAGTAGGGACTGGAGTTCACCGAGCCCTGCTCAGGTGACCCTGTTCTGGGCAGCTGGGCTGGCAGAGCGCTCAGCGAAGAGCATTATCCGGGGCCTACGGGAAGCATGCTTTGCCTCCCCCCATGCCAATCAGGATCTTTAAGGCCCTCTTAAAACCTTACATTAAGAGGGTCTTTAAGATCACAATTGGCACATGGGGGGAGGTAAGCAAGGCATGTAGTGGCGTGCCAGGTGAATTGCACCCTCTCTGGAGGCCATGGAAAGTGCACTTTGCCTCCCCCCCATGCCAATCGGGGCCTTAAAGGCCCTTTTAATCAAGGCTTTAAGAAGACCCTCAATGCTACGATTGGTGCACAAGGGGGGAATGCAGTTTCCCCAAGACTGGCACTCAGTGTGGTCAGTACTAAGCTAGATGGACCAATGGTCTGACTCAGGGTAGGGCCTCTTCCTTTGTTCCTAGAATTAAGTGTAAGATAGGACATGATCCCAGCTGCTGTATATTAATACATAAATACAGAGCATCAAAAGAAAAAGAGGGGGGGGGGGAGACTTGATTCTGCTTCAAAGTGAGATGCTACTTTGCCTGTTTTTAATATTCCCCATATCGTATCACACCATTGATGGAAGGAGATTTGTTTTACACTTCCATTGCAGAGATATTTGAAATTAAGCAGCCATTTATAAGAGCACAAATAACTATGGGATTGTATCCAATGTTAGGACTACTTAGAGCAGGCCCACAGAAATGAATGGAACATCATTTAGACTAACACTAGATTGAACCTATTATTATTATTATTATTATTATTATTATTATTATTATTATCTTAAAATCCTCCCAAACTTTAGCTGTATCTTGTTTGCGGCTTTTTCTTTTCTTTTTGTCAGACCAGGCCTTCACCCTGAAGCTGGGCTTTATAATATACTCTTATGTTTGGACTGGATTATTGAAACAAACATTTTTTTAAAACATATCTAAGTTTTCTCAGCTTTTATGCTGCTTTGTTGACTTGCTGGGTGTCACTCAGTGTGACCAGTAAACATCAGATTTGTTTTTCTGGCTGAATATTTATGCCACAAGCAAAATAACTTTCTTTTGTGAATTGGGCAGCTCCATGGTCAGTTTCATGTTATCCATTTTTTATGTTGGATTTCAAGTGTTTTAGCAAAAAAATAGCCACTATATTTGAGCTGCTGGGCCCCCTGTAAGAGCACTGAAAATGATGGAACATAGCTATTTGCTGTTTGTAATGATGGAGGAACGGTTAAAAAAAATGACCACAAGTTAGCACAGAGTTTATGAATTTAAATGTGTGGATTTCAATGAATATGAATGTATGTGGCTCTGTGCTGGATTGTGGCTATTTACTGTATCCAGGTTTATTTCAGTGGGTGAATGAGAGACTGGATAATAGGAGTTTGCACAAGGGTCCAAGAAAACATCAACAAATACTCAGATCTATACTGACTTCAACAATATATGGTTAGGGGATATTACATTTATGGTACAATGGCAGGTAAATCACCATAAACTAGTATCTTTGCAAATACAGGAGAATTTTCTCGTCAGTGACTTTTGTTCCCAGTAAGCTAAAATATCATAAAATGGGGGCAGCCATCAAAGAGAGCTCAAGAATGTCAACAAAGCTTGTAGATCAGAATTGGGGCTAAGCACGGAACACTGACCTGGGCATGGAGAGAGACCCACTGCAAGCATGGGAATCATGGATTCTCCAGCAGAATATGTTTAACACTACAAGGCAGTGGAGGTTCTTGGCTCCTATTTTGGTGGGGTGGTGAATCCACCCCAGGTTTCAGCCAGAACTCTAAAGGAGCTCTCCAAGACACGGAACCTGTTCGGAGGATAGGGCTCAGCACTTTGGATAGCTCCTTTAGAGCCACCAGCTTCCACTGGATAAGACATGATCCCAGCTGTTGTAGATTAATACACAAACACAGAACATGAAAAGAAATAAGAAATTGTAGGCTCTATTAAGGCACCCACATGGCATCCCTAGGTATGGATAGGAAAGTATTATGACCCAGCGTGGTTTAGTGGTTAAAGTGTTATAATCCCAGGTTAAAGTCCCCACATGGCCATGAAGCCCACTGGGTGACTGTGATGTTTGAATGTTCTATGTCTATTCCGTAATGTATGTAGTTTGAATTTGCTTAGAATATTTACTGTTTTATTATGAATGTTTATTGCTTACAAATGTACTCACTGTGTTTATGTTGCAGGAACCTGGATGGTAAGTGTTAACCCTAGAGGGAGGGGGAGTGAATGACCAGGATGTGAGGGTGAGTGCTGATTGGCTGGTTGTTTGGGATGCCTGGATTGATTGGGAGAGAGAGAATGGGAGGAGTTAGCTGACTGAGTGAAGATATATATTGAAGTGCTGGGAGGGAGACAGGAGGAGATGAGTAAGATCAGGAGGAGATTAGAGTGATTTGGGTTTAGATCTGTCAGGGTAGTTTGAGGAAGGAACAACGTGTGTTGTTATTTTGGTGGATTAGTGTGTGGGAAGGAGAGCAGTGTAGCCTAGAAGGGGCAGAGTAGGCAGGTGAACTATTGATGTTCTATTTGAAACGTTTAAGAGGAATACTGGACTGAAACCATTATGCATTGTGCCTTTGTAACCTTCACACTTTTGGAACTGAGGAAACCATTATGCTTTTGTACATGAACATACTTCTTGTTAATAAATTCCATTTAATTCAACTGGCGTGGTCTGTGGGAGTAACTGAGGAGGGTGCTGGTGGCAGCGGAAGAGAGATTTTGGGGCTAGGGTGCTGAGCTGTACAGCTGTGGCACCTGAGAAGAGAGAGGTGTATCACAGGGATGGTTTCAGCATTCCAAACCCCTCGACACCTATATCTTAGCTGGGTCCTTTGATTCAGAAGAGGAGTAAAGGAGCAGTATAAGGTGGGGGGTCATCACAGAGACTTTGAGTTAGAGATGTTGGAAGAGTCCATGGGAGTGGCAGAGTGTGGAATTCAATGGACTCCCCCACACTTGATTTCCCAGACCCTGCTAGCAGAGCCATGGGGTGCTTGTAGACCCACTAATTGTGCACTCCGCAGCTTGGTGAGCACCCAGCAGCTGGCACCGCCTGTAATGTTTAAAAAATGGCCCCTTTACAGCCGCCATTGATGCAACCTTATCTTACCAGAAAAGCCACCATGGTTGCGGAAAATGGTGGCTCACTAAGAGGACAGCAAAGCTGAGCATGGGTGAGTCCTTCCATCCCTACTTAAGCCAGTCACTGGTTCTCAGCCTAACCTACCTCACAAGGTTGTTGAGAGAATGAAATGGAGAGGAAGAGGAGGACCAAAGGATATAAAATTTGGGACAAAAATGGTGGAATATACATGTGATGATGGTGATGATGATGCAATGCTGAAGTTGACTTTTCCTGAGTCAAGCCATTGGTCTCTCTAGCCCAGTAATATATACTCTGACTCACATTGACTCTGCAGAATCTCAGGTAGAGGCTTTTCACATCACTTTCTACTTGATTGCTACAGGTAAAGATGCCAAAAATTGAAGCCGGGATTTTCTGTGCGCAAAGAATGTGCTGTGCCACCGAATGTGTGTCCCAACTGTCCCCCTAATGAATCTAATTATATATATATATATATATATATATATATATCCAGTAACTCACTGCCTCAAATAGCAAATGGGTTAGAGCTACAATGGAATCACTGAGAAATGGGGAGGGGGAGATAATAGCTTGCTCAGGGTAATCATGGGTCTTATAGAATAACACAAAGTATTTTGGGAGAAAAACATTGAGGGGCCAACTCCCTCACCCCATCAAAGTTCAACAAAATGAGGATTGAGCATGGTGAGGAGACAGTAACCACAGACTATTAAGTGTCCACTGGGGAAAAATATGGAAAACAGGAGCTGGGCAAAATATCCGTTCTTAGTTCCTGCAGCTGATAAGATCTTGGAGGAGGACATGGCCAGCTAAAAAATGCTTCATTTATGTATTTATTTATTTATTAATTACAATATTTATGTACCACTCCATATCTAAAATAGATTCTGGAGTGGTCAACATAGGAATAAAACAGTAAAAAGATTTTTAAAAAGATTAAATCAGCATATTAAAATTGTTCAATTTTAAACAGAATAACAATAAAAACAGTAGCTTGTCAGTTGAGGAATGCTTCCTGGAAAATAAAGAGTCCATTAGAACCTAATTTGGACTTTTGAACCTATATGCGAAATGAAATTCTTTGACAGTCACACTTCAACTGATTTTGCGATGGAATCAAAATATATGTACAAAAATGTGTATCCTGGGGAAAATGTGTGCAAAAGATTGAGTATATTCGTGAAAATAGCATTCAAAGAAATGCAATACACGAGGGGAAATTACTTTAAAAAATGCACGTAGTAAGAGAAATGCACAGAAATTTTTAAAGTTTTAAAGTTTTTTAAAACTCAAATTGATATGGAAATGGGATAAATTGCATTTAAGACTGGGAGAAAATGAGAGAATCAAAAACTGACAGATTAGTCCATTCCTGGCTGCAGGTCCCACGAGTTATAGGCCAAGCATTCCTAAAAATGAGTTCACGTAGGTTTTAGGATCTGGGTTGGCATCATTTGCTGTAATTAACCTAGAGGAGAACTGGCCCTGAGTGACATATAAGCAGTAACAAGCTTGCTAGTTGAAAGTTTAACATGAGCCATTCCCCTAATGATTATCAATTCTATAGTCCATTAATTAAAGTATCCTTAATCTGGTTAATCTTTGGAGAAACTGCTAAACCTTTTATCTCATTAATGATTTGTGTAAAACACTCCTGGCTCTTCGTAGTGTTTTGAGAGTTGTGTTCCATGTTTGCAGAAGTCTGTTATACATAACTACAACTGGTTGGATCCTTAACTCTGATCATGCAACTTCTAAAAGTGTAATTCTCTACCTTGGGTTGAGAAAGTCACCTTACTGCAGTCCAAACTTCATGGCATGTCCTCTCGGAAAATAGTTTCTTGGAGGTATTATGCCTTGGATCCAAACTAAGACCTCCATCACACATAATTCCCTCCCCCCGGTTTGCCTCCATGTTCTTTTACCTCTAAGGCAGAAGCATGTCAAGCTTATGATCCCTTTCAGCTGAATAGCTGCTCTTTTGCTCATTTGCTCATTCACTCTTCTGTTTCACTCCACCCCTCCCCTTCTCTTTCTCTCTCCAGTCAGGTCCTGGCAGATGAGTACTTCAACCAGACTGCCTTTCTGATGGGCAAAAATGGAATGACCCTTTAGTCTGGCTCTTTGGGGGCATCGAGGGAGTACAATCCTGTCTCTGCAGAGATTCAGGCCTTGTATGATTTTTAAAAATGCTTTCCAGCCTGGGATGCAAGGTTTGGGTTTTATATTGAGGCTTGGAGCCAGCTGCTGGGAGAGCTCGCTTTTCCCTGCCAGGACCTGATACAATCTATTCAAGTCAACAGCAAGACTCCTGTCACAGCACACGACCCCAACAAAGGAAAATGTGCTGAGGAAAAATAATCCAGACTTTAGGCATTCTAAGAAAACATGGTCAAGGCTGGGGAAGAGGCAGGGTGTCAGCAGGACAGGCGCGGAGTCATGTGAGTACTGTGCTGCAAATACGCACACCAGGCATGGCGAGGGTGCACTAAACTGCTGGTGTGATGGAGCTCTAAATGTTCTCCTAATCACAGATAGTGGAGCTATATTAAGAAAAGAAAAAAAATAAGTATGCATTTCCATACAGATCTTTAACTTGATAATGACAATTGCCAGCTTATGCAGAAATGGGATGGAAAATCCCAACCCTCATGGTGAGAATGATCTGTCCATCCTTAGTACTGCTGGATCTGGTTCCTGAACCATTGGGAGTTGCACAAAACCAAGGCACTTGGGTACTGTTGCACTCCTGTCCTGCTTGTAGGTTTCCTGTAGGCAGCTGTTTGCCCACTGTATGAACACAGTACTGGAGTAGATGGAGCCTTGGTCGGATCCAGTATGCCTCTTCTTATGTTCTTGCTTTCTTAAGGCAGGAACTGAAGAATGAGAAAATGAAGTTAGATGGTACTCAGAGGGGATGGGTCTTCTAAATGCTCAGATGATTTTACTGGAATTTCATCTGAACTTCCCTAACATATTGGTGCAAAGAGACTAACTTTGCAGTTATCTGGTATGGCCAAAGCTGAAATGGTTATCGGGCAGATTAAAAAAATGTATTAAATTAATCACAACTAGAATAAACTGGGCAGAGTTGAGAACAGGGATGTTCACATAGGCATGCTATTTTCACTGACTAGAAGGCATCCTGGCCATTGGGTGGGGGACATGAGCTCTCCCTTTGGGATTCATTGACCAGAATGGAGAGATGCACAGCCCCCTCTGCCTCTCCCTGCTCCAAGTGCCTCAAACCTGCCATGCAGATGGAGTTTGAGAAGTACGATGTGCCTCCCTGCTTCTGCTCACCAGCATTTGAACAGGATTCCTTATCTCCCAGAGGGCCTCTTTCCCATTTGCAATGGTGTGTGAAGCATTGGTTTTCCTCCAGGAAGTCTGGGAACTGTAGCCTCAATTCTGGGGGCTGTCTATACATGGGTAAAGCCCCGGGGTGGCTGTGCAGTGGTTCTGTGTCATTTATATGATGCAGCAGCCATTGCGGAGCCATCCCAGGGCTTTCCCCTGAAGGTCTGAATTAAAAAAGTCAGGGACTTTTTTTTTCTGTGGAACAAGGCTACGGTGGTGCATCTGTGTCTGTTGCCTTGCTCCGAAGTTGCAGTGGAGGCAACCCCTGGTTGGTCACCATCAGCCTAGACGGGGGGAGGGGGCGGGCCATCAAGCCGAATGGCCACAGGAATGCCTCCATGCACTTCCTCCAGTGGCATTGGGAGAAACAAATGCCTCTGCCCAGCGTCATTGGGCAAAAGAAAGCCCCATGTAGGGGAAAAACCAGGGGGGGCACATGGATGCACAGCAGCACTTGCACAGCAATGCGGCAGAGCATGGAGCGGTGGCACACAGGGCAGCATTGGCTCTTCACAAACCCTGTGCTCGCTCCTTGCCAGGGGGATTGGGAGGGTCGCAGCACCAATAGACACCCCTCCAGTCTCCAGCAATAAAATATTATCTCCTGGGGACTGAAAGCCTGAGCTGGTGCTTCCACGTGCACCAAACTATGTTCTGGGGCTCTTGGACAATTGGAAGGGGCCTATCAGCCCATTGAGTCCAACCCCCTGATCAATGCAGGAATCCACCTTAAAGCATACCTGACAGATGGTTATCCAGCTGCCTCTTGAATGCCTCTAGGGTGGGAGAGCCCACCACCTCCCTAAGTCATTGGTTCCATTGTCTTACAGCTTAAACACTCAGGAAGTTTTTCCTGATGTCCAGACGGAATCTGGCTTCTTGTAACTCGAGCCCATTATTCCGTGTCCTGCATTTTGGGCTGATCAAGAAGAGATCCTGGCCCTCCTCTGTGTGACAACCTTCAAGTATTTGAAGAGTGCTATCATGTCTCCCCTCAATCTTCTCTTCTCCGGGCTAAACATGCCCAGTTCTTTCGGTCTCTCCTCATAGGGCTTTGTTTCCAGACCCCTGATCATCCTCAGTGCCCTCCTATGAACCCTCTCCAGCTGGTCTGTATCCTTCTTGAAATGTGGTGCCCAGAACTGAACACAATACTCAAGATGAGGCCTAACCAGTGCCGAATAGAGAGGAACCAGTACCTCACACAAATTTGAAGCTACATTTCTATTAATGCAGCCCAAAATAGCATTTGTTTTTTTTGCAGCCACATCCCACTGTTGGCTCATATTCAGCTTGTAATCTACAACAATTGCACGATCCTCTTCGCTTGTAGTATTGCTGAGCCAGGTATCCCCCATCTTGTAACTGTGCATTTGGTTTCTTTTTCCTAGGTGTAGAACTTGGCATTTATCCCTATTAAATTTAGATGAAGGAAGCCATGTCAAGAAGACAACAATCTGTAACTGTGGCTTCTGAGAAGGTCTCCAAATTGGGCACGTAGGAAGTGAATTCTCTTTCAACCTCATAGTCTTTATCCACGGAGTAAGTAACCATGGCAAGACTCTTTTCCTACCATATCTTCGGGGGTGGATGAACTCATCCATGCCCAACTTTGCCAGGTGTTGGCTGAGCTGATACTGCCACCCACCCCTGCTCATCCAGCAAGCACCCAACGTGTGCCACAGAGCTGGCTGTGCCCATAATGAGCCACCATCTTGCATAAAAACGGCAGCTCAGGGACCCCTGCAAACCTAACGTTGTGCATGTGCAAAGTGTGTGCATGAGTGTTTATGTGCGAAAAGCTTCAAGTCCCTTTTGGGGGTGAATAGAATAGTGATCATACTGTGCCCTGTATATCTGAGCACACAGGTTTATATTCATGCAGGAATTATGCACTGCATCATTTTGAAGGCTAAATTCTACAGGATTATATTGGTGGGGAAACCCCACAATGTGCATCCCAAGAAATAAATGTTTCTTAATCTGTCCGAGTCGGTAGATTTGCTTTGAACCCTGCAACCCATCATTCCTATGAAGCTGAACGGATAATGTGCAGTGACAAAATATCTGGGGGGTGGGGTGGGGGATGAAACGAACAACTACCTTTTCACTCTCCTGTTGCACCAACAGGACTTGTTAATTCAGAAATCAGAGAGTATAAATCTCTTTATCTTCCCGTCAGCACTTCTTGTAAGGGTGCCAGTGGCCAGCAGCCAGTAAAAAAGAAAAGAGGGGGCAGGGGAATAGACAGGGATTCCGGCCAATTGGCAACAAAACCATTTCATCTGCTTCTGAAACAGGAAGTAAGCAGAGAACAAAAGAGCAAGGCTTTCGACGGCAGGAGTATCCAAGAGGGGCTACATATCAAAATCTCTTTTTATTATTATTAAAGAACCGTAAAAATGGGCTTTTATCCTTCATGTGTTGTGCATCAGGAGCTGGATGGCATTGAAATAGCTTCCGTTTGTTCCGGTCACAAGTAAAGTTTGTGTCAAACTGGATTTGTGCCAGCCAAAGTGTTGTTTTTCCTTTCCCGCCCCCTCTCCATCCACAGATCAAAACAGTCATTTCATTGGAAAGTCTTTAGACTAATGGGCTAATTGTGTGCATTGGTGCTGCAGCAACTATTCATACAGAGTCGTGGGCTGCGTTTATGCTGACCTTTTGTACTGCTGTGCTCTAATTTATTTTATTGTAGTCTTAATGTTTGGCAAGTCACCCTGGGAACCTTTTCAAGGACAGGGTGTCAATCCTTTAAATAAGTAAACAAACATAAACAGGACAGTATGGAAGATCTATTGTGCATTTACCTCTCCTGATTTTTTTATAGGGATGTGCACTGGATCGGACCCGATCCACGATCCGAGTCCGGTCCAGTGGGAAATCGGATAAATTATCCGATTTCTGATCCAACAGCTGGCTCCGCCGATCCAGTCCGAGCCGATCCGAAAAGGCTCCGAACCGGTTCGGCGGATCGGCGGATTGGCGGGCGCCCACTGGCGCCCACCGCCGCTTCCATTGGTGGGCGCCAGCAGGCGCCCGCCGATGAAAGTGGACAGCGGGGGGGGGGAGGAGGGGGGCGCTTACCTTTCCGGCCCGTCCGCTCCCGTCCGGCGCCGGCAGCTACTACCAGCGGGCTCTGCGGCCTGCTCCAGGGTGGCGCGCTGGGTGATGTCATCACCCGGCGCGCTACTCGAGAGCAGGCCGCGGAGCCCGCTGGTAGTAGCCGCTGGCGCCGGACAGGAGCGGACGGGCCGGGAAGGTAAGCAGGGGGCGCGCGGAGGGGAGGAGGGGGCGCACGGAGGGGAGGAGGGGGGCCCTTACCTTTCCGGCCCGTCCGCTCCCGTCCGGCGCCGACGGCTACTAACAGCGGGCTCCGTGGCCTGCTCCAGGGTAGCGCGCCGGGTGATTACCCGGCGCGCTACTCGAGAGCAAGCCGCAAAGCCGGCTGGCGGTAGCCGCCGGCGCCGGACGGTAGGGAACGGCCCGGAAAGGTAAGCAGTGGCGGGGAAGGGGGCTTACCCCCCCCCGGAGCCGTCCGCTTCTATCCGCGCGCGCCCGCGGGCGGAAGCGGACGGCCCCAGGGGGGGTGGGGAACGCGGGGGAGGGGGCTTACCTGCCGGGGCCGTCCACAGCGGACGGCCCCGGGGGGAGGGAGTTAGGCCCCCCCTCACCCACCCACCGCCATTTTTTCCTCATAGACTTGCATTGCAATGCAAGTCTATGGGGGGAAAAATGGCGGCCGATCCAAAAATTTACGATTTTTGGATCGGGATCGGACTCGATCTGATCCGGGGGGCCTCCAATTTTGTCCGAACCGATCCATGACAAAATTGGAGGTCCCGATCCGGGTCCCGATCCGATCCGGGGGGTCCGTGCACACCCCTATTTTTTTATATGCAAGTACTCCTTCCCCTTCTGTTGACTGGCAGCTCAATCCAACGTGTTTACGCCCAGCTAAACGTGCAAGTCCCAGCGAGTAAGGCTCGGTGAATGTAGTGAGATTTAATTCCGAGTAAATGGGTTGGATCCAGATGTGATCATTCTTAGAGTAGACCCATTGAAAGGAATGGGTTTTGAGTTAGTTCCGTTGATTTCAATGGGTATACTATGTGTGGCTCAATCGGGAGCCTACCAAAACATTATTTAGGATTTTACTATTTAGCAAAGCTACCCCTGTTCCATTCCAGCTTCCTTATGTATTGTGTCTTTATTAAATTGTGAGCTAGCTGGTTGGGATATGTTGGTTTCATTATTATGCAGTGCTATCTTGTTTTATCCACACCAGAGTAATTCAATATTGGCGATGTTTTAATGTAGCATTCTCCAAAATGGCACCCTCCTGATGTGTTCTACTGTAACTTCCTTCCATAATTCCCAGCCAGCCAGCCACACACACACACACACACACACACACTGTTACATGTCAACCAAGAAATTTGACCAAGCTTAGATGAGGACTCCCTAGGAAATGTAGTTAGGAGCAAGTTTGAAAGAGTAGGTTTTGTACTCTGCAAGTACTATTATATTTAATTAACTAAAATTATACTAGAGCTGCAGTTAATATTTTCCTGGTTTGATTTTGGGGCCAAACTTAATTCCTCTGACATCCCCACCCAGAGAAGATCACAACTTCATGAATGTACCCATATGACACTTTCATAGAGGGAGAGGCAATTTCTTGACCTGGAGAGAAGTCTGCCAATTGGCCTCAAGGTGCTTTTGATCTACATAACTACTAATACTGCATTTTTGTTGTTATTTTACAAAAAAAATGGCTGCATATGTACACACAATATCTGTGTGAGCACCAGGGGTTGGGAGTATTGACAAAGAAGTGGCAACAAGCATTTTGTGAGGGGTGAGCTTTATCCCACATCTTATTTCTCTTTCAGAAACCTCACCCATCAGTTGAGGAGGTTACCTGTGACATCTTTGCAGGATTAATTGTGCCTATTTGCCTCCCCATAGAAAAGGATTTTATTTCACAGGTATGCACATTGACGAAACATATTACACTGTAGTGAAGGGCTAGCGTACAGCAGTGCATAAAACAGGTTAATTCAAAGTCGCTATGTATTGCCTAAAGGAAGGTTGACCAAACATCTTGCCCTGGAACTTCAGATGGTGCAGATCCCTGTTCTCTCCAGACTTGGAATATGCCAAGTCAGGTGACTGCATGGCCACCCAATCCATCGCTGAATCATTATTTTGCGTAAAAGTTGCAGCTTAGCCTTTTTCGTAAGGGTCCGTTTGTGCAAATGGTGTCCATAAAGGGGCTGTTTAGGCAAGATTACAGGCATGAATGGCCCACAGCTGGGAAAAGGAATGAGATAGACCCACCACTGAGTTGGACCTCAGAGGACTTCAGTGAGTTGAAACCTCCCTTATCGTCCCATGCCGCCCAAAAGCAGCCCATTCCTCCATTGGAGAGGAACATATGGCCCCATGAAAGCATTAGGTATGGCACCTTGTGTGTCATCCTCCTGGAAAAAGATATGCCAGGTTGTCTTATTATAGTCATTTTGCTTAAGGATATCATGCCTGTGCACAATGGAGGCTCTGGAAATTGCGCATTTCCCCTGTTGCGTAAATGGTGACCATAAAGGCCCCATTTACACAACGGGGAAAATGACATAATTTCTGGAGCCACCATTGTTGTGCAAAATGGAGGCTCTGTACGAGGGCTGACGGAGCCCATGACATCTTTGGATGCTTGCTGAACATCCAAAGATGCTTGCCGAACTGCAAAAGAAGCTCATGAGAGGGGGCAAATGGCAGTGGTTCAAGCATCCAACAAATTTAACCTGTGTAAATTCGCCCATCCCTATTTTTAAAAAATTCAGGATGAGGGATTTCAAAGCATCACCAACAGTATTAAAAGAGATTTTTTTAAAACTGCTGCTGGTATTCAATATTTTCTGCTGATTTTAATTTAAATGCCATCTTATCTTTTGTTTCTTTTTTTAAAAAAATAAGGAAGCATTTTATGTTTTATCATGAATGCACAATTAAGGAATAAATCATCCCTGGGAGTTCCCAAATATCATGTCCATTTGGGAACTGAATGCTCTTAATTAGGATATGCATTCTACACAAACACAGGGGCAAATATATGTTGCTAGACTTAGTGGAACATCTCTGGAAAATGGTTGCACAAGCCAGCCCAAGGGTATATATTTTATTAAAAGATGCACTATCTAAATAAAGTACAGTCCATTAGCAAAGAAATTAATTGTGTAATTTCTGCTGTATACCCATATTAGGGGATAATCAATTATGTATCCCTTTAACCAAATAATGGTGAAGGATTTCGTTATTTATGGTCAATGTTTAGATGGAAAGAGGATGCTCTAATTACAAGATGATTATTATTTTCTCATTGGTACTGATCTGCCTCATTAGTACTATAATCCCTTCCCTTCATCTTACAGACTGCTGGTAACCTTTCTGATGACTTTGATATTAAAATTACCCACTTAGGGAAGGGGCCTGTAGGCTTATAAGCACTTCCTAGGAGGGACACGGAACCCTCAATAGATTTATTCATCCTATATATATATACAAATAACGAACTCAGTTTTCTGAATATGAGCCTTATGAAGCCAACCCATGCAAACCCTAGCACCAACCACACACAAGAGAGAGGTATTGGCAGGTTGGGAGGGGGGGGCAAAGTGTTGCAAGAAATAATTTGGGGAGGGCAAAGGGAGAGGGTGGCAACCCTTCCCCTCAGTTCAATACTAGCAAACTATTGGGATATGAAGCAGAAAACAGGGTTGAGGAAAAATGCAATGGGATATCCTGGGAAAGGGAATGGTTGGCTGGCTGCAACCTTCTGAAGTTCTCATTGCAACATTTTGTTGCAGGTCCCACTTGTTTATTCTATCTATATAGGAAATTCTCTTCTCAGTCTTCTCCAATATGTCGATCCGAGGCAAATCTCAGATCTTAGATCCCACCACCCAACTGAGGAATTCTTACTTGACAAGAGAGATTTAATTGATCAACCCTTTCATCAAACAGTTAAATCCATGGAAATCTGCACATGAGACAATAAGGGATTTACAAGGAAAAGCACTTGTGGTAATGGCACATGTATAAATTATAGCTGGCAACATATATATATATATATATATATATATATATTACAAGAGGTGGTTACTCCTGTATGGTGGTGAAAGGGGAATGCTTCTTCTAAGATGGCACCAACTACCTGCAGTTTTTGGACCAGTTAAGATTAAAATGAAGAACATTTTTTTTAAAAAAAAAATCCTGTGTTGCCTGATTCTTTGGGCGAGCTTTTTAGTTGATTAAGAAGGTTCCTGTGCCACTTCATCTAAAGAGTAAATTAAAAGTAGTAGCCCTATGTTCCAAGGATGAATGCTGCAGGGAAACTATTTCTCGCTGCCACACACATATCCCAGGACACTTATTTCACACCTTATAACATATAGCTCTTGTAGAGTTCTGACTGAAACCCAGAGCTGATTCACAGCCCCTCTGACATTAGAGTCACCAACCTCCACTAGTTCCAAGTGCTTCACACTTTGGATAGCTCCTTTAGAGTTCTGGCTTGTTATGACTGAAACCTGGATTCACTGCCCGCTAACATGGAGCAGATTCACCATCCCACTGATAAAAGAGCCATCAGCCTCCACTACAAAGTAGATGTGTGAGGCAACTAGGGGTGCCTCTTCACGAGAGGTTTAATGCTCTTCGAAGTCTCATTAAAAAATTCACCTCCACACCAGCGGAGCGCAAATGGGGCGTAGAGGCGCGTTATCTCTCCGATTATGCGCATTATCGAATGCGCGTTAAATCGCGAGTTTTACTTTGCTCCGGCCGTTAAAGCGCATTTTGACTGTGTGAATATGTGCTTATGCGCATTAACTACATGTAAACCGCATTTTGGACATCCGTTAATGCGCTTCGCCACCTCTCGCCGCCTCTCGTGCAGAGGGATTAGGCGTAAATGCGCTTCTGCGATTATGCGCATAATCGGCTAACCAGGCGCAAAAGCGAATCCTTGTAGAGGGGACCTAGGTCTATCTTGACCCTGTGCATGCCCTATCTCTACCTATAAAGTTGGAAGTATGTGTGTGGGATGTATGTCCAGAAATGTTTACCCACTTCTAGATAAGTTAGAAACTTGAAATTTGGCGAGCTGATAGGCCTGACGGTACAATGTTCCAGAAAAAAATCTAAAAACATGAAATTTGGAGTTTAAAGTATTTTTAAGGATTTTAATAACAAAACCTAGGCTTATGCCTATAACTCCCAGCATGTATTGAGTGGAACTCCCAGCATGCCATGGGTGGGAGGCCAGACTCATCAGCCTTTGGTGGCCATTATGCCTTTCACAACAGGCAGGTGGCCGTTGTATGCCTTTCACAACCCAGACCCCTAAGATTGATCTCAAGCAGTCAATCCAATTCCACATAAAAAGAAACAACCCATTTGCATTCATTTGTGGTGCCTCCTCCTGCCCACCATGTGTGGTTTTAAAATCATAACTAGAAACAACAGCGTGACTTTGAGAGGCCAAACTCTGAACACTCTGAAAGTTACCACATCCTGATATTGCTGTTTTCTCAGAATCTGGGGGAAGCAGGCATGTGACCTTCACCCTTAAGGGGGAGGGAGGAAGGGGAGACACTCTGTGCATGCCCAGAAACAGGACTGATCAAAGGGGGAAAGTGCCTGGGTCACCCAAGCCCTTCAGTAACAGACTCCTGATGGAGCACTTGGTGGGCACGGAGAATGAGCCAAGGTAGTCCCAATAAGACTTGTCTGGAGTTGGGTGCGTTCACTGACAGCCGCTTACTTTCCCTCCTCAGCTCTGTTGCTCAATCGAGGAGCAGCCTCAGCAATGAGAAGAGGGAAGCACCTCTCAGAGGATGCAGGCACCTGTGGGCTGCCAAAGATGGCATGCAAGGAGGTGTAGTACCAGCATGTAGAGTGGCTGATTTTAAATAAAGCATGGGTTAGCAAACCAGGTCACTATTTCACAATCCTAACTCAACTCTCACTTTTCTGAGCTCTCATTAACTCTCTTAGTTCTCCTTCTACCTGACGTTCTCCAACTGCCGCTCACCCTGCCCACCATTCCATTCTACCTTCAGCTATCAGTCATTCCTCCATTCACTCTTCTGTTTCAGTGTTATAGTCAGGCTTTTACATAAAATTCATCAACTTTATTCAGTAATTCTGGCACCTGTCTTGGAATGTTGTGGTATAGATACAACAGAAAAAAAACAAAAAACAAAAGCAGCATTAAAAAAAAATCGCATCAAGTTAAAAGGCCTTGGGAAATAATAATTTAAAAAATCCACTTGGCACTGGAAAGCCACTCATGCAGTCACAAGGCCAGCTTGCCTGGTGGGGGGGAAATCCATAAACAGGGTTCCACGACTAAGAAGGGCCACTCTCCAGTTGTCTCTCACTACAGCTCAGATGGTGTTTGAAGATTAATATGTTATTCATGGACCTAGGCTTATGCCTACAACTCCCAGCATACTTTGGGTGGGAGGGAAGTTTTATTGAGCTTTGGCAGACAGACATCATCTGGAAATGGCTCGCCATCCTGGGCCTGAAGGGATAGTGCCTGGGGCCAGCTGCTTTGGTTGCTAGGCACCATCGGAAACTGGAGGGAAGGAGGGTGCAGTTCTGGGCCCATTGCCAGTGGCAACAACCAAGCTAACTGTCAATCAGTCAGTCAGTCAGCCGGCCAGCTCCTTCATGGCCTACCTACGGGCATTGATTGCACAGTGCAATGTGGACTGGCTCGGCCAGACCTCACTTCCCATGAAATCTCAGTGGCAAGATTCCCTTTGGACAAGTTGGGAACAGTGGCTAAAGACATGCTGGGAGTTGTAGTTTTCCTTTTCTGTGATGACAAGGAAAATCTTGGTGGTGGCTTTTAGGCGGCCTTGGCCATGCATCAGGGGTATGAGAGAGAGACAGAAACAAATTCAATTCATTTTGAAGTTACCTCACAGGCTTGCATCAGCCATGTTAGACATTATTAGAAAAGGAATTGAGAATAAAACTGCCAGTATCATACTGCCTTTATACAAATCTATGGTGCAATCACACTTAGGATATTGTGTACAGTTTTGGTCACCACCCCTAAAAAAAGATATCGTAGAGATGAAAAAGTGCAGAAAAAAGGCAACTAAAATGATCAAGGGACTGGAGCATCTTCCCTATGAGGGAAGGTGGGATTGTTTAGCTTGGAAAAAAAGAGGTGAAGGGGAGACATGATTGAGGTGTACAGAATTATGCATGGTGTGGAGAATGTGGATAGAGACATTTTTCTCCTTCTCCCATAATACTCGAAGATGGGGTCATCCCATGAAACTGATTGGGGGAAATTCAGGACAGATAAAAGGAAGGACTTCTTCACACAGCGCATAGTTAAACTATGGGATTCACTACCACAAGATGTAGTAATGGTCACCCATTAGGATGGCTTTAAAAGGATTTTGGATAAATTCCTGGAAGAGTAGGCTATCAATGGCTACTAGTCCTGATGGATAAGTGCAAACTCCAGTAAGCAGATGCAGTAAGCCTGTAAACACTAGTGGCTGGGGAACATGGGTGGGAAGATGCTGTTGCACTGTGACTTGCTTGTTCCTGCTTGACAGCTGGTTGGCCACTGTGTGAACAGAGTGCTGGACTAGATGGCCCCTTGGTCTGATCCAGCATGGCTCTTCTTATATACTTATGTTCTTATGGATTTCCTGCATCGATCAGGGATTTGGAGTAGATGACCTACACAGCCCCTTCCAGCGCTATGATTCTCCGATATGCAAGAAGGCAAAGCCTGTTCTTAAGTGACAGCATCTATTTTGGCTCACAGCCTCCATGGCCAGAGGAATTGTGACTGTGTGCTGCTGGTCTCTGCTGTCAGCACTTTTGGAGAGTATAAAAGTATTTTAGGAAATTCCGAGAAGCAGCTTTGTTTACTTTACACTAAACCAATTAAAATTATTTACAGTGAGGAAAGTCTTACCGATTTAACAGTTGGCAAAGCACAGGTCTATAGATTTACCGTAAAATAATGGCTTTATGCTTTGTACAATATTTGATGGAAAGTCCTATGGGCTCATTTTATGTTGGTCGATCAAGGCAGCTTGATTTATAATCTCCTTGTCTCTCATAAAGATCTATATCTATACAGTCTCTCCACAAATAAGAAAGATAGGCTGATGATCACATGCAGAAAAATGGGCCTGTTGAGTGCTTTTTCAATGCATTAAGCAAATCATAATACATAAACAGTCACCATTGTTTGAGGTGGAGAAACAATAAAGCCATTAAGAAAGCTTGTTCATCTTGTTAGGCTAGGAACGTCTCACCTGCTTTTATCAGTTGGCATGGGTGGTGGGGAAAATGAGTGGACAAGGATAAAATTAGGCAAAGTTCTAAATCTTGTGGGAAACCTACGCACATGCAGGTGGCTCATTTGGCTCAGCTGGCTCAGAACTTGGCCTCATCTACACCAAGCAGGGCATTGCACTATAAAAGTGGTATGAGAGTGGTATATAAAAGGCAGGAGCCACACCAAGCAGGATATAGAGGTATATGGTATGTATCAATGGGCCCCAACAGTTGTCAGTGCACTTCAATACCGCTATAAAGCAATAGTGTGGCACCTGTCTTTTATACCGCTGTCATACCACTTTCAAAGTGCAATATCCTGCTTGGTGTAGATGAGGCCATAGTCTTCCTTTGCATGGAGGGGGGAAACGGGAGTGGTAGGATGCACAATGGCCAGGAAAGTGGGATGGTATTCACATGAAGGGAAAACAAGTGAATAGGGATCAATTCACAGGTCAATCTGAGCTGCAGAATAAGTACAATTGGGACTATGTCTCATCTGTTTAGTGAGGGATGTTCAGATTTTGTCCAGGAATTCCAGCTCAGTGGGAGATCACATGTCCTACATGCAAAACGTCCAGTCCCTTGTACATGCAAGACGTTCAAGTAGGGCTGAGAAAGACCCCTCTCTGGAACCCCGGAGAGGCAGTATGAGAAGACAATATTGACCTACATGGCCGGACTCATGATCATGTATCCCTGCATACCACCAAACTATCAGTAGATGATCTGCTGGAGGAGCAGAGTGCTGGGATGCCATGTATGACCATCCATAATGTAAGCCAGGGAAGCTGCAGTGTTTGCCCTTACCCAGACCCTGCATATAAGTATAGAGTTCCCAGATGGGCACAAGGCGGGAAAGGATCACACATTCACCTTCCTTTTCCTACCAGTGTAAGTACGGTAGCTCCCTTAAAGCTTGGGTCATGACGGAGGTAGGGGAGTTAAAGCTGAGTAGAATTTTGATTTGGGAATGGAAGCAGGCTGCCTGCGTGGGAAGGTAGCACTGATAACAAGTAGTTCAAGCCGCTAAAATTGCAACTTCAGAAGCCGGCACTCAAATTTCAGGCTTGCAAGTGACTTCATGAGAACCTAAGAAGTAGGGATGTGCACTGGATCGGACCCGATCCACGATCCGAGTCCGGTCCAGTGGGAAATCGGATAAATTATCCGATTTCCGATCCCGCAGCTGGATCGGCCGATCCAATCCGAACCGGTCCGAAAAAGCTCCGAACCGGTTCGGCGGATCGGCGGATCGGCGGGCGCCCACTGGCGCCCACCGCCGCTTCCATTGGCGGGCGCCAGCGGGCGCCCGCCGATGAAAGTGGACAGCGGGGGGGGGGGAGGAGGGGGGCACTTACCTTCTCGGCCCGGTGGCTCCCGTCCGGCGCCGGCGCCTACTACTACTAGCAGGCTCCGCGGCCTGCTCTAGGGTGGCGCGCCGGGTGATGTCATCACCCGGCGCGCTACTCTAGAGCAGGCCGCGGAGCCTGCTGGTAGTAGTAGGCGCCGGCGCCGGACGGGAGCCGCCGGGCCGGAAAGGTAAGGAGGGGGTGCGTGGAGGGGAGGAGGGGGCGCGCGGAGGGGGGAGGGGGGCCCTTACCTTTCCGGCCCGGCGGCTCCCGTCCGGCGCCGGCGCCTACTATTCCCAGCAGGCTCCGCGGCCTGCTCTAGGATGGCGCGCCGGGTGATGTCATCACCCGGCGCGCTACTCTAGAGCAGGCCGCGGAGCCTGCTGGAAGTAGTAGGCGCCGGCGCCGGACGGGAGCCGCCGGGCCGGAAAGGTAAGGAGGGGGTGCGTGGAGGGGAGGAGGGGGCGCGCGGAGGGGGGAGGGGGGCCCTTACCTTTCCGGCCCGGCGGCTCCCGTCCGGCGCCGGCGCCTACTATTCCCAGCAGGCTCCGCGGCCTGCTCTAGGATGGCGCGCCGGGTGATGTCATCACCCGGCGCACTACTCTAGAGCAGGCCGCGGAGCCTGCTGGAAGTAGTAGGCGCCGGCGCCGGACGGGAGCCGCCGGGCCGGAAAGGTAAGGAGGGGGTGCGTGGAGGGGAGGAGGGGGCGTGCGGAGGGGGGAGGGGGGCCCTTACCTTTCCGGCCCGGCGGCTCCCGTCTGGCGCCGGCGCCTACTATTCCCAGCAGGCTCCGCGGCCTGCTCTAGGATGGCGCGCCGGGTGATGTCATCACCCGGCGCACTACTCTAGAGCAGGCCGCGGAGCCTGCTGGAAGTAGTAGGCGCCGGCGCCGGACGGGAGCCGCCGGGCCGGAAAGGTAAGGAGGGGGTGCGTGGAGGGGAGGAGGGGGTGCGCGGAGGGGGGAGGGGGGCCCTTACCTGCCCGGCCCGGCGGCTCCCGTCCGGCGCCGGCGCCTACTACTACCAGCAGGCTCCGCGGCCTGCTCCAGGGTGGCGCGCCGGGTGATGTCATCACCCGGCGCGCTACTCGAGAGTAGGCCGCGGAGCCCGCTGGTAGTAGCCGCCGGCGCCGGACGTGCCGAGAAGGTAAGTGGCGGGGAAGGGGGCTTACCCCCCCCCCGGAGCCGTCCGCTTCTATCCGCTGGCGCCCGCGGGCGCCAGCGGATGGAAGCAGGCGGCCCCAGGGGGGTAGGGAGCGCGGGGGAGGGGGTTTACCTGCCGGGGCCGTCCACAGCGGACGGCCCCGGGGGGGGGGAGGGAGTTAGGCCCCCCCTTACCCACCCGCCGCCATTTTTTCCTCATAGACTTGCATTGCAATGCAAGTCTATGGGGAAAAAAATGGCGGCCGATCCAAAAATTTCCGATTTTTGGATCGGGATCGGACTCGATCCGGTCCGGGGGGCCTCCGATTTTGTCCGAACCGGTCCGGGACAAAATTGGAGGTCCCGATCCGGGTCCCGATCCGATCCGGGGGGTCCGTGCACACCCCTACTAAGAAGAGCCCTGCTGGATCAGACCAAGGGTCCATCTAGTCCAGAACTCTGTTCATACAATGGCCAACTAGCTGTTGACCAGGGACCAACAAAGCAAGCCATGGTGCAACAGCACCCTCCTACCTGTGTTCCCCAGCAGCTGGTGTTTATAGGCTTACTGCCTCTGATCACCTCCATTGTTTTCTAGTCCAGGCCAATTCCAGGTTGGAGAAAGCCCTGGGCCAAGTATCCTTTGATAGTCCCCCTCCTTTGTAAATGAGCCTTGGTGGCTTAATCTGGATTCTGTGCCAGCATCTCCAGCAGCACTGGGCTAGCTGGGTCTAGCTACCCCTTCAATTTCCCACAATGCCCTGGAGCAACACTAGGTCAGGGTCATTGTGGGAAATGTAAAGGGTGGCTAGATTTATCCACAATGCAGGTTAGAGTGGCCAGGACAGAGGGCAGGGGATTAAGGCGAGCCAGGTTAGGCCTCAACAGTAGGCCCTGCTAGGGTGATATGGGCTGGGCGACTGCCCAAGGATGCCAGGTACTGGCACCAATCTTTTCTCAAGCTGCCCCACAAGGGAGACCCATCTCCTGGACTAACAGGGTAATCCTAGACATGTCTATTCAGGAGCAAGTCCCCCTGAATTCAATGGGACTCATCCCCAGGCTATTAGGTCATGTATTGCAGCTGAAGTGTGTAGAGGATTGCAGCCTAAAATTATGTACAAAAGGAGTGTGTAGACACCTCTTGGTCCTCCCCTATGGTTCTATAGATGAGGGAAAGACTGTATTGAAAATGTAGGAGGGAGAAAACCCCCTTTTTTATATAAAGTAACTTACTTATCATAGCAACATTTATGAGATAATGCACAAAGGAACATGCTCTGTTGCCTGCAGTGGTTTGCGGCTGGTGTGCTGTTCCATCCCTTTTTGTTGTTGATGATGTTCCACTGTTCCAGTCACAGCAGCTGCCTCATTTATAACTAAGTATATGTTTTGCTTGAACATTAGGAAATGCTTTCCGTGCACTGCTTGATGCCCCTTGCTTATTGGATTGAGTATCTATCTTGGCTCACAGCAATATCTGTTAGCGAGCCTTCCCTGTAGAGGTGGAGGGAAAGAAAGTGCAGAGGCGAAGGAAGACCAGGCTGATCCAGACAGGGTGTAGCAAAGCCTGCGAAAGCAGGACTGCCTGGAGCGATGTCTCCAATTCTGAACGGTTGTTAACTTGTTACACAGCGTACGAAAACATTGCAAAGGGTGCTGTCCTTAAAAGCATCTCACAGAAAGAAAGAAAGAAAGAAAGAAAGAAAGAAAGAAAGAAAGAAAGAAAGAAAGAAAGAAAGATGAAATCTCTCATTCCTGGTTGGACTGCCAAGATGGTTTCAGTATGTTTTTGACCAGACTTGACCTCCGCATCAAAGATGCCAAAGATGCATTTAACGTCATGTCCACTTGGCCATCAAGGCCACCCTTCAATTTGTGGCTAGCCGTGTGTAAATCAGCAAAACCTGATCTCACTGATGTTCTCTGAATTCTGTCTCAACGCTTGTTCTGACTTGAGTCCATATCCGTTTGTGAGTTTGGGTTTTTTTTGCAGAAAAATCCTTGTGTATTTCCATGCATATTTCCCTAAATGTACACATCAATTGGGTGCATCTTTGAAATGTATCCATCCTTCTCCCATTGATAAAAGTGTGTCTGTGTACAAATGCTTTTCTGCATTTGGGAGGGTCATTGAATCTCATTGGGAGATGAGAAATGTACAGACTTCGATTGCAGATTGTGTCCAAGTCTGTTTAGTCCAGAAGGTGTGAACTGGATACAATCCAAACTGAAACTACACACAAGCCGAGCACACTCTAAAATACCAAACTACGGAATACATTTTGCAGGCTACAGATGCAATGAAACTTCTTATGAGAGCTAGAAATGTAGCAAAATTTAGAGATTATCTGGGCCCAAAGAGTGCTTTCAAACATCATGCATGCAATCAAAAGATCCTATCTTGTCCACCCCTTGGTTATAGTATTCCAGCATTAGCAGCAACTTCTTGGGAAGTATCCAGCAATGTTCAAGGGAAGATGTAAGATCCAACAAAATATAATGCTGTTTTGACATTGAATATCTAGCATGGCTGTGATTTGTTGCTCAAAGGTAATGAGGTTTCCAACTGCTAGGATCGTCTCCCTCCCACCCCTACTTCCAGCAAAAAAGTAAATAAAGCAAGAAATCACATTGGTTCTGATCAGCTGGCTTATCTCATCTAAACCACTGACATGTCCTGGCAGTGCAAGAGTGGAGAACAGTCCCAAGGCTAATGGCAAGATGGAGGAAAAGATGGATAGAAACTAGGGCAACTGAACAAGTTGTACTTAATGAAAAGGATAGGGGAGCATTTTCACTCATTGGTTGCTGGGGGAATTTACTTAGACAAGTACCATTAAAAGCTGCCATTAAGACCTCATTTTCTGCTCTATGTGTTTGCCCCCAAGGAGCTTAAACTTGCATCCCTGGCACTTACTCAGTGGTCTGATGGGTCTTCATTGACCTTAGCAGAATTAAAGGGGTCACGCAGCTGAACAGTTCCTGAACAATTTTTTCCAGTGTATTGAGCACAGAAAGCTGCCTTCTAACACCATCACGCATGTTTGTTCCATCAATGCATCCATGTATTCCATCAAAAACAAAACAAGAAAACGTTTTGCTATAGTGGACTTTATTCTCCGAATAGAAACAGAATGTTTTCTTATACACATGTTTTCTTCCTGTACATTCCTCACGGGAATTTGCCCACAATTCCCCTGTCACTGGTGAACAAGTCACAAGACTAAGCGTGCCTTTGAGGCTCAGGCCTGTATCTGTGAAATGAAGGAACAGACAAAGGAGGGCTCCTCTGAGCTTCTCCTCTCTCTACATTTTGAACTCAATAATACTGCTGACAAAATCCAGTTGGGTACTCCCATTTCTGAATTCAGATCTCTCTTCCCATCACAAGCTTGCTTTAGGACTTTTTTGTTTTTCATTAATTTATTTGTTATAATTATATGCTGCCTGTTCTCTAATGAGAGCACAGTGGTGTACATGATCCTCCTCCTTCACTCCATTTTATCCTCACAACAACCCTGTGGGATAGGCTAGGGTGAGAGTCAGCGATTGGCTCAAAGTCACCCAGTGAGCTTCATGGCTGGATGGGGACTAGAATCGGGATCTCCTGACTCCCAGTCCAACACTCTAGCCACTACACCCAACAAATATGAATGGGAATAGGATGTGAGTCAACCAGTGAGGTGATGGGGTCTCCCAAGGCCCAGTCCAACTCTCTAAACACTACACCACACTGGCTCTCCTTGGGGCACTAGGGCACACCGCACCCAGGAACAGATATGCACCTTTCTTTGGTTCTCTCAACAATTGCTTAACTCCTTCATTCCCTCATATATCTCCTGTCTAATGGCTCTATGGGTATAAATGGAGAATAATGTTAATACCTAAATTACTATTTCCTCCCACGTGAGCTTGTCTATTCAATCAGATCTATCAGAGATTCTCTTTTCCTTGTCCAATTGGTAGCTGAGTTATAGATAGCAGGGACATGGTCGAAAGAGCCTTCCATGTGGCCATGCCTAGGCTATAAAAGTCCCTAAGGAGGGAGGCTCACTCTGTTCACTCTCTGGTGGCCTTCCACCACCTGGTAAACACTTGTCCTTGTTCAGCATGACCTCAGCATCCCAAATTGAAGCTATTATGCAGATGACAGAATCAAAACACTTTCAAGATGATATCATTATCATTATCATTATTCTTAGTGGCTCAGCAATATCTGACAATGATCTGGAAGGAGGGATTATGAGAATTTAAATTCTGTTCACAAATCATGGGGATAAGAACGTTTTCTTTCGAGAAATATTCACAAATTCCTGAATTTTCTATCGTGTTCAAAAATGTCCTTTTTTTAAAAAAAAATGCACACTTTGAGAAATGCACTTAAAAAAACCCATCACACTTTAGACAATGGGGAAAGAATGCACTTTTGAAAAACACATGCAGAAGTGTACACTTTTCCTGTTCTAATGAACCCAAAGACATGTTGAAAATGAAAAAGGGAGTGAGAATTGGAGAATTCAGGTGAGCTCAAAAATAACCCATCACTAACTGGAGGGGTTTGGGTCTGAGATGTCTATTGGACATATCTCAAAATGTGGTATGCATAAAATGTTCTTGTGGCAGGTGAGTTTGCCCATTGATAAATGATCCCAGAGCCTTTGAAACCAATCCTTAGATAGTATGTCTACTCTACTGTTGAAAGGTTTGATGTTAGTATTAATATATTATGGGCCACATTGCACGTTTGCTTTGGCAGTATATTGATATTATTATTATTATTATTATTATTATTATTATTATTATTAATTTACATTTATATACCTCCCCATAGCCAAAGCTGAACTTCCACAGTTTTTTATTTCAACCCCCGTTGGCTTCCTAACCAAGATTCCATTTCCATGTCATAGACTTTCTTCATTTCCATCTTGAAACTTAATCTCACTTGCCTGATCCATGGCTAGAAAAACCTGCCAGCAGTGGCAAATATGAGCTACATGTTGACCAACTGCATAATATTCATTATCTTTTGGTGGATGGAAGGCATAACCCCCAAGTCAAATTCTCCCTTAAGGTAGGGTGACCAGATAAAATCCAGGTCAGGGCTCATGTAACTTTAACAGTTGCACAGAAAAGGGAATTTCAGCCAGAGTCATTTGTATGCAGTTAGTTCCTGGTGAAATTCCCTCTTCATCACTACAGTTAAAGGTGCAGGCACTATACTAGAGTGACCATATACGAAAGAAGGCAGGGCCCCTGCAACTTTAACTGTTGTGATGAAGAGGGAATATCACCAGGAACTAATTGCATACAAATGACACTGGCTGAAATTCCCTTTTTTCTACAACTGTTGAAGTTACATGAGCCCTGACCTGGATTTTATCTGGTCACCCTACCTTAAGGTCTGTTAAACTTTGACCAGATCCACAGATTTCTATGGTGAAAACTGAATTTACCTGCATGTGCTAGTTAGTTAAGATTTTGTGGCGCTCAGGTTTTGTTTTGTTTCAGCATAAGCATACTCCACTCGAACTTATGCTGCATCATGGGTTTTAGAGTCAGACACTTAATATGTCTTATACATGCTCGAAAACATATGGCCACTGTGTAATATTAAATTCAGAGTTATGATGTCATATATGGAACCAAACACAATCCATAGAAGAAATACACACATCATAAGTACAATCAGCCCAACTATTACCCTCTGCAATAAAGATAACACACCCACACACCCATTAAGTAGGGAAAATAAACTACACTGCTAGATTGAACTTATTCACAAGTATTTTATCCCACACTATTTTTATTTTTTGAAATAATCATGTATTGTGTTGTTATTATAACTATTAGTATTATTATTGAACACTTCTTGTCTAAGAAAGGCCTTAACAGTGATTAGAATGCTTCATTTTGCTAAGGATTTGATATAAAATATATTGATTGCATACACATAGTAAGAATTAAAATTTCTTTAGCATTGTTATGCTCTTCCTTCCCTCTCTAGCAATGAAGAGAACTATGCTAGTGGCAGTTGAACATGGATGAGCAGCCTTACAGTAATAAAACAGAGTGCGCAAAATGGAACAAAACAATTTCAGGGAAGAAACGCATTTTCAGCTTCATGCCTCCAAAGGGATCTGTAGAAATCATCATGATACTGGGGGTGAAATTACACAAACTATAAAAGTATTCTTCCAGTATGATGTTTTAGTACTGACCATCTGCTCTTAAAAATGAATCTCTAGGCATGCATACACAAGAAAAACATAAAATTGGTCAGTTAGAGACAGAAATACATGAGAATTGCCTTGTAAAGCGTTCTGTCTCCAATAGTGATTGGACATGCCCCTCTGAGAATGTCACAAGAAACACAATCGGTGATCCAAGGAGTTTGAGGTGGGAAGGCAGGGGAATGGTCTATGCTTGAGTGACAACTGTTTTTCAACAAAGAACCCAGCAAGGGTTAATGGCTTTAAAGGAACATAAGAACATAGAAAGAGACCTGCTGGATCAGACCGAGGGTCCATCTAGTCCAGCACTCTGTCTACACAGTGGCCAACCAGCTGGCAACCAGGAAGCCACAAGCAGGACACAAGTGCAACAGCACAATCCAGACCGTGTTTCCTAGCAACTGGTGTATATAGGCTTACTGCCTCTGATACTGGAGGTAGCATATAGCCATCAGGACTAGTAGCCATTGAACAAGTGGAACCCTATTGGCTTCTTGCGTGATATGACTCCCACTAGGTGGTAGCTGTACCTCATTCACTGGGCTCTTTTTTGCTGTCACTGATGATTGGTCTTGTTCTGGAAGCCAGCCATGGCCAATTCAACTCTGAAGGTTGAAGGGGGTCTTTGTGCTGGCCTTAGATGGAATTGTCCCAGTGGAATATAGCAAGAGGCCTTATACTGGGTGAAACCATTTGTCAACCTAGCCTAGTGTTGTCTATTATGACTGGTAATGGGTCTACAGTGTCTCAGCCCAGGAATTTGCCTGAAACTTTCTGTATGCAAAGTAGGTGTTCTGGTCCATCCCCAAATGGAGCAGAGTTGGTAGTAGATTTGTAAATTCTACCAGTGGAGCTGGGTGGATTTGCAACTCTTTCTGTCATTCATTGGTTTCAGTGTCATGACACCCAGACCATCTGCAGTGGTGGCACTGAAGTGCCTTACTCTAGCAAACTACCATAGTGAAAGAAAAAAAAAACTGAGACATCTCAGTCCTGCAGTCAAGAGTCCTTCGTTGGAGAACCCTGATGTCTTCCAGAGAGCTTCGGCTATGGGGTGGTATACAAATGTAATAAATAAATAAATAAATAAATAAATAAATAAATAAATAAATATAAATAACTTAATGACGATAGGCGCACCCTACCATTTGTTCTCTCTTCCTGACATCATCTGTTCCTGCTCTCTCTGAATATGGAGTTTCTACTCAGCTACAATGGTTAACTAGTTATCAATAAGCAATCTCCACCAGTTTCCCCAGTTATTGTTAAAAGCTGTCCAGACTTAGTGGGCATCATCCTATCTGGTGCTATCAAATTCCAGTAGTGTACGTGCCATCCTATTTCTCCGTTCGTCCCAAATTGTAATATATGTACTCATTTCTTGTTGGGTTCTTTACATGGTATGCAAAATATAATGCCTGCGTGTTCTAAATTACACCATGACTCCTTTCTATGACTACCCATCTATCTTTTTAAGAACTTGAGTTGACAATCATGAAAATATAATAGCTGAGACTGCCAAGTGTGTCACTGTAGGTCTACAGAATTGGCGGGGGAAAGCAATTGTAGTCTCTCCTCCCCCCCCCCCTTCTAAATTAACTTCAGGAAACATACTCTGATGTTGTTAAAAGGTGTATTAGAAGTTATACAGAGCAAGAGAAAATTGAGAAGATACATCATTTTGGCAACAATAAAACCCATCCAAGAGAATCAAACTACAAATAAAAACAAAATAAAAAATGTCTGATACATTTTTTTTAAAAAAATAAACTTTTTGGCCATTGATGTTACATGTTAGGAACCCTGGATAGAAATTTCACTAATCCCCTCTAAACATATTTGTTTAGGTTCCTTGAATGTTTCTCCAATGAAGGATCTCCAAATTTACCCCAAACAGTTGCTATAGATGAATTCTTAAGGTGGCCACATGAAAAGGAGGACAGGGCTCCTGTATCTTTAACAACTGTGTTGAAAGGGGAATTTCAGCAGGTGTCATTTGTATGCATGCAGCACATGGTGAAATTCCCTCTTCATCACAACGGTTAAAGCTGCAGCAGCTATACTAGAGTGACCAGATACAAAAGAGGGCAGGGTTCCTGCAGCTTTGACTGTTGCGATGAAGAGGGAATTTCACTAGGTGCTGCATGTATACAAGTGACACCTGCTGAAATTCCACTTTCAGTACAACTGTTAAAGATAGAAGAGCCCTGTCCTCCTTTTCATATGGTCACCCTATTTCTTGCTTGGTGGCAACTCTAACAATCATGTCATTTTACTAAAGTAAAACATTTGCTAAAGTAAAACTTAACTGGATTTTACATATGTGGATGGACATTTAGAAAGTATTGTGATAATTTAAATAGAAAAAGAGTTAATCTCACCATAGTGGGAAAGAATGTGACCAGGTGACCGGTGTGTCTATTTAGTCTGCTGTTGATTGGCAACTTCATGGCATCTGCTGTCCCTTCATGTGCCTCTTTACCTTTAAGTCACATGTGGACTGTGAAACCCTTTGTATAAAGGGCAGTCCTCTGACAGCTGTTCAAATACAGCAGGAGTGTCCTCCGTGGAATATGGTACAGGGCCCCCCTAACGGAGCTGCAATGGCATGGGTGAAGCTTCCAATGACACAATCCCTCTTCACATTCTTTCCTACATGATCAAGATTCCCTCTATAAAGGAACAGAACTGCCTTTCATTTTTGCATCTAGTGTAGTTTTAGGATATTATGCGCTACATCTTTTACTTTTGTGTGATAGTTTCAACTAGGGCTGTGCACCACCTCGGGCTGAATCTCCGAATCTGAGGTGAGGCAGCCCAAATCCAGAGTGAAACTGGGTCAGCCCAAGGCACCCCAAGGCTGAAACAGATCATCACCAAAGCCTTGGGATGCCTCAGGCCAATTTGGAGCAGTGCAGGGCTGCTCCCCCATACCCAACCCCCTGCTTGGGAAAGCCACACAAAGCCAGCTATGAGTTGATGTGAGTTCATTGGACTCACTGGACTTACTTCCCTCTCCCTCCCCACGAGCCAGGCCAAGATTTAAAGTTGTGGGGGTTCTTTACTTTTAGTATATCCATGGCCACAAACTACAGTGGCTGTAAAGGGGAAATGGCCCTTTATGGCCACTGTAGTTTGAGGTCATAGATATACTAAAGGTAAAGAGCCCCACATTTTCTTTAAATCATGGCCTGGCTCTGAGGAGGAGGACACGTTTGCTGGCAAGTCCCGGTGGCAGGTTGGGGGCATGGGGGTGGTGAGGGAGCAGGAGGAGTGGGGAGTCAGGAGTCCAATGGATTCCCAGTTGGCCTTGCTCCAAGCTTTCCTGGGTGTCACATAAAGCAAAGGCCACACAGAACTGAAATAGGCTGATTTGTTCATCCCTATTGTGCATGCCTAGGATCAATGCACACAGAACCATTCAACATGGATTGGGAGCATTGCTAGTGGGTGCAATCTCAATCCACCATTTGGGTTGTTGAATGTACGCATGTAAAATGACTGGAAAAGGCTAATGTAAGTGGCATGGGGAAAGGATCCCTTCCGTTGCAATCCTATACAAACAGATGGTATAAAACTATGTGCACAGAATTGCAGCTCATGCCTTTACAGTAAACATCAATCACTGTGTTGTTTGGCCTGTTGAACAATCATTCCCTCAAATGAGAAGTATGTTATTGCCACCTGAGTTGACTTTAAACATAGCTACTGATTAGGACTGGTGGGGTGAAACACCTCTCAACAGGCAGCTGATCACCCTTCTGATTATTGTTTTAAATTGTCTTTCAATCACTGCCACCCAATTATTGACCAGTTCTTTCCTGACAGCCTATGGGAACTGCTTAGAAACAGATTCCCAAGTTCAGGGACAGCCATGCTTTAGAGAGAGAGAGAGAGAGAGATGTTGCAGCTTTAAGAGAGCTGCTGCTTCAGCAACAGCTCAATTCAGACTGAGAGCTTATATTGATCTGGGCAGGTAGATATCATCATCATCATCATCATCATCATCATCATCATCTTACTATGCCACCCCATAGCTGAAGCTCTCCAGGTGGTTTAAAAAAGATATATGAGATTCCCCACCTCCCTGAGTAGATGCATGTGTGGCTAGCTGGGCCCCTTGCTGACAGCCCTGAAGATCCAGCCTGGGATGCCATCTCCTCTGCTCCTGTTGCTTTGTGAGTGACTGGCGATTGGTGATCCAAGAGCCAGCCAGAAACCCAGATAAAAGTGTGAAGACCAAACAGCAAAAGAATGTCAAGGGAAGCTAAAAGAGTTCCCCTAAGATTGACATCCCCCCCTTTGGAGATGGTGGTGGTGGTGGGTGTCTAAATAATCCTAGGTTGACTCCAGGAAGGGCAAAGAAGACCAAGGGAAATAGATGACAAAGCAAGAATCCCTATGGATTTGCAAAGCCTGTCCAATTTTCCTTGGAATTCATCAGGAATTCCTTGAGGAAGAACCTCCATGTAGAAATATTAGAGCACTGATCTTCAACTGGTACAGACCTGAGTTTGGACTCCCAACCTGCAATGTGGGACCCACTTTCACAATTTCTCCATGCCCAATTTCTCCAGTCATCAACAGCTTTGTCGCAAGCCGTCTGGACTGATCTCGTGACCCACTTTTGGGTCATGACTACCCAGTTGAAGACCAACATATTAGAGGAATCAGTTTGAGGGGCAGGTACAACTTCATGGGTCTTTAGCAGTTTGGTCCCCTGAATTTTGTCTCACTCATCCATGAGTGGGCGTTCTTTTTTAATTTGTGCAAATCATGTTTTTTTTTAAAGAAAGCTGGCAAACATCCTGAGTTTCAGGAACTGACCCACTGCTCAACTCAGAAATGTAATCCTAGTCAGGCATATCATGGGGATCTGTGGAGCTCCAAAAGGGATTTCCCTATGATTGCCATTCCTACCTCTATGTCTAATTCACATTTCATTTTATACAAAATCTAGCTGTGCTGAAATCTGGTTTTGAAGTCTGGTATAACTGTACACTGTCCCCTCAAGAACAGCCCAGCCTCCAGATTCCCCCCTCTTCCCCTATCTTAAGAGAAATCCTGCTGAAGGTCTTTATTTGTAGGGAGCTTTATGCAACCTGATTCGGCCAGTGGGCAGTATAGAAATGCAATGAATAAATACATAATTTAAACTACAAATTCAAAAGAATTATTACGATTTTTTTTCCAGGTACATCTCTCTTTCTCTCTTGTTTGCTTTCTGCAACACAACACAACACACACACACATTTCCTACATCTGCTCGGTGGACAGGCAAAGCTAATAATATGCAGAATGTTCATGAATGCACATGCACCAAATTCAGCCACCACCACTGCATTGCTTGAGCCCTGCATGCTGCTGTGTTGCGCGCCGTCCCTGAGCAATGCGAGACGATGATGTACAGTGTCAATGTCATATGTATTAATCAACTTGGAAAGCAATCCTGAGTGGAAGTGAAACCACTCTGAAAAAGCAAATCAATGCTTGGAATATTACCATCACCTTGCAAACCCACCACTAGCCTATTCATCTGGGCTAACTAAATGCTTTTGGACAGACTAGAGAAAAAATCATTTAGGGTTGGGCCTGTACATCATCAATCATCATAGTGGCAAATCAAGCAAGAGTGTTCCTGAGTTCAGCTTGCAAATGCTCATGACAGTTTTCGCGACGCTGTATTAGCTAGATTGGATTGTGTTGCCTATTTGCAGGCGATCCTGTTTATACTGGCATTTTCATGGAAATGACAAGCAATATTCATATCAATAGAGCATTCAGTCTGTGATTGCTGGGACTCATGTTCCAGAACATCAATGTGAGAGAAGGGGCGGGGTGGGTAATCACTCACAATAGCAAAGCACACTTTTCATCTTGGGTTCATGCAAAATTGTCGCTCATGTCATATGGATGGCATCATGTGGGGATGATGGTAAATGGAGGAGAACACCAGACATGCAAAGACGAGTTCATCGTGGACAGCAGCTCATATTGCTAGCATTCCAAGTTCTTAAGTAGGGATGTCAGAGGAACCCAGTTTGGGGGTGGAGCTTACTGAGCTCTTCTCAGCTTGGCCCTTTGAACTCTGTGAGCAATGAGTCGGGCCAGCTGGTGGGATTTCAGTCATTTGCATAATTTCAGCTGAAATTTGTGCAAATTAAGCAAATTATGACTGTCATTTGCATAAATGGCACCCCTGGGCACCACATAGGGGATCCTGGGGGAAATGATGATTTTAGCAAAAGATTAAGTTCCTGAATTTCAGGTGGAAAGCCCTGTGCTCAGCTCGCAAATGCAAACTGAGCTGTGGCCTCTGGGGAAATCCGACAAGCCCACAAGAGATAAAATCTGGATCTCTATATCTCTCTACATTTCTGTATCTATTGCATTCGTGAGCCAAGCTACAGGATGTTCCAAAACCCAGGACGTTTTTTGTTTTTTCTCATAAATAAAAAACTTTTACAAACTGCATTCACAGTTTGTTTGATTTGCACAAATTCTGGCCATAATTTGCTTAATTTATTCAAGTTATGGTAGCAATTTGCATACTTTTCACAAATTGTGGCTTAAACTCATGCAAATTATGCAAATTGCACAACTTTCTATTTATGAGAAGAACAGTCCCTTGGAAAATCGGCAAGCGTTATGGCCACCATTTACTAGGGATGTGCGCGGCTGAAATTATTGTATCGTATTGTTATCGGAAATTCTGGTAGAAAAAAAATTCGGATCCAATAATATCACAGGTATTCTGTATCGATTCGGATCGGATATCTGATAATTATCAGATTTCCGATATTTAATTCGGAGTATTTTGCCCTATAGAGTTGCTTTTTGAGACAGAAATGTCTCAAAAAGCTTCTGTATTTTAACTCTAACTTCTGTATTTTAAAGGTTAGAGACTTGAAACTTGGTCACAGTGCTTATGGAATATGCCTAAGTATGTGTAGGAAATTTCAGAACAATCCCTCCACCCCCGGCAGCTCAGCCTTTTTGATAAAGGCCCATTTGTGTAAATGGCAGCTGTAAAGCAGACATTTATGCAAGATTACAGGCCTAAATGACCATTTACACCTGTAATCTTGCTTAAACAGCACCTTTATGGTTACCATTTGCACAGGGGATTGAATAGCTGCTCGCTTGCCCAAACCAGTATCAGTGGATTCTGGTGACTCTGAGTCAGACAAGCGTGGAGTGCATGGATTGATGTCCAGGACTGAGCCACTAAATTCTTGCTGGGCCTCGAGCCTGCTGGAGACCTGTGCCATTGCTATCCAAGAGTGCATGAATGAACACATTCTAGAACAGAAAAGCTCTCCACCAATGTATCATACCTTTTCAATTCCAGTATAGCACAACTGTGTATTATTATTATTATTGGTAGAATTAGTATTATGTATTGCATTTCTATACCGCCCCATAGCTGAAGCTCTCTGGGGGGGGGGGGGGGGGGGTTACAAAGATTAAGACAATAAACATTAAAAATCTATATACATAATTTTAAACCATTATAGCATTAAAACAGACAACATACAAAGACAATATACATTTTAAAGCAACTCTCAACTCTCAGCCAGGCCTAAAGACAGATCTGGGGTCAAATGCTGTTAAAAGCCTGGGAGAAAAGTTCTGACCTGGCGCCAAAAAGATCATGATGTTGGTGCCAGGCAGGCCTCATTGGGGACATCATTCCATAATTGGGGGGCCACCACAGAGAAGGCCCCCTCCCTTGTTGCCATCTGCTGGGCTTCCCTTGGAGTAGGATCCCAGAGGAGGACCTTAGAGTTTGAGCGTAGCATATAGGTAGTAGACAAAACTACTGGCCTAGAGAAAATCTTTTCCGTGTCCTATATATCAAACCTTCACCATGAAATCAGAAGCCTCAGGTGCTGGGCTAGATAATGGATATTTACTATCAAGAATTTATTAAGAACACTGGTTGTCTTTTTTTGTTGCTGCTGTGCATGTTTTGTTTGTTTGTTTTAGATTTTTTGAACTCTGTTAATTTTCATATCTGTTGACTCATCTGTCCCATGATCCTCTGGTGTTGTGTGTGGAGGATTCTGGGGCATTCTTAGGCCACAGATTTGGTTCATGCAAAATACTGGTCAGGCCTGTTGGGCCATGATATGTATTGGTGCATGATCATGCTGAATTAGGATTGACATCTTTGACTACAGATGGACAAATTTGACCATTTTGGTTTCTCTCACATTCAGATGTTTTTAATCCTGAATATGAAGGAATTAGTGGATTTTTGTACATTATAAAAAATTAACTAAAATGAAATTTCCACCCATCTCTAGGTGACAGGTTCTTCATCTGTAACACCCAACTGGTAGGGAAGTAGAACACGGTCCTGTCCATTCTGGAAAAGCTATACATACTTAAATTTGCTTGGTGCACATGGTAAACAGTGAAGGCTGGTGGCTCACAGTTTGGTGAGGCTGTGAATCCAATCTGGGTTTTAATCAGAACCAGCCAGAACTCTAAAAGGACAAATCCAAGGTGCTGAACCTATTTTGGGATAGGATTCAGAACCTTGGATGGCTCCCTTTGAGTTCTGGCTGGTTCTGACTGAAACCCAGAATGGATTCACAGCCCTACCGAAATTGGATCCACCAGCCTCCACTGATGATGACTATTTTGTCTTATTCACTTTTGATAGGAACTTATCACTTGAATTTTAAAAATTCAGAAGTCGGAGAAAGCAGAACTAACAGATCCTTCCACTCCTCTTAGCAGATAGACTGGGATCTACTCATATATTGTAGTGTGATTTGCAGTACATCTGCAAAGGTTCCTGGTTCCCAGTTCTCATGAGAGAATGCATTGTTCTGCTAACCTGCTCCTTACGGACCGGGAGCAATAAAAAGACAACCTCAACATCAAAGGGGCTTTGCTCATTGCAATAATCAGGCAGGCACGTGACACAGTCCTCCCACTCAATTATACCTCCTCAGATGCCATGTGGACATTATGTATGGAATCAGAACATCCAATATTGATATTTTATGAGTTGCAAGGGATGGATGAAACTGCCAATTTCAGTTCCTTTCAGTTTCTCATTTTTCCAATCAGAAGTTCAGTTCACCCTGAACATTGAGATTTCATTTTCTAAGATTAAATCCAGTTCATCATGAACTTTGAGGAATTCTGGGAGCTGAAGGACTTTTTCTCTGTCAAAACACGCATAGGATGGTGCCCACAAGTCATAATATGCTGGTATTTTGGACCCACCCCCTTTTGCCTTTGGCCCCACCCATTCCTGGAATGCAGAGCCTGAGGGCTTCTCTGTAGTTGAATTTGGACCCGAGGCCATGAGAAGTTCCCACCCCTGATCTACCCCCTCCATTCACCTAAAGATCTGATTAGGTGTAATTAATTTTCTGGGGGAAGAAAAGGCTTTGTGTGTGCATCCCAGCAGTGGGATAGAGAAGAATTATTCCCATTTGAGAGTGCCATTCACCATTCTGGGGTATGTTTCAGTTGGTACAGCTCAATGACATGGACAAGGTGCTTGGACAGGTTTGTGCAGCCCCCTCTGTATTGTATCCTTGCCCCTCTTGGCTTATAAAAGCTAGCAGGGATGGAACAGCTGGCTGGGCCAGGGAAGTGATTAGTGCCTCTCTATGACCGTCTGAAAGAGGCAGTAGTGAGACCACTCCTGAAGAAAGCTTCCCTGGACCCTGAAAATCTTAATAACTTTAGGCCAGTGGCAAACATATCATTCCTGGGCAAGGTCCTTGAGCGGGTGGTTGCTGGCCAGCTCCAGACACTCTTGGATGAGACTGATTATCTGGATCCATTTGCCCTGTCTGATGACCTATGTCGGGAGAGGGACAGGGGGAGTGTGACTCTGTTGATCCTCCTTGATCTCTCAGCGGCTTTCGATACCATCGACCATGGTATCCTTCTGGGACAACTGGCTGAGTTGGGAGTGGGAGGCACTGCATTGCAGCGGTTCCGCTCCTACTTGAGAGATCGGCTCCAGAAGGTGGTGCTTGGGGGACATTGCTTGGCCCCGTGGATTCTCCAGTATGGGGTTCCGCAGGGGTCAGTCTTGTCCCCCATGCTGTTCAACATTTACATGAACCCATTGGGTGCGGTCATCCAGAGTTTTGGAGTGTGTTGTCATCAGTATGCTGATGACATGCAACTCTACTTCTCCTTTTCATCTTCATCAGATAAGGCTGTGGATGTGTTGAACCGGTGCTTGGCTGTGACAATGGACTGGATGAGAGCTAATAAACTGAAACTCAATCCAGACAAGACTGAGATGCTGTTAGTGGGGGGTTCCTCTGACCAGATGGAGGGTGTTCAACCTGTTCTGGATGGGGTTGCACTCCCCCTGAAGGAGCAGGTTTGTAGCTTGGGGGTTCTCCTAGAACCATCTCTGTCACTTGAGGCTCAGGTGGCCTCAGTGGTACAGAATGCCTTCTACCAACTTCGGCTGGTAGCCCAGCTACACCCCTATCTGGACAGGGATAACCTGGCTTCAGTTGTCTATGCTCTGGTAACCTCCAAGTTAGATTACTGCAATGTGCTCTACGTGGGGCTGCCTTTGAAGGCGGTTCGGAAGCTGCAGCTTGTGGCGAATGTAGCGGCCAGATTGGTAACAGGGACTAGAAGGTTCGAACTTATAAGACCGATTCTGGCCCACTTGCATTGGCTGCCTGTATGTTTCCAAGCCCAATTCAAGGTGCTGGTTTTAACCTATAAAGCCTTACACGGTTTGGGACCACAATACCTGATGGAACGCCTTTCCCGAAATGAACCTATCCGTACACTACACTCAACATCAAAGGTCCTCCTCCGGGTGCCTACTCCGAGAGAAGCCCGGCAGATGGCAACAAGGGAGATGGCGTTCTCTGTGGTGGCCCCTGAATTATGAAATGATCTCCCCGATGAGGCCTGCCTGGCACCAACACTGTTATCTTTTCGGCACCAGGTCAAAACTTTTGTTTTCTCCCAGGCATTTTAACAGCTCAAGTTGAGGTTTTTATTGACAGTGTGGCCAGGCTTAACAGTTTAAAATGTTTTAAATGTCAGTTGTTTCATGTTTATGGGTTTAAATTTGGTATATTGTCTTTTTAGTGTTTACTCTTTTAATTTTTGTAAACTGCTCAGAGATCTTCGGCTATGGAGTGGTATATAAATGTAAATAATAATAATAATAATAATAATTTGAACTGTAGCTGGATTAAGGCCTTTCTGTGTTTCCTTTCCACTTTGCTTCCAGATTCAAGGTGGTTACAGTCACGTGGCTAGCGGAATCATGTGGCTGGCTGAACATCTGAATCAGCTCTTGCATCTCTTTTTAAAAAACATTTCTTTGTTGGAATTTTTGTACAAAAGGTCAGAAAAATGCTGGTGGGGACAAAAATGGCATCCCGTTTCAGTGAAGCTGCTAGAATGAAAAGGCCAGGCGAAGACTTCAGTACAGCGCCGGAAGAAGTCACCGTTAAAACATAGATTCGCCTGAGGCTGCCTCTTTGTTTTCATCCTTCCAGGTTTTGGCATAATTTGAATCCTATTCAAGTGAATCATTAAAAAGAGAGACAGGCCTCCCACCCCATCCACTGCCAGGTTGGCGGGGGGGGGGGGAATTTTCCTCTGTGATCTACCTGTCATTGCCAACATCTGAGGGTGGTTTCTCATCTTGCTTTCTAAAGATACAGGCATGTTCCTGAAAGCCAGCCCAGGTGTCGGAGTTTAAGAAAACTAAAGTGAGACCGACCACATATCAAAGAACTACAGAGGTGAAAGGAGCCACAAGTTCTGATCTATTATAGCTCAGTGATAGAGCACATGCTTTGCATATGGTTTCAACTCTTGTCATCTCCAGTTAGAAAGAATGGATGCATGAAAACAAACTCTCCCAGAGACACTGGTGAGCCATTGCTAGCCAGAGAGTTTTTCTACATGAAAATGTATTTATATCAAGTGAATTTATTGCATTGAGCACCTTTACTGTGCGCTCTTCATGCCCTATACATGGCTATTTCTGGATTCTTTAGAACACATTGTGATCCTTTAGTTATGCTTTTGTTTTTTAAACAGCATTTGTTTGGCGAGTTTTGTTTGTTTGTGGTTTTTTGAACAGGGAAAACGAGGTATCACCACTTTTCTTTACTTGTGTAATTGTACTTTTCTGCTACAGCACAGCTCCACCTAGAGGTTATGTAGCAGAAAAGCAAGAAAGACAACACTCTTTCTGTAGTGCTTGGATCTCAATTCTATGACAATACCGAAAGTGCAAATAGCAGAGTAGCAGGTTCCTACAGGAAAGCTCAGAGTAGACAATGTTAGGCTAGATGGGCCAAGGGATTTGTAGCGTCCTAGGGCCCCAGTAGCATGGGGCCCCAGGACGCACAGGATTAACCCAGTGTATGACTTCAATTTTGGTGGGGGTGTGAAACCATTCCGAGTTTCAGTTAGATCAGCCAGAACTCTAAAGGAGCACTCAAAGTTGCTGAATCTATTCTGAGGATATGGTTCAGGACCATATCCTGAATGTCTTCATGCGTAGCCCCACTGAAATCAGAGCCAGCAGCCTGTACTGGCCAGCAGCCTCTACTGCCCAGCCTCTACTGCTTCCTATGTCAAACTGGACCAGCATATTCTCTACCACAAGATGGGGCCATTCATGCTCAATCCCCCCCACATCAACTCCCATGACAAGAGCTAAAAGAAATCTGGAACGGAGGAAGAATTCTCAAGCAGATGTTAATTTACTTATGAAAATGTGAATTCATACTGACATAATTTCAATTAATCTCCCAGTGATGTATGCTGTATAGGAATGTCCATCATTTCAGAAATCCAATTCTGCTTTGGCTTGACATAGTTCTGTGGCGCGTTCCGCTTTCTGAGGCTGAGCTGAGGGCTGTTCGCCAAATTCCTGGAACTTCTTTGTGTATTTCTTGAAAGGTACTGCAATTTGCACAATTTCCCCAAATTAGGGCCAGATTTGCACAAATGATGCAAATTCAATCAAATTTGTGAAATTTACGGAAATTCAGCCGTAATTTGCAGACATTTCTCAACCAGCTATGCAAATTGCGGAAATGTGCAAATTGCAAAATGTGCAAAATTTCTGGAAAATCTGCAAACTGGACTGACTCCCTGCAGACCAAGTTAGACACCAAAACAGAAAGTGAAGCAAAGTCTGGAGGGCCGAGCCTAGGAAAACCCATCTCCCTCCATGCCCTAAATGGATTTCTTCCACGTCCCTAATGCTGTATGATTTTAAGGTAGGGATGAAAAGCCTCAAGCCCAGGGCCCACAACTAGTCCAGTCTATTCCTCCTGGGTTCCCCATAGGGCCAACCCGTGTCCCCGGCACCACCCTCTTTCTCTTAACCACTAATAATTTGATGGTCTTCCAGCTTCTGTGATTTTCTTTTTTAATCATTCCAAATCGTTGGAATGCATCTCCTAAGACTTAGTTACTGGACATGACTGAAACTAAAACATTCTGGTATAATTTGCCCAGCACCTTTTGCCATTGGTTCCACCTGCCACTGGAATTCAGTCCCTGGGAGCTTCTCCAAAATGGCTGTTCAATACCCTGGTTTTAAGAATTAGAACTCACTTGTAGAGTGTAAACTAGTAGTTTACCAAGGCCCTTTCCACACTGTATGGGTGGAGAGGGCGGGAAGCGGGCAAACCCGGGAGTAGCCGCTTCCGGGTTAGGCATGCTGAAGCCGCATCAGGAATGTGTTGGCCTGGGCTTCTCCTGGGCCGTCACAAATCACAGCGGCCATTTTTTTTCAAAGATCCACAGATGAGCGCACGAGCATTCCTCAGCAACTGTAAGTATATAAAAAAAATCCCCACACGCAATTGTGACCCCCCCCTCACCCCACGATCCTGGGATGGCGAAATTGGGTCCCCCACTCTCCTGATGGCCTCAGAGCCACACATTGCAGCTCTGAGGCCATCGGTGCAGCCGCGCTTACTTGTGAGTAAGCGCAGCTGTGCTGGGATGGGCGGCCACACCCGCCACCCATCTCACCGTTGTCCCGAGAACAGGGGGGAAATCTGGATAAAAGTGTTTCCTGAACTCCCGGAAAAATGGAGGGCTGGCCCCTGCCTGCTTGTGGGATGCTCTGTGCATCATGTGGCCTCTCTGCGAGAAGGTAGGGGCATCCCTGGGAAAAATGGCTGGTGTGGAAAGGGCCCAGCTTTCCAGCAAGGGAACAGCTTTCTTATGCACTTGCCAATGAATGCTTTCCCTTTGCAGAGAACGGTTGCACGTCACAATGGGGGTATTTTACAATACATGCTTTTCTTCATCCAGTGGCAATGACCACATGAATGTGTTGTACAAGACACACTGCAAAATCCACCCAGTAACCCTTGTGCCTCCATGCAAAGGCATGATGCACTCCCTATCCCTGCTAGTGGCAGGAACAGAGAGAGTGTTGCCCTGCCACAGTGGCATGGTGTGGCGGCTGAAGGGTGCACATGGAACACTCCCTGCACCCCTTATCACCTCGGTGTCACTACTGCTGCTGCAGCACGATGTTCTCTGTGTCCCTGACGGTGGCATGACTAGAGAGACCACCATGCTGCAGTGGCAGCCCACTGCAGTAGCAGAAGGGTGAGTGGGGAATGCTCCCCTTTGCAGTTTGCATGCAATGGGCAAACCCATTTTTTACAATTCCATTTCAGTTAAACCAAAAAAGGGAGTAGAGCTCGTATGTACAGCCCTTCAGTGCGCTCCCCAACTGAGAACATGGTCTACATTCATACCTGCCAAAAGTCCATTTTAAACGTGACCCTGAGACACAGGAGTAAATTGAAAAAGGAACAGATGACTGGTGAAAAAGTGACTTTTGAAGGCTGACTTACAACTAATGCCTGCACCCCTGTGTCTACAACTGGCAACATCCCATCTGCACTTGTACAAAGTTTCATGATTCTGTCTTAAAAAATACCAAAGATACAGGCTTTTCCTCCTCCAAAATCAAGTCTAAAAGGGACTAAAAGGCATCCGATCCGAAAATCGGATATCCAATTTTCACATCAGAATCGGATCCAATCCGATCCAAAATACCTCCGATCCAATCCAATCTACAACAACAATTCTGATTCCAATTCCGATCCGATTTTTTGGACTGTGCACATCCCTAGAGATCACAAGCTCAATATGAGCCAACAGTGTGATGTGGCTGCAAAAAAAGCAAATGCTATTCTGGGATGCTTTATAGATGCATAGCTTCCAAATCGCATGAGGTATTGGTTCTCCTCTATTCAGCACTGGTTAGGCCTCATCTTGAGTGTTGTGTCCAGTTCTGGACACCACACTTCAAGAAGGATACAGACAAGCTGGAGAGGATTCAGAGGAAGGCAATGAGGATGATCAGGGGTTTGGAGAAGAGACTAAAAGAACTGGGCATGTCTTGAGAAGGGAGGACTGAGGGGAAACATGATAGCACTCTTCAAATACTTGAAATGTTGTCATACAGAAGAGGGCCAGGATCTCTTCTCAGTCATCCCAGAGTGCAGGACACAGAATAATGGGTTCAAGTTACAGGAAGCCAAATTCTAGCTGGACATTCGGAAAAACTTCCTGACTGTTAAAGCAGCATGACAATCAAATCAATGGCCTAGGGAGGTGGTGGGCTCTCCCACATTAGAGGCATTCAAGAGGCAGCTGGACAGCCATCTGTCAGATATGCTTTAAGGTGGATTCCTGCATTGAGCAGGGGGTTGAACTCGATGGCCTTATCGGACCCTTCCAAATCTACTATTCTATGATTCTATGATTCAAAGTATCTGAAGAAATTAATGTTCTAATTCTGGAATTAATGTTCTAATTCTACGGGCCCTAGGCAGCATCAGGGGGCGCTATAGGATCAGTCAGTTTCCTGGGTATGAGATTGGAGCCTTGGCTCCAACCTCATAGCCAGGAAACTGTGGAGGATGACTGAATACTTCCTTGAGTGTGCCTTCAAATCTGAATGTGCCTTCTGTTTCTGCCTGCAGTTCTCCATCTAGAAAGGCATAAGCGCACATACACCTGCTCGGATCCCTCTCAGCTGGATTGGAATGTGCATGAATTTCATGTGTGTTGAACCATAAAACATCCCAGGCCACCAAAAGGCAATTACAGGTCACTTTCCCAATCAGTAAAATCTTCAGCACGTGGTCTGATGCAATCTTTCCCAGAGATCCCACCCCACACTCCGGGTTGTAATTGCCGTGTACTGAAATTTAATGAAAACCGTGCTATGGCTAGGCTACGCATTTAGCATGAGAACCACAGACACTGATTATTTCATCTATTTAAGTTTAATTTGGAGCATATACCCCCACCCCACTCGGAGTGCCAAGTTTAAGCACTAACGAGCCACTGAAATGGCCCTCTAAACATTTCGTTCATTAGCAAAGTAAAAGGGAAAGTCTTACAAATGCCAAAATGAGAATAAAAATAAATCTTGCGTTTTGCACTTAAACTTACAGCTGCATTCTCTGGGGAATATATTGGGGTTGGAGGGGTCGAAGGAAAAAGAAAAAAAAAACCGTCACTGCCTTTACCACTGCTGCTACCAGTTTCACAGCAGAAGCGGACCTTGGGGACATATGAGACCTTTGCATCAGTTCTTTCTTTTGATCCGTACTCTCTTTTCTTCACCCAGTTTGCACCTTCTGGACCGAACATGGATTTGGATGGAATCTGTGGCCCAATTCTGTTAGGGATGGCGTGGGTGCCCAACGGGGCTTGGGAGTGCATTGGACCCCCCCCCCCCCAGAACCTGCTCACTGAGCCATGGGTCACACGCCTGTCAAGCCCCATGCAGTCCGGGAGCCTCCCACACCTCCCCATGAATATTGGGGCTCTGAATTTTTCGTATATTCATGTTGTACAATATGGCGGCCGTTAAAGGGCAATTTCTGCAATATTAGAGGTGTAGTGGAATTAGCTTAACTTTACTTTCCTACTGTTCTCTGAAACACACACAAAAGCATCCCAGAAATATCTTCGCCCAGGAAAACTCATGATTACATAGGTATTGTTGAGCAAAAACATTTGCTCCATAGTTTTAGCTTAAGTTACCATCACAAGTATGGGGTTGTATTCCCCATAAAAGATCAAGTGTGTCATGTTGGAGTCCTCCTGGACTCTGCACTAACTGGGAAAGCCCAGGTGTCTGCAGTGTCCAGGAGTGTGTGTTACCAACTTAGGCTGATATGCCAGTTGTGGCCCTATCAGGAGAGGATGAACCTTGCCTCAGTTAACCATGCACTAGTGACGTTCAGGCTAGACTACTGTAACGTGCAGCATTTGAGGCTTCCTTTGAAGATGGTTCAGAAACTCCAGCTGGTGCAGAATGCGACCTCCCGGTGGTTAGTGGGGGTGAGCCAGTTTGATCATATACTACCTATAGTGCCAGCTACACTGCATATTTCCAAATCCATTTTAAAGTTCTGGTTTTGACCTTTAAAGCTTTAAATATTTTGAAATCAAATTCCTTGAAGGACCAGCTTCACCCATATCAGCCTGCCTGCATTTTAAGATCATCAAGAGAGGCACCCAACTGTGAGAGCAGTTAGATGGTTGACCACATGTGAGAGGGCCTTCTCTGTATGGCCCCACCAGGGCCGTGCAGGGGGGGCAGTGCGGCCAGTTGGCCCGGGGCCCATGATTTTGAGGGAGCACTCCGATGAGGAGGTCCCCCCTAGCTGACGCTACTGCTTCTGTAGCGTAAGCGGCCCATCGAGAAGCCTTGCAGAAACAGTGCAGAAGCCGTCCATTGAGAATACCACGGTCAGACTACAAGCTCCAGAGGGTCATGCCACATGCAGGGCGGAGATATACTTGCCTTGAGGTATTGTAGAACAGGTTTAATATGAAGGTGTTATGTCGAACGGACATGTTGGTGGGCATACCCCCTTGGGGTGGCCATGTTGTCCTCCTTTTTTTGAAATGGAGGGGCACACACCTCCCATCTAGCCTGGCAATATTACAAGCTCTGCACGGTTCTGGGCCCCACACCTTTGGAACAAGCTCCCATCGGAGATCCACCATGCTCCATCATTGCAGGCTTTTAAAAATGCATTGAAAACATGTTATTTCATGCTAGCCTGCTCTTGTTTCTGGGTTTTATGGTTGTTTTTTATGGCTATTTTTATTGATTGCATTTATGTTTTTTATTGCTTTTAATAGCTTAATGGTTATGTGTTTTATTGTTGTATGCTGTCTTCAGAGGGTTTCTGCCCTTAAAGACAGCCAAGAAATATTTTAAATAAATATTATTAAGAGTTGAACAATCAGTTCTTTGGGAGTATCTTCTAGAGATATATGATCACCTTCCTCCTGTTATCTTTCAGGTAGATCCTTCTATATTCTTTTCTTTTTAAATCATCCTTTTAAATGAAAGGGTAGAATACATTTAGATTTCTTCTTAATGGCCATTTTTTGATCTTGGTTGGGTGACATAGAAATTGTTTGCTTTCATTGTTTTTCTGCTTATCTTTGTTGTGTTATTAATTTTAATATGTTTTAAATTGATTTTAATAGATATTATACGTCACTGTGGAAAAAATATTGCAGGGTGAAAGGCAGTGAATGAATTTCTTAAATAAAATAAATGAAATGATAGAATACACTTTGAATCTTGTTGCCAAAATCTCTCCTAAACAAAATGTGAACCCTATTTCGGGGCTACTTCTCAAGTATTTCCAGAGGAATTTTGAGGGAAACTAGAAGAATTTCAGCCAGAAAAGCAAATTTCTTGAGGGAGCTTCACCTATCACTACAATGTCCCTGGATTTCAACCATAGTTTATTTGAAATTGAATTTGGAGGTTGTCCCACAAATACAGATGTCAGAGGAATCTGTTTGTGGGGTGGAGTTTGACGGGTTTTCCTTGGCTCTGCCCCTCAGACATGTTCCAGTTCCCACTGTGGCACCCAACTCAATTTGTATCGAGTCAGGCCAGTTTACAGATTTTCCAAGAATTTTGCACTTTTCAGGTCCCACAATTTGCTCAAATTATGGCCAAATTTGTGCAAATTTGGCCATAATTGCAGAACAACCCCCCTCAAAAGATGCACAAAAATGTTCCTGGAATTTGAGAAACAGTCCACAGCTTAGCTCACAGACAGAAAGCAAGTTGTACATTCTATGTAATATAGTCCTACTTCATCTGGGCACGGTTGATGAGGAAGTCTACAGAATTTGACAATAAAAGGTGATCAACAATGACAATATTAGCATAAACATGGCTGACGCCCACTGATTTTGCATTCATTCTGGATTGAATAGTAGTGACAATAACCTTTATCTATTTATTTTTATTTCTGTCCCACATTTCTGCCAAAAGCTGTCATAACTCACAGGAGTCGCAAGATAAGCCATGGCTAGTATCGTGAATTAACAGTCCTAGGTCAATATGCCAGAAATATCCATCGGGAGCCAAGTTAAACAGTATAGGTTTCAGGGAAACGTAGAAGAGTAGTCGAGGTCTTTCCAGGGTCAGATATTGTTCAACCAAAGTCACAGAGCTGGTAGGCAAGTGACTGGGACAGAGCACAAAACAAGACAATTGCTTCCAGCAATCAGCCAGCGTTTCCAGATGGCCTTATATTGGGATGTTGATGATGGAATAAGGTCAGCTACTCTGGGTTGCAGCCAGCTTCTGTCTGCTCGTGTGATGGACCACTCCCCAAACACTCTGAAGCTCAGCTGTTCAGCCTTCCTGCTCCATCCCAAATGAAGACACAACAAAAGCCATCAAGGCAGTGCACAGCAAATCAGCACAACCAATAAACTAGGGGATGTTGTGAGCACCCAACTAAGCCTGGGAGTCCGATGGACACCCCAAGTCTGCCCCCCAACTCAGTCAGGCACATTTTGTGTCAGCGTGGATCCACACTCGAGCGCTTCTCGTGGCCCCTATGAGTGCTCGGCATCCACCAGCCCTCGCTGCCAAAATTGCGCACTTCCCCAGCTGCATCAATGGCAGCCTCCATTGACACACCAGGGGAAATGCACAATTTGAGCCAAGCCTCAAATGAAGTTCATGCAACCTGACAAGTGAGACCAGATGGAAGGGGTGATGAGGCAGGCATCCACCAAGTTGGATGTGGTTGAGTTCTCCCACCCCCTACAAGAAACGATAAAAATAATAAAACTTTGTAAAAATATTAAAGTCACACTAAAATGCAAAACAAACAAACAAACAAGCAAACAAAAAAACACAAATGGGATGTATGCACAGAGTGAGATTCAGACACATGATTTCTCTCTCCATCCATGCCCCAGTGCAATCTGAAGTCATGCATCCCATCAAAAGCTGCAGCTATGTGGCTATGCTCATCATGAACCTTGGCTCCAACAGGAAAAGCAATACCATATTCCTCTATTCCAGGCAACCCATGGACAGAATAGAGGACAGATCTATCAGCAACTAATCACCATATTGTTAAATAGAGCCTCCATGTTCAGAGACACTATACCTCTGAAAATCAGATGCTTAGCCGGAGGACGAATATCAGGAAAAGGCTGCTTGTAAGCTTCCCAGTGGAATTCAGCTGGTCTTTTACACATTACACAGAACGGGAAAGAATGTGAAATAGTCTGGGACTTTGAGCAATAGCTTAGTCCAGCTCACATTAGCAATCTGGTCAGCTCTTTGGCAGGATACAATAAAAAGCAAGAGAAGACTGGTCAGCATTGTAATGAAGAAAAAAATTCTAAACAACAGCCTAGCAGCCTACACAACAGCAAATTGGTCAATACACTGATTGGGGAAGACGTCATAATAACCAAACTACGAGTCTAAAACAAAGGTGAGAGTTTTCAGCAAGTCAAGGCGTTAGCGGTCATAGCAACCCGAATGCCATTTTAACCATCCCATTATAGCTTCAGTCAATATTCCTAGCCATTGTTTGGCAGCCCACTAGCTGGCCGAGTAGAAGAGAACGTTTCTAAGAACATAATTGCATTTTCAAACTGTCCTAAGGAAGATTAGAAATGATGGTTACATAACAGGATGAGCTCCCTTGGGAACGAATGGAAAATATACCAAATCATATTACGACCTTCAAGTTGCATGTACATTATAATGGACCGTGCCTTGCAAAGAAAGGGATAAGCAGTTGTTTGTGTCCGAGCTTGGGGGAAAAGAAAAATTACACAGCGTTCTAGGATTATTATGGATCTTGTCAAAATGACTCCAGAGGCAGACGGTGGGATTATAGCAAAATCGACTTCCTCTGGACGATTTTAATGAAAAGTCAGATTTCTGAGACAACGGTATAATAATGTCTCCACTTTCCCTTGCAGCCTGAAGCATCTATTTCTTTCTTTCTTTCTTTTTCCGGCATGTCTTCTCAAGCTCTAATCTGTTCTTTGATGTTCTCCCCCCACCCCACCCCACCCCGTCCTGCACTTCCAATAAAGCTTCTTCCTTTGGCATACATATGATTTTCCAACACACCATTATAGCCATGACATGTCAGGCGAAGATCAAAGATTCATGCTGCTCACTTGTCCCTGGGAAAAAAAATAACACCCAGCAGTTTGTAGTTGATCTGTAACATCCAGTAGAACATACTATAAAATTACCTATGCTGAATACCAAAATGATCACATAAGTTCTTTGCAGATATCCAGGAAGAACAGAATATAATTAATATATGGGTGAGGAATTATTCTCAGGTGTTGATGGACAAAAAAGTATCTGGCACGTTCGTAAAAGATGCACATACAACTGTTCTGACGTAAAATATAGGAGACACACACACAATGTTTTCCATCTGTAGTTGAGCATAATGCTCCTTACATACACGATGAGCATTATGCTCAATGAGGTGTCCGGGGGGAGTTGGGTTCTTTTCCCTTTTTCCTTTTCCTTTTCTTTTTCTTCTCTTAAAAACAACCTTACACCTCCTGAGCTAATATGCAGATTGGGGAAATTCATGACACATCTACACCATGCAGGCTATAACACTATGAAAGTAGTATGAAAGCGGTTGTCAGTGCACTTCAGTACTGCTATAAAGCAAGTAGTGTAGATCCTGCCTCAGTTATCCTTCCATTTTTTGCACCTCCAAAATTCAGCAGTGCAGCGATGGGGGAAAAAGTGATGAATTTTGTTAAAAACAAGGCATGTCGGCATTGCGGTGCTCCTCGGGAGGTGGAGGAAGGTAATGGCCCCTGGTGGAGTTTGGAAGGGACGCCACTTCACCCCTAGATGTTGCCCCATGCCTGGGCAAAACTGACATGGACCCAAAGTAGACAAATCCATCCAAACTTACTAGAGGCCCTTTGGATATTTTCAGCCCCATTCTGAAGAACATTGCTTTCACACAGATCCCCCAAAACAGTGGAAACAAAAGCAATAGGACCCCACCTCTCAAATCTGGTAGATATAGTCCCTGCTGCTTTGTTAGTTATTTATAAATGCTTGTGAATGATAACCCCACACACGCACAAGAAAGGACTTCCGAGGAAATAACATCAAATCCACACATGGCAAAGGCATTGAGGAGTTCAAATCCTCAGGGGACTGATAGTGTTTTTTATGAAAAAAAGAAGTTTTCATATCTTTGATTCTGCCATTGTCAAATGCATTATTACGACCTTGTCTACACAATTTCCCCTATCAGCTGCAAATGCCTTACCTTTAATAAAAACTATTTAATAGCTTGCGTCTGTGTGCTCCAGACACAATGATGTACGCTGCAACTCTCAGTTCAATACTCCTGGACTCCTGGTAATTGTAAGCATGTGAGTAGACCCAATGAACTGGTTCTATATTTAATGCTCCTGATTCAATATGTTCCTTTTTTCACAGTGGAACGACCCACCCACCCACCAAGATTTCATAGGAACTGATCTAACTACAGGAAGCAGGTGGCGGGGGGGGGGGGCAGCCGGGGGTTGTTGACTTCAACCGTGAGCAAGGCCAGATCTACACCAAGCAGGATAAGGCACTTTGAAAACATTTTGAAAACTGTATATGGAGTGTATCCTGGGCCCCAACAGTAGGCTGACCATATGAAAAGGAGGACAGGGCTTGTGTAACTTTAACAGTTGTAGAGAAAAGGGAATTTCAGCCGGCATCATTTGTATACAATTAATACCTGGTGAAATTCCCTCTTCATTACAACAGTTAAAGCTGCAGGGGCCCTGCCCTCTTTTGTATCTGGTCACTCTAGTATAGTGCATGCAACTTTAATTGCTGTGATGAAGAGGGGATTTCACCAGGAACTAATTGCATACAAATGATGTCGGCTTATATTCGCTTTTCTCTGCAATTGTTAAAGTTACATGAGCCCTGTCCTCCTTTTCATATGGTCAGCCTACCCACCAGTTGTCACTACTGTTATAAACCGTTTGAAAGCAGCAGCGTAGATCCTGCCCGTATTACAATATGAAGATAAAATCCTGTTCTTCCTGGCTTAGTGATGGTTCAGAAAGTCTACTAACCCTAAACCCACCCATCCCAATTCTGGAGTTCCAAATGACCTAGTCTTACTTCCAAACTGGACATGGTGTGTAGTTGTGTACTTAAAATTAAAAAAGGACAAAAAGCAATCTAGGCATAATTGTATGTATAATCGGTTTTAGATATATTGATTGTTTCCATCCAAGTAGTTAGTAATTTAAGGCCACTTCCTAAGACATTCCTTTATAATTCATTCCCACCCAATTGTTATCACTAGAAAGCAAATGGTCCCAAGTTATTTTAAAGAAAGGCTTTAAATAATTTTCGGGGCTATATCTTTGAAATGCATAATAGAAATTACTATATGTGCATCTCTCACCATGTACTGATTATATTAACTTCAGAAGAGTGAAACTGGATGTCTCGGATACACTCACATCTACAGAAACATCTGTGGCCTTATGGAAGCCTGAGCCCCTTTGTGAAACCCCTTGCCCCCGGTAAGTCACACAAAGTGGAGAGCAGTCCAGCAGACTCAATACATCTTCATGAGGTATCTATGGCTATGAAAAACATTGGAGCAGTTTCATGCTATAGCAAACAAAATAAATGAGTTTTCCCCTTGGAAAAGATTACATACTATGACATAGAAATAAAAGAATAGCTCTCCGATATTTTCAGTTTCCTGCCTCTAACAGTGCTCCAAAAGTCTGGGGAGTTTCTGCTAGGGATAGCATGGGTGTTCAATTGGGGCTTGAAACCCAGTGAGAAATTGGTCCGGACACCAGTTCACAGACCCCAGCATTTGTCCAACTTGGGGTGCAACCTCACTCTTCTCCGTAATTGTCCCGTTTGCACAAATGTTGGACTTAAAAGGGCAATATAAACAACATCACAGGCATTCGTGTAAATGGGACATTTACGGACAAGAACAAGCCTGAGTAACTGTCCCATATGCATGTTCAAAGTGCTAATATTTATAGAACAGAATTTTTCAAACTCAATCGCAAGCTCAGGAATATGTGTGCTTTGCGCAAAAAAAAAAAAGTGCCTGTAATCACAAGTTCTGATTTGGGGCAAGTTCTGATGCTAAATGAAATTCTTGTACAACCTTAGCTAGGCTGACCATCTGAAAAGGAGGACAGGGCTCATATAACTTTAACAGTTGTAGAGAAAAGGGAATTTCAGCTAGAGTCATTTGTATGCAATTAGTTCCTGGTGATATTCCCTCTTCATCACAACAGTTAAAGTTGCAGGGGCCCTGCCTTCTTTTGTATATGGTCACTCTAGTATAGTGCCTGCACCTTTAACAGTTGTGATGAAGAGGGAATTTCACCAGGAACTAATTGCATACAAATGACACTGGCTGAAATTCCCTTTTCTCTACAACTGTTAAAGTTATATGAGCCCTGTCCTCCTTTTCAGATGGTCAGCCTACCTTAGCCAAGGATCCCTCCTAATCTTTGTTAGGGATGTTGTGGGCATCCATTTTGGGCTTGAAGCTCAGAGCTTTCTCATCGACTCAGCCCCCCCCCCCCCCAAACTGGAGTCCATGGACCATCACACTTGCCTGACTTGGCACGCACCGAACTGGGCAGGCACAGCAGGCCCCACTCCTCTGCCGAGCTGCAAAATGGCAACTTGGCCTTTTTCATAACAGGCTCTTTTGCAGAAATGGCAACTGCTGAGCTGGAAAATGGCGGCTTAGCATTTTTCCTAAAGGGCTCTTTTGCAGAAATGGCAACATTACAAGCCATTTAGGCCATTTACACCTCTAATTTTGCATAAATGGCCCATTTATAGCCACCTTTTGCACAAAAGGGCCCTTTATGAAAAAGGCTGAGCCACCATTTTTATGCAACATGGCAGCTTGTCGAAGGAGTAGGAGGCTGCATGCCACTCACTGGGTGCCTGCAGACTGCCTAGCAGCTCAGTGTGTGTGGCAAGCAGAGTTGAGTGGTCAGCAGGGGTCCATGAAATCACATGCATACCAGATAGAGGTGAGTCCATCCATCCCTAATCGTCATTGGACCAATCTTCCAGAACAGAGGTAGTGTGACTGAGAAATTCTGGGATGTGTGCGGGTGAGAGAGAGAGAGGGAGAGAGAGAAGGGATCATTCTCTAGACTTTTGAGCAGTATTATGAGTGTGTCAGAAACCGCTCTTTTCTTTTTCTTCTTTCACGAAAAAGGCCAAGCTGCCATTTTGCAGCCCACTGCACTTGTCCAACCTTTAAAAGTGAAGTCGTGGCTCAGCAGAACCTTGCCACAATCACATGCTTTGCACTTTGAGAATGGCTTGGGCCTCTAATAATCCTACATGTCATCACCAGGGGCATTCTATGGAAAAAAGATGGCTGCCTTCATGAGGAAGCTGTGATGCGGGCAGGCACTCACCTGACCAGTGGCTAACTTTTAAAGTCAGGGTGCAGAACCTCAGGACTGGAGGCCAAATCTGGCCTAACTGTGGCCCCAAGGTTGAAATGCCTCTCCTAAGGCTTAGATACTGGCAGTTAGGTATTAAAAAGTGGGGAGCCAGTTTTGGTACCTCTTGTAATGCAATTTCAATTACTAATACCCCCCTTCCAAATTGTCTGCCCCTCCCCAATGACACTCAAATGTGGCAGGATCAGACATGTAGATCAGCCCTCCATTTGTCATGTGCTTAAATTACATTTTTAGATGGATACATTAAAAAATAAAACACCAGGGCCAGATCTACACCAAGCATATGGTGGTATGAAAGTGGTATATAAAAGGCAGGAGCCACACTACTGCTTTATAGCGGTATCGAAGTGCACTCACAACTATTGGGGCCCGTTGACACATCCCATATACCACTATATCCTGCTTGGTTCGGCTCCTGCCTTCTATATACCGTTTTCATACCACTATATCCTGATTGTTGTTGATCTGGCCCAGGACATATTACTTGAAATGGCCCTAATGGCAACAAGGGTAATTTCTAGGAGGAGCCTGACCAATGCGAGCAGAAGCCTCTCCAGCAACAATCTGGAAACTCTCCGCAGAAAAAGGGTTCCACAGAATGGCAGAGCCCAGATGGCGAGATGCTGAGAAGAAGCTGCTCCTCAAGTTGATGCCTTGCGCTGCTTGCAACAGGGCTCAACAGCCTGCTCTCGCCTGCAGTAAACAAAGCATGTGGATTTCCTGCAGCATACGGAGCTTCGGAGAACAGGCCCAGGTTTGCATTTATTCGAAGACAGCTTCTTTAGATGCTTCTGACATGCTGAGTGCAATTACAGTCTCTCCCTTTGTATTTAAGAGTCGCCATCTGCACTGCCAGTTATTTCAAATATGTAATTTGCTTTGATTAATTGTTTGCTGAGAGATCTGGCTGAGTCCCCAGGTAAAACAGAGCAGTAGACAGGAGACTTTAGAGAGAGAGAGAACAGGGGAAAGAGAGAGAGAGAGGTGCTTTCCAGTCTAACATTATCACTAGAGTAGAAGAATGAGTGAGATTTCAGGTCATCAAGGTTCTCAAGTATACACCCAAATGAGCACTCCCCCCCCCATTGCTTAATACGTGAAAATGCATACTTTTGGGGGAAATATACATTTCAAGGTGCACATTGGAAATGTGAAGCTAAGCTTGGGTATGTGCAAGCTTTTCCTAGAAAAGGCAATCGCATCCTAGTTCAGGGTTGTGAGTGGGAAATGTCGGAGTGATTTTTGAACTGAAACCAAATTCGATACCCCTAATTAACACTGTGGTCAATACATGGACCCACCTCCCCCCTTAACATAAACTTCAGGCGTCTTACTGAAATTCTATGGGTGACCCTTGAAATCCCACAGATATTTAGCCTGTGCAGGACTCACCTTGCAAGTGAAATAGCAAGTTGAGTTAATGAAAATTAGGAGCCACCTAGAGAAAAGTAAAGCCCCACCCCCACTCGCTAAATTTTCTAATGAAATCAAAATCTGTTTCATGTTCCTTGACATTTCCACAGCGGTTTCAAAGGGATTTCAAAATTAGCATCGAATTTCACTTAGTGAAATATGGTGGCAATTCTACCTAGAGATGGACAAATCCATTTCTATCTGGTCTCTTTCACTTTCACATGTATTCAATCATAAGTCCAATATGTCCAATTTCTTGACCAGTCAGTCATTAAAGAAACAAACCTCAACAATTGTATTTATATGCACTTTGTTTTTGAAAGAACTTTCCCTAATGCATGTATTTTTCTATGCACAGACAGTTTGGTATGGGATTTGAATGACAAATTGCATCACAACTTTCAGAGGAGTTAATAGGCTCTAAAATAAATGTGTTCTGATCTACATAGTTAGTTTGGGAAATGTGAGATTTTGGTTTACTTAAACATGTAGATCAAGCAAAAATCTCCAATATACCTAATTCTGAGCACAGTTGGGCATTTGTCCATTCAAAAGGCTTTGCTCCATTCATCATTCAAATATTGTTAATCCATGGTAGGATATTCGTATAATCAATGTAATTAATACAACAAATAAAGTAATCAAGAGATGTGATATTCATGCAAGTAACAATTAGATAGCTGTTACTGTGAAACAACGTATACATGATTGATTAATTAATTAGTAAATTAATATGCTTTTATTCCACCTTTCTGCGAAAGAGTTCAGAGTGGCATACACAGCCTGTAGTATGTATGAGAAGTATGATACGCTTCTAGGTTAAACTGTGATCAAAGAACAGGTGATCAATTGACAATATCGAATTGTCCAAGCCAACTCCAACTAGCATCACAGTAGCATCACAGATCCATAGGCTCTTGCCCACCTGCCTCTTCCCCCATTCCCTTTCCTCACCAGAAACTCAATGCTGTTTTATTCTCTTTAGAGTTTGTTACCAGTAAGTCACATGCTTCAAAGCATCATTGTTATTCCAATAGGTTGGTCCTTTCCCCCATTTCCTGATTTGCTATTCCCCACTCCTTTGCCTTTCCTTTCACTACTGAGGGCTGATCTCCAGTGTGGGATCCCTGATTAGCTGGGATCCCATGAGGCAGAATGAAAGAGAGAAGGGTATCAAAGTAACAGGAGAAGAAGTGGGGAACAGCCACTGCAAGTGGTCACACTCAGCCACGGAAAAGGTAGGGTTAAGCGGGGCATGGAAGGATCCTGCTTTCTTCACACAGCACATAGTTAAACTATGGGATTCACTACCACAAGATATGGTAATGGCTACCAACTTGGATGGCTTTCAAAGGGGGTTGGATAAATTCCTGGAGGAGAAGGCTATCAATGGCTACTAGTCTTGATGGCTATGTGCTACTTCCAGTATCAGAGGCAGTAAGCTTATCTACACCAGTTGCTGGGGAACATGGGTGGGAGGGTGCTGTTGCACCATGTCCTGTTGTGGGTTCCTGGTCGACAGCTGGTTGGCCACTGTGTGAACAGAATGCTGGACTAGATGGACCCTTGGACTGATCCAGCCGGGCTCTTCTTAGGTTCTCATGTACAATGATGGCTTTCCTTTTTTGGGGGGAGGGGGAATCAGGAAAACATATGGCCCAGCCATAATTTCAACCATATACTCTACAGTGACCCACATCTGTCCTTTTGATGTTGCCTGGCATATATATATATATATATATATATATATAATCTTTTTTTATGAGCCATACTTCAGGAGGGGAAAAATCTTGAAGCATAAAAATAATTATACCACAACAGAAATCACTGCATCAGTTCAAATGATAAAAGTTCAGCAATCCTTAGAGATGTCTTTAATCAAGTTTCCTGGGGGTGGGGGAGGAGGATGTTCTTTGCAATGCACATTTCCAGTCTTATGGTTATTATGCTTCTCATATTTGTAGTTTACATGCTGGTTTTAATCATGGTGTGATGAAAACTTGTTGAAAGAATAACTGTGATCATGAAAATTGCCAAACTGTGAAAAGTTCAGTAAAGCTCGACATGATTGTTCTTAGCTCAATATTTTGTACTTTCCAAATAAATAATAAAAAGATGACAAACCAGCAGATGCCATTACAGTCCAGGAAATCGGGAACACGCTCAATGACTTCATGTCATGTAAAGCTGACCACCGAGACTAGGAAAGGGGGGGGGGGGAAATCCATTTATTCAATTTCTCATGTTTGAGCCACTATGCAAACTGAAGCTATGATATCCTTTGAAATTCACACTTCTCTAAATTTTACAATGGAGTTCTCCAAACAAAAAAATGCATACCGAAATACATGTGCTAGGGAAAATAATATTAAACAAATCTTTGGATTAGGAAAAATGCCTGCACAACATGTATTTCTTAGGCAAAATTGCATACAATAATGCATGTATAAGGAGAAATAGGTACAAGAATACTTACAAATTCCCAAGCCTATATCTAACATTTTAATTGTCTATGTTGGGGATGAACCAAATTTAAGATTGGAGAAATTCGTAAAGCTTGGGACAAGCCAAAGTTAAGATTGGAAAACTGAGAAACCTGAAATTGACAGATTTGTCCGTCCCCAATACAGACTAAGCAGAAACTGTACATGCATGGACTGTGACCTTGTGATACTTGTACCCTTGATTTTTCAGGGTACCAGTTCATTTTGAAAAAGAAAACACAGCTACAGTTTGCACACACGCGGTCTCTCTGCATAAATTGAGGGTGAGGCTAGCAGGTACGATCCCACACGCTGCCGTAGCGTTATGCATTCATTCTCCCAGGGTTCTCATCTGAAGAAAAGAAAAAAAAAGCTAACATACTGAAACAACTTGAGAGCTACAGATGCCAGTGAAGTTCTCTGGATGCAGGCCCAGACAGTAGCTTTGGGAGTTCAGTAATGCTCATATGAAAAGCCTCTGAATCCTTCTCTTATCTGGCTCAGAATTAAAATCACCAACCATTTTTTGTTGAAGGGGGGGAGAGTTGCATTCACTTTGAATCTCCCCCCATGGAGACTGATGGCTCCTATTTCAGATGGGTCATGTATCTGTTCTGGGTTTCAGACAGAACTCTAAAGGAGCTATCCAAAGTGCTGAACACCATCCCCCAAATGCATTCAGCACCTGGTGTAGGTCCTGACTGAAACCCAAAGCACATTCATCACCCCACTGAAAAAGGACCACCAGACTCAGCTGATCAACGTCACCACTGATTTCAAATGGGAGAGTAAAGAGGCTTGCAATGAATCCATTCTCCCATGCCCCACTTTTCTGGAAATATTTTTGAACAAAGACCATGCCCAGACATTGCTAGGCTAGGGATGGACAGAGTGACCTATTTCACACTGACGTGAGGAGTCAACATTGCCATCCATCCCTGCTTGCCGGGCTGCAAGAGCCCCTGGAGGGCTCAGCAAGCAGCCCAGGAGCGCTCTGCAGCTGTCCGCTCCTCAATGCAAGCCGCCATTTTTATGCAAGATGTCGTCTTCATTATTTGCGTATTTGTAATGTTGCGCAAAATGGCAGTCATACAGGGCCATTTCCGCAATACTAGAGGCATAGAGGCGTTACGCTGCTCATGTTCCAGAAATGCCCCTTTACGGTCACCAATTTGTGCAATTTTAAAAATACAACACATACATCTTGCGTAAAAATGGCGGCTCACATCAAGGAGTGGGCAGCTGCGGGCTCTCTCTGACTGTGCAGCACTCAGTGTGCATGTCCGTGAGTGCATTGCAGGTTGACAAGGGTCATCCGTTGGATGCCGCCCCCATTTCAGGCACTCGCGACATCCCTAGATGATAAAATCTGCATTTATGTACCCATTCCAGGCTGACTCAAACTTCCACTACCTAGGTCTTGTAGGAATCACCTAAAGCATGCAAGGCCAGGTCCTCCCAGGCTTTTGATTGGCATTTCCCTCTCTTAGAGCTGCACAGCATCCCTCTCGGAAATACTTTGCCTCTGGCTGTATGGCCAAGAAGGATGACAAATGTAAGCCACAGGTCTTTATGAGCTTGGCTGGCATCCACCTCGTGAGCACTCAAACCGCCACTTGCACAGTCTGCCCCAGTGAGATGGGCAGCGCAAGCCTCTTCTGAGTGTTCAGGGGGCTCACAAGTCCTCGGCAGCCACCCACCCTTTTACCCCCTCTGCCTAATGGTAGTTGTCATTCACATAAAAAGGGGAAATGCATGATTTCCGGAGGGTCTGGAAATTGTGCATTCCCCCCCCCCATGCTAATGGTGCCATTAGTGTGGAGGGGAAAATTATAGACTCTCTGGAAATTATGTGTTTCTCTCTCCGCTGCACCATTGGGGGCCTTAAACCCTAACCCTTAAAGGCCCTCTTAACACAAGGCTACCCTGCAACAATAGAGTTTTTAAGGAGCCCATTGGCTTGGGGAGGATGCTTTCTGGAGCCCCCGTAAAGTGCCCATTTTCCCTGGCTATGCTAATGGGGGTCGCCATTATTGTGTCCAGGGGAATAGTGAGTTTTCCGGAGGCTCTGGAAAACACGCTTTCCTGACCTAAAGGCCCACTTAACGCAAGGTTACCTTGCATTAAGAGGGCCTACACAGCCCTGATTGGAGCGGGGGGGGGGGGGTGTAATCATGCATTCTGGAGTCTCCAGGAAGTGCACAATTCCCCTGGCCACTCTAATGGTAGCTGTACTTTCCCAGGGTGGACAAGCATGCTCATGAGCCCTCAGGCACAGGTCTGACCTTGTGCCAGGCATTTCCAGTTTAGTCTGTGAGGAATCAGATTCATGGGAGGGGGTCCGGTGCCCTCGGAGACCCAACCAAACACTGGCAGCATCCCTACTCAGGAGTCAGATGTTGGTCTCCTGCTTCCCCTCACCTGTTTTGGTGAGGTTACTCATAGGCTCCTGAAGGGTTGTCAGTGGCATTCCTTTGGGGGGGGGGGGTAAAACTCATTGAGATGTCTTTAGTTTGTCCCCATGTACTTTGGTCCACCTTCTGCAGCAGAGCACAACCAGACCTGCATTAAGTCTAGGTCAGATTTTCCGTATTTTTAGGGTGCGCAAATAACACCCGAATTCTGCACAAATTTGCAGAATTTGCACAAATTTTAGCTGCAATTTGCAAAAATCTCTATTCACTCAAATTACAGCTCAACATACACACACACACACACACACACACACAAGTTTCTGGAAATCAGAAAAAAGCTGCCACCTGCCAAGGCAAATCAAGTTGGGCATATGGTGGAACTCCATCGAGCAAAAAGAGACATGGATTTCCCAGTGACGAACATCCCTATTCCTGATGTTTTAGGCAATTGTTCATTTTGTTTTAAAAGCATCAGCCATTTTTTGAATTCCCTCTGCTTGTTTTTGTTTTTGTGTTTTTTAATAAATATATTGAACTGGAAGCTGGGGTTGATTTGATTCTCTTACTGAGGTTACACCTATGCCCTGGACTGCTTAGTAAAAATACACTAACCTGGCTGGGAATGTGACAAAGTGGCCTAGGTAGTGTTGAAAGTCACCCCGATAGTCTACTGAGTTTGATATAGAAAGGGAGATTTCAGTCCAGCTTGGGAAAGAACAGGGGACATCTGCCGTTCTAAAGGCCAGGCCTGACGCTCAAAACAGAATGGTGTACGTGATACAAAGCCATCAATTCCCCCTTGTCATGACCATGATTCTTCAGATTTGATCCCTTGACCTATTATCCTCCCTTGAACTTATTTTCAATTCACCTGAAGGGTCCAAAAGGCCAGCCAAAGAGAGTGGCGAGGAAAATCTACTGATCAGGTGTCGTTGTTTACCTGTTTGCTTGAGCTCAAGAGGCAGAAAAGGTGGTTTGATTCCCAGCTATCACACATCTAAGTTTCAGTGAGCCAGCAGAGACAGGACTCTGGCCATTGTTTGAATTGTAATAATTAAACTCAAATTTTGGGGCACATAACCAGCTCTTAGACACCCCAATAGTTAGGTCTCTTTGTACCCAAAGAAGCCTCACTTACTCTCATAAGAAGCATCTTGTGACACTCCCCCATCTTCCTCCCTCTTCCCCCTTTCTTTCTCTCTGCCCCCAACTTCATCACACACCCCAGACTGTGCAGCTATGGAGCGGTAACAAACCCCTTACTAACTTCTTCCCAACAAGTCTGCTACTTTGCCAGATATCACCTTTTCTTCTCTTCAGTCATTACCCTCATTTTGCTAGAGAACCCAGCCAAATCGCCCTGCTTCTTTTCTTGTGCCCAGGCTTATGTGTATCCAAGGAGAGGCAACTTGCAATCTGCATCTTTTTATAGGGATGTCACGAGTGCCCGGCTGAGTCTCCGAGAGTGATGGACTCCCCTGCATCTGCCCTCCTCCCCACTGGACCCAGTCGGGCTCACGCAGCGCGAGCCCCTACGATCACTTGGCAACTGTCCACCCTCGCTGCTGATATCAGGCACTTCCCACCACTGCATCCCCGGTGGCCATAAAGGCCCCATTTACACAAGGGTAATAAATGGGACCTTTATGGTTGCCAATGATGTAGAGGGGGGAGTGTGCAATTTCCGGAGCCTCCATTAGTGTGTTCACGCCTTTACCCTTGCGTGCATGGGGACTTCACAGCCACTCATCGGGCCAAGCTGAGCCTCAAAGAGGCTCACATGCCCCAATGAGCTTGCCAGACAGTGGCGATGACAAGGTGAGCCTCCAAGGAGGTGAATGTGGATATGTTCGCTCACCCCTAGCCTGCATCAGCCTCTGTTTCCTTCCCCTGGAAGTCATGACATTGATCACCCCGCTTGTCTTCCCACTGCCAGGACTTCTCCCCTCTCCCCTCCCCTTCGGCTGGTCACTTACACCAAACCATTGTTTTCAATGTGTCTGTCTTAATAATTAGACCTGGTATTCTGTACAAATTAACAGTAATCCTGTAAAATGCCTGTTGCCATGACCTGATCTCCTGAATGCATTTTTATTAAATCCTTTTCAATAAATTAGTCCTAGGTGAAGCAACTGTGTCTTCCATCTCTAAATCCTGTCAACCCCTTAAGGCGCTAAGCTTTGGGATGCTCAATGGTCAGTGCTTAAAAGATCTCTTCAAGTGTCAAGGCTGCATGTCGGAAAGTGCACATTCAGGTATAGCACAACAGGATGCCGGCTAACAGTAGGACTGAATGAAAAATTTGATTTAGTTTGTTAAGCATCAGGACTTGCCTTATCTGTATCTCCCAATGCTAACATGAGCACATATTTTTTTTCCAGGCAAACTTACATATTTCTGAGCTGGAAAAATGTGAAATTAGAAAAATGTGTGATGTGAAAATGCATATTGGGGGGAGCATTTTCATGCTTTAGTCAATGGAGGGATAGTCCATCCCCAGGGCTCTCTTTCGCCACATATAAAAAGCATAAACCAGTCATCTCCTGTGGGCAGGCTAGGGGATATTAAAAATAAATTTGTGTGGTGGTGAGATTACCTCTGAGGAATATTGACAAAGTGTGTCTTGCAGCCTGTCCTACGTTGGATGTGCAGAACATACTGGTTTGTCACAAGGCTTCACCCAGGGGAAGGGGATGGTGCTGCGGGGGAGCCTCTACCACCCCCATAAAAGTAATATCCATATATTTGCACAAGGTCTACTTTGAAAGCCTGCAACTGGGAAACTGTGGGTTTGGATTGGTACAGAAATCAGAGGAGCTAATTGATCTCAAGAGGAGCTCAGCCACTACTAATGAGGGAATTAGTGGATGATACTTCGGGAGCTATTTCGGATAAAGCCGCCTTCCTGGATTTTATAAATTCTAGAAACAGCCAAAATACTTACAGATACTGATAGCTATAAAAAGATTAAAAACAATGGTTCAGCTGAGGCAGGGACAGCAAAGCATGAGAAAAAGAGAAAATGTGCTAATGCTAAGTTTATTCTTTTTTTATTCTTTTTTTTTAACCCTAATGCAGAGCACATCAGAAAGGGACATAAATCATTGTGAGTATTTTTGCTTCCTCTGCATGAACCCTCTGAGTTCCATGAGTATGCCAGTAGAATTTAATTAAAGCTATCTTGAGTGAGACCATGGGGTATATACATTGTCTATATGCAAGGTCCTTCAGGGATTATTATATGATCCGCTCATCAAGCTGCTTAGAATTCTGGCCCAGAGTTGTCCTTCCAGTAATGCTGACCCATCCTATCTAGCATCATGGGCACCAGCCAGCCATATTAGAACACAGTAAGTGCCATGCTGGATCAGACCAACAGTCCATCCAGTCCAGCACTATGTTCATGCAATGACCAACCAGCTGTCAACAAGGGACCCACAAGCAGGACATGGTGCAACAGCACCCTCCCAACCATGTTCCCCAGCAATTGGTGTATGTAGGCTTCCTAGCTCTGATACTGGAGGTTGCACATGGCCATAAGGACTAATAGCCATTGATAGCTTTTTCTTCCAGGAGTTTATCCAAGCCTCTTTTAAAGCCATCCAAATTGGTGGCCACTACAACATCTTGTGGTAGTGAATTCCATAGCCTAACTGTGCACTGCATGAAGAAGTCCTTCCTTTTATCTGTCCTGAACCAATCAGCTTCATGGGATGACCTTGGGTTCTAGCATTATGGGAGAGGGAGAAAAAGTCTCCATATCTACATCCTCCACACCCTGCATAATTTTGTACACCTCTTTCAGGTCCCCTCTTAGCCTCCTTTTTTCCAAGCTGTTGTAACCTTCCCTCATGCTCCAGTCAGTCCCTTGGTCATTTTAGTTGCCCTTTTCGACCCTTTTTCCAGCTCTACAATATTTCTTTTTTAGGTGTGTTGATCAAAACTGTACACAGTATTCTAAGTTTGGCTGCACCATTGATTTGTATAAAGGCAGTATAATACTGGCAGTTTTATTCTCAATTCCTTTCTAATAACACCTAACATGGAATTTTGCCTTCTTTACAGTGGCCGTTAACTGGGTTGATATTTTCATTGAGCTGTCCACCGCAACCCCAAGGTCTCTTTCTTGGTCGGTAAATGCCAGCTCATATCCCATTAAATTATACTCAAAATTGGGATATTTTTTTGTCCCAGCACGCATCATTTTACACTTGCTTACATTGAACCACATCTGCCATTTGGATGCCCACTTTCCCACCTTTGGAGCTCTTCACAATCCCTGTTTGTTTTAACCACCTTAAATAATTTGGTGTCATCAGCAAAGTTGGCCACTTCTCTGCTCACTCCTAATTCCAGATCATTTATGAACAAGTTGAAAAGAATTGGTCCCAATACCGATCCCTGTGGGATCCCACTCGTTACTTCCCTCCATCAGGAGAATTGGCCATTTATTCCTACTCTCTGCTTTCTCTTCTTTAACCAGTTACTGATCCATAAGAGGACCTCTCCCCTTATTCCATGACTGCTAACTTGCTCAGGAGTCTTTGGTGAGGAACTTTATCAAAAGCATTTCGGAAGTCCAAGTAAATGATGTCCACCACATCACCCCTGTCTACACGTTTATATGCCTCAGAGAACCTCACAAGCAAGATGCGAAAGAAACTTTGGGTTAGACCAAGGGTCCATCTAGCCCAGCGCTAGTAGATACTGATAGCCTTACCCTATGAATGTTCTAATCCCCTTTTACAGCCATCCAAACTTTGGTGGGTTCTAGCATCCCTAATGTGGCACCCATTTTACTGCAGTTCAACATGTGCATGCCAAACATGTGGATCTTTTCCCCATTTCTGCCAGGTAAGCATTTCATTATCATCAGGATTATCCTTTAGTTTGGGCTGCTCCATGGGATTTCAGTGCCCCATAGCATAGTGCTACTATGAACCTGGAAGTAGCTCTTGCTGCCTTCAGAAGTGAATTTTCTGTCACTGTAAATATTAAACAAGGAAACGTTCTTCTTAGGCTCCATGTTTTATTGAGATATGTCCATCACCCTTATTTTCTAAATGTGTGGAACATTCATTCCTAAGGTAAAGTCATGTATGCCAGACTTCAGCCCAGCCCAGGTGAGCTCGTACGGATATGTTATCAGACCAGGAAAATAGAGTTTATAATGGAAATTGTAGACAGCCTCTTAACTGTGGGTTTGTACTAGTGGGAACCATAGCAATAAAATGAAAGGCAATCACTCACTTCATTTCCCCAAATTGTACTGCTACAGAGGAATGTTTTTTTTTTAAAAAAACTAACTTTTTCACTCCACTAAATTGCCTTTTCTTCCTAAAGAATCAATTTCTTTTAAATTTCCTGTTTTTTTTATTCCTGTTTTTAGATCAAAACGTCATCTCTCCCTAACACTCAGTTGCCTAATAGATCACTCTAATTGTGAATCCGATGAGATGAAAATGGCATCAAAAATGCAAAAACTCAGAAGTTAGAACTGGGTTTAAGAAGGAGGAGGAGGAGGAGGAGGAGGCCAAGCTGTAGTTTGTCTGTCTGAGTTTCATTCATTCATTCATTCATTCATTTACTGAGCCTTCTCTCAGAATGCTCAGATGTCGGTACATTTGGAGGAGTGCTAGGCTGCCATGCCCTTCCTGCTGACCCCCCCCCCCATTTCTCAAATCAACTTACTCTTTCAAAGAAGGGAGAAACAGAGGCATCTCACAGGTGATAATGTGAGATGTGTGGTAGGGATGTGCATGCCCGAAAATACCGTTTTTTGTCGTTATCGGAATTTCGGACCAAACAAATTATCGTCTCTGATAATATCGTAGGTTAATCGTATCGTCTTCACGATAATTATCGGAAATCCGATATTTAATTTGCAGCCCCATTCTACCCTATAGAGCTGACTTTTTTTAGTAAAATGCCTATAACTTCTGTATTTTAAAAGTTACAGGCTTGAAACGTGGTCACAATGCTTATGGGGTATGCTTAAGTATGTGTATGAAATTTGAGATCGATGCCTCCAACCCTCGATTTTATATGATTTTTTTCCTTACTGTTCTGACTACTGTTCTGAAAGTTTTATATGATTTTTTAAAAGTTCCTGCAACTTTTTGACAGGTCTGAATGAACACACATGCCGAGCTGTCATTCTGATCTGTCAGAACTTAAATGATCTTTAATAAATTAATATAAAATCGAGGGTTGGAGGGATCGATCTCAAATTTCATACACATACTTAGGCATACCCCATAAGCCCTGTGACCAGGTTTCAAGCCTCTAACTTTTAAAATACAAACGTTATAGGTTTATTTATATGGCAGTCCGATAATCCGATATAATCGGGCTGAAAATTATCGGATCGGATATTTATCGGAGGTTTTTCTATTGTATCGTTCTTGTTAAATGCATGCATGATAAAGAGCATATCGTATCATTATCGTACATTTTAATGGTACGATACACATCCCTAATGTGTGGGCCCCATCCTTAAAATCTAGATCCCCCCCTCCATTTTGGGGCTGGTGGATGCATTTGGAATTTTAAGAGAGCAGCATGGGCATTCCAGAAATGGCTGACAGAGAGGGGGTGAGGAGCTTGCCCATTCATCAAATGGCTGCCATAGTGAGTATGGCCAGTCACAAAATACTCATTTCCCAGAAGGGAAACTGAAAGAAAGGGAACTTGTCCAAGAAACTGCATATTAAGCAGAGATGAGGCCTGAACTCCAAAACACAGAACCTCTCTTTTGAACCCAAATAATGATGATAAATATGATAGTTGGAGGGCAGCCCTTTGCTTTGCAGGAAAGTAAAACAACAACAACAACAACAACAACACATCTTACAAAATTCAATAAAAATCAGAAGAGCCCTGTGGGCATGAAACAAAGTGTAAATTACGTAAAATGAAAATCTAATCCTAAACTGACTGATGGGATTACATATGTTTGTATATATGTATTGGCATTAGTCAAGGGATGAACTTCACATTACTGGCTTTCCTAGTTCATCTCCAACATGTGCAGACTGCACACATCACTTGTCAAGCTAAAATAAGGCTTCTAGGTACAGGCCTCTAATTTTCCCTGAAGAAGCAAACTTTCACTATTGATATGCATTGTGTGTCCTCTGAGATTGACCTGCAGCACAGTGTTGTGTGCAAGGATAAACTGGTCAGAAAGAAAGAAGGCTACTGGCAGCTCCATTTCCTTTGGGGTAGAGTTAGAAGCTCCCAATCCAAGCTGCGTTGTGTTGAAGTTTCACTGAAACAGGTCTAGACAGACATCAGACAAGCAGAGATTCTGCGCAAGTAGCGATACAATTTCAGAACAGTAGTTAGAGAACAGCAAGGACTTTCTGGTCTACCCAGTCAGCTGACATAATCCACTCCTGGAGGCCATTTTGCTTTTCTCCGGGTGGAGAGAAGCCATTCTCTGCATGAAGAAAAGAACTTGGCCAGTACTTGGAGAAGTGACAAGGCACCCATTGAGTTGGGTGCCCCCTTTGCAGGCCATTCATCATCACAGGGATTCATCTCCATGTAGAGAGGGGCTAGAGGCTGAGGAATTGGTAGGGATTAGGTCTCCAACTCATGACAAAGGAAAGCCTTCAGAGGCTGGGTGGCAATCTCTGCAGAATGCATTCAGTCCACAGCGCAGAGGTTCCTGATCCCTGGTTGAAATTAAAGGTGCAGGCACTATACTAGAGTGACCATATACAAAAGAAGGCAGGGCCCCTGCAGCTTTAACTGTTGTGATGAAGAGGGAATATCACCAGGAACTAATTGCATACAAATGACACTGGCTGAAATTCCCTTTTCTCTACAACCGTTAAAGTTACATGAGCCCTGACCTGGATTTTATCTGGTCACCCTAGCTTTGAGCCATGTATGCAAAAAGCAGGACATAGGAAACAGACCTATATCGAGTCAGTCCATTGGTCCATCTAGCCCAGGCGACACTGACTGGAAGCCTTAGCTCTCCAGGTTTTCAGAAAGGTTTCTTTTCCACCCCTACCTGAAGATGCTGGGAATTGAGCCTAGGATCTTCTTCAGGGGGAGAGATGCTGTGCCAACCCTGTGCCATCAGGGTTGAGCTATTCCACCTGTTCCCCTACACCCCCCCCCCCCCCACACACACACACCTGGAGACTTTAAAAGCAAGGCTAATGCTGAAGTTTGGGAGGCGCTGCTTCAGGGGGAGAGATGTTATTCTAACCAAGTTTTTTTCCCCTTATCTGTTCTGTTTTGCTGTAAACTTGTATTTAGTATATTTTTGAGTATCATTGTGATATTGTTGTTTAGTATATTGTTAACTATTGTTGTAGTATATTGTTGAATATTTGTTGTGATATTTTTGCTGTAAACATGCATTTTGTAAACTGCCCAGAGAGCTTTGGCTAGGGGGCGGTATATAACTGCAACAAATGAAATGAAAATGAAATGCAATGCAATGCAAAACAATGCAAAGAAGCATGGCTTTAAACCATGTTTGAAACATGGCTTGACATTAAGGGACCCTAGAATGAAAATGGTTCTCCCTCTCTCTCTCTCTCTCTCTCTCTGTGTGTGTGTGTGGGGGGGGGGAGAAGCAAGACAACTTCCCTCAACTAGATAGATGATGTAACCAAAGGCCATTACAGATTTAGGGCTCATGCAAACCAAAAGTGACCTTTTAGGACACTGCAGTCTTGTATTTAGCTTCTCGCAGTCTGGCATCTCCATCTGGCAGATTCCAGCTGAACAAATGGCCAAAAGGGAAGTGGCTGCCACTTGGATGGACAGTACAGGAAAGCAAGAGGTGGGGTTTTCTGGGCAAGACAGAAGACTGTAAGGGACAAAATACTGACACGATACATTGATGTTCTTGCTCACATAGGAGTGAGCCATACTTGAAGGAGGCCGATTGTTGGTGGGCAGAGGGAAAATGAGAAAACGAGAAGAAGAAAATATTATTCAGGTAGTTGCAAAAATCTTTGGTGTGTCACAGAAGCTGCTTCAGCCACAAGGGGGAAAAAAGTTCTGCATCAACACATTTCAGACCAGCATAATAATAGACTTCCATCAGACCCCTGACATAGAATAACATATGAAAAACAGCACGAAAGGGGGAGATGTGAATATTGCTTGCTTCACTTCCCCATGCAAGTCCCTTTTGAAACATTAGATCCACAAATGCCCTCCCTCCCTCTATGATTCCTGCCTGTTACATCCAGGAACCTTGTCAAGCCACCCCAAGTTCATTCTAATAAAAGCCCCCACCCCCGAGTTGTTCAGTAAAGATTTAAAATGTCCAACACATTCAATGCCAACTTCATAAAACTAAGGAACTATAAAGCAATCCTAACCCCAAGATCCACAAGCTGGAGGGGGTTAGGAATCAGTGGAAGTGTCCCTCTAGGGCCAGATCTACATCGAGCAGGATACAACACTGTGGAAGCAGTTTGAAAATGATACATGGAATGTGTCATGGGCCTCAACAGTTGTCAATGCACTTCAATACCATTATAAAGCAGTAGTGTAGATCCTGCCCAACAATGGAGAAGAGGTCCACAATGGGGGCTATATCTCTCCCCTGGTATCTCCCGGTGAACCTTCAGGAAGCTCTGTGGGTATAGATCTACCATAAACTGTTTTTTCTGCTGAGAGTAAGTTCTGAAATGGGGCATCCTGGGGCAGGTGGGATAGGCATTGGATCCAGTAGATCGAAGCCTCCTTTGGTCTCTACGAGAGGCCCCTGGATTAGGCCTCTCACCCTTCATTGATACCAGTGCAAAGGATGATGATGGTGATGATGATGATGATGATGATGATGATGATAGGGATGGATGGATGGACTCACCTCTGCTCCCTGTTCGCTGCAATGCGCAATCCACTGCACCTCCTAATGAATGCTCAACAAGTGCCATGGGAACTCCTGTTCTCTTAGTGAGCTGCCACTTTGCATCAAAATCTTGGCTCGGGGTTTTCCAGGAATGTAATGTTGCATGAATGGTGGCCATAAAGGGGCCATTTACACAACATCATAGCCATAAATGGACTGGGGAGCAGGCACGGACAGTGGCGGTTGTTCAGCAGATGGAAGTGAGTCTGTCCATCCCTAACTGTGGTTGAAGTCTGTACATATCTGAACTTGCAATGTCATTCAAGGAACAACAACAAAAATGCATTCGACAGCACGTGTACATTTGAAAAATGCATATTAAAATATGTACTTTTGGAAAATGCCAGAAATATAGTTTATGCAATAGGAGATTAATATAAGGTTATACAGATTTTGGAAAATCCATGCCTCTACATTTGATGGATTGTCAGGTGCTTGTTCCATCATCTACTCGTTGACCGAATCATTTTCCCCAATTTCCTGAATTTGTGCAAATCCCCATTTGTGCAAATTTGTATTTGCACCGGCACTTGCAAAATGTGCAAATCCCCCACCAAAAATGTACATATTCATGCTTTAACCTATGGGGGAAATGTGCATTTCGGGCAAGTATTCTTTTATTTTATGTATTTTTTCTGTAACTAAATTTGCATAAAACTCCAGAAAGTAAAAGCAAAAAACTGGTCCACGTGTCCATGGAATCTGTGCCGCTTGCAATAAGCTGGTACACTGTGGAATCTGCAGGTTGGATTCATCAAAATCTGAACTCATTTGATTCTGTTGCGGATTTCTCTGACATCCCTAGAAGAATGTGTACATTTCAAAGGTGTGTACATTTGGGAAAACATCCATGCAAACATGCACGGATCTTTGTGAGAAAAATTAAAAGGAAGCTCACAATCTGATATTCATTTGAGTTGGAGTGAGCTTTGAGATGGAATTTGGAGAATTTTGAGTTTGCTAACTCACACATCCATACAGAAAGCCAATAAAAAATGTAGAAGTGTCTGATCAAATTCTAGCATTTACTATCAGAGATCCCAGGGCTTGAATCCTGAGTCTTGGACTATGCTACCTATTGAAGGCTGGAGCCTGAGAGAAATAATCAGAACTGGAAGAGAAACAAGACTTCAGTTGGAGCTGGGACTCCATCAGAGCCAGTTTCTTGCTCCCAGTAATCTGTCCATAGTCCTGCAAACCTTGTGTCTTGCCACCCTTTTCTCTAGAGTTGTATTTCTGACTGTTTGTGTGGGAAGCCTGTATAGCTCTTGCCCTCCAGGATCATGCTCACCACTTTGGGTTGGCCACCTCCTTGATTCCAGCCCTCCCCAGCATACCAGGCTATTGACAGGGCCTTCTGTTTCTATGGTCACCTATAAAATCTCTCCATCCCAGAACAGGTAGCCTAGAACTGTAGTCACTTCTGCAGAAGGGAAGTGCAGACTTGGGCCCTTTCATCACCTATGGGTGTAGAGGGAGAGAGGGGGCGATCCCAGACATACCTGCTTCCGAGATCGTCCTCCCCTTTCCAAATGGAAGAGCAACGTCCTGGCTTCTTCCCAGGACATTGTGCCATCGCAGCCACCATTTTTGTTTTTGTTTTTTGGAGAAGCATCCAGAGAGCACACTTGCGCTTCATCAGAAAAGGTAAGTAAAAAAAAAAAACCAACCGAAATCAGGGGTCCTACCTTCCCCCAGCCATCATGGGGATGGTGGACTTGCTCCCCCCTTCCCTGATGGGCATGGAGCTGCACAGCATGGCTCTGTGCCCATTTCTGGTGCCCACTTACTCGCAAATGATCAGGCACCAGGCGGGAAGGGTGCCCACACCTCCCGTGGTCTCAGGATGTTCCCAGGACTGTGGGAAGGATTGGTTTTCCCATGTCCATCCCTGCTGCCCTTGGGAGTCCCTATGCGTCATTTGCATGCACAGGGATGACCCAGGGATGGTCCCGGGTAAAAAGGTCAGTGTAGAAACAGCCTTAGTTAATGTGGTGCAATGAAAAGAGGGAGAACATAAAAATAGAAATTAGAAAAAAGATGGGCTGTACTGATCTGTTGGGTAGGAGGGTCATTTTCTCTGAGGATGTGATAGAAACCTTAATACTAGCCAATAATAATAATAATAATAATAATAATGGCCAAGGAAAAAGTAGAAAAGATGCTGAAGGGAATGATCCTCGGAATAGAGAAACATGTTCTGGATAATTTAAGAGCCAATCTTTAATGGTGACAATCTCTTATACCATGGCTCAAAAGTTTAATTCACTGAAAAGGATGTCCCTGGTCCCTTTGGCTTCTTTGCCTGGAACCCCTGTGCTACCAATCAACTACACAGCTCTAGCAACAATAAAGAAACCCAAGGAGCAACACCTCCATATTTTTTCCCAAGGCATCCGCATGCGGTAGACGTTATATATTACTGCATTTGCAAATCCAGCACGGCATCCATTGCCCGCAGGATTCCATTAATATCGGCAGTATGTTTTCACATGTAAATATCTCATAGCTGCAGCTGCAGATCAGCGTGCCAACTATGGGAACAGGGTTCTGAACAGTTGTGGCAGATCTGCCAGAGAGAATGATGGGAGGAAAGTGCCTTTTGCAGTTACGGCTGGCCTGAGCAATAGCTGGCATCTGGTCCTAAATAAATAGAAACAACATTCTCTTACATCCCTATCTGGCACGCTTCCCAAGTCGTCACTTAACCTGTCATTGTATGAAGCAGTGTTTTTGCCAAGGTACCTTCATTGGTTTTATAACATCAGATTGCACGCTCCTCAGTTCGACTGCGCTGACCCACCCTATAATCTCCCACTCTCTGAAACAATTAGGGATGATAGGATGTCCAGTTGGGGCTCAAAGCCCAGTGAGATATCATCGCCTTCCCCCCCCCCCCCCCGGATGCCAGTCTGCAGCTCCCAGCGTTTGCTCAGCTCAGAGCACACCAAGCAGGGTGCTATTTTCCACTCAAATGGCTGCTCGTTCTTTTCAGTAAGTATCCCACTTATGCAAATAGGAGCTTAAAGGGGCCATGCCTGCAACATTATGCCTTGCTGCTTCTTATGCCTGGAACATTGCTACATGGCAGTTTCTTCCTCTTTCCTATTTCTCCTGTCCCAATACCCAGTCATTTCCTAAAGCTTTTGGCTGAAACTCTTAATCCCCATCTCCTCTGGAAACGAAGCCTAAAGTAGGCTGACCATATGAAGAGGAGGACAGGGCTCCTGTAACTTTAACAGTTGTTGAGAAAAGGGAATTTCAGCCAGTGTCATTTGTATGCAATTAGTTCCTGGTGAAATTCCCTCTTCATCACAACAGTTAAAGTTGCAGACACTATACTAGAGTGACCATATACAAAAGAAGGCAGGGCCTCTGCAACTTTAACTGTTGTGAGGAAGAGGGAATTTCACCAGGAACTAATTGCATACAAATGACACTGGCTGAAATTCCCTTTTCTCAACAACTGTTAAAGTTACAGGAGCCCTGACCTGGATTTTATCTGGTCACCCTACCTTAAACAATAGCTTTAATCACAGTAGTTAAGCCAGAAAACAGAAGGCACCTTAAACCACAGCTTTAACCATGGTGAAAAAGGCAAAAGGCGTTATTCACTATGGTTAAAGTCATGGCTTAATGTGTCTTCTGAACACGGCCCTGCTTTCTGGCTTAACCGCTTTGGTTAAAGCCGTGGTTTAAGGTGTCGTTTGAACGGGGCCAATGTTGTCTTATATATTTATTTCTGTACACAACACCATGGACATGGATGGGATAACAATCATTATTATACTTTCCTTCGATTCCATGCCACATTCCTGGCTAAACCGAACGCTTTGAGAGTACAAAATGCATCTCATCCTTAAACCTCTGCTAGACACTACAATAGGGTGACCAGATTTTGAGGATCAAAATCCTGGACCCCCCCCGCCACCCCACCCACCCAAAACAACCCCCCTGCGTAGCCCCCCCCGCGCCGCCTCCCCACCCCCCCGCGCCGCCCCACCCGCCCCGCGCTGCCCACCCGCCCTGCGCTGCCCGCCCCGCGCTCCTTACCGGCTGGGGCGTCTGCTTCCCTCCAGTGCTCGGAATCTACTGAGAAACAAGCTTCCTGGCCTGTCTCTCAGTACTGCACCGGGTGATGACGTCATCACCCGGCGCGCTACTGAGGGACAGGCCGCGAAGCCTGTTTCTCAGTAGATTCCGAGCACCGGAGGGAAGCAGACGCCCCAGCAGGTAAGTGCCTCGCGCCGCCGCCCACCCCGCGCAGGCCACCCGCCTGCCCCACCCGCGCCGCGCCACCCCCCTCCTCGCGGGAGGAGAACGAGCTGTTTCCCGGAGGTTGCCCCCTGGGGCCCGGTCGGCCCGGTTTGGCCCATTTTTCCCGTTTAGGACCGGGAAACCCCGGGGGGTCTGGTCAGCCTACACTATAACAGCAAAATGGAACATCAATATAAAGTTTGTTTATTTATTTATATACCAAAAATGGCATTCCAGGCAGCCTACAGAACCAATTAAAATTGATTACAATTTTACATTAAAATGCAATACAAACATAACAATGAGAGAAAGAAAAAAGAATGATTAAAAACAGTACCCAACCCACTAGAACCACTTACAGGCCTTCTTAACTAAAGCAGTCTTCTCCTGCTGGTGGAAGGACATCAAAGAGAGAATGAACCTAGCCTCTCTTGGGAGGGAGTCCTACAGCCTGCAAGTGGCCATCGAAAACTGGACAACACAAACACTGAGAACTGTCAGGTCAAGTGAGGCATTTGTAATAGAGGTACCCTAAGACTTACACCACTCTCAGTTCTATTGGGATGATCTAGCTCTAGATGTTGGGCATGTTGGCACCTAAGGGTGTAGAGGGAGGGAGGAGGATCACACACTTTTTTGAACTGAAAAGGAGCTGCTCGGCCCCGATCCGCAGAAAGGTACATTAAAAAAAACCCTGCTCCCAACCCACACTTGCCATCCTGGGGGTGGCAAAATTGTTTCCCCCCCCCCCACCCCATGGGCATGGACCCATCCCGTGCAGCTTCAGGCCCAATTTAGCACCCAGGGTGATGGAAAAACTGGGATATCCCCAGTTTCCGTTCTCCCAGGGTTAACCCGGGGTCATCTCCTGGTCATCCCCGGTTAATCCCAGGATCCCCTGTGCATCATGTGGATGAACAGGGATGGCCTGGAGCAACCCCGGGATAAGAGCCTGGTGTAGACATGGACACAGACTCAAAAAGCCAGAGAAAGGACTAACAGGGTCCACCATATTATTTTGGAGAAGTGAGCACATTTAGAATTTTTGAGCGAGGGCCACGGATGCTCTCCAGACCTTGTAAAATTTTGAAGGTATCTATCATGTCTCCCCTTACTTGTCTTTTCTCTAAGCTAAACAATCCCAGGCATTGTGATCTTGTCTCATAGGGAAGATTATGCATGAATTACTTAAAAGCTAGATCTCCAGCTAGATCTCTAGCTAGATTTCCAACTAGACTCAGTACACACACACAGGCTGACACACAAACTCAGTGAAAATGTAAAATTGTTCTTTAGGTCTTGAGGAATGTGCAACTATCCACATTATTGGAGGTACAAAATGGAGATCTTCCACAACAGGAACAATTGGGGATTTATGAGAAATTTGTTTCGGCTCATTTTTAATCAGAATTTACACAGTTTGGGCCTTCTGGACAGAACACAGACTCAGACCCAGTCCATGGTCAAAGTCCATAGATTTCCAAGCATTTTGAAAAATGCACACAAATATGCTTTAATCAATGGGAGAAGATTGTGTACATTTCAAAGATGCACACCACTGTACATTTGGATAAATCTGAATGAAAATACACATGGATTTCCATGCAAAAAGAAGGGGGGAAAAGCTCCCAATCTGGCAAGGACGCGATGGAATTCAAAGAATTCACACATCCCTAGGCTTGGTAGTATTTCCAGCTACAAGGTTCTTAGGATCCAGAAGAACCACATAACCCACTTAAGTTTATAATCTTTTTGCCAGCAGCCGGATGGATGGAGACTCCTTAACACACTGAAAATGGAAATCACTGAGAATAGTAAAAAAAAAAATTCAATTAAGAGCTGCCCAGGAAGTCTGAACTCTGATTCACTCTATGGGGATAATCAAGTGGCCTGATACTGATTGAAATGAGTTGGAGAGAGATTAACCCACCCACATGCATGACGAAGTTCATCTGAATGCTTCCCTGGAATAGCTCTAGACCTTCCCAAGGAAGAATCCATGCAACTCTGAAATAACAGTTGCATGGATTTTCCCAAATGCCCTCCAGCAAAACTTGAAAATGCACATGCCATTCTTCATATTTAGTACAATACAAATCACGGTCCTTCTCCACACAGGCAACACATCAAGGGACTTCCTGAGCAATTGACACTCCTTACAGAAAGAAGCTTGGAATATCAGATCTTCATGCAAGTAAGCATCAACACTACCGGAAAATTTCATCATTCTGTAATCCTTATTGGTCACCAAAAGGCCTCCCATGCATTGCTATTCAGTGGACTGGACATGTAATAGCCATACTTTTTTTTTAAAAAAATAATCCATAGCAGAGAAATATTGATATGACGTTTGTAAAAGTGTGTCCGTTCAAGCAAATTTACAACCGGCTAGATACATTTTTTGGTCAGATTTTCTTTCTCGCCTTTTGCCTTGTCTGTTGCCAAGATGCAGACATTTGTTATTTCAATGCTACTAAACAAGTCAACGTGAAACTTCGCAACAGCAAAACACAAACTCTGCTCCTTTGGGGAAATATGTTATTCTCAATGTTGCTGCCTTTTGGTTATATTTTATGAACACACCAATAGACCACAGCTTTGGTTGTTGTTGTTGTTTTTAAAAAAATTAAGTTCACATGAAAAATGTATTTGCATTTTTGTGTGTATTTCTCATAATGCATACACAAGTTTTGCCTAAATTTTATGCTAGGAAGTTTTTCTAACATTATCCATTTTAATGTCATTTTTATGAATACATTTATTTATTTATTTATTTACTAGCTGATATACCCTGCATTGCTCAGGCCCCCTAAAATATATGTCTGTGTGGTAATCATCTTACAGTAGTAGGCAAGTGGTAGGCCAGTGAGTTAATTTTTAATCAAATTGCATTTGTTTCTTTTTTTCCTCTCTCACTCTCATGACAACCTGCAAGGTAGGCTATTGCTAGGCCTTTGAGGTAACTTTAAAATGAATTAAATTTGTTTCTTCTCTCTCTCTTTCTCTCTCACCCCCGACGCATGGCCAGGGCCACCTTAAAGCCACCACCATAATTTTCCTTGTCCCCACAGAAAATGAAAACTACAGCTCGCGGCATGCCTTTCACCGCAGTGCCTGACTTGCCTAATGGGAGTCCTTCCATTGAGACTCATGGGAAGTGAAGTCTGGCTGAGCCAGTCCACACTGCACTGTTCAATCGGTGCCCATAGGTAGGCCATGAGGGAGCTGCCTGCTGACTGACTGTTAGCTTGATTGCCATTGGCAATGGGCCCAGAACTGTACCCTCCTTCCCTCCTGCTCTCGATGGGCCCTAGTGACTGAGGCAGCTGACCCCAGGTGCTCTCCCTTCAGGCCCAGGAGAGTGAGCCAGTGCCAGATGATGGCTGCCAAAGCCTGATAAGCCTTCCCTCTTGCCCAAGACATGCTGGGAGTTGTAGGCATAAGCCTATGTCCCTGAATAATGTGTTAGTCTTTGAACACCATCTGAGGTGTGGTAAGAGACAACTGGAGAGTGGCCCTTCTTAGTTGTGGCACCTTGCTTTTGTATTTCTTTTTCCCAGGCAGGCTGGCCTAGTGACTACTAGGGATGTGCACTGACCCCCCGGATCGGATAGCGGATCGGAATTGGACCTGGGGGGACGGATCGGATCGGATCGGAGGATGGTCGGATCGGATCGGACCGGATGTCCGATCCGGATCGGACGCCATTTTGAATGCTTTTTCCCATAGCAAAGTATTGTTTTACAAAAACGCCTATAACTTTTTCATTTTTAAAGATAGAAGGATGAAACTTGGGCACATTGTAGACTGGTTAGGGATAGTTATCTGTGAGAAATTTTAGAAAGATTGGTGCATGCATTTTGTGGCAATTAATTTTTTAATAAATACCCAGGAATGCCTATAACTTTGTCATTTTTAAAGTTACACATATGAAACTTTGCCACATTGTAGGTGGTACCTTGCAAACTATGTGTGTGAAATTTCAGAAACATAGGTGCTTGCCTTGCATGGCAATTAATTTTAGAAAAATGGGTAGTAGTGGGGTAAATACAGTTACGCCTCCCATTTTTTTATTTTTAAAGATACAAACAGGAAACTTGGGCACATTACAGGGAACACTTGGCTTGATTTGTGTGTGAAATTTCAGAAATATAGGTGCTTGCCTTGTGTGGCAATTAAGTTTTGAAACAATGAGGAAAGAAACACCTATAACTTTGTCATTTTTAAAGTTACACACATGAAACTTTGCCACATTGTAGGTGGTACCTTGGGACCTATGTGTGTGAAATTTCAGAAACATAGGTGCTTGCCTTGTGTGGCAATTAATTTTAGAAAAATGGGTAGTAGTGGGGTAAATACAGTTACGCCTCCCACTTTTTTATTTTTAAAGATACAAACAGGAAACTTGGGCACATTACAGGGAACACTTGGCTTGATATGTGTGTGAAATTTCAGAAAGCTGGGTCCAGGCATCTGGTGGCAAGGTATTTTTGAAACAATGAGGAAAGAAACACCTATAACTTTTTTATTTTAAAAGTTAGAAGTCTGAAAGTTGCTCACTTTGTAGATGGGTTAGGGGTAGATATGTGTCAGAAATTTCAGAATGATAGGTCCAGGCATTTGATGGCTATGGAATTTTTAGATTAAAAGTTTCAAAAGTTTTTCCACGGAGGCTTGGTCTCCCCCTCCTCCCCCTCCCGCCTCCCGCGAAGAAAAAGGAAACACTCTCTCTCTATCTCTTTGATCCTTGCATGCAAGGCTGCAAAAACTGAGCTAGTATCCATTACAGAAGGAGAAACAAAAGAACTTGGCTCGTGTCTGCTTTCCTACTTTCACTTTTTACTCAAGCAGAACGGCTGATCCTAGCTCAGTTTTGCAGCAATTCGTGCAAGGATCACTCTCTCTCTATCTCTTTGATCCTCTGTTCCTCCCCTTCTCCTCCCCCTCGCCGGCGTTGTGTGTGCGCCCCGCCGGTGCCCTAGCGTGCGGGCCGGTTCCTGGGCAGCAGAGCCTCTGCCTGGCTGCTGTGAGGCTCCTGGAGGGCTTGACTAATGCAGGCTGTTGTGCTCCGCTGGGCCGCGGGGGTAGGTGATGATGAAGAGGATGATGGGGAGGGCGTTCAATGCGCCGCCACAGCTCCCTGAGGGGCGGCCTGAATGGCCCCTCCGCTCACCAACTGACAGCGCGTGCTCCGCTCCAGACACCCGGCCTCGGCCGCCAGGATACGCTGCCAAGCCCGCCGCCGCCGCCCACGCGCGCACACACACCACCCATCCATTATCATTTGGGCAGCCCTAATTAAGGAGCGCTCAAGAAATCACACACATATCAAGCCAAGTGTTCCCTGTAATGTGCCCAAGTTTCCTGTTTGTATCTTTAAAAATAAAAAAGTGGGAGGCGTAACTGTATTTACCCCACTACTATCCATTTTTCTAAAATTAATTGCCACACAAGGCAAGCACCTATGTTTCTGAAATTTCAAACACATGGGTCCCAAGGTACCACCTACAATGTGGCAAAGTTTCATGTATGTAACTTTAAAAATGACAAAGTTATAGGTGTTTCTTTCCACATTGTTTCAAAAATTAATTGCCACACAAGGCAAGCACCTATGTTTCTGAAATTTCACACACATAGTTCCCAAGGTACCACCTACAATGTGGCAAAGTTTCATGTGTGTAACTTTAAAAATGACAAAGTTATAGGCATTCCTGGGTATTTATTAAAAAATTGCCACAAAATGCATGCACCAATCTTTCTGAAATTTCTCACAGATAACTATCCCTAACCAGTCTACAATGTGCCCAAGTTTCATCCTTCTATCTTTAAAAATGAAAAAGTTATAGGCATTTTTGTAAAACAATACTTGGCTATGGGAAAAAGCATTCAAAATGGTGTCCGATCCGGATCGGACCTCATCAGATCGGATCGGATCGGAGGTTGGTCGGATCGGATCAGATCAGATCAGATTTTCCCGATTTTGGGGCGGACCGGATTCGGATTGTGGATCGGATCCGATCTGATGCACACCCCTAGTGACTACATTAATAGCTTTCCAGTGCCAAGTGAATATTTTATTTTTTCCCAAGACCTTTTAACTTGTTGAGATTTTTTATGCTGCTTGTTTTTTGTCATAACTAAACCACAACAATCCAAGACAGTTGTGGGAATTACTGAATAAAGTTTATGATTTTTATGTAAAAGCCTGACTATGCCATTGAAACAGAAGACTGAATGGAGGAATGACTGATAGCTGAGGCTAGAATGGAATGGTGGACGTGGTTAATGGCAGTTGGAGAGAGTCAGGTAGAAGGAGAACAAAGACTCTGGCTGAATTCGGACAATACATTAAGCAATTGAGTGGGGGGAAAACAATCGTCAGTTGTGTTGCTTATTGTGTTGTGTGGAGGGTAACACGCAGCTCACAAACTACTGAGGGTATGCTATTCCGCCCAAATAAGCAACTGAGAGAAACAACTGGCTTGCAAGTAGTTTAGCTCAAAGCCAGTTGTTTAAAGTGTTGTGTGGAAGGGTGAGTGTGTTAATGGCGTGTGGTGAGTGGGTTAAAACACAAGCCCATAGAGGCAGGCGGCAAGAGCGACCAAAGTGGCGGCTGCCACTCAGCTACAACTGGTGCAACTTACAGAGGCTGCTGGGATAGAACTGGGAGGACTGAGGGAGGAGGGAGGGTGGGGAGAGGGGTGGGGGCTGTGTCAGTCAAATGCTGGGTTGACTATTAGTCCACTCAACACCAGCCCCAACCACCCACAGCTGTGTAGGAATATGTTGTGTGGGGAGTACCCACAAAAGAACCAACTGTGAGTTGGCTACTCAATCCACCATTGACTAATGTGTTATCCAAATGCAGACAATTACTGAGTTAGGATTGAGAGATAGTGACCTGGCTTGTGCATGGTGACCTGGCTTACTAACCCATGTTTTATTTAAAATTAGTCACTCTACATGCCAGTACTATACCTCCCAGCATGCCTTTCATGGCCCATAGGTGCCCAAGTCCTTTGAGAGGTGCTTCCCTTCTCTCGTTGCTGATGCTGCTCATCGATAGAGCATCGAGGAGTAGCATCACCAAGGAGGGGAGGTAAGCAGCTGTCAGTGGACATGCTCAGCTCCAGCCAACTCCTGCTGGGACTGTCTCAGCCTGCACTTCTCATCTACCAGGTGCTCCATCAGAAGCCTGTACTGAAAGGCCAGGGCTGGCCAGGCACTTGCCCCCTTCATTGGGCCTGTTACTGGGCATGCACAAGGTGCTTCCCCTCCCTCCCTCCCTCTTAAGGATGAAGGCTGCGCACACACTTCCCCCAGATTCTCAGAAAATTGCAATATCAGGATGGGATGCCATTGAGCATGTTCAGAGTTTGGCTCCTCAAAGTCATGCTGTTGTATCTAGTTACAGTTTTAAAAGTATGCATGCAGGTGGGAGGAGGCACCGCAAATGGATGCAGCCCATTTATGTGGGTTGTTTCCTTTTATGTGGAATTGGGTTGACTACTCGAGACTGACCTTAGGAGTCTGAGTTGTGAAAGGTATGCAGCAGCCACCTGTCAATGCACTCACAATGGCAACCAAAGGCCAGTAAGTCTGGCTTCTCACCCAAGGCATGCTAGGAGTTATAGACATAGATCTAGGTTTTTATTAACTTCTTTAAAAATACTTTAAACCCCAAAGTTCATGTTTTTAGATTTTTCTGGTACATTGTACAGCCAGACCTATCACTGTGTCAAGTTTCAAGTTTCTAACTCATCTGGAAGTGGGTAAACATTTCCGGACATACATGAAACACACATACTTTCCGCTTTATAGGTAGATATTTATTTATTTATTTATTACATTTATATCCCACCTTTTTTCTCCAAGCAACCCAAGGCAGCATACATAATCCACCCCCTCCTCTCCATTTTATCCTCACAACAATAACCCTGTGAGGTAGTTTGGTCTGAGAGTCTGTGACTGGCCCAAAGTCACTCAGTGAACTTCCATGGCTAAGTGGGGACTAGAACCCGGATCTCCTGACTCCCAATCCAACACACTAGCCACTACACCACACTGGCTCCAATGTTTTTGTGCACTTTCCCCAAATATACACATTTCAATGCATTTTTTTATTGGAGACCTCCACTGCCAAATGTGAAGAAGTGGGAATTTTGGAGGATAACCAAGGTTTGGTCCAAATTTAGATTAAAAAGTGCAACATTTGTTAAGTCTGTATTAAAATGTGAACTGAATGAATTTTTCTCTCTACCCACCCCATCCCTACTTCTGTTGACCTGCCATGGAATTCCAGAACTTTCAAAAGGTGCTGAAGACTCTCAGACATCTTCATTTGCATGGAATACTAACTGACCAGGCCTGTTAGTGCATGCAAGACAAAAATGAGATGCAACAGTGTGTCCTAGAATGCGCACCACACTCCCTTGAAGCTATACATTGCAGGGAGAGACAAGCTTTATTTTTTCAAGGACCCATGTCTGTCATGACTCATCCGGTCATTATGGAATTCCAGATAAGCATCAAAGTACTCCAAAGTTTCTCAAGCTCACTGGGCGACCTTCGGTTAGTTCCTGTCTCTTAGTTTATTCTACCTCACAGGGCTGTTGTGAGATAAAGGATGTTTTTAGGATGTTTTATTGCTATTTTAATAATGTGTACCATGTTTTTAATCAGTTCTATGTATTTTATCAAATGTTATATTTACTGCTGTTCCCCGCCTCGATCCAAATGGAGAGGTGGGTAAGAAATAAATTTATTATTATTATTATTATTATTATTATTATTATTATTATTAAAGTGGGAGTGGGAGACAGAACCATGCATCCCACCTTGAGTTCCTTGGAGGAAAAATAATAAATAACTGAAGATAAAATAAAACATGGGCCATGTCTACACCAGGCATTTATCCCAGGGTCATCCCTAAGTCATCCCTGTGTGCCCATATGATGTACAGGGCATCCCGGGATCAACTAGGGATGATCTAGAGACAGCCCTGAGATAACCGAAACCAGGGATATCCCAGCTGTTCTGCAGTCCTGGGACCATCTTGAAGACCACAGCTGGTGTGCCATTCACTCCCAGGGCCTGAAACAAACACAGAGCCACGTGGGGTGGTTCTGTGCCCAATGAGGGTGGGTGGGGGCAGCAATTTTGCCATCCCCAGGATGGTGGGGGGATGGTTGGGCACCGGGTTTGGTGGCTTCCCCCCTTACCTGTTCGCCACGCATGGCTCCACTTAAACAAAAATGGTGGCCGTGATGTCCCTCTTGCCTTCCGGGACATCGCATTGCCATTTAGACCCTGGGGGAGGGTCACAGACGCAGGTAAGACTACGATCCTCCCCCTTCCCTCCCTCAGGAGGGAAACACCTAAATTTTGTATCAACGTTTTGTCTCCCTCTTGGCATTGTTCATTAGTGTAACATTTTTAACATGCTTCCAGATGTGGAAGTGACATCTGCAACCAAAATACGGGGAAACCAAATGTGCCCGTCAATCTGTAGCCACGCCAATTAGTGACAAAAGAAAAACACCTGGTCTGGATCCTAGGGAAATTCATGATTTATTCAATCAAATTATCGGAGCTCAATCCCCTCTGTGATTAACCTCATCATTACCAATGCATGGAATTGATACATGAAGAAAAAAATGCCCTCTTCTCCCTACCTCGCCATGCATGCCCTCCCCCCCCCCTGCATGCATGCATGTCCTATGCTTATGGAAGCAAGTAAAACTAGAGAAAACTCGGTGCATTGACCCAGGGGCAGTTGATGAAAAGAGAAAATCAAATGGCTTAATGCAATGTCTCTATCTTCAGACCTACCAATTACGAGAAATACCAATAATCAGTAGCCTGTTAAATTGGGACTTTTAATAAGATGTTAAAGTAGGAGGCAGCCTCTTAGTTTCTCTCCGCTGCTCTCATTCCCTCTCCAGCCAAGAACAATTTTACAAATGGCGGTTGCTCAGGCCTGAAGAGCCCTTGAGAAGTCCTGGAAAGATATGATTTGTGGTGCGCTGTCAGCAACATGCAGGAAACATCTCGGGGCTGATTAAAAACACAGATTTCATTTGTTCTGTTTTCTTTTACCGACACAAACTTTTCTGTTCTGTTTCAGGGGCTGGTCAAAGCCAGGGGGGAAAGGGGGAGGGATGGAAAAGGCAAGTTTTGTGGTCACACCTTTGCCAATTCCAAGTGGAACTAAAGCTGGAGACCCACAGAAGCAGACTCAGGCGTTGCTTCAGCAGCTGACCACCTGAGTCTGAGACTTCAAAAGGGCTGCATCCCAGTCTGTGTGGCTATCTCCACTTCTGGCAGGAAAAAACTCTCATGGTTAAAGGGGCCTGGGGAGGCTGTAGCTTAGGAGGACCATCTGAAAAGGGGGACAGGTAGGCTGACCATCTGAAAAGGAGGACAGGGCTCCTGTATCTTTAACAGTTGTAGAGAAAAGGGAATTTCAGCCAGTGTTATTTGTATGCAATTAGTTCCTGGTGAAATTCTCTCTTCATCACAACAGTTAAAGTTGCACGCACTTTACTAGAGTGACCAGATACAAAAGAAGGCAGGGCCCCTGCAACTTTAACTGTTGTGATGAAGAAGGAATTTCACCAGGAACTAATTGCCTACAAATGACACTGGCTGAAATTCCCTTTTCTCTACAACTGTTAAAGTTACAGGAGCCCTGTCCTCCTTTTCATATGGTCAGCCTACGGACAGGGCACCTATATCTTTAACATTTGTATAGAAAAGGGGATTTCAGCAGCTGCCCACTATTTACACGAGGCAGGAAATATGTAATTTCCAGAGCCTCCATTGGGCTGAACAATGCAGGCTCCAGATGAGGGCAGATGGCTGCCGGGTGTGTGTCATACTGCGGGGCACTGGAATAGCAGGTCTGTGAACGTGCTGCAGACCAGTGAGCTGGGTCCATGGGGCAGACATGGTGGAGGCCCTAAGTTTAATCAATGGGAGAAGAATGAGTACGGGGTTCATCAGACGAGCATTTGATTGCTCCCTCACTAATGCCCACTCACGGTTTTTTGCACGCCCTTTGGACACTGCCATCTGCCTCCCATGTACCTCCTGCTCCTTCTTTCCTTCTTCCTAAGACAAAATAGACCCCTAAAAAACCCAACTTTTTTGGGGGGGGAATGGAATGTGCCGCCATTTCCTGCTGTGTGCAGGAAAAGCGGTGTGATAAAAATGCCCCCTGAATGGGCCACGTGATCTTTGTTTACTTCCACTTTCTTTTGTTTACTTCCACTTTCTTCTCCGGGAAGAAAGAGGAAGTATTGTGGGAACCAATGGTAGGGAACCCTGATTTCCCACCATCTGATGGAGCTCTACATTTCAAAGACGCATACAATTGATGCGAACTTTTGGAAAAATATGCACAAAAAGACGAACGGGTTTTCAGGGGGGGGGGGGAAGAAACTTCCAATCGGATACACCTAAGGGTGTGGAGGGACGGAGGGAGGGATGGAGGGAGGGAAGGAGGGAGGGAGGGAGGAGGGAGGATCATGGACTTACCTGCATCTGCAATCCTTCCCCAGCATCTATACGACTGCACAACATCCCGGAAGGGATAAGGGATGTTGAGGGCACCTTTTGTTTTTAAGAGGAGCTGCGCATGGCTACAAAGTTAAGTAACCCACTGGCAAACCCTGCGCCCAACCCCCCGCCATCGCAGGGGTGGCAAAATTGCTGCCCCCACCCCACCCCCATGGGCATGGAGCCACTCCATGCAGCTCCGTGCCCGTTTGAGGACCCAGGAAGTCATGCCATACCAGCCGTGGTCCTCAGGGTTGTCCCAGGGCTATGGAAAAACCGGGCTATCCTCAGTTTCAGTTATCCTGGGGTCATCTTTAGGTCATCCCTGGTTGATCCTGGGATCTCCTGTGCATCATATGGATGCACAGGGACAACCTAGAGATGATCCTGGGATATCTGGCAGGTGTAGACATGGCCAAAGTAAAATCCATTTGTACTCTAAGGATGTTCTCTGAGTGTAATTCTTATCCAATTTCTTTGGCTTTACTCAAAATTCCACAGACATTGTTCTTGATATTTTAATAATGTATTAATTTTATATGCTTTTAATCAGTTTTATGTATTTTATATTGTTTGTATTGATGTTGTTCCCCGTCTCAATCAGGAGGGAGAGGCGGGTAAGAAATTATTATTATTATTATTATTATTATTATTAAATTCACTTTAACTTTTGGTTTGTGTGAAATTTCACTGGCCACTCAAGTTTTAAACCACTGCACACTTACTACATTAAGTAAAATTGGCTGCTTCCATCAGGAACTGGTTTATGAACTACTAATGCCTTAAAAATGAGATGAAATCAAGCACACAATCTCTACTGGAAAAAAAATATGTTTGACTCCAGGCATCCCTGTGGTTTGGCATTCATAACTGTGAAAGACATTGATTCACGCCATGTTACCAAGAAAAAAAATCAAGATTTTAAAATGCTGCAAACCACCCTATTGTCTCCAAATGATACAGGCTAATAGTAGATTGTAATAATTCAGTGACCGAATCCATCCCCAACTGCTGTATGAAATATTAAAGTGCAAATCATTTCTTTTAATATATTTTCTAGATAGCCTTTCTTAAAAAAAGAAAAAAAGGCTTATCTGAAAAAGAAAATGCATCAAAACCAATTTAACATTGGGTAACATGACAGCTTCTGAAACCATTCATCAAGAACCGCCCAATACATTATATCACTATTAGTTTTGATGCAAACAATTTAGAAAAAGATGCCTGGAAACAGACCCAGTATGTTTAGCAAAACTGCTGCTTTAGCATGCAATTGCTGTTGTACAATCCCGGTTGTGCTTTCATGTGCCAAAGAGAGATTGCAGAAGCCCAGAGTTTGGATTTTCTTTTAACCATTTCAGAGAGGCAGGACAAAGAGATGATGGTGAATATGAGAAATTCACACCAAAGTTCACAGGCCTGTTCTTAGATATATTCAAGATTCAACATACAGGGAGTTGTGTGTCTCTGAGGGCTATTTAAATAGCATCTGTCATTGTTACTTTCCATTCTACACTTCATAATTGTTACTTTCTGTTCTACATTTCATAATTACAAGGGCATGTTCTCTGTACAGAACACTAACCTCTACCTTATTTATGAAATAAAATGATCATTTGTGCATTAAACATGCATTTAAGCCGCATGGGCTTGGGTCCAGGTTCTCTGAAGGATTGCCTCCTCCCATATTTACCTGCCCAGACTATAAAATCATCTTCAAGGGTCCTTCTTCATGAGCCCCTGCCAAAGGAAGTGAGGCAGGTGGCTACCAGGAGGAGGGCCTTCTCTGCTGTGGCACCCCGGCTGTGGAATGAGCTCCCTAGAGAGATTTGCCTGGCACCTACATTTTGGCACCAGGTGAAGATCTTCTTATTTCCCCAGTACTTTAGCATCCTAGTCTTTTAGCTCTTCTGTTTAAAACCTATATTTTATATCTGCATTTAAAATCTCTGTATTGCTGCTCAGTTTTATTCTGGTTGCACTTTTGTATTGTTTTGAGCTTTGGTGGAGGATCTTTTTCAGACTCCTTTGCTATGCAAGGCAGAGTAGGTGGTTACCAGGGAAAAGGCCTACTTAGTGATATATCACCCCAGTTGTGGAATGCTCTCCTCCGGAAGACTCCTACCCCAGCGGCTCCTGTGCTAAAGTCATTTCTGCACCAGGCAAAGACCCTATTGCTTTCTCAAGCCATTGAATTCAATCCATTCTGTTTTACTGGGGTGTTCTTTCTGTGCTGCTCCTAATGATTAGGCCTGATTTAATAGATTGTGTATGTGTGAGTGGTTGGAATTTTCACTATGCCTGGAAGCATCCCAGATAGAGGCAGAACAAATGCTAAAACTTTCATAACCATCAAATGTATGGTGTTCGAGTCTATCAAAGACATGCAAAAATCCAGTTCCTTTCATTTATGTGGAATAACACACACACATACACACACACACACACACACACACACACAATTATGGCTCAATTGGAGTCCACCGAGAGAAAAGTCTTTAATGTGGTGGCCCCTTCTCTTTGGAACTCCTGCCCCTGGAGGTCAGGCAGGTGCCAACACTGTGCTGCTCCCCTGAGAACAGCTCGTTTCCAGAAAGCATTCCTTAACTGACCAAACACCATTTTTATTGGTATTCTGTTTTGAACTGAACCCTTTTAATATGCCATTTTAATATTTTTATCTTTTACTGTTTTATTCCTATGATCACTGCTCTGGAATCTATTTTAGATATGGAACCGTATATAAATATTATAAATAATATATCGCATGAGCTGGTTTGAGATTACAGAGAGCATTGCTGGGTGGGATATACATTTCAGGACAAATCTACTATGTATATGCAAATGGAAAGTTATAGGAAGCAAGTGTTCTCATAATATGCTGGTGATTTGTAAGCCACTATGATGCACCTTTGCTGCAAGCATTGAAGGACCACCTTCACCCATATCAGCCTGCTCACACTAAGATCAGAAAGAAAGTCCCTTCTCATTTGCTCACCTGTGAGGGCAATTAAGTGTGCGTCCAAATGGAAGAGGGCCTTCTCTGCGGTGGCCCCAAACCTTCGGAACAAACTCCCACTGGAGGTCCGCCATGCACCATCCTTGCAGGCTTTTAGGAAGGGCTTTAAAACATGTTATTTTACCATCGCCTTCTCATGATGGGTATTGTTATTGCTGTTATTGTTGGTTGTACTGTTTTAATTGCTGTTTCATTGCAATCATGTTTTTTATTGCTTTTAATATGTTTAACATTTTATTGCCGTTAACATTTTACGTATTTTATTGTTGTCAGCTGCCTTGAGAGGAAATGTTTCAAATTAAAAACATTAATCAAAAGAATTAGGGCAACCTGAGGTGGGTCAAATGGGAAGAGCCTATGCTGTGCCTACATTTATTGAGGTTTTACTAAGGTGACCATATGGAAAGGAGGACAGGGCTCCTGTATCTTTTAACAGTTTTATTGAAAGGGGAATTTCAGCAGGTGTCATTTGTAAGCATGCAGCACCCGGTGAAACCCTGTCTTGATCACAACAGTTCAAGCTGAAGGAGCTAAACTACAGCGACCAGATACAACAGAGGGCAGGGCTCCTGCAGCTTGAACAGTTGTGATGAAGAGGGGAATTTCACCAGGTGCTGCAGGCATACAAATGACACCTGCTGAAATCCTCTTTTCTACACAACTGTTAAAGATACAGCAGCCCTGACCTCCTTTCCATACCGTCACCCTAAGTTTTCTTATTGTTAGCCACCTTGAGTGTCATTTTTTAATAGAAGGGCAGGATAGTAAACAAATAAATACTATCCTGCTAGAAACTGGGGTAACCAGTGTAGATTATTCCCAAATGGCCTAGAACTTCTCCCATTAGTTTGGCAGAACAAGAAGGAAAGTTATTGAATTAGCTACTCATTCCTGGCGTAATGAAAAGGAGGGGTTAGAGTTCCCGTTGGATATTACTGCCAGGGCATGCTTTCCACTGAATTATCATGCATCATTCTAATTGTCTTCACTCTGTATCAGCTAGGGATGTCCATTGCAGATAAATCTGGCCCTCTTAGGGCTTTACGGATTTCTCAGGAGCCCCCGACTCAGGCTGTGTTCGTGAGCTGAGCCTGTCAGAACTTGTGGATTTCTGCTTTTTTTTTTTGCCCTGTAAAAGGAACAAGATACGCAAATTGCAATCACAAGTGTTGCGTAACAGGCATATTGCAGCCATAATAAGTGAAATTTGCACAAATTGTGGGCATCAAGTGCTTAGTTACGTGTGTGGCTTCAAATTACCAGCTGAGCAGACTGAACAGCCCATACTTTTCTCAAATTGGACTCTCTCAGGCACATGGACGTCCAATACCCTCAAATTTAAACAACCTTTGTGAATTTGAAAAAGGATCTATAAAGAATTGCTCATCTAGTAACTATTATATGAATCATAATGCATTCCACATTTGCATAAAAGTAAAATTTTTTATATCTGTCTTGGACCTAATGCCAAATCAGCATCATTGGGTATCCATGAATTCCAGTGTTATGAGTGTGTGTTCTCTGTAGCATGCAAATGTTAAAAATTATTGCCATGACCCCTTCATTGCATGAATTCGCTCCAAGCAACAACCTTCTCCTGGAAGTCATATGCTTCTAAAGCTCCTTGCTCTGCCTTATACTTAAACAAGAGAAATATGTTACCAGGCAAGCACTGCCATTTTTTACCCTTACTATTTCTCTCTTCTTTCTTATCTTCCATCTGCTCAGTGCCTTAAGTCAGCGATGTGCTGACAGTATTTTAACCAGGGTCGCGTTAAGTACATTTCCAGATCAGTTAACAATATTTGTATTCCCTCACATAAGCAAATAGTTTTCTCCATCCAGCTGATTGCAGAAATGCTTCTCTCTAACTATAACTCCCCCTATTCCAGAATCTTTTAACCCTCTTAAAAGCAAGCACTCCGTTTTCATAACATCTCAACTATTCCATTAATAGGAAAGGGGCTACCATGTAGAAAGAAGGTTACAAATGTGCCAGATGTGATGCAAAGGAAATAGATAACATTGGTCTGGCTATAGGATGAATGGGTCATATGTTCCAAGTTTGGTCCCTCCAGGCCCCAGTGTAGGGAGTGTAAAGCTGTGCAACTGCCATGATGAAAAGAAAGGGAGAAATGAGGGAGAAAGAGATGTAGGAAATGGCTGTGGAGGTTAAGCCAGCATTCAAAGGGAGAAGACATGGAAGAGTGGGAAAGCATATGACATGAGAGGAAACAGGAAGGGCTCCTGTTTGTGGGCGTCATCTGACAAGCGTTTCATTGCACAATTGTTACTGGACAAAAAAAGGGGAGAAATAGCTTCTCAGGATGCTAAAATACTTTATTTCAAAACCCAATGCGTTTCGGCTTGTATTATTTTTAAGGCCTTCTTCAGGGGGCTGTAATATTAAAAATGCATTAAAATATGTTTGCAGGGATAACACATCACATAGATAAATAAATCTATTTAGGGGTTAATTAGGCAGATTGCCACAAAGGCCTATGCCTATATGTAAATATTTTTTTTAAAAAAATTACAATATGAAAGCTCTGGGGCCTGTCCACATTACACATTAAAACTTGTATAAGTCATATAAAAACATTTTTAACAAAAGTATAATATACAGATCCTTACTTGATAAGAAATGCCTGCAGAAATACTCCTACCAGGATTTTAGCATCCTGAGAACCTGTTTCTCCCCAGTTTTTGTCCTGATTTGGATGCTCTCCTCCTTTTGGTTTTTCGACAATTGTTACTGGCCACTCACAGAGTTTTGCAGGTCCTATTCATGACGTCTCCCACCTCCCGTGTGTCTTCAAGGCCTTCTTAAAAGCTTGCAAGTATGGTGCGTGGTGGACCTCCAATGGGAGTTCATTCCAGAGGTGTGAGGCTACTGAAGAAAAGGCCCTCTCCCGTGTGCTCACCCAAATAATCACTCTCACGGGTGAGCAAATTAGAAGGGCCTCTCTTTCGGATCTTAAAGTGAGGGCACTCTGTTATGGGTGAAGGCGGTCCTTCAAATAAATTGGTCCCTAACCATTTAAGGACCAACTGTATTAGAACACAGTTTTTTAAGGCTATCTAGACATTTCTCCTCTTTGTCATGCCTGGAACATGCATTTATCCAATCTGAGGATAATTTAACTCATCCATTATTTCAACACTTCCTCCTTTGGATGCATCCTTGATTTCAGTTTCCATTTCAAGATCACCCCAAGCATTGTGTTCAGGGAAACTATAGCATGACCTCAAGTCCTAAATTACACATTCATATCAGGATTCCTTCTCTTCGGCCCTCTTTCATAATTTGGAGGTTCTCTTCAAAGTTCTATTGATTGGCTAAGCCAATATATCATGACAAATTGAAGAGAGCAAATTTCCAAAAGTACAAGAGAGCAGATTACCAAGTATGAATAGTGGAACTTTTTCAACATCCTAATAGAACAAAGTGTTGAATTTACCAACCTTCACAAAGGTCATGAATCTGAATTCAAGTATTTGTTAAACACCCCAAATCATCTTGCGATTCCAGAAGTGGCCAATTTGTGACAGCTCTGTATAAGAGACACCACACACACACACACACACACACACAAGAGCTGTGGAAATGAATGCTTCTGAATCCGGTGAGTTCTCTAATGGATTTCTATCAGCCAAGGAAAGCTGAGCAAAAAGGAGAAATAATAATACTAAAAGTACATTTCATATTCTGCAAGACTTTAGTATTTTATTTTTTTTCTGACCCTGAATTAATCTGGAAAGCAGTTAATTCTCAGCTTCAAAGGCTCCCTCTTGTTTTTGAAGATAATAAACATGCTTCAAATATCACACAGCAACAAAGGACTGATTAGACATATTTAAGCATGAATAGTAGCTTGTCAGAAATAAATTACTGTGGCAGTAATGTCATGTCGAACTTCATTTTTGTGGAGGAGAAACAACTTTTCTTTTTAAGGAAAAACTTTTTTCCTTTTGTCCTTACACTTATTTAAAATTAAAAGCAGTTTGCACAAAAATCACTTTCCTGGGGCTAATCATCATCATGCCTGCACATCAGAAGACCTAAACTGGAGTATTGGCAAATATCCCTGGGGGTTCTGAAGCCTGGATTTTCAGCTGTCCTTTATGAGAATTTAATATCATTTCATTTTAAGATGAGGATGTATAAGACGAATGCTGCTGGATCTGACCAGGGCCCCATCTAGCCAAGCTTCCTGTTTCCAACAGTCACCTCCCAGATGCTTCTGAGATGCTCACCAGCAGGTTATGAAGGCAACAGCCCATCCATTTTGTTTCTCCCCTAGCAAATGGAATTAGCATGCCACACAATTTCAAGGAACTTCTCAGTCTACATTTACAATTGATCTTTACATGGGTGTGATGTAGGCTCGTATGAAACCCTCTGACACTTTGGGAGAGGGGCAAGACAGGTCATGGGGGAAAAGACCAAGCAGCCAAAATACAAATCCTTACATTTGCAGATTAGTGAGCAAGCCCAGCCTGGAAGGCCTAATTGGTCTCAGAGGGTACCTCCTAGCTCTCTCCAACCTTTGGCTCTACAAATGTTTCCTTGTTTATCCAGATGATTTCCCTGCAGGCCTATCCTTAATGCACAGCTGGTTGGAGGTGCATAGCTTGAATCCCTGCCTGATCAAGACCTGCTGCAGACTTGCATCCTGGCAAAGCTTAGGCAAAGTATTTATCCTCCATTTGCAAACAAGAGAAATAGTGTATTTCACAGAGTAAGTAATCTGTGTTAACGGAGCATGAGTACATCTTGTCTCCAAACAAAAATGGACCATCTCTTACCTGCTACTGAGACTTTGGCTGTCCGACTGATGATGGCTCCAATTCCTTCTAATGATGCTTCGCACTGATAAAGGCCCTCATCAGGTTTATGATGTCTCGAATGGACTATATTTTGTATCAAAAGAGACCCGTTGGAAAACTGCTGCCTTCTCTCATCCACCGCCAAGTTTAAAAAGACACCATCCTTTTTCCATTTGATGACTGGAAACCCTTGATCTGACTCTGCAGTGCAGTTGAGCAATACATTACTTCCTCGCATGGTAACAGCATCTGAAGGCTCAATCAGGAACCGCAATGTTGTAAATCCCTTCATCTGTGTGCCTGTTGAGATGAACAGCCAAGAACAGCCAAGTTAGTCCATCACAATCCTAGGAAAGCACAGTTTCTCTTTGTTGATGCGCCAGGACCTGGTGTCCTCCAGATATTTAGAACTATGAACTCACTGGCCTCCACCAGCATGGCAAATGGTCAAGGATTATGGGAGTTCTAGTCCAAAACATCTGGGGAGCACCACATTGCCTATTCCTAGGACAGGCAAAACCTGCTGAGATGTTTCCTTGTTTAAACTACCATTGAAATTCCTACCAATGCGTTGCCAGTGCGGGAGCATGCTAATCGACCTTGAATCTTACTTTAGACAACATTTGACTCTGATATAGGCTTGTATGAAACCCTCTGAGAAATTAAAATAATCCTTCAACTAACCACAGCCCTCTCGATCTGCCTTGAGTTTGCTTTGGGAGAAATTTGGTAGCCACTCTGGAAATGCTCTTTAAGAAAAACAAGTCTTTTCTGAACAAACTTGGATGAGGATATATTGGTATCTTCTCAAACTGTGCAAGCAAAATAATGAGGGAAGAGAGATTAATTTGTAACTGAAAACGCCAACCCAATCTCCCCTAGGGCTTCTGAGTTTCCAAGCTTAGATGCCATACTGAAAAAGGGAGCAACTAGCTTTGAATTTCGCAAAAAGCAGGGGCCTAGCACGAACTTCAGATTTACATAGTTCTTATTTGGATGGCTTAAATGGAAGTGGTTTATTACTTCTGCATACATCTTAGTCTGCACAGAGATGAATTTTACGCCCAAGCAGACTGCCATTATTCAATAAGGCTTTCTCGAACACACCAAGATAAGGGAAGATAAAGCAAATTCCAAATGTCACCAAGCCATGTCCAAAGTACAGTACACATCTCATTATCTGCTCTTTCTGCAATTTTATGGGGGTGGGGGGAACCCAAAAACCAGTACTACAGCTTTCTGCAAAACGGAAATGCTCAAAGGCACTCAAAAGGGATCTGTGGAGCTTTGGTATCACTAACTTCTATTATAGAGGTTTCAAACTGCACCCTGGAAGACCCTGGAATTTCTCAGAAATTTATCAAGCGTTTCCATTTCCAGACATCATGACAGTTGCAAGCAGGTTCTGCCAGCACCTTGAGCATATCAGTTTACATTCAGCCACAGGTGTGAATTGGTAGGGCTGCTCGCAGACTTTGATCTTTGCAAATTTCTATACAAACTGGCTTCATCTGCGCATCCCAGAATCTTAGTCATCTACTGGCATTTGCTCTTCCCAAATATTCCAGCATAGTTCTTGATTCAAAATTGCATCAAATTGCATTTTTAAAAAACGTATTTTGAAAAACAAATTGCTTCACATTAAAAATTTGCATTTTAAATATATAATTAAATACAACCCCCCCCCCCCGAAATTCTTTATTTAGTATTTTTTATTTATTTATTTATTAAAACATTTGTATCGCGCTTTATAGTATTGGAATCCCAGGGCGGTGAACAGATAAAATCAAACAGTATAAAACAATAAATAAGTACAGAGCTAAAAATGTAATAAACCATTCACAAGCTAAAACTAGTAGGAATTTTCAAAGCAATAAAAAGCAATTTAAACAATGAGCAACTCCAGCCCTCAAAGCCTTTGATAAAAAGCCACATTTTAACTTGGCACTGAAATGAAGCCCTCATTGGTGCCGGTTGGGTCTCCCAAGGGAAGGCATTCCACAACCAGGATGTCACAACAGAGAAAGAATCCATATTCTGCCTCAGATCAATTCCTCTACAGTTACCCCTCAGTTTACTCATTTCCTCGATGCCTGTAGCTGCTACAGTAGGGTGACCAGATAAAATCCAGGTCAGGGCTCATGTAACTTTAACAGTTGTAGAGAAAAGGGAATTTCAGCCAGTGTCATTTGTATGCAATTAGTTCCTGGTGAAATTCCCTCTTCGTCACCACAGTTAAAGGTGCAGGCACTATACTAGAGTGACCATATACAAAAGAAGGCAGGGCCCCTGCAACTTTAACTGTTGTGACGAAGAGGGAATTTCACCAGGAACTAATTGCATACAAATGACACTGGCTGAAATTCCCTTTTCTCTACAACTGTTAAAGTTACATGAGCCCTGACCTGGATTTTATCTGGTCACCCTACTGTAGCTTCAAACAAAAGGGGAAGGGACCCAAGACTGATCTGTATTTAGAGCACATAGGTACACTGTATTGGTTTTTACAGGCTTGCTCCTACTTGTTGGATCCACTTTGGCTTTGCAGATACAAAAGAGGGCAGGGCTCCTGCAACACTAACTGTTGTTATGAAGAAGTAATTTCATCAGGTGCTGCATGCATACAAATGAGACCTGCTGAAATTCCCTTTTCTATGCAACCGTTAAAGATACAGGAGCCCTGTCCTCCCATATGGTCACCCGAAGCAAAGCTACAGAAAAGAAGTCCTGGAGGCAGTGAAGGTAGGGTGACCATATGAAAAGGAGTGCAGGGCTCCTGTTTCTTTAGCAGTTGTGTAGAAAAGGGAATTTCAGCAGGTGTCATTTCTATGCATACTGAGCCAGGTGAAATTCTCTCTTCATCACAACACTTAAAGCTGCAGGAGCCCTGCCCTCTTTTGTATCTGGCCAAGATGGCAGGACTCCTGCAGCTTCAACAGTTGCGATGATGAGTGAATTCCACCAGGTGCTGCATGCATACAAATGACACCTGCTGAAATTCCCTTTTCTACACAACTGTTAAAGATACAGGATCGCTGTCCTCCTTTTCATATGGTCACCCTAAGTGAAGGGATTTTCCACCCATGCAGCTGAACACAGGAGTAGATTTGTCCCCACAGACTTGATTGGTACAAACTGAAAAATGGACATAAAGGAAACATTGCAATAATATTCTAGGGCAAAGCATCCCATAGCTGTGGGGTGAGTGGAGAAAACACACATGCAGATAGAGAGGGAGGGAACGAGGGACATTAGAAATGAAGGAGCTCAAATAAATAAACCACAGTCCTCCACCTGCCCTCGCTTTCCAGCAGTTTCCTACAATGAACTCCTCCAGACTCTCAGGCCTTTAAAAATTGTCCTTTTGGGAAAGACCAGGGGGAGAAATGTTAAGAGGGTGCTTTGGGGAAACAGCTTCCAAAAGGGTGCTGTTTCCTCACCCTTCCTGCCAGATAGGCGAGGAAGGAAAGTCAAGTGTCAGCAATGGCTGTTTTGAGGCACCCCAGGCACTTCGAGGCAACGGCTTACACTCTCTCTCTCTCTCCCTCCCCCCGTTCCTCTCTTGGCTCAGAAATTGCCACCTTATCCACAACCCCCCATACCTCCATGCTGGCACTGGAAAAGACATTCCAGCCAGAGAGGGCTTCCTGTGGATTGACCTAGAATGGTCCAATGATCAACTAGTGAATCACAGTTGATGTTCTGCCTGCCATCCATTTAAAAAGTTGAGATGCCTCATCTGGGACTTGGGCCCTTTCTACACCTTCAGGTGTACAAGGAGGGAGGGGGGAGATCTCAGACGTACCTGCTTCTGGGATTGTCCTCCCCTTTCCAAATGGAAGTGTGATGTCCCAGCTTCCTCCTGGGACATCGCACCATCACAGCCGCCATTTTGTTTTGGAGAAGGATCCAGACAGCGCACTTGCTCTCCATTAAAAAAAGTAAGTTAAAAAAAAATCCCACATGAAATTGGGGCCCCCACACTCCCCCCTGCCATCCTGGGGATGGCGGACTTGCTCCCTCCCCCTCTCCCCTGATGGGCACAGAGCCGCACAACATGGCTCCATGCCCACTTCTGGTACCTGCTTCCTCACGCGAAAGTGTGCACCAGGCGGGATGGGTGCCTACATCTCCCATGGTCCCAGGACATTCCTGGGACCATGGGAAGAATCAGTTTTCTCAGGGATCTCTTATCCCAGGGAATATCCATGCCCATTCCCCCTGCCTCTGGGAGCCCTTGTGCATCATTTGCATGCACAGGGACAACCCAGGGACGGCCCCGGGTAAAAAGGCTGGTGTAGAAACGGCCGTAGTTACTGTTTGATGTAAAATAACCTGGTTTATTTAGGCCCTTCCCATTTTGCTTTTGGCTCCACCCTCTACTATGTGGTCCTGAAGATTTCTTCAAATGGAATTCAGCCCACCAGGTTCATCACCCCTGGTCTTAGTCCTAGAACACTGCAAAAGGTGTTTTCCCCGTTTCCAGTGACACTTAAAAAAAGTGATGACAATTTTATACATGCCACACCGAAGATGCCATTCATTTTAGCGAAAACATTTAAGATGTATGCTAGTGATGTATTACCACAGGAAAACAATCCCCTTATTTTGAAACAGTGGCACTCTGTCAGTTTCCCGCATGCCGATTACAGGAAGTCACAGGAGTTAAACAAAGATTAACTCACTTTTCGTGCAATTACCCCGGCCGTTGAGTCACAATTTCAGCTATTCATATTCACTCCAAAAGCTGCCTTTAGCTGAAAATTGCTTTGGTATATGGCGCTGAACAGCTTGAATAACTGGTGAAGATTCTTTTTAGGATGTGAAAGAAATTGAAACCTTCCCCAAACGGTGGCATCAGGAGAATCCAAAATAGTCTGATAGCGAAGGGACGAGAAGGAAGAGTCATTGGGTTACATGCTACAGGAATGGTATGTTTCCTATCCAAGGAGTTGCTGAAAGAACATTCAAGCCAAATCTGCATTTCTCTTTACAGCGAAGAGTAATCTAGTTCTTCATGTAAGGGTCTGTAATGTTCTAGTTTTTGTGGTTGTAAATATATTGCAAAGTTTATTGTTTGTGATATGCATTTGTTTATATCTTTAAAAAGAGTTAAGAACAATAACAGGTAGGCTGACCAGATAAAATCCAGGTCAGGGCTCATGTATCTTTAACAGTTGTAGAGAAAAGGGAATTTCAGCCGATGTCATTTGTATGCAATTAGTTCCTGGTGAAATTCCCTCTCTATCACAACAGATAAAGGTGCAGGCACTATACTAGAGTGACCATATACAACAGAAGGCAGGGCCCTTGCAACTTTAACTGTTGTGATGAAGAGGGGATTTCACCAGGAACTAATTGCATACAAATGACACTGGCTGACATTCCCTTTTCTCTACAACTGTTAAAGTTACATGAGCCCTGTCCTCCTTTTCATATGATCAGCCTAATAACAGGCAAAGTCAATAACTGAGCCAAAATGTACTTACTGTTTGTGGTTATATGTCTTAGGAAGTATAGAGCGATTAGCTGGTTGTGGGGGAGTGCCTGGATTGGCTAACTGTATGCCCGAATGGAAGGTGAGTGTTGATTGGCCGGTTGGTTGGAGTGCCTGGTATATATGTATCTGACAGGGAGAGCTAACAGGGTTAATTGGGGGGAGATTTGAGGGGGATTTTTTGAGAGAAACGTTGAAAAAGATGTGAGAGAATTGAGAGATTGAGATAATATTTTAGAGCATAGATCAAATGAAGAACAGTTTATAAACGTATACGAATTCAATAAGCATTGAATAGGGTGTCCAGATGGCTCTGGGTTTCCCGATCCTAACCGGGAAACCTGGGGCCAACCGGCCCAACCGGGGGCGGTGGGGGCAACCCGGGGTGACGGGGGGTCACGCGGCGGTGGCAGCAAGCGAGGAGCGGCGGTAGACCCGGCGGCGGTGGCGGCGGAGGAGCCCGGGAAGCGGCTGCCCCAGAAGGTAAGTGCCCTCCCTCGCGCCTCGCGCTCCTTATCCGCAGGGGCGTCCACTTCCCTCTGGTGCTCGAATCTACTGAGAAACAGGCTTCGTGGCCTGTCCCTCAGTAGCGAGACAGGCCACGAAGCCTGTTTCTCAGTAGATTCGAGCACCGGAGGGAAGCGGATGCCCCTGCGGGTAAGGAGCGTGAGGCGCGGGGCGCGGGACGTGGGGCACTTACCTGCTGGGGCGGCCGGGTCCGCCGCCACTGGGTCCTCCACCACCGCTGCCGGGCTCATGAGGCCAGATGCCGCGCGGAAGGGACGGGAGAGGGCCGGATCCGGAAGTGACGTAATCGGCCCTCCCCCGCCTCTTCCGCGCGGCCTCTGGCCTCGTTGGGGCTAATCGCGATGGCGACGACCCCCGAGGAGCCCGGACGCCTCCCCTGCCTCTTCCGCGCGGCCGCTGGCCTTACGAGCCCAGCGGCGGGGGACCCAGCAGCGGCAGCGGCAGCGGCGGGGGACCTGGGGGGGGCGGCGAACCTGGCGGGGGCGGCAGCGGCAGCGAACCTGGTAGGTCCGGGCGGATGTTTTTTGGCTTGGTGGCGGGGTTGTTTTGGGTGGCGGGGGGGGGGGGACCGGGATTTTGGGTTCCAAAATCTGGTCACCCTAGCATTGAAACCTTGTAACCGATACACAATTGAATTGAAGTAACCATTGAGCTTGTTGACACGCAATTTCTTATTAATAAATCCTTGTTAATTCCATCTCCTGGTGTGGCCTGTGGGTGTACCTGAGAAGGTACTGGTGGCAGTGGAGCAAAGAAGTTATCTGGAGGCCAGGTTGCTGGGCTGTGGTTCTGTGAAGCCTAAATAGTAAAGGTGAGACAGGGGCAGCAGCAGCAAGTAGTTGAGGATAACATCACAGGGACGTCAGAGGGGGTGGAGCTCACTGAGCTTTTGTCAGTCCCCCACCCCACGGCTTAGGCTCCTTTCCCAGCTCAAGTTGCCCAATTTGATCTGCATTGACTTGGGCCAGTTCACAGATTTACAATAATAATAATAATAATAATAATAATAATAATAATAGTGCAAATAGCAGCCACAATTTTTGCATTTTGCAAAAAATGTGCCCAAAATTTATACAAATTACACAGCTTGTGGCTGCAATTCATAAAAAAAATAAAATGATTCTGTGGTGGTGTTGTTGTTGTTTTCTCTAGAAAGGTGGAAATGTTCCTAGATTTTGGGAAAAGATGCATGGTTCAGCCCGCAAATGCAAGCCGAGTCACTTGCTCAGTGGGAGTCCATCGAGCCCTAAAAAGGCCACCTGTCACAGCAACGGGCATCCCTACTTCCTGTATAACACTGCAATTGGAGACTATGGTGTGGACGCAGACTCAGTCAGTGCTGGGAAGAGCAGCTGCTCTTCTTGGTGCCAGCTGAGTTGCTTGACACATCATGCAACTCCCCCACAGGGTTGCCAAGTGCTTCTCAAAGCCACTGCTCAGCTGGCACTAGGAGGACCTGAGTCGCTTTCCTGGCCATTACAGTGGTAGACGTTTCCTATTCCCCATCCTGAGAGATGCACAGAACTTCATGGCCCTTTCTACACCTAAGGGCCTTCGGGGAGGGAGGGGGGATGATCCCGGACTTACCTGCTCCTGGGATCATGCCCCAGTGTACAAACGCCAGCGCAACGTCCCGGAAACAAACAGGGATGTCGTGGGCACCATTAAACACACACACACACACATGAGCCGGGACCGCGATTGCGCTCCACCCAAAAAATGAGGGGTTTTTCTTGTTTTTGTTTTTTAAAAAAACCCTGACGCTGCTCCCCACACCTCGATGTCCCTGGACTCCCCCTGGACCAGCTCCTTCCCTCTTGGCTGACCCCTGCTACTCATGGGGAGGAGGAAAGAAGTGGGACGGGCGTCCATACCACCCACGGTTCTCGGGATGGTCCCAGGACCACAGGGAATATTGGGACACCTGGGATCAAGTTAGCCCAGTAGAATGGAGGGGTCATCCCTGCCTGCCCCCCAGGATCCCCTGTGCATCATTTGGATGTACAGGGACAACCCAGTGATGACCCAGACGGCCCATGCCTCTCTTAGCATGAAGAAAGGCTAAAACAGGTGGGGAAGATGATGTCAGAGGATCGGACCATGCCTATTGACATCACCTGGTCTGCAAAGGGCCTGGTGAGGGGCAATCCACCCCCTATATATAGTCCTGCACCCCTGCCTTAAAGCTTCACTACCATATGCTATAACTCCTATCTCTCCGTTTCCTTTTTGGCATGTACATTTCTTTTTACCCTCATGGTTTATCACACCAAAATAGGGGGAGGGAACATTGATCAGTGGTAGAGCACATGGCTTGCATGAAGGTGGGTTCAGTTGCTGACCTCTCCAGTTAAAAAGATGCATGTTTGGGATGGAGAGACTCACACCCGTCTGGATCCCTTGTCCAGAGCCTCCATTGTGTGAAATAATGGCCAGATCTACACCAAGCAGGATATAGCAGCATATGGTATATGGGCCCCAACTGTTGTCAGTGCACTTCAATACTGCTACAAAGGTGTAGTGTAGCTCCTGCCTTTTATATACCGCTTCCATACCGCAATATCCTGCTTGGTGTAGATCTGGCCAAAGGCAGCACCAGAAATTGCTTATTTCCCAAGCTGTATGGCAGCCTTAAAGGCTCCATTTAGACAAGTTTTACAGAGCGTTCGAACCTTTACCCTAGCGTAAATGGGGCCTTTAAGGCCACCACTGATGAAGTGGGGTGAAGTGCATCATTTATGGAGGCTCTGGAGAAGGGATCCAGATGGGGGTATTATAGTAACTACTCTAAGGTTCAACAACATTTTCATCTAAAACCAGGAGCTTTCATGAAGTTGGAAACTAGAATTTTCTTATTTTAGCCAACGTGAACATTTTTTTAAAAAACAACAACTTGGCAGATATATTGGCTTGAAAACTGCTACTATGTTTTTAATTTTCAATTTGTCAAGAATGGACATGCATTCCTTGGTTTTGCAGCCCATGGCTAGCACATGCTGGAGATAGGGTTGACGTGCCCCAAGAAACATGTCATACTGTGTTAAAAAGCAAGGATTCTCATTAAGACCAGATGCTGGCAAATCCCATTCGGAATACCAATTTGTCTATTCGTAATGCTCCCAAAATAAAATGAGACAAATATTGTTGTTTTTTCAAAGATTGTCTACAGCAGGAGTTGGTAATTCCCCTGCGACGTCCTTGATGTGCCTCCTCCCAGCCTCTGATCCCCCCTACCACTGCCAGCATACCATCCAAATTTGTAGTGTTTTTTTAAAAATGGCGGTTTACTGCTGTGGAGATGTAAATAAAAGCTGTCAACACACTTTGAAAGCCCCTTGGTGGCTCTGCAGTGGTGCTACGTCAGTTATATGATGCAGCAGCCGCCTTGCAACCGTTGGGCTTTTCTGCAAAGCTGCATATTACAAAAGTTAGGGAATTACCCTGACTTTTTGGCTTGAGCAAGGTGAGTACAGCACATCTGCCATCTAACCTCGCTCCAGCATTGTGGCAGAGGCATTCTCGGGCAGTTGGCGTCTCCTGATTGGTCACCATTTGCTTGGGCAGAGGACAGGGGGTGGGCCCAGCAACTCAAATAGCCACCAGAAAGCCCGCGGGATTAACTGCTGCCATCTCACTGTAGAGAAAGTGTGGGGTTTCCCTAAATGCAGTGGCAACCTGGCACCATCAAGACAGCCTGTAGGTCAAAATTAGATTGAGAACAATTTAGTGTTATTGTTGAGAGCAGATTAATGTTCCATCACCTCTGCAGCTTGAGATGAAAAAGAAGACTCCCATGTTTACACAGACTAGTTATTAAATTAGAGAACAATCATTTGATACCTAGACAGAGTCTCAGGGGACATAGGATTGTTCAGGGGGGCGGCGGTGGCGGTGAAATCAAAGGTATTAGAAGAGCTCCAATCTCAGAGTTATTACACAAAGCTCTGACCTCCAATATTGGAAAACCCCTTTCTGGGGCCCTTTCCACACCAGGCAAAATGCCTGGGATGGACTCCGGCTGGTCTTTGTGAGTCCGCATGATGCACCGGGGGGGGGGGGGGGCAGGCGTGAGATTTTTCCTGGTTCTCAGGCATCATCATATGCACCTGCGAAAAACCATGAGTGCCTAGTAACAAGTGTGCAATAAAATGCTCTTCGTCCATCCTTTCCCCAATCTGACACCCTCCTAGCTGGGGATGATGAGAGTCGTGGTCACCTATCCAGAGGATTGCAGGTTGGGACGGATGGATATAGTCTATTGTAATGTTCTCCTACATGAACGGAGCATTGATTGAGATGTAGCTCCTTCAACAAACTGGAAATGGTGACTACGAAAAGAGCTGGGAGGGGGAATCTAAAAAATAAAGATGCACTATTCCATGTAATGAGATCGATCAGAAATGTATGCCTATAACATAAATACACAGCGATCCTTTCATTTTGGAATATGCCAGATCCATTTCCTGCCAAATTGGTGTGCCTTGGGGGGTAGGGGCAGAGGCAAACAGCAGTCTACAGCCAAGAGTACGAGGAGATTGCAGAATCCGAAATTGCTCGGACCAGTCAACAAGATTGCCCTGGGAGTTTACAGGTGCTGACATATTGTGCTTAAGAGGTTTTCTTGCTAGTCTGGCTGCTGTCCAAGTAATCTCCTTTTTTTGGCCTGAGCTTGTTAGGCTACACAGGTTAAATCCCAGCCTGACATCCTTTAAGTCCCATAGATTTGCTGTATGCTCAACCGTTGTCAACATGTTAGTACAAAGCTGTTTATAATTTGTTCATCTCATGTATTGAAGTATGGTGCCCAGAACTGGACACAGTACTCCATGGCCTAATCCACACCAAGCAGGATATAGCCCTATGAAAGTGGTATGAACGTGGTATATGGTAAGTGTCATTGACCACCAACAGTTGTCAGTGCACTTCAATAATGCTATAAAGCAGTAGAATCATAGAATCATAGAATAGTAGAGTTGGAAGGGGCCTAGAAGGCCATCGAGTCCACCCCCCTGCTCAATACAGGAATCTACCTTAAAGCATCCCTGACAGATGGTTGTCCAGCTGCCTCTTGAATGCCTCTAATGTGGGAGAGCCCACCACCTCCCTAGGTCATTGGTTCCATTGTTGTATTGCTCTAACAGTCAGGAAGTTTTTCCTGATGTTCAGTCAGAATCTGGCTTCCTGTAACTTGAGCCCATTATTCCATGTCCTGCATTCTGGGTTGATCGTGAAGAGATCCTGGCTCTCCTCTGTGTGACAACCTTTCAAGTATTTGAAGAGTGCTATCATGTCTCCCCTCAATCTTCTCTTCTCTAGTCTAAACATGCCTAGTTCTTTCAATCTCTCCTCATAGAGCTTTATTTCTAGACCCCTAATCATCCTCGTTTCCCTCCTCTGAACACGCTCCAGATTGTCTGCATCCTTCTTGAAGTGTGGTGCCCAGAACTGGACGCAACACTCAAGATGGGGCCTAACCAGTGCCGAATAGAGGGGAAGCAGTACCTCACCTGATTTGGAAGCTATACTTCTATTAATGCAGCTCAAAATAGCATTTGCTTTGTTTGCAGCCATGTCACACTGTTGGTTCATATTCAGCTTGTCATCTACAACAATTCCAAGATCCTTCTCGCTTGTCATATTGATTAGCCAAGTATCCCCCATCTCGTAACTGTGCATTTGGTTTCTTTTTCCTAGGTGTAGAACTTGGCTCCTGCCTGTTATATTCCACTTTCATACTGCTTTTATAGTCCTATATCCTGCTTGGTGTAGATTGGGCCCAAGTGAGGTCTGACTAGTGTAGAATAAATTGGAACGATTATGTGCCAGGAATTGGAGACTATGGTATCCAATGTTAATCCTACATAGAGCAGAGCTACTGAATGGTATCCAATGTTATCCAATGTTAGTCCTATGGCATCCAATGTTTGTCCTACATAGAACAGAGCTACTGAAATGAATGAAACTTAAGTTAGTAACAACTAACTTAAGTCCCATTAATTTCAATGGGTCTACTCTACATAGGACCAGCATCGGATACTGCTATGGATACTGCTATCGTTATGTTTCTCACAGGGGCTTGCTGAGCCTCCCATGCCATGCCCCACTCTGGAACCGCTCATTGAGTGGCCGCATGCCTGATGAATGGGTTCAGCAGCCGTCCCTCCTCATAGTGAGCCACCATTTGCATTGAAATGGTGACACAGGGCTTTCCATAAAAGTAATGTTGTGCAAATGGCAGCCATAAAGAAGCCATTTTCACAACATAGCAAGTGTAAATGGAGCATTTGCACCTGTAATGTTGTGTAAATGGCTTCTTTACAGTCACCATTTGTGCAACGTTACTTTTACAGAAATCGCTAAGCAAATGGTGGCTCGGCAAATGGGGTCAGGGGTAGGCTGACCAGATAAAATCCAGGTCAGGGCTCATGTAACTTTAACAGTTGTAGAGAAAAGGAAATTTCAGCCCGTGTCATTTGTATGCAATTAGTTCCTCGTGATAATTCCCTCTTCATCACAACAGTTAAAAGTGTATGCACTATATTAGAGAGACCATATACAAAAGAAGGCAGGGCCCCTGCAACTTAAACTGTTGTGATAAAGAGAGAATTTCACCAGGAACTAATTGCATACAAATGACATTGCCTGAAATTCCCTTTTCTCTACGACTGTTAAAGTTACATGAGCCCTGACCTGGATTTTATCTGGTCATCCTAGTCAAGGGGAGCAGGCGCAGGGGGTTCCTCCAGGCTTCCAGGCCCAGTTGGGCACTCACAACATCCCGAGATACTGCCCTATAGTTCTATTAATGGCAGACTAAAGTCGTGTTAGCCTAACGGCCATTTCCCCCCACTATTCGGTATCCTCCCTGTTAGAGTTCTTAGCTTCCCAAGAGTTCTGTGAGGAAGCTTAAGTTGACAGACCTTCACTTGTCCAAGGCTATCCAGCAAGGATAATAGTTGAGCAGAGATTTGAAGCCCCTTCCCCTCAATCCAAATAACCATATTATATACATATATACAAACACGCACACATCAGGAGTAAATAGGACAGAATCACTCAGTAGGTTCCTCCAGAGACCCCACGCCCTCTTCCCATCATGGGAAAGGCCTTATCTCCAATCAGCAGCTGTTAAGAGATAAGTCCTTTCTCCTGCCAGGAGAGAGAGCAGAGCCTGAGGAAGAAGATGGTGAGCTAGATGGGAAACTCCCAAGGGCTGGATCTAGCCTTTGGCTGGAGATATCCCTGATATATACACATGTGTGTGCAGTGATGTTGCAAACATCCAACTGAGTTTGGGAATATGACAGACTCCCCTGTGTTCCGACCCAGTCATGAGGCCTTGGCACATGCTCAGCCGTTGATATTTCTCACTTCCCCCCGGTGTGTCAATGGGGTCTTTTATGTCCACCATTAACAAAGTGGAGGGGGGAACTGCACAATTTCCAGAGCCTCCAGTGTGTGAACAACGGAGGCTCCAGAATTTGCGCACTTGCCCCTGCTGTGTTAAGGGTGGCCATCAAGGCCCCATTGACGCAGCACGGGGAAGAGCGCAATTTCGGCAGTGGGGGAAGATGGCTGCCGAGCGCTCTTGGACCGAGCCAAGCCTCGGAAGGAGCTTGTGCGTCCGATGAGCAAGATCAGACAGCAGCAGGGTGAGCATCTGATGGGATGGAAACAGGTGAGTTCGCCCACCCCATGTGCGCATGTGAGCGTGTATTTGTTGCATTGAAGAAAGAAAGTAGTACAGCTCCAAGTTTTAATGACTTATTGCCCATTTTAAAAGTCTATCGAGACAATAAACTATCCCCAACTCTGCAACGTAAGGCTGCAGTTTTATTGACAAAGGTATAAGCCACGAGATCAATACCCAAGCAGTATGACCATGTCACCAGAAAGAGACTCGGGCTAGAAAATACAGCTCTTTATTGTGTGCAGTTGGGTCCACTTTCTTCTTAATAATATGTGATAAAGTTGAAAAGAAAATGGGAATTTTCTGTTTTCAAATACCTGCATTTCCTAGCGGAGCAACACAGCTGGGCTTATTTCATCTTTCGAAATATAGTCTTAGTGGAGGAGAGGTTTAAAAGCAAACAAACACAACCATGCCACACACCCTTATTTTGAATACTGGTGGAGTTTTTGTTATCACAGTTCTTTGGTACATTGCTCCCACCATTAAAAAATATAGTGTTGATTGTGCTATATACCACTGTGCTCCCGTTTTCTTCCCTTGAACATGTGATTTAACATCAGCAAAATGTAAACATTTCTTGAAACTGCACATATAAGAGCCCCCAGGATGTTTCATTCTGAGAAGAGCATCATATCCACGCCAGAATGTTAGTCTCACTTAAATAGTGGGCCTGTTCAGACAACACACTAAGCCATGGTTAGGCCGATGACCCTTTTTCAACAAATGGTTAGCGAGCATGTTTAAACCATGGTTATGTAGCCACCATGATTAGGACTGGTTCACACGACATGCTAAGCCATAATGTTTAGCTCAAAATGCTTAACCAGCAGGGCTTAGCATGTCGCATGAACAGGAGCAGTGCACATGAATAACCCCCACATTAACAATTCCTCAGATTAACACTTGGCTTTGATCCTAAACACACTTACTGGGGAGTAAATCCAATTGAACAGAATGGAGCTCACTTTCAAGTAGCCATGCTAACTACACAATTGCACGCTTGTCAGTGATGATTCACAAACTCATCTGGCTGAGAATCCAATTTTCAAAAGCCTGATGGAGAGTTCAACAGGTAGAGTATACCTAGATGGGGATTTCACCTGTTTCCCTTTGTCTAGAAACATTCCCCAAGCCCTCTGCAAACTCAAAACCCAGTAAGTGGATGTCTGCAGAGCTTCTAAGTACATTGCCTTCCTCTACCATAAAAGTGGTGTGTATAAACTCCTAGAACTGAGTTGTTGGTGTTCTGTTTCTCCATTTACAACAAATAACCAGCTGAATACTCACACATATGTACAATCATACGCACATGGGGCTAACATGTGTGCTCTTCTGCTATTTTCCTTTTATTTTCAGAAGGGATGCAATTAATGATGCTACCTGTTAGCACCTATGTCACTAATCAACTAATCATGTCACGGTCCTAGATTCATGCATATTAAAGGTGTGCACGCCCGAAATTATCATATCGTATCCCCCGCTGTAACTTCTTCATTTTAAAAGATAAAAACTTGAAACTTGTGGGACATTGAAGATGGGATCTGGCTGGTCATTTGTGTGTGTGTGGGAAATCAGAGCAATTGCTCAAACCTTCAATTTTCTATGATTTTTTTAAAGATCGTGCTCTTTCTGAAAGCTAGTTGACTGGGCTTTTGGGGGACCCCTATAACTTTTTATTTTGAAAAGATAGAGATATGAAACTTTTTGGTCATTGCAGATTGGATCCCAAGTTTCATGTCATTATCATTTCAAATAAAAAAGTTATGCACGCGTTTTCCCCAATGCAAGCCTATGGGAAAAAAAGCAGACAACAAGATGACAGCATGGAAGCCTGGTCAACCAGCTGTCAATAAAGTTGCACGATCTTTAATAAATTCATATAAAATCGAGGGTTGGAGGGATCGATCTCAAATTTCTTACACATGTCTAGCACATGTTGCTACACATATATGCCAAATTTCAGATCAATCCCTCCACCCCTGTAATTTATATGATTTTTTAAAAGATCCTGCAACTTTTTGACAGGTCTGAATGATTGCACGTGGCGAGCTGTCATTCTGACCTGTCAGAACTTAAACGAGCTTTAATAAATTCATATAAAATCGAGGCTTGGAGGGATAGATCTCAAATTTCATACACATACTTAGGCATACTCCATAAGCACTGTGACCAAGTTTCAAGCCTCTAACTTTTAAAATACAGAAGTTATAGGTTTATTTATATGACAGTCTGATAATCCGATATAATTGGGCTGAAAATTTTCGGATCGGATATTTATTGGAGGTTTTTCTATCGTATCGTTATCGTTAATCGGATGTCCGATAAGGACCTTATTGTATCATTATCGTACATTTTAACGATACGAAACACATCCCTAATGTATATGACTGTGGGGACCAACCCTCAATTGACTTGAAGCCAAAATAACCATAATGGGTATAGAGTTCTTAACTGGCTGTAAGTACACTAGATTTTGACAACATGTATACTATTCAATGGTTAATGTTGTCCAAGGGCAATGTACGATATGATATTTCTTTATTTCTTTATGACTTTATTTATTTTTACACCCAAGGACTTCTCATATTGCAACTAGAGATGTGATAGGAATTCATTTATCCAGGATCCTAATTTCACACTTTCAAACCAACACACAAAATGAAACTCAGATAGCCTTTGAAATTCACTCTTCTTCTTCTTCTTCTTCTTCTTCTTCTTCTTCTTCTTCTTCTTTATGTATTTATATAGCACCATCAGTGTACATGGTGCTGTACATAGTAAAACAATGAAATAGCAATGCCCTGCCACATAGGCTTACATTCTGAAAAAAACATAATAAAACAATAAGAGACAGTGTACCAAAAATGCCTGTATATGAGGAAAGAGCATTCAACAATGCCTATTTGAGTGAAAATATCATTACAATTGCATATTATTAGGAAAATGGCTTGCAAAAAGTTGGCAAAATTGATCTGGCAAAATGCCCTCTAAAGAGGCATGTTTTAGGAGAAATGCACATGCAAAATATGTATGGGAGATTGGAAGATGAGAAATTTAATGAAACTGAAATTGACAGATTCATCCATCCCTAATTGGAGCCCCAAGGATTTGCTAGACAAATACTAGTTGTGAAGAGGTGTTATGCTTAAACAAATTAATGTGCCCATGTCCTGATAATGTGACAACATGGGCCAATTCACACAATCATTTAGCATGATCAAACATGCAGGTTTTTACCTGAAATCTATGGTTATCTCAGATCTGAGAGGCTGTTATCAAGGATCAATGCAGTTACCCAGGAACTCTGATAAATGCATCTTCAGATTGACTAACATGGATCTTTCTTATCATGCTCCATCCTGCCTCCCCTGGTTACACAATGACATGGCAGGAAGATAAAGAACAATCCATGATAGTGTGTCCATTGATAAGAGCTTCACAGCCGGAAGCAATCATGTTACAGCTGTAGTTTATCAACCAAGTGGCACAATCCTAAGACCTGCTGTGAAACCAAATAAGTACTTAGGATGTGGTATGTTGCATTTACGTGTGACAGAACAAGGCTGGTGATACACAGACAGTGTGGCATTAGATGGATGCAGCACCATAGGCTGCGGCTAATGGCCCACACTTGTAAGGCCTATCATGATCATGGCCTTAATGGACACATCCATAAAACGCTGAAGTCATTCTAAACCTGCAAATTACTTTCTAGGTTTTCACAAAGAGAATCAAGTCTTTACCACAATTTGGATGGCTTTAAAAGGGGGTTAGATAATTTCCTGGAGAAGGTTATCAGTGGCTACTATCCTGATGGCTATGTGCTACCTCCAATATCAAAGGCAGTAAGCCTATATACACCAGTTGCTGGGGAACATGGGTGGGAGGGTGCTGTTGCACTCATGCCCTGTTTGTGGGTCCCTGGTTGACAACTGGTTGGCCCCTGTGCAAACAGAATGCTGGACTAAATGGACCCTTGGTCTGATCTAGCATGGCTCTTCTAACGTTCTTAAGTCCTATCCTGAGTCGGATGGAATCTTTTGTCTTTCAGCTGAGCTTTGGCACCGCACCACCACTGCTTCCTGTAAGAACAAGTGAGGCAACTCTACTATGAGAGACTGGGGGAGGACTTTGGGCCAGGCACTGAGCCTAACCTACCTCACAGGCATGTTGTGAGGATCAAATGGAGTGGAGGGAGACAATGATCCTGTACATCGCCTTGGGCTCCCTGAAATGTAGCCAATAAATAAAATAATAATAGGAAAGGAAGGATCCAAAAGTAGGAGGATCTAGGAACAATCCAATGTATTCAAGCAACAACAGCAGAGGGAGGTTCTTTCACCATGCCCTCCCACAAAAAATTGTTGCATCCCACATCAATGACCACGTGCAAATATCATGTGTTCATCCAGAGAACAGAGGAGTGGAACAGACTACAAATGCGTAGTGGAACACAAGTGCTGCATGCATGAGGCCTCCAGGTTTAATAGATCCTGGGGGCAGGATCTCTCTCTTGAACCTTGGAAGGACATTGCTAGTCAGAAGTAGAAGTGATCAAAGCAACCATTACAGCACCATAACTTCAAAGAAGGGGTAGGCAAGATGGTGCCCTCCAAATGTTTTAGACGACCACACCGATAAACCCCAGCCAGCATGAACAATAGTCAAGCATTTAGGAAGTTATTTCATTTGGAGGGCATGAAGTTGCTTTCGAGCAATGCAAATGCAGAAGGGGCTGAATTCTGAAAGTTTAGTTGATGCATGTCCGCCAATAGGGCAAGAAGAGTGGAATGTTATTATCAATGATGAGCCCACAGAAATTCATGAGACTGGGTAGTAGAGAGAAACTTAAAGGGGGTGGGGGAAAGCAAGAGAAAGAGCAATATTTTCTTGTTCTTTTTTCAAAGACAGCCTCAGTTGTGGAGTGTTGATCCTCTTAATAATCCAGCGCTCCTATTTCAACACACCCAAACCCACTGCTTGCTCAAATAGCAGCAGCACACAATTCCAACTGGATCACACATCCACAAGGAAATGGGGTCTCATCAAGACAATGCATTTAGACACTCAGTTCTCTGCCCCCATTTTTATTGTAGTGGCTGTTGTTGTTGGTTTTGTTCGTGCCTTTGATGGGTTCCCTCCTTCTTCGGAGGCCATTTAGTGAGGCAATAAATTAATTTGTAATTTGGAGTGAACTTTTTAATCCTCTTTTGTTCTCTCCCTCCCCCCGAATCTATGCACGCTCCTGCATTTGCATGCATTAGCATAAAGCTACGTTAATTGCACCACATTTCAGCTAGGACAAGCTTGGCGCTTCAATCAATCTCAATGAGTCACATCAGGAAGGTGCAGAATGCCGGCTAGCCTTATCAAGACAACATAATAGACCCCAAAAAATGTGTCCTCGATGCCTGTTGCGGGTATGATTTATTCCCAACATCCAAAAACAAAAAGCGGAAAATTACAGAGAGACTAATAAATATCAATTATCTTAATGATTTGTGGACAAATTGCAGGCTGCTGCTTTCATTGGGACTGAAGGTTGTGTTTGCCCAAGGGGATGAGAGGGGTTGTGCTGTAACAGCCCTGACAGCAGAAGGTTAGATGCTTCCCAGCCTTACCACCTGGTGTACAATGTAGGAAAAGACCACATGGAACTTCCAAAATGGATCTAGGAGGAAGCATTCATTTCAGAGCCATGTATGTAGGCTGACCAGATAAAATCCAGGTCAGGGCTCCTGTAACTTTAACAGTTGCAGAGAAAAGGGAATTTCAGCCAGTGTCATTTGTATGCAATTAGTTCCTGGTGATATTCCCTCTTCATCACAACAGTTAAAGGTGCAGGCACTATACTAGAGTGACCAGATACAAAAGAAGGCAGGGCCCCTGCAACTTTAACAGTTGTGATGAAGAGGGAATTTCACCAGGGACTAATTGCATACAAATGACACTGGCTGGATTTCCCTTTTCTCTACAACTGTTAAAGTTACAGGAGCCCTGACCTGGATTTTATCTTGTCACCCTACATGTATGGCTCTTTGGGATCAATATACCCAAAGCTCAGGGCTCAGCTGGACTTCTGTTCATGTGGAGAAATCATGAAACACAGTGCCACTGAGAATATGGGGACCAAAGATGACATTTTGGGTAGAAATGGGGGATGTTGCCATTCACTTACCCCAGAACAGGGCCCAAGCAAAGGGGGAAGGTAAATTTTTCCAAGGGGAAATGATCCCAGCTACAACCCCATTATCATGAGCGGGGAAAGTAGCTAAATTGGAAATAACGCTTGATGTTTTAGGAAGTTATTTCTCTGTATCTATGCACCTACAGTCTCAATTGTGTGAGATTTGTGGGAGCCAACCAGTTGCATTTTTAGAGCAGAATAAACATGAGCCCTACACAGGCATTCTGAACCTGAATTGCATGAGGAGGAGCACTCCAGTCCCACCCCTCTCCACCATCATGTTTGTCACCCTCAACACATGGAGGGTGACTTTCTGAAGACAGGAGCCTCCTCTATTCATGAATGTTATCCATAAGAGCAAGAACAGAGGAAAATCAGAGGAGGACAATCACCCTCCATATGTTGAGAGTGACAAACATGATGGAGGAGAGGGGTAGAGATGGATCATTCCATCTCCGTATGCATTTGCTCTATTCAGGTTCAGAATACCTGAATAGGGCCATTGTTTAGAGCCAAACACTGAGTCTAGGCCCTTCTTTATATTGGAATATTGGAGAGATTATGCTTGTTCAGTAGTTTGTTGACAGGGGAGAGGAATTTGTTACCTCCCAGTGTGACATGTTCTCTATAGAATTATCAGACTCAGTGTTTCCTGTGCATTGGCAGGAGGGAGGGACATCTGGTAGGAGGGACAAAACACCATAATGATCAAGAACAATACTGTGAAGAAGGTTTGGCTGAAAGTTATGACTGGCCCAAAGTCACCAAGTGAGCTTCATGGATGAGTGAACCTAGATCTCCTCAGTCCAAGTCCAACACTCTAACCACTATATAGCAACTGTTGTCTTAACATACTATTGTAGGTGAAAATAGGGGCATCCTTAAATATTTGTACTCCAAGAATCACCACCTGAGCAAACCTCAGCCCCATTACACACTGCTGAAGGCTATACTCTGCCTGCTGTCTGTTTTACACAATTTGCTTTTCAATTACTTATCTTTTATCAAATACACCACCCATAACCATTTTTTAAAAGCTTAATGTTTAATAGAATGAATATTTGCAGTCAGATCCTCTACACATTTGCTCAGAAAAAGGTACAGGCAGAGTACTGAAGCAGCCTTTGGTAAAAGAAGACATGTTGAATAACCTCTTTTTCATCTTGAGGTAAATATACATGACTACAGTATTTAGCATTGATTCAGTCCCATTGATTCAATTTTTGGATTTTGTTTGAAAGGCCAAATAGGACAGTGTCTCAGGAAGGACAAATGCCAGAAATGAGGGACAGATAGCATGTGTTGTGTACAAATTTAGCAGTCTTATGTACAGCAAGGAAAGAAATATATTTGACTTTGATCTTTCTTGTTACATTATTATGATTATTGTGATCCATATAAAAATAATGATCTCAATAGATGTAATCAAAATAGGGATGGATAATTCTATTTCCAGTACATGCCCCATGTCAGTTTCTCATGTCCTCATTCGTTAGCCCATTCCATCCTGTCTGCATATTAATCTGTGATTTTTTTTTAAAAAAAAGAAAACATGTTGGCTATATCATTTTTGAACATTTGGTTTACATATTCACAAAGTATACTTTTGTGTATGCATTTTACCCTAAAATACACATTTCAAGGCAAAATATAAGGCTTTGTATGCATTTTGGTAGTTTTTTCAGCTGAGAACTGTATTATAAAATTTGGAGAAGTGAGCAAGCTGAAGGACAACTGCATTCCGTTCTACATATTAGTCCAGGAAGAGAGAATTGGGTTGGTTCACTAAAAAATGCAACTTAAACTAAACTTTGAGCACCTCTATCACAAAATATGCTGGGTTTTTCCCCCCAATTTAATCTTGGGTGTATGAAAGAGCAGGAATTTGGAATATATTGAATATGCTCCCCACTACTAAACGTTTCTTTGAGTCTGACCCCCTTCACTGGAATCCTAGCCTAATCTACATGGTTTGGGTCCAGGTTACCTGCGGGATCGCCTTCTCCCATACAATCCGCCCCGCACGCTCAGGTCCTCTGGGAAGAACTTACTGCAGTCGGCCAAGACTAGGCTGACAACCATTACCCAGAGGACCTTCTCTTCTGCCGCTCCCAGACTGTGGAATGACCTGCAGGAGGAGACTCGTCAACTTAACAGTCTTTTAGAATTTAAGAAAGCTATAAAGACTGTTCTCTTCCGGTAGGCATATCCAGTGGAATTTTAGAATGTTTTAAGGATGTTTTTAGGATGTTTTAGGATTTTTTATGCAGTTTTAATAATATGTGTCATGTTTTAATCAGTTTTATGTATTTTATCATGTTGTTGTTCCCCGCCTCGATCCAGACGGAGAGGCGGGTAAGAAATAAATTGTTATTATGATTATATTATTATTATTATTATCTACACCAAGCAGGATATTGCACTATAAAAGCGGTATGAAAGCAGTATATAAAAGGCAGGAGCCACACTGCTGCTTTATAGCAGTGTTGAAATGCACTGGCAACTGTTGGGGCCAATAGACACATACCGTATACTGCTTTCATACTGCTTTCATAGTGCTATATCCTGCTTGGTGTAGACATGGCCTCTGACCCAGCGTAGAACATTTTCTCTGGGAACTGCTTTCCATGGCACATGGTCGTAAGCAGCACACACATTCCATCCCCTGTATACATGGTTGAGAGCTTCAAGGAATTAAGGCAGGGAGGCACCATTGTAAGTATTTGCCATGAGCTCATCAGATGCTCTTAGGGCACCTTCATTTTTCTCAGCCAATACTGGGTGTGATACACTCATAGACAGATTTTAAAGTCACTACTCAGCTATTTGGACTGCCCGATGCCTGACCTTTCTATTCAGATTGATCAGATTGATCAAAACATGGCTTCCCTTATGTCAAGATAAAGCTCAAGATAAAGCTACGGCCACCACAATTCCACAATGGTTTATGTGAAGCGCTTGGAACACTCCAAAGTATAATATAAATGCATCATTTTGTCTCACTCTCACATGTATCCAGTATCACTCATCCATTATTAAACACATATCATACAATGCATATTTAGGTGTGCCCATTTTTTCAAATGTTTCAACTGAGATCCCTTCCTGGGTGTAGCTGCAAGCAGATCCAATTAAAGCAAAGAAGATTTTCATTAAATATAACTGCAACTGTGTAAATATCTGCTGACTTTATGAGACCTCATGTTATTCCCTGAATGTGTTTTAGGCAGAATTTTGGAGCAACCGTAGACTTAACAACCCTGTGCCCTGTCAACACAGTTTTCCAATAATAATAATAATAATAATAATAATAATAATAATCAGAATTTGCTGAGTCACTATTGGAGTCTATTAAAAAATGCAGATCCAACATCTGAAATATGGCTTTAGAATTGCTTCAAGGAAATAAAGGTTAAAAAGTGAGATGACGTCATTAAAGACAGCCTGATTGGTTAACTAAGTGATGCCCAGAGAGGAAGGCAGTATCCTGTAAAACAGCAGCTATGGAATCTTACAACTGATGAAATCAAGGGAGCATTTCGCATACCTTTGAAGAATCGTTAGTTTTGAATTCTCAGCATTTAAGAGTCTCTTCACTCATTGACTAGCTTCAAAAGATAGTAGTAATCCTCATTATCTTTGGGAAGAAGATGGGTTTATATGAGGCTTAAAGAATTAGTGGATGGGATAGACCATCCATACTGTGTAGTTTGTTCATTTTTAGTTACTGACTTAGCTGTCTGTAACTCTGAAATTAGTATATTTTCCATTATTTCGAATACCGAACTCTTTTCGGTAATAACCCTAGCTACTTCAATATTGGAGATGACAGATGATAGAGAGATATGTAGATAGTTAGATAGATATCATGTCAGCTAATTACAAAGCCATGGTGTTATTAAAAAAACAGTTCATGTTGATTTTGAAAGTCCTGAATACAAAGAAAAAGGTATTTTATCTGGAGTGTGTTCATCACATATTTAGCATGTGCCAGCATTGGATTCTAAGGTAGCTTGTATTGACAAGTCAGAGCAATTGAGGTTTGATGAAACGCACACAGGAACTGTACTTATCCCCAGCACTGATCCCTACTAAGATTATGTGAACACTAGCCTTACTGTCTGGATTAGAGATGCAACAAATACCCATGGTAGTTGATTATTTGAGAAACGTTTATATATACCTAAGCGGATTGCTTAAAATAACTAATTTCTGAAAGTTATCAGATCCTCACTCCCCCCAAAAGGAAAACAGCAATGATTTGTATGATACAGTGGCTCAGTTCGGACGACATATTAAGCAACGGAGGAGTAAATAACGTACTGACCGTGTGTTAGGCAGGAGGAGCTCCACAGACGACACACTGCAGCCGGCGCTGCTCAGAACTGGCAAACGCCCCAGCTGCTAGGAACTTGCGGCAGCCATTTGGTTGCAGCTTCTCCTCCGTCTGTCCCCCAGCCGTATCCCAGCATGCACCATAAGTTCTGCCAGCTGCATAGAGCGGCTGGTTTTTTTTGGCTGCTCTAGGCAGCAGAACTCTATTCCAAAATGGAATAGTCCACGGAGAGAGGGGGGGCTGAATTCGGACGACACTTTAAACAACGGGGCTTCAGGCTAAACAACATGCAAGCCCGTTGTTTCGCTCCATTGTTTAAAGTGCCTGATTAACATACTGTCAGTTGTGTGTGCGTTGTGTGCTGCCCTCCAGACGACGCAATAAGCAACACAACTGACGATTGTTCCCCCCCTCCTCCGTTGCCTAATGTGTCGTCCGAACTGAGCCAGTATGTCGCTCAATTTATACTAATTGCATGGAATCAAAACGAATAGCACACCCCCCTCCCCCCCCACACCTTCATCGTGTCAGAATGTCTTGGAGAATAAGCAGAACTATTTCCCAAAAATTAGAAATAATTTGGCTTATTTTGAAGCAAAGCCAACTTCAGGGGTCATCTTCTACCCTCTACCCCTCTCTCCTATATACTGTAGATATAAGTGGTTTGTTCATTTTGGCTTCTTTTGGTTTCTCCATTCCCCTCCCACAAATCTTTGATTTGGGCCAGATCTACACCAAGCAGGATATAACACTTTGAAAGTGTTTTGAAAATGGTATATGGAATGTGTCAATACTGTTATAAACCACTACAAAGTAGAAGTGTAGATGCTGCCTTGGTTTGTCTCAAACATTGAGGATTTTTCCAGTCTTAAGTTTGGCTTGGCCTGAACTTTGTGATTCTCATGAGAATTCATAAGCTTTTAAATGCACATTTCTCTTAATACGTGCATTTTCCCATGCCTTTTTGCCTAATATACCAATAATTTTGAAAGCAATTTTCCTGATATAATGTAATGCATTTTGAATGTTACTTCTTCTAATATACAATTTTTTGCTGTATTGTTTTGAATTGAGAATTTTAATGCTGATACTGATACATTTTATTTGTCTATGGCACAAAGGCCATTACAACCGCAACAATAAAACAAGAGATCTTTGTGACAACCAAAATTCTTACAAACTCATAGGAAGAAAATGCATACAAAGGAACCAAACTGAGAGAAAAGGCTGAGATTTATACTGTTGAAAAATGATGCAAAACCTAGTAGCAAAAATCACATAAATTTATAGCAGGTGTTCCCCTCTGCAATCTACACCTGATTTCTTTAGGAAATTTTGGCGGATTTTTTGAGCTACAGCAAATGTTGCAACCTTGATTGTAATTGCTTTGCTATGATCTGCTAATAGATCACAGATCATATCAGCAGTGGGCCAACCTACTCTTGTTCTCAGAAGATCTCCCAGGAGACGATTCCTAATATCTTTATACAAGGAGCAGCGTAACAAGTAATGTACTACATCTTCCACCTCCCCCACACCACAAATACAAGTCCGCTGGATGTAGGGAACTCCTTAATACTTTCCCTCCGGGTAGGCTGAAAGCATTGTTTGAAAATGGAGGACAGTAAAGGCCTTTCTGAGAGGAGGGAAAGTCAGGTCTTGTAAATATTGTGGTAAGTACTGTTCTTTCTTAATATGGCTAAACCATGGGGAGAAAGCCTGCTGCTGGCTAGCAAGTGCATTTTCATAGAAATCTGCCTCAAAAAATCAAATTCTTATAAAAATCTTATCCAGAAGAATTTGATCATCCTCTAAACAAGAATGTGACAGTGCCAACCAGTTGCAAGCCCATCCACCTTTTGCAAGCTGTTCTATGAAACATTGCTTAGCCAGACTGCTTTCTTCAAAATGCATCAATCTTTTCCCATAAAGTATGATCGCCTTGTGAATTCTTGCCTTAACGGAAGCTTCAGCAGCACATATACTAAAAAAAAAAGAAAAAAAGAAAAGAAAAATAAATTTAATGCAAAATTCAGAGAAGTGCAGATTTTGAAAGATAACGATTGTGGTTCGAAAGTGCAAGATGAGATAACCTTGCATTAAAATATTCAGTGAATGAATTTCTCTGCCAACCCTAACATACTGCATTTCCCAAGGACCATTGGGGACTCTCTTTCTGGTGCATTCCTAGGGATGGAGAGAGAGAGAAAGATCAGTTCCATCTTGTTCTCCTTTCACATCACCAAAGTATCATACTGTGGCTGCTTCTGTGTCCACCAGGCAAGTATTATTTAAAGGGAAGCAGGAAGAGGTTTTGATGCACAGAGGACAACTGGGAATGCATTTTCCTCCTCCCTCCCTATCCCCATTTCTTTTGTGTCATGTTGTTGTTGTTGCTGCTGCTGTTGTTGTTTTTAGATTGCAAGCCTGTGGGCAGGGACTGTCTTAAGAATTATTTTTGTAAGCTGCCTTGTGAGCTACTTTTGGCTAAAGGCCGGGATAGAAGTGCTATAATAAAGAAATCTCTGGCTCACATTTTGATTGGAGCATGGCAAAAATTCAGGAGCCTCTTGATGCTCACCTCTTAGAATCATAAAATCATAGAACGGTAAAGTTAGAAGGGGCCTATAAGGCATCGAGTCAATTTCTAGAGCCTTTGGAAAGCACATGTTTCCCCCTTTGCCAAGGGGGTGGGGGCTTAAAGGTCCTATTAACACAATACCATATTTACCTTTGTGTTAATAGGACCTTTAAGGCCCTCATTGGTGGTGGTGGGGAAATGTGTGATTTCCAGAGGCTCCAGAAATTGTGCATTTCCACCCACCATTAACACAGTGGGGGGAGGGCTGGAAGCCAGGGCAGGCAGCTGCCGAGTGTTTGTGAGTGAAGTCTCATGCAGCCCAGTTCATGGGTGTGTGCTGCAGCCGTAGTGCGGTGAGTGCTCGACAATTTTGGCCATCCCTACCAGTAAGGAAGCCTGAAGAGAAGCATTTAAACCTTTTATAGTGGGGAGGGAGTCTGTACAAAAGTCAGAAAACCATCAAATGATCAGTGGTCAGGGGAAAAGGGTGTGGCCAGATGAATGGAACATGTCCACCTGGGAAACCCCAGAGGGGTTGGATTGGGACCCCAGATTTGGCTCCCAGCCTGAGGTTCTGCATCTTGATTTATATCCATGGAGCTTTTGATGGGTGTACCAGAGGTCTCCATGGTGAACTTACTCCCTGTGTCAGTAAAGCTCTTCTCCACTGGCACAGAGGCATTTTTGCCCATCTTCAACTCCCTGAGGTGGCCATCTGACATGGATTGCACTGTTGGTTATGAATGACTGAGCAGCAGAGTACCAAAAGGTCTTCATCACAATGAGCTTTCTCTGGTTTGGAGCCATAGCCCAGAGCACTGGGAGCCACTATAGTCTCCAAAGAACATAAGAAGAGCCCTGCTGGATCAGACCAAGGGTCCATCTCGTCCAGCATTCTGTTCACATAGTGGCAAACCAGCTGTTGACCAGGAACCCACAAGCAGGACATGGTGCAACAGCACCCTCCCACCCATGTTCCCCAGCAACTGGTGCACACAGGCTTACTGCCTCGGATGCTGGAGCTGCACACATAGGAAGAGCGTCCCATCCCATGCGTGCATCTGAAAAGACACATCTCTCATCAGAATAATGGTAACGGAGACACTTGCTTCATTTCCCACAGCTGTACAGTAGGGCACACCTATAAATAATAACACTTTTGCGCAAGCTCTCTCACGCAAACTGCAGCCTCTCTCTTAATAATTGCCAATACTCCATACCTAGGATAAGAAATAGTGCTCTCTTGCAGCTCTGGAATGAAAATGACCCTCCCCCTCCCATTCTTAAGCTCCTTTCATTGAAAGATGCCAGGAAAGAAGAGCAAAATGATTGTCATTAAGAAAACAAACAGCCCTGCTCAGGTAATAGATGTGAGCGTTAAAGAAACAAATGATGGTATTCAGGGCAGGTACAAAGCTGAGAACATCCTGGCAAGCCCACCGAGCAACGATTGCAATATTTCAGCTTTTCAGAACTTGCAAGAAGGAATTTGCAAAAGGCATAAAGTGGGCATAATCAAAAGATTTAAACTCTCCGGCCCAAAACTAAATGGCATATGGCGCAACAGCAGCATCAGAGGAAGACTGCCCCCAAAACATGCACATACAAATCAGCATCATATTCTTCCTGAGCAGTTTCCATGGGAGAGGCTTTGACTTGAATTCTGTTCTCATTGACCCTGTTCAGACAACACACTAAGCCATGCTGGGTAAGCATTTTTTTTTAGCTAAACATTATGGCTTAGTGTGTCATGTGAACCACGACTTAGTGTGTTGCGCAAAACATTCCTAACCATGGCAGCTCACATAACTATGATTTGAACACGCTCACTAATCATTTCCTGCAAAAGAGCCAGTGTGGTGTAGTGGCTAGAGTGTTGGACTGGGAGTTGGGAGATTTGGGTTCTAGTCCCCACATGACCATGGAAACCCACTGGGTGACTTTGGGCCAGTCACAGACCCTCAGCCCAACCTACCTAACAGGGTTGTTATTGTGAGGATAAAAATGACAAAAAGTTGTGTGAGTTGAATGTGAGCACATCTTTAACAATTTTCAAACATTTTTGGTGGTCACATGTTCAGGACTTTGAATGGGGCATGATCCCATGTTCTGTGAGCAAAACCAAAATTCTCCTACATCTCTAGCAGAGAAAGCAGGTACACGGCCATCTGGTCTTCCCTGCTATGGTGAGATGCAATGCAATACTATTGAAATTACAGTAATTATTTATACGTTTGTATCCATACATATGATTTAGCATGTGCACACTTTATGCAAATATGTGTCTTCTTTTTGTTGATGCAATCCCTATTTTTCTGCAATGCAGAAATTGTTTCCCCACCTAACAAGTAAATGCAGTCTTTCAGCATTACTGCACCCAAGACCAAAGGAAATACAGATATTTTCATGCATGGCTCCTTATTATGAGTTTCTTAGTGGAATATTATTCGCCCATTAATGTTCAGGAAGAGGAGCCATAAATCAGCAAAAAGCAGCTACTTTGCATGAAGATTTTGTTCTATCTCTGGAGGCTTGATGAGTCCCACTGGAGGACCATAGTGGATGGATGGATGCTGTACGCCTGGTATAAGAGGGTGCAGAAATTCCTGTACCCTCCTTCCCTCTCCAATTCTTTCTCTAATGTTTTCCTCACTCAATATCAAATTGATTTTCAGCTTCTCCTAAAACTGAACTATGCTGAAAGAGGATGTAGCCATTGTGTTATGGAGTTTGGCACAAGAGAGGCCAGCCACATGGCAGCCACTGCAGCATTAGCCCATGCTGAAAGATAATAAATATTTGGGCGTACAGTATTCTGTCAGCAAGGTTTGTCATCCATGCGGATTTTAATTAGGAGTCATTGGGCTTTCTGGATGGCCAAAAACAGACATGACTTTGGCATATGTCCCTAAAACCAAGTTCCCATCTGCATAGCATTATCTACATGACTAGGTTTTTGCCTTTGAAACCAACAGAACCGTATGGTGCTATTCCAATCTGAAAATTGTTTCAAATGGATCCTGATGTCGGAACAACACCACACTTGCGGTCTCAGTGATGTCAATTTGGGAACCCATCCGAGTGAATAATTTAATGTAGGAGTGTCCCTTCTGTTTCCCTTTCATGGTGATGAACTCCTACCACCCACCCCACCCCACCCCCAACACACACACACACACACACACACAAACCACAGGGACCTATTGAGACAAACCTGTTAGGATCTTACAAACAGAGGCTGGAAGTGGCAAGTGGAAGATTGGTTTTATTTAGCAACAAGTGGGAAGTGACTGATTTATTGTGGCATAGCATTTTAATGTGAATAGCAAATTGCATGAACTGACCTCTAATATTGCTCATCTCTGAGGACACATTTAGCAATGGAACTGTTCGCACTTGTTGTTCTGAGGCACTAGAATAGACCAATCTTCCTCACAGAGATGCTGCTATTATTGCCTTAGCCTATTGCTGTCCTTTTGTAGAGCTTAAACGTACAGATACTCTGGTTGCCTTGGGAAAGAGAAGAGAGATGCTTGCACAATATGATCATATCTGTTCCCAGGGGCAAGCAGCAGATGCTACAATTGGTGATCCCCAGTGACTGGAGGTGTCTTTACCATCACTTTCTCACTCTTACAGTGTAAGAGTGAGAAAGGAACACATGTGCATTTCTAGTAGGGATTGTAGAATGAGTGAGGCTTGATCTCATGAAGGTTCTCCAAGTTTATGGAAAGCAGGACAGGGCTCCTGTCATTTTACATGCATGCAGCACTGGTGTAATTCCCTCTTCATTTTGTATCTGGTCAAGAGGACAGAGCTCCTGCAGCTTTAACTGTTGCGATGAAGAAGGAATTTCACCAGGTGCTGCCTGCATACAAATGACACCTGCTGAAATTCCCTTTTCTCTACAACTGCTAATGATACAGGAGCCCTGTCCTCCTTTCCATATAATCACCCTAAGTTCCACCTCAAAGCTTGGTCCACCTCATTCTCATTCCTGAATGCAAGCTGTTGTTGTTGTTCAAACAGGAAGTGCACATTTCGGTATGCATTTAAAGCACACATCTTGATTAATGTCCCCCCACCCCATGGACATTTTGAAAGTACAGTTTGCAAAGAAACAGATGTTGTGAACAAAATCATGAGTTTGGGAATATGTAAGTTTTGCCACCAAAATCTGCTATGGTCACAGCTGGGAGCACAAATGGAGCAAGTTCTAGTCAACAATGAATAATCATTTTAAACCAAAACAAAGGAAAATGACTCAACATTCTCACATCTCTAGTTTCAACCCACTAGTGAGTCCAGCCTTCTACTGCAGAGTCATTTACATCAACTAGAAAGTGGTGTTTGGTTCTTGAAAGCCCTGGATCTTCTCACTGCTTGGAGAAACAGGGTGCAGATAACAATATCACAAGTTAATAACTGCTGGATCAAACCAAACGTCTATCTGTTGTAGCATCTTGTTTCCCACTCTGACCAATCAGATACTTCTGGAAAATCCACAAGCATAGGAGGATGTAACTGTCCTGCTTCCACACATCCACCCTGTTTTCCCCTTAGAAACTGGTATTCAATGCAGTACTGAAGATATTTCCCAGTATTTGAGGAAGACTTTTGCTAATTTCTAGCCAATCTGATGCATGGGGCGGGGTGGGAGCTTGCACATCAGTGCCTCTGAACATGACAAATCAATGTACCCAACATGGCTGATAGCCAAACCTAATTACTGGAAGATTACTGGCTATCAAGTATCTTTTTTGCCCGTTTGGCCCTTTACTTAGAGCAGGGACGTGGAGCGTCCGGCCCCTGGGCTTAATCTGGTCTATGGAGCCTCCACATCCAGACTGAAGAGCCTCCGAGGGTTCCTCCAGGAATCAGGGTGTGGCTTAAAAGACCAAACCCCTAGAGGAATGCCCACTGGAGCAATCCCTACGATTAACTCAGATAACAGAGTGGGGGTACGATGTGTACAGGCCCATGGGGATGGTGTGCAATGCACTATGTGAAGCTGGGGACTGGACCTGTACTGAAAGAACAGCTGCTCCTCCCAGGACTGAATGATGCCCTTTCTCCATGCTCATTGAGTCACAGAACTCCATGGTTCTTTGAGCATTGAGAAAAACAACATGGGGGAGACAATGACACCAGTGGGCATGAAAATACCTGCTGGCATCATCGGGCCCACAGAGGGCCTGATGGGAGGGGCAATTTGGCTCTACTCTGCCAAATCATTTCACATACCTGGTTTAGAGACATTGAGATCCACTAGCTCATTGACGGCAAGGGATGTGTAGAATACCCTTGAGAAATTTTGCCAGTCTTCATTCAACTCAAATATTTTGCCCCAAGCACGAGGAATCTCAAAAGTCACTTATTTCTACTCTTGACATCAGAAATGTATGCTCCGTTTATGCTGTGCGTCAGCTGTGCAGATCCACAAATAACTGATCTGTGGGATGGATCATTTCCCAGCAGTTAATGACAACAGAGGCTTAGATAAAGACCCTATCCATTCAGCATGCAATAGCACAGTGACTGAGCTGCCCAACTCCAGTCAACGCACTGCCTCGATTTGTAATGAATTCTACACTCGCTGTGTCTTTCTTCATTGAAGACTGAGTTACGCCTGGCACAATGACAGCCTAGAAGGTCAGGATGTTGAGTTTAAGACATCATTTGCATCCGGGAGTGATTCTGACATCCATGTTCCTTAGAAATAAAGGAAGATGGGTGCCATAAACAGACTATGCTACATAACCATGTGGTTGTGGTTGGAAAATGAACCTATTCAATGCTGCAATGAGAGCTAAAGTTAAAATTTACCCAATTCGAGGTGAACTGTTCAGTGATCTGCTTCTTTACCATAGCTTTCCAGCAAACAAAGAAGACATAAAAAGTCCATTATACTATAATATTTGACAAAGTTTGTAATGTAAGGAAGTTAGATATGATAACACATGCAGTACCATAAAAGAAACACTTAAATAGGAACGTGTAAATCAGAAAAATTCAAACTCCAGGAAGTTTTCCAAATTCCATCTCAAAGCTCGTTCCGACAAGAGTCTGTTTTGGATTGTTTCAGATCTTTTTTGTTTGTTTGTTTTCACATAAAAATCTTTTTTTTTTCTTGTCGCGTCAAAAGTCTTTTTTTTTTTTGCACATAAAAAAATCCATGTGTATTTTCATGCATACTTTTTTTCCCAAATGTACGTAACGATTATGCATAGTTTTTGGAAATGTGTTTTATTCTTCTCCCATTGATTAAAGTGTATTGTGAACATTTTTCAAAAGCATGCATTTTTCTCATGGGCATTTTTCAAATGTACACATGCAGTTGAACGTGTGTTTTTGAGTCCGTGAATCACATTGCAAGATCAGAAATGTACAGACTTCAACTGCAGATTGCATTCGAGTCTGTGTTCAGTTCAGAAGGCGTGAACTGGGGAAATCCTGATCGATAATGAACTGAAAGTTGTTTCTCATACATCCCTACATCTCTAGGGTGGATGATGCCAGATCCATGCAGCATTCCCTGGCCTTGAATGCCCTTTTGTAAGCTCATGATCCTGCAAACATAGTTGACCAGTGCAATAATTTATATGATCAGGTTATCAGCCAAACAGATACCATTTCGCTTCAGAGTTGGTCTTCTGCTCTGATTTTATATCTTAAGAATTGCTGGGATGTAAGTCAGGGAGAGGGGAGAAGAGAAAGCACAAAGATATTTTTAGAAATCAACATAACAGCATACAAATGCACAGGCGCAGAAGAAACCCATTAAGAGCACTTGGGAAATCCACATTATGTAAGGGTGGAGGGCACGTTTGCTGGCTCTGCGTGTTACCAAGGCACTGGCCATAGAACAGGAGAAGACAATGTAATATGAAGGAGCAAATCACAGCAGAACAGAAGCATAGAGACTTGGTTATCTATAGTTTTAGCTATAAAACTACTGATCAACATCAGGCCATGTATACAATTAGCGATGGGACAAAAATCCACCTGGGCCTGCAAAGGCAGTGGATACCCTCGTATCCATCCTTCACTGGCCCCAATGGACGTGCCCAGCAGACTTTTGCCCCACTGCTGCTAAAGGACAAAGGGGGTGCAGGTAGGCTGACCATACGAAAAGGAGGACGGGGCTCCTGTAACTTTAACAGTTGTAGAGAGCAGGGAATTTCAGCCAGTGTCATTTGTATGCAATTAGTTCCTGGTGATATTCCCTCTTCATCACAACAGTTAAAGTTGCAGGCACTATACTAGAGTGACCAGATACAACAGAGGGCAGGGCTCCTGCAACTTTAACTGTTGTGATGAAGAGGGAATTTCACCAGGAACTAATTGCATACAAATGACACTGGCTGAAATTCCCTTTTCTCAACAACTGTTAAAGTTACATGAGCCCTGACCTCCTTTTCATATGGTCAGCCTAGGTGCAGGTCTAGGTGGAACTCAGTTCTGCCGTGACCTGCATGCACCCTTTGTCCTTTCCCCTGCTCTGTTAATGGTGGCTGCCATAACTGCAGCGGGGTTTAATACACAATTTCCCCAGCCTTGGGGAAATTGTGTTACTCTCCCCATACACACGCACTGATGGGGGCCTTAAAAGCTCCATTGAGATAAGTCTATTGGTGCAATTTACATGGAAAACACGCATTTGTATCTGGTCAAGAGGGCAGGGCTCTTGCAGCTTTAACTGTTATGATGAAGAGGGAATGTCACCAGAGCCAGATCTACACCAAGCAGGATGTAACACTTTGAAAACAACATATGGAACGTGTCCTGGGCCCCAACAGTGGTCAATACCGTTATAAACCATTGTTAAGCAGTAATGTAGATCCTGCCCAGGTGCTGCATGCGTACAAATGACACCTGCTGAAATTCTCTTTTCTATACAATTGTTAAAGCTACAGGAGCCCTGTCCTCCTTTCCACATGGTCACCCTAGCCAACAACGGGCAGGGCAAAAATGTGAGAGATGATGCAAAGGAAAACTTGCCCTCAAAAGCAACACAGATGTGTTTAAATGGGTGCAGAAAATAACTAAAAAACAGGGACGCTTTTCAACGTGTAACCTCAAAATGACTCAGATCTAATTCTACTCCAAGGGTAGGGATAGATGAATATGTCAGTTTTGCTTTTTCCCACATTTGTCTTTTTAAAAAAGCCTCCAACTTGCAATTGTTGGTAAGTTCTTGTGTGTGTGTGTGTGTGTGTGTGTGTGTATGTGTGTGTGTGTGTAATCATCTTTCCCTAATCAAGATAAAAAGCTGCACCTATTTGCAAGTACTAAGGCTACTTACATGTCTTAAATCAATACCTCTAAAGAATGATGAGTAAAGCAAAGAGTTAAGTAGACTCCATTGAACAGAATGTTGGAATAAAACATGAGAGCATAAGATGTGTAGAAGGTTACAATCAAGCATTTTACCTCAAATCACTGGCACTTCCATCCCTAAACAGCACTCGGTAATTTCAGCAAAGCACTAAAGAGGCTTACACTCCCAAACGGCTCATTTCTAACAATTATGCCAATTAATTAGGGAGGGGAGAAAAATAGATGGAATGGAGGTATCTGAGTTCCCCCCCCCCAAGAATAAACCCAGAAAGAGCAGAAAGCCATTTTGATTAATGGTAGTTACAAAAACAAACATTCCATATGACTCTCAATGTAATGGTGAAGTTCAATCACAATTGATTTAGAATCTGTTTTACAGAGTGCCTGCACTGCATACTTAGGGTGTGTGTGCATGCTTCGTTAAGAGCTTCACCATTAAGTAATTGCTTTTTTTTTTTGAGATTTCAGATGAAGAGGAGGAGGAGGAAGAGGATCTATAAGGCACTTCATTGTTCAACACTGCAAAACATTCTTAGTAATCTTTACAACAACCCTGTAAAGCAAGCCAGAATTATTGTCAGTGTATTACACACAGGCAACCAAGGCTAGGTATGTGAGTAGGAATAAAATCTGAAAAGGAATTTCCCAGTTCACCATGCATTCTATCAACTCCCCCCCACCCCCGTTAGCTCTCTAGAACAAAGAGAAATTGGCTGGTTTCGGATGACACATTAAACAACGGGGGGTGGGGGAACAATCGTCAGTTGTGTTGCTTACTGTGTTGTGTGGAGGGTTACACACCTCGCACACACAACTGACAGTATGCTATTCTGCCCAATTAAGCAACGGAGAGAAACAATGGGCTTGCACGTTGTTTAGCCCAAAGCCCCGTTGTTTAAAGTGTCGTCCGAAACCAACCACACCTCTCTCTGTGGACTATTCCATTTGGAAATAAAGTTCTGCTGGCTGGAGCAGCCAACCCCCCCACCCCCGGTTGCTCTATACAGCCAGCAGAACTTGCGGTGCATGCTGGGATACAGTTGGGAGACTGAGGGAGGGGGAGGGAGCAGCCGTAGCAACTAAGATGGTCACTGGAACTTTCAGCTGCACAAGCACCGGAGTTGCAGCGTGTTGTGTGTGGAGCTCCACCTACCTAACTCAGTAAACTATTTACTCCCCCGTTGCCTAATACATTGTCCGAAACCAGCCATTATGTACCAGGTCTGCTAGGTAGCTGCTCTAACACAACTACAATTAGAGATACATGAGGGTCTTGTTTCAGTTCAGTTTTGATGAGAATTTACCAATTTACATCTGGGACAGAAGGTGCAATTCTATGCATGTTGAGACAGAAAAAGTCCTACAACTCCCAGCATTTCTCAGCCAGCTGTATAGGAGTTATAGGACTTTTTTCTGTCTAAATGTGCAGAGGATTGAGACATAGGGCTCTTTCAGATGGGGGAGGGGGGAATCGTGTTTCCTTACCGTTGCTCTTGCTTCCTGCTTCTCTTCCATGATAGGGATGAGCAGAATCACATGGGGGAGAAAGGGGAAGCAAGCAGGGACCGTGCGCCTCATTCAGTGTAGTGGGACAGCGCCCTCTAGTTATAGCAAAACTTCTCCTGCACATGGCAGGAAATATCAACCAATTTCACTATAGCTCAGAAGAGTCACATTTTCTGAGGACTATTTTAAAACGGAAAAAATGACGGAAGGAGTAAGAGACGAGGATGAGACACTCAGGAAGATCACTGCATCATCAAAATGACTCGTGAACAACCAAGAAGAAGCTCTTAAAAGTATCCAAGTTTGTTTGTTTTAAAGTCAAGTGTGGGAGAAAGTGAAAACAACAGATTTGACCATGAAGGCCTGGGGCTTTGAGTGCTTAGCTCTAAAAAGTCTGGCTTTGTATCTCCGCATATTCAACCATATTAGTATTTAATTAATGTCACTGACTCTCTCCTTTTTTTGTGGGCTCCTTCTGTTCAACAGCTTTATGGCAGGCAGATACAACATGCTGGGAATACCCTATGCTATGGGTAATCCTTTTGTTTCAGGTCATTTGGATAAGAATTTACCAAAATTCACCAATATTTGGGAGAGAAAGAACTTGAAGTTTTTTTAAAAATCTGACTGCAGGAGGAAGCAAAACTGAAAGATTCACTCACTACAGTTAAAAATTCAATCCTGCCTCTGGTTATATAAACCTGTTTAGTGGTAGCATCAGAAAGCAAAGATATCACAAAGAGAAAGTTTTGAGATACCGTTAAGATGTATAATAACACTTTGGAAGGAAGAAAAACGAGCTTCATGAAATTTCTCCCATTCCTTAAGAATACAAGAAAGACATCAACAACAGCATCCAATGCTTTCAGCCCCCCCCCCCCCGACACACACATACACTGTGGCTCAATTCGGACAACACGATAGTCAATGGTGGGGTAATAATCAACTTTACAGTTGTTCAACTAGGGGGTACTCCCCACACAACATGGTAATAAATAATCAACTGTGGTGTGGATTAGGATCAGTGCTGAGTTGACTATGGCAGCATTCGGATGACACAATGGTCAAAACAACTGACGATTGTTTCCCCCACACTAGTTGTTTATTGTGTTGTCCAAACTGAGCCACTGTAAAACAGATTAAATTTGTATATAACTGAAATAATGTATATCCTTCCCTCATTCAGTCCTGCCTCCATTTCCCTCACCTTCCTCTACCGTCTTCCTTGTGGACCTGGACTTTGATGCTACAAATTATCACATTTTCTGATATAAAGAGTGCACCAAGACCTCCAAGAATTGAGTGCTGTTATTTCCCCCCCTCCCCCACAGCTGCCTCTTAAGCCCTTTCTACACCTACAGCCCTTTTGCAATGGGGGTGGTGGTGATTGTGAGGTTTCCCGTTTCCGCGACCGGCACTCCCCGGGGCACACAGGAGCAAAGTTTCCCACAATGACAGGAGTGCCATTGCGGGAGGACGTGAGTCCCGTGACAGCGTTCCCACATGTGGATCGGCAGAAGTGGGCAGGGCTATGCAGATTATGCGGCTATAGGGCTGGTTTTTGATGACTTGCACAAACGCAAAACCACAGCTACACATGGGGTGGATGGGAAGTCCATCGAATATGCGATGCTGCACATAGATAGGTTTGTGTTTTTTTAAAAAATCACACTCTCAGCGCCAAAACATGCTGATACACATCAAAAACATGAGGCAAAATGGCAGCCGGGTCCACTCCCACACACCTCCGAAACCACCGGACATGCTCCTGGCAGCTGGTTGGGTGTTCGCTGAGCTGGGAACTTGCACCGAACAGCAACAGCTTCACGAGGGGGGGCATGCCAGCTGCGGACTTTGGGACTGTAGTGAGAGAGATGGAAAAACCATGACAAAAGCAGCCTGCCATATTCCTGAATAACTCAGGGGTGGACCCGAGATCACCGCGGGAGCATGTGAACGTCATGTGGCCTGTTAGCAATGACTGCGATATACTCCTGCGATAAACGGCTGGTGTAGACACCCCCGTAGTTAGTACAAATAAGTTCGTAATCAGAGGCTCGGTGGGCTTTTGTATGACAGGCGAAAATGCCACAGTGGCAATCTTTTTTGCCATAGGAATGAGAGTCATCTGGCAGAGGGGGGGAAAAGTGGCAACCTAAGCAGAGGACTTGCTGCTCCAAAGATTTGGAAAGCTGGAGGTGGAAGGTAATCTGGGTCCTCTCCCCAGGATACATGAGGACTGGAAATCTTGCTTGCAGAAAGTAATGATCATGAAGTTATCACGCCCCCTTAAATGCAACTTGCATTTGCCACAGACGAAGGACATCTTGGAAGAAGGCTCCTGACAAATTTCGACAGGCACAAACATCCCCTGCCACTAACCTTTAGATGGTTTTGTACATAGAAACATGCGGCCAGCAAACCCGCTCAAATCCAGTTTGCAACACCAAAAGCACCCAGGCTGAGTTAAAGGTAACACTGGGTGAACAAGAAAAATGTAAGCATCTGGCATTTCACTCATGCCTTATCAACTGCTCTGCACACAATTTTAGCACAGCACCCACCTAGTCCAGGCCTCCTCAGCATGCTAATGTAGCTTCTAGACAGAGCAGCTGCCTGAAACCTCATCCGAAGAGGGCAGATCTTGCTTGAGTTATTCATGCTTTCCAGGTTGGACTGGTGGGGCTCATATAGGGATGCTGGAGGGATATAGGGATGTTGGGAAGGGGGGTCTGCTGAGTTGGACCAGTTTGAGGATTTTCCACCTTTGCATGGTGGAGGAAGGGTAGAGGGAAGCATTTCCACCCCTTCCTCTGCCATGCAAACGCAGGATGCTCTCTGTGTTCTTGGTAGCAGCAGGGACAGAGAAAGTGGCCATGTCTACACCATGCTGTTACCCTGAGGTCGTCTTGAAGTCATCCCTGTGCATCCAAATGATGCACAGGGGATCCCAGGTTCAATCAGGGATGACCAGAGACTTTCCCCAGGATTACTGAAACCGCGGATGTCCCAATTTTTCCATGGTCCTGGGACAACCCCAAGGACTGCAGCTGGCATTGCATGGGCCCCGGGGCCTCAAACAGACATGAAGCTGCGTGGGGCGGCTCTGTGCCCATGGGGTGGGGCGGGGGCAGCATGTTCACCATCCCTTGGATGGCAGTGTCGAGTTCCCCATTGTTGTAGGTTTTTTTTGGGGGGGGGGGTTGTTTTTTGTTTTGTACTTACTGGGTTCATCTGTTGCTGCTCTACTAACAACAATAAAAAAGCCGCACTGCACCGGACATCCCTCTTTCCTTCCGGGATGTCACGCTGGCGTTTGGACACTGGGAGAGGATCGCAGAAGCCAGAATGCCCAAGATCCTCCCCACTCCCTCCCAGAAAGCTCATGGGTCTAGAAGAGCTATTCCGCAGCAGAAGAGTTCAGCTGCCATGCTGTAGTGGTGGCGGCAGCAGCAGCATTCTCTCTCTGTCCCTGCTGGTGGCCCACCTGTTCAATTGGCCTTTCCTTAATTTGTGGGCTGCTGACTTTATTGGCAATTACTGTTTTTATAGACCATTACTGTTTCGTATTGTTCCTTTTATCTTGCAAGCCGCCTTGGAAGGATTCCACCCTCAATGGCAGCCTAAAAATAATTTTACATAATAATAATAATAATAATAATAATAATAATAATAACGATTTATTTCTTACCCGCCTCTCCGTCTAGATCGAGGCGGGGAACAACAACATGATAAAATACATAAAACTAATTAAAACATGACAAATATTATTAAAACTGCATTAAAACATCCTAAAACATCCTAAAAACATTCTAAAAATTACACTGGATATGCCTGCCGGAAGAGAACAGTCTTTATAGCTTTCTTAAATTCTAAAAGACTGTTAAGTTGACGAGTCTCCTCCGGCAGGTCATTCCACAGTCTGGGAGCGGCAGAAGAGAAGGTCCTCTGGGTAACGGTTGTCAGCCTAGTCTTGGCCGACCGCAGTAAGTTCTTCCCAGAGGACCTGAGCGTGCGGGGCGGATTGTACGGGAGAAGGCGATCCCACAGGTAACCTGGACCCAAACCATGTAGGGCTTTAAAGGTAATGACCAACACTTTATACTTCGCCCGGAAACTAATCGGCAGCCAGTGGAGCGATTTTAAAGCTGGCGTAATATGGTCACTCCTGGATGTACCGGTGACCAACCTGGCTGCCATATTTCCGGACTAGGCACAAAGGTAGCCCTATGTACAGCGCATTTCAGAAGTTAAGCCTCGAAGTTACCAGCGCGTGCACTACCATCTTTAGGTCTTCCAACTCTAGAAAGGGGCGCAGCTGGCGTATCAGCCGAAGCTGATAGTAGGCACTCCTGGCCGTCGCATCTATCTGGGCTGGCATTTGGAGCGACGGATCCAGGAGCACCCCCAAGCTGCGAACACAGTCTTTCAGGGGGAGTGTAACCCCATCCAGAACCGGTTGACACACCTCCAAACCCAGGTTGCGGCCTTTGACACCAAGCACCTCCGTCTTGTCTGGATTCAGCTTCAGTTTGTTTTTCCTCATCCAGCCCATTACCGCCTCCAAGCATTCATTCAGAGGAGACACACTATCCTTAGCTGACGATGTTGTCGAAGGCATAGAGAAATATATTTGGGTGTCATCAGCATACTGATAGCACCCCGCCCCATGCCTCCGGATGATCTCTCCCAACGGTTTCATATAAATGTTAAACAGCATTGGGGATAGGATGGCACCTTGCGGTACGCCACACAGCAGCTCCTTCTTTGCAGAGCAGCTTTCCCCAAGCATCACCATCTGGAACCTGCCCGAGAGGTAGGACCGGAACCACTGAAGCACAGTGCCCCCGATTCCCAATCCCCTCAGGCATTCCAGAAGAATACCATGGTCGATGGTATCGAATGCCGCTAAGACGTCCAAAAGTACCAACAGGGACACACTCCCCCCTGTCAATACCCAGGCGTAGATCATCCGCTAAGGCGACCATAGCAGTCTCAACTCCGTATCCCGCCCTGAAGCCAGTTTGAAATGGGTCTAGAAAATCAGTGTCATCCAAGACTACCTGGAGTTGAAAGGCAACCACCCTCTCGATCACCTTGCCCAAGAATGGAAGGTTTGATACCGGTCTGTAGTTATTAAAGTCCAGGGGATCCAGGGAGGGCTTCTTTAGAAGCGGCCGTACCACCGCTTCTTTTAAACATGATGGAAAACTCCCCTCCCTGAGAGATGCATTAATAATATATTGTAATTGCGATCTAACCACATCTCCTCCCTGGATGACCAGCCATGAAGGACAGGGATCGAGAGGGCAAGTCGTCCCCCTCACTCAACCAAGCAGCTTGTCCACGTCCTCGGTACTCACCAACTGAAATTGATCCAGTATAATTCTACTCGCGGAGTCACTGGACACTCCATCGTCAGCCTCTGCTATAACGACAGCATCTGAGTCGGCTCTTATCTGAGAGATTTTATCTGCGAAATGATTATTAAAGGCATCGCAGCGAACCGCCGAAGGCTCTAAAATTGGATTCAGTGGGGAAGGTGCCCGGGTTAGACCCCTCACCACCCTGAACAGTTCCGCTGGACGCGAATTCGCAGACGCAATGCGCGCAGAGAAGAAAGCTTTCTTCGCTGCACGTATTGCCACCCCATAGGAACGAAGATGTTCTCGATGCCGTGTCTTGTCGGATAGAAGTCGAGTTTTCCGCCATCGGTGCTCCAGTTGTCGTCCTTTCCGCTTCAACTCCCTGAGGTCTTCCGTATACCAGGGCGCCCTGTTAGAAGCGGGTCAGAGAGGTCGTTTGGGGGCGATCGTGTCGATAGCCCTAGTTAGGTCTTGATTCCATCTATCAACCAGGGCTTCTACAGGATCATCGACGATACCAGCCATAAAACCCTCCAAGGCTTTCTGGAATCCAGCAGGATCCATCAGCCTTCGAGGGCGGACCATCTTAATAGGTCCACCACCCCTGCAGGGGCGGGTGGTAACCGTGATACTAACCCTAACCAGAAAATGGTCTGTCCATGACAACACGGAGGTATTCGTTACCTCCGCCCACAGATCCGTCTGTTCGGAACTGAAAACAGCATCGAGGGTATGACCCGCTGAATGTGTGGGTCCAGAGACCAATTGGGATAGGCCCATGGTTGTCATGGATGCCACGAACTCCCGAGCTCCACCTGACAAACCAGTCTCGAATGGGATGTTGAAATCGCCCAGGACCAAAAGCCTGGGCGAATCCAACACCAGCTCTGAGACCAGTTCCGTGAGCTCAGCCAGGGAGTCTGATAGGCAGCGGGGTGGCCGGTACACCAACAGAATCCCTAGTCTATCCCTGGTCTTCAGACTCAGGTACACACACTCGATGTAATTCAGTTCACGAACAGAAATGTAAATATTTAAATAATTCTTTAAATAGATAAATAACACCATGCGCCTGCTCATGTATATGTGCCTGTGCGGGAATCCAAGGTGAGCTGGGTGAAATGAGACACTCCACATGTGGAGCGCCAAACGGGTAGAGCTATGTGTTGTTGGGCTTTATTTGAATACTTTTATTGATTTTTCCATTTCAGCATACAATACAGTATACAGTTCAATCACTTTGATATTTTTCTCGTGCCGTTACATAGGTAAGTATGCCTTTGTCTTCTTAGCTTTATTACTTGCAATTCAGCCAAATTTCAATCTTTATAAACCCTTTGACTATAACAACGACCGGTCTAACATCATTTGTCCATTATTTCATCTCCAGGGAAAGTATTTAATGAGAACAATTGAAAATTCCACACATATTACTGTTCTGCTCCTTCCATTGGGTTAAATGTTATTGCAAACCATAAGCTGTTAAAGGCAGTTGGAACCTGTGTTGCCGCTGTTCTTTGTATGTGTAATAAAACACAACCATTCTGAGCTCTGTTTTTGCTCTTCTGGGATACATTTAAATCAGGCTGAGGATCTAAAAATTAGCACAACCTCTTAGGAATTGTAATATGTTTTGCTTAACCTACTGCCCCCTCCCTTTCTGAGCAGATACACTCCAGTACATTTAATCACTGACTAGTTGAGCTCCGACAGCAGGGAATCTGAACATAGCAGGAGGAGTCAGTTGGATGTCTAGGTTCAAAAGTAAAATGCTGCTTTCAGCACTTAGCAGGGCACAATAAAACAGCCTGAACATGTCATTAGAAGCAATAGAAGTACCTGGGCTCGTGCACCTATCATAGCTGGATTGGGGTGAACTTCTTCAAACTCAGGATGACTCTGTGGCTCAATTCGGACGACACAATAAACAACTGGTGTGGGGGAAACAATCGTCAGTTGTTTTGACTATCGTGTTATCCGAATGCTGCCATAGTCAACTCAGTGCTGATCCTAATCCACACCATAGTTGATTATTTATTACCATGTTGTGTGGGGAGTACTCCCTAGCTGAACAACTGTAAAGTTGATTATTACCCCACCATTGACTATCGTGTTGTCCGAATTGAGCCTGTGAGTTTGACTTAATCCCACATGTGAACACTTAGCATCTCATTGTTTTCTGACCCATTTATGAACAAATTAGAGAGCAATCCTATGGTCCCTTTGGAGTCCCCTCTAGGACGTCACAAGCAGGACTCTGCGATCCAATCTCTACAGCAGCCCCCTTCCCCATCCCTTCACAGCTGCCGTGGAAAGAACCATGGCAGCTGCTTGTTGTGAACCACCCAGGGTGCTTCAGCTATTGGGCACGATGGACATGTAATAAATAAATAAATAAATAAACAAACCATAGTGGCTGCATTGCGATTTTGCAAACGTGGCCTAGGAGGACCTTGGAGAGGATTGAAAGGCAGCTTTGTGGTGGGTGGGAGGCGAGGCGAGGCAAGGCAAGGCAAGGCAAGGCGAGGAGAGGAGAGGAAAGGAAAGGGGATGCCAGGAAAGGAGAAATGCTATGGCTTCTCTGTTTCCAGTTCTATTCCCACCAGCGCCCCTCCACTAGATGGCCTCAGACAAAAGCAAAGGAAGACAGAGAGGTTAAAATCACCTCTGGCGTTCCTCCCACCCTGCTGGCAGTAGCCTGGCAGGGCATTGGATCAGAGGGTTCCATCTAGCAGTGAATTCTTACCAAAACCGAACTGAGCAAAATTCTCACCCATCTGTACAGGCCAAATTAAATCGGTAAAACTTTTCCCAATGTGGAGAGGACCATGTTGTACCTGCCTGCCATAGAACTGTGAAAGATGAGGAGCCTTTCAGAAAAGAGAGAGAGAGAGAGAGAGAGAGAGAGAGGTGGGTAACCCCAATTCAGCATTGCAAATATGGGGACTCAAAGCCAGATTTTTAATTAAGAGCTAAGCACTCAACGCCCTGGCCCTGAATGGACAAATCTGATCATTTTGTTTTTGTTTTTAATAAAAATACTCAAGTTTGTCCCATCCTATTTATGAAGAAATGTTGCTAAGGTCTTATCAACAACTATAAAAAAAATGAACAAAATTTCGCCCAGCCTTCCCATTCAAACCAACATGCACATTCTCCTTGTAGTCTACTAGTCCTTATGTGATCTGTGACCTCTGTGAGTTGTTTTAATGCACATCACTTGGAAAGACCTGATGTAAATACTCAGGATATAGATATAGGTCAGTAAGTAAGCCTTTTCTGTTAATGCCTGGCTGCTGCCCACTCCTGCAACCACAAAACGGCTACCCAGGGACTAATGCAGTGTAGGCTCCATCCCGAAATGTCAGGTTTTATTTAGTGAGTTGAGCTAAACAGCTGCAGTGCTGGAGAATTTATGGCCGGGATTTAAAAAGCAGGAAGTTCTTAAAAAGCAAGTAGCAGAAAGTACATTGGAAGGGAAAGTACAGCAGAGGGGAACATGAAGTTAATGGATTTAGAGTAATACCCAACAGTAACCCAGTGCTAGTGTTAATGATGTTGCGCTAGCACAAACCAATGCTTACACAATATCACTATTCGAATACTATGATTATTCCATTTTTGGCATTTTTTGGGTGATGGGAAAATGAAAACTCTGGCAAACGAGGCTGCAGGAGGTGAGAATTTCAGAGTATTTCTCCTTGGGAAGGGGGACAGGGTTTCCGATTACCATTTTTAGGGGTCTTTCTGTGGTGTGTGTGTGTTTTTTAACAACCCCGGCACTTGCAGGAGTTCAGGAGTTCTTCCTAAATGCCTATTGGAGAGGGTGAAGTCACATCGTCTCCAATAGGCATTCCCTAAGAACTGCCAGGCTCCTCCAAGTGCTGGGGGTGGAAGAAGAAGAAGAAGAAGAAGAAGAAGAAGAAGAAGAAGAAGAAGAAGAAGAAGAAGAAGGGGAAGGCACCTCAGCAGCCCACTACATTTTAGAAAGGTATGTGTAAACCCTGTTCCCCTCCCTAAGGAGAAAATTCTCTGAAAGTCTGCCTCCCTGTAAAAGAGGCAGAAAGAACAATGCCTGTTTTGCAGGGAGAGAAACAGTTCCTGAAAATAGGGGCCAGGATTAGGCTCAGCACAAAATATAACTAGTGCTTGCTAGGGAATGGGAGGAAATGGTGATTTGCTGCTGAAATACAGCACATTACATTCAAATCTGGTAATTTATGCAAGGAGCTCAGGGTCGTACACAATTCCCCACCCCACATTCTTATCCTCACATAACAACCCTATGAGGTATGTTAGACTGAGAGATAGTGGCTGGTTTCGGATGACACATTAAGCAACGGAGTGGGGGGAAACAATCGTCAGTTGTGTTGCTTACTGTGTTGTGTAGGCTGACCATCTGAAAAGGAGGACAGGTCTCCTGTAACTTTAACAGTTGTAGAGAAAAGGGAATTTCAGCCAGTGTCATTTGTATGCAATTAGTCCCTGGTGAAATTCCCTCTTCATCACAACAGTTAAAGTTACAGGCACTATACTAGAGTGACCATATACAAAAGAAGGCAGGGCCCCTGCAACTTTAACTGTTGTGATGAAGAGGGAATATCACCAGGAACTAACTGCATACAAATGACACTGGCTGAAATTCCCTTTTCTCTACAACTGTTAAAGTTACAGGAGCTCTGTCCTCCTTTTCAGATGGTCAGCCTAGTGTTGTGTGGAGGGTTACACACCACGCACACACAACTGACGGTAGACTATTCCGCCCAATTAAGCAACGGAGAGAAACAACGGGCTTGCACGTTGTTTAGCCCGAAGCCCCATTGTTTAAAGTGTCGTCTGAAACCAACCCCCCCTCTCTCTGTGGACTACTCCATTTGGGAATAGAGTTCTGCCAGCCAGAGCAGCCGAACCGCCCCCCCCCCCCAGCTGCTCTCTACAGCCAGCAGAACTCGCAGTGCATGCTGGGATACGGCTGGGGGACTGAGGGAGGTTGAGGAAGCAGCCGTAGCAACCAAGATGGCCGCTGAAACTTTCAGCTGCACAAGCACTGAAGTTGCAGCATGTTGTGTGTGGAGCACCGCCTACCTAACGCACGGTCAGTACACTATCTCCCCCTCCATTGCCTAATGTGTCATCCGAAACCAGCCAGTGAGTCACTCAACCTCACCCATTGAGCTCCGTAACTGAGCAATGCTTGGAACCTGGGACTTCCTGTTCCTTCCTTGGTACTCTAACCATTACAGCACATTGACTTATGACAATTTCAAGGCATCCCTGTCAGGAACTGCTAGGTGTTGCAGTAGCTGTCTCATGTGGTGAAGCACTGAACTGCAGGTGGCAGCCCTTGCAGGGAAGAATTTTCCAGCCCTGGACTGTCCATCCAGGCTGGCTTTGGATCTTCTGGAGAGGAAGAATAAGAAGCGCTTCCTGTTCCAATTGACTGTTGCTCCGGAAACAAGCTATTCCTGAGCTCTGGGTGCAGTCCTACCTTCTAGCTTGCTTCCTGACTCAGCTACCTGGTTTGTCTTTCAGGCCTGGTCCTGACTAATGGCTTGTTCCACAGCTCCTGGTTCCCAGGCCCTGACTCTCTTCAGTTGCTGCCAGTGCCTAGGGATAGGCAAATCTGTCCATTATGGTTTTTGCTCAGTTCCCAACAGGAAGTTCAGTTTGGTCCACTTCCACATTACCTCATGACTCTGCCTCCACCCCCGCTGCAAAGCATGAAAATTCACATGTATTTGTTTTTATCTGTTTTAATGGTTTATCTATTTTATGATTTTATATTTATATTTATTGTTGTTCCCCGCCTCGATCTGGATGGAGAGGCGGGTTAGAAATAAAATAAATAAAAATTAAAAAATTAAAAAAAAATAAAATTAAAATCACAGCATTAAAATACACCACCAAAAAAATCACAGCTCAAAATACAGTTCAAAAAACAATTTCAGTACAATAACAATAAGAGTATTATGGAAACAGTAAAATGGAGCTGCACCATGATTAATTATGATTCATTACAACTCAGAGAAAGCCTACTTAAATAAGTGCATTTTCAGGAGGTGTTTAAAACTGCCTTCCAAATGGCATTGGGGAGGGTATTCTAGAGATGACCCACTTCAGAAATGCTACATGGTAGGTTGACCACATGGAACGGAGGATAGGGCTTCTGTATCTTTAAACAGTTGTACAGAAAAGGGAATTTCATCAGGTGTCATTTTTATGCCTGCAGCACCTGGGGAAATTCCCTCTTCATCACAACAGTTAAAGCTTGAAGAGCCCTGCCCTCTTTTGTATGAAAGAGGGCAGGGCTCCTGCAGCTGTTGGCTTCATGACTTTCTGACTTTGTTATCCAGGGCCTTTGGTGCCCCCCCCCCCATGGTCACCATTGCAGGTCTACCCAGAAGGTGTATGGAGCCTCGTGCAGGTGTGATGTCGGTGGGTCCCTCAGCTCAGCCTGGTGCCCTCCCCCCTCAGCAAAGCACCCACCAGGCAACCACCCATCTTGCTTTCTCTGAAAAGCATCCCTGCTTTTCTCACTCATGACACTCAGGCTCAGCAAAGCCAGACATGCTTATTCCAAGTATTAGTACACAGAGATTTCAGTTCTTAAAACGTGGAGTTGGAAAACAGGCCGCTCATGTCCAAAGGTGGCCATTACAGCCTCTTACGATCCTGCACAACCATTTCACTTTTTCACTCAGGGGGATGGAGAAGTACATAGCACCATGACAGATTTTATTTCTATAAAACTACCTTCACTTGCTAGCTTTCTCTCTGTCTTTTTTCTTAGAAGTCTGCTTCTTATTACTCTTTGTAACCTGTCAAAGCCTTTTCTTCACAGAGACGCGTTTTTTTAAAACTGAAGGCAACAGCAACGGAACTTCTGCTTGGACACAAAATTCTCCCTTCGCTGAAAATATGGACACATGCCATCTATAATATGTTTTCTACTTCTTGTCAGAGCTCTGAGATATGCAGGATTTTTTTTTCATGCTCTCTCCCTCTCTTTCTTTGGTAAGCTGTCTTGAGTTTTCTTTCTATAATAAAAAAAATGGAGGGATAGAAATACTAAAAATAAATAACAATAAATAATTCAGAGCGCCTCAAGAGTCAGAGGAGCAGGCAGCTTGCTAACCCGTCTCCACCTTCCTTTAAGACCAAAATAAAACCCCTCCAAGCACTGCCTTGCCTTTTCCCTCCAGGAAATGTCTGGGCTACCAAAATGAGCATGGGGTATGGCCCGAGGGGAACCGCACAAATCCAATACCACACACTCTAAAATTAAGGTTATTTCTTAGCGTTTCGGCTATGCAGAGTGTTTTGGCTCAGCTGTTAAGAGGTGAAGGCGGAAAAATCAACGACTCCCTACTCGCCAGACAAGAGGCAGCATCGCTCGTTGCAAGCAAATATCCCAGCTATTAAAAAGAAGGATGTCATTTTACATTTAGGCCAGGGAAAGATCTGCTTTGCAGAGGTACTCCAGGTGCTGTGAGTGATAACTTATGAGAGGTTTTGCGAGGGTAAGAACTCCAGTGAGTGTGACCATTCTGCCCATGTTTTATGTACGAAAATGCTATCACAAGGCTAGAGAGTTCAAATTGTTAGGTTTCAACTAGAACTGGGCCGACATGCTTCACTGTTTTGGCCATGAAATGGCCGTGTTTTTAACTGGTGGTGGGGATCGCTATATGGTTTGGGGAGGAGGCAGGACGACCATATGGAAAAGAGGACACAGCTCCTGTATCTTTAACAGTTGTATAGGAAAGGGAATTTCAGCAGGTGTCATTTGTATGCATGCAGCACCTGATGAAATTCCCTCTTCAGCACAACAGTTAAAGCTTCAGGAGCCCTGCCTTCTTGTCACTCTAGTATAGCTCTTGCAGCTTTAACTGTGGTGATGCAGAGGGAATTTCACCAAATGCTGCATGCAAACAAATGACACCTGCTGAAATTCCCTTTACTGTTCATCTGTTAAAGATACAGGATCCCTGTCCTCCTTTTCATATGGTCACCCTAGGTATATGGTTTGTGGTGAAAGGGCCATGCTGTCTTCTTTTTTAATGTAAGGGTGCACACTCTTCTTTTTGGAGAAAGCTGGCTGCTGTCTCTGCCATTCCAGCCCCACTGCCAGAGAGTAACATGTACACACACACCTTTTTGCTACAATTGATTTGTGGGGGCCGGGGGAGAATAGTGCCTGCACCTTTAACTGTTGTGATGAAGAGGGAATTTCACCAGGAACTAATTGCATACTAATAACACTGGCTGAAATTCCCTTTTCTCTACAACTGTTAAAGTTACATGAGACCTGTCCTCCTTTTCATATGGTCAGCCGAATTCAGAATGACAAACTAGAGATGTTCATTGCTGGGATGTCCAGTCTTTTTGGGGCTCACTAGAGTACTGCAAAATGCCTGACTCACTTTGCATTTGGGAGCCGAGCCACAGGTTTCCCCCCATCTCCAGGAATGTTTTCTATATGCAAATGCCTATTTATGTAAATATATAAAAAAGGGAAATCGTCTAGCTGGCCCACCTTGCAGCAGAGTGGCAAAACTGGGTCTTCTTCGTCATTTATTTTATGGAGAACGTAACAGGAATGTTTGAGGAATTGAGGGATTCGATCTTTAAAAATTCCTATGTGAACCGACCTGATCCACACCTGATCTGACTAATGTGTTCTCCATAAAATACATGATGAAGAGAAGCCAGGTATGCCACTGGCAGCTTAGTATCTCTGAATTCTTACAATTTTTGGAAGAAATAAGCTGACTTAACTTGTGTCACATCCCAAAAGCTTCCAGGCCTAAGCAAGAGAGAAACTAACAGCTCCAAAAGTTGTCTGAGCACTTCAATATTGCTATAAAGCAGTAGTGTGGCTCGTGACTCTAATATACTGATTTCATATTGCTTTCATAGTGCTATATCCTGCTTGGTGTGGATTAGGTCTAACTCAATGATGCCTTTAGTACTGTCTTTATTCTACTGCAGGTGAACTAGGGATGGGCATGCAAGCAAAAGTTCTTGGAACTGCATTTAAAGAAGGATGCAGGCAGGCTGGAGGGGGTTCAGAGGAGGGCAACCAGGATGATTAGGGGTCTGGAAGCAAAGCCCTATGAGGAGACATTGAAAGAACTAGGCATGTTTAGCCTTGAGCAGAGAAGACTGAGGGGAGACATGATAGCACTCTTCAAGTACTTGAAAGGTTGCCACACAGAAGAGGGCCAGGATCTCTTCTCGATCATCCCAGAGTGCGGGACATGGAATAATGGGCTCAAGTTACAGGAAACCAGATTCCAGCTGGACATCAGGAAAAACGTCCTGACTGTTAGAGCAGTATGACAGTGGAACCAATGATGTGGGGAGGTCGTGGGCTCTCCCACACTAGAGCCAATCAAGATGCAGCTGGACAGCCATTTGTCAGCTATGCTTTAAGGTGGATTCCTGCATTGAGCAGGGGGTTTGACTCGATGGTCTTATAGGCCCCTTCCAACTCTACTATTCTATGACTCTATGAAAACCCGAGTTTTTTGAAGTTTTCAAAATCCTTCCTCGAAGTTCATTCCTTCTCATGTCCATACCAGATTGTGAACACTGTTTTACAAGTATATTCCTGTGTATTTTTGTGCATGTTTTTCCAAATGTATCCATCGGTTGAGCTATATGCATTCAGTTATGCCTGTCTTTGAAATGTGTGGCATTGCCTCCCATTGTTTAAAACATATGTGTGCACATTTTTCTAATGTGCCCATGCTGTCAAACACATTGCAAGCTCATCACTGTATGGACTTCAACCTGGGATCATGTTCGGGTCCATGTTCAGGCCAGAAGGTGTGAACTAGGTGAATCCTGATCAAAACCTAACTGAAACAAAGTTCTCATACATCCCTAAGGCAAACCCCCCAGTAGATGTCACTGTGGCATGAGGAAGCACGACAGAAATGCTCTGCACTGCCTAACTATTCATCATGATGTTCCAGAATGGTGCCTTAAGAGCCGGGAAACCCTACTCGTCCCTTCACAGCTTTTACCCACCAACCAGTGACCATAATCACATTTCACAGCCCCCGGGAGAAAGTAGTCATTCCTCCATGCCACTAATGTAAGCAATAACCTCTATTTTATAACCCCGATTTTTTAAAAAACAAAAGTGCTTCAAAATAGCATGCCAAGTAGGAGGCAAGCAAATAAATCCTCGACTCATATTGCACTCCTTCCTAATGCTAGACCTTAGAAAGACAGGCATATAACGTTTGCTCAAGTGTAGGGTGACCAGATAAAATCCAGGTCAGGGCTCATGTAACTTTAACAGTTGTAGAGCAAAGGGAATTTCAGCCAATGTCATTTGTATGCAATTAGTTCCTGGTGAAATTCCCTCTTCATCACAACAGTAAAAGTTGCAGGGGCCCTGCCTTCTTTTGTATGTGGTCACTCTAGTATAGTGCCTGCACCTTTAACTGTTGTGATGAAGAGGGAATTTCACCAGGAACTAATTGCATACAAATGACACTGGCTGAAATTCCTTTTTCTCTACAACTCCTAAAGTTACGTGAGCCCTGACCTGGATTTTATCTGGTCAGCCTACTCAAGTGTTCACAATGTCAATAAAAACCTTACAAGCTGCATCATAAGATAAATGAATAGCTCCAGTCCATTTAGGGCAAAAGAAGCCTACACATCAGCTTACAGTAGTTTTTAAAAGGAAAAGATTGAGGGGGGGGGGGATGGTGAAAAGGCCTAGCCTTTCCACTTAGACCTTTGAGCTAGCTTTTGGCATTTAATGGTGAATTCTCCTATGAGCACACAGGCCGGGAGCTCCATTATTCATCTGCAGTTTTAAGGATCTTCCTTATCCATTATGAAGCTATGGGGGTATGAAACAAAGGTCATCCCATATGTCATTATTTGCCCATTGGTGTCCACTGTCTCCCATTAATGACCAGGCCATTTCAATGCCCCCTCCACATCCATATTAAGAGAGCAGGAGCTTATAAATGTGTTAATTGCTCAACACTCCTACTTAGCCATTATGCACTATCTTTGATTTCTTTTATTATTTTATGTGTTTTGTGACCTTTTATGTTTTACTACAGAGATGAGCAAATGGTAGGAATCCAAATGCTTTGGACTTCAACTCCCAGCATTCCTGACCATTGGCCAGGATGGCAGGGGCTCATGGAAGTTGGAGCTCAAAATATCTGGAGGTCTGTTTTATAATCTTGCAACAACCCTCTGGAGGAGTGCACAGCTCTCTTAAAGATACAGCAGGGATAGAAAAAAAAAAGACCTGACTGAGGCAGAGCAGTGTGCATGCCTCAATTCCATTACGAAATTACAGAAGGTGGAAGCAGAGAATTCAGGTTCTTGGATGTTTCGGCTTCCAAATATACCCTTGTGATTGGGATGGAATACTTGAAAAAAAAAATTAAAAGTAAGAAAGATGTGAAATGGCTCAATTCTAGGAATGTGCGGATCAGCAATGCTTGAGTTCTCCAAAGTTCTCCAAGCTCAGTCCAACTTGAATCCATTTCAGATTGTGAGCTTTTTTTTTTTGCTTGATAATCTGTGCATATTTTCACATGCATGTTTCCAAATATATGCCTCAATTGTGCATATCTTTGAAATGTAGGCATTATTCTGCCATTGATTAAAGTGTATTTGTGTATAATTTTCAAAAGTACACGTTTTTCCATGTGTATTTTTCAAAAGTATGTACGCTGTTGAACACACACACCGATTTATGTGTGTATATATCCATGAATCACCTTTCAAGATCTGAATTATATGGGTTTTGACTGCACATTCCATCTGAGTCCATGTTCGGTCCATAAGGTACGAATCGGGTACATCCTGATCAAAAACAAATTAAAGCAAATTTCTCATCCCATACAGTTGATTCTACTTTATGCAGATTGCAGAACTGTAGATATCTTTTCTTGGTGCAGAATTTGGTTAGTCTTGAGGTGCATTTTTGGCTTTATCATGGTATATACACAGACCTGGCCTAAGGCCATGTCATGACTTAAGTCAGTGTCTCTTAAGGCTACATCCAATATGCTTCTCCCTGCCTATAACTCTGACTTTTAGTGTGCTAGCCTGAAGGGAAGACTAACCGAATCTGACATGGAGAATCAGCACTATTCCACTAGCAGATGGAATTACATAAATCAAATCACAAATCTTTTCTCCCTCCTCCCACCCACTTCCTCCAGATAGTAAACACAGGTATGAGTGAACAGCATCAATCGCATCCTTCCCCAAACCTGGTCCTCTCCAAATGTGTTCAACTACTATTCCCATCATTCCTGGCCAGCACGGTGAATGTCATGGTGGCTGGGTGTGATGGGAGTAGTTGTTGATCTATAGTTTACAAGGGACATCAGTGAAGTTGCACAAGAGAAACGTTTTAAAGTGGTAAGACTTATAGGACGAAAGCTGCGATCAAGAGACAAAAGAAAGAGAGGAAGAGACGGATTTAATGCCTTCCTGCAATAAGGTTTGGCAACCATCACCATCATCCCTATCAGCCTGTGTTTAGGATTCCCCGGGGGTCAGATATGCTTCCATTAAGCTTAAACTGTCAACTGATGAAGCTCTCAACCAATTCACGGGGTCCCTTTCTCCTACGCTCCTTACACAGCTGCAAAGAAATGCCACATTATCTAACTCACATGGAAAGCATTGCATAGTCTCTCCAAATATTTGACAATCACTGCCAGAAGCCATTGTGACTAAATTTTCAGACATTTGCATTCAGAGTGTTCCTTCAGTTGGCAACGGATGCAACTATTCTTGAAGATTTTCATATTTGGGAATGAAAAGTGCACACGCACAGCCTAAAGGGACTTCCCAAACAAGAAGTCCCTGATCGACTGGGGTGGGGTTGGTGGTTTTTGGAGTGGTAACTTGTTGCACAGTGAAGCCAATTGCACAGAATGGAGGAAGGACTTGGGAACTAACCAACCCTTTAAACAAGACATTGTGCACATTTAAGCTATGCATATTAGGTTGAAAAGTAACTAGTTGGGAATTGCCTACTCAAGTAAACATTACATATCCACTTTTGAGAACACAGGGGTGTATCCAATGCAATGTATCCAATGTTAGTCTAAGGCCCTTTCTATACCTAAGGGTGTAGAGGGAGGGAAAGGGTGATCCCAGACTTACCTGCTTCCAGGATCATTCCCCAGTTTCTAAACAGGAAGTGTGATGTTCCAGGAGGAAAGGAATGTCACGCCCACCATTTTAAAAAAAGGAACAGGAGTCTTCGCGCAGCAGGGAAGGTAAGGGAACCCCCCCACACACACACACCATCATCCTGGGGATGGTGAAATTGCTTCTCCCCCCCCCCCATGGACATGGCGCCACCCTGCGCGGCTCCATTCCCATTTTAGAACCCAGGATGGCAGAAACATCGGGATATCCCCGGTTTCCGCTATCCCGGGGTTATCCCGGGGTTGTCCCTAGGTCATCCACAGTTGCCTCAGGATCCCCTGTGTGTCATTTAGACACACAGGGATGATCACAGAAAAATTCCCCAGTGTAGATATGGCCTAACTTATGTCCCATTCGTGTCAATTGTCTACACAAGCATGTCAACATCTTTTTATGCAGCCTAAACATTAAAAAACCCAAGGTGCAGTGAGACCGCTAGCGAAATACGGACTCGAAATCAAAAGCTTGTGAGCAATTGACTGCATTTAGAGAATCTCAGACCAAACAGAATTGGCTGAAAATCAAGTAGGCAGATGGATTTTCAGCTTGGATCCAGAGAAGAGCTATTCCTCCCAGGGTTTCCCACATAGTTAACCAGGACTGTCTGCGCAGACTGACAGCAGCTCTCTTGGGTGTCACACAAAGACATCATGATTTGAGGTCTCTAACAGAAGATACAGGGGGATGTGCATCCATATACATGCAAAGCATATTGTCTACCATTAAGCCATGACCCGTCCATGTTGCAAATGAAAATAAAGGCGTACTTTTATTTGTATACATTGTGACTCAGAGCTGATTCTGTGAACATATTTTATCACTTCACAAAGGTCTAGTCCCTGCATCTATAAAGGAAAGGAAAAAGGTGATCTTAAATGCGCACTTCAAATCACACTGCTTCAAACGCCAAATTATTAGGCAGCTGATTGGATACTCTGGACCTGACACCAACTAGATGGACCTGTCATGTGCCGGGACAACTGCCAGGGCCCCTTGCTGCATTGGCTTTGACTAATGTCATACAAAATGTCAGAGATTCCAGAGGCGCTCTTGGCAAGGGCAGCATGGAAGCGTTCCAAAAAACCAGGCAGTCGAGAGGGCTTCCCGAGCGGTGCACAAAGCAAGTGATGTGTCTCATACTGAATTCTGTCAATGATTAGGTATAATTGTATCATTATCTAGAGTAAAATTAATGGAAGCAGCTATTCAAGAAAATAAGCTTTGAAGCAGATTTTAATTGTGGGAGAAATCAGTCACATTTGTTAAAATTACTGGTTGTGGTGCTAGTTTGCCAAACCCTGTTTGTCATTTGGGGACACACATACTTTCTCATCCCTCCCTCAAACCCTATGCAACATGACATGAGAACATTTTAAGTACACAAAAGTGAATTTTAGGAAACCCACCCAAGTTTATCTTCTTTCGGGAGGTCCTTCAATGCCCTTCCCCCCCCCAAAAAACAAAATATTCTTCCTAGTAATGTCAGCAACCCGATCAAGACTCATGTTTAATTATTTCATTTATTTTTTATGCATTTATTACATTTTTATTACTTTTCTTAATTAACTGAAGCTCTCTGGGTAGTTTACAAGACAAACCTTAAAACCATAAAATACAACAACAGAGTAAAACATAATATAACACCATAAGTTTAAAACAGAATAGAACCCTAATTAATAAACATGATAAAAGCCAGCTGCAGAGCAAAGATCTAAAAATGCACTCACATAAATTTTAAAATTGAAGTGCTACATTGCCTAGGGAAATAATAAAAAAGGCTCTTCACCTGGAGCCAAAGAGAAAACCATAATGTAGATGCCAGATGAACCCCTCTGGGGAGGTAATTCCAGAACCAGGTGCCACCTCATGTTGTCAGAGTAATGACATCACAACAGGTAGCCAGTAATGTGATGACCTGTCAAAGCCAAATCAGAGTACAGGTGAATGTTCCTGCTCTCACTTAGGGATGGATGGTCTCACCCTCATCCGGCTCTATCGGATGCTTGCTAAGCCACCGCCTCTGCCCACCTCTATTCTTAGCACCGCTTGAGCTTCTTCATGGCCCTATGAGTGTCCAAAAAAGCCACAAGGCCACCTACCCTTCTCCAGAACCTCCAATGTATCCAACATTGGAAGCTCCAGAAATTGCATATTTCCCAAGTTGCATAAATGGTAGGGCTGTGCACACCCCCTGATCTGATTCGGATCTGGGTCTGTCAGGTCCGAATCGGGCCCGATTCACTTCTGATCGATTTGGACATACCCCAATCTGATTCGGATCTGAAGCGAGATTCGGATCTCCAAATCAAGATTTGGATGCCTCATTTTCCCCATAGACTTGCATTTGGGGAAAGAAAGGGCTATAATTTCTTTATTTTTAAAGATATAAAAATGAAACTTGGGCACATTGCAGATGGGCTGTAGGTACTCATGTGTGCAAAATTTCAGAAACTTAGGTGCAAGCGTGTAGTGGCTATGATCTTTTGAAAAATGATCAAGAAATGCCTATAGCTACTTTATTTTTCAAGATACACACTTGAAAGTTGGGCACATTGCAGATGGCATGTAGGTACTCATGTGTGCCAAATTACAGCACAGAGGTGCAGGCATTTACTCACAAGGAATTTTTACAAATGCAATTTTCCAGGTAATCCAGTCCATGCAAAATGCTCAAGTTTCATGTTTCTATCTTTAAAAATAAAATAAAAAGTTATAGGTTTTTCTTATTTTCCCCCAATGCAACCCTATGGGGAAAAACACAGGCCAAAGTGATCATTTTTCAAAAAATCATAGCCACCAAACACCTGCACCTCTGTGTCTGTAATTTGGCACACATGCGTACCTACATGCCATCTGCAATGTGCCCAACGTTCATGTGTGTATCTTGAAAAATAAAGTAGGTAGGCATTTCTTGATAATCTTCCAAAAATGCATAGCCACTACACGCTTGCACCTATGTTTCTGAAATTTTGCACACATGAGTATCTACAGCCCATCTGCAATGTGCCCAAGTTTCATTTTTATTTCTTTAAAAATGAAGAGGTTATAGCCCTTTCTTTCCCCCAATGCAAGTCTATGGGGAAAAACACTTAAAATAGCGTCCAAATCTCCGGATCGATCCAGATCGATTCGGACTGAACTGATCAGATCCAGATAGATTCAGACCTCCCCTGATCTGATTCAGATCTGGTTTTGGGAGGTTCAAATCACCCTGATCCGCTTCAGATTCGGGATCCGGATCCGGATCTGTGCACAGCCCTAATAAATGGCAGCCATACAGGCCCCTGTTGGGCACCTGTGATATCCCTACTCTTACTCTCTCTGAATGCCAGAAACGGGATCAAAATTGTCACTCATTTTGCAGGCCCACTGAGTTATAACGGGCATATTTCACAGGAGGCATCAGCCTTGACAATAAAATGGATAAAAATTTAAATTAGAAATCTAGGCTGAAATATAAATAAACTGTTGGAACAGTAAAAGTATTGAATGGAATGCATTTGTCATGATCCAAATGGGAGAAACACTCTCACAATTCCCCCCCTGGGGTTGAAAATTCCAATTACAGCCTCATCAGGCCGACTTGAATAGCCCTGATTATCTAATTGGGGGTAGAGAGAATAGGAGGATAGAATCCATCCATCCAATTCTCCCTGCCTCCACCCAAAGAAATGGCTGGCACGAAGACATTGGATTTATTGAACGTAAGAAGCAAGAGCTTAGGGTGGCCGCTCATGAATTGCCCAAAAATAGGAAATGTGTCATCAAAAAAGAGAGTAATTTGCATAACATTTGCATATGCTAATTCATATGTATAGCTGCAAATTTAGAAATCGTTATTATAATTGAAATAGAAAAACAGTATGTCTCACCATACTGTGGGAGGCTGTGACTAGGTGACCTGTGGCTGTGTGTAGGCCGTTCCAGTCTACTGTCCAGGTGCTAACTGTGGATGGGCCACAGATGTTATAGGACACTGTAGGTCCCATCATAGTGTAAAAGCAGATTGCCCAGCCAGCTGTTTCAAGGTAGAGGACATAGTACACTTCCTAGCAGAGTGCCCATCATATGCAGAGCTGAGGAAGCAATATCTTGAGCCCTTAATAGTTGGGTCCGATTATAACTCCTCTTTAAGCATAACTCTAACACTATTGGCTTGTACAGCTTATTATATGTCATATAGGACTGCCAAGTTTGTTAAGCGGGCTCTGGAGAAACAAAAGTCACTGGCTGCCATAAAAGACTAAAGTTATCAATATTATATAAGATGTTAGCAAATATTGTCTGGGATCACAAGATGTTTTAACTTGCTCTTATTAGCCATTTTATTAACACTTTGTATTTTGGTATCCCCCCTCCCCCAGGTTGAGAGGAGTATTTCACTATGTTTGTTATGTTTATTACGTTTCTGTATGTGCATGGCCTGACTGGCTAACAAGCAATAAACTGTTTGTTGTTGTTGTTGTTGTTGTTGTTATTAATCCCATGCCAAATCCTTCCACCTCTTTTTGGGGACTTTTTCTCTCCCTTCGAAAGACCCCTCAACAACTGCCTACACTTAAAAGGTATGTGGAATCTCCAAGGATAAAATTCCCAAAATTCTCACCTCTTCCAGCCTTTTTTGCCAGAGTTGTCATTCCCCCCCCCCACACACACACACACCACAAACTGCCAAAAATGGAAAAATCAAAATGTTCAGCACAGCACTAATTCTTATGGTTCTTTATCTTTAAACTGGAATTGGACAGGGCATCTTCCAAGTAGAGGACACCTTCAAATAGAGGACTGTCCTCTGTAAAAGAGGACACCTGGCCACCCTAGTATGCATGTAACACCCATCTGTTATTGTAGGCTGACCATATAAAAAGGAGGACAGGACTCATGTAACTTTAACAGTTGCAGAGAAAAGGGAATTTCAGCCAGTGTCATTTGTATGCAATTAGTTCCTGGTGAAATTCCCTCTTCATCACAGCAGTTAAAGTTGCATGCACTATACTAGAGTGACCAGATACAAAAGAGGGCAGGGCCCCTGCAGCTTTAACTGTTGTGTTGAAGAGGGAATTTCACCAGGTACGAATTGCAGACAAACAACACCGGCTGAAATTCCCTCTTCTCTACCACTGTTAAAGTTACATGAGCCCTGTCCTCCTTTTCATATGGTCAGCCTAGTTATTGTGTTGCCCCAGTTGGATGAGGGCCTTGGGAGAGCAGGGTCAAAAGTATATTGAAACATGGGTCAGTATGCCAAGAGATGATATGGTGTAATAGTAAAGGATGTGAGAACTGAGTGAGGAACTCCAAGTTCAAATCTCAGTGCAGCCATGAATTCATTAAGTGTTCTCAGAGAAGCATATATCTCTCCAGTCTAGTTCTCCGTGAAGTGGTAAACCTAAACCACAGCAGACTGTTGTGGGTGTGAATGTGTATTGCATGCTTTTCCATTTAAAATATCCCCCGCATGGGAGAAGGGTTCTACCCTAGTTTTCTTCGTAACTTCTAGTTTTTTTCTCTATATGCAGGAGCTTCCACCTCCAGTCCAATCTCAGTGAGGAATTCAGCTCCAGACAATCCAGTTCTACATGATACAGATCAATAATACTAATTTACCTTATTGGGCATTCCATAAGAACTACTCAGTGATGTAACACATGTCTAATACTTTGAGCACTCGGACAATGTGAAACAAATGCTGCATATTCTTATTCTTATTTTGGAGAGGAAACAGACGTGCATTCAGAAGTGTGGGTACCTGTTTGTTTCTTTGCTTTGTTCATGTTTTTTTACACAAATCCACACATTGCACCTATTGACTTAAACAGCTGATACTTACACAGCAATTAAAGGCACAGGAGCCTTGACATAACCCAGTCTTTGACAGAGTAAAGGGGAATTAGGTCTATAGACAGATCAGCCTTCTCATTAAGACTTCAAAATTCACACACACACATGAATACACAATAGCCAGTCTGTCCTCATAGGTCAGTAATGAGTGGTATAACCAGAAAAATGATGGTGCTGGTGGGAGAACCAACCGTTTGGAACTCTATTGTGTCACCTATAACCATTCTTTACTCCCTATATATGAGTAATTAATTTCAAGAGCATCAGAAGAGTATTTTATTGCATGCTCACTACTGTTCACTTATGGATGTTTGCACATCCTTTAGATGACGCTGTCTGCCTCCCGCATGCCTCCTGCTCCCTCTTGGCTGTTTTCCATCACAAAATGGACCCCTTTTAATCTGACTTTATTTTTTTGAATGGAATGTACCGTCATTTCTTACTGTGTGCAATAAAAGCAGAATGATAAAAACAGCCCCTGAATGGGCCACGTGGTCTTTGTTTACTTCCTCTTTCTTCTCTGGGTAGAAAGAGTAAGCATCATGGGACAAGAGTGGAGGCAGAGAAGCAACAGTAGGGAAAACATGATCTCCCCTGTCTGATGACACTCAATGCCTGAAACAATGCATGTTTTCAAGCAATGTTTTCTGTGTCCATTAAATGAAAGATCGAGAAATTGAGATCACACCTCCAGACCATGTTCCTGTCTCCACACATCTGGTCAAAGGTCTGAACAGCGCCTATGAATGTGCAAGGTACACAAACGTTTATTCGAAATACCACCTCAAGCTAGTTATTCAAAATGCCGCCTTACTACCATAAATGACATTCAAGGCAGCTTAAGAGGTTATTGACAGTGATGGTGGCCCCTTGCACACTGCCCTGAAGAAGTCCCAAAGAAGCCACACATGTGCCTACAATTTGCATATGCTACATTATAGATATGGGTGCAAAACGAGACTTAATGTTTATAATTTGAATAGAAATGTAATACATCTCGCCATAGCGAACCACTGATAGATTCTATTATATTGAGTGGTATATAAATGTTACAAACAATACTAATAATAATAATAGGGAACACTGTGATCAAGTGACCTCTATGCCTGCTCAGTCTGCTATCTAGTTGCTAACTGTTGATGGGCAACTTGAAGGCCACTGCCTGCCTTCTTTAGGGTAACTTTAAACCAACCTGGACTGGACAACCCTTCAAATACCGAACACATTCAAAGAGAAGGCTGCGCTCAGTAACATATGCCCAACGTAGGCCAGGTCTACACCAGCTATTTATCCCGGGGTCATTTTGAGGTAATCAATGTGCATCCAAATCACACACAGGGGATCCCAGGGTCAACCAGGGACGACCTCTCACTTTCCCTGGGATAACTGGGATTACTTTTAACTTGATTTTCCCGTGGTCTCGGGCCCTCCCTCCTCCCTGTGGGTAGCGTGGCACAACAAAAGGCATGGAGCTGCGTGGGGCGGCTCCGTGCCCATCGGGGATAAGAGAGTGCGTTTTTTTGCCATCCTTTGGATGGCTCTCAGCGCCTTTGGGCATCGACTTTTGGTTTGTTTTTAAAACTTACTTTGGTTCACGATCACACCCGCATTGCTGTGCAAAAGTCTCCTTCTGGGGGAAAGAACAGCTGCACCGAATGTCCCTCTTTTCTTCCAGGACGTCGTGCTGGCATTTGGATGCTGGGGAAGATTCCGGAAACTGGAAAGCCCGAGATCCTCCACCCTCCTCCCAGAAGGCTCATAGGTGTAGATGAGCCCATAGTAACACTGCAATCTTGCATGTGTCTACTCAAAAGTAATGGGAACGTACTCTCAGGTATTCATGAATAAGATTGAAGTTTAAAACAACTTCAAAATATTCAGGTTAATAGCATAAAACCAAGAGACAATATATATATATATATTAATACCTATCTACCATTGCACTACTGCTGTGCATAACCTGCCTCCTATTTTCATGAAATTCATTACTTCCTGAGAAAGAGCCTTTTTTCTGCCTTTATCACTGTGAGAGCGTATAAGGTCTTGGCTACCTGTCTCCTCAAGCATTTCCACAGGAGAGGTCCTTTGCCTGCAGGCTTTTGTTTCCAAAGATCGGGTTACACAAATATGTACTCCAAAGACTTGTGAAATAGATTGCAGCGCTTAAGACTACACACCACCGAAAACTGTCTTCTTCACAGAAAGAAACCCTTGACTTGACTTCAGAAAGACATTCTTAAGTTAAAATCCTTTCAGCGTTGTCGTTCCTGGTAAAAGATTGGCATTCATAAACTCGCTACCCCGTTATCATAAACAAGAGTTCATGGAATGACCAAGGGAATTCAGACCTGGAAAATATCCAAGCATAAAACATGCTGATCTCCATGAAACCCTCTCGGCTAGGGCCTACTTTAAATACCAAGGTAGGCCCAGTTAACACTAGTGGTGGGTGAGCTCACCTGCTCTCGCCTTGGTGGGTGCTTGTCACACTGCTGCAGCTGCCCACATTTGTGCTGTTATCCTGGCATTAATGGAGCCTTTGCGGCTGTCATTGGCATGGGGAGGGAGTGTGCAAGACTCTGGAAATTGCGCACTTCTCCCCGTTCTGTAAGTGGCAGCTGCATTGATGCAGGAAGGGAAAGTGTATGATTTCAGCATGTGGTCAGCTGCCAAGCGCTTACTGGGATCTCGCAAGCGCTCAGGTGGAGGGTTCTGCTAGTTTCTGGAGCATCCAACTGGGCCCAGGAGGCTGGATGTGTGTGTGTGTGTGTGTGGGGGGGGTGTCCACTGGACTCCCAAACCCAGTTGGGCACTCATGGCATTCCTAGCCTTGAGGTTGCCATAAAACTATGTAAGCTGACATGTCACCAGCTCATAGCAACAAGTATGGAGGCCCCAGAAATTGTGTAATTAAAATTATAGTAACCATGTCTGAATTTGCACCTATACCTATAAAGTAGCAGGTGGACATTTTATGCAAACCTGTACCCTCTTTTTCAGCAATGTGTTTCCTCTTTGGAGGAATGTGTAGGGCTACCCTGTCAGATGGGCAGATGGCGCTCTTTGTGTTCTATCTTGCACAAGAAAATCCCATCCATTAATTGTCCCTGTGCCATTTTCTAGGGCACCTTTTTTTGTTTAGATGAAGCCCTGCTGCCATTTCCAAGGTAAAAATAAATAAGATTTATGATCTACTAGTTGACAAAGCTAGCTACAGCGGAACAAAACACACCAGGAAATAAAAGACAAGGCTTACAGAGAACCTGTACGTTCAATTACGAGTCTTGGAACTAAGGATGGTAAGAGTTGTATGCCAGCACCATCCTATATTTCCTAAACAAATTAAAATCAATCGTAACATTTCCCGGCGACAGCTTCATGAGCAAAATGTACAGAAGCAGGACACAAAGCAGTGTAAAGCCAGAAAGCCCAATGGCACAGTATAAACGCAGCCCCATTACAAGACAAATCACACACACACTCACTCACACACACCGCTTTCAGATCTCATAGTGGTTATTTTTGGAAATGTTTTAACAAAGCTTAAATGCTTTTCTAATATAAATTGAGTTAGAAGCATACTGGTGCAAGTCTTCAGTTAAAGTACACAGAAATTGAGCTTAATAAACCCCAATAGCTAATAGGAAGAAAATTGTATGTAATGCCTTTTAACTCATTGTAATTGAAAGAGAAGATCCCTAATGACAAGCTATGGCAAAAAAAAACAAAACCCACCACCCGGACTTGTGCCAATTATACAATGAGACTGCTCTTAGCCTAGTTTTCAGTGGTGAAAGCCTTGTATGTTGGTTAATTACACTGCTGAACAGGCTGGTTCAGAGAACTGACTCCCTGCACCTAGGGAGGAAGGAGAATTTTGTTTTTTGCTCACAACACATGCGCGCATGCCCTGCTCAAAGCCACGAAGGTGACCACGAGTGCGAGCATGGGTGTGTCCTTCAAAAACATTTGCGAATTGCTGGACGTATGCCGGCGTTCCATTTGCACAACTTTCCCGGTTCAATTTTGCATGAACGTCCTAAGTTGTGCAAATTTCCGTGTAGACTGACTGGATCAGACCCGCTTCAGTCTCCAGAGAACATGTGATTTGGGAACATTGTCACTGATGGAATCAGGTTTTACTTTAGGGCTGTATGAGGATCCCATTCCAGTTGCACGAGTTGCATTAAGGCAAGTGCAAATTTGCACAAATTTGGAAATTGTCGTAGACATCCAAACTCAATTCAATCCATTGTGGATTTCTCAGACATCCTTAATATGCTCTACCACTGGGCTGTGGGCGACCTCTCCACCCTAAGGGATACTGGCCACTGTAGCTCATTCTGCTCCACAGGTATATCCAACCTTAAAAAGAGAGAAGAGAGCTGGGATGGGGGGGGCGGGGGACAGCAAATGATCAATGGACAGAGATTTCTAGAGAAAAAGGTTAATTAAATCTTTGGGTAGTTTATAGTTTAGGAACCACTTCCCTGCAATGTAAATATACGAAGTGCCCTTTTCTCAGCTCCCGTTTACCCACATACTTGGCACATGAGAAGTGAAGCCTACAATAAATCATGACTTCGCTTTTCCAGAAGGTAGAAATGCTGCAAATGTATAGCTGTTGACCTGCAAATAAATCTTGTGTGGCAGACATAACCATTGTTGCTGGCTGCCTTAACTACAGGCAGTCGGCTTCTCTTCTGCCGTCTCTCCCCCCCCCCCCGGCCCGGCCCCATTCACTGTTCACACTTAACAGAAATGTATAGAACACAATTATGCGACTAGGACAGATCCCTGCATAAATCTCCTTGGGTAAGGCGGTCGCAATGCTTTTTCCAAGCCGCAGAGAATGAGGAACAGAAGTAATTATTGCTTATCCATTGCACCATCCTTGCTAAAGGTCATTGACCACACCATTACAGAAATTGCTCCTTTGCACACACCCTCTCAACCTACATATGCTACCCTGAGTGCAGTTATATAACTGAGGACAGGAAGTTCAGATTGCTGAAGAATTATATGAAGAGTGTGTTTGCATCAACAGAAGCAGCAACAAAGAAAGGCTGCAAAATTTATAGCACTGGGTTCTGCCTAGTAGGAAACAATGGTCAGCATGCGCTGCGGTGTCCTTGCATGAACCAAAATTACAGAGTTCTTCCTCAAAAAAAACACTCCCCCTCTGACCATTTTTTCGTCAGTTCTTCATCAGGGATGATGTTAAGGCTAAACAGGACTCTCATTTAAGAAGGATCTGAAACTACAGTTTAATGTCTATTTGTTTCCAAGGGTTCATCGACACCTATGAGCCTTCTGGGAGGGAGCGAGGAGGGACGATCCCGGGCTTTCCTGCTTCCAGGATCATCCCCCAGCATCCAAACACCAGCACAACATCTCGGAAGGAAAGAGGGACATCCAGCAGGGTGTTTTTTGTTGTTGTTGTTCTTTAGGATACTTCTGCGAGCAATGCATGTGTGATCATGTGCCAAAGTAAGTGGATTTTAAAAAAAACATCAAGAGCCATCACTGTAATGGCAAATAACACCCTTCACCCCTCGATGGGCACAGAGCCCCCTCACAGAGCTCCATGACCAGTGGCAGAGCCACACTACTCGTGGGGAAAAAGGGACAGCCCCGGGAGCTGGCGCCATACCTCCCACGGACCTCGGAGTTGTCCCAGGACCATGGTAAAATCCAGGAAAACCACAGCCCCAGTTATCCTGGGCAAAGTGAGTGTTCATCCCTGGTTAACCCCAGGATCCCCTGTGCATCATGTAGACACACAGGACGACCACTTGACCTGTCCAGGATAGATGTATGGTGTAGACATGGCCCAAATGTTTCATCACTCCTTGGGCATATATTTGCGAATTCATTTGCTTTGCCCTCACTCTTAATTGCCTTTAGCTTCCCTCTGTGGTGTCACCACATAGCCAGATTTGATTCGGTCTTTAAAGATCACTTACACGACTAATCTGGGAAGCAACAGTATCCAAGAGAAAAATGATACCAAAAGAGCATTTGTCTTGGGAAACAATGTGCTGAACATGATTTAAAAAGGATGCTGTATATATGGGCATAGTCTTAATATTTATTTATTTATTTATTTTGTGGGGATTTTATTTTTTTGGAAAGGGGTTTAGAGGCAAACATCTAGCTTAGCCAAACTGCTAGTTTCAATGGAAAATAAATCAAAATTGGAGAATATTCTGCACATCCCTATGCAGGCATTTGCACATCCATTTATTTAAATAGCGATGCACTGAACTCTAGATGGCACATCTGTTTCAAATAATGGAAAGGTCACATTGAAGTGACTGCTCTTGCTAGAACTTGGAAGTGATTTGGAAGAAAACGCATTCAGTTTCTCGGTGACATGAGGACATTCATAAATTGGGATACGTGCAAGCAGAAATCTTCCAGGTATAAAATAAAAAAGGGGGATTGCAATTTCTTGCATACAGTCCATGCTTTTCCCAAATGGAATTATGTCTTAGAAGATGCTATGCCCCTTCAGTTCATGCAGAGCAGTTTAATGTTTTGCAATTGAGCTGGAAATTTATAGGGTGGCATATATATCACACACACACACATATACATCAAACTAGCATAAAATAATAACAAAAAGAGGACCTATAGATCTGTCCCCATGGCATATCACAGAATGCTTCTGAAAAGGTATCCATTATTTTAAAGGAAAGGAAAAGTCAGAACACAGCTGCTGTTGAGAAGTTCAAGTCCAAAGACACCCCTGGGAACATGGAATTAACACCTGTGGATCCTTGCCTAGCCAGGATGTTTTCTAACCGCCCAAAATCTTCTGCATACATTATTTTAGCAAACTTGACAAATCATTTTTAAGCAAAACTATATTTTAAACTGAGACACAGCAGAGGCGCTTTAGCCCCAACAAATTCAAACATCACATGTTCGTCCATGCCTATCCTGAACCCTGTTCGGGGCAAACAGGCAGACAATTGCCAATCCATAATTATTTTCTATCATCTGCTCTATCTTTGAAATGATAAAGACAGGAGCTGTAGAATTCTGGGCTATACCACATGAAATTGGTCATGTTTTTTCATAGAATCCTAGAATACTAGTTGGAAGATTCCTATGAGGCCATCGAGTCCAACCCCCCGGTCAATGCAGGAAGCCACCTCAAAGCTTCCCTGACAGATGGCTGTCCAGCTGCATCTTGAATGCCTCTGGTGTGGGAGAGCCCACAACCTCCCTAGGGAATTGGTTCCATTGTCATACTGCTCTAACAGTCAGGACGTTTTTCCTGATGTCCAGCTGGAATCTGGCTTCCTGTAACTTGAGCCCATTATTCCACGTCCTGCACTCTGGGATGATTTATTTATTTATTTAAACACTTTTATAGCTCCACCTCAACTTTTCCGGCATCATGCCACTTTACAATAAAAACACATAAAACAGTTTAAACAGTTTAGCAGTTTAAATACAAAAAAAGCTTACCATTTAAAGCACTCAGAATCCACATTAAAATAATCGAGGAGAGATCCTGGCCCTCCTCTGTGTGACAACCTTTCAAGTATTTGAAGAGTGCTATCATGTCTCCCCTCAGTCTTCTCTTCTCCAGGCTAAACATGTTCAGTTCTTTCAGCCTCTCCTCATAGGGCTTTGTTTCCAGACCCCTGATCATCCTCGTTGCCCTCCTCTGAACATGCTCTAACTTGTCTGCATCCTTCTTGAAGTGTGGTGCCCAGAACTAGACTCAAGATGAGTCTTAACCAGTGCTTGTGATCTACAACAATTCCAAGATCCTTCTCGCTTGTAATATTGCTGAGTATTTTTAATGCTTCCCCATGTAAAAAACTCCCTGATTATAATCAATCCTATATCAAGGTAGGACTGCACCACCCCATGAAGTGGTACCATTCAGAAACTTACTACCTCAAGTTTCCTGCTTCATTCTGCAGAATGTGCAGGCTTGGTGCCGAGACCTGACAAGAATGAAGTGGTAAAATGCTGAGATGGTAGAATGAAATGTGCTACATTCAGGAAGCAGGCTGGAGGATCACTTCTATGAATGTTTGTGTCTGTTAAAAACATCCTGCAAAAAGCAACACCCCAGCACTGTAGGCAAAGGGCTTAGGGGGAATCTCTGCCCTGTTGTGCTAGCTTTCTATTTACATGGAGTTTACTACATAAGGAAGCAGTTAAACGCAGTATATCTCAAGGGTAGGCTGACCATATGAAAAGGAGGACAGGGCTCATGTAACTTTAACAGTTGTAAAGAAAAGGGAATTTCAGGCAGTGTCATTTGTATGCAGTTAGTTCCTAGTGAAATTCCCTCTTCATCACAACAGTTAAAGTTGCAGGCACTATACTAGAGTGACCATATACAAAAGAAGGCAGGGCCCCTGCAACTTTAACTGTTGTGTTGAAGAGGGAATTTCACCAGGAACTAATTGCATACAAATGACACTTGCTGAAATTACCTTTTCTCTACAACTGTTAAAGTTACATGAGCCCTTTCCTCCTTTTCATATGGTGAGCCTAAACCAAATCCACTATATTAGTGTAAAATGAATGGAGGTGAGGGATGCCTGAGGATTTCCCAGCTCACCCCAAAAGAGGTTGAGCTTTCTGAGCACTGGGATTGAATGCTGGTCAATGCTCAAGGGTATTGTGATTGTTCAGTCTGAATAGTCACAAAGTACATGCAAAGCGCCTTCACAATGTGACTGGCTAGTCCAGTCTTGTGGAGGCCATTGCGGGTGGGGGCTGGGAGAAGAGGCTGTGTGGAAGCCTGCCATTGGCGGCTTCAACTGGTGCCACAGCAACGCGGAGGGGTGGAAATAGTATAAATTATGCCCACCCCACCTATCTGCATCTTCTTTTCGCGGTTACCTCCCTCCCTCCCTGTAGGCAGTGTGGGCTCGCTGGTTGCCTTTACGGGACCAAGTAGGATTTTTTTGCTCATAAAACACATTTATGTATATGAGTATTTTCGCCTACTTCATACTGCAAGATGGGTTTGGGTGTAATAATTAGGTTGTTAATTAATAACTGGTCATGATATGAATCTGGCAGGTAGGTGCGGACATCTGGTAGGGCAGGGCTGGTGAGCATTCACAGGCACTATTCAGGTGATTGGTAATTCCTGAGGGCCCCCAGCTGTGAGTTTCACGGCCTCAGCTGGTGGGATAAGGATGACTTTTGAGGCCAACCTTTCTCACCCACCCGGTTCCTTATGGAGCGGGAGGGGTTGACACCGGAAGATCTCCCTACCCCGAAAGGGAAGCCTGTGTAATGGTGAGGGTCGGCGCCACTTAACAGGTGGTGAATGGCTCGCCCAATAAAGATAGATGTCCGCGTAGGTTTACCCAATCTACAGATCTTTAATAAAGTGGTCCTATTTAAATCCGTATACTGTGTCTCGCCTCTCCTTGTCTCCAGTCTCCATTTCTCGCAAATGGCCGCCTCTGTTACCAATTGCTTCTAGGTCCTAATCCACAGGGTATTGCACTATGAAAGTGGTATATATAAAGCAGGAGCCACACTACTTCTTTATAGCAGTATTGAAGTGTACTGACAACTGTTCGGGCCATTGAAACGTACCATATAGTGCTTTTATACTGCTTTCATAGTTTCAGGTCATTGGTCCATCTAGCTGGTATTATGTACACTGACCAGTAGCGACTCTTGAGAGTTTCAGGCATGGATCTTTCCCTGCCATAGGAGTTTCCTGGGATTCCTGGAGATTCCTGGGATTGAAGCTGGAATCTCTCACATACAAATCATATGTTCTACCACTGAGTCTCCACCACTTTAGAATCTTACTATGGGGAAGGAAAGGCAGACATAGTTAGATCTCAGCGATGTATATTTTATTCTGGGGATTGGGACACCAAGTTCCAGAATCCATAGCAAAACAACAACAACCTGATGCCCAGTGTCTCATGGGAAAATGTGGTCCAGCATGCAAATAATTGGCTTTGGGCCAGGGGAAAGCAATGACAGCAAGTACACCAAGCAAGAAAAGCCATTCTTTCAGGATTCTGCTCACCCTAATCCTGCCTGCAAGTATTCAAGCAAGGATGCTTGTTTATATGAGCACCATTGTTCAAGTGCTTATGACACTAAAGCTGTACGCAAATACCCTATTTGTGGGAAGAGGAATTGTGTGTGTGTGTGGGGGGGGATTTCAAGCAATTACTCCAGGGGGAGGGACATTTTTCTAACAGTTGCTTGCCATTAGCAATACTGGTAGTACAGATCCCCCCCTTCCTTCATTGTTTTCTTTTTGTTTCTTTCATTGCCATTGTGTTGGCAGCATGACCGCCATTTTGTATCCTCAACAATACCACAGATGTAGCATCAATCTGGGATATTGTGTGGATCAGGATGGAGGGGCGCTACCAGAGAAAGACTGATAGAGAAAAATATAAGAAGGAAATTCTGCAAGGTTGCTTTGGTTTCCTAGAGGAGTGAGATTTTTTTAAAAAAACAACAACTCAGAAATGTTCGCCAAAAAATGAGGACACGCCACCTTCAATGTATTTTAGCCACCATGGAGATGAACAAAATCCAACCTAGAGAACAATCTGCACAGTTTTCCTGTGCAAGCTTCATTCAAGTGGATAGGACCTGTGAACAGCAGCCCTTTTACACAGGTCCCATTCATTCTAGTAGATCTTCCCAGTTCCCCCACCCTCTTTGTAGAACTGCAAATGAAATCTTCGTATAAAATAAGCTATAAATACATTTCTTTCTCCTCTCAGATGCTTGCTTCTCTCTCTCTGTCTCTCTCTCTCTCCTGGAAACGCAAGTAGAACAACAAAGAATCAGCCAGTTCCATTGTGATGGTAAATAAGACTCACAGGGGGAAATGGCATCATCTGGATGTGTGTATGTATGTGTGAATTTTAACCCATGTTGGAAGAAGATCACAAAAGGCCCTTTGCATATCACATGGAACAAAGGTAGCTGATGCAGATGAGAGGAAGAAGAGAAATGGGCAAAGCCAGCCTCAGCCTTATCATAACGATCCCATTTTTTTAATTGGTCACAGTTTCAACCACGCTTTTGGTTTGACTGGCAAGGGAATCTTCTCCCCAATGATTAGTAGTCAGCTGCGTGTGATGAGAATGAAGAACAGGGGGAGGGGGGGAGAAACGGATGCTGTTTCATTGATCCTGCTTCTCAGAAAGATGGCAGCACGCCATTCCAGAAGTGGCTTTTTTTCTGAGGCATCAAAACAGCAGGGAGACCAGCCTATGGTCATCTTGGACCTCTCCAGCAGGGGTCAGTACATTAATAACTAATACGTGAAGAGGGAGAGATAGAGAGACAGATGGAAGTAACACTCCCCTTGGATTTAAAGCGCTTGTATTGTCACTGAACGTCTCAAGGCCAAACGCAGCAGGAATATGGAGATAAGCACTTGAAAGAGAGGCGAAAGAGTTGCAACCAGCCCTGGGGTGACTGGGGGAGGATCGTGGCACCAGGACAGGATTAAACCTTTCAGTGCACCATTTTCCCCAGTGAAATTGCTGCCTCTAATATTTGACTCACAGGGAAACAAATACAACCTACCAGTGCAGTAGGGTTGGATAACTTTAGGAGGTTCAGATGCCCACGGGACAGAACCCACCCACCCCACCCCATGGCCTGCACACACATGCACCAGTACCATAAAATAAAATAATTAAAATGGCAGCGGTAATGGAGAAGGAAACAGGGAAATCTGCTTCTATCAGATCAGGTGCACATGCCTAAATCTGGGTGTCGATTCCCCTTCCAAACTAATATGCACATGCGAATCAGCAAATCCTGAGCTAACCAAAGTTGTCTGAATTACATCTCAAAACCCGGTCCAACTCAAGTCCATCTCTAATTGAGAGCTTTCTTATTTTCTTTTCGCGTGAAAATCTGCGTGCATTTCCATGCATATTTTACCAAACGTACACATCAATTGTGCACATCTTTGAAATGCATGCATTCTTCCCCCATTGACTAAAGCGTATTTGTGCACGTTTTTCAAATGTATCCATGTTTTTGAACACATTTTGAGGGGTCCACAAATCACACTGCAAGCTTGGAAATGTACAGAGCACAGATTGCATCCAAATCTGTGTTCCATCTGGAATGCGTGATTTGGGTAAATCCCATCAAAAAAATTCTCATACATCCGTATTTGTGACTAAAGTCACCATCAGAGCAGAATTTGGGATGGATTCCAAAGACGTGCTAAGGAGAAATGTCATAGGAATTTACCAGGAGGTGGAATTCCATGTCCGGTAATTCCTTTCCACCATGATAGTCCTTCACTGTTTTTCAACACATGCTTCAATTATCGAACAATATGCACTAAGCTGTTGGAATCATGGCTCAAGCCCACAAATTAAAACAGCTGAAGGCACTGTCCGTGCTTATCACACCTCTGGTGCCGTATCAACAGTTCCAGAAACTACTCTTCGGGGATTTCCTTGATATCTATGACAACTGATCTATAAACAAATCATCAGACTACAATGGGTCAAAATATTTATAGTAGCTGAAAATCTGACACACACTGAAAGTTATTGTTATTTTATTTTTTCTCTTTTACCATCAGTGCCCTGGCTAATACATTTTAAAATCCCCCATGCAAAATAGCCCTATCACTAGGGTGACCAGATAAAATCCAGGTCAGGGCTCATGTAACTTTAACAGTTGTATAAAAAAGGGAATTTCAGCCAGAGTCATTTGTATGCAATTAGTTCCTGGTGAAATTCCCTCTTCATCATAACAGTTAAAGTTGCAGGCACTATACTAGAGTGACCATATACAAAAGAAGGCAGGGCCCCTGCACCTTTAACTGTTGTGATGAAGAGGGAATATCACCAGGAACTAATTGCATACAAATGACACTGGCTGAAATTCCCTTTTCTCTACAACTGTTGAAGTTACATGAGCCCTGACCTGGATTTTATCTGGTCACCCTACCTATCACCTCAGCAGGGTGGAGAAGGTAACCTGGGAGCTAAGTGGTCTGTCCAGACAGCCTAGGCTGACCATATGAAAAGGAAGACAGGGCTCATGTAACTTTAACAGTTGTAGAGAAAAGAGAATTTCAGCCAGTGTCATTTGTATGCAATTAGTTCCTAGTGATATTCCCTCTTCATCACAACAGTTAAAGGTGCAGGCACTATACTAGAGTGACCATATACAAAAGAAGGCAGGTCCCCTGCAACTTTAACTGCTGTGATGAAGAGGGAATTTCACCAGGAACTAATTGCATACAAATGACACTGGCTGAAATTCCCTTTTCTCTACAACTGTTAAAGTTACATGAGCCCTGTCCTCCTTTTCATATGGTCAGCCTATAACAGCCCATCATTAGGGATGTGTAAATAAGCAAAACACAACCTCTGTGAGGTTCTCCAAATTCACCTCAAAGCTCATTCTGACATGTGTCCATATCACATCATGAGCTTTATCTTTCTTTTTTTTGCATGAAAATGCAGACACATCAATTGTGGGCGTTTTTGAAATATACACATTTTCTCCCATTGATTCAAGCATGTTTCTATGCATTATTCAAAAGTATGCATCCTTTTATGCACTTGTTTTTTCAAATGTACACATTTTGATCACGTTTTATTTCTTCTTTGTTCAGTAAATTGCATTATATAAGTTCAGAAATGTATGGGCATTGATTGCAGATTGTCTTCTGGGCTGCATTCAGCTCAGGGAGGTGCAAACTGGGTAAATTATGGCCCGAACAAAACTGAAACAAATTTCTCATACATCCCTACCACTTATCCATCCATAAGAACTAGGGCTGGGCCGAATCCTGCCCCTTATTTCTGGGAACTTTCTCTCTCTCTGCGAAACAAGCATTGTTGTTTTCTGCCTCTTTCACAGGGAGGTGGGGAATTCGGAGAATTTTCTGTTTGGGGAGGGGGACAGGTTTTCCACATTCCTTTTTTAAGTATAGCCGATTGCTGAGGGTCTTTCTTCCTGTTTTTTTTAGTTTTTCAGACAACAACAACAACTTCCCCTTCCTCCAGCATTTGGATGAGCCCAGCAGTTCTTAGTGAATGCCTATTGTAGACCATGTGATCTCACCCTCGTCAATAAGCATCCAGTAAGAACTCCTGGGCTCCTGAAAATTCTGGGGGTGTTTTAAAAAAATAAAAAGGAAGAAGGTCCCTCAACAACTGGCTACATTTAAAAAGGTATGTGGGAAACCTATTCCCCTCCTCAAGGAGAAAATTCTCCAAAATTCTCACCTCTCCCAGCCTCTTTCTGCCAAGTTTTCATTCCCCCCGCCCCCACCACAAAATGCCAAAAATGGAATGGTCAAAATTTTCAGCGCAGCACTAATAAGAACCCTTATTCACATCATTTCCTCACCCATTCATATGCTACTTCTCCATTGTTGATGTGACAGTGAGGGCACTCCACATGGGGATATTTTTAAGTATGTGAATTAGGCCTCTCTCTGTAGAACTAACACCCTTTGAGTGGTGTTCTACTTCTTTCCTTTTGATGAATAGAAATTGAGTGGGGCTTCAGCAGGATAAGACGTCAGTGTAGACTCCCCGGCTCCTTCCGGGTAAACATGCCTTGGATTGTGGTGTTATACTCCTTGGAGTACATTTGACTACAGAGGCATGGCATCCGACTATGTACTTTGGTCCTGCTCAAAAGTTTCCTGTTAACATTCAAAGAGACACAAATAAGACGAGGAAAAGAATTTTTTTTTCCTCCCATGGTAGCAGCATTGTCATTACAAGGATTCCTTTAATCAGTATTCTCTCTGTTCTTCCTCCCAAGTTTAACAACATGAATGAAATCCACCATTCCCTGACCTCAGCTGAAACAAGGAAGCGTAAATGATTTCCTTTCACACTCGCTGCCGTTGATTGGGTTGGATGTTTGCGAACATGAAAGCCAAAGGATTTGTAAAGTCTTGTTGCGACGGCGGGGAGGGGGAAAGAGCAGGAGACATGTGCTACTTGTTTAATACATTTTAAAACGTTGTTTCTATTTTTAAAACCGTTCAACCAGCATAGAGGGGCATACTTTGATGTAGCTCCCTCCGGTTCACTCACCACCCTGATCAGGGATTGCTGACAGATGACCCATCAAATGCTCATTTCTTTGTCCGCCAAGCCCTTATCACTCTTTATTTTTTTACTGAAATGGGCAATGTGCTTGGCCTTTTGCCTGTTCTTTTTGGAAGAGCAGTTGGTGAGCCTAGAGGTCTCCCAAGTACCCATTGGCTATTAGGCAGAATGTGTCTGTCTGTCCCCTAGCCCGCCGTCGTTGTTGCTTTTTTATATATATATCCCATGAGAAATGTTGCATAAATTAGAGCATATTGTTGTGAATGCTGTCAGGAATAAATTTGCTCATCTTGGCCACAACTGTCAAAAGGAAAGAGGGGCTGTAAAGAGGGTCTTTGACAAAACCACTCGCTTCTCAAAGGCACAGATGCAAATGCACCCTCCTGCGAGGGTGTTGCCTTGATAAACCCTAGCCAAACTGGACGGCGGGGAAAGAGATATTCTAACAAATAAATGGCTCTGACTGCCAGGTCCATATTTCAAATGAAGAAAAGAAAATCCGAGGCATTCTACAGCTGCGGTTTTTGGAATAAGGGCTGCGCCAATACGTTCAACCATTTTAATTCTCTCTGTGCATGAATGTGGAAGTAAGAGCAAAATGTTTACGCGAAACCTTTCTCATCCTGTTCCACACATTTTCCTCTCTGATCAGCTGTGGCGTCAATGCCATTTAGAACAACAGCACTTCCTGAGAACAATGAACCAAGCCTGCCATTAGAAATCATACGGCGAGGGTAATGATGTCACAATGCTTAATGGCCAATCAGATTTTGCTATACAACGACATCACAGAGCCAACTGAGAATGAGGGCACTGCTTCCTGCATCACTCTGAATGGGCAAATTTTAATGCCTTTCCAGAATGCCTTTCTCAATCATCATAAGAGAGGGTGGTTGTTTTTACTGTTGCCATTTTTGGGGGTGGGGGTGGATACTTGCCTGGGCCTGGATAGATGAATCTGTCAGTTTCAGTTCCTCCCACATTCTTTTTGTTTTTAAATTTAATTTCAAGTTCATTTTGTCCTGAATATGGTGAAGTTTGTGAATCCTTAACAAAACTGAACAGAACTGAAATTCTTGCCCATCCCTAGTTTATTGACATCATAGAAATCTGTGATGCTTTGCTTGCCCAGCCGCCATAGAAGTGACAGCACCAAGGAATTAAAGTATATGCAGCAGAATTTGTAACTTTCATATATATATATATATATATATATATATATGTATGTGTGTGTGTATATATATATATATATACACATATACACACACACAGTTAGTAGACAACTATTGTAGCACATAAACTTCACTGGCTGCCAATTAGTTTCCAGGCGAAGTATAAAGTGTTGGTTATTACCTTTAAAGCCCTACATGGTTTGGGTCCAGGTTACCTGTGGGATCGCCTTCTCCCGTACAATCCGCCCCGCACACTCAGGTTCTCTGGGAAGAACTTACTCCAGTCAGCAAAAACTAGGCTGACAACTGTTACCCAGAGGACCTTCTCTTCTGCTGCTCCCAGACTGTGGAGTGGCCTGCCAGGAGAGATTTGACAACTCAGCAGTCTTCTTGAATTTAAGAGAGCCGTGAATACTAATCTCTTCCAGCAGGCCTACCCAGTTGAATTGTAAGATATTTTAATAATGTATTAGTTTTATTTGTTTTTTAATATTTTATCTATTTTATGGTCTTTGTAGTTATATTTATTGTTGTTCCCCGCCTCGATCCAAAGGGAGCGGAGGGTAATAAATAAATAAATAAATAAATAAATATAATCTCGTTTTGAAATTCCCTGCTGCTTCCATGTGGGGCTGGGGAGGCTCTTGTCTCTGGAATGAGAGTCAGAACTGGAGTCATCCAAACTTGAACACTTTTGAAGAGGGATGTTGGGGGCTCAAGCGCACCAAGTTGGGCGAGTGCTTCAGTCCCCTCTCCTATGCCAAGTTGCCATTTTGCACAGAATGCTGGCTTGGCCTATTTCATATATCATCATTTCGCATAAATGGCTTCTGCAAAGTGGTCCCCTCACACAAAATTGCAGGCATACATGGTCTAACTAGATGGATCACTTTAAAGATGTTATTTATGCAGAATGGTGATTTATGGAAAAGGCCGAGCCCCCATTCTGTGCAAAATGGCAGCTTGGCACTGCAGCAGGATGCTGCAAGCAACTTGCCAAGTGCTCACGGACCATCCGGAGGGTCACTGAGCAAAGCGAACGGTTTCAGCCGGCCAGTGGGGATTCGGCACATGGGATGGCAGGGGGCAAGTCTGCTCATCCCTACTTTTAAATCCCATCCTTAAATCTCTCCTGGTGAAATCAAACCTGCCCATTTGGGTACTCAGATCTGGTCACATAGTTCTTTGGATCCCAGTATTAGATGTTTGCTGTGTATGATCCCATGGTTTAAGTTCAAAACTTCTTCCTCATCCCCAAATTAATGTATGCTGGCAAATTAAGTCTGCAGTCCTACAGCCCATTGGCTGGCATTTAACAGCTTGTAGGATGTTGCAGATATGTGGATATAGGATGCTGATTTGCTTAGGCAGCAGGAGAGCACTTTCACCTCTGGAGAAGATCCAGAAGCCCCCAGTATCCACCATAGGCTATGTCTACATCGGGGATTTTTCCCGGGGTCATCCCTGGTTATCCCTGTGTGTCTAAATGATGTACAGGGAGTCCCGGGGGCAACTGGAGATGATCTAGGAACAACCCCGGAATAACCCCAGGATAGTGGAAACCAGGGATATCCCGAGTTTCCCACCATCCCGGGTCTTAAAATGGGCACAGAGCTACACGGGGTGGCTCTGTGCCCATGGGAGTGGGACAGAAAGCAATTTTGCCATCCCAAGGATGGTGGGGGTGGGGGGCATGGGGGATCCCTACCTTCTCTGTTGCATGACGAGGGCTCCTGTGTCTTTAAAAAAAATGGTGGGTGCAATGTCCCTTTCCTCTCGGGACATTGTGCTTCCTGTTTAGAAGCTGGGGGATGACCCCCCTCCCTTCCTCTATACTGTTAGATATAGAAAGGGCCATAGTTTGACTGGGTGTGTGTGCCAGCAGTGCAAGGGGTGGGGGTGGGGGTGGGGGTGGGGGAAGACTGGGGAAAGCCTTGGAGCCACGGTATCCAAAGACATCTGCAGGGCCATCTTGGTGGTGGCCCCACACCTTGGGAATCAACATTCATCAGGAGGTCATCTTTGCAGGTCTTCAGAAAAGATATGAAGTACCCACCTGTTTTGACTGGCCTTCCATGAAATCTGGGGCATCGGTTTTTAGTGTTAAGTGTCATTTTTATTAGCTTTAATTGGCAATCAGTTTTTATGCATTTCATCGAATGGTTTTATGAAAATTTAAATAACACTGTATCCACATCATGTAATTTGTATCTTGTCTGCTGCCTTGAGAGGGTTATAACCCTAAAGGCTACCTAGAAATAATTTTAGATTTAGATTTTGAGATTTAAACTCCCCTGGGGAACTATGCCAGCTTTGAACCCTCCAGATGGAAGGGAACATTTTTAAAACAGGGGGGACCAACAAGAGCCATGAGGGCGTAGGAAGTGTCATTCCCTTTACCAACTACATAGGATTGATCTATAACTTGCTCTTCTTGAAAACAAATTCTGAACTGTTTTCCCAAGAGCTCCAAGCCACAGCAATAATATCAGTTGCAGCTGGCAAAACAACTCATATTCATTATAAATATGTGTTTGAGTGACTGTTGTGACCTAGTTTTCCCAGGAAGAGAAACAACAAGGAGGAAAGGTGGCCTGTTACAGAAGAATAGATAAACCTGCCCAAGAAAAAAGCAAATGAAATGTCTGTTTCTTAGGAGCTTCTATGGGACAGTTGAGTAGAACCTTTGAAACTTTATTCTAGCCACTCACTCCGTTAGCTCGATTTGTAGCACGGTACTCACATGATACCCTGCCTTTCCTAGAATGCTAAAAGTCTGGATTATTTTCCCTAAGCGCTACTGCACCCTAAGCCTCCATGAAGTTTTGAAGGAACTGGGGGCTTGAATGGATTGCATCAGCTCCTGACAGGGAAAAGCGATCTCTCCCAGCAGCCGGCTCCAAGCCTCAATATAAAACCCAAACCTGGCATTCCAGGCTCCAAAGCCATTTAAAAAATCATACAAGGCCTGAATCTCTGCAGAGACAGGATTGTACTCCCTCAATGCCCCTAAAGAACCAGACTAAAGGGTCGTTCCATTTTTGCCCAGGAGAAAGGCGGTCTGGTTGAAGTACTCATCTGGCAGGACCTGACTGGAGGGAGAAAGAGAAGGGGAGGGGTGGAGTGGAGTGGAGTGGAAGAGCTAACAAGCATAGGAACGAAGGAGCGAAAGAGCAACTATTCAGGTGAAAGTGTTCATAAGCTTGACGTGCTTCTGTCATAGAGGTAAAAAAACACAGAGGCAAACTGGTAGTGGGAATTAGGTGTGATGGAGGTACATGAGTACCTCTCAGATGGCTGAGGTAACATTTCAATGTTTCAAGAGCACGGGGATGCACTCTCCATTGTCGCCTATGTCCTTGTCAGTAGGGATGGGGAAACCTACCTAATTACGCCATTTACACCTGCAATTTTGCATAAGTGATTTACAGCTGCCATCTTGCTCAGAACGGCAATTACGTAAATGGCATCCCTACCACTTTGTGCAAACTGGTAGCTCGTGAGTAAGTGGGGATTCCTGCACTTGCCCAACTTGGTGAGTGCTGAGTTGGGCAAACACAGGGATCTGTGAGCTGGCATACAGGGGGTGGGGGTGGGGGGTGGGGAGCCGCTGAAAAGTCGCTGAGCTTGAACTCCAACAGGATTCTCACAACATCCCTACTTGGCAGCTCATGTAAAAGTTACCCCAGCACTATGGGAGCCACGCACGGGAATGCAGCTCCCACGCAGGGTGTGTTCAGCTTAAGGTCTGTGGGCCAAATCACAATTTGTGGAGTCTGACGGACTCCCTGGTGCTCCCCCTCCCAGGCCCCACTCACCGAGCTGCAGGGTGCACGCAAACCCGCTTATCGAGCAGCCCACACCTGGCAGCCGACCTGCCCCCTTAGCAAGCTGCCATTTTGTGCAACAATGGCAACTCAGGGTTTCTGGGAAGTAATGTTTCATAAATGGCGGCCACAAAGGTACCATTTATGCAACATTATAGGCATGAATGGAGCATCCATGCCTGTAATGTTGCATAAATGGCCACCATTTATATAACATTACCTCCCCGGCAAACCGCAAGCTGCAGATGGACAGCCCCGCGGCTTCGTCAGGTGCTCACTGAGCCATCCAGAAGCTTGGGCACCATCGCTAGCAGGGAAGGGCGGTGGCAATGGGTTGTCTCACGAAGCAGAGCACAGGTGAGTCCATCCATCCATACTCTGGAGTTCCCCAAACAGCCATACCCCTTTCCTCTGGCCATGCTTCTTCTCATCCCCCAAACACCAATCATCTGATGGTTTCCTGGCCACTTCACATTTTCCTCTTTTCTGTTGAAATGGCCCTGCTAAAGTTTAGATACTGGCCTCACCCCATTTTGTCTTCATCCCCACTCACCACTGGAATGCACCCCTGAGAGTTTCTCTGAAATAGAATTCGAACCTCAGGGGGCAGCCCGAGACATTTTGCTGCCTGAAGTGAAGGACAAGATGGCACCTTCTCCTCAGTCTATGCACAGAAGTTGACTGGACTTTCCACTGAATCTTACATCAGCATTGGCAATGGGATAACAGCCTTCATCACACCTGAGGCAGGAGACTAGCCTGTGAGAGGGAGGGAAGGAGGGCAGGTTGTATGGCATGCAAAGCTTGGTCCTCCAACATAAGAGGAGAATTGGAATAGTGGGGAATAGCCAGGACGCTGCTGTCACTCCCCTGCATCTGCTGCGTGAAGCAGTTGCTCACTCTGCCTAACGATAGGGCAAGCCTTGACACCCCTGGAATAAAGGCTCCCATTGTATAGGTCTTTTCCTTCCAAGTCTGGAAACTGCAAAAGAGCAGAAGCTATAGATAGGGGCAGCTCTGTCCTGTCTTATATATCTGCATTCAATTTGTAGCTCAGATTGTAATTGCGGGGACGGTATAATTACAGAAATACTACCTAGCAATTAGAGCTCATTACTGTGCACAATCCTATTGGATCTTCTACGTAAACTTATATATTTCCCCATTACCATTGTAAATCAAGATCAAATTGCCAGTTTCTGGACAACATCCAGTCATCTTCGATTGCATCTGCTCCTTGATATCAACGAAACGTACAGCAAGCACCAACGTCCCGCAATTCCAAGTGACAATTGAAACAGTTTCTCTGTAATTAATGATCTGTAATTAAGCTTAATATGGTTATATTTATGGCCTTGGAGGTAGCTCACTGATAATTAGTGTACTACAAACAAATGTGAGGTGAGCTCTCCCCCGCCCCCCTCGGCCAAAGGATTCTTGGAGCAAGTTGCCAGACATCCGCTGTATTTGGCTGCAAAAAAGAGCAAATGCTATTAACTGCATTAATAAATGCATAGCTTCCAAATCACACGAGATACTGGTTCCTCTTTATTCAGCACTGGTTAGGCCTCATCTTGAGTACCGCAAACAGTTCTGGGCACCACACTTGAAGAAGGATGCAGATAAGCTGGAACGTATTCAGAGGAGAGCAACGAGGGTGATCAAGGCTCTGGAAACAAAGCCCTATGAGGAGAGACTGAAAGAACTGGGCATGCTTAGCCTGGAGAAGAGAAGACCGAGGGGAGACATATCACTCTTCAAATACTTGAAAGGTTGTCACACAGAGGACGGCCAGGTTCTCTTCTCGATCAACCCAGAGTGCAGGACACGGAATAATGGGCTCAAGTTACAGGAAGCCAGATTCTGGCTGGATATCAGGAAAAAAACTCCCTGACTGTTAGAGCCTATCCACATTGCCCCTAAAATGACTTATATTCTGTTTAAAACCGTGGTTTTTTAAGTCGTTTCATTACGTGGTAGAACACACTGAGCAGTACTTACATTTCATAGTGACTGCTTCCTCCATCCTCAAAGTGTTCAATGGTGTATTACAGGGTTAATTCCTTGACTCTTCTTCTTTAGTTTTTGTTTTGCAGGCTGCTTGAGTTGCGGAGACAGAAGTGGGCTGGTCAAGCAGCCTGCAAAATAAAAACGAGGATATAGTGGTATACAGTATGTGTCAATGAGCTCCAACAGTTGTCAGTGCACTTCAGTACTGCTATAAAGATGTAGTGTGGCTCCTGCCTTTTATATACCGCTTTCATATCGCTATATCCTGCTTGGTGTAAACCTGGCCTTAATCCCTCTTTCCTATCTAAATTCTAAACATACTGATTGTTCTTCACTGCACCTTCCCCAGGGCAATAAAGAATCTTCCCAGGCAAAGAAAAAGTGACCTATAGAGAAGGCATAAGAATCATGAAGCTTTCCCACAGTAATTATACCTTCATTATTTGGCTAGTATTGTATCACTCTGTCGATACAGCTTCTCTTGCATGATGCTGAGATCGTCTATAATCAAACACGGAGGGGACAGTATCATTTTTTAAAAAAATAAACACAGAATAGCCCCTTAATTTTTGAAAATGTTTTTAAAAAGATAAAGCGCTACTGGGCTGATACATAAAAAGAGACCTCCTATGTGCACCAGTTGCTGGGGAACATGGGTGGGAGGGTTCTGTTGCACTCATGTCCTGCTTGTGGTTCCCTGGTCGACAGCTGGTTGGCCACGGTGTGAACAGAATGCTGGACTAGATGGAACTTTGGTCTGATCCAGCAGGGCTCTTCTTAGGTTCTTATAGATCAGACCAAGGGCTTATCTAGTTCAGTATTCTGTTCCCATAATGGACAATCAGATGCCTATGGGAAACCCACAAGCAGGACATGAGGGTAACAGTAACTTCCTGCCTGTGTTCCTACTAGGTAGTAGAATGGGGAAATCTCTTAGTTTTGCTTTCTCCTGCATTTGAATTTTGTAACTCTCAAGCTATTTCTCTCCTGAATGTGAAGGAATTTTCAAATTTTGGTAAAATAAAATTCTTATCAGAAACAACATTCTGACCAGCTAAATTCCATTGCTACAGTGATTCCCAGCATGGAGAGGACCATGATGTACCTGCCTGCCATAGAGCTGTTAAAGATAAGGAGCCTGTCAGGAAAAAGAGGGCGGCAAGTCTAATTCAGCGCTAAAATGGTTGAATACACAAGGATTCAAACCCAGACTTTCAAAGCCCTGGGCCTGGATGGATGAATCTGTTAGTTTTGGTTTCTTCCACATTTGAATTTCTTATTTTTTCAGACTTTGGAAATTTTGATAAATTTGTCTCTGAACCAAAATCAAATTGTCATCCATGTCTAGATCCCAGCAACTGACATTCAGAGAGGCCTACTGCCTCTATCACTGGAGGTAGCATATAGCCATCAGGACTAGTAGCAATTGATAGCCTTCTCCTCCAGGAATTTGTCTAATCCCCTTTTAAAGCCATCCAGATGGTGGCCATCACTACATCTTGTGGTTAGGGTTGTTGAGAGCATCTGACTGGGTCTGGGAGGCCAGCGGACCCCCCCCCACACCCCCCATGTCTACCCTCCAGACCTAGTCAGGTGTATTTGGTGCTCACGAGGACCTGTGCCCAAGGCCTCGCAAGCCCCCTGAGAATGCTCAGCCTCTGCCTACCCTGCCTTCAAACTTCTCACACTTCCCCTCCTGCATTTTTTTTCTGTACTAATAGCCCACCAACCAGCTTTGCTGGATGACCCCGGCGATATAGTGCTATGAGAGAGGGAGAAAAACTTCTCTCTGCCCAAAAGTTGGGATGAGGAGAAGGGAGCATGTGCTTGCAAGTACTTACCTCCTGCTTCTGGTACATTTGAGTCTGGATTGTGCCAACACCATCACTGTCCACCATGGCATACGACCACGGAGCCCCAGCCACCTGGGCAACAGGACTGTCTCTATTTTCTATCCTATGTAAACCGCCCAGAGAGCTTCGGCTATGGGGCGGTATACAAATGTAATAAATAAATAAATTCGTCTCTGAACTGTTGTACTGATACTAAAGTAGTCCTTTGCCTCCTAGCAGTGGTCAGATTGATAACAGGGACCAGAAGGTTTGAACATATAAGACCAATTCTGACCCGCTTGCATTGGCTGCCTGTACATTTCCAAGCCTGATTAAAAGTGCTGGTTTTAACCTATAAAGCCTTACACAGCTTGGGACCACAATACCTGACAGAACGCCTCTCCCAACATGAACCTACCTGTACACTATGATCAACATCTAAGGTCCTCCTCCGGGTTCCTACTCCGAGGGAAGCTTGGAGGAAAGCAAGAAGGAAGAGGGCCTTCTCTGTGGTGGCCCCCAAATTGTGGAACGATCGCCCCAACGAGGCCTGCCTGGCGCCAACATTGTTATATTTTTGGTGCCAGGTCAAGACTTTCCTCTTCTCTCAGGCATTTAGTAATATCTGATGAGCCTGGGTCTGTTTTTTTTTGGGGGGGGGGTTGTTTGTTTGTTTGTTTGTTTTAGGCTTATAGCTTTTTAAGTTATTATAATGTTTTTAAATGCATTTGTATATTGTATGTTTTGCAGTTTTAATTTTTGTATATTGTTTTTAAATGTTTTAATCTTATGTAAACCACCCAGAGAGCTTCTGCTATGGGGCACTATATAAATGTAATAAATAAATAAATAAATAAAATAATAATGATGATGGATGATGATGATGATGATGATGATGATGATGATGAAATTTGGTGTCACATCTAGCTTCCCCCACCTAAACTCAGTCTTCAATAGTTAACTTTGATTTTAGATCTTGCTTTTGAAGCCCTCTTCCAAGCACAATTATTTGTTTGTTTCTACCTACCTTTTGGGAGCAAAATTCTTCCCATGTTGTCCAGCAAATTAAAGATATATTAGCTCAGCAACAGCCCTTGAGCTTAAATGAGATCTCAGCTGTAATAAAGTTTTTTAAAAACCCCAGCATTTCTTATTCCTTACCACGGCTGTTGGAAGCGAATTGATCTTGATTGTCACAGCTGTTCTGTTGAGAATGAAGAAGGAAGGCTTCTTTTTCTTAATTATTAAATAAGAATGCCTTATTGTGAATATTAAAATGTTTGGTGTTATATCATGGCTCTCCTCTCTGTTTTCATCTGTAGGGAACTAACAAACTTCACAGAGTATTTTTTTAATCTGCTTGTAGTTTTGTTCCTGTCTTTTCTTTTAAAGACAAGTCAATGTTTTCATGTGGGAAAACCATACATCTGTAATACAAATTAAATCCTTCTTTTTCAAATCTTCTTTAATTATACTAATGTTCTGAAGGCCTCAGAAGACCACATGTGGTTGAGTCTTCTTGGTGGTGACACCCTGACCGTTCATTCATTCATTCATTCAATTTTTATACTACCCAACAAGTAAAACTTTCAGGGCAGTTTACATAGATTAAAACCTTAAATTAAACCTTAAATTAAAACCTTTTACATAAAAATAATAAAATATCATAATCAGTAATAAATTCATTGACTTATTACTATAAAGCTATTTTCCAGTAGACATTTAGCATAGGGGTGTGCACTGGATCGGGTCCGATCCACGATCCGGAGCCGATTCAGGGGAAATCGGATACAATTATCTGATTTCCGATCACCCCTCTGGGTCATCCGACCTTTCCTGAACCGGTTCGGGAAAAATCGGAGTATCAGCAGGCGCCCGCTGGCGCCAGCCACTGCTTCCATTGGCAGGTGCCAGTGGGCACCCGCAGATGGAAGCGGACAGCGGGGGGGGGGGGCTTACATGGTGGGGCATCCTCCTCCGTCTGTTCCCAGCTGTAAACTACTGCGAACTAGACCTCGTGGCCTAGTTTGCAGTAGTTTACAGCTGGCAACGGGAGGAGGAGGAAGCCCTGCCAGGTAAGCCCCCCCTGCTTACCCAGCGGGTGACCGCCAATGGAAGCAGACAGCCCCACCAGGTGAGGCTTGTGGGAGGGGCTTACCTGGGAGGGCTGCCGATGGAAGCAGACAGCGGGGGGGCTTACCTGGCAGGGCTGTCCGCTGCCATCCGCTGCCTCCCGGGCGGCAGCGGATGGCAGCGGACAGCCCCGGGAGGTAAGGAGGACCGTGAGGGGGAGGGGGGGCCACGTACCTGTGGGGTCGTCCACCGCCTTCACCTGCATAGATCTACTGAGCACTAGGCACTAGTTCTACGGCAGGTGAAGGCGGCGGATGACCCCGCAGGTAAGGAGGATCGCCGGGGGGGCTTACCTGCAGGGGGCCCTACGCTCCCTCCTGGGCGGCAGCAGATGGCAGCAGACAGGCCCGCAGGTAAGGAGGATCGCGAGGGGGAGGAGGGAGGGGGCTACCACTTACCTGCCAGGGCCATCCGCTGGCACCCGCGGGTGCCAGCAGACAACAGCAGACGGCCCCGGCAAGTAAGGAGCGCGAAGGGGAGGAGGGGGCTTATCTGCCAGGGTCGTCTGCTGCCGTCCGCTGGCGCCCGTGCAGGTAGCGCAAGGGAGGGAGGGACAGGGAGGGGGGAGTTAGGCCCTGCCACCATTTTTCCCCATAGACTTGCATTGGCGGAAAGCTGTCTTTCCCCCAATGCAAGTCTATGGGGAAAAATGGTGGCTGATCCGAAAACCAGACATCCGATTTTCGGATCAGGATCGGGTCCAATCTGATCTGGGGGACCTCCGATTTTGTTCCGATCTGATCCGGAACAAAATTGGAGGTCCCGTTCTGGTCCCGATCTGATCTGGGGGTCTGTGCACACCCCTAATTTAGCATTCAGGTACCAGCTAAAAAATGCTATTTATTCGTACAAGGTTTGGGTTGCACAGGCAAGTCTTTAATCTGTTTTCTGCTGCTCTGCTTTACTTGTATTTTATCATGTATATGTGATTTTAGAGATATGGTTTTAATGGTACTTATGTGCGGTGTTGTTTGCGGGTGGAGAGGGGAAATAATGAGATGAGACAACTGTATATGGTATAAAATTTGGGCCACATTTACTAAAGATCTTCAAAGGGAAACTGGGTAGGCCCTAAACTACATCAGCCGCTAGCTAGGCGTTATATCAGGCAGAGCATTCTATGTCTGGAGAGTGGCGTCAGACCATCACCACACCCAGGCCATACCACTTTTGGGGAGGGTAGACCTACCCATGCCACTCACCCCCAGGGCCGCATAACATCGGTTGGAGTGACGAGAGTCGGCCTAACAGGTGGCCTTATCCCCCCACTGGGGCCGCGGAACCCTCAGCGGAAGGCCTCAGGTATCACCTGTCACCACCCAACAGTGTCACAGAATGATCACCACCCCTTTCCTCTAAGCGTGCCCGCCCCTACTAGCCTGATCCAAATGTGACCAAATTAACCAGGATCAGACTATTAATCCCTAAAACACTCTCTCCCCACTTACAGTGTGAAGTAGGTGAAAAGACACATAGCCCAGGCCAATCAGACTATGTGCCAAAAATTCCTACTCGGCCCCCCAAAAGGTGACACTGCATACAGGGAGGGAGGGAGGGAGGGAGGGAGCCATGCTTTGGAGAGCCTGAATGGCTGGGTGCAGCCACCATAATATAGGTGCAGCCATCCCTCCCCCGCCCCCAGCTACTGGCACCAAATACCCAACGAATGAGGAGGGAGCACTTCTCTCCTCCCCCCCCACTCGCAATAGCCTCCCCACGGCCATGTGCCAGGACACAGTTGGAGGGCATTTTTAGTTGGTTTGTTCATCCTGGGGTCCTTGTGATACAGCGATTGAAAGATAAATAGATAGATAAATAAAATAGCATCAATCTAAGCTCATTTGAATGCATTTGAACTGGATAGCTGCTTTTCAAATTTCTCACCATTTGCCAAAGGACTTTGGGTAGGCTTTGTCACACACACACACACACAGCGAGTGAGCGCCAATGAATAATGTATAGTGCTCCCACACTGAGTCATTGTATTAGCCCATGTAGTATTTGTGTAGAATCTTAGCAAATTCCTCACCAAAGTATTATCATATTAATGGCTCCAGTAACTGAAGTTATCAGGAAGACGGAGGGAGTGGAAGAATGAATATTAAAAACACACACAGCCCATGCCACGTGATTTGGGAAAATGGTAACTATCAATTTCAATGTCCAGAAATGTCATCCAGACTGTTCATTTTTTACTGATCACTCTGTTCACCCTGGTGTAGCTTCACAGTTCACCCTGATGTAGCTTCACCCAGAATTATGGGAGAGGTAAGTTTGTTGAATGGGGACAGCTATTGGCTTTGGACTGAGCCACATAGTCCGATTCTCCGACTCCAGTTTTCCCCCAGTTCTGTGCCTTCCAGATGTTTATTTTACTTCCACTCCCATCAACCCCAGATAATATGGCCAATGGTCAGGGATGCTGAGAGTTGTAGTACAAAGCATCTAGAGGGCATGAGTTTGGGGAAGGCAGCCCTGCACAGACTCAGCCATAGCACCACCATTTTGTGAGAAAACCGTATATATTCATGTCAACCCCAGGCCTGTGTGCCAAAAACATTTTGCTGTCACATGTCACCTGCCAACCATTCCATGTTCAGAAGTTGACTGGACTAGCAGTTGATTTCAACACAGGCAAGTGGACAGCATCTTCCATAGCAACTGAGAGCACCAGGCTAGCACACATTCCTCTGTCATCCCATACTTTTCTGCTGCTCATTCATCACTCTGTCTGGTGTCTGCTCACTGCCTGTTCACACAAAATGCTGTGGCACCATCATGTATTGTATGAGTAGGGCTGTCAGGGATGCTTTACGGTAGATTCCTGCATTGAGCAGGGGGTTAGACTCAATGGCCTGATAGGCCCCTTCCAACTCCACTATTCTATGATTCTATGATTATGCATACAGGCTAGAGCATACGGACTGGGCTGACAGCTTCTCTTCCTGCTTGTTCTGTGAGAGGGCTTTCTCAATGAAGCTGATTGCATCACGTTGGGAGAAGACGATTAACATTGTGAACCCAGGCTTCGTTATCATGTACACTGGCTGTCAAGTTCAGTTTCTTTTCCCTCTTTTTTCTCTTCCCCTTTTCTGAACTACAAATCCCACAGACATTTGTCTACCTCGGAATGGAGTTCATTGAGCTGCAGACCATAAATCCCCCCAAACCTTTCAAATCAATCTGAAAACAGCTCCAGAAGAAAACTGCCCTCCTCTAAGCAATGAGTGTTTTGAAAAGGAAGGAAAGAAAGAAAGAAAGAACAGAATGGAGACCTGGAAAACCACTCAAAGTGGAGGGGAAAAAATCAATGTTACTCAAACAGCATTGGAGAGTTGAATCACTTGCGTTCTTTTGGTCTTAATCTGTTGGGTAAAGCTGTATCAGATAGTCCAGGAAAGAATACTTGCCACTTAGAGAACACTATTCTTTTCTTTAAAAAGAAATGCATCAGATTTCAAATGTTTTCCCTCCTCATGGGACCATGGAGTAATTGAGTCACCCTTACATTTTCAAATGGCATTAACTCAGCATTAGGCCAATAATGAGCATTATACCAAATCCCTTACTAATGACTTGGCAAATGCTGATGTTTTGTAGCGCTGTCTCCTGCTGTGTTAAGATAAAGCGGCAACCAATCAGAAACACGTGCATGGCACCATGTGGCGTACAGCTAAGTAAGTGCCTGTTCCCGAGGTCTATGTCAGACATAGGCTGACCATATGAAAAGGAGGACAGGGCTCATGTAACTTTAACAGTTGGAGAGAAAAGAGAATTTCAGCCAGTGTCGTTTGTATGCAATTAGTTCCTGGTGAAATTCCCTCTTCATCACAACAGTTAAAGTTGCAGGCATTACATTAGAGTGACCATATACAAAAGAAGGCAGGGCCCCTGCAACTTTAACTGTTGTGATGAAGAGGGAATTTCACCAGGAACTAATTGCATACAAATGACACTGGCTGAAATTTCCTTTTCTCTACAACAGTTAAAGTTACATGAGCCCTGTCCTCCTTTTCATATGGTCAGCCTACTATGTCATCCATGGTGAGGAGGACCAAGAGTAGTTAATTGACAATTCATAGGAAACTGAAGCACTGCAATATGAGCCAAGGTTTGTTAGATGAATTATTTCTAAAATGTCTGGGTTGTTTTCAACCCCTTGCTTGCTTCATGGAACACACTAACCTAGATGATCATGTACTGAATCGCAGATTGTGTTAGTATCTTTGTTTCACAAATTATTTCTGAATTGCTCATTACTGTGACTGAAATGAGGAAGCTGTGTAAGGGTTTGGAGATTTGGCAGGGGCAGGACCATGGAAAAGCAAATAGACCCTGGGCTTCAAACAGTTCAAAGTGGAATGCCAGCTTATTAAAAACAAAAACATGGGTGGTTGCTAAACCATTTCCCCAATGTTGTGTTCTCAACCTCCACCTCTGAAACATTTGGTAAAACTTGTCTCATATTTTGGGCCTAATCCACAGCAAGCAGCTTATTGCACTATGAAAGTGGTATGAAAGCGGTATATAAAAGGCAGGAGCCACACTATGGCTTTATAGCAGTATTGAGGTGCACTGACAACTGTTGGGGCCCATTGACACATACCATATACCACTTTCATACCTCTTTCATGGTGCTATAGTCTGCTTAGTGTGGATTAGTCCTTGATGTGATTATGTAGAGTTTTTCCTCACCTCTACCAGCCAATGGTATAGAAAGGGATGGTGAAATGGAATGGGATGGTGAAACACACCACCAGTAAGTTGTGTGCGACACATTACCATGGAGTGGAGGAAGAGCCAACACAAGGCTGCAGTCTTTGATGGCAGCTCCATGTCTCTTATATTATGTCATATCCTCCCTCAGAGTGTTGCCGCAGCATGAAGTAGGGGAAGAAACATTGGCCAGATCTACACTTAGGCCACATCTACACCAAGCAAAATATAGCGGTATGAAAGTGGTATATAAAAGGCAGGAGCCACACCAAGCAGGATATAGCACCATGAAAGAGGTATGAAAGTGGTATATGGTATGTGTCTATGGGCCCCAACAGTTGTCAGAGCACTTCAATACAGCTATGAAGCAGTAGTGTGGCTCCTGCCTTTTAAATACCGCTTTCATATCTCTTTCATAATGCAATATCCTGCTTGGTGTAGATTGGGCCATTGACACAAGGAAAAGGGAACACAAGGAAAATGTTGCTACAATTGTCCATAGTACCCTTCTAGGCTCTCTCTCTGGGCTGTGGTTTGGCGAGAAGGTGTAATGGTGGCACTGGTCCTTCCTTGGGTAGGTAGAAGGTGGTGCTGAGGGGCTTGCATTCCACCCTTTGGCCACCCACCTTTAGGTGCCTCAAAGTTTAATCTTGCTTCCCCCATTCCTTTTAACACCTTCATGAAAATACTTGGTGAAATCATCCAGAGGTGTCATCAGTATGCAGATGGTTCCCAGCTCTACCTCCCTTTCACACCATCTAATCCCAGGGAGGTTGTGGAAAACCTGAACAGGGGTCTTGGGGCAGTATTGGGATGGATGAGAGTTTAACAAGGTGAAGGTTAATCCAGACAAGGTGAACATATTGTAAATTGGGAACGTGTTAATCTGGTTATATCTAGGCTGACCATATGAAAAGGAAGACAGGGCTCATGTAACTTTAACAGTTATAGAGAACAGGGAATTTCAGCCGGTGTCATTTGTATGCAATTAGTTCCTGGTGAAATTCCCTCTTCATCACAACAGTTAAAGTTGCAGGGGCCCTGCCTTCTTTTGTTTATGGTCACTCTAGCATAGTGCCTGCACCTTTAACTGTTGTGATGAAGAGGGAATATCACCAGGAACTAATTGCATACAAATGACACTGGCTGAAATTCCCTTTTCTCTACAACTGTTAAAGTTACATGAGCCCTGTCCTCCTTTTCATATGGTCAGCCTAGTTATATCTGTTTCTCAGTGTGTTCTCACTCACATTAAAGCAGGGATGGTTAATCTTTGGGGGTTTGCGGTGCTGCATTAACACCATGGAACCCTTGTTGTTGTCATTCAATAGAATAGCAACAACAATGAGAATAAATTGTAGACCAGTTTTTTTTCCATTTCAGTGTGTAAGACAGATATCACATTTTTTTCCCTCACATGCTTCCTCAGAATAGATAAATGTATCAGATGAACTGCTGTTTAGGATTGGCAATAGAACAGCTGAGTTGCCATCTTTCTGAGAAATGCGTACAGGGTCCCCTCACCCCACACCCCACACCCCACTTTAGTTGACGTTTTGGAGAAGGAACTCTTGCTTTGCAATTAGAAACTACTGAATGGGCAAATGAGGCCTCCTCCATTGATATGGAACAGGAGATGAAAAGGGTAAGAAAGTGTTCAACCTTGCTGTAACAAGTATGTGCTGATGATATTTCATTGCTGAGATGGTTGAAGCAACATCTTGGTCTTTCATGATGCCAACAGATGTAAGTATGTCTGTGCTGTGCTCAGGCAGATAAGGATGTTTGACTTATGCACTGTCAGTTCTCTCATGGTTTGGAAGGAAAATGAAATTTGTGACCAATGTACCTAGACAAAACTTTCAAAGAACAAGAATAACAAAACTATATGCAAGCTAGTCATTCCTCTTTACTTCCTCCAAAGGGGAAGTGTGACTTTTCAGCATCCAACCTCAGCCGAGATATACTAGTGATTTGGCTGAGCTTTAAAATGAAAATGACAACTACACTGTCCGTGCCCCCATGTTACAGATATGCAGTTTCTTTCCTGTCACTGCTAGTTGGGCTGGAATCTATGATCAACCTAACCATCGTCTCCCAGGAGAAACACATTTCTTGTTCCCTTTGTCTTAAAGGGAATTGACACTGTGGAACTGTTCCGCAGAGTCAATTCCCTTTAGAACAAAGGGAACACGAAATTTGTCTTTCCTGTTGAAGAATAAAGTTGTATAATGACCCAGATGTGATTGGCAAAGTGGGTTATCGGAGACCAAACAACAATAGCAACACCGAAGAGCATCTGGAGGTCATGTTTTTCCATATTGGTTATGGTATACATATATTTTTCCTGCAGTTGTCCTTCCTGGGATCAAGCGGCAGGATCAGATTATCTCTGAATGATCGAAAAGAGATCCTGGCCCTTCTCTGTGTTATTGATCTAACACTTTACCCCTTCCTAGGGATTCAGCCCTCGGATCTCTAGTTCTTGGGGAAAGAGGGCTGAGGGTCTCTTATAAAGAATTACTATTTATTCATTTATTTATTTGCTGCATTTCTATACCACCCAATAGCTGGAGCTCTCTGAGCAGTTTACAAAAATTAAAACCATAAAAACCATTCAAGATATAAAACAATAACAGTATAAAACATAATTTAAAATATAGGATAAAAGCACAACTGCAGGCCTGAGGATTTCAGGGGGTGGGGAAGGAAGCCATGAGAGTTAAATTAGTAGAGAAATGGTCAGTGGAGGCTGGTGTCTTCAATGTCAGTGGGACAGTGAATCCAGTCCAGGATTCAGTATGAGGAGAGACTGAAAGAACTGGCCATGTTTAGCCTTGAGAAGAAAAGACTGAGGGGAGACATGATAGCACTCCTCAAACACTTGAACGGTTGTCATAGAGAAGAGGACCAGGACCTCTTCTTGTTCATCCCAGCGTGCAGGACGCAGAATAATGGGCTCAAGTTACAGGAAGCCAGATTCTGGGTGGACATCAGGAAAAACACTGTTAGAGTAGTATGGCAATGGAACCAAAGACCTAGGGAGGTTGTGGGCTCTCCCACACTAGAGGCCTTCAAGAGGCAACTGGACAGCCATCTGCCAGGGATGCTTTAAGATGGATTCCTAAACTGAGCAGGGGGTTGGACTCGATGCCCTTATAGGCCCCTTCCAATTCTACTATTCTATGATTCCATGAAAACCAGTCAGAACTCTGAAGGAGCTAGAGGTGAACTGAGACTTCTCAGAAGACATTTTTTGGGGGGGGATGTCTTGGGGTTTTGAGTTTTTTCAGAAAAAGAAGGCCTGTTGGTTGATTTTTATTTGAATATTCCCTACCATTTTTTAATTCCACCTGTCTTTTCTCCCCCACAATACTCCAGAACTGGGTTTGGGACATTGTGGATGTCACAGGAGTCCAGGAGGGGGTGGAGCCCAGCAGACACCTCCCTCGGCATCTCAGATTCCTGTCCATGGACTGCCCCATTTGCCTGAGTCAGCAGCTCAGCTTTTTTCATAAACAGCCATTTGCATAAGTGGCAGCCGTAAAAGGGCCATTTACAGAAAATTACACGCTTTACAGCTGCCATTTACACAAATGGCTATTAACGAAAAAGGCCAACCTGCCATTTTATGCAAAATGGTGGCTCAGTGAAAGATCGGGCAGCCGCGCACTGCATGCTGGGTGCCGGTGGACCGTCCAGGAGCTTGCCGCATGCAGTGAACAGTAGCAGGTGGTCAATGGGGGTCCAGTGAGTGGGGCATAACCCAGACAAGGGTGAGTCCCCCCTCCTTAGTATCACTGTCACTGCTCATGTTGAATTCCCTCCATTCTATTTCTCTGTCCACAAAATAGGGTTGAGAATTTGAAGAGGCCATTTTATTTCCAGGCTGTTCTTTATCAGGATCAGAAGAGAAGTTTGCCAAGAGGCTTCAATAGGAAATATGGAATGAAGTTTAAAAGGAACACCAGGTGGTATTTAAAACTGTTTTTCTTTTTCACTTTATGTTTTGTGGGACAGATGTCTGCACTTAAATCTTTTGGGGGTTAGAAAGAAAGATGGTAAGATATCCAGTTGCTATTTTTCATCTCTCTCTCTCTCTCTCTCTCTCTCTCTCTTTGAGGTTAATTCTACTACAAAGATCATTGCCTCCCAAAGTATAAAAGAGCAATTCAATCTTTGAATAGCGCCTTTTAAATCACAATGACTCCCTGGTATGTTCTGTGAGACACATCTCTATCTGTTGGGAGAGTTTCCATCTAACACAACTTACCATTTATTTCTCCATAGAAAAGCTAACCTTAAATTCATCAAAATGAAGCTGAGAATGGTCCCTGAGATGAGAGAAGAATTTGTAAAGACTCTGTCCACTGTATTTGTGCATGCTGAAGCATGGCTTGGGTGGAATCAAGGAATTAAGATTGTTTCTGAAGGATCAAGCCAAAGGTCCATCTATTCCAGGACCACCATAAAATTTCTTACAGCATTACAATATAGATGCATGCGTAACATGAAAATATGAGCACTAATCATTCTGGGTTGTAGGGCCATTATATATATATAATGTTTAAAATTTCAAAACTCCCTTGCCCCCCAGATCATATGAAGGTAGTTCATTCCTGTGACTTGCTCAAGACCATACCATGATTTTCCAGTTCTTAACATGTCTGAAAGTTGGTGCAAGCTTCAAATGAAGCAAACTAAAGTGCTTCTGAAATGTCCTGATCAAGCAAAACATGTGCTTCAACTTATGAGGGCAGTTAAAAGAATCTTAGGAAGATTAGAAATTTGTTTTAGGAAAATGCAGGAGAGTTTTGTGTGCATCTGTGGTCTACGTCAATTGACATAGCGTGTGGACATTTGACTTCGTACCTCTCTCATATATTGAAAGCTGTGTATAAACAAGTTTGAGAACTAATATGGTGCGCTTGACTAGAATGTTGGGTTTCACTGTTGGGAATCCAGGTTCAAACCTTGCTCAGCCATTATAAAGAAATCCATGAACCAAAGGCTGAGAAGAACTCTGGGGTTCTAATGCTTGCCTTGGATGGTAAAGAACATGAGCCACCAAGGTTCCATTCCATGTAGGGTTGCCATATTCTGAATCCACAAAACCAGGACAATTTTTTTTTGGGGGGGGTACATTTTTTTTAAGCCTCCTAGAGTGATATGCACAATTTAAAGCGAAACAAGAGGCCTGATAGCTTATGGCAAGAACCTTTGTGACCCGGTATTATCCAGATACAATTAATTTCGGCGGCAGAGGTGGGTGGAGGGGGCACTGCGGTCCACCAAACCCCAGAAGTTGCCCACCTCCAGGATACAAGGCAGCTCCCATAAGCTAACATACAAACTCTGCAGAGGCCTAGGGCCACAGTTTAACTCGAACTTTGTACTAGCCCCAGATCACATTTTCGATGCTAGGGCTCCTCTGTAAGATGCGAGGAGCAATTCTAAAGAAAAGAGCAACTCTGAACATCTGCAGAGTACTTTCCACTCAGCACTGAAAAATCATCACCAGCATTCTTACTGCATGCTCTGCTGGGACTGGGGGGCTTCTAAGGCAACTGAGAGGCCTGTTGGAGGACAGACTTGAGCCCCAGCACCTCTCCTTTTAGAGAGAGCGTGTGCACAGCACCGCATGTAGTTGGCTGGCCAGTGGGCACAGAGCAAGGCGAAGAAGAGCAAACAGACCGCGATCAATGGGCGCTCAAGGCATATTGCACGTTATTTTATGGTCGCCATTAGAGCTTAATCACACCATCGTTTTAGTGCACACTCGCCTTGGTTTTACAGTGCTCAACCCACATGGTGCTGTGTCGATACTGCTGTCCTCCTATTTCTTTTTCTTCTCCATCTGTTTTAAGATCGCATATTGTTTGGTTCTTTTGAAGAACTGCAGGGGAAAGGAGAACGAGGGTTGGGCGGGCGCTGCTCTGGCGACCCAAGCAGTTTGAGGCAAAGGTTTTTGTTTCGTTTTCACGTTTAAAGGTTAAGCTCCAAGATTTTTTCTGAAGTTAGGGGGTGGTTTTTTTCTGAAGTGGAGGAAATCTGCAGCCTGCTATCTGGGATGTTCTGAATCTGCAGCCTGATCGATGGGTGTTTACTCTGAAGTAAGTCTCCACCCAAATTGAGATTTGCTTCCACTGGAGTGGCCTGGGGGAAGGAGAACTCCAGGGGATGAGAATGGGGTGTGTGGGCACAAGCAGCTGTAAATCCAGGAAGTAAGCATTAAAGAAAAGAATGAGGGAAAGCTAGGTTTAAAATGGGAGGTGTGATAGAGCTCTAAGGTGAGAGGTGCATTCCTGTTCTTCTGACTTCATTTTCCGCCCCAGGCCCACACTAAGGCAGCCTCCTCTCCCAACTTAAAACTCCCACAGACCCAGAATTTCTCTAGCCAGCTGGAGTGGGAATCCGGGATTCTTGACCAGCCGGTTGGGACATTTCTGAAACACGTGAAAATCGGGACTTTCCCGGTTTTCCGGGACGTATGGCAACCCTAATTTCAAGCCAGGGAATCCTGAACATCAGCAATACCACAACACCCTACAACAGAACCCCAGCATGAAACAGAAGATTTTGTGCCAAGTTTTAAAGTTCACACAATTTCACTGGGGGGTAATGTGCTGTCCTATTGGGACTCATTGCTGCCATCTTTTAACTTAGCTGTGAAGTATGTTGGGAACCCAACTCTCGGCTGCCGCTGTACATTGTTGCAGAAGATCAATAGTGACGATAAGCTGTCTTCCAGGAAGGCTTGTCCACCATTACTGGTCTCCTCATTGAGAAATACCTGAAACTGAGGTGCTACAGCATATGCTTTGCATGCGAAAGGTCCTCAGAGCACTTTGCAAACCATTGCATTAGAGGAAGAGGCTTCAGCTGTGATATGCAACACCTCCAAAGTCATTCTCAAGCCCGCAGGGAGGCTTTATGGCACGACTACCCCATAAATCTGTGTGGCAGACCACTGGCCTCCAACCTGAAATCCTGACACCGCTACATTGGTTGACGTAGTGAGTATGACATGGTCCATTAGTTTAAGTACAGGAAATATTCCCCCCAAACAAAACCTATCTCCAGCAAAGTTTTGGAATGCAGTTCCCCATTATGCAAATCCATCTTTGGAAGAACAAGGGGAAAGAATTGGCAACTAATGATACAAGGAACATTGCTAAACAATAACATTAGCAGGAGAAGGGGGGAAATTACACTATCAGCAACTAAACAGATGCTTTCTCACCACTAAATTCTAATTAAGTTCCTGACCCGTGGAGTATGGCAGGTAGACAGAACCAGTTTTATTGGCCATGAGGAGACATCATAGCATGATAATGGTCTGCCGGCTGTTCCTAGTGAGCTCCTGGAAACTTGGCTAAGTAATGCTGCTCTTATGCAGGAAGGATTTTTGAGTGCTCTGATCTTTGAAACCTGACCAGGCTGTATGGTAAATATTACTATGTTTGGGGGGATGGCTTGACTAGGGTCACAATAGCTGGAGGGCTAACTCAGAGTTATTCATTTTCTGAAATTGCACGTGGTGGCATCGGATGTCATTTTGCCACATCTCTGTGCCTTGTAAAGAACAACAAAGGGGCTAGCCTGGCAGTAGCAAGAAATGTCACCAAAAGAACAAAGCTGCACGCATTCTCAATGGGTTAATTCAAGCAATAAGCACTTCCTTGCAATTCGAGAGGGGATACTGTTCAGTGACAGAACACATGCTTAGCTGGCTGCAAGGCTCATGGTCAGTCCTTGGCATCTCCAGTTAAAAGGTCTCAGGTAGCAGGGCTGGGGAAGACCTCTACCCACTGGTGGCTCCAGGTTGTTAAGGACCATAGAGGAAGATACCCAGAGCTATACTAGAGTGACCATATACAAAAGAGGGCAGGGCTCCTGCAGCTTGAACTGTTGTGATGAAGACGGAATTTCACCAGGTGCTGCTTGCACACAAATTACACCTGCTGAAATTCCCTTTTCAGTTCAATTGTTCAACATACAGGAGCCCTGTCCTCCTTTCCATAGGGTCACCCTAGCACAGCAGAGTGTAGTTGCTCTACAACTGTTAAAGTTACATGAGACCTGACCTGGATTTTATCTGGTCACCCTAATGAGTGGGGATTTTCCAATACTATAACTTTAATTAGAGCATTCTCTCCATGGAGGCGAGTCAGCCTACATCACTCTAATGCTTCAAGACATCAATCTAATCAGTTTTGTTTCAATGGGATTTGAAGACCTGATAAATAGGGCACAAACTAGGGAGAAGTAGGGATGTTGGAGAAATCCATCTTGGGGGTACAGCTTGCCAAGCTTTTGCCAGCTCTGCCCCCCCAGACTTTGGCTCACAGGGTCCCCCCCCCATGTAAATTAAAAGTTGCAATTTGCACAAATTACAGCCATCATTTGCATAGACTACACAAATTACAGCTACAATTTTGGGAACTTTCTATTTACATAAACAGAAACAACAACAAAAAGTCTCTGGATTTAAGGAAAAGCCTGTGGCTCAACTCACAAATGCAAGCTGAGCTGGGCAGGCAGTGGGAATCTGTCAGGCCGCAAAAGGGCAGGAAGTTGCAATTGGTAGACATCCCTATGGGAAGTAGTTTTGTGCAAGCCAGATGTTCCTGGCACTAAATCTGTTACCTTTTGGGTATCAGATGATGCCCATCCTGTTTCATTGAGCATTTAATGGTTTATATGAGAATTTGAATTAGCATCATGCTGAATTTTTCTGCCATTCATGTGGGGGGAGGGGTAAATAAAAATTGCACAGGAAAATTGTGGGAAAGGGTGAGAATTTGGGAGGAATTTTTCCATGTGCTTACCTCGCTATAAGGAGGTGTTGTGAAGGTTTGAGACCTACTGAGGCAAGGTTGTAAACACAGACTTAGAGGCCGGGAGTTTTTCTGTTGGGAGGGGGGTCCCTGAATGGAGTAGTTTCATTTCTCCAATTAGGTTTCATTCCCTCAGTGGGAACTTTACTTTCTGTTTAGACTGAACATATGCAAAGGAGAACAGGGCTCATGTAACTTTAACAGTTGTAGAGAAAAGGGAATTTCAGCCAGTGTCATTTGTATGCAGTTAGTTCCTGGTGAAATTCCCTCTTCATCACAACAGTTAAAGGTGCATGCACTATGCTAGAGTGACCAGATACAAAAGAAGGCAGGGCCCCTGCAACTTTAACTGTTGTAATGAAGAGGGAATTTCACCAGGAACTAATTGCATACAAATGACACTGGCTGAAATTCCCTTTTCTCTACAACTGTTAACGTTACATGAGCCCTGTCCTGCTTTTCATAGGGTCAGCCTAGTTTTGGGGGAAGAGAGTAAGCCCGAGGACATCTAGGGCCAGAGAAGCTTATGGAAGGAGCAGAAAGAGGCAGCTTAGCCTAAAAGTAGGCTGACCCTATGAAAAGGAGGACAGGGCTCAAATAACTTTAACAGTTGTAGAGGAAAGAGAATTTCAGCAGGTGTCATTTGTATGCAATTAGTTCCTGGTGAAATCCCCTCTTCATCACAACTGTTAAAGATGCAGGCACTTTACTAGAGTGACTATATACAAAGGAAGGCAGGCTCTGCAACTTTAACTGTTGTGATGAAGAGGGAATATCACCAGGAACTAACTGCATACAAATGACACCTGCTGAAATTCCCTTTCCTCTACAACTGTTAAAGTTATATGAGCCCTGTCCTCCTTTTCAGATGGTCAGCCTAATGGTCAGCCTAGGTAAAAGGAGCTTGCATTTTTACAACTCTAATTTTCTTGTACTGCCTTTGTATCACTCAGATCTATTGACTAAATACCTTTAGTTGTCATTTGCTTGTTTATTTTACAGATAAACTGTTGTGCTTAGCCACAAAGGTCTAGAGTCTTACCCCACATCTACAGCCTAAACCCCATGTTACTGGGGAGGGAAAGGTAAAAAGATGCTAGTTGGGACTCTTAAGGAAGCATATTAGTTGAGAGCCAGTGTGGTGCAGTGGCTAAAGTGTTGGACTGGGAGTCGGGAGATCTGGGGTTCTAGTTGCCACTCAGCCATGGAAACCCACTGGGTGACTTTGGGCCAGTCAGACTCTCAGCCCAACCTGCCTCACAGGGCTGTTGTTGTGAGGATGAAATGGAGAGGAGGGGGAGGATTATGTTCGCCACCTTGGGTTCCTTGAAGGAAAAAAGGCGGGATATAAATGCAATAGTAAAATAAATAAATAAATAAATAAATAGTACCTTAAAGAGTTCCTCAGGGAGTCCAGGTGACTCCCCGACAGTGTCCCTTTTATTTTGCCATTTTTATCCTGTTCTCTCTTTGCAGCCTCCCTCAGGGCTTTTCAGTGCTGCCACCTGCTGAGTGCTTGAAAGCTGGGTGAGGAGTTTTGTTGTTAAAGGTCTGTTAATGAAACCCAACCAAAAATACCTTGTCTTGCTCAGCTTTTAGGCACTCAGCAGGCAACAGAACTGGAAAGCCCCAAGGGAGGAAGTCAAAGGCCAGCTTTGCACTTCGAGTCATGTAAACACAATCCCATCATGACAACGCTATACGCCTCTTGCACATTTACACCTCAGAGCACACACAGTGGCATCCGTTGTGGTATTTTGGATGACAGAATAAAAAAGCAGGCAATAGTTCTAGAAAAACAGTATACACTATACAGTAATGTGCCCCAGCAATTATCAGTGCACTTCAAGACTTGTAAGGGGCTTTTCAGAAATCTCAAGCAGCCAGTGAGACTGCAAAGGCAGAATGGGATAAAAATGGTAAAAGAAAGAGCGCACACGAACTGCTGAGCCACTTCCTAATAGTAAGGTATTACTATTCTCACGCCTTCCCATAATTTTCTGGGAAGAGAAGCACTAAAGGCCCTGCAGCCTTGAGAAATTTCTCCAAAACTCTCAACATCTCCATGAAAAAGGCAGAAAACAACTTCCTCTTTCAAAATGAAAGGAAGAAGTTGCAAAAGGCAGGTGATATTTCAGCACAACACTACTCTGAATGGCATGTTATTTGCTACTTGTACCAGCAGTTTTATACATTTTTTTTAACCTACAGGTTTGGTTGTTTCTCTCTCTCTTCATCTTGCTGCTTACTACCCAGATGAATTCTAAACCAAGAATTTTAGATGTTTTGATTGTTATCTTGATATTGTACTGATTTTATATGCTCTTTTAAATAATTTTATGCATTTGATTTATATTGTATTGTTGCACTAATGTTGTTCCCCATCTCAATCCAAAGGGAGAGGCAGGTAAGAAAAAAATACAGTATTATTATTATTATTATTATTATTATTATTTTCTAAGCTGCCTTAAGGCAATTTGATAGCCAAAGGACAGGTAAAAGATGATTAATAGATATGTAGAAGCTGAAATGAAAGGGATCAGTGTAAGAATACTACTATTTGCCCATGTGTACAGACCCTCATTTCAATGGAGAGTTTCCCCCACCCTGAATTGTGTCAATACGTTTTTCTCCGTTTATTGGATTGCATTTTTAGGCTTTGTGATTGGTTTGCCAGGCTGTATATTCATCATACTGCATTCCTTTAGCATATATATGTCCTGCTTTTGCCTGGCAAAAGGTCTTCAAGGAAGTTGTCATTTAGCAAAAATGAATACCTAATGAACTGCATTTATTTATTGTTTCTGAGGTGTATTTTATTTATTGTTTCTAAAAAGGCAGTGGTGACTGGTTAGGCCTCTGGCAGGATGAGTATATCAAAATGTCCACTTCCCAGGCCTTAGCTGTGACTGCTGCTGTAACTCTTCCAAACTGTTGCTCTTTGTCGTTTCCATAGCAACCATGAGGAGAATATGCCTGCATCCCTAAAAGAGGGCAACCTAAGAACCAGGCCCAGGGAGCACCAGGCATTTGGGTTCCTGGGGCATCTGCTTACCAGAGGAGATGGACAATCTACAACTTCTCTCTCTACCCACTGGGTATCCATTCCCCAGGTCTTAGATCAACCACCCCAAACCCGATGTCTTCCAGATGTGTTAGACTCTAATTCCCATGATTTCCATCCAGGGATTTGAAGTCTAATAGATCTGGAAAGTACCAAGTTGGGTGAGGCTGCCTTAGATGTTACAGATCTTTTATGGATTATTTATTTATTTATTCATTCTTTTATTTAGTGCAGATTGTATGACAGGCCCGTGCCTCAAGGAGCCCTTGGGCAGTATATCTTCACTGCCCTCCTCCAATAGCGAATCTACTTTCTCAACACTATTGTCACTAGCTGCTATTGTTCCTCCTCCTCTTTTTCATTATTGCAACCAGTTGCTTGCTTCTCAGGCAGAGAGCCAGTGAGCAAGTTGGTGGTGGCATCTCCTGCTCCTCCTTCTCACCACCACAGTTGCCTGGGCCAGAATGAGAGGCAGGTGAACAAGCACGTTGCCATGGTGAAGAGGAAGAGCAAGTGCAAGGGGCTGTTGTCAGTGGGCCCCTGCTTGGGCCATTGGCAGGTCCAAGCTATGCCTATGTTTGATAGTGGCCCTGTCCACGGTAGACCAAAATGGGATAACTAAATGGCACCAGTAGAAGCCAAAGAAATAGCCATCTGATGCAACAAGTTGCGTTCTCCATTGTGTGTATCTCTGAATGAACAAAAAGGGCGGGGGGAGGGTCTTCTGTCAAAGACTGACATTTTGGGAGGTGGACAGGATGTCTCTTTCCCTGCAGAACTAATCAGGAGTTGTGTAATGTAACCCCAGGCAACGGGCATCATTCCAGGGATGGGGAAGATCACGGTTATGACAAGGAACCGTTCCTTTCTCCCCTATCGATTCATTTGACTTCTCCGCTGGGACTTCTAACAAGAAAGCCTCTTATTGCAGGTCAGGATTGTATAATGTCAGCTAAGTACTGGGCTGAGATAGCTCACTTAACTCATGTCAAAGAGCCATTAGATTGCTCGGGCTTCATATCACTGTCAGCTTAGGCAAGGTTTAGCTGTGCCACTTTCTTTAACAAGACTCTATATTTCCTGTCACTTGGTGTGTGAGTCATATTTTTTTCTCCGTTGTCAAATAGACCTCTTCTTTCAGCTACTCTTCTTTGCCTACTCAAAGAGAGTAGGGCTGAGAAGATGTTGCAAGTAGGGGATGGATTAACCATTGAGATAAGTAATCTAAAGAGTAGGGGCTTAGTGTCAACTTGGCGGCCTACTACATTTTATAGGTGGAGCCACATACTCTCCTCTTCAAATTTTGGGCTTGAAATGAACAATTTCATAGGATGGAAACTTCTTCCAAAAGATATCTAGACTGAGTGTGATATTCAGCTTTTTGTTTTCTTTCGTTGCCTTGGCTGCACGTTCTATGCCAAACTGTATCCATATCACCCTGGCTAATGTCCATAATGCTACATAGCTAGTGAGGCATTCTTCTTTTCTTTCTTTTCTTAAGGTAGTCATTTAATTTAGATTATCTATATTTGACCAGATACTGACAAATCACTGAAGGCAACAAGATACATTTAGGTGAATAAGCAACTTTTGTGTGCAGAGAATGCAAATCATAATAGCTCTGTCAATAAAGGGAGATGCTTTTCAGCACTGCCCAAAAAGTTCTGGAGGGAGAATAGTAGTTTCAGCTGAACTTATCCTGTAATGTAATTCATCATGAGCATGATGGAGGCACCATGCTATGGAACTTTTCAACTGTAGCCGTGCCTATTAACAGCAGCTTTATATTAACCAGTAATTGTTTCTTCCCATGCTATGAGGAGCTTGATGTGTTGGTTCCTGTACATCTCACTGTTGTTAAAGATACAGAGTGGTCTTTTTCACTTTCATAGAATAGTAGAGTTGGAAGGGGCCTATAAGGCCATCGCGTCCAACCCCCTGCCCAATGCAGGAATCCGCCTTAAAGCATACCAGACAGATGGTTGTCTAGCTGCATCTTGAAGGCTTCTAGTGTGGAAGAGCACACAACCGCCCTAGGTAATTGGTTCCATTGTCATATTGCTCTAACATTCAGGAAGTATAAGTACAGCATCACTATGGTTCGCTGGCAACCACAGTGATGCTGTATTTATAGGAACATCTTTCTGAGTATTAGAGTGTTGTAATCCCTGGTAGAAAGCCATTTGGTTACATTCTGGAGAAAAATCAGCTTTGGATCATTTCAGTGACAACTTGCTGATTAGACAAACAGATGTTTCTGTCTCTGTCTATTATTATTATTTTTAAAAAGCCTTCCGTTTTTCATTCTCTGCTTACTTTATTTTATTCAAAACACTGCATACCATCTGCAATTAAAAATGGATGCTTAGTTATATGTTTATAGCCTCAAGGATCCTCTTCGCAAAAATCTGGCAAATAGCAAAACAAAACAAATTTGGTACAATAGGAAAAAAAAGTCATTTTTGGACTATTGTGGTGATGAATGAAATTACAAAATATCAGTTGGTATGGGAGGAAATAATTAACTTCATCCAGTCTTCCCAAAAAGTTGGATACCATTTATCAATTACTGGAATAGGCTTAGGCGAGGTAGTCTAGCAACCTTTGATATACTAGGAATATAGGAAGCTACCTTATACTGAGTTAGACCCCTGGTCCATCTACCCCAATATTGTCAACACCGACTGGAAGCAGTTCCCCTTGGGTTCAGGTAGGGATTTTTCCAGCCCTACCTGGAGACACTGAGGATCGAACCTGGAACCTACTGCATGCAAAGCCTGTGCTCTACCACTGAGCTACGGGTCCTCCCATGTGTGTTAGTTTGAATGATTGTATTAGGAAACAAAATTAAAATCTATATATTAAAAATAAATTAAAATCATATCCAGAAACATTAATTTACTGTTACTCAAAATACGTCATCGAGGTTTCCACGTTGGCTATCTTTTCTCTACTGGCTGTATATTGGATATCTTCTTTCTCTTTTCTAAAATGACCCAGTTCATAATTATTGTCCCCTTTATGGAGAATATGTGTGGGTTCTATCTTTTACTCCTCCCACCCACTCATTTATAGCAACCTCTGACCAGATCTACACCAAGCAGGATATAGCAGTATGAAAGTAGTATAAACGCAGCATATAAAAGGCAGGAACCACACCAAGCCCTGCCTTCTTTTGTATATGGTCACTCTAGTATAGTGCATGCACCTTTAACTGTTGTGATGAAGAGGGAATTTCACCAGGAACTAATTGCATACAAATGACGCTGGCTGAAATTCCTTTTTCTCTACAACTGTTAAAGTTACATGATCCCTGACCTGGATTTTATCTGGTCAGCCTACCACTCATTAAATTCAATCTATTAGAGGCTGCACATCAGTGGTGGATGGAGATGAAGCCAGCAGTGGGTGGGGCCAGAGCCCAAAGTGGGAGGGCCCCCTTTTTCTCTTTCTGCCCCTCTCTTTTCTCCATCTTTCTGCCGCCTTCTTTTCTCTCTCTGGCCCTTTCTACACCTATGGGTAGGGTGACCAGATCGCCCTGGATTTCCCAGTCCTAACCGGGAAAACTGGGGCAATCCGGGCTGACAGGGGGGCAGCGGGGGCAAACTGGGGAAAGGATCAGCTCTCCTCCCGCCCTAAAATGCCCGCGCTCCTCCCCGGCCACGGCAAGAAAGAAGTGCTCAGCCTTAGGGAGCGTCAACAAATTCCTTGTCTGGTGGCTAACTGCTTTAGCCTCCAGACAAGGAATTTGTTGACGCTCCCTAAGGCTGAGCACTTCTTTTCTGCCCACGCTGCTCCCCGGCCACTTCCCGGCTACCGCAAGAAACAAGTGCTCAGCTTTAGGGAGCGTCAACAAATTCCTTGTCTGGTGGCTAACTGCTTTAGCCACCAGACAAGGAATTTGTTGACGCTCCCTAACCCTGAGCACTTGTTTCCTGCGGAGGCCGGGGAGCAGCGCTGGCATTTTAAAGCAGGCTCTTCCTCCTCCTTTGCCTGCTGCTGCTGTTGCTGTTCCTCAGGTACCTCCAGGGAGCCCAGGAGCAGGGCAAGAAGGGTGGGGGACTACAGGGCGTCACGCGGCAGTGGAGGAGATCGGCGGTGGCAGGACCCGGTAGGTCCGGGCTGGGTTTTTTTTGGGGGGGGGTGGCTTGGTGGGGGGGGTGTTTCGGGGGGGTGGCGGGGGGTGTCTGCTTGTTAGCGGTATGGCAGGCAGCCTTTTTAATTTTTAAATTTATGTGGGGGGGGGGGAGGCTGCTTTGGTGGGGTGGCCATTTTGGACCGGGATTTTGCTTTCCAAAATCTGGTCACCCTACCTATGAGTGTCAAGGGCCAGAGGGCCGGCGAACCCAGAAGTGCCTATTTTCGGGTTTGTTGCCCCAATGCACACTATTTGTACGATGACCCAGGCTCCTCCCAGGTCGTCGCACGTTGCGGACACTATTTTTTTAAAGCAAGAAGATCACACAAGCACTCCAGTAAGGAACTGTAAGTTTTTTTCAAAATAACCGTCCGCGATCCGAGCCCCCTCCCCCACAATCCTGGGGATGACGATTTCACTTCCCTCCCTCTCCTGATGGCCACGGAGCCACGCGGTGCAGCTCCGTGGCCATTGGTGCAGCCGCGCTTACTCATGAGTGAGCGCGGCTGCACCAGGGCAGGCAGCCGCATTCTTCTGGGATGGTGGAATAATCAAGATTTTTCTGGTTCTGGAGAACCAAGAAAAATCTCATGCCCCCCCACCCCCGATACTCCCTGTGCATCATGCGGACTCACAGAGAGTAGCCAGGGTCCATCCCAGTAAGCTGCCAGGGAAGGGAATTCTCGCTGAATTGAGTGCATGCAGAGGACATTTAAAATTAGCCTATGGGCTGCATGAAATTAATGCGAAGGCCACAGGTTGCCCATCACTCTTTTAGGGAGAGGAATCTACAACAAGATCCTATCCAGACTCAATGACTGGGAATTCATACAGGAGGCTATGTTTCCTGCAATATCCTTTGGACGCTTTTCCAAAGACATTAGCTTTGTGTTATAGGTCAGCAGCAGCACATCAAATTGTATTTGGAAACAGACTGGCAGCCAGTGCAACTGAGTGAGCATGAGGGCATGTTTTCTCCCTAATTCAAAGATAGATAGAAGGATTCTGTGCAGCTGCCACTCCCCAGTCTTCAACGGGAGCCCTACTGTACTCATCAGTTTGAAAGGGCCCAAGGACCTCTGGATGAGGTGCAGTTTGTGACTAAACCAGTGCAGCTAATAGAAGGTATTACCTGAGTAACGAGAAGCAAACCTGAGTCCACTAGGGCGTTTAAACAGCAAATGTGATTTATCAGGGAGTGTGATTCCTTGCAGAACAGGCAACTCCATCTCCATACAATCACAGGCCTGTCACCTCTTTTTAATCTGGATTTAACCTTAGGTTGCTCAGGCACCTGGTTAAAACCAGCAGTGCAACTGCTACAATGGAGAAGATAAGAACATGCTGGATCTATTCCTGCATTTGGTTCACACAGTAGCCAACCAGCTGCCTGTGGGAAACCCACTATTAGGATATGAATGCAATGGCACCGTTCCACTTATGTTTCCCAACAAACGGTGTACATAGACATGCTAGCTCTGATTATTTTATTTATTTATTTCATTTCATTTCTATACAGCCCAGTAGCCAAAGTTCTCTGGGCAGGTTACAATAATTGGATGTAACATATAGCCATCAGGACTAGTAGCCATCAATAGCAGTCAGTCACCATAGATTAACGCAGGAGACAATTATTTACCTTCTAACAATCTCCTAAGGAAGGCCTTTGAATGAAGAACAGGCCGACATGCATCAGACTTTGTGAAAATAAATATTTTGCATCCTAAGAACCCGCTCCTCTCATTTCTGACCTGTTTGGGATGCTTACCTCCTTTGGTTTTTGGTAATTCCCTTTTAAAGCCATCAAAAGTGGTAGCTATCACTATATCTTGATGACAAAAAGTAACAGAATGGGGTAAATCTTGGAACTAGGCCATGCAACTAGCCTAGATCCCTATTTAGTCTTGAATCAACATAATTGCAGGCGGACCCAGCAAAATCAGGCAAATCATAAGGACCCATTCAGTGCATATCATCCACTGTGATATACACTACACTTTGTTCAACTGACTACTGTTTACCAGTTTTATTGTGTTTATTGATGACTTACCTATCTATGGCTCAGGGTTTTTTTTGTGTGTGTATTGTACTGTTGTTACCTGCCTGGCATAGCTGTTTGACAAACAAACAAATATGAACTTGCATGCTAACTGTGCCCTTCTGCTGTCTATCCAGCAGGTCCATTCCTATGCAAAAGAATAAACAGAATATACAAAAATATATATATGTATATATATACATATATAGTGTACATATATAGTGCATATATATATATATTAGGGGTGTGCACGGACCCCCCGGATCGGATCGGGACCCGGATCGGGACCTCCAATTTTGTCCCGGACCGGTTCGGACAAAATGGGAGGCCCCCCGGACCGGATCGAGTCCGATCCCGACCCAAAAATCGTACATTTTTGGATCGGCCGCCATTTTTTTCCCCATAGACTTGCATTGCAATGCAAGTCTATGAGGAAAAAATGGCGGCGGGTGGGTAAGGGGGGGCCTAACTCCCTCCCCCCCCCGGGGCCGTCCGCTGTGGACGGCCCCGGCAGGTAAGCCCCCTCCCCCGCGCTCCCTACCCCCCCTGGGGCCGCCCGCTTCCATCCGCTGGCGCCCGCGGGCGCCAGCGGATAGAAGCGGACGGCTCCGGGGGGGGGGTAAGCCCCCTTCCCCGCCACTGCTTACCTTCTCGGCCCGTCCGCTCCCGTCCGGCGCCGGCGGCTACTACCAGCGGGCTCCGCGGCCTACTCTCGAGTAGCGCGCCGGGTGATGACATCACCCGGCGCGCCACCCTGGAGCAGGCCGCGGAGCCTGCTGGTAGTAGTAGGCGCCGGCGCCGGACGGGAGCCGCCGGGCCGGGCAGGTAAGGGCCCCCCTCCCCCCTCCGCGCGCCCCCTCCTCCCCTCCACGCACCCCCTCCTTACCTTCCCGGCCCGGCGGCTCCCGGCCGGCGCCGGCGCCTACTACTTCCAGCAGGCTCCACGGCCTGCTCTAGAGTAGCGCACCGGGTGATGACATCACCCGGCGCGCCACCCTAGAGCAGGCCGCGGAGCCTGCTGGGAGTAGTAGGCGCCGGCGCCGGACGGGAGCCGCCGGGCCGGGCAGGTAAGGGCCCCCCTCCCCCCTCCGCGCGCCCCCTCCTCCCCTCCACGCACCCCCTCCTTACCTTCCCGGCCCGGCGGCTCCCGGCCGGCGCCGGCGCCTACTACTTCCAGCAGGCTCCGCGGCCTGCTCTAGAGTAGCGCGCCGGGTGATGACATCACCCGGCGCGCCACCCTAGAGCAGGCCGCGGAGCCTGCTGGGAGTAGTAGGCGCCGGCGCCGGACGGGAGCCGCCGGGCTGGGAAGGTAAGGGCCCCCCTCCCCCCTCCGCGCGCCCCCTCCTCCCCTCCACGCACCCCCTCCTTACCTTCCCGGCCCGGCGGCTCCCGGCCGGCGCCGGCGCCTACTACTACCAGCAGGCTCTGCGGCCTGCTCTAGAGTAGCGCGCCGGGTGATGACATCACCCGGCGCGCCACCCTAGAGCAGGCCGCGGAGCCTGCTAGTAGTAGTAGGCGCCGGCGCCGGACGGGAGCCACCGGGCCGAGAAGGTAAGCGCCCCCCTCCTCCCCCCCCGCTGTCCACTTTCATCGGCGGGCGCCCGCTGGCGCCCGCCAATGGAAGCAGCGGTGGGCGCCAGTGGGCGCCCGCCGATCCGCCGAACCGGTTCGGAGCTTTTTCGGACCGGTTCGGATTGGATCGGCCGATCCAGCTGCGGGATCGGAAATCGGATAATTTATCCGATTTCCCACTGGACCGGACTCGGATCGTGGATCGGGTCCGATCCAGTGCACATCCCTAATATATATATATATATATATATACATACATAGTGATACTGAGAAACCAGTGGGAGAAAATGTCATTCTCCCAGAACTTTCTGCTGTTGAACTGATCATCACTGCTCTTCAAATCAAGAATTCCGTAGGCAGATTCCAGCCAACCAGTTCCATGTGTTGGAATTAAACAGTCCTCAGCTCAAGTTATAATATTTATTTCCAGGAGCCATACCAGTCATTATGAAGGATGGCACATGTGGATGGAGGATTTGCAAAAACCTTGTGTGTGTGAGAGAGAAAGAGAGAGAGAGAGAGGCTAGATCTACATTACTGCTTTCTAGTGGTTTCAAAGAGCACTGATAACTATTGGGGCACATTACACAGTCCATATACTACTTTCATAGTGTTATTTCCTGCTTTTTATTCCACATTATCCAAAATAGCGCAATAAATGTCATTGTGTCTCCTATGACGTATGAATGCGCAAAGGGATATAGCACGACCATGATGGGCTCATAATGATTTAACACAAGGTGTAGATTTGGCCACAGACATATACGCATGCCACTTTAGACCTGTTCTGTTGACCTCTGGGGTACACGGAGTGTGTGCACAATGCATACACAACTGATTGGTTGAAAAGGATGATAGGGCCAATTTTGTCAAGCCCACTCCTGTCGCCATAGCCTTGCTCTTTCATCTACATAGTCCCATCCATCGCGTCTTTTCTTGGTCGCCACAGAATGTGGACAGAACCTTGGGAACTGACTTTTGCATGTAGGCATTTTCATCCTCACCCTTCAGCCAAAGACAGCTTCATCTGATTCATTCAAGCCACTTTGCTAAGGGGGCTGCATTGCAAAATGGTAAATGGCACTGGTGTTGCTTCCTTCTCACCATGAGGGCGAGGGCCTTTTCAATGGTGGCCCCCACCAACTATGGAACGATCTCCCCAACGAGGCTCGCCTGGCGCCAACACTGTTATCTTTTCGGCACCAGGTTAAGGCTCTTCTCCCAGGCATTTAACAGCATATGTTGAGCTTTTTGAACTGACCCCTCGATAGTTTAAATGATATGTAGTTTGATTTTAGGCTTTTATGGTTTAAAATGTTGTATATTGGTTTTTAAATGTTCAATGTTTTAATTTTTGTAAACTGCCCAGAAAGCTTTGGGTATGGGGCAGTATAGAAATGTAATGAAGAAGAAGAAGAAGAAGACCTCCCCTTCCTTTCTCCTCCCTCAACCTCCAAAGCATCTGCCAGTGTTTGTTTGTTTGTTTTCCATCTTGAAAAAATAGGAGCGCATAAAAATGGAAATAGAAATGTTAATTTATATTTAAGGCTTAGAGGAATCCACCTCATTTTATTACAAGATGCAAGTCTCAACTTAGGGTAATTTAATTTTTTCCAGAGATTTATGAGGAGGCTCACACTTAACACAGTTGAGCTGGAGCATTTAAAAATGCTTTATTGGGAGAATTTCATCTGTGTAATTTACTGCACAGATTTCGGTTACTTGGACGGTTGTGGGGTTGGTTGCTGCCCCCCTCACTCTTCATTGTATGAGAAATTGAATTCTTGCCCTTGAAGTAGACTTTGAGATTGGGGGCTGTGGGATTCCACAGTGCACTTGTGACCAATCTGAATCAAAACAGTAAATGTATGAAAAACGATAAGAAACGGGTTTATTGGAGCAAAACATCTCTCCCTTTCTCTCTCTCTCTCTCTCTTTTTTGTTAGAAATTCTGATTTTCTTTCCCAATGTGCTTGGTGTACATTTTCTGCATTGCTGATTAATTCAAGTGTCCTTGCTGACGTTATGATAAGTCACAAAGCCGTTTCTCAACAACTGAGGGGGAGGTGGGAAATGGGACACTACTTATTATTGCTGGAAAATATAAAACATAAAAAAATACGGAAAGGTGGCAGGGGTGAGAGGAACACAGAGAAGATGGAAACTTGAAAGCTTAAATTGAGTGCCTGAATTATGAGGAAGAGACATACAGTGTTACAAAGAGGAATTCTCAGATATGTGGCAGTCCTTGAATGACCTTGTTTAGTAAATTGTTGAGGTGGTGGGGAAGGCACTGTGTGTAATCCAGTTACACACAGTTAGCTCACAAGCTTCATTCACAGAGAAACAGTGTAATGAGATTAAACCATGCAAGTAAACATGTCTGGCTGTGGCTGACTGGGTGGAAGACATAAAATGAAATCCCATGAACATCTGAATGGGGAAATAGAGGAGACCAATTAGGAAGGTCAACTTTGTGGTCATAAGACTAAGACAGGTCTGCAATATTTCAGGCCTGGGGGATAAACCCTGTCCTCCTGCAGTCCCCTTCCTGCCCTACAGGGTCCCCCAGGTAGTTACACCACCTTCCCCTATCTGTAGTGAATGGCGAGCTCCTTGGGAGTTTGCTTGCTCTGCCCGGCCTCCATTAGAGTAGAAGGGAAAAACCCTCCTCCTCCCCCCACTCCCATCGGTGCCTGAAAAGACCTCTTAACACAAGCGTTAAAAGGCCCTTCCAGGCCCCAATGGGTGGACAGGTAGAGGAAAGCCTTAGGGCCTTTCCAACCCCCAACAGCAGGGCAGAGAGGCCATTGGCGGGGCGGGGACCACTACCACAGTTTCCCCAAGGCTGAAGAAATTGTGCATTTTTCCCCATGCCTGACAGGACCAGCACCCCAATTGTTCACAAAGGAACCATGAAGCAGCAATTCACCGGGCGTGTTCGCTGGGGCCCGAGGGGGGCAAACGCAGGGTGTCCGGTGAGCTCGCAGACCCTGGTGGATTTTCAACACACCCAAGACTCGCTTCTCATAACCACGATTATTTGGTGCTTTTCTGTCTTTTGTGCAAATGCCCCCATCATTCTAGAAGATTGAAATCCCTCCCCTAAGGCTAGCAGTAAGAGCTGTATGCTAAGATGAGCTGGTATTATTAAAAAAAAAAATCATGTCTAGCTCTATCCTTTTTGCCTTCTGCCCCATGGAATGTTGCCCCTAAGAACTTCTCTGAAATGGGATTCAGACCTCAAGTTGAAAGAGGTTCAACACCCCTGGATCAGTGTGTGTCCTGCCCCAGGATCTGAGCTCGGACATCTCAACACCAGAAGAGATTTCTGGGGCACTAAAAGTACATTCCTATATATGTCTACTCAGAAGTAAATCTAATTTATTTCAGCGGATCTTATTGCCAGGTAAGTTGGTAATTAGGAATGGGTGAACATGTGATGTTCGAGGTCATTGAGATTCTGCGAATTCTTCTTTGAAGCTCATTTCAACTTGTTTGTGTTTCCAAATGCAAGCGATCGGGGAACTTGTGCATATTTTTAAATGTGCATTTTTCCTAACTGAAAAAAACAAAACATTTTTAAAATGCACATGTTTTTTCCCCCCATTCTGAAATTCACATCCCCCCACCCATAGGCTAAAACATTTACCTGTGGATTTGGGAAGGATTTCTGTATGTGCACATATGCACAAATTCACTCCTGCAATGTTTGGAAGTATGTGAACATGAACGCAAGTTTGGGAAATAGAGAAAGAAAGAGAAAGTTAGAAAGATAGAAAGATAATTTAATAGCATATGTTGAGATTTTTAACTGACCCCTGGATGGTTTTTTATTTTATTTATTTTATTTATTTATTACATGTACATACCGCCCCATAGCTGAAGCTCTCTGGGTGGTTTACAAAATAGTTTAAATGATATGTGGTTTGTTTTTAGGCTTTTATGGTTTAAAATGTTGTATATTGGTTTTTAAATGTTCAACGTTTTTAATTTTTGTAAACCACTAAGAGAGCTTTGGCTGTGGGGTGGTATATAAATGTAATAAATATCAATAAAAATAAATTTAAAATATAGCTGGTAGCTGAAGTCTATCCCAGGCTGATCATTAAATGTACTGGGCTAGAGATATCAATATGGTCTTTTGAATTCCTGCATGAACTAAGGAACAGATTGTTTCTTAGACCATCTCCCAAATTCAGACCGTTAAGGTTTTTCTCATGCAGATAGATGCCTAGGTGCTAAATCAGAACTCATCTGTATTTTTTTTCCAGGCACTGCAAAGTAAAATGTAAAAGAAATTATGAGCTCTGTCCCTTTAAAGATAAAAGACACAATTGAATTGGGCTGGAAAGAAAAATATACACCCTGGGAGCCTACTGCTATAGCTCTGAAGGCTGAGTAAGGTGCTCAAAAAATCAAAGAGGCACTTGAATTGCTAGCCTTGGAAAGAGAAAAGAGCGGGTGAAAGAGAACCAGATAGCTTTGTGGAGAACGGATGTTAGCAGATATTAAGGAGAATGGAAGACTGTGGCTCTTTATCTCCCCAGATGTAGTATTGCATCAGGGATTCCATTAGAGGCTGCTGACCTGAGTCTCTATTCGCAATAACCTTCTGTCACCTATCACATTTTTTTTTAAAAAAAGGTCATAGATATATAAGACTGAAGATGATGAGGATTACAAAGGAGACCTGAAACTACTGCCCAGAATTTGAGAATGACACACAAAACCAAAAGGAAAATATGAATGACCAGTAAGAGAAGGGCACATAGTTATGAAATAATCTATCATTAACCCATCCCTAGGAGTCACTTTTTTGCACAATCACATTGAACCCCTGAGCTGGCAAAGCACAGATTTGGGTCAGAAAAAAAAAGTGTATTATTCACACAAAAAAAAATAAATTAATCCTGTCTTTCCATTGTAAACATTTTCCAGGGGTCTTAAAAATCAAATTAAATTAATGAAATATCGTGAACCATCTAACAAATTAGGTAAGAGTCAAAAGAGAGAGCTATACTATTGAATCATAGAATGGTAAAGTTGGAAGGGAACTATAAGGCCATTGAGTCCAACCCCCTGCTCAATGCACAAATCCACCTTAAAGCATCCCTGACTGATGGCTGTCCAGCTGCATCTTGAAGGCCCCTAGTGTGGGAGAGCCCACGAGCTCCCTAGGTCATTGGTTCCATTGTCGTACTGCTCGAATAGTCAGGAAGTTTTTCCTGATGTCCAGCTGGAATCTGGCTTTCTTTACTTGAGCCCATTATTCCATGTCCTGCATTCTGAGATGATCGAGATGAGATCCTGACCCTCCTCTGTGTGATAACCTTTCAAGTATTTGAACAGTGCTATCATGTCTCCCCTCATTCTTCTCTTCTCCAGGCTAAACATGCCCAGTTCTTTCAGACTCTCCTCATAGGGCTTTGTTCCTACACCCCTGATCATCCTCGTTGCCCTCCTCTGAACCCCCCCCCCAGCTTGTCTGCATCCTTCTTGAAGTGCGGTGCCCAGAAGTTGACGCAATACTCGAGATGAGGCTTAACCAATGTCAAATAGAGGAGAACCAGTACCACACATGGTTTTGAAGCTATACTTCTATTAATGCAGACCAAAATACCATTTGCTTTTTTTGCAGCCACATCACACTGTTGGCTCATATTCAGCTTGTGATCTGCAACAATTCCAAGATCCTTCTCGTTTAAAGTACTGATGAGCCAAGTACCACCATCTTGTAACTGTGCATTTGGTTTCCTTTTCCTAGGTGTAGAACTTGGCATTTATCCCTATTAAATTTAGATGAAGGAAGCTATGTCAAGAAGACAACAATCTGTAACTGCGGCTACTGTGAAGGTCTCCAAATTGGGCACGTAGGAAGTGAATTCTCTTTCAACCTCATAGTCTTCATTCATGGAGTAAGTAAACATGGTAAGACTCCTTTCCTACCGTATCTTCGGGGGTGGATGAACTCATCCATGCTCAGTTTTGCCAGGTGTTGGCTGAGCTGATGCTGCCACCCACCCCTGCTCATCCAGCAAGCACCCAACGTGTGCCACAAAGCTGGCTGTGCCCATAGTGAGCCACCATTTTGCATAAACATGGCGGCTCAGGGATTTCTGCAAATCTAACGTTGCCTAAATGGGGTGTGTAAAGGGGCCATTTACACAACATTACAGGTTTGAATGGTCCAGTCATGCCTATAATGTTGCATAAATGGCCTCTTTACAGCTGCCATTTATGAAACATTAGATTTCTGGAAATCCCTGAGCTGCCATTTTTATGCAAAATGATGGCTTGCAATGGGCACAGGTGGCCCTGTGGAACTTGTGAACCATTTAGTGAATGGGTCCATGAGAGCCTGGCAGCTTTATGAGCAGGGTGTGGGCGGGCAAGCGGGGGGGAGTCCAACCCTGCTCCCCAATTCTCATGACATCCCTACCATTTCTTGACTGTTCTAATGTCACTGAGCTACCTGAGCCCTCCCTCCTCTTTTCAGCCTCACCCCCATCCCACTAGATTAGATAACTAAACATCCTAATCGCAACAATTCCCTGGCAATCATAAACCAGTATTCCCTCCATCACATTGATATTAAAAACACACACATGCACACAAAAAACCCTGAAGGTTGACTTTTCAAAGGTATTTGGTTAAACTTTACATACTGTTTTTTATTGAAGCTATTGTCAAGCATGTGAAATCTCTGACATTTAAATGACATTTTCTATCTGGCAGGAAGATGAGACCTCCCTCCTTTTGTTAGCTATTTCAGTTTGAACGCAGATGTTGAAATGATCTCTCCACAATGGGTTGGTAATGTTATTTCTCTTGCACTTCACTTTGTTTACTAGAAAACTACCAAAATGCTTGTCAGTATGAAGTGTGTGTGTGTGTGTGTGTGTTGTGCCTGTACATGTCTGTACCTTTCGCCCACTATACTTATACTATGCATCTAAAGCATAGGAAGACCCCTGCTGGATCAGACTAAAGGACCATCAAGTCCAGCATCCCATTTACAGCCATAGCTAACCAGATGCCAATGGAAGCCCACAAACAGGATATGGGGACAATAGCTCTCTCTTGCTGTTGTGTCCCAGCGACTGGTACTCAGAATTTGGAGAACCTCAACGAGCTTGAACACCACACGTTCACCCATTCCTATGACAGGCTAATTTTCCATGCAGGGGAAATTTTTTTTTTTTAAATGAAGGGTCATCCAAGAATGTATTCACCTGCAGTCTGAAATGTGACAGCTCAGACAACTCTTTAAGAACTAAGCCCGTTATCCCACCATTTTCAAATTGTGGCTCTACTCTGCATGAGACACTTGTTTGTAATCTTTGAAGGCACTATTGGGCCATATCTACACAATTGTGCTCCAGGCTCCTCGTTGTCTTGGTTTTTTTTTTTTTTTAATGGCACCTGCGACATCCCTGTTTGTTTCCGGGATGTTGTGCTGGCATTTGTATGCTGGGGGATGATCCCGGAAGCAGGTAAGTCTGGGATCATCCTCCCTCCCTCCCTCTACACCCTTAGTTTCAAGAAGTATGGTAGATATTCCACACACCTCACCCTCCCTTCCAAATTCCACCTTCTACCACAAGCAAGCATATTCCATTTTCATTTTAATTAGATCAAAACACAAAAGAGTAAATAAGAACTGGATACACCATCAGTGCATTGAAAATCCATCCTATTTTCCACTTTAAAGAAATCAGGGTCACTCAACATGCATTATGCTGTACAACATTTTGAGACACTAGCTGCACTCAACTCTGGATTTACAAATGTGCAACATTTTCTTCACACCCAGTCAAATGAATTTGTAGAGAGCTCAATGAACAAACAAATGAAAACCATTTTAAGAAATCTGAAGTAGTTTATCAGCAACATTGCCAGTATTTCAGCATGACATTCTTTGAAGACACTCAATACAAGAAGGTCAAACTCTGTAGGGACATCTCTTCTGATTCTCTGCGGCCTGTTATTCTTGGTCGTGCCACTGCCTTTCAGACAACATCAGAGAACTTCAGGGACACTGCAATGCATCACATAAAAATTGTATTCAGCAAGAACCTCTTCTCTTGAGTGTTACCCTCCAAGTGGCCTCATGATCGCTTTGGAAATACTGCAAGATCTGTTCTAAAACAGGCCATTTTGCACGTTTGAAAAAAGAAAACAACTGCCATTTGCTTCATTGAGAAAAGGTTAGATGCCAGCAAGGATCAGCTCAACTCCGTCATTCTACAACATGGGTTAAGCAATCAGCTGTGGCTGGTTGCTCAATTATGGCTATACCCACAATTCATGAAGTGAGTGAATGAACATAATAGATGAAATTCTCATTAGGAGAGGGGGCAGGTTGCTCCATGTCATACCTTCATCCAGGAAACCTTTCCTCTCCACTATGTAGATAGTACTTTGTGTGCTCCTGGCTCATCAGGCACATGCCCAATTCCACATGTCCTAGTTCACATGATTTCTCTTCCCTCTGCTCACCTCTTTTTCCTTTTTTATTTTTTTGGGTGAGGCTGAGAAATTGTGAACAGGGCTGCTGCACAACTGGACCCACACAGGTGGGCCTGGCTCATGCAGGAGGCTATCCATGCAGTGGAGGGGAGGGGGTTGTGACCTCCCTCTCTACCCCTCTTTCTTTCAGCATTTGAAAATACCAGTATTTCATACCAGTTGCTGCAAAGCAACAGTGGGAAATGTGGGTGTTGAATCTCTTAATGCAGGGGGTGTTGATTCTTTTTTAGCCTGAAGGCTGAATTCCATTTCAGGGAGGTTCTCAGGGGGAGGGGCATTCCAGTGGTAGGTGGGGCTAAAAGCAAACGGGGCAGGGCCAAAACATTTCACACAAACACACACACACTCTCTCTCTCACACACACACACACACACTGTTGCCACCACACGTCACAGTCAGGTGAGCTGATAAGAGGGTTGGTGGTAGTAAGTTGGTGGTAGTAGGTATATTAACCCAAGTCACTCTCCTGAGTTCCATTTTGAACTGCTAACTCCATCTTGGGCCAGATCTACACCAAGCAGGATATAACACTTTGAAAGTGCACCTCAATACTGTTATAAAGCAGGTGTAGATCCTGCTCTGGTATGCGTAAGTAGCTGCCGCCTAAAGGCAGCTGCTTATGACCCATCAAATCCTCAGAAATGCTCTCTGCTCTGAGTATGGCCCCTCCCAAGAGGAAAACATAAAATCCTCTGTGCTTATGAAGCTCAGCACACTCTTCCCTAAGCACAATTATGTAGCCTTTGAAATGTGAAGCTCCCTCAAACTCCTCTTGGTTACTCCCACATCCCTCTGCATAAGTCACAATGATCATACACAGAGGAAGAGGAAATGGCAAACAGGTGTGGAGTTCTAACAAATGATACCAATGTACAAAAGTGTTTTTAAATTAGATCTCTCTTTCTCTCTCTCTCTCTGTTTGTGTATGACAAGGGTTGAATTCTCTGCTGCTCCCTGGTCAGGACAATAGTTTTGTCAAACACATGGATAATAAACTGATCCTGAGTTGAACTAACTGTGTGGCTTCCTTCCTCATCAAGTGTCATCACACAGAGAAAAATCATGTTTCCTTACCATCGCTTCTCTGTCTGCGCATTTGTCCCTCATTACTTCCTCTTTCAAAACAGGAAGTAAACAACATGTACACGGCCTATTCAATGGACCGTTTTGATTGTGTTGCTTCTCCTGCACACAGCAGAAGATATTTATTTATTTATTTATTTATTAAAACATTTGTATCCCACCCTATTATCACTGGGATCTCAGGGCTTCATACAGATTAAATCAGAATTACATAAACATAAAAAAATTACGCAGCTGAAAATGTATTAAATTGTTAACAAATTATAAGTTGTATTAAATTGTAAAAAGCTATAGAAAAAATTAAACTATGGCTGAATTCGGACGACACAATAAGCAACTGGGGGGGTGGAAACAATCGTCAGTTGTATTGACTATCATGTCGTCCCAATGCTGCCATAGTCAACTCAGCACTGATCCTAATGCACACCACAGTTGATTATTTATTACCATGTTTGTGTGGGGAGTACCCCCTAGATGAACAACTGTAATTATTGATTACAGTTGATTATTACCCCACCATTGACTATCGTGTTGTCCGAATTCAACCAATGTGTAACCATGGAGAAATTAGCCTTTGAAGACTTTGATTAAAAAAAAACATGTTTCAACTTGGCGCTGAAATGAAGCCAGTGTCGGTGCCAGTTGGGCCTCCAAGGAGAAATTCTTCCACAACTGGGGTGCAGCAACAGTTAGCGGCAAGTTCCATCTCAAAAATAATTCAGATTTACCGGGGTCTTCTTTGTTGTGTGAAGGCTACAAGGGGAGGGATGCAAGTGATGCAGATGACATCGTAAATAACACCGGTAAAAAGCTGTGAGTGCCCAGTAACAAGCGTGCAATAAAATGCTCTTCTGACGATGCCCATCATTCTAGGATCCTGATGCCCAATAACCCCTGTCCTTACGCCTGTGAGTTTAGCTTGGACACCGATGCATGTGAATGGTGGATCTTAAAAGCCACACTATCTCCAGACTCGGAAATGGGACAGGATACACATTTAAATTAGTAACACTGAAGACCATGTCTCAATGCTGACTGTAAGCTATAATGCAGCCCTCCCCATCTCATTGCCCTCTAGATGTTTGATATCAGAGAAATTCAACATCTAGGGATGCCAGAGAAAATCAACATCTAGGGATGTCAGAGAAATTCAACATGGACTAAAATGGGTTCAGATTTCTAAGAATCTGTCCTGCTGAATCTGCTGCGGAGCGGCCTCCTCTGTGGACTGCCAGATTTTTTTTTTAAAAAAACTTTCCTGAAACAGATGCAAATTAATTTGCAGGAAAATATGCACGTTTCTACTGAGACATAAGCCATGCTGGAAAATATACGTGGGGAAAAGTCAAATGGAATGGGGGAACAATACGCTAAATATTTCATACTAATATAAATTATGTAAATTGTTGTGAACTTTCTTGTGGAATGATTTGTGTATTTTTCCACATAACAGAAAAAAAAATGATTTTGTAAAACCGCCTTGAGGCTCAGTATTGGGCAAAATGCAGTATATATATATATATATATATATATAGACCCTGGAACAAGCAAAATTGCATAATCCACATAACACATGTGGGATGGATTTCACAAAATGTGGACATCCCTAGTTGTGGCTAATGGGAGTTGAAGTCCAAAGCATCTGGATAATACCAGGTTGGAAAGACTGATTATAAAGGGGCTTTTTTAGATGGTTCTTAGTGGGGCACTATCTCTATAATTCAATGCATTACGTGTTTCGATCATTAAACTACCCAACTATATATTATAGTTGCTAAAATAATCCATAGTTTGAGCTGTTGCTTCGAGATTCATCTTGCCCTTTTCATAGGAGGAATTTAGGCCCTTATCCTTCAAGTTACTGAATTCCTTCTTGCCAGGTACTCAGAGATCTACACTCTCAATAGGGTTATCATGACATGAAGTCTTGGTAACCTTGCAGAAACTGAATAGCAGCACTACACATGTTCAAGTTATCAGCTAATAGAAGGTAGCACTTGACTTTGGTCTTGAGTTTTTTGCGCACAAGAATAAGAAATTATCTTGGCTACAGCTTCTTCAAGAAATGTATGTTAAAACCTGAAATTACTGATGGCATTTTGGATTGATCAGTCACCCATCCATTGTCAGTCCTAGGGAGTCCTGTGATTCTGCTCCAATGTTAACCCAACTAGGGTTAGGTGAGGAGAATGCAGTCTTCCAGCTCATTGAGGTTCCTTGAATTCCTCCTTGAAGCTCAGTTTGTCTCATTTGTGTTCCCAAATGTGAGCATCCCTTTTTTTTTAAGTTGGGGGAAAATGTTCATTTGTTAAAAAGCCTGAAATGCTCTTTTCCCCCCATATGAAAATACAGATTTGGGGGAGGGGAGATAAACATTTTCAGGAGGTCACACTTGTGCAAATGCATATTTTGGAAGGGTGCACTTCCAAAGGTAAATTCGGGAAATTGTGAACATTTCCTCAGAATTGCACTCCTGCTCCTGCTTGTAATCAGGGTTGCGAATGAAACACAGTCACATGACTTTCAGACAGGAACAAAATTCTCATGCATCCCTAAACCCAAACACACAACCCAACAGGAAGATAGGATATTACTGTGAACAATCCGGGGGGGGGGGGGCATTCAAACTCTCTCATTCATTAAAATGTAGAGAGATATTATTTTGGGCTGCTCCCACTATTGACATGTGCCACACTACCAACTGTCTATTTGGTAGCCACATGAAGGGCCCATATGGAGGGATGGACAAATCTGTTGATTTCAGTTTTCCATTTTCCAATCATATATTCAGTTCATCCCAAACTTTGGGACTATTTTATTTTTTTAATAGAAGTTTGCATGAAAATTTCTATGCATTTTATTTCCATTTCTGATAATAACAATAGCAATACTAATAATAACTACAACATTTTTTCTCTGTTGTAAATATTAACAAAACAGAACAAAAAATAAATTGTGAAAAAAGGAAAACAAAGAAACGTTACATATCATCATTTTCCACCCCCCCAAATCAGGTGTACCACAATACCAACAATACTGATAATAATAATTTCATTTCTATATAGTTTACAAAGATTAAAGATTGGTCTTACATGCATTTTTGTACACAACTTTGCCTAAGCTACACATTTTTGCAGCAATTCTCCTATAATACTGCATTTTTTGAATGTTATTTTCATGAGTATACCCATTTTTGCTTGCACCCCACCCCCACCCCAATCTACTCATTTGTGCATGCATTTGGGATTGGAGCAATCCATTGAAAAATGTAAAGAAGTGCAAATTTCAAAGGATAACTGCATTTTGGTCTGCATATTGGTTTGAAAGTGTGCAGTTGAGTAAATTCACACTAAAATGTGAACCAAACAAATTTATCCTCCATCCCAAGCTGAATGCATGTTTCAGTGTACACACACAGCACTCTTCCACACATATGGCCCCTTTACACAGCTACTAGTGATGTGGCCAGCATAGACACTAGCAACATAGCATGGCCCATGTCTCCCACATATAATAACTTGTCAAATAACTCATAAATGAAAACTGCACTTGCACTGTGTGGGAGACAGGCTCCACTCAGAGGCTTCCTCCTGTTACTAATCCTATGCCAGTTGTACAAGGCATACTTGTTTTTTGCTGATGAGAATGATGATCATGGATCTCAGGGGATTCTGGGAAACTTTCTAGGCATCTAGGGGTGGATGGGAATTCGTCAGGCCAGGTAAATCAGGAAGAACGCATTGCAAAGAGATTTTTGACAGCTAAAGGGGAATGCAAACTTGAGAGCAGAAACCATTACCCTGCATCTTAGGTAGGGTGACCAGATAGAATCCAGGCCAGGGCCCATGTAACTTTAAAAGCTGTAGAGAAAATGGAATTTCAGACAGTGTCATTTGTATGCAATTAGTTCCTGGTGAAATTCCCTCTTCATCACAACAATTAAAGTTGTAGTTCCTGGTGAAATTCCCTCTTCATCACAACAGTTAAAGTTGTAGGGGCCCTGCCTTCTTTCATATATGGTCACTCTAGTATAGTGCCGGCACCTTTAACTGTTGTGAAGAAGAGGGAATTTCACCAGGAACTAATTGCATACAAATGACACTGGCTGAAATTCCCTTTTCTCTACAACTGTTAAAGTTACATGAGTCCTGACCTGGATTTTATCTGGTCAGCCTACCAGAGACACTGTTTGATGCTGTGCTGGAGGGGTGGGCAACTATGGGAAATCTGGTGGCTGTTCCTCCCCCCCAGGTTCTCCTCACAGACCACCCCTCTCCATGGGCACTAGAGACATTCAAATTTAGCTTGTAAACCAGCTGCATTTGACCAAGCCTATCTACACTACGGTTTAAAACGGTTTAAAATTGTTTACAACAGTAGTGACAACTGTTGGGACCCAGGACACACTCCATATACAGTTTTCAAAACATTTTCAAAGTGTTTTATCCTGCTTGTGTAGATAGGCTCACCATTTAAAACACACATTTTCCTCCTGAAATTCAGGGGGGGCAACGGGGGCCACATGTATTCCACATCTTGCCCATCCCTGCTGTATACTCACCAAGTGACCAATATGCATGTATTAACCAACCCTCAGTTAGGATCTCCCACAAAGGATGGCATATCCCATTTCTCTCATGAGTGGGAGTTAAGGAAAATGGGCCACTGTTGGAACCATACCTCAATATTCCAGCTGTGAAAAAAACAAATTGAGTTCCAGAATTATCTGCTTCTCTGATTCATGTTTCAGTAGCTGTATTTGAGGATGAAATGGCTACTAGTCACATTTTCCTGCAGGTACATGAGGGGGGAGTTAAAACCACTCAGGCCTCTTTAACCTTGGTGCCTTGTAAACTATGTGGCATGGATAAAACTGCTGAGGGAGACTCATAATAATCAATATTAAATGCATTCCAGAGGGCTCCTTGAATTAATTTACCTCAGATATTGCTCACATCTTATTTCCCCCCCCCCTCTCCCTAGCTTACAGAAATAATGTATTGTCATCAGGATAACTGTGGTGAACTCCATTGCATCGTTTCCTGCCAGCTTTCTGCTCTTTAATTGATAAAAGACTCTGACCCCAGCCAGCAACCTATATCATTACCACAGAGAAGACCGAAGAGCAAGGGCATCGATCGAAATTTCTGAAGGATACCACAGAGGGATGACGGCAGGATTAAAATTTAACTACTCCCATTATCCCTAATCAATTAGGTCTTTACTCATGTAACAGCTGCTGTATGACATCCAGAAATCAACAAGCATGGAGGGGGAAAGTTGGAGCAAATAAATATAAACAGGAATCTGGCAAAAGGTTATTCTTCTTGCCCAGATAGAGATAGAAAGGGCAAGAATAGGCAAAGGTGCCAAAAACATTTCTATTCAATCTATTTGTTGGATCGGGTGCTATTTTCATTCTTTTACTGTTGTAGGTTTTTTAAGAAATTGTGTTCCTAATGTGCTTGGTCTATGATTGTGTTAAGGCTAGTGAGCCAATTGCGCCCATTCCTAGAGGGCTTTATGGGTCACCCATGCCTTAGTTTCATCCTGCTTGGATTTCCTTAACATGCGCTATGTGGAGCTGCTTTTGAAAACTGTTCAGAAACTTCAGCTGGTCCAGAATGCTGTGATCAGACAGTTGAGAGGGCGGGTTACAAGTATTTAGTAAAATAACTGTAATAATAATAATAATAACAACAACAACAACAATAACAACATGCCAAAAATGTGCATTTCCCTCATAAGCTAAAGCATGAAAAATGCATATTTTGATGGAAATTATGTATTTTGAAGGGGATTTGCACATTCAAATGGTTGTGCATTTTCGCAAGTGTGAATTTACACAAATGCTGAATTCGCATGAGCTCATGAAAATGGAAAAAGTCTGATTCCATCAATGAGCAGCCGATGGAACGGAAGGCATCTGACAATCTGCAAAATGCAGATAGAACAGAATTTACAAAATCGGTACATTGCTGCCTACAACTAACTATGGAAGAGGCAGCTGTTATTCACAGATAATTTAGAATGGTGTTGTGCCCATTCCCTGTAACAAGAACCATTATTTGTTTTGTACATAATATATGTAGAAAAAGTAATACACATATAATAAAATGCTCACATGTGAATGTGAGGAGTTGAACGTTTAATGCAGTTGGAGTGGTAATAATAACAGAATAAGCAGCAAATTAATCTTACCACTACACATTAACAGGAGCTGCTTGTGCCTAACAGAGTGACTACAGCTACAGTACTATGCAGACTTACTCTGAAGGTAAGCTCAACTGAACTTAGTAGGGCTTACTTCTGAGTCGACACCTGTAGGATTGCACTTTTAAGTAGCTTATTCACTGTAATGAATGCAATGCCTCACCTACTTTCAGTAATGCCACATTAAACTATGGCATAACTTTAAATTTTTCAATCTTTCACTGTATTATGCAAACCTGTCATGAAAGCGGCTCTTCTTCACCCCTCAACCTGCCTTCCCATGTTGATCTAAAATGTGGCACTGGGAAACTTAAATGCTGATTTGATGTTAAATCAATGAGGCCATTAGTGTGTGCATGCATGAGACCAAACGTCTTCCATTAGTCTAGTGAGTTGCTTTTGATCTGGCATACAGAGATCTAAACACTGCCGGCTTTCTCCGCTCAACAACGACAACTTCATAAACATTCTCTTTCTGTCACTAACAGTACTTGAATTGAAATAAAAAAGAAACCAGTGTTCATACGTTCATTCTTAGAAGTCTAAGAGTATATTCATTTCTTGATGGGGGGAAATCATGATAGACAAGAGTGACTTTTAAACTCTACAGATTTAGGATGACCATATGGAAAGGAGGACCGGGCTCCTGTACCTTTAACGGTTGCATAGAAAAGGGGATTTCAGCAGGCATTGTTTGTATGCATGCAGCACCTGGTGAAATCCCCTCTTCATCACAACAGGGAAAGCTGCAGGAGTATAGCTAGAGTGACCAGATACAAAAGAGAGCAGGGCTCCTGCAGCTTTCACTATTGTGATGAAGAGGGAATCTCACCAGGTGCTGCATGCATACAAATAACACCTGCTGAATTTCCCTTTTCTATACAACTGTTAAAGATAACAGGAGCCCTGTCCTCCTTTTCATATGGCCTCCCTATGCAGATGATAAAAATAGCAGGCCCTTGGAGGCATTACAGTGAATGTTGTCTGACAAACCATTTGGGAGCAAATGAGGGGCTTGGAAGAGGTCATAAAGTGCCCCACATGTTTTCCATGCCTACCTCTTTTATGATAATTTAGAGCACCTTCACTAGGGATGTTTCAGGCACCCAACTGCATTTGGCCATCCAACAGACTCACCGCGTCCCTCACTTCCCTCTGTTCCCTCCTTGCCCTATTATGACATGATCTATTCTTCTTCTCTACTTTCACCACCACCTGAAATGACTAGTATGAAGATAGTTCGTGGAGGCTGGGAAATTCCTATTGGGAAAGCAGAGGGATTTTAGTACTGAATGGTGAACAGGATGGTATGCTGTTGTAGGTACGATATTGTCACATGAGGTTTACAATTTGGATGAAGAGAAAGAAAAATACATTGGGGATTTTATTATCAAACAATTGCAATGCGCATGGCACGCTACTGCTAATATATACTACATTTCAAAACTGGGGTAAGAGAATACTTTTTATCAGATATATCAATTTTTATATTCTCTATCTATAGTATCATTGCTGAAATAATAGCTAATCATAGACTGCTTGATTGTTTGTCTAAACACTCTTTATGCAGCCATTTTAGCTTGTTAATATAAACTGTATAAGTAGGCTGACCATATGAAAAGGAGGACAGGGCGCATGTAACTTTAACAGTTGTAGAGAAAAGGGGATTTCAACCAGTGTCATTTGTATGCAATTAGGTCCTGGTGAAATTCACTCTTCATCACAACAGTTAAAGGTGCAGGGGCCCTGCCTTCTTTTGTATATGGTCACTCTACTTTAGTGCCTGCACCTTTAACTGTTGTGATGAAGAGGGAATTTCACCAGGAACTAATTGCATACAAATGACAATGCTGAAATTCCCTTTTCTCTACAACTGTTAAAGTTACGGGAGTGCTGTCCTCCTTTTCATATGGTCAGCCTAGTATAAGTGCATTTCACTGCAGCGCTATCAATGTTATTTCATGTTTCATATTTTAGTAATTGTGTGCCATGCACATTACATTTGTTTGATTTTGTCAACTGCTGCCTTCTGTATTGATTTATGGAGATTTTATTATAATATTTTCAACTGCAAGATGGCTTTGTGTATTGGAATGGGTTGTAGGCCTGATGTTTTGTGCATCATCCAAGCCAGGCAACCTGGAAGCCAAGGCACAATAGTCTAGACTAGTGGGTCCCAGATGCTGTTGAACATTGGCTCTGCTGGCTGTGGGTGATATGAGTTGTAATTCAACAACATCCGGAGACCTATGGTTGGTAGAGAGAGTCATCTTCCTTCCCACTGATTCACTTAGAAGGAAAACACGGATTTCAAGAGACTAATAATAAAAGATGGTAGGAAGGCTTCCCAACTTAGTTGGACTCTGGAGAACATGGTTGGTTCCTTTTGAGCATAGATCTAGATGCATGGCTCAATAGATGCTCACTGTGATGCAAATGCAAAGGAAGACTGCACATAGAGAGCAGCAGCTGGGTGCAGAGGTGTCAAGGTGTGCAAAGTCTGGAGAACAATACTGTTCTCTAATGGAACTGTTCCATGCCTGGCTTTCCACACACAGGACGAGCAGGATTGTGCCCTTCAAAACAGCTGCCAGAAGTCTCATTCTCTGTCTCTCAACTGCTTCCTATTTAAAAGTGTAAACATTTTAATTCCTGGAACATATATTAAAAGAGTGAAATCCTTTGGGCACATAACGAAGAAGATTTTTGGAAATGAGTAGTATACCCAACTCTCCCCAGACTTCCCAGTGATATGGCTGCAGCCACCTTTTATGTTCCCCCTGATTGTAGTGAAGATGTACAAACCCCACAATGTCCAGTCGGGGAGGGGGGATGTCCATTGGGGAAATCCATTCCTCTTGGGGCTCAGTGGATTTCCCAAGAGCCCCTGTGCATCCCCTGGATTTTCATGAATTTTTCCCCAGGTGTAACTTGTCCTATTTAAAGGGGGGAGCTGTGAAATAACTTGAGGACAAACAGGTAGGAGAGCTAGTCTGCTGTGGACTCTGAAGGTCAGATTCCTGGGAATCCATCCTCATTCAGGTCTGCCACTGATTTCTTCAGCATCCCTAGTTTTCAGTGAGTGGTGATTTACAGGATGCAGTGTTCCCACAGATCCTCTTTTCCATTCTGTAATTCCTCAGAATTGGTTTCACTCCTCTCTTCCACATAGTTTGTAATAACTTGCCGTTTTTCATTTTGAAACGGCAGATGGTGAGAGAGAACGAGAGTGCCGTAGAGAGACTCTAGTTTTGCAGCAACCACGCAGGGCTTTGCCTATTGCAGCGCTCACACAGAATCTCCACATCTGGTTTCACAACATCAGGAGCGAAAGTTTTGCTCCGGCTGCAAAAGCTGCCAGTCACGCCTGTGCCTTGTTTTTATTCCCCTGTTTTAAAATCGCTGCCCGGGTTTGCCATCTTGCAGACAAAAGATGGAGTAAACATCCTAATTGGTGTGATCACAAATTTTTCCGCATTGTGACGGGTGGCAGAAATCATATTGACCAATCACGGGAAGCTGAGAGTAAAATGTCAAGACCAGGTTTCCGCAGCACTCTCTGTAACGAACCGACTTTGAATACAAAGTTGGCCAGGGAGGACAGAAATCGAGTGAGAATAGGAAAGTATAAACACTTCTGATTAACAACCAATAGCACCAGCTGGAACAGACAATATAACAGGCCTGTCAGAGCACGGGGGTCATCTCTACTGCTGACAGGCCTGGCATTTCAACCTTGTTAACAATGAGATGAAACCTCATTTGTTCGCAACTCCATAGGATGTTTTGCAGACATCTCTTGCAAATTGATGCTAGCAGATGGAATTGTATTTCGCTCAGATTCCCCAGAACCAATAAAGAATTTCAAGCGGTATGATTTCCTGTCAACGGTACAGGTGTCACATCCAGTGACTTTAAAACAGCCCTAAGAAAACCTACCGAAACTGAACAAGATGGATGTCTAAAAAGATCCAAGTCTTAAGACAAGATCTACATGTTCAGACGAAACATCTGGTGCAGACCAGCCCTGCAGACCGCTGCCATTTCAGAATGCTGATGTAGGATCACTCATTTCAAGGACCCCTCATTAAAATCACCCTGTCAGAAAGTTAACAAGGCTTCCAGACTAGCCCTATCCCTAACATGCAAATCTTGCTACGTGCAGGGATGTTTGCCCCATGTTAAGGTGACCAGATAAAATCCAGGTCAGGGGCTGACGTAACTTTAACAGTTGTCGAGAAAAGGGAATTTCAGCCAGAGTCATTTGTATGCAATTAGTTCCTGGTGATATTCCCTCTTCGTCACAACAGTTAAAGTTGCAGGCACTATACTAGCGTGACCATATACAAAAGAAGGCAGGGGCCCTGCAACTTTAACTGTTGTGATGAAGAGGAAATTTCATCAGGCACTAATTGCATACAAATGACACTGGCTGAAATTCCCTTTTCTCTACAACTGTTAAAGTTACATGAACCCTGACCTGGATTTTATCTGGTCACCCTACCCCATGTCTCCCATAAGGAAGCTGAAAGACCATAAACCCGGGTACACGAGTCACAACTTTATTGAATAAATAACAAAATAACTAAGGATCTGCACATTGCAATGAGAAAAACTGCAGGCAAAGTGTGGACACCAGCCAGCTAATTCAAGCTGTTGATAAACAACAGCTGGTAAGCAGCTTATTGGCCAAATCCACCCTGGTTCTAAGCAATGTGCTCAGTGACCATGTCTTTTCTTGCTATGTGGAGTCCCTAACAGCTCCACACACACACACACCTGCCACTGGCCAGTGACTGTTGACTGGGGCTGGTTGGCAATGAGGTGTAGGATGGCTAAGCCAACACTTCACAGGTGCTTCAAGGTGCTCACCTTGGGGAACAAAAATCCTAAACTCCTTGGGTGCCCGCACTCCCCACTCTTGTGGCCAAATTCCAATAAGCTAAACCAAATGCCATTCACACACCACCAAGAACCCATCAGGAGGTGTTGAACAGCCCCCAAAATTCCTACCGAGTCCTCAAAACTGGATGACTGTCTAATTCCTTACTGTGTCACTGGAAGGATGGACAGATTGCCATGCCAGGAACAAAGAGGCCTGGAAAGGGGGTGCCACCCGACCTATATGGTGTGGCTTGCTGCCCCATTTGGACAGGCCCTGTCATGTGGTCCGACCCATGCCAGTCTCACGCCTTCCTCCCCTACCATGTTGAGGATGGACAAACTCATCCCAACTGGACGTTCTGTTTCAGGTGATTTGGACTATTACGTCAGCTTCATTTAAATCAGGTTGCTCCTGTAAGGCCTCATTAAGGAAAGTTTATCCCTACAACAGGGATAGGTAAACAAGTAACCATCAGATGTTTTGGACTACAACACACATAAGTCCCAACCAGCATGACCAGTGATCAGTGACTATGGGAGTTGCAGCCAAAATACCTAGAGGGCATCATGTTGCTTACTGCTGGAGAAGATGCTGTTTTGCAAATACATGTATGTAATGCATTACTTGAAAAAAAGTATTTGAGTTGGCACCAGTGAACTGGAAATGTTACCCATGGTGATTTCCTTGTGATAGGCCCTTTCTACACCCAAGGGAGTAGCAGCAGGGTTTGGGGGTGATCCCAGACTTACTTGCTTCTGGGATCGTCGCCCAGTTTCTACACAGGAAGTGCAATGTCCCGGAAACAAACAGGGACATCATGCTCGCCGCGGCCACCGTTTTTTTAAAGACAACGGAGCCAGGAGCGCGCTTGCGCTCCAATGCAAAAGTAAGGAAAGCAACAACAACAAAAAGCTCCACTCCCGCTCCCCCAACCCCTGATGCCCCTAGACTCCCCCCTGCCCAGCTCCTGACCTCTTGCAGACCCCCACTACTCATGCGGAAGAGGGAAGAAGTCAGGACTGGTGCCCACACTGCCCGCGATCCTCGGGATTGTCCTGGGTCTGCTGGAAGATTCTGGTTTTCCCAGGTTTTCTTTATCCCTGGGAAAACCCATGTCCATCCCGCCTTGTCCCCAGGAATCCCTGTGCGTCATTTGGATGCACAGGGAGCACCCAGGGACAGCCCAGGGACAAAAGGCCGGTGTAGGAACGGCCATAGTTGATTCAGTGGAAGATATCATTTGATGCTACAGTAAATGAGTGATGGACATTGATTGCATGTATGATATTTCTTTCTGGACCTTCCCCTGAGGAGATCATACTTCCTCCCACCCCTCACAACCATCCTGCAAGGTAGCTTAGGCTGAGAGATCAGTGAATACACTGATATTTGCAGGATATCATTACTGCCTACTCAACAAAATAACATTGATGCCAGACAAGGTTTCCCTCCAAAGAGAAGCTTGAGTAATAAGTACAAGCTAGTTGTATAATATAGATTAAAGGGATTAAGCCATCATCATGTAACTTTATAAACATTTCTTCTTACAGAAAATGATTTACAGGAGAAAAATAAAAAGTTGCTTTAGGGAGACTTCCATTAAACAAACACACAATATTTAATCTATAATCTCTACAGCCTGTCTCCAACACTATAGTCGATACCATGTGATTTCATCACTGTGGAGATAAGATGCAATTTTTTTTTACCCAGTTACAGGAACACAGGAAGCTGTGATCCATCTAGCATAGTATCGTTGACACTGATGGGCAGTGGCACTCAAGGACAAATGTACGCAACCTGATATCCCCCAAATATTTTGGATCAACTCCCATGTGCCCCAGCCAGCATGGCCAATGGTCAGGGATTATGGATGTAGTAGTCCAAAGCAAATGGAAGGCACAAGGATGTCTACCCCTGCTCTAGGGCTTCAGACGGGAGTATTTCCCAGCTCGATCTGGATATGCCAGACATTGAACAAGGGACCTTTTCCAAGAAACACATGTGTGCTCTACCACTGAGCCATGGCCCTTAGGTATGACCCAGAAAATATTAAGAACTTTTGCCCATTGATTTCTCTGAGCACATGCCTAACCCCTTGACACCAGTGAGTCTGAAAAGTGTGTAATGTTGGTTGGATCGTGCCCATTTTGCTTAATCTGACATAAGGACAAAAACGGAATCTCAGCTGACTGAAAGTAGGGATGTCGGAGCAATCTGGTTGGGTGAGGAGCTCAACAAGCATCTTTTATTCCGTCATCCACTCACTGACGGAATCAGATGCCCCCCAGTTTGACTACTGGACCCATTTACCTGTAACGTTGTGTCAATGACTTATGGCTGCCATTTGCATAACTTTAGATTTCTGGGAAACACAAGCTGCCATTTTTACACAAAATGGTGGCTTTCTAGGGTGTGGGCAATTCTGCAGTGCTCTCCAGGTGATTGCCAGTAGTGAATGGCAAGCTTCTTGGGGGCCCACTCCATGAGCTCACCGAGTGCTGCTCGGCCAGCCTTCTTCCAACCGCACTAGCCTGGTGAGCACTTGACATTGCACATGTCCAGGGCCTCCAGAAAGTGTGCAATTCCCACAGCACACCATAAGCATGCCAGGGGCATTGCACACTTTCCAGAAACCCCAGACGTGCCCTTGCCCTCCCTCCCTCTCCCTTCATGCCCATAGGGGCCTAAAAGGGCCTCTTAAAGCTTCAATTAAGAGGCCTTTTCTGGCCCCAATGGGCAAGGGAGGGGGGAGAGGCATGGGAAAGTGCACTTTTTGGGCCTCCGGAAAGTGTGCTAATGGTGTGCCCGAGGAGAGCTGTCCACTTTTGGAGGCCTGGAAAACACATGTTCCTACCCATCCTGCACCCATCAGGACCTGAAAAAGCCTCTTAAGAGGCCCTTTCAGGCCTCACTGAATATGGGGGGAGAGGAGGAGGAGAGTTTCCCCCTTCTAATCTAACAGTGGCAGCCATTAGAATAGAAGGGATAAACTCTTCCACTCTAATGGTGGCCGCCATTATAGTAGAAGGGAAAAACCTTTCTCCTCCTCCCCCCACTGCCAATGGGGGGCTTAAAGTCCCAGTTTATAGGGCTCTTAAGACCCCCATCGGCGGAGGGGGGACTCACACAATTTCCCCAAGGCTGGGGAAATTGGGGATTGCAATTTTCTCAGGGCTAGGGAAATTGCATAGTTTCTCCCACCACTAGTAGCCACCATCACCGCAGTGGGGGGAGAAGTTGGGGGAGGGGGTGCAGTTTGACAGCTGTGAAACCCACCGTTTTGGAACTTTTGAAGTAAAAAATTCATTGCCACAAAATGCCTGCACCTATCTTTCTGAAATTTGTCACACATAAGTACCTCAAACCCTTCTGCAATGTGGCCAAGTTTCATGCTTCTATCTTTACAAATAAAAAAGTTAAATGCGTCTCTTTCCTCATTTCTCCAAAAATACCTTGCCACAACATGCTTGAACCTATGTTTCTGAAATTTCTCACACATGACTACCTATATGCCATCTCTAATGTGGCCAAGTTTCATGCTTCTATCTTTAAAAATGAACAAGTTGAAGGCATAACTGTAATTCCCCTACTGCAACCCATTTTTCAAAATTTAATTGCCACCAAAGGCAAGCACCTATTTTTCTGAAATTTCACACACATGAGTCCCAACATACCAACTGCAATGTGGCCACGTTTTATGTGTGGGTCTTTAAAATAAAAAAAGTTATAGGCATTCCTGGTTCATTTGTCAAAATGTCACAGCCACAAAATGCCTGCACTTATGTTTCTGAAATTTCTCATGCATAACTAACTCAAACTCTTCTGCAAAGTGACCAAATTTCATTCTTCTATGTTTAAAAATAAAAAAGTTATAGCCATTTTTGTAACACAATACGAGGCTATGGGGAAAATAATTCAAAATGCCGTCCGATGCTTCGATTTTCTCCGATTAAAATCAGAGAACAAAAAATCAGATTGGAAAAAATCAGATCTACAAGGGATTGCATTAGAATCATGAATCGGATGCCCGATTTCCTCTGATTTTAATCGGTATCGGACATCGGATCCGATATGATGCACATATCATATGTGCATCCCTAGTTTTAAGTGTAGGAGGGGGGCAAGGGGATGTATTTCAGGGGGCTGCCTAAAAAGACCCTATGCACTATTGCACATAGGCTTTCAGCCAGCAGCACTTCCAACAACACTTACCTGGCTGAAAGCCTCTATGCTAAGAACCCCCATGCTTCTTTGAGCAAGAACAGGGGCTTTTGAAGTTTTAGGAAACTCCCTCCAGAAAGCAACGAAAGCTACATTCCTGCTCATAGTCATTTAGGACTGCATAGAAATACCACTACATCACACATGCCCCTTACCGAAGTTGATGTGAAAGGCACTGGGTCCACGGTTGCTGTTTACAGCAGACAAATGTATCCTCTCTCCCAGATAGTTCCACCCTTAGATTCTTTTTCCAGAGGGTTAGTCTGTTGCAGCAAAACACAACTATACGTCTTGTGGCACTTTAAAGACTAACCAGTTTATTCTGGCATAAGCTTTCATGAGCACTGTCCACTTTATCAGGTTAATTTTTTTAAAAAAAAATGTATCTGAAACCAGATGTGGACCTTTGGCTTATGACAAGAGCTGTACACAACGCTTATTTGTCAACTTTGCCATTTTACAAATTCTCTTGCTTCATGATTTGTGAAATAATAGATCAACCATTGCACTCTGAGGTATGCTTTCAGCTCTCGTGGCAGCCATTATAAAAGAAAATGAAGCTTTGCGAAAGACTGATTTAGAAACTCTTGGGTGATGAAATCAGTTAAAGCAACGCAGCTGACAGGGGAAAGGGAAACTTCTTATTGATGAATTATGGAGGCAACTCTTTATTTTAGTCTGCGGAGCTGCATCACTTTCTAGCAGCTGAGAGGTTTGGTCCAACCGATGTTCCTGGGCAAGATAAATCTAATCCATTGATCTGCAAGAGGCATTTATAGAGCACCCATCACTGCAGTAATGAGGAGGTAATTGTCCTAGGGAACTGAAGAAGCCTGTAAACAAAGCTCACCCAGATTTCAGGCAATAGGGTGCCTATATGAGGAATGGCAGAAACACTTGGGTACTTTTAATCTAGGGCAGAAAGAGAGAGGGAGGGAAAGGCACCAGTGAGGGAACTGATAAGAGATTGCCAGTGCTTAAAAGGTTATTGTATAGGGACTGTTCTCAGCAGACAAGAGGGCATAACAAACACTGCCCTCCAGGATGGAGAGCGCATGCACAGGTGACGATAACATGCGTATGCACATAGCTAGATTTTTTCCTTTCGACATCCTCATTATGCAAGAGGTCCCTGTAAAATGCAAAGAAGGGATGGGTGAGAAATTAGTTGGGCTTCCAGGACTGAACATGGAATGGAACACATCTTGCTAATGGAATCCATACATTTCCGAGACATGCAAAGTTTTGTTGTTGTTTTTGTTTTTGTTTTGCAGGGGGCAAGCAATGTGTACCCCAAACTGCATACATTTGAAAAATGCACACAAAAACACTTTTCTCATTGTAAAGGAGGGGGAAAGCATACATTTAAGAAATGCATACAAATAATGCATACATTCACCCTGAAAGATGTACACATCTCTGTGCTTGCAAAAAGGCTTGCCTTCTGATGTGGACCTGAGTCAAAACAAGCTTGTGGAAAAATGGGAGTGATACAGAGCCTGAGAGGTCACTCATCCCTACTCATGCATCTTTCTCCTGACCACCAATCATTGGGAGGTTTTTCAGCTTTGGTGCAGTTTTTCCCCCATTCAAAAAGGTTGAAATGCCTCTTCTAAACCTTAGTTACTGTCAGTAAGAGATCATAGGGTGACCATGTGGAAAGGAGGACAGGGCTCCTGTATCTTCAACACTAGTAATGAAAAAGGAATTTCAGCAGGTGTCATTTGTATGCATGCAGCACCTTGTGGAATTCCCAATTCATTACAACAGTTAAAGCTGCAGCAGCCTTGCCCACTTGACCAGATACAAAAGCAGGCAGGGCTCCTGAAACTTTAACTGTTGTGATGAAGAGGGAATTCCACAAAGTGCTGCATGCCTACAAATAACATCGGCTGAAATTCCTTTTTCAATACAACTGTTAAATATTCAGGAGCCCTGTCCTCTTTTTCATATGGTCACCCTAGGTTTAAGCTACAATATGCTCACATTTTTAAGATCTTAAAGGGGACTTATTCAAATTTAACGTGGTGTATGGATATATGGAGACCAACTTGGCCCGTCTGTTGAAGCAGGGACCACTTCTGGAGGAACATGCCAAACTCTACATGTACCAGTCGCTCAGAAGCTTGAAATACATTCATTCTGCCAATGTGTTGCATAGGGACGTAAAGCTTGCCAACATCTTCACTAACATAGAGGATTTGGTATTGAAGATTGGTGACTTCGCACTTGCAAGCAGTGTGGACCAACATTATTCGCCGAAGGTATGTCCTTACATTTGTTTTGCTACCTCGTTCTTATTGCTTTCTACAGTCTGGAGCATCGCAAGTCAGATTTCCCATCCCAAATCACTCTTTGGCTTTATGAGATGAGTTTGAACCAATAGTTCAAACAAAAATGCACTGTTATATATACTAAGAGCATATTTACAGAGCAATTCTTTACTCAGAAGAAAGTACAATTGAGTTTTATTGGACTGACTCCAAGGTAAATAGGCATAGCACAGGTATAGCACCAAATCTGTCCCTCCAGAGTCCCCCAGAAGTCCACACCCCCTCCCCAGACTCCACCCTCTCTTTCCCAACTACTGATAGTTTGGTGACTTCCTGTGTTTTCTGCGTTTTTTCCCCTCCATTCCAAAATGTTGAACTGCCTCTTCTAAGGATTAGTTACTGACAGTAAGACCTTTAAGCTACAATATACCAAAATCTTTAAAAATGCAATAACCTTTGGTCCCACCCCTTTTGTCTGGGCCCACCCACCAGTGGAGTGCAGCCTTGAGAGCTTCTCCAAACTGGAATTTGGCTGAAAGACGTTCTGCACCCCTGGTCTAGTCCAACTCACTTTCTGGATACAGGATATCCAGAGCAAGGACAACTCCAACAGGTGGCATCCTGTGCTTGAAGACCTCCAGTGCAGGAGACCCCATCACCCCTCTAGGTAACTGATTCCATTGTCAAATGGCTTTTACCCCTGAGACATTTCTCATAGTAGAGTCTCCTAAATCTACTATGCTCTTAACACACTAGTGTAAAGCTCATGTCGCCATGGGCACTCTTAGTTCTTTACCCGCTTTTTGTCCCTCACTCCCCTTACAACAGAGGGGTTCATGCATGAGCAAATGTGGCTCATGCACAGTGAATCCCTCTCCCAAAATTGCATGTAGTGTGGCCCCACCCTTCCCTCGCACACCCTGATTTGCCGCATCCATCCCCTTCCCCTCCCCACTGGCGGCGATAGCCTATCCTTGCAGCTTTGCCTGGGCTGTCGTGACTCCCAATCCTTTCAGCACACACTGGCAAATTGATACAGGACACCCAATCAGTGAGACTTCTTTGTTGCAGGAAATCCCACGGCACAAGCTTAATGGTTACTCTCTCCAGAAATCACATCGCTGATGGTCAGTAGTTAAAGGCACCATGTAATTCCAGAACCGTCCACAGCTATAAAATGATAAAGACTATAATTCACAAAAGGTGTTTCTCTGTTGACATGTCCGCATCTGAAAACTCAGGGGAAGGGGCTCAGGATTCCTGGGGGTCATCTTGCCCATGGAATTAAGAACAAGAGTCAGCAACCTGAAAGATTCCTGTGTGTCATCCTTTCCAGGCAATCAAAGACACAGATTTCAACAAACAACAGAAGGAACTGGAATGATCCCTGTGGTCAGCTGTCCTATGCAATCAAAGGCAAGAGTTCTAGCAAAGGTCCAAACAAATTCACACACACAAAGATTCCATCTAACCATGGAACCTTTGTTGGGATCTCTGTGCTACATGGCCAAGACCTAATAAGTCTAAGAATAAGTCCACACAAGCAGAGAGTTCCATGCCATAGCTTTTACCTTGGTACTGTAACTGCATAAGTCCAAGCAGAGAAAAGTCCATGAGTCAGGATCAAACCCAGCCTGCTGGAACTCTGGGCTGATGAGAAGATGACACATAATAATAATATAATAATAATATTTATTTATTTCTTACCCGCCTCTCCCTCTGGATCGGGACAGGGAACAACATTAAATACAAACAATATAAAATACATGAAAACTGATTAAAAACATAAAATTCATACATTATTATTAAAATCACAATAGAACTCTTAAAATTCAACTAGGTAGGCCTGCCAGAAGAGATCAGTCTTTATGGCTTTCTTAAAGTAGGAGAGACTGTTAAGTTGACGAATCTCTCCCGGCAGGCCACTTCACATAATCCACAGCAAAATGAGAGTTTAAAGTCTATGAAAAACATCATGGTACTTCTCCTGGCAAGTCCTTAGCAATCCAAAGGTCCAATTGGAAGGCGGGTCCATGTCAGAGTGCCTCCACAGGCTCAGATGATGGTTGATCTAAACCGAGAGGGTTTCGGGCAATGAAAATGAGAATGTTCCTAGCAAAGGCTCCTCATTTTTTGCAACAGCTTAAAGGGGGAAGACATGACTGTAAGCCCCCTCCTCTGGACCACTTGACAGCCCTTTTAGCAGGGCCTCTGTCAAAACAGGGTGTCACTGCTGAGCCCTCCAGCATTGACATTTCAACCTGGGTGACACTTCTGCAAACCACACTCCATTTCTGTCAGGTTCTGGACAGCTTCCAGCCTCCCTGCCTGCCAAGGCCAGAGCAGCTGGTGGACAAGGAGTAGGGTGACTCCCACTGGCTCTGCTCTGAAAATTAGGGATGTGCACTGGATCGGACCCGATCCACGATCCGAGTCCGGTCCAGTGGGAAATCGGATAAATTATCCGATTTCCGATCCCGCAGCTGGATCGGCCGATCCAATCCGAACCGGTCCGAAAAAGCTCCGAACCGGTTCGGCGGATCGGCGGGCGCCCACTGGCGCCCACCGCCGCTTCCATTGGCGGGCGCCAGCGGGCGCCCGCCGATGAAAGTGGACAGCGGGGGGGGGGAGGAGGGGGGCACTTACCTTCTCGGCCCGGTGGCTCCCGTCCGGCGCCGGCGCCTACTACTACTAGCAGGCTCCGCGGCCTGCTCTAGGATGGCGCGCCGGGTGATGTCATCACCCGGCGCGCTACTCTAGAGCAGGCCGCGGAGCCTGCTGGAAGTAGTAGGCGCCGGCGCCGGACGGGAGCCGCCGGGCCGGAAAGGTAAGGAGGGGGTGCGTGGAGGGGAGGAGGGGGCGCGCGGAGGGGGGAGGGGGGCCCTTACCTTTCCGGCCCGGCGGCTCCCGTCCGGCGCCGGCGCCTACTACTCCCAGCAGGCTCCGCGGCCTGCTCTAGGATGGCGCGCCGGGTGATGTCATCACCCAGCACGCTACTCTAGAGCAGGCCGCGGAGCCTGCTGGAAGTAGTAGGCGCCGGCGCTGGACGGGAGCCGCCGGGCCGGAAAGGTAAGGAGGGGGTGCGTGGAGGGGAGGAGGGGGCGCGCGGAGGGGGGAGGGGGGAGGGGGGCCCTTACCTGCCCGGCCCGGCGGCTCCCGTCCGGCGCCGGCGCCTACTACTACCAGCAGGCTCCGCGGCCTGCTCCAGGGTGGCGTGCCGGGTGATGTCATCACCCGGCGCGCTACTCGAGAGTAGGCCGCGGAGCCCGCTGGTAGTAGCCGCCGGCGCCGGACGGGCCGAGAAGGTAAGCAGTGGCGGGGAAGGGGGCTTACCCCCCCCGGAGCCTTCCGCTTCTATCCGCTGGCGCCCGCGGGCGCCAGCGGATGGAAGCGGGCGGCCCCAGGGGGGGTAGGGAGCGCGGGGGAGGGGGTTTACCTGCCGGGGCCGTCCACAGCGGACGGCCCCGGGGGGGGAGGGAGTTAGGCCCCCCCTTACCCACCCGCCGCCATTTTTTCCTCATAGACTTGCATTGCAATGCAAGTCTATGGGGAAAAAAATGGCGGCCGATCCAAAAATGTACGATTTTTGGGTCGGGATCGGACTCGATCCGGTCCGGGGGGCCTCCGATTTTGTCCGAACCGGTCCGGGACAAAATTGGAGGTCCCGATCCGGGTCCCGATCCGATCCGGGGGGTCCGTGCACACCCCTACTGAAAATACTAACAGATAAGCTCAAATAGATTCTGACATCCCAGAGGCTGAATCGGACCAAACCCTTCCAGACTGCTTCTAAACGAATCCTGGCTATAACCTACAAGGCCCACTGCAATGCTGAAGCTGGGCCCTAACAGGGTCCCGCCTTCATGCCACACGGATTGGCCAAGCAGGGCTGTCCATCATCCCACTGGTGGAGGGACTGCCGTCCCTAACTGGCGTGAAGGAAATTAATTGCTATTAAATTTCAAAGTTTGAACTTTTTTGAACTTTAAAATTTTTCTGCACGTCTACACTGCTCAATCTTTAGTTTAAACAAACATGAGCAAAAATTAGTCTTGTAGATCTTGAGTAACAAGCCTTTCACTACCATGTTCTTATGTAGATTACATTTTTTCAGTGTATATTTAACATGGTAACTGCAAGTGAAGTGACATGTTCCTTTATTCACACTTTTATTTTTATTTTCATTTGAAAAAATAAAAGCCTGCTTCAGCTGGACAGCTTGATTTAGAAGAAAATGCATCCATGGGGCCCTGACACATGCCAGTTTCCTTCTGATAAACATCCACCCACACAGAGCCACTTGCCTCCAAACTTGATGTTTAGTATAAACAACAACTTTGGAGGAAAATAGCAGGCAGGGGTGGGCTGACATTTCAGAAGGAAACTGTTAAGGGCCCCCAATCTGGATTGGGAACAACATTCTGGATTGGTGTCCATAAACTGCTTCTCCCCCCGTTAAAACAAAAGTGGCCCATTTAAGCATGCTTTTGAAAGATCATGGATGGCACAAATGACATAATAATGTATCCTGTATTTGGTCATGTGAATGTGACAAATTCTTTCTTTCTTTATTTCTATACCACTCAATATCTAAAAAAAAGATTCCTGAGCGGTGAACATAGGTATGAACAGTAAAAAGAAAGAAGATTTTAAAAAAGCAAATTAAAACTGTTCAATTTAAAATAAATGACCAGGAGGAAAAAAAAAAAGTGGCTAGTCAGTTGGGGAAGGCTTCTCGAAATAGAGCTGCTTTCCAGAGGTGCCAGAAGCAGCCTAGTATTGGCTCCTGACTGACCTCCAGGGGCAGGGAGTTCCACAGAGAAGGGACCCCTACACTAAAGGCTCTTCTCCTGGTGGATTCTAATTGGGCCTTAGGTCCATGTGGAACTACCAGAAGCATGCCCTCCAATGACTTCAGGATCGGGCAGGTTGGTAAGGGAGAAGGCGCTCTCTCAGGTATCCTGGTCCCAAGTTGTTTAGGGCTTTGTACATGAGGGCAAGAACCTTAAACGTGAACAGGTAGCCAATAGGCTGCCAGTGTCATTCCCTCAGCAAAGGAGTTGTACTGTATTGTATGTGTATTGTCCAAGCATGTCCATTTCATGGAATCACGATGGCCTGCGTTAAAGTGTCCATTCAGTGACAAATCTGGGTTAGCTTCACATGCAAATATGTGAACTTGCTCCAAGTTTCTCCGGCTTGCTTGTAAACTTTTACATCTCAAAGTTCAATTTCCACAAGTAGCAATATTGCCTGTGATTGAAATCGATAATGTAATAATGTTACTTAGCTTTCCCGACGTGCTCAAATTCCTTCACAAACAATTTATGCCAAATTATGTTTTCAATAGGGGTGTGCACGGACCCCCCGGATTGGATCGGGACCCGGATCGGGACCTCCAATTTTGTCATGGATTGGTTCGGACAAAATCGGAGGCCCCCCGGACCGGATCGAGTCCGATCCCGATCCAAAAATCATAAATTTTTGGATCAGCCGCCATTTTTTCCCCCATAGACAATGCAATGCAAGTCTATGAGGAAAAAATGGAGGCAGGTGGGTGAGGGGGGGCCTAACTCCCTCCCCCCCGGGGCCGTCTGATGTGGACGGCCCCGGCAGGTAAGCCCCCTCCCCCGCGCTCCCTACCACCCTGGGGCCGTCCGCTTCCATCCGCGGGCGCCCGCGGGCGCCCGCAGATAGAAGCGGACAGCTCCGGGGGGGGTAAGCCCCCTTCCCCGCCACTGCTTACCTTTTAGGGCCGTTCGCTCCCGTCCAGCGCTGGCGGCTACCGCCAGCCGGCTTTGCGGCTTGCTCTAGAGTAGGGCGCCGGGTGATCACCCGGCGCGCCACCCTGGAGCAGGCCGCGGAGCCCGCTGGTAGTAGCTGCCGGCGCCGGACAGGAGCGGACGGGCCAGAAAGGTAAGGGCCCCCCTCCTCCCCTCTGCGCGCCCCCTGCTTACCTTCCCGGCCCGTCCGCTCCCGTCCGGCGCCGGCGGCTTCTACCAGTGGGCTCCACGGCCTGCTCTAGAGTAGCGCGCCGGGTGATGACATCACCCGGCGCGCCACCCTGGAGCAGGCCGTGGAGCCCGCTGGTAGTAGCCGCCGGCGCCGGACGGGAGCGGACGGGCTGGAAAGGTAAGCGCCCCCCTCCTCCCCCCCCGCTGTCCACTTTCATCGGCGGACGCCCGCTGGCGCCCACCAATGGAAGCGGCCGTGGGCACCAGTGGGCGCCCGCCGATCCGCCGAACCGGTTCGGAGCCTTTTCGGATCGGTTCGGACTGGATCGGCCGATCCAGCTGTTGGATCGGCCGATCCAGCTGTTGGATCGGAAATCGGATAATTTATCCGATTTCCCACTGGACCGGACTCGGATCGTGGATTGGGCCCGATCCAGTGCACATCCCTAGTTTTCAATGCTAAGAATATTTCCGTCCTGGCCACTCTCAGATTTTCAGATGCTGCTGGGATCGCTTTTGTAGTTTTACCACCTGCTTTGGCTGACCGTGGAATTTCACCCAGCAAGACTAATTATGATGTACACTCCCATTTAGGTGACAATTACGCGCCCTAGCATGTACGATTTTGATAAATGGATACCATTGCTGAAATAATGGCATGTCATAGGAGATCCAGAAAACAGAACACACACACCACAAAACCTTGTGTATCAGTATTTATTTCCCTAGCAACAATGCAGAAGAGAACACTCTGCTTAACATAGGTATGTGTGTTTATAGGCTCAAAACCGAAATCAGGAGGTGGGGAATGACGGGAGGAATGCTAGTAATAATGCCAATATCATCATTCTCAGAGCATGAATTATGGGTGGAAATATGGGGTGGCCCTATTTTCCCAAGAAGAAGGAGAAGGAGAAGGAGAAGACAGACACAGAGAGAGACACTCAGGCCCTTTCCACATCAGGCAAAACGCCAGGGATGGACCCCGGTTGCTCCCTGTGAGTCTGCATGGCACACAGGGAGTACCAGGTGTGGGGAGCATGGGATTTTTCCTGGTTCCCTAGAACCAGATAAAACCTGAATTTTTCTGCAGTCCTGGAAAGTTCCTGGGACAGCAGAAGATGTAGCTGCCCACCCCGGTGTTGCCGCACTTACGCTTGAGTAAGCACAGCAGCACAGATGGCCACGGAGCCACACCACGTGGCTCCATGGCCATCAGGTGAGGGGGAACCAAAACTGCCATCCCCAGGATGGCGGGTAAAGGGGAGATGGATCGCACATGGTTTTTTTGTTTTGTTTTTACTTACTTTGTTCGCTGGAGCGCTCGTGCCCTTTTCTCTGTGAAAAAAACAATTGTGGGTGCACCAGTGATGTGAATTGATGATGACAAACGCGGAGGTGGCTACTTCTGGTCCTCTACACCCTGTGGTGTAGAAAGGGCCTCAGAGAGAGAGAGAGAGAGAGAGAGAGAGAGAGAGAGAGAGAGAGAGAGAGAGAGAATGATATGACTAAAGGAAAGTAGACATAGCTTCTGTCCATCCACCTTCACTCATAATGTGAATTCCTATGTGAAGTGCCCTTTTCAGACTAATGCGTTGTTAGGATCTCAGCTATGCATTGTGGATTGCTTTAAAAGGGGATTTTTTTCCAACTTCCTGGAGGAGAAGGCTATCAATGGCTGTTAGTCCTGATGGCTCTATGCTACCTCCAGGATCAGAGGCAGTGTATCTATGTACACCAGTTGCTGGGGAACATGAGCAGGAGGGGGCTATTATGCTCACCTCCTGTTTGTGGGTTTCTCACAGGCATATAGTTGGAAACTGTGTGAACGGAATGCTGGACTAGATGGACCTTCAGCAAAGGTGTGCGCAGCACATTTCATTAGGGTGTGCACCCTGGGATTTTTTTGAAGGCAAACACTTATTGAATACTTAATCATAAAGGACATTATTTGTATTCTTTTATTTATTAAATACTGGAGACACTGATGCCCTGCTCTGCCTTCAGCTTGTCTAACTACAGGAGAGTTGTTGCATTTGGGGGTGGGGCGGTGGGGGGGAGAGATGCTCCTCAAGCCCCAGCATTGGTGGGGCATATCATCTGTCCGTTTTTGGAAACTTCTTCTCAATCAAGTTATAAGAAGGCTTTGGGGCATGTCGCTTTTAGAACTTGAAATGCATTTTAAATGTACAGGATTTGTGAAGGAATTAGGGGTGAACAAAACAGCCTCTTTCTAGCCTGTGTCACTTCTGCAGCTGTTTACCAAGTCGTCCTTCCACCCCATTTCTACAAAGCAATGTGTGAGAATTTCATGGTCATTAATTTACGATCAGAACCCGTTCCATTCATAACCTTGAATGCCAACATGAGTGCATTTTCATGCTTAGGGGAGCAATGCTATGTCCCATAACAGTGTTTGGGGTGGGGGACATCGGATTTTTCAGTTTTCTTGCTCCGAGCTCATAGACCACACTCTGAACTTGGAGCCAGGAAACTGTGCTCCCTGCTCCCTCGCAGCCAGCGTGGAGTGAACTGGGGCAGCTGCTTCCCCATGCTCATAAAACTGAGCATGGAGAGGGCAAAAAGTAGGGTGACCCTATGGAAAGGAGGACTGGGCTCCTGTATCTTTAACAGTTGTATAGAAGGGAATTTCAGCAGGTATCATTTGTAGGCATGCAGCACCTGGTGAAATTCCCTCTTCATCACAACAGTTCAAGCTGCAGGAGCCCTGCCCTCTTTTGTATCTAGTCACTCTAGTATATCTCTTGCAGCTTTCACTGTTGTGATGAAGAGGGAATTTCACCAGGTGCTGCATGCCTACAAATGACACCTGCTGAAATTCCCTTCTATACAACTGTTAAAGATACAGAAGCCCAGTCCTCCTTTCCATAGGGTCATCATTCCTGGTGGTGAGAAGGGGAGGAGACTGCAGAAGCTGCTTTAGACAGCTTCCTATGTGATGTGTGGCCTCCCTCCTCCTGCTCCAAAGCTCCCTGTCCAGCAACAATTACAGAGTGGACAGAGCACAGAGGAGAGGATCCCCTCCAGCCTCCATCTGCCCTGCATTGGAGGACTCAATCAGAATGAACTTTGAGATGGAATTCAGAGAACTTCAGTGAGGTTCAGTTTTTCTGATTTGCATATATGTGTGTGTGTGTGTGTGTGTGTATGTATGTGTGTGTGTGTGTTTCCCAAGCTTTTTACTCCAAGGAACCCAAGGTGGCTCTCCATCACTGGACAGTGGGGAATATTTCAGAACTGTAAAAGCAGGAAGCTAACTTAAATTCCAATCTGCGAATTAGTCCAGGAGGTGCCAATAAGGTCAACTCATGGTCTAAATTTCACAAAGATTAAATTCCAGAAACATGCCTAGTAAGAACCACAGAGCTTGGTCATTTCACAATAAATTAATAGGCTGTAATTGTATCCTTTGGACTGGCCTATCATTCTCCCTCAGATTATTTCTAAGTAGCAGGTATTCCTGAAGCAGCTCTGTAGTCTGGGGGAGAAGTAGCATCATGGCTTAATGCCTTCATTTTCCAGGCACATTTTCATAATTTCTTCACCCTATTGTCCCACAAGGAGCTGTATTTACCACTTGACAGGCACTTTGGGATAATGGCTGCTGTCAAAATGTCCTCCCGGCAAGGAAAAGTTATCTCCATGATGCTTCGAATGATAATGGAAAGTAGGGAGATGGTGGAAGGGAGAGGAGAAGTCAGACCAATTCATATTAAAGGAAGAGCGGGTGAAGCTTTCTTGGATGCTGAATCGGGGAATGGCTAGCTTTTTGTTAGAGATCTCGGGAGAAAATGTTGACTTGTGATTCACTCAGAATAACAGCTGTTGAGATATTTTGATATGAATTCCATCCTTGCTTTCTAGAATGATATGGCTGAACTACATGAGCAGCAGAATTCCATGGTACAACGAATCTTGCTGGATCATACAGTGTTGGACAGCAGAGCAGAGACTACATGTTGGATGGACAGATATATGGACAAATGGGGGGGTGTTTGTGGGATTGGGGTGTGTATGTGAATGGGTGTAAGCATATGTATGTGTATGCTTTGGCCCTCCCCACTTTGGCTTTGCCCCCTGTCCCCATCCTATGTGTCCTGACAGGTATGTCCTGAGGCAATGGTGCCCTTGGGCCAAAATTATTTCCACATCCCAGGTATATATGAGGACATATTCAGTTCCAATTTGTAGTGTGAAGGAGAAGCTACGCCACATCATTCTCTTCACTGTGGAGAAACTACATTGAGTTGGAAGGTCTTCTCTTGCATGCCGCACTGCATTGGATGACAGACTGTCCAGTGCATCTCAGTCAGGAGCCTATACCAGCCTTCCCCCAATGTAGTACCCTCCAAATGTTTTGGCGTAGAACTCCCATTATCCTTGGCCATTTGGCTAATGGAAGTTGTATGACAAAATACCTGGGGAGCGCCAGGTTGGGGAAGGCTGGTCTAGGTATTACCATAAAGGGATGTCCATTGTTTGAAAATCAGGCCCTTTTTGGGTCCAATGGATTCCTGCTGCCTGCTCAGTTTGGCTTACATTCACGACCTGAGCACACCAAAAAAAAAAAAAGTTAGAGAGAGAATAGTTTAAGGATGCTATAAACAAATTTATTGGAGTAAAGCCTGACGCGTTTCGGCCTCATGCTTTTTATTAGGCCTTCTTCAAGGGATTGTAACAAACTCTGCAGAAATTAGTTACAACAGATCGTCTTGTACTATAAAGACGGGCAACTAATAAAAAGTTAGAGGTAGAAATTAGGGGTGTGCACGGACCCCCCGGATCGGATCGGGACCCGGATCGGGACCTCCAATTTTGTCCCGGACCGGTTCGGACAAAATCGGAGGCCCCCCGGACCGGATCGAGTCCGATCCCGACCCAAAAATCGTACATTTTTGGATCGGATGCCATTATTTTCCCCATAGACTTGCATTGCAATGCAAGTCTATGAGGAAAAAATGGCGGCAGGTGGGTAAGGGGGGGCCTAACTCCCTCCCCCCCCGGGGCCGTCCGCTGTGGACGGCCCCGGCAGGTAAGCCCCCTCCCCCGCGCTCCCTACCCCCCCTGGGGCCGCCCGCTTCCATCCGCTGGCGCCCGCGGGCGCCAGCGGATAGAAGCGGCCGGCTACGGGGGGGGGGTAAGCCCCCTTCCCCGCCACTGCTTACCTTCTCGGCCCGTCCGCTCCCGTCCGGCGCCGGCGGCTACTACCAGCGGGCTCCGCGGCCTACTCTCGAGTAGCGCGCCGGGTGATGACATCACCCGGCGCGCCACCCTGGAGCAGGCCGCGGAGCCTGCTGGTAGTAGTAGGCGCCGGCGCCGGACGGGAGCCGCCGGGCCGGGCAGGTAAGGGCCCCCCTCCCCCCTCCGCGCGCCCCCTCCTCCCCTCCACGCACCCCCTCCTTACCTTCCCGGCCCGGCGGCTCCCGTCCGGCGCAGGCGCCTACTACTTCCAGCAGGCTCCGCGGCCTGCTCTAGAGTAGCGCGCCGGGTGATGACATCACCCGGCGCGCCACCCTAGAGCAGGCCGCGGAGCCTGCTGGGAGTAGTAGGCGCCGGCGCCGGACGGGAGCCGCCGGGCTGGGCAGGTAAGGGCCCCCCTCCCCCCTCCCCCCTCCGCGCGCCCCCTCCTCCCCTCCACGCACCCCCTCCTTACCTTCCCGGCCCGGTGGCTCCCGTCCGGCGCCGGCGCCTACTACTTCCAGCAGGCTCCGCGGCCTGCTCTAGAGTAGCGCGCCGGGTGATGACATCACCCGGCGCGCCACCCTAGAGCAGGCCGCGGAGCCTGCTGGGAGTAGTAGGCGCCGGCGCCGGACGGGAGCCGCCGGGCCGGGCAGGTAAGGGCCCCCCTCCCCCCTCCCCCCTCCGCACGCCCCCTCCTCCCCTCCACGCACCCCCTCCTTACCTTCCCTGCCCGGCGGCTCCCGGCCGGCGCTGGCGCCTACTACTTCCAGCAGGCTCCGCGGCCTGCTCTAGAGTAGCGCGCCGGGTGATGACATCACCCGGCGCGCCACCCTAGAGCAGGCCGTGGAGCCTGCTGGGAGTAGTAGGCGCCGGCGCCGGACGGGAGCCGCCGGGCTGGGAAGGTAAGGGCCCCCCTCCCCCCTCCGCGCGCCCCCTCCTCCCCTCCACGCACCCCCTCCTTACCTTCCCGGCCCGGCGGCTCCCGGCCGGCGCCGGCGCCTACTACTACCAGCAGGCTCCGCGGCCTGCTCTAGAGTAGCGCGCCGGGTGATGACATCACCCGGCGCGCCACCCTAGAGCAGGCCGCGGAGCCTGCTAGTAGTAGTAGGCGCCGGCGCCGGACGGGAGCCACCGGGCTGAGAAGGTAAGTGCCCCCCTCCTCCCCCCCCCTGTCCACTTTCATCGGCGGGCGCCTGCTGGCGCCCGCCAATGGAAGCGGCGGTGGGCGCCAGTGGGCGCCCGCCGATCCGCCGATCCGCCGAACCGGTTCGGAGCTTTTTCGGACCGGTTCGGATTGGATCGGCCGATCCAGCTGCGGGATCGGAAATCGGATAATTTATCCGATTTCCCACTGGACCGGACTCGGATCGTGGATCGGGTCCGATCCAGTGCACATCCCTAGTAGAAATGCATCAGGCTTTTCTCCAATAAATTCATTTATAGCATCCTGAGACTATTCTCTCTTTTTGTGTTCATCTTGGACGTTCACCCGCCTTGCACCATTCATGACCTGAGCCACAGTTTTCCCCAAAAACCTGGGCACTTTTTCTGTTGTTGTTTTACTCCCCCAAAAATTATGCAAATTGCAACTGCAGTTTGTGAAATTTGCGCAAATTTCAACCCCAATTTGCACAAATTGGGGTTGCAATTTGAGCAAATTACATAAATTGCAGCCACGATTAAGAGCTGCAAATCCACGAGCTGGCCCAACTTGATGCAAGTCCAGGGGGCCAAGCCGATGAAAGCTCGGTGAACTCCTCTGATATCCCTAAGTGCCAGATGGAACTAGCAAAGCAAGTATTTCCAACTAACTGGGACAAGCAACTCAAGTCAAAAACTATCCAGACTCATCTTCTTCCCAGGCTAGCTCCTAAATGATTTCTTTTCTTTTCTAACCCCATGTTTCAGGATCAGAGGTGAGCCTGAGGAAGGTCATTCATGATGTCCAGGACTTTCATCCATGAACCCCAAGCAACAGATTGATCCATTGCAACCCCAAGCAACAGAGTGATCCCACACTCCATTTGTCTGCCTTTATCAAGCTTTGGGAAGAGGGCAGGCCCTCACTTGAGGCCCTGTGGGCCAGATGAGCTAGCCTGATGGCCTTATTTGGCTGATGGATTGGAGGTTCCCCATCCAAGCTTTTGGATAAGCCATGAATGGGTGTTTGGTTGTGCCCCCCCCCATACACACAAAGTCTGAATGCTGACATCATGTGGACTACTCCTAAAGTAGCTAGCGCTCCCTGATGGTCTCCCTCCCTCTTCCTTTCTCTCTCACACAGTAGATCTTGCAAGCCTGCCTGAATTCTGCCTGCCCCTGAGTTAAAAAAAAAACTTAGCATATCCAATCTCTTCTTCAACATTTGAGTTTTGATGCTTTCTTTCAGCTTACAAGCATGGCTGATCTTTTTCCAGACAGTCTTCCTGATTTGCCTGCCCGCATATGTCTCCTTTCTCTTTTTATGTTTTCCCAGCTGAAGCCTATTCTACATATCCTCGTGTGGTGGTTTGAAATGTTGATCCAAGTTACAGGCAGTCTGCACGAGGAAAAGAAATTGCTCCAAGCAGAAATAGCGTAAGGCACAGAGCCAGTTTGTGAAGGTGAATTTGTCCCTGGAGGCAACAATGAAATTGGCGGATTTGGAGCAAACGTAAAGGAAAATCAAAAGGTTCTATCTGCATTCCAATGATGTGTTCTCTACAAACCAGGTCATGAACCTCCTTTTTGGTGTAAGACTGTCTCCTATTGGTAGGGTAACCCTATGAAAAGGAGGACAGGACTCCTGTATCTTTAACAGTTGAATTGAAAAGGGAATTTCGGCAGGTGTCATTTGTATGCATGCAGCACCTGGTGAAATTCCCACTTCATCACAACTGTTAAAGCTGCAGGAGCCCTGCCCTCTTGACCAGATATAAAAGACAACAGGGCTCCTGCAGCTTTAACTATTGTGATGAAGAGGAAATTTCAACAGGTACTGCATGCATACAAATGACACTTGCTGAAATCCCCTTTGCTATACAACCGTTAAAGATACAGGAGCCCTGTCCTTTTTTTCATAGGGTCACCCTATCTATTGGTATATTGAGTGTTAACCATAAACTTTCATCCCTTATCCTTTAATGCACTAGCAAAATTCTCATTATTATGATGAGCCAGGGAGGGTATGATGGTATTGCTGGGATCCTGCGACCAATGCAATGCATTTCTCAATGTTCTATGCACAGAGATATATTGCCCAAACACTGAGTAGGATGTTGCACGTAGTGGTTCAGAGGGATAGGTGAGCTCACGGAGCTTTCATCAGCTCGCTCCACCCTTCTGGACTTTGGTTCATTTCCCCGTGACTTGACCTGACTTGATCTGCATCGAGTTGCTCAACTCGTGGATTTTCCATGTTTTTTTTTTAAAAAAAATGCAAATAGAAATTTGTAAGTCATGGCCCCAGTTTATGTCATTTGTTCACATTCCAGTCCTAATTTGTGTAATTTTTGGAAAATATGTCCAAAAATTGCACAAATTATGCAAATTATGGCTGCAATGTGTGCAAATTTCTATTCATGAAAAGTTTTAAAAAATGACAAAATTCCCATATTTTGGGGAAAATCCACAACTCAGCTGACAAATGCAAGCCAAGCTGGTGTTGCTACAGAAATCCAGCAAGCCCTAAAAAGGGGTGGATTTCCCAGCGATAGACATCACTTAGGGTGACCAGTTAAAATCCAGGTCAGGGCTCATGTAACTTTAACAGTTGTCGAGAAAAGGTAATTTCAGCCAGTGTCATTTGTATGCAATTGTATCTGGTCACCCTAACTTACATGGAGTTTCTAGCAGTAGAGACCAGGCCACAACCTTATGCCCTCTAAATGGTGTCCTCCATTGACCACGTTGGCTGGAAATGATGGTAGTTGGTGTCCAACATATCCGGAGGGGAACAGTTCAGGGATGGCTGGGCTAGAGTCCGTCAACAGGGTGAAATTCAAGAAATGGTCTATATGTTTGGATGTGGTGGGTTATATAAATCCTGGACTTGACAATTCTCCTGCTTGTGTGAGCAGAACACATTGCTTCACCATTAAGCAGGTCCCTGCTGCCACTTTTTCACGTTTGCAGTTAAGTCAGTACACTCATGTCATTGCTCATACCGCTGATGAATCCTGAGCGATATTTATCCACTTGTTTGTATATTGATAATGACCTTGGTGAATTGCAATTGATCATCCACATCGGCCTTCAATAGCGGAGAGACTTGTCTGCTATGAAGATGGATGACTATTTGTGCTGTACACACTCTAGTGGCAGCCTCCCAGAAGGCTATGGGGTTTTTTAAAAAATGTAAATAGAAAAGACAACAAAGAGGCAGGAGTTGAGGGCGGCAACGCAGGGGTGGGAGTAGGCCATGCCAGCGCAACACTACTGAGAGAAACAATGATGGCAAACTGCGTCAGGCCAAGTTTAGGCCTCAACCTTTGTCAGGGCTAAACAACCTCACATTGCCAGTGGGGCTAACACAACTGAATCTTCTGCATACAAACTGTTGTCCCGCCAGACAGAAAAAAACTCGATATCAGGTAGGAAGGTTCTAGTGTGGCCTTTTCTATGGTCACCATATGCCCTTTAAAACAACAGCAACAGCAACAGCAACAGCAGCAACAACAGAGCAAGCCTTTATTTGAAGATAGGGATGGCAAGGGTGTCCATTTTGGGCTTAAAACCCAGCAAGAAATTGCTGGCTCGGCCACCTAGATGCTGCCCTCCCCCAGATCCCTGAGCTTGGTTTTCCACCACCCAGCAACCCATCATGCCTTTGTTCCTTGAAAGGAGAGCATGAGGGGGTGACAGGTGGTGGCAACAGGAGGCCTGTGTCCGCCTCCAAGCCCTCGCTCTCTCCTTGCAAGGAGTATGTGAGGGCTTGGCAGCTTGCGATGGGAATTCCTGCTGCACCCACGGGCCACGCCCTCCTGCTCTCCTTCCTTGCAAGTAGGCTGACCATATGAAAAGGAGGACAGGGCTCCTGTAACTTTAACAGTTGCAGAGAAAAGGGAATTTCAGCCAGTGTCATTTGTATGCAATTAGTTCCTGGTGAGATTCCCTCTTCATCACAATGGTTAAAGTTGCAGGGGCCCTGCCTTCTTTTGTATATGGTCACTCTAGTATAGTGTCTGCAACTTTAACTGTTGCAGACACTATACTAGAGTGCCCGAAAATACATGGACAGCAGACCGAGGTAGGCAGAGAGGTTGCCTGGTCAGTCTTTCCCACTATGGTGAGATGTACTGAATTTCTAATTAGATTATAACAATGTCTAAAGTTGCATCTCTACATATAAATTGGGATATGGACAATTTATGCAAAGTGGTGTCCCCTTTTGTCCTCTTTTTTGGCATTTCACAAGTGGCCTCCCTAGCCTTTAGCTTGACATACTGGCTTCCTGTAGGTAGGGACATTTTCCATGGGGGATGCATTCCATCATGCAAACCCTCACCAGCAAGCTGGTGTGACAGCTCCAACACAGATTTATCATCTCAGTGAAAACTGTGATGTAAACTGAAAACTGATTCCCATGATCAGCCGAAAAGGGTGTGTATGGATCCAAAAGACACCACAAAGTCCACAGTGGATGAGGAAATGATTTAATTGCACCAAATGATGACTCAAGACCTGTTTGGGTGGCAGGGAGAGGGGTATAGAATGTCCAAAGAGGGCTCAAGAGGGATGTATAGAATCATAGAATAGTAGAGTTGGAAGGGGCCTATAAGGCCATAGAGTCCAACCCCCTGCTCAATCCACCTTAAAGCATACCTGACAGATAGTCCAGCTACCTCTTGAATGCCTCTAGTGTGGGAGAGTCCACGACTGCCCTAGATAATTGGTTACATTGTCGTACTGCTCTAACAATCAGGAAGTTTTTCCTGATGTCCAGCCAGAATCTGGCTTCCTGTAACTTGAGCCCATTATTCTGCGTCCTGCACTCTGGGATGATCGAGAAGAGATCCTGGCCCTCCTCTGTGTGACAACCTTTCAAGTATTGAAGAGGGCTATCGTGTCTCCCCTCAAGTCCTGTGGCAACTGTTCAGTTGCCACAGAACTTACTGAAGCCTACTACACCCATCCACAGTTTCAGGCAAGACCTGTTTCATTCCAAGTCCAATATGTTTAACAGAACATGCAAATTCAGTACAAATGCCAATTGGGGCAGAATTCAGAGGCCCACCAAGCCAACAGGAAACTGGACTGAATTTGGGAACCATCCCGGCACACAAAGTACGTTGCATTGTTGGTCTCATGATTGGTTTCCCGTGTGATCACCAGCAAGGCATTTACCCTCTGCTGATTATTTTCCAGTCAGTCGCAGAATGAGGAAAATAATCTCTTGCCTTACCTTGAGGTACATTATAAGGTTCACCGGTTCAGTTCTTAATGACTGCAAAGTACACTCAGATCTTTACAAGAAAGTGCTGGATATGATTATAGCACCATAGTATTAGTCATTTTCTCAGCGAACCTTTGCCTCTGGATGGGTTTAATTTTAAAAAATAAATCAGAGCCCACATTAATTTCTCATTGCATGTGGCAAAACATTCGTGTAGGAAAGATTTGTTCACTGAGGCATTCGTGCCTATCAATCTTCTCATTGATATAGTACTTTTGGGGCACATCGTATTTTATAATCCTTTATCACATTCATTCCCACAACTCTGTGGTGTAGCTCATTATTTTCCCCATTTGCACAAAATAAAGAATGGAGGCTGAGAGAGAGGGTGACCTTGATCTGCCACAAATCCACAATTTCTCTGGTGGAACGAAATCCAAGGACATGCACAGTCTACGTGGCGACAATGCAGTCCAGGTAGCCATTGCTTCAACTAACTCTCCATTGAGTGATATCGTAGTGATACATCTAAGGCTCTATTTGTACTTAATGTGTCAGTTCTATGAACATATAGCTGCCTTTTATTGAGTCAGACCATCGGTCCATCCACCATACCTGGGGACCAGATTTGTCCACTCTGACTGTCACAAGTCTCAACCAGGGTCCTTTCCAGTTTTACTACTTGGGAGCTTTGGAGAAACTATGGCCCTGTTCAGAAGACACCTTAAACCACAGTGATTAAGACTTCTTTGTTAACAAAAAAGCCTTAACCACCATGGTTTAAGGTGTCTTCTGAACAGGGCCAATGAGTTAAACCTAGGAATTTCAATGTGCAATATATGTGATTTAGTACTGAGCTATGGTCTTCTCCCTATCAACCTACATCTTAGGATCTGATTCTATGTAAAACACCATTGGGACTTGTTCCAAAAGTAGGGGTGGGCGAACTCCCCCATGGGAGCCTCAGCGGGCGCTCAGCCCATTACCACTGCCGTCTGCCTGCACGAGGTCCGTAGACTGCTCAGCCTCTGCCCACTCCTTCATGCCAAAATTGTACAATTTCCAGAGCCTCCATAAATTGTACACTTCCCCCACAGCATCCATGGCAGTCCTCAAGGCCCCATATATGCAAGGATCAAGGTGCAAATGCGGCTGCTATTGACTCGGGGGGGGGGTGTAATTCCACAATTTTTGGTACTAAGGGGTGGGTGGCTGCTGAACACTGTGCGGACCTCATGGGCTCTCGAACAGAGTCAGCACTCGCACCAGGAGCACCCAACTGGGGAAGGTCTGGCAGATTCCCAGACCCAGTCAGACCCTTGGGACAACCCCAACACGGTAGCCAGATGCAATAGAGTGAGGCTAGATTGAAGGTAGGCTGATGTACACCAGTGGACCACTGGCCAAATCCTCATGGACCACCTAGCACTTGCTGGCTGCTGGAGTTCTTACAAAGAATTCCAGACCAGAATGACCTCAGCTGATTCTGCAAGGCACTCTTGTCATCCTTAAGCAAGAGTATACAATCTAGATCATTTATGCCAGTGGTACATTATGCCTTAACTGTTCGGAGACCCTGAATATGCACTCTCGCTTTACAAATTTAATGCATGTTGATTGGCCAAGAAAATCCTAACAATGGAGGGCATGCAAGACTGAAGACAGCCCACCCCTGCAATAAAGGGGCAGGGCTCCTATACCTTTGATTTTAGTGGGTGTGCCTTGTCAGAGCATAGTGCAGCCTTCCCCAGATGTGTTGGAGTACATCTGACACTCTGCCCCGCCAACATGCCCAATGGCATAGTGTCATGGAGATAAGAAAAGCTGGATATGAGGGATCCCACATTTTTTTCCTCTTTCTTTTCCCCAGCGACCCTAGGGACAGACCCTGGGGACAGCTTGCAACACATGACATGCAGGGTCTAATTTAAAATGTCTGCAAACCTCTACTCCCCCGCTTCATCTTGGGATGAAGACATGCAGACACTGCGACTTCACTCTCCTCATTTCTTTTTCCTCCCCACCCGCCCCACCTGTATTTTGTAACATCTTGCCTGATTAGGAGATCTGGGGACCTTGAACACTTGTACACGTTTTGTAGGACATGTGTCTGGTTTACATTGCAAGCTTTGTGGGAGGCAGGAAAAAAGTGCCCATTTACCAAACTGGCATTGTACATATTTATTGAAAGGAATGGTGTGTGTGTGCTGGGGGGGGGGGGGGAATTGCCAACAAGAAAAAAAAAAGAGCATTCCAAATTTTGTCATTAGTTCTTCAGTTTTTTAAAAATGAAAGGAAAAAAAAACAGAGAAGGGCAGTTTCTTCAGACTAGAAGTGGGAAGTTGACTCTTAGGTCAACTTCTAGTATCCAAGGTGACATGAGCTCTGGGGTAATTTACACAGTGCTAATGTAAGGGGCCAATAGTATTGGCTGGCATAGCTGGTTTTCCAGGGAATCCTGTTTCGCCGGATAACACTATAGCCATTGCACCAGAGGTCCATTGCACCAGCACAATGTAATTTATGTTAGTGCCCCATCACACTGGGTTCTGCCCCTCATATACTAGGCAAGTGATGCCTTCCCTATTGTTAAGGGAGCCACTCACCAAGCTGGAGGTGATATCCTTGTTTCAGAGTTGGCCCACTGGTTGGCAAGCGTATTCCGATGGGATGTGCATTGCCAGTAGTCTGTGGCATTTCGATGGTGCATTGTTTATCTGCTTATCAGCTGCATCATACCGAGAAAACTGTCCTCTCCTCTCTTTGACAGCAAAGGATGAGATGACTGACGATCGCTTTGTATCTTTCAACACAACAAACCACAGTAGGGGTAGGTGGAAACAGAAGCCAACGAAGTTGTTTGGGCAAATTCATCCCTTCCTCCCAGGGCTTTGGAGTTTTGAAAGTTTTATGGCCCTGAAATATTCTAAATCGAGGGAGGCATTGCCTCAGTGAACTGAATTTATTTCCATGAGAACCCTTGTGAAGCCTAAATCTTTCCAGTTTTATCATTCACTCCCAGGGATTGCTGAGCTCAGCCACAGTTTGGATGTTAGCAACCACGGAATTTATGGTTAACTATCCTTTGTCGAAATGAAGCTAAGAGGGAGAGAGAAGGGGGAATGTGCAATTGAAATGAATTGTAGGAGGGGAGAGAGAAAGACAAAATGATGCAGTCTACAATGTATTGGGTGGTTTCATCTCACATTGTCAATTTTCATCTGATACCAGATCAGATTGTTCTTTGTGTTAATTTCATTTTGCACTTCTATTTTGCAGCCTATCATTCATATGCAACTGCCCAAGACTCTGCAAAGCAGCTTATACAATGTGGCATATAATCACTTAGATTAGGAATGCTCAATGAATTTGTTCTTTGTGGATTCAGAGACGAACTAGAGATTTATGACCATTTTTGTTTTGCCTGCAAAACATTAGAGGATGCCCCATTCAAAGCTCCAAGCGCTAGCCCAAGTATATGTCCGCAAAACATGCACAAATTGCCAAATACATGCTCATGTTCATCTCATTCCTGATTCCCAGTTCAATTTGCGTGAATTTCCTCTGTAGGCTGAATAAGCCCCACTTTAGTCTTTTTGCATAAATTCAATGAGATTTGCACAAATCTCCTGTTCAATCGGTGCTTGAATTGTGGAACTTCCCCATTTGTGCCGAGCAAGCAGTGATCGTAAAGGCGAACAGAAATTGGGCACAAAATGAGCAGTGAGACAACGTTCACAGAATCCTTGCGATCTTGAATATTTCTTGTTCACTCATCCCTAATACGAATTGACGTGATCTGCGCCTCCTCCTGATTAGTGTGCATTTGGCTTAAAGTTGCCAATTCTGCTTCCCACATGACATAGCCAGATGCTTCTGGATAGTACAAAAGCAGGACTTGAGGGCAATAGCCTTCCCAGACTCTTGCTCTCCTGACAACTGGGATCCAGAGATTTAGTGCCTCTGAACGTGGAGGTTTCCCTTAGCTACCACAGCTAACAGTCAATGATAGTCCTATGCTCCTCCATGAATTTGTCTAACTCCCTTCGAAACCCATCTAAACATGGAGGGGGGCACTTACACCTTGTGGTAATGATTGGTATTCATTAATCACATGTTTGAGGGAATATATACTTCCTCTGTCTTGAATCTACTGCCAATCCATTTGGGAGCTCTAGCGTTGCAGAAGACAAGAACATAAGAAGAGCCGTGCTGGATCAGACCAAGGGTCCATCTAGTCCAGTATTTTGTTCACACAGTGGTCAACCAGCTGCCCATGGGAAACCCACAAGCAGGACATGAGTGCAAGAACTCTCTCCTGCCCAAATACTCCAGCAACTGGTGTACATAGGCATACTGCTTGATATTGGAGGCAGTATATAGCCATCAGGGCTAGTGACCATTGATAGCCTTAGCCTCCATGAATTTGTCCAATCCCCTTTTAAAACCATCCAAAGGGGTGGTCATCACTAAAGAAAGATACACATGCATGATTTTATAACCCAAACATGTAAGCCTTCCTTTAGGCCAGATCTACACCAAGCAGAATATGACATTTAGAAAACATTTTGAAAACTGTATAAGTAGTGTGTCCTGAGCCCCAACAGTTGTCACTACTGTTATAAACCATTTTCAAGCAGTAGTGGAGATCCTGAATAAGTTATAAAAAACAAACTGCAAACACTTTAACCTTTCCTTATATGCGAGGTGCGCCGACCCTGTGATCATATTTGTTTATCCTTTGCTGTATCTTTTCCAGCTCTACAATATCGACTTTCGAGATGCTGGGATTCAGACAGTATTCAAAATAGCTGCAGAATACATGTAGATACAGGAATGGGCACAGGAAATCGCATCTGGGCAGTTGCTGCCGTTACGAATAAGTCTACCAGCAAAAAGCTGGATCTGTTCATTTTCTCTCCCTGCCCCACCATGAGTTTTAATCAGGAATGTGTTTACCTGGTATGTATTATTAATGGAGAGGACGGGCAGACTACTGTCCAAAAACATGCAGATGTTAAATGGATCAGTGACATACCTTATTAAATTATACCCACCGGGCCAAGCGGATTAATCTTTAAGGCTGCAGCATGCAGCTCTCTCCCCAGTATGTGCATGACCCTTTAGAAACCCTTCCTGGTAGAGTTCATGTTTGTACCATTGATCTCACCTAACTATTCACTAATTGGGTAAGGCACGCTGTATGTGTTTAGCCTCTCTCTCTCTCATAACCTCTGAAATACAACTACAGGAATTCAATTACTGCGAAAACTCCTGGGTTGGTGTCGCAGAATTTTATTCTCAGTAATGTTTGCCCATCTGGATAGAAAGAAGACCAGACAATACCAGACTGTTCTCCCAATTACTGACTGGGATGTGTGCGGGGGGGGGGGGGGAGAAACCAATGTATGCATATTAATAAATCTTTTCTTACACTGCTACAGAGACCCTCAATAAAGTTAATTGAATTCTAATCTGAAGCTCCCTTGGAGGAGTTAGAGTAGGGTGACCATATGTAGGGTGACCAACTGTCAGGATTTTCCCGGATTTGTCCTGGTTTTTGTTCTTATATGGGTGTCGGGGGATTTTCTGTAATTTTCTATAATGTCCTGGAATGATACACTTCCCTCTTTAAGACTTTCAGTGTGACAGAGGGGAATGATGCACTTTCTGGAGGCCCCTATTGGAGCAGGGGGGGCAGGAATGACATGCTTTCCTCTCCTCCTCTCCAATTGGGGCTGTTAAGGCCCCGATTGGAGTGGAGGAGGGAAAAGCATGCTTTCTGGGGACTTTGGAAAACATGTCATTCACAACGGCCATGCTAACGGCAGCTGCCAATAGCGTGGCGGGGTAAATGACGTGCTTTCCGGAGGCCCTGTAAAGCACACTCTCCCTGCCCACACTGGGTGTCCTCTTTTTTGGTTTCTCGAATGTGGTCACCCTAACCATATGGAAAGGAGGAGAGGGCTCCTGTGTCTTTAACAGTTGTATAGCAGGTGCCATTTGTATGCATGCAGCACCTGGTGAAATTCCCTCTTCACCACAACAGTTAAAGCTGCAGGAGCCTTGCCCTCTTTTGGATAGTATAGCTAGAGTGACCATATACAAAAAAGGGCAAGGCTTCTGCAGCTTCAACTGTTGTGACGAAGAGGGAATTTCACCAGGTGCTGCATGCATACAAATGACATCTGCTATACAACTGTTAAAGACACAGGAGCTCTGTCCTCCTTTCCATAAGGTCACCCTAAGTTAGAGACATATTCTCAGCACACTTCTTTTGCATCAGGGATGTTGAACGTGAAGGCCAAATCCTAGTTTGGAGAAGCAATTGGGGGCCACATTCCATTGGTGGGTGGGCAAAAGGGGGCAGGCAAAAGCAGAAGGAAACTCCGTGTTGAGCATTATAAGAAAAGGAATTGAGAATCAAACTGCCAATATCATACTGCCTTTATACAAATCTATGGTGCCGCCACACTTAGAATACTGTACAGTTCTGGTCACCAGACCTAAAAAACAGATATTACACAGCTGGAAAAAGTGCAGAAAAGGGCAACTAAAATGATTAAGGGACTGGAACATCTATGAGAGAAAGTTAAGGGAAAAAGAGGCTAAGGGGAGACCTGATAGAGGTGTACAACATTATGCATGATGTGAAGAATGTGGATAGACACACATTTTTCTCCCCTCCCATAATGCTATAACCAGGGGTTGTCCCGTGAAGCTGATTGGTGGGAGATTCAGGACAAACAAAAGGAAGTATTTCTTCACACAGCACAGAGTTAAATTATGGAATTCAGTACCACAAGATGTAGTGATGGCCACCAATTTGGATAGCTTTAAAAGGGGGTTGGATAAATTCCTGGAGGAGAGGGCTATCCATGGCTACTAGCCCTGATGGTTATGTGCTCCTTCCAGTATCTGAGGCAGTAAGCCTGTGTGCCCCAGTTGCTGGGGAACATGAATGGGAGGGTGCTGTTGCACCATGCCCTGCTTTGTTGGTCTTTGGTCGACATCTTGTTGGCCATGTATGAACAGAATGCTGGACTTGATGGAACCTCGGTCCGAACCAGCATGGCACTTCTTATATTCTTAAAATGACCAGAAGTAAAATGTAAGATCAATATAAGATAAAAAGAGCACAATAATATTTACAAGAATCACAACAGAAATAGTACCTAGCCCCTATTGAGAGCCCATGGCATATGAAGAGAGGACAATATAGAAAATGTATGATGGTATTTTTATTTTAAAAGACAATTTTGCCTTCATATAAACAGGCTGCACAGCACAAAGCACTGTACAACTAGGAAGATATGTTCCATTTATGTCAAAGGGACCTCCCCCCCTCCTAAATGCACTGTAGTCTTGATCCAAATAGGATCCTCCACACTCAGCATTTACACATGTTGTAGTTTTTGTACTTAAGACAACTTGTTCTGAGTAGACATGCATAGGATTGAATTGAAAATCAAGCAGCAGCAATGATCAAATGAATAAAAGAACACACACACACACACAGTAAACAAGCAAGGAAGTTGTTAATTGTAGAATGCACAATTGTTTTGAAAAAGAAATGCTGCAGGCCCATCCCCCACCCCCAGGTTCCAATTTCGAAAAGGTTGCAATCTTCTACACACTGACTTGGGAGTAAGACCCAATGCACTCAATGGAACTTCCTGGCTTAGTTCGGACGACACAATAATCAATGGGGGGGCAATCATCAGTTGTGTTGCTTATTGTGTCATGTTGAGGGTAACCCAGGACACACACACAACTGACAGTACATTATTTGGGGCACTTAAACAATGGAGAAAAACAACAGGCTTGCATGTTGTTCATCCCAAACTCCGTTGTTTAAAGTGTCGTGTGGAGGGAACCCCCCTCTGTCCGTGTACTATTCCATTTGGTCATGGAGTTCGCCGGCCAAGCAGCCAAAAAACCCCTGACTGCTCCGATATATCCGGCAGAACTTGCGGTGCATGCTGGGATACGGCCGGAGGACTGAGGGAGGTGGGAGGGAGGAGACGCAGCAGCCCAGAAGGATGTCGGGACTTTCAGCCGTGCGACGGGGGGAGGGGCAACATGTCGTGTGGAGAGCACCGACGAGGTGAGTGTGTTATTAACTCCTCTGTTGCCTAAAGTGTCATCCGAACACCCCCCCTCAGTAGACACACAAAGAATTGAATTGAAAATCTAGCAGCAGAGTAAAAGAACACGGAGACACACACACACACATAGAGCCAACAAGTTGTAAATTGTAGGGTTATTATTCTGCTGAAAAGAAAAGGAAATCTTTACCCCCTCCACCCCCAAGGCTCCAATTTTTAAAATGCTGCAATCATCTGCATGGTTACCTGGGAGTAAGACCCATTGCATTAAATGGAGCTTACTTTTGAGTAGACTGCTAACACTACTAAGGGAATCCACACACACACACAAAGCAAGCAAGGAAGTTTTTAATTGTAGGAGTATTGTTGTACTGGAAATAATAGGAAATCTTTACTTCCAGGATTCCTCCTCCACCTACCCCAGTTTCCAAGTTTAAAAATGCTGCAATTGTCTACATGCTTACCTGGGAGTAAGACCCATTGCATTCAACGGAACTTAATTCTCAGTAGACTGCCAGCACTGTTAAGGGAATCCAGGAGGCAGGCAGGCACTCCCCTTGGCCTCTCAAAGTTCTAATCCAGTTGGAGAGGAGGGAGGGAGATAGAGAGATGCTACTCCACATGCAATCACTTACATGGAGCTCCATTTGTAGAGATGTGAAGGCCCGGAAAAAAACCCAGAAAAATTCAGGGAAAAACAGTTTCCCCTCCCCCTTTTTTTTTTTAAAAAAAATTCATTTTTTTCCAAAAAAACCCAGGAAAAAAACCAAAAATTTTCAGGAAAAAAGGAAAAAAGTGGGTTTTTTTCCTGAATTTTTCCAGACCTTCACATCTCTATCCATTCGTTACTATGGTAGCTTATAAATCGAATTTAAAACTAAAGGGAATTTTAAGAAAAGAACACCTATTCTATCAACTCTAAGTTAAAAGGAAGAGGATGTCATTAGAATTTTAATTATTTAACCTGTCAATTTGTAAGGGGACCTCAACAAAAACTATCGCCAGCCTAGTCTCAATAACCAAAGTGAGTCTGAGAGGTTCCCCGCCCCTTTTTTCTAATTTAAACTGCCCTCCTTCCCTCAATCTTTCACCATTCTTCTTGAAATTTTCAGGTTATGTAAAACCAACATTTCTTTCTGGCATGTGTAAATTTCAGGAAGATTGGTGAAACATTTTTGATTTTATGAATGTTAGAATGACCACCCCTCCAATTACACCTTTAACATGGTGGAATGTTTTTTTTTAACCTAACCTTAACAAGAGACTCACAACGGTGAGAGTCTCTCTCTCTCCCCACACACACTAACTGACCTTTAATGATTTTAGCATTGCAGTAGAAAAAGCCAGGCCCCATCCTGCCTGTGTAAGTTTAAAAGGTAGAGGAGCATGTTTTCTAACTCAATGTAAGAACTGAGTTTTTGTTTTGTTTTTAATTTACTCTTTCCCCATCTGTTTGGCTTTTCCCTCTTAGCCTTTTTTCACCCACAAGAGAAAGAAGCTTCTCTCTTCCTCCAAATTAGTTCTCCTAATAGCTACTGCTTTAACCCTTGAGATCCACATGAGATGTGTTGTGAAAAGCAGAACCCTTTGATCACTTCCTGTATTCATATATTTTTTTAAAAATGCTGTTGCTGCTATTTTCTGAAAGCAGGGCTGAAAGCATCAATTGCAGTAATTAACTGATTAATGGCTTTGAATGCCAATTAAAAACAGAGGTCTGATTATTTGGATCTGGCCATCTGGAAGAGCTCTCTGCATGATGTTACTAGAATCCACTCGGTAATTCCTGTTGTGATTCTTTCCCTCACTGGTGCCAAAAGGATTAGTCTAAAGGGGGGGGGGGAAGAAAGACGGTCCCATTCATTTGCAAAGAGGAAGGATTTAAAACCCTTCAATGATTTCCGCAAGGATGGCAACATGTTTGGAGGTTCATGATTAGAGTCACCACATAGGGGACTTAATGTAGCAACAGTCCACACAGGGATAGTTCACTTTTATATAAAGCTTAAGAGTATTCAAGGAACTTCACGTAAGGCCTTAATAAGAGCCATGCTGAATCACAGAAAGGTCCATCCAATGCAGCATCAGTTCTCAACAGCAGCCAATAAGACTACTGTAGGAAGTCAATGAACAGGTAGATTGGGCCTCGTGAACATTTGGGGGCTACAGAGACAAAGTAATAAGGTCAGGACTAGAGGCCTGGGGTGTTTTTGTTGGGAGGCAGTATCCCTGAGAAAAGTAGTTTCATTTCCCAGTTAAGTTTCAGTTCCTGAGCTAAGCATTTTTTTTCAAGACTGCAACTGCTTTGTTTTGGGAAAAGGGGATATAGAGAGTGAGAGAGTCATAGAGAAGAGAGGGATGACCAAAGCATGCAGAAGGAGTAGGAAGAAGCAGCCTGGAAAAGTCTAAATGCAGCTAGGGTAAAGACACTTGCATTTCTGCAATTTATTTAATGTCTTTTGTATCACTCAGCTCTGTTGAGAAAATACCTTTCATTGTTACTTGCTTGTTTTAATTTGCTAGTTCACTGTTTCATTAAGCCAAGTGTCTGGAGCATTACTCACCCCATGTCTACAGCTTAAAATTCTCAAGGAGGCAAAAGATCCTTACGGTGTGGCTCTGGGAGTACAGGTCATAGGTGGAACCCTGATAGTCCTACTTTACAGATGGCAGCCTTCTGTTTGAAGGACTGTCTAGTCCAAACCGGGTTTGGAGATAAAGAAGTATAAGAAAGGAGAGGAAGTGCTATGAAGTCACCCATCAACAGTAGCCATAGCGTTGGGTGAACTTTTCAGTTCCAGTTCCATTCTGTTCCTCCTTTTAAAATGAAATCATTAAAAGAAATACCTGTGCATGTGCACAGGTAAAATACCTCATTTTATACTCCAAATTGTGGAATCTATTATTATTATTATTATTATTATTATTATCATCATCATCATCATCATCATCGTTATTGAGAAAGAAATATTCAAGGGCTACCTTGCCTTGAAGAGAAGAGAGATTTAAAAACAATTCTGTGTCAGTTCACCGTGCAAATCCATAGATCACACACCCAATTAAAAAACCAAACACCCTGGTCTGAAAGTTCACATAACTCAAAAAAAGATGGTCCACAGTAGAATTCCAATGTCAGATTCATATTCAAGGCCTCGATTGAGTTTTGGAGTGAGCACCAGGGTTCTCTATCATTACAGAGATAGGAGGAATTCGTTTTCAGTTCACTTTTGTTCAGGATCTACCCAGTTTGCACCTTCTGGATTGAACACAAGTCCAAACATTTCCAAGCTTGTAATGTGATTCGGGACACACCACCCCCAGCGTGTGCACATTTGAAAAATGCACATAAAATGTGTACTTTTGAAAAACATGCATAATACATTTTCATTAAAAGAAGAGCGTGGACCTCTCAAAGATATCCACAGTTGATGTGTATATATGGAAAAAAATATTCATGAAAGTACACATAGTTTTTCATGTAAAAAATTAATAAAGCTCATATGGATTGAAGTCAGAACCGGCTTCAAGTTGGAATTTGGAGTACTTTTGCAGGCTCAGTTTTTCCTGATTTCTGCTTCTCTACCACTCACTCTTCTTTGCAAACAAGAACAAACATGCTAAGGTTCTAATGTGATTTGTGGCGATTGTCTTTTCTGTACAGCACAAAAGACTTCATGTTAATAAAGCCCTGTTGGAAATGAGCATTCATACCAAACAGCAAAGAATCAATAGGCCCGTGGGACAGTTTCCTGAGAAACGTCAAGGGACTGCTTGTTTTACATTAAAATTTCATGCGCTGGCAACGGCATTGTGGCAGCACGGAACACCAATTTATGCTTCATGTAACACTTGCTTCTCATCTGCCTCTGCTACTGTAACATTTCCACAGCCTCTAAAACAGCACATAATGCCACCAATCGGAACTGTCAGAGATTAAAATTTAAACGCCACTTGGTGCATGGCTAAAAGAACTCATCTTTTAAACTATACAAGAATGTTAGTATTTAAGGAATTTATATCCTGCCTTTACATCACACTGTTGACCAAGGCAGAAGCATCCGACCGGGGGGGGGGGGGAATATACCTACATATCCCTTGAGTTATTCACTTTCAATCTCTTGGAGATTACTCCTTGGCAGAATATTTTAGGGATACTAGAAACCTCAGAACTCAGTAGAAGCTGAGTCCAAAGTTTGGATGAGGTTTGGGTTCATTCACATGGGAGCATGGGTTTCTGAACTCAACTTGCTGATATTACCAATCAAGTGTTGCACAAAATGGTGGCTGTAAATTGGCATCTACATTGTACTCCTTCTGGTACCAGGTGAAGATCTTTTTTATTTTATTTCCCCATAAGTCTTTTAGCCCTCCTGTGCTAAATCTCTATTTTAAATCTGTATTTTAAATTTCTGCATTGATGCTCAGTTTTATTCTGGTTGTACTTTCATATTGTGGTTTTAATCTTCCATAGTTTATATTTCACACTGTACCTTATAGTTTTGATTTTTGTGAACTGCTCAGACAGCAACAAGGAAAGGTAATTAATGAATAAATACAGGGGCATCTCTGCAACATTAGAGGTGTAAAAGGGGCCTTTACAACTTTAACGTTGCAGAGTTGGCCCTGTATGGCCACCATTTTGCGCAGCATTTGATATGCGCAACTTCTGGCGTCCCAGTCTTCCGTGAAAATGCCAGCTCGCAGGGAGGAGTGGGTGGCTGCAGGGAGTTCCCAGACTGCTTGCCAAGCCCTTCAGGGCTCGCATGGCCCGATGAGTGGGGGCAGGCAGCCGTGGTGACTGGGCGAACGCTTGGCGGGTGTGGGTGAGTCCAGCCATCCATACAATTGCACATACATTTGTGGAAATGTGTCCAAGCTCCCCTCCCACGTGAAATTCCATGTGGAAAAAAAAGAACCACAAAGCTCACAATTCAGAACAAGTTTGAGGTAGAAATTAGAGTACTCTGACGAGCTCAAGTTTGGGTGATTCATTCATCCCTAACCATGAGCAAACCGGGAGTGAATTCTCACCAGACTGCAACCAAGAGCTAACTTGAGTCTTATCTACGCTACCGCTTTAAAATGGTTTATAACAGTTTTAAAGCAGTTAATAACAATTATTAACCAATTTAAAACTGTTATAAACCATTTTAAAGCAGTAGTGTAGATTAGGCTGACCAGATAAAATCCAGGTCAGGGCTCATGTAACTTTAACAGTTGTAGAGAACAGGGAATTTCAGCCAGTGTCATTTGTATGCAATTAGTTCCTGGTGAAATTCCCTCTTCATCACAACAGTTAAAGGTGCAGGCACTATACTAGAGTGACCATATGCAAAAGAAGGCAGGGCCCCTGCAACTTTAACTGTTGTGATGAAGAGGGAATTTCACCAGGAACTAATTGCATACAAATGACACTGGCTGAAATTCCCTTTTCTCTACAACTGTTAAAGTTACATGAGCCCTGACCTGGATTTTATCTGGTCACCCTAGTGTAGATAGGCATTTGGTCACTTCTAAGATAAGCTTCTAAGATAAGATAAGATAAGTTACTTTTAAAAGCTGCTACAAGTGGTCCCTAATTGGGTACCTTTCAAAGGAACTCATCCTGTCTGCTCTTCATTTCCTTGATAGAATGGCAGTTACTAATTGCCTCTGCACTTCCACTCTCATTAGCTAGCCAAACAAACTCTGTGAGTTGTCATTAATAGGGGCCCTTAATTAGACTCAATGTGCTGCAAAGCAACTGCTGTCCAACACAAAGGCCTCCTCTTCAAGTTGGTGGGATGTGACAGACATACAGATGTATTTGGCTTGTTCTCAACCTGCTACAATTCTAACTTCACAGTGTAGTAATTTGGTCAAGTAACAGTTTTCATTAGTATATCTCCTGGTTGCACATCCTCCTTCACAAGGGGGGGGGGGAGCATTGCTTTGATATAGCAGGTTTGTTTCTCAGAAAGTTTTTGTTAATGACTACGCCTGTGGATAGTAAGGAAGGTTGGATTTCTTTCTTTTGTTCCGTTACCATTCCATGCTCAGGGGGTTTATCCTGCATTTCACTTCTCTTGAATTCTGGTTTAACAGGGACAATTTTTGCAATTCTGGAACTGGAACATTTGCAGTTAAATGCAGCTTTTACCTCCTTCAAGTCATTTAATCCCACCAATACCACATTGCCAATGGGCATTGTTAAAGACTACAAGAAAACGCAAACAATCTTGATGGGATCATATGAAACCTGCTGAAATTCCCTTTTCTATGCAACTGTCTTCCTTTTCATATGGTCACCCTAGTGTTTTGTCAATGGGGACATTCACATCCATAAAATAGGAGTGGAGAGACATGACACAAGGATCTGCACAAGCCCAGTGGTCTGTGTAAGAAGCAGCCCCCCAAATCATCATCATCATCATCACAAGGAAAAACATATATATGCTAGTCACCATTTAAGACATTTTAAGGCTACAGAATCCTTGATGCAGCGTGAGGGTGGGTTTTCGCCAGTTTCTTTGCTGCTGGTGTGTGTGTGTGTGTTTTAAAATAATCCATCCCATTGAAATCAGTGGGAGGCATTTAACTACACTGATCTAGCTAATATCCTTGCCTGTATCGCTCTTCTGCCTTTTTTAAGAGTTCTTTTTTCCTTCTTCTTAGGCTACTGTAGATACATGCTAGTGATATTCCGGCACAATCTGTCTTGAAATTTGAATGAAATGCCAGCAGCAGGGCTGCTGCACCTTCATCTTCATTGTCAGCTAATTTTTACAGACAGAGAACAAGGTTCCTCATTTACGGCTTCTGACAACTCGAAGACATGAGGAAGAGTTGCCTGATGCCTGATTTCCGCACCAGTAGAGAGGAGGAAAGTTTGAATGATGTAACTCCAGTAGCTGCCAACATTTTAACTTCAATTAATGTCGTTAGAATGGATACACAAAATTGGTTGGAGGGGAGTGCATTTGATGGTATTTTGTAGCATCCTTTTGTAGTTAAAGGGTTTTGCTTCTTCCTGGAAGCACAGCTAGGGAGACCATATGGAAAGGAGGACAGTTGTAGCGAAAGGGGAATTTCAGCAGGTGTCATTTGTATGCATGCAGCACCTGGTGAATTTCCCTCTTTATCACAACAGTGAAAGCTGCAGGAACTCTGCCATCTTTTGTATCTGGGCACTCTAGTATAGTTCCTGCAGCTTTAACTGTGGTGATGAAGAGGGAATTTCCCCAGTTGCTGCATGCATACAGATGACACCTGCTAGAATTCCCTTTTCTATGTGACTGTTAAAGATACAGGAGCCTTGTCCTCCGTTCCCAATGGTCACCCTACACAGGACAGGAACAGAATATAGTCTTGATTTAATTTCCTGCCCTCTGGCAAGAAAATTCTCATGTCTGTCCCACCCCAATTCCCTTCCACTCACCCCTCACCGAACGACACAAGAAATAGCACATCCACAAGGAATGAGCAGAAACAAGCGAGGCTCCTCGTAATGCTAAAACTGTCTGCAGGCAAATCACAGATCGGTGAAATCCTAATAGGTGGCTTTAATAAGTGAGCCAGTTCATGCAGTGGAAAGCAAACATCTCACAAGTCCTTATGTCACTGTGATATTTTCCCCCTGTACAGAACCAGCAGACATACCTGTGTGATGTGCCCATTCAAACTAAGATGGGCTATGTAATGTAAATTGCTTTGTCGGGCTATCTGAATGGGAGAATAATTGAGCAGAAAGGGCAGAGGTCACAGTGCAACAAGATCACACCACTCCTAGGCTGACCAGATAAAATCCAGGCAGTTGTAGAGAAAAGGGAATTTCAGCCAGTGTCATTTGTATGCAATTAGTTCCTGGTGAAATACCCTCTTCATCACAACAGTTAAAGTTGTAGGCATTGTACTAGAGTGACCAGATACAAAAGAAGGCAGGGCCCCTGCAACTTTAACTGTTGCGATGAAGAGGGAGTTCCACCAGGAACTAATTGCATACAAATGACACTGGCTAAAATTCCCTTTGCTCTACAACTGTTAAAGTTACGTGAGCCCTGACCTGGATTTTATCTGGTCACCCTAACCACTCCTGATCTCCATGTGTGCATCAGAAGCTGATATCTGTATTATACAGTCTGTTCACAAGAAGGTATACTGGACATGTGGGGACAATGGAGAACATCCTATTGCACCTCCATCCGCTCAGTATCCCTGAATTTTGATACTAACGATGCTGAAGAATCATAGCTACCTCAAAGAGGGTTGATATCCCCATCAGGTTAAAATCCCCACTTAGCCATGAAGCTCGTTCGGAGACCTTGGGCCATTCTCTTTCTCTCTCCCCCCTCTTTCTTTCTTTCTTTCTCTCTCTCTCTTTCTCTCTCTCTCTCTCTCTCTCTCACGCACACACACACACACACACACACACTCAGTCTAACCTACCTCTCATGGAGAACTTTTGCCCATCACCTTGAAGAAGGCTATCAATGGCTACTAGTCCTGATTGTTTAGTGCCACCTCCAGTATCAGAGGCAGTAAGCCTATATACACCAGTTGCTGGGGATCATGGGTGGGAGGGTGCTGTTGCACTCATGTCTTGCTTGTGGGTCCCTGGTCGACAGCTGGTTGACCACTGTGTGAACAGAGTACTGGACTAGGTGGACCCTTGGCCTGATCCAGCAGGGCTCTTCTTATGTTCTTAGAAACATAATAATTAAGTAAATATCCATGAAAGTTGGACTTCCAGCTATTTTTGCTAAGCCCCATCCTCAATCATCTAAGTTGTGCTTAGTTCCCAACTCATCTAAATGTGTAGGACATCAACATGGAAGCGAAACTTCATACCAGTTTTTCACGTTGGGAGGATTTGCGCTATTTCATATATGTGCAATAGCATTCATGTGCGATTGCACAAATGCACTAATCGACATTAGTGTTAATGTAAATAAGCATAAGAATAGAATTCTGGTTTTTAAAAGAACCCACACGATTCCATCAGTAAATGGATGATGGAACCAAAGATTCCTGACAATCTCTGAAATGCAGACGGAATTGATTTTACAAAATCTGCACATACCTAAGAAGGACCCTTCCCCCTCAAAACCTGACTTTGCAAACCTTCCAGAGCAGGTTTACTGATTCTCAGGTCATTTCCTTTTCAGCTCCAGAAGGATCCTGCAGTTTTGGAAGCTTACCCAGATCAAGTGTAAGCTGACAACCCTTTTGAGAGTGTCAATCAGCTGTCCCTTTCAGCCGGCTCCAGAAAATTTCAAACGTATTATGTTTAATCCGTACACAGCCAGGTAATTTTCCTCCTCCATGGTTTGGACAGCTGACTTAAGGTCTGCAACCATGCTATTTGTATATCCCTTACTGTGATGTTCAGATTGAATGCCACAGGCTGATCCAACCTTTATGGTCATCTTTGAATGTCCTTTCACTTACAGCTATGGGATTTGAGAAATTCATTTCATTTTGTTTGTTTTCTAAATTAGATTTACCTAGTTTGCTCCTTCTGGACTACTCATTGTCACCTGGCGCTCTACTGAGAACTAGGCCGCGAAGCCTGTTTCTCAGTAGATTGGAACAGCGGATGGCAGCGGATGGAAGTGGGCGCCCCAGCAGGTAAGTGGGGCCCTCCCCCTCCCCCCCACTCGTGCTCCTTACCTGCTGCCTTCTCGCTGCCGTCCACTGCCGCCCACTGCTTCCATCCTACTGAGAAACAGGCCTTAAGGCCTGTTCCACAGTAGAGCAAGGGCGCACCGAATTTCTACTGTTTCTCAGTAGGACGGAAGCAGTGGGTGGCAGTAGAAGGCAGCGAGGAGGCAGCAGGTAAGGAGTGTGAGGGGGGAGGGGGGAGGAGGTCTGAGGTTCGATCCTCCAATCTTTTCTGTCCGGATTGGGTCCTTTCTGATCGGATCAGATGAGATTGGACAATCCAGCTGCGGGGGATCGGAATCGGATAATTTTATCCGATTTCGGCCGGATCGGGTCCGGATCGTGGATCGGACCCAATCCAGTGCACACCCCTAGTCTACACCAGCCATTTATCCTGGGCTTGTCTCTTGGTTGTCCCTGTGCATCCATATGATGCCCTGGGGATTCCAGGATCAACCAGGGACGACCTAGAGACGACCCCGTGATAACAGGAACCGGGGATATCCCAGTTTTCCCGTGGTCCTGGGACCATCCTGAGGACCGTGGGTGGTGTGGCTGCTACTCTTGAGCCATCCCTTCATCCCTGGAAATGGTGGGGCTCTTAAAACAGGCATGGAGCTTTGTGGGGGCAGTCCGTGCCCATTGGGGTTGGTGAGGAGAACAGTTCGAAGGCTATTAATGTATGTATTTTACTTACATGTGCTGGAGCACAACTGTGCAACCAGCTCCGTTCTTCGGGGGGGTAATGGTGCCCGCGACATCCCTCTTGCCTTCTGGGATGTCACGTGGTCGTCTAGATGCTGGGGGAGGATCGCAGAAGAAGGTAAGTTCACAATCCTCCCCTTCCCTCCCTCCACACCCTTAGGTATAGATGAGCCCTCAGATGACATCTGCACTAGGAACAGCATGGGCATCCAGCTGGGTCTGAAAACCCACTGAGAATTCTCCGGCTCATCCCCTCAGACCCCAGTCTATAGTTCCCTGCATTTTCTCAACTCAGGCCCTTTACGGATGCCACTTGTGCAACATTACTTTTGCAGAAATCCCTGAGCTGACATTTCTACACAACTGGCGGCTCACTATTGAAATGGGTGGCTGCCGGACCCACTCAGTGAGCAGGGTCTGGGAGGTCAGATGGGAGGAGTCCATCAGGTTCCACCCCTCTAGTGGATGCCCACAACTCCCCTGTGAGGAAAGCATCAGTTGGCTGCTCCCAACTGGACTCCCAGGGCCATCTTCCATCAACTTGCCTTGTAGGAAGAATCATGGTGATTTATTTATTTATTCATTCATTCATTCATTCATTCATTTTATTTACTGTTTTTATGTTTGTTTGTTTTTTTAAAATACATTAGCCTTGTTTACTGTAATGTTATTATTTGTAGATTACATGAGGATTTGTATCCTGAAAGGTTGTGCATATAAATCATTGTTATCAATCAACCAACCAATCAATCCATTGTCCCTGTGTGGTGCTTGCATGTGTGTTTGCAAAAGTATGCATAAAGACATGTGCATTGATGCATGAAGCTTCCAAACCACCTCCCAGCACTGGATGTGGTCTCCAGGACTCAGATGGTTCCTCTAGACCTTTGACCTTAGGTCACGGGGTCTAAAATAGTGCCTCGGATGATGTCCAGAAGAAGACCGTCTTTGCTTTTAAATAAATGTGTGTGGCAGTGGATGAAATGTTTAGCAAGACAGACAAAATGCAAAAGAAAATGACTCCAAAGCTGCAACCAAAATAAACAAATAAATAAATAAATAAATACCCTGTTCGTGTTTCCCTCTCATGACACACCATTTCAGGAGCGTTCCTAAGTAGCTGTCAAAAGCTTTCTTTGCCGAGAGAACTGAAAGGATCAAGGGACGGGCAAGGGACATCCCTTGGGACCACAGGTGTCAGAAGGATGGTGGAAAAGCGTGAAGGACAAAAAGAAAAGAATAGATTGGCTCATGGTGACAGGTAACCAGCACTTAGGCTGTCTGTAAAGTCAAGTTAAAAAGATAGAGGAGGTGCAAGTGATATAGGGAACAGATGGATGCTAGCATCATTATTTATCATATACACATGCATATATCAGCTCTCAGAGAAGGAGCTACTAAAAAGTGCAGCAAAATCCCAAGCACCTTCACACTTAAAAGAAAAGGGGTGGGGGGGGGAAGTGAGAGAGTCCTAGTTCGCATGGAGGTGGTAAAACTTCAGGACTATACCTCTTCAGAGTGTGGGTGGGGGCTCTCATAACTGAGCGCTCCTCCATAGAAATCACTTCTCTGCATGTAGAAAACTGACATGTCAGGGTGAAAGGACACTTTTCCATGATATGAGGCAGCCTTTCCCAACCTTGTGCCCTTCAGATGTGTTGGATTTAAGGATCAGCAAAACATCTCATGATTCCACCTCTCAGCTCATTCTGAGCCAAGGCCACATCAGATTGTGAGCTTCGCTTTTTCTTTCTTTCTTTTTTTCTTTCTTTTCTTTTCGCATAGGGGTATTTTCATGCATTTCCCCCCCCCCCTCAATGTAAGGATCAATTCGGCACATCTTTGAAATATACATATTCTTCTCTTATTTATTTATTTATTTTTCTAAAGGCATTTTGAAAAGTACACAATTTTCATACACATTTTCAAAGGGATGCATGTCGTTGAACACATTTTTTGGGGGGTCTGTGAATCACACTGTCAGCTTGGAAAAGTACGAATTCAGACCACAGATTGCATCTAACCTGCCAACTGGGGCAAACTGAGTAAATCCTGATCAAACACGAACAAAAATCAATTTCTCATACATCCCTAGTTGCAGTTCAACTAGGGATGTATGATAATTTATCCGATTTCCCACCGGACCGGACTCGGATCGTGGATCGGGTCCGATCCAGTGCACATCCCTAGTTGCAGTTCAACTAGGGATGTGCACTGGTTCGGACCCGATCCACGATCCGAGTCCGGTCCGGTGGGAAATCGGATAAATTATCCAATTTCCGATCCGACAGCTGGATCGGCCGATCCAATCCAAACCGGTCTGAAAAGGCTCCGAACCGGTTCGGCGGATCGGCGGATCGGCGGGCGCCCACTGGTGCCCGCCGCCGCTTCCATTGGCGGGCGCCAGCGGGCGCCCGCCGATGAAAGTGGACAGTGGGGGGGGAGGAGGGGGGCGCTTACCTTTCCGGCCCGTCCGCTCCTGTCCAGCGCCGGCGGCTACTACCAGCGGGCTCCGCGGCCTGCTCCAGGGTGGCGCGCTAGGTGATGTCATCACCCGGCGCGCTACTCTAGAGCAGGCCGCGGAGCCCGCTGGTAGTAGCCGCCGGCGCCGGACGGGAGCGGACGGGCCGGGAAGGTAAGCAGGGGGCGCGCGGAGGGGAGGAGGGGGCACACGGAGGGGAGGAGGGGGGCCCTTACCTTCCCGGCCCGTCCGCTCCCGTCCGGCGCTGGCGGCTACTACCAGCGGGCTCCGCGGCCTACTCCAGGGTGGCGTGCCGGGTGATGTCATCACCCGGCGCGCTACTCTAGAGCAGGCCGCGGAGCCGCTGGTAGTAGCCACCGGCGCCGGACAGGAGCGGACGGGCCGGGAAGGTAAGCAGGGGGAGCGCGGAGGGGAGGAGGGGGGCCCTTACCTTTCTGGCCCATCCGCTCCTGTCCGGCGCCGGCGGCTACTACCAGCAGGCTCCGCGGCCTGCTCCAGGGTGGCGTGCCGGGTGATGTCATCACCCGGCGCGCTACTCTAGAGCTAGCTGCAAAGCCGGCTGGCGGTAGCCGCCGGCGCCGGACGGGAGCGAACGGCCCTAACAGGTAAGCAGTGGCGGGGAAGGGGGCTTACCCCCCCCAGAGCCGTCCGCTTCTATCCGCGGGCGCCCGCGGGAGCCGCGGATGGAAGCGGACGGCCCCAGGGGGGGTAGGGAGCGCGGGAGAGGGGGCTTACCTGCCAGGGCCGTCCACAGCGGACGGCCCCGGGGGGGAGGGAGTTAGGCCCCCTCTCACCCACCCGCCGCCATTTTTTCCTCATAGACTTGCATTGCAATGCAAGTCTATGGGGAAAAAAATGGCGGCCGATCCAAAAATTTATGATTTTTGGATCGGGATCGGACTTGATCCGGTCCGGGGGGCCTCCGATTTTGTCCGAACCGATCCATGACAAAATTGGAGGTCCCGATCCGGGTCCCGATCCGATCCGGGGGGTCCGTGCACATCCCTAACTGCAACTCCTAATCCACCCAGCTGGTAGCGATCGATAGCCTCATCATCCATGAATTTGTCTTTCTGTTTGTTTTTTTTCCCTTTTAAAATCATCTAGGTTGGTCGCCGGCACTACAACCAGGAAACCACTTACCAATGTAAGCATTCAATGTGCCCCTTGTCACACTGAAACCACTTCCCAAATACGCTGGCTCATTCATTAGCTACCAAGCCATGTACAAGGTTATGGTATTATCCTATAAAGCCCTAAACAACTTGGAACCAGGATATCTAGCAGACCGCCTTCCCTTATATACACCCAGACAACAGTTACGATCTTCAGAGGAAGGCCTGCTCGTCATTCCAAGACAAACAGAATGTCATCACAAAGAACCTCAATGGTGGGCCTTCTCTGTAGTGGCACCCACCCTCTGGAAAACCTCCCTCATGCAGTTCAGGAGGCAAAAAATATAACATCTTTCAAACGCTTCCTGAAAACACATCTTTTTAGACAAGTTTTCCCTGGAGTATAATATTTTGTATGATATTTTTATATGATATTTTAAAAAATAATAATTAAAGTCTTAAATTGACCTTTGTATATTATGGTTTCAATGGTGAAGTGCCCAGAGAGCCTTGGCTGTTGGTCAGTATAAATATGTATTGAAATAAATAAATAAATAAAACATAAGAAGAGCCATGCTGGATCAGACCAACGGTCCATCTAGCCCAGCATCTTGTTCACACAGTGGCAACCAGCTGTCTACTAGGTACCTACAAGCCGGACACGGTGCAACAACACACTCCCACCCATGTTCCCCAGCAATTAGCGTATGCAGGCTCACTGCCTTGGATACTGAAGGTTGCACTTAGCCATCAGGACTAGTAGCCATTGATAACCTTCTCCTTCAGGAATTTATATTCATGGGTAGCACACCAATAGCACAGCCTCCTAAACCATTGATTGCCCGTTTGCTACTGCTAATGGTGAATAATCCAACAACCAGGACAACTGCATTTGAATAGGAAGGGGCACACATAGAACACCTACAGGCGCAGGTACCATATCAGCTATCAGCTGGCCCGAGTTGGGAGATCAAGAAAATGTGACTATCAATGCACATGTATAAGCTTTATGGCTGTGGAGTACATGGCCTGCCATTTCACACGCCACAGTTATTGAGGCCTGTTTCCAACTGTGAGTATGATAGTATAGTATAGGACAATTATGTCTTTCCATTACATCTTGCGCTCTTTTTGCTTTTCAATCAGTGCAGAAAAGCCTATTTCAGAAAGTGCATAGAGCAGTCAGAGAAAAGTCTGCAGTGATGTGTTATTGGGACAAGGAGAACTTCGCAGCCAGTAATCCTTAGTGTAAGGATAAGGGTGTTGCAAATAGAAAGAGTTTTCCTATTTCCATCTGTGAAATCCTAGAGGGTATTCACTCCACCAGGATTCAAAAAGAGGGAAATTGCATCTTTGCAGCAAATCGAAGTTGAAAGATGATTCAAGAAGACGAAGACGAAGAAGAAGACGAAGAAGAAGAAGAAGAAGAAGAAGAAGAAGAAGACAATGAAAGGTCCCCCCCCCTTAACAAGGTAGGGAGAGAAAAGTCTAACACAGCTTGGCTAAAAATTCCCTGAGGACTTACGATTGATTCCATAAACGTGATACTTATTTCCTTTAAATAGTTATACTACAGCTTTAATCAAGATTGAATCAAACGGCTAACAATAAATTACACAACAAAGTTCACACCTGAATTCACAGAGAACCACTTCTTAAAGGTGTGTGTGCGAAATAATCATTTTAAAAATGCCTTAAGCATCCAACATCAGGCCATGATTTAATGGGTGATATTTTTGCTTGGCCCTTTTTGGTTCCAGTTCAGCAGAAATACTTAAAGGGCTGTGCAAATGCTGAAATGCAGCATAGGCAAGAGAGTGCATTCAATATCCCTTAGCCAGCTTGCGTGCTGGTGTTTGCACCAAGACAACGCTATAAAATCTTGAAACCCAGGGTCAAACCATGCTCTTCAAATTCTGCATGCCAGAGCTCTGCAAGATTGGCTCATTCGCCTCAGTGTAAATGTACATGGCCAATTCGATTCGGGACTGTGTGGCCCCAGTAGGGGTGATTTTAGATGTTTTCATCCTGAACACAACTTAAATCCCCGCCTGGTTTTGTCCCAAAATTCCAACCCCTCATGGCAGGGGGTAAAAGAAGCAAAACCATCTCCATGGGGTGGGCGAATTCACCTGTGCTTGCCTTGGCAGGCTCCTGCCCCACTGCTGCAGCGGCACACCCTGGCTCGCCAAGCTGTGCAAGCCTCAGAAGGGGCTTGCAAGGCCCCAACGACCACTCAGCAGCTACCAGTTCACATGCCAAAATTGCGCATTTCCCCTTCCTGCATCAATGGCAGCTGCCACTGACGCAGGAAGGGGAAATGCAAGATTTCAGCGTGTGGGCAGGTGGTAAGCCGAATGCTTGCCAGGGCCTTGCAAGCATGAGGGGGGGGGGCTGCACTCATGTCGGGAGCATTTGACTGGGTCCAGAGGACGGACTGGGGGGAGGTCCAAAGGATGCTTGCTGCATCTCTAGGAATCAGTGCTCTGCTATGTGTGATCTGAAGAATATGTAGTTTTGCTCCCAGTACATGCTCTGCATATAATAGATGAAAAAAGATGTGGCCAGCATATATTATTACATTTTATATCAATGCAATATTACATTGTCATCCCACTCTTTTTTCCCAATTTGCTCTAGGCAATGTATTCTTCCCCAACAAATTTAGTCTCACAATATCTCTGAGAGGTAGTGACTGGCTTTAGGTTGCTGAGTCCGCTGAACCTGGGTCAACTCAATCCTATCCTGGCATGCTAACCACTTCACCGCACTGGCTCTGTATCCAGAGTTGCACAGACTCTGAACAATCAATCAATTCAGCAATCTATCAAAAATCTGCACTGAACAAATCCAAATTCAGGTGAAGCTGCGGAAATCCTGAACCAACATCTGAGATCAGTAATAGGCTGGAGGAAGGACAATAAACTGAAGCATAATCCGTCCAAGGTGGAGATGCTGTCAGTGGGTCATTCATCTGATCTGGGACTCTGGGATGTGGTAGCCGGCTATTTTTGGATGGGGCTTCACTCCACGTAAAATGCCAGGTTCATAGTTTGGGGTATCCCTCTTATGCCTTCCCATGAACAACTGGAATATGTGGCATGAGGCACCTTTTGTTAGCTGAGGATGATGAGACAATGGTGATCTCTCCTAGGGAGAGATGTCCAGGCCACAGTGATCCATGATTTGGTAGCATACTTTTTGGATTGTTGTATTCTACAATGTTAGGGATAGGCGAACTGACCCTTGCCTGCCTCCCGCACTGCTTGCCGGACCCCTGCTGGTTGGCCAACCCTGTTTCCCATGTACAGTGAGACACCGGATGGTCTGCAGGTGCCTGGTGTGTGGTGTCCTGCTGCTCCAGTGGCTGCGATTTTGTGCAAAATGGTGGCTAGGCCTTTTACATAAGTCACCATTTTGCACTAATGGTGGCTGTAAATAGGCCATGTGTGCAAAATTACAAGTGCAAATGGCCCTTTTGTGCAAATGGCCCTATTTACAACTGCCATTTGCACAGAATGGTGATATATGTAAAACCGCTTATCCGCCATTTCCTGTAAAATGGCAGTTCACAGGCAGGCACAAGAGTCTGTGGACTGGGGTCCAGGGAGCAGTTCAGGTGGAGACCTGCTTACTGAATTATATATTAAGCCACTGTGCTGTTTCCATTGTTTTATTAAGGTTCATTAGGTATTTGTTACCTGCCCTGAGTGCATGTGGGCAGAAGGGGTTCTCTTCAGACCATCAGCAGAATGCATGGAAGATTAGAGCAAGGCCAGAAGGCATAATCCCCCTCCCTCCTTCTCACATCCCTTTGTATATGGAACGCCATATACATTCCTTTGGTTGGTTGATATTCCTCACCATCAAGATGGGGAAGAAATTTGCTTGGTTTGCATGTTAATGCAAACCTACCTAATGTTGCACTTTTGAATGCATTTGCAAACCCAAGCTCAGTTATCCTTTGACAGTCACACATCTTGGAATATTGCAGTTCAGATCTCCAATCAAAACATGCATACAAAAATGCATATATTAGTGAAAATAATATTTGAAAAGGCATCATATTAGAGGAATTGCTTGCAAGAGATGTGTATATTAGGCAACATTGCCTACAAAATGCATGCATTTGGAGACATGTGTAAAAAAAGATGCATACAAATGTTCATCCCAAAGTGTTGACTTGTCTTTAAAAACAAATCTCTAAGTTTGGAATGAACTGGACTTCAGATTAGAGTTGTTGTTGTTTTATCAAAGTTCGGGTCAAATTGTACTTATGTTTGGAAAAATGAGAAACTAAGAGAAAAGGAAATTGACAGATTGGTATATGTGTTCCCCAGTTAAGAATTGGGTGCACCAGTCAGGTTAGATCTGGAGTCTGTAGTGATGCAAGCAAGAGGTACCCAGGGACCATGAGGAGCTGCCTTATTGATCTGACTAGTGCTGGTCCTCGATCCTGTCCCCTATTTTTGGGAACTTTCTCTCTCCTTGTGAAAGACACATTGTTTTTTCTGCCTCTTTCATGGGGGGGGGGGTGGATTCCCCAAGAGGTACAGCTTTGTTGACCAGGCAAGGACAATAACTAAGCTCTATGAGGCTTAACCAATGCAGTGGTTTCATCTTGTGTGCCAATAGCAAGGGCTGATGTATCATTTATCTATTCCCCTCCATGCTTGCAGGAGGATCTTGACCCTGAGCATGCAATGGCTTGGGTATTTCATAAAGTTAACTCCTGCCAGTTCACGGCTCCTATGCCAAGCACAAGAGTCATTAAATGAAACTAAAAGGGAGGAAGGAGACTTCCATGAAGCTCCATTATTCTTTAAAGATCCTGAGGGAGACAGGGAAGGCTCTCATGATTTCCCTAGCAACTGCTAGCAGCATCTTGTCAAGAAAGCTCACCTTACTCACAGTTGGAGAACTGTATAAGAAATATTCAATGCATATTGAAATATACAGACATATGGGCTTGAATATATGGCTGGACCAGCCGAGTGAAAAATCAGTGGCAAATTAGCTACTTCGGCAGTTTCCCCCTTTGGCAAAGAGTTAAGCAAACACGATTCACAGTGTGCGATCTTGTTCCATCATAAATTTACATAACTTCCTTGCATTTGCCATTGTTTCTTCTCTCGCCTTCTTTCTCGAGGCTTGTAGGAAAAAGGAAAGAAACAAGAATGAGCAAGAAAGGATTTCGTATTCTACTTGTGAATATGCCTCCAGCTCTAAGTAAGTAGGAGCCCTAGAGTTGCAAATCCCAGGAGATATTTAACAGAAGGAAAGCCATTTCTGCCAATCCTGTATTTGCCCATAGGCAAATGCAGGATGTGAGGGGAGAACCTGTTGACTTTATATCAACGTAGAGAAACCTCATCAAAAGCAGCCTGGCTGCAAATCCGTTTATAATTCAGTTATGAAGAGAATGATAACTCTTTAGTATCACTTATATGTAAATATTTTGGTAGAATAGAGGCTCTGCAAAGAGCTAGATTTTCCATGTTTATGTAGCAGGCACGGACAGAAGGATAGCAGCATATATTGAGCATGTATGTGTTCGATAATAGTGAAGCCCTTACTTCTAGCTAATGCCACCTTTAAAGCACCATCTTTCATAAAACAGTCATATCATAAAACAAAACAGAATTCTCTCTCTCTCTCTCTCTCTCTCTCTCTCTCACACACACACACACACACACACACTGTATACCACTTTGCAAATTAAGGATGGATGAATCAGCCTACGTTCATTCCCTGACAGTTTTCAATCTATTCCATTATAAATGCATTCAATCCCATTTCTGCATCCGTGAGTGATTTTTTAAAAAAGATATTCCTGAAAATGTGTACTTATTTTGTACACAATTTTCACTAACACACATTTTATATACATCTTTCCCTAACATATGCTTTTTTCCCGCTGCAACTTTCCCTAATGTACACATTTTCGTCTATGCCACTTTATCTAACATATGCATTTTTGTGTGCAATTTTTGAGCCAGGAACTGCATCACAAAATTCAGAGAATCCAAAAGATTGTTCTGATTTGCATCTTTGTTCAGAAACTTCGATTCTGGTCAGTTCACTTAAAAATGTAGATGAGATTACATTCTTTTCCATCCCTACTACAAATACAAAAGTGAAATCCTTGTAAAGATTCATAGCCCATGGGCATATATCTATTCCATACATAGATAGAAAACTGGTTTAATAGTCATCACTTCTCCCCAGAGAATCCTGGATCTATAGTCCTATGAACTAACCTAGGGACTTCTGAGTATTTTTAATAACTTCACTAGTCTACAATCCCTGGAATCCTTTGGAGGGGAAGCCATGGCAATTAAACTGGTACAAAAACCAATACATTTGTAGTAGTGATATGCCCCTTGTTTTGTTCGGAACAGCAAGTATTTGAAACCATTGTTTTCCACTGAAGGCAAAGATTTGTTACATTGGTCATTTGCTGGGGAGCCATCTGAACTATCCTAGCCCCAGATGTTTCTACCACCCCGTTCATATGAGCGTGATGACACTTAAGAAAAAATTGTTAATGGGAGAACAACAGCAAATTGGTTTGCCAAGATAATCAGAATTGCTAAGCTTGCCGTTGATGGAGGATCGACCAAAGTCCAGCAGAATTCAATGAAAGCGTAAGAGAGGCCTCAGTGCACTATATTCAATTTGATTTCTTTGTTGTCACAATCCTAATTGCTACTCTAAAATGCTGTCAACATTGCTGCAAAGTTTATGGCTGTTTCCCTTCTCCAAAATTCAAAGAACTGCACAAGGGCATCTAAATATAAATATGCTTCCAAAATATGTCTATCATTTTGAAACGGCAGGAAGGACGATCAGGAATGAAAGTGATAATTGTCACAACTGGGTTGATTGATTATCGATTACAATCACTCCTGATAACTCTGTGGCTCAATTCGGACGACACGATAGTCAATGGTGGGTTGACTAACCCTAACCCTCACGCTAACCCTAGGAATGGGTCTGTGAATGCCCTGCAGCTTGGCGAGTGGAGTCTTGGAGGGTGGATGTGGGGGAGTCCATCAGTCTCTCATGACATCACTTTTTTGTACAAAACTTTTGTAGAATGCAATGCTGAAAGCTCCCAATGTTAAGTACATGGTGCTGGAACATGAAGCATGAATTTTGTGGTGCATCCATTGGTACCTTCCTTAGTGGATTACTGCAATGTGCTCTATGTAGGGATGGCTGAATCTGCTGAGCACAATTTCATCCAGGTTCTCATTTTCTGCCACCAATCTCATTCCAACCCAGGTCCACATTGGACTGTGGGCCTCCCCCCACACACACACACACATACAGAAATGTGAGCATTTTCCATGCACATTTTTATAACTGTACACTTTTATTTGCATTCCTTTCTTAAATATACATATTTTTTTCTATTAGGAAAAGTGGTTTTGTGTGCATTTTTCAAATGTACACATTCTTTGGCACACATTTGTTAATGAGATACGTTCTGTTCCATGCTCAGTCCAGGAAGGTACAAATTCCATATTCTAACATAAAAATGTGAACCCGATGAATTTCTCACCCATCCCTTACCATAGCTGGGGTCATCCTTGAAGGCATTCTAGAATCTGCAATTAAACCAGAAAGGGGCAGTAAGAGTGATCTCTGTTGTTAACCGCACCACATGTATACAATTTATTCCTCAGCATTTGGCGCCCTTGAGAGATATACTTCCTATGTACATGCATGGAAGTTCACATCTAATAGCTGTTGTTGATAGAATGGCTAGAATTTGATAAATTTGTTTTAAAGCCCTGTGATCTAGTGGCTATTACCTAAAGTGGAACTAGTGGAGAGGAAAAAAAGAGTATTGGAATACTGGATGTTTGTCAAAATCAGACTTCATAAATGCAGTATGCATAAAATGTGTATTATTTGCAATGACCTGCAACTATTGTTAAGAACCTCTCCCACGGGTTTAGTTTTCTGCCTTCCAATGTCTTGAGATTTTGTAGAAATGAAATTGTAAGACAATATTATATATGGATGCTGATACTCAGGAATCCAAGATAGATTGAGACGCGAGACTCATGGATTTTTACTTAGTAATTAACAATTCCTTGTGCCAACATTTCAGTGCTGTTAACTGTACGATAAAATCATATTGCAATTAATAACAAAGATAATAGCAAATTTCCCCACAGGTTCCAGATAGGGAATCTGTCACAACACTCCATAAGAATACAGGAGATAATGGGAAAACTCTCATGACGAAAATGTGCAGGGAGGATTGTTGCAGACTAGCTACTTCTAGCTAGTTTGGAGAAATAAAACAGTGACCTATTTTATCCCCTGGGAAGAGACCATCAAGTCAATGGCAAAGATGATTTTTTTTAAAGCAGATGGTCAAAAACAAGAATTATATCCAGCAGACTACTGTGTATATGATACAATGAGAAAGGAAAATACAAGAAACAAAAACTTAGGCCAGGTCTACACCAAGCAGGATATAGCAGTATGAAAGCAATATGAAAGTGGTATGTAAAAGGTAGGAGCCATACTACTGCATTTACAACTGTTGGGGCCCATTTACACAAACCGTATACTGCTATATCCTGCTTGGTGTGGCTCCTGCTTTTTATATACTGTTTTCATACCACTATATCCTGCTTGGTGTAGATCTGACCATAATCTCCCTTGAAAGTGTTGGAGGAAGGGAAATGATTCTGCAGGGGAAGGGTGCCTTATACCAGATTATACCAGTATTTGTCCATCTAAACCAGTATTGTCTACTCCAGCATTCCTCAAACTGGTGTCCTCCAGATGTCTTGGACTACGATTCCAAATAGCGTAGACCATACTGCCTGGGGCTGATAGAGTTGAAGTCTAAAACATCTGGAGGCTATCAATTTGTGGAAGGCTGATCTATTCTGACAGACAACAGTTCTCTGAGGGTCTTAGGCAGATATCCTTTTTTTACCACCTATTACCTTATCCTTTAACTGAAGATGCACCAGGGACCTTCTGCATGCAAAGCTTATGTCTTACCAATTCACTATGGTCTCTCCTCAAAGAGTTGTTAAAAACCATCAGGTGTTTGATGAACCACATGGACTTCTGAAGGCACATTTGCATTCAAGCCAACTAGCTTCCTGATTCTTCATATGAATCAATGGGATGGAAAATTGGTTGGTAATCAGGAAAACCACTGTTGATGGAAAGGTACACCAGTGCCCCAGCTGAAGTAGGGTGACCATCTGAAAAGGAGGCCCAGGCTCCTGTATCTTTCACAGTTACATAGAAAAGGGAATTACAGCAGGTGTCACTTGTATGCATGCAGCACCTGATGAAATTCCCTTTTCATCACAACAGTTAAAGCTGCAGGAGCCCTGCCCTCTTTTGTAATCTGGTCATGCTAGGCAGGGCTCCTGCATCTTTAACTGTTGTGATGAAGAGGGAATTTCACCTGGTGCTGCATTCATACAAGTGACACCTGCTGAAATTCCCTTTTCTATGCAACTGTTAAATATATAGGAGCCCTATCCTCCTTTGTATATGGTCACCCTAAGCTAAAGTCTACTTTCAGAACCATGGCTTTGAATTCTGGGCTGTAGTGTCCAACAGGGAATGCCAAAAGCTGTCATCTGGACATGCTTTAAGATTAAATAACACAATTTGCTGACCTGAGATCAGGTGCATTGGATCATCCAGTCAATCGGTGACAAATATGGGAACGGCTCTGTATAGAAGCCAGCTGGATCCAATCCATCAGAGCACTTACTTGCCTACAGGAACTATAAAATTAAAAACATGAGGCTTACCACCTCAAGTGCCTAATAATGTGGAGTCAGTCTTTTGTTACTACATGAGATCATTGACTGACAGCAGTTCAAGCTGTCTGGGGGCTCTCCCCCCCACACTTTCCCCTGGCAGTTGCACTTCCCCCCAAATCATTTGCACATGTCTAATTAGCACCTGTCCTTCAAGCCCCCCTGGCAAAGTCCCTCCTGCTTTCTGTGAGCAAGACTCTTTGGGGTGGCCATCGGTTGCATTTGATGAATTGGGAGTATGTAATGAGATTCATTCATTCATGCTCTCCTTTTACTCTCACCCTCCATCTCTTGTCACTACTGATGTATTTTTCTGTTAGTCATTTGATCAGGGCTGCCCCCCCCCTCCAGATGTCAGTGGACTGCATCTCCTGTCAGCCCCACCCAGCATAGCCAATGGTTAGGGATCATTTACGTCGTGGAGATTTCTTTGATGTTCCACTCCTGATACAAGAACTCCATATTTGCTGTTGTGGCTATGCATCCTCTAAACTCAGGAGATCTAATCTGGAGAATATTATCATTTGAGACACACACACACACACCACACACAGCCCTGTTAACAGCAACATCCATCATACTAGACCAACTCTGGGACCCACTCAGTCCAGCAGAGTCCGCCAGGTCTACTGCCAACTTCAGTGTTGCCTCCATGTGCCTTGAAGGAGCCATGTGTCTTGATAGGACTGTAGATCAATGGTAGAGCACATGTTTTGCATGCAGAAATCCCAGGTTCAGTCCTTGATATCATAATCATAATCATAAATTTATTTCTTACCCGCCTCTCCCTCTGGATCGAGGTGGAGTACAACAACAAATACAACACACACACACACACACACACATATATATATATATGCATATAAAATGAATACATTATAAAAAGACATCTTAAAATTCAACTGGGAAGGCCTGCCGGAAGAGATCAGTCTTTACGGCTTTCTTAAAGTCAGAGAGACTATTAAGTTGGCGAATCTCTCCCGGCAGGCCATTCCACAGTCTAGGAGCGGCAGAAGAGAAGGTCCTCTGGGTAATGGTTGTCAGTCTAGTTTTGGCTGACTGAAGTAAATTCTTCCCAGAGGACCTGAGCATGCGGGGCAGATTGTACGGGAGAAGGCGATCCCGCAGGTAACTTGGACCCAAACCATGTAGGGCTTTAAAGGTAATGACTAGGGGTGTGCACGGACCCCCCGGATCGGATCGGGACCCGGATCGGGACCTCCAATTTTGTCCCGGACCGGTTCGGACAAAATCGGAGGCCCCCCGGACCGGATCGAGTCCGATCCCGACCCAAAAATCGTACATTTTTGGATCGGCCGCCATTTTTTTCCCCATAGACTTGCATTGCAATGCAAGTCTATGAGGAAAAAATGGCGGCGGGTGGGTAAGGGGGGGCCTAACTCCCTCCCCCCCCCCGGGGCCGTCCGCTGTGGACGGCCCCGGCAGGTAAACCCCCTCCCCCGCGCTCCCTACCCCCCCTGGGGCCGCCCGCTTCCATCCGCTGGCGCCCGCGGGCGCCAGCGGATAGAAGCGGACGGCTCCGGGGGGGGGTAAGCCCCCTTCCCCGCCACTGCTTACCTTCTCGGCCCGTCCGGCGCCGGCGGCTACTACCAGCGGGCTCCGCGGCCTACTCTCGAGTAGCGCGCCGGGTGATGACATCACCCGGCGCGCCACCCTGGAGCAGGCCGCGGAGCCTGCTGGTAGTAGTAGGCGCCGGCGCCGGACAGGAGCCGCCGGGCCGGGCAGGTAAGGGCCCCCCTCCCCCCTCCGCGCGCCCCCTCCTCCCCTCCACGCACCCCCTCCTTACCTTTCAGGCCCGGCGGCTCCCGTCCGGCGCCGGCGCCTACTACTTCCAGCAGGCTCCGCGGCCTGCTCTAGAGTAGCGCGCCGGGTGATGACATCACCCGGCGCGCCATCCTAGAGCAGGCCGCGGAGCCTGCTGGGAGTAGTAGGCGCCGGCGCCGGACGGGAGCCGCCGGGCCGGAAAGGTAAGGGCCCCCCTCCCCCCTCCCCCCGCCCCCTCCTCCCCTCCACGCACCCCCTCCTTACCTTTCCGGCCCGGCGGCTCCCGTCCGGCGCCGGCGCCTACTACTTCCAGCAGGCTCCGCGGCCTGCTCTAGAGTAGCGCGCCGGGTGATGACATCACCCGGCGCGCCATCCTAGAGCAGGCCGCGGAGCCTGCTGGGAGTAGTAGGCGCCGGCGCCGGACGGGAGCCGCCGGGCCGGAAAGGTAAGGGCCCCCCTCCCCCCTCCCCCCTCCCCCTCCTCCCCTCCACGCACCCCCTCCTTACCTTTCCGGCCCGGCGGCTCCCGTCCGGCGCCGGCGCCTACTACTTCCAGCAGGCTCCGCGGCCTGCTCTAGAGTAGCGCGCCGGGTGATGACATCACCCGGCGCGCCACCCTAGAGCAGGCCGCGGAGCCTGCTGGGAGTAGTAGGCGCCGGCGCCGGACGGGAGCCGCCGGGCCGGAAAGGTAAGGGCCCCCCTCCCCCCTCCGCGCGCCCCCTGCACTGTTGTAACTGCACTGTTGGCCATTACGCTAATGCACATTGAGAAGAAAAACCATGAAAAAAAATGGAAAAGGAAAAGCAACAGAGCTGGGTAGATTTCTGCAACTTAAGGGCGGGGGAGAGAGAGAGAGAGAGAGAGAGAGAGAGAGATGGCATTCCACATACAACTTTTTTCATTGCTGCCATAAATAACCGATTTTCGGATCATTATTTTGGGATATCTTCTACATATATAGATACTTTAACTGTGGCCTCATCTACACCAAGCAGGATATTGCACTACGAAAGTGGTATGAAAGCGGTATATCAAAGCCAGGATCCACACTATTGCTTTATAGAGGTATTGGAAGTGCACTGACAACTGTTGGGGCCCATTGACACATACCATATACTGCTTCCATACCACTATATCCTGCTTGGTGTGGCTCCTGCCTTTTATATACCACTTTCATAGAGCAATATCCTGCTTAGTGTAGATGAGGCCTGAGTGTGTAAAATCTGAGCCATGTTGTGAAACATCATTTTTTGTTTATGTGTATAAAAAACGACGCCTATATGTATTTTTAATTGCAAGCACACACACACACACACACAATTCATTTTGATTTGTATTTTAAAAATAATAATAATCATGCAATATTCTAGAAATACAATTCAGGAAAATCTGCAGATTCTTATATTATATTAATTGGTTCCGCTCCAGTAAACATATGCAGTAATGCAGAACCCTGAAATCTGGGGAGAAATCCAGCAGATAAAGATTCCATAAACAATTAAACCCCTTGCGGGTAACAGTATCAATGCAATGCAAATGATGAGTTGGGATATCTGCATTGTGAATACAATATATCTGGATGTTGATGTTGTTTTTTAATATGTCTGCACTCTGAATATACCAAAGGCACACATTCTTTTGCTTTAAAAATATTCCGGTGATTATCCACTTATAGTGACTGCCCCCTTCTACCTATGATAGTTGATAACTTTACTAGAGTTATTATAAGATACCAGCGGGAGGGACTGTAGCTCAGTGGTAGAGCACATGCGTTGCATGCAGAAAGTCCCAGAAAGTACAGAAAAGGGCAACTACAATGATCAAGGGGCTGGAGCATCTCCCCTATGCAGGAAGGTTACAACAGCTGGGATTGTTTAGCTTGGGGGCATGGGGAAAGAGGCTAATGGGAGACATGATAGAGGTGTACAAAATCTTCCATGGTTTGGAGAATGTGAATAGTGAGACATTTTTCTCCCTCTCCCGTAATACTAGAACCCGCAGTCATCCCATGAAGCTGATTGGTGGAAGTCCTTCTTAACAAGGTGCATAGTTGAACAATGGAATTTGCTACCACAAGATGTAGTGATGGCCACCAATTTGGATGGCTTTAAAAGGGGGTCATTCCCACCTTAGTCATTTCAAGATTTCATTAATGCAGCATACTTGATGTGGGTATACCCTCAGAAACTACAACTACTTTAAAGTAGGGTGACCATATGAAAGGAGCAAGGCTCCTGTATCTTTAACAGTTATGTAGAAAAGGGAATTTCATAGGGAAGTGCATGCCCCCCAGATTGGATCGGAACCGGGATCGGAACCGGAACCAAGGCTTCGGATCGGATCAGATCGGAGGCTTCCCAGTTCGGTTCGGCCCCGATTCCGATCCGAAAACCGGATGTCCGATTTTCGGATAGGAAGCCATTTTAGCTGTTTTCACCATAGCCTTACATTGGGGGAAAGAAAGCTTTCCCCAATGCAAGCCTACAGCGAAAACATGGGGGCAGATGAATGGGGGCCTAACTCCCCCGTCCCTCCCCCCACTTGCACTCCTTACCTGCCGGGGGGCTCACTGCCGTCCGCTGCTGTCCGCTGGTCCAATCTCCTGAGAAACAGGCTTCGCGGACTAGTTCTCAGTAGAGCGCCAGGTGATGACATCATCACCTGGCGCGCTACTGTGAGGCAGGCCGCAAAGCCTGTTTCTTAACAGATCCATGCACTGGAGGGAAGTGGCTGCCCTGGCAGATAAGTGGGGGGCCCCCTCCCACCTCCCCGTCATGCTCCTTACCTGCTGGGGTGGCTGCTTCCCTCCGGAGCACAGATCTACTGAGAAACAGGCTTCACAGCCAGCCTCTCAGTAGCGCGCCAGGTGTGCGCGCTACTGAGAGGCAGTCCGCGAAGCCTGTTTCTCAGTAGATCCGTGCACCAGAGGGAAGCGGCCGCCCCGGCAGGTAAGTGGGGGCCTTCTCCCACCTTCCGCCTCCCACCTCCCTCCCCTCCCGCTCCTTACCTGCCGGGGCTGTCCCCCTCCCGCCTCCCGCCTCCTGCCCCTCCAACGCCTTACCTGCTGGGGCCGTCTGTCGTGAATCCTGTTTCTCAGTAGATCCGCGCACCGGAGGGAAGTGGCCGCCCCGGCAGGTAAGTGGGGGCCCTCTCCTACCTCCCGCCTCCCGCCCATCCTGCTCCTTACCTGCCGGGGCCATCCGCAGCGGAGGGCCCCGGTAGGTAAGGAGGGCGAGGGGCAGGAGGAGGTCTGATCCTCTGATCCTTTCCGAACTAGATTGGGTCCTTCCGGACTGGTTCAGATCAGAGCGGACGATCCAGATGCGGGGATCGGAAATTGGATAATTGTATCAAATTCCCCCCTGGATTGGGTCCAGATCGTGGATTGGACCCGATCCGGTGCACACCCCTAGAATTTCAGCAGTTGTCATTTGTATGCATGCAGCACTTGGTGAAAATCCCTCTTCATCACAACAGTTAAAGCTACAGGAGCCCTGTCCTCTTTTGTATCTGGTTACTCTAGTATAGCTCATGCAGCTTTAACTGTTGTGAAGAGGGAATTTCACCGGATGCTGTATGCATACAAATGACATCTGGTGAAATTCCCTTTTCTATACTACTGTTAAAGACACAGGAGCCCTATATGGTCACCCTATGATAGGGAGAAATCCATTGCTTAAGTTAGCTGCCTTGTGGGATCTTGCACTAAAATTCTGTGTGTGTGTGTGTGTGTGTTTGTGTGTTTATATAAACTAGGGTGACCAGATAAAATCCAGGTCAGGGCTCATGTAACTTTAACCGTTGTAGGGAAAAGGGAATTTCAGCCAGTGTCATTTGTATGCAATTAGGTCCTGGTGAAATTCCCTCTTCATCACAACAGTTAAAGGTGCATGCATTATACTAGAGTGACCATATACAAAAGAAGGCAGGGCCCCTGCAACTTTAACTGTTGTGATGAAGAGGGAATTTCACCAGGAACTAATTGCATACAAATGACACTGGCTGAAATTCCCTTTTCTCTACAACTGTTAAAGTTACATGAGCCCTGTCCTCCTTTTCATATGGTGAGCCTATATAAACATAAAGCTTGAACAGCATTTCTGCCCAAAGTGAGGCCATCATCTGTACATCGGAAACTCATTTACCCCCCATGCATTCATTACTAAAATATGTAGACATGTAAGCCATTAACATATCCATGTGCCACCTTATCCATTCTGTGTAGTCTAAATCCATTTATTTTCATTTGCCTTGCTAGCAAACATTAGGAGAAATACCCTATCAATTAAATGCAATTATGCTTAATGATTGCTTAAACTTGTTATCCATAAATCATGAGCAGTAAACGATCAAGAACCCATTCATCATGGATGCCAGTTGCTGTCAAGGCATCAAATGGATATGTGTCCACATTACTGAGGAAATCAGGAATCTGGCGAAATCTATGTTTGTAACCTTATTTCAGAATTGCTTCCCTACTAATGGGCAGCAACTATTCCCTGGAAGTTATCCTATGAAGGCCAGACTGAAATTAAAATGAATTATGTTAAGAGCATAACTTCCCTTCAGCTTAGTGGGTTGTATAACAGGAACATTTCCTGGAAGCTTAAAGATACATTTTCAAGCTTGCAATGTAATTTATATATTGTATTTATAATATGTTTTTATGCTTTTTATGGTTTTTAAACTTTTAATGTTCAATGTTTTTAATTTTTGTAAACTGCCCAGAGAGCTTCGGCTATGGTGTGGTATATAAATGTATAATAATAATAATAATAATAATAATATACTGGGACAGAACAATTCATACGAACAAGACAAGGCCTTGCAACCGACCAGTTATAACGTTCATAGACAAAAAAGAAAGACACACATTCCTCATAGACATAGAAATACCAAATGACAAAAGTGTTGTTGAAAAGGAAGACGAAAAGAGAGACAAATCTACACTAATGGCCATGGAAGTCAAAGAACTATGGCAACAGGAAAAGGTCACAATTAACCCATTAGTCACATCAGTCACCAGCATCACATCAAAACAATACACAGAAAACCTCCAGAAACTGGGCCTACCAGAATACATCCACACCAACATCCAGAAAGCAGTCATAATTAAAACATGCTCAATAGTCAGGAAATTCCTGAATCAATAAATGACAGCATGACTTGGCAAAGCCCATGTCCATTTAGAAAAACCACCATGAGCGAGAAAGAGATAATAATAATAATAACAACAACAACAACAACAATAATTTGCAGACCTCAAAAATGGGTTTCAACTGGGGGTGTAAATGCCCAAAAAATCGTCGTTTATCGTTATCGTCATTTCAGACCAAAAAAAAATATCATCTTCATTCATTTTGTAGGTGAACCGTATCGTCTTCACGATAATTATCGTGAAAATATGATATTTTTGCAGCCCTATTTTTAAAGAAAAAATGCCTATAACTTCTGTATTTTAAAGGTTAGAGGCTTGAAACGTGGTCACAGTGCTTATGGGGTATGCCTAAGTATGTGTATGAAATTTGGGATCGATCCCTCCAACCCTCGATTTTATATGAATTTTTTAAAGATCATTTCTGTTCTGACAGGTCTGAATGAACACACATGCCGAGCTGTCATTCTGATCTGTCAGAACTGAAACGATCTTTAAAAAAATCATATAACATTGAGGGTTGGAGGGATCAATTTCAAATGTCATACACATACTTAGGCATACCCCATAAGCACTGTGACCAAGTTTCAAGCCTCTAACTTTTAAAATACAGAAGTTATAGGTATATTTATATGGCAGTCCGATAAAACGATAAAATTGCCCAAAAATTATCGTCTCCGATGATTATCGTAGGTTTTTCTATCATATTGTCATCGTTAAACTCATGCACGATAATGACCTTATCGTATCGTTATCGTACATTTTAACGATACAATACACATCTCTAGTTTCAATAGCATGCAAACCTTTGAAAAATGCACAAGAAAAATATGTGTACTTTCGAAAGATGTGCACAAACATGCTTTAACCAATGGGAGAAGAATGCATACATTTCAGATGTGCACAATTGATGCATACACTTGGAAATATATGTATGAAAATATACATAGGTTTTCATGCAAAAAGAAAAAAAATCAACGCTAACTATCTGATACAGGCTCGAGTTGGAATGAGGTTGAATTTGGGTTTTACTGATTCGCGCATCATCTGTTGCAATGTCTCAACTTGGGTCTGAACCAAGGAATGTTTCTGCTTGACCGCCAGAGGCCCCAATCTGAGAAAGGAATGTGGGGTCTCTACAAAGGTATGTGATTGGGGAAAGGGTGTGTGTGTGTGTGAGGAACAATAACAACTTGGTATAAGAAATGTTAATGGATTGAAAAGAGTAACATTCAGGTATAACTGAAGAGTAAAACCTTTGCTAGATTTGTTTTATTTTATTTTTAGATATCTCTGCTTTCTGGCTTTAGAACTCTAATTATGCCAGATTTTTTTTAAAAAAAAGAACAAAAGATGCCCCATGTCTTATCAAGTGGTACTTCCAATTCCTTGATATTATTAATAGACAAACTTTAAGAGATGTAATCGCTAGTTACTGATCTGGTGCCAAAAAGTTGTCAGTGGTGAATCAATTAACATGAGCATATGCCGATGCATAATTCACCATGTACAACTGGGCTTTGTTGTTGTAAATTTGATGGGAAGCCATGGGAGAATCTTCCCAGACTGAAGTTGCACAATTGTAGCCTGTGGCATCCGTCATGTGACGTTTTAGGAAAGACCCTTGCCTGGTAAGTTTCAGAACCTTGTAATTTACCTGGTTTTGTGTTGCCAATTCGATAAGACCAGAAAGCATGCCTGTTTTCTGAATTTCCACTCCAATAGTCCTATTTCCGCTACGATAGTAATCTGAAACAGAGGAGAACTTACTCATTGCACTCCCTCCCACCTTCTTCTCTAGTGAGGGATGTAGCAGCAGCAGGAAGGGAGGGTGTGAACTCTCCCAGCCTCCTCCCTGGCTGTGCCAGGATCCTAGATGCCAGGGAAGAATGACAGGGAGGACAAAAGAATCGCTCTCCTGCCCTCTATCCTTTCTGGGCTCCCTCACTTCCTATCATCTGCTATATTAGCATATCCCAAGAGCTCATCTACACCTTGAGCACTTTTGAGAGGGGAAGGGATAATTGCAAAGTTATGTGCTTCAGTGATTGTCCCTCATGGGGCACACGCCAGCGTGTTTGCCCGCAATTTAAGAAGAGCCATTCTGGGGTGAATTTTTTTTTTTTGTCTCCTGACTCTTGTGCAAGACCAGAGTTGTGATCCTGCGCAAAGATGAGTTTTTTTAAAAAACAACAACAAACAAACTATGCACACATACACACTCAGTGCTGGAAGACTCTGAGACTCATCCAGGATGTGTCTACAATGCTCTCCCCCTCATCCAGCAGGCCTACCCAGTTGAATTTTAGGATGTTTTTAATTGATGTATTAGTTTTTATTTGTTTTAATATTTTATCTATTTTGTGGTCCTTGTGTTTATATTTATTGGTGTTCCCCGCTTCAATCTGGAGAGGCGGGTTATGAATAATATTATTATTATTATTATTATTATTATTATTATTATTATTATCCCCAGTACCCATGAGCTCACTCCGCACAGCTGGTTGCCTGTTCACTGAGCCCCACTGCTCAAGAGGAACAGCAACAAGTTCGCAAGGGGAGTGCACACCAGCCACACACCTCAGGATTTTTGCGAGAGCGGGGGTGGGGGAGGAAACAATGACAAAAGCTGTCATTGATAGCTCAGGAAAACTGAGGGGTCGACCCTATATCACAGTGGGATCAGCTGTGTGTCATGTGGCCCAGTGACTTCAATACTATTCTGGAGTAAACAGCTGGTGTGGATAAGGCCCAAGTACCCAAGAGGAGGAAAGATGGAGGGGAAAGAGAGAAAGAGGTGTCCTTCTGTGAAGATTTGAGGCCTACAGAGGCAAGGCGATAAAGTCAGGCTTAGAAGCTGGGGGGTTTCCGTTGGGAGGGGTAGCTCTGAGAGGAGCAGCTTCATTTTTCCAGTCAAGTTTCATTTCTTCAGGTTTGAAATGGTATTTTCAGTTTTTGGAGGAAGAGGGGATAAAAGGTGAGAGTCCGTCAGAAAGGCAGAGGCAGAAAAGAACTAGGGAAGCCAGAGCATAAAGATGCCTCATGAAGATGTCTAGATGTAGCTTAGGGTAAAAGTATTTGCATTTTTGCAACTTTTACTTTCTTTTGATGTCATTGTATCACTCACTTTTATTGACTTAATACCTTTAGTTGCAAGTTGCTTGTTTTACTGTACTAGTAAACAGTTGCGTTAAGCCACAAGTGTCTGGAGTATCATTCACCACACATCTACAGCCTAAACCCCCACATTATTGGGAAGGAGAAGGTAAAAAGAAGGAAGATGAGACTCTTAAGGAGGCAAGAGATCCTTCAGGAGTTGCTCAGAGGGTCCAGGCCATAGAAGGAACCTTGAACCCTTACTGTAGGGTGACCAGATGGCCCGGGGTTTCCCAGTCCTAACCGGGAAACCTGGGGCGATTCGGGCCAACCGGAGGGTGGCGGGGGCAAACCGGGGTGGCGGGGGGTCACGCGGCGGTGACAGCAAGCGACGAGCGGCGGTAGACCCGGCGGCGGTGGCGGAGGAGGAGCCCGGGAAGTGGACGCCCCAGCAGGTAAGTGCCCTCCATCGCGCCTCGCACTCCTTACCTGCAGGGGCGTCCGCTTCCCTCCGGTGCTCGAATCTACTGAGAAACAGGCTTCACAGCATAATCGGCCCTCTCCCGCATCTTCCGCATGGCCTCTGGCGTCCTCGGGGCTCGTCGTGATGGCGACAAGCCCCGAGGAGCCCAGACGCCTGCGTGGAAGAGGCAAGGGAGGGCCAATTACATCACTTCCGGATCCACCCCTCTCCCGCCTCTTCCATGCGGCCTCTGGCCTTACGAGCCCAGCGGCGGAGGACCTGGAGGCTGACCCGGTGGGGGGGGCAGGGGACCCGGCGGCGGGGGACCCGGCGGAGGAGGAGGAAGACCCGGTGGCGGTGGGGGACCTGGGGGCAGTGGCAGACCTGGCGGGGGCCGCGGTGGAGGACCCGGCAGTGGCGGCGGAGGAAGAGAACCCGGTAGGTCCGGGCTGATGTTTTTTGGGGGTGGGTGGCTTGGTGGGGGGGTTGTTTTGGGTGGGGGGGTGGTTTGGTCGGGGGGGTTGTTTTGGGTGGCGGGGGGGGGACCGGGATTTTGGGTTCCAAAATCTGGTCACCCTACCTTACTGTCATCTCCTAGCATCACCATCATCAGAATCTCCTAGTGTCACCAGAATCTGAAACTGGCTTAGAATTGGGCTAGGAATTGACCAAGGTATTTTCCAACTGGAAAAATGGGTTTGGTTTGCCAGGCCCAAGTCAAAGTTGCACTGACACTGGAGTAGGGATGGAATAGTCACAGTATGGATATCACAGGAACGTAGGAAGTGGATGTACATTGAGATCAGACCCTTGGTCCATCTAGGCCAGTACTGTCGACACTGATTGGCAGCCGCTCTGCAAGGTTTCAGGCAGGAATTGTTCCAGCCTCAACTGAAAATGTCGGGGATTGAACCTGGGACCTTCTGCATACAAACCACTGAGCCACAACTTCTCTCCTTATATATATTTATATTGGACAACTCTTAAACACAATGGTGAGATACAACAGTTTTGAGATATTTTCAAGTATACCCACTTTTCCCAGCATCGCCGCACACATAACCCATTCAGCATGGGGGTGTGGAAGGGCTGGCATGGGGTGGAATGGGCAGAGAAGTTCCCACCAGCCTAGTTCCATGCACCTAAGTAAGTATGATCATGGTGTCTCCCCTGCCAGGTAAGTACGTTGCATGCACCTAAATCCAGAACCAACCCAACTCCTACAACTTTCATGGAGTACAGACAATTGAAAACTTAGCATTCCATTTTTAATTATAACTGATAAATTTATGGAAATTTGGCCTACTTTCTTCAGTGTTATTTACCTTTAAGCTATTAGTTTAGTCTCACAAGTGAGATTTCAGTTTGAAAGTTAATTCCTTTTTTCATTATTTTTTATTCAGTTTATATTTTATGATGATTCAAAAGGAAGGGAGCGTAAGTTAACATGCAAAATGCTACCATGAAAAATTCCATCGATAATGTTTTACAGCCTTTATGCTTTTATAAGAGTACAACTCACTAATTAAAATAATGTTTCTTTTAAAGTGCCTAATTAAAATAAATTCTTCTATTGAAAATTCAATTCGATTGAATTCTTCCGTTCATGCAATTCTACTGAATTATTTGAAATGCAAACTATGCTGGGCGTTGTGGCAAATTAGCCTAGCTACTCCCATTAACATCAGGGGGTCTCAAGGCCTATTCTTAGAGGCTGATGCATGCAGAGAGGTGCATGGCATTTTGCTAATCATGACAATATATGTATTTACTTTCTGTGGAACTCCTATGGATATTTTGCCTGAGTAGTACCCACCATGATGATGAGGAGGAGGATTTAATCAATTTACATACTGCTAACCATATCACAAGACATCTCTAAGGGCACAATCCTATGGGTTGTGCCCTGAGTACCCGTAAGCCCCCAAACCTGGGTACTTATGACTATCCAATGCATGGTGGATGGAGGACAGAGGGGATCCTCCCCCCTCCCATACTCTGTTTGCTCTGCTGTTTTGGCTAGATGGGTGATTTTGGCTGTCTAGCTGGGGGCTTTGGAGTGGGAGGGGGTGAGACTTAGGAAGCTGTCTAAACCAGTTTCCGCAGACTCCTACCCTCCCCATCCCTCAGACCCTCCCCTTTATGCTCTCTCTGCACTCGGTTTACCAAGCATAGAGAGGCAGCCATCACAGTTCATTCCATGCTGGCTGCGAGAAGGAGAAGGAGGGAGTGAGGAGCACAGGTTTTTGGCCCGAGCTCTGAGTGCTGTCTCTGAGCTCGGAGCCCGGAAACCAAAAAATCCTATGTCCTCCCCAGACACTATCTAGGGGACATAGGATTGCTCCCTGTGTGAGTCACAAACTTCACTTTATCTCAAATTTCAGTTTCAAGGTAATTCTGGAGGCAGATCCTCCCCTCACTCCTGGGGAGGCTAAGAATTTATTTGGGATGCACAGAACCCCCCGGAAAATGTGCTTGTTTGTTTTTTAAGTTGCATAAACTTCATTTCCTCCCAAAGTAAATACTAGCCTCATAGTATTTACTTCGGGAGCTATCATAGAGGTTATTCAAGTATTAGCTGCATTGGCTTAACCTTACATAAATGGGCACAGATCCAGAGTCTTTGCACACAGCAGCGAGCTCCATGTGCGCCACTGTACACAAGGGCCTGAGCACAGGTAAACCACGAAACAGATGTTCACTAAAGCTATCTGACTGACGCTGTCAAAGCTAACTATGCTGACCATCTGTCAGGGCTGTATGGGTGAGCTGGCTGCAGCACGGATCAGTTACCGTGTCGTGGGTTCTGGTTGCACACACAGAACCTGATCCAACCTTTCTGCATAGATTATGCTTGAAAGGACTGCATTGATCAATTGTAGCCGACAGTTATAATAGGGATGTAACTGGTACGCAGTCTTGCAGAACTGAATTGCCCGTTTCCCTCACAATTGATGCCGAACCAAAACTCAGTTATTGTTTGAAATTCACATTCCTCTGAATTTTGCAATGGAGTTCTCGTGTGTGTGTGTGTGTGTGTGTGTGTGTGTGTTAGGGAGAAAATACACCCCAAAATGTGTAAATTGGTGAAAATAATGTGTCAGAATGCATTCTATTTGGAAAATTGCTTGCAAAGACGTGTGTCTTAAGCAAAATTGGATATACACAAAGATCTTCATGTAGTTTTCATACAAGCTTTACAACGCAATCTCAAAGTTCAGATGAACTGAATTTAAGATTGGAAAAATGAGAAACAGAAAAACTGACATGGTCCATCCCTATAATACCCATTAAGAGTGACTGCATACTTTACTCAGCAATTATGTTCACCATGGCTATGCCAACATATCCAACACAGCCAATACTTAATTTGTGAATGGTAAATCCATATCTTTAAATACCCACACATAAGCATCTGCAAGTCTAAATTGGACTGGTTCACTAGTATAGTTACAATAAAAGACTCACTGAACATCTTGGAGGCAGAACAGGATATAAGAATAACAAGTAAATAGTATGTTATCAGAGGACTTGAGAAATATTTATTTTAATTAGGGCTGAGCTGAAAGGCTTACTCTGTGTGTGTGTGTGTGTGTGTGTGAGAGAGAGAGAGAGAGAGAGAGAGAGACCCTGTTCAGGTGACATTCTGAACCATGGTGGTTAGGCATTTTGAGCTAACCATTGGGCCTGTTCAGACAACACACTAAACCATGGTAAGGCTGTTAAACCTTTTTCAGCAAGCGGTTAACAAGTGTGTTTAAACTGTGGTTATGTAGCCACCGTGGTTAGAAATGATTCACATAACACGCTAAGCCATAATGTTTAGCTCAAAATGCTTAACCATGATGGTTTGATGTGTTGTCTGAACAGGGCCATTTTGGCTTAGTGAGCCATGTGAACCATGATTTAGCACTTCGCATGAACCATTCCTAATCATGGTGGCTACATAACCACGGTTTAAACACATTCTCTAACCATTTGCTGCAAAAGGCTTAGCAGCCTAACCATGGTTTAGCGTGTCATCTGAACAGGCACAGAGCCAAAATGAATGATACTTATTCCATGCTTAAGATAACCATTACCACCAGCCAACATGACCAAAGACCAGGAATTATGGGAGCTGTAGTTCAAAGCATCTGGAGGACACCATATTGGGGGAAGCTGTTCTACAAGAACAGAGTTACTTGTTATATTCAACTAGAACTTTGGTAGATCATTCCCCCTCCCCCAATTCTGAGAAGGTATATCTTATTTTAGCACTTGAAAAGATCCTTATCAGCTTTCATATACCACTTTTTAACTTTAAACAAATTACTTTGCTATGGAACTGATTGATAAAAGTGGTAATTTGGATAATATCCAAAACCTTCACAAAAAAAGGGGGAAATATCACCCTCTACTTTAAGCATTTCGTTTCTACTGAAGTTTCCTTTTTAAGTTATTACTGAAGTTAGAAATGGTTACCTTTATGAAATGGAATTTGATTATGCAAGATCAAACAAAATGCACTAGCCAAATTTTAATTGAATAATTGCAAAAGTCATTTCATGATAAAATTCACTTTCTTGTTATAAAGCCAGAGACATTTTTTTAAAAAAAATTAAGGAACTTTTGAACTTAGTTATGGGGCAATTATGATTTGTTGCATGTCTTTAAACACTGCATCTGCACTGAAAAAAAGAGAACAAATTCTAACATGGGTTTCTAGCCTTCTTCATATGTTCAGTGGATGCATCAGATTGCAAAAGTTGTCCCTGTTCCTGACCTCCATGTGTTATTCCAAATGTCTGTTTCCTACTTCGTGTTTTCCTCCTCGGTTTTCTACCTTCTCACCACTATGCCATTCCAAGCCAACAGGAGGAAAGGAAATGTTGTGTGCTTTAACTATACATTTCTTTGCACAGCACATACCTCAACTAGGGAATTTGCTATCACAGGTTGTGGTGATGGCCACCAATTTGGATGGCTTTAAAAGGGGGTTAGACAAATTCCTGGAAGAGAGGCTATCAATGGCTACTAGTCCTGATAGCTATATGTTACCTCCAGTATCAGAAGAAGTATGCCTATGTATTCCAGTTGCTGGGGAAGATGGGCAGGAGTGTGCTGTTATACTCATATCCTGCTTGTGGGTTTCCTGTGGGCAGCAGGTTAGCCACTGTGTGAACAGAGTGTGGGACCAGATGGACCCTTGGTCTGATCCAGCATGGCTTTTCTTATGTTCTTATGTGTTCATGCTCAGTTTGAAGGGGAGATGACAGGCAAGCCAAAAAGTGGGGAAACTGGGTAACTATGTCATTATGATGGTGTTGGCTTCTATGGGGGAGTTGCTTATTATGATGGGTGGTGGTGGATGGGGACCATGGACCTGTGACTCTGTTTGGCCAAAGACCAATTTCCAATTCAGAAAGCCTCTCAGGGACTTCATTAATTTTATCAATTGATTGATTATATTTATATCCCAGCTTTATCCCCTTGTGGAATTCATAAACATGGCTCCATGTGGTTTCCATGAGGTCTCCATGCACTGACCAGACCGAGGCCTGCTTAGCTTCATTTTGCTTTGTTACATAGGGTGACCATATTTTGGAAACCAAAAAGGAGGACAACATGGTCGGTCCCAAAAGGGGCATCCCCAACACATGTCCACCCCCAGGGGGAAGTGTCCAGCGTGCCAACCTCAAACCTTAAAACTTTATAAAAATCAACAGCTGAAATTATATGATTGAAACTTGGCATGGCTAAAGATCTACTTAACAACTATCATGATGCCAAGTTTCATCTCCTTATATTTAAAAATGATGTTTTTTAAAAAATAATTTTAAAACCTTGAACTTTAAAAAATTGCTAAAAATCAACAGAAGAACAGATCTGCTTCACAATTGGCACGGCTAAAGCCCTACTTAAGATCTATCATGTTGCTTTTATCTGTTTATCTTTAAAATGATATATTTTTTAAAAAATAATAACTTTAAAACCTCAAACTTTTAAAAAATTCTTTAAAAGCAACAGATGAACAGATCTGCTTCACATTTGGCACGGCTAAAGCCCTACCTAAGGGCTATCACGGTATCAAGTTTTATCTCTTTATCTTTAACAATGACGGAGCTGTAGGCATTTTTGTTAATTCCCATTGACTATAAAGTAGTGCTGCCCTTCAAATTTCATAATCCCCCCTTCCTGGATTTTTTACCAAAAATCCTGACATGTCCTGTTTTTTTCCTGACATATAGTCACCCTAGTTATAAGGCTGTACATTTTGGTTGTTAAAGATCTTGGGCAGTATCCTAGGCTACCCTTGCACTAGCAGAATGGACCTGTCCTGAAACAACCAAAAACAAGTGGAAATGCTTCTTTCTAGAATGAGTCAGCAGAACTTACAGAAAGTTCCTGTCATCTGCTTTGTTATTAATTTCATTAAATTACATTCATTTCATGACATTTGTCCTCACTTTCATAGTTGTCTTTCTTATTACTAGGGATGTGTAGCAGATCAGGTCTGATCCACGATCCGGACCTGATCTGGGCAAAATCAGATACAATTATCCGATTCTGATCCCCCGCAGCTGGATTGTCCGATCTCATCTGATCCGAAAAGACCCAATCCAGATCAGAAAAGATTGGAGAATCGGACCTCAGACCTCCTCCTCCCTCCCCCCACTCGCATTCCTTACCTGCTGCCTCCTCGCTGCTGTCCACTGCCGCCTGCTGATTCCATACTACTGAAAAACAGGCCTTGCAGCCTGTTCCACAATAGACCGATGGAGTGCCGGGTGACATCATCACTCGGTGTGTCCTCACTCTACTTTCTTTCCCCCAATGTAAGCCTATGGCGAAAACACCTAAAATTGTGTCCGAGCCGAAAATTGGACGTCCAATTTTTGGATTGGAATCGGATCCGATCCGAACCAAGAAGCCTCCAATCCGATCCAATCCGATCTGAGGCACCGGTTCCAGTTATGATTCCGATTCTGATCCAATTTTTGGGGTCCATGCACACCCCTACTTATTACTAGTATTTTTGGTGAGCACTTCCCTGCTCAGAATTCCCTGGCCATTGCATTGTTTCAGAGCATTCTAAGGGGAATATTGTGCCTATCACAAAGAATGGCAATCCCCACTGATGGCTTCTATTTCATCCTGGAATGCCCTGGAATGAGGCAATGTCTGGGGCATTATGGGGGGAAGGGGTGGCTTCTGGGAATTGCAGCCAATACACTTGTCAATGCTGATATGAAGCAAAAGATGACCTTTGCCATTTGCTTACAAATGTCTGAAAAATGAGAAAAGAGAGAGGGTTTGGATCATTGAGAAAGTTCATCTGGAATTGTCAATGGTTGCATGCTGGTTAATTGCAATTGTTGTTCAAATAACAGTTGAAGGCTTGAGATGAAGTGGACATTAATAGCCAACTATTTCAGTGTGGCATTGAGAGAGAGCTGTCATTTTAATGTTATTACAAATTATTAATATGGGAAGAAGAAACTATTGATTCCTCATTATGTCAGCAGAAAGCAGTGCAAATTCTTTGAGTTAAGGCTCTATGGTTTGCAAATTCCTGAGATGCACTCGTGTGTGTGTGTGTGTGTGTTTGTTAAACGTGTTAAACACAGCCACTATTTCTATTATGGCTCAAGACATACTAAGCTGGTAAATCAATGTATCTTTAGCTGCACCTTGAGGTTTTGGAAGTAGGATGATATTACACATGTTGGCACAGCCCCTGAGGCCTTTTTGCAGGCACAAAACCACACATTCTATCTCTCCCCATTCCCTCTTTACCCCCAATGACTTCTGTCCATCACGGTTCACTAGAAGTTCTTCATCCACAAATCATGTCCCACTCAGCTGCCAAGCAACCTCCAGCTGGAATGGCAATTAGCCAGATGTCAGTGGTTCTATTATCTCCATTCCTCAGTTCTCCATTATTTAGTCACCACACGATAACAGAGGAGGGGGGTGGATGAAAGAAAGAGAGAGAATTACAGTAGAGTATCCCACCAGGGCTCCACTTTAGAAGCCTGTGAAGAAACTGAAGGCGGGCCAGCAGAGACACCAAAATGAGACAAGAGCCACTAAACACAGTCATTATTGTTGCTTCCCTCACATATTAACTCTTTGCTGGGAGATGGCGTGAGCTCCCTTGGATGCTGCAAACAAGGACAATGCTGCAGGGGAATAATTTTAAAAGGATTCTCTTACTCCCACACACAACATCTAGGGCATAGTTATCTACTGTCTTCAGGCAACTGCCTTGCACTGCGTTACAGAAGCACTTTGCCTTGATCACATTTTCGACACATTTCAGATCAATTAGAGCATCTATAAAAATGCATTCGCTCCAGATCATAAAAATCTATACCCCGATTCCAAACCTGGACAGTCCAAGTGTGGGTGTCCATATACAGAGGTTAGAGGGTTGTGTTGGCAGGAGAATCCTGTGCTCTTGCAAACAATTAGCAGGGGGTTCAGTGTTCCCCTCATACTCCAGTAGATACCTAGGCTGGTATCTTATTGTCCCTGTGCGCTCGCTGACCACTCACACAATGGGGATTTCATGCTTCTAAAAGTAACCCAAAACAAGTGCAAATGCTAGTTTTCAGAATCGGGCAGGTTAACTGAGCTCCCAGAAAGGAGTTCTGCTGCCTGCCCCATATCTAGAGAGTTTCCACTCATTTCGGGGGGGGGGGGGTTAGAAGTGAAAGACCTCCATTGCACAAATGGCCCCACAAGCGCAACAGAACATGCACAGGTGGACCAACCCCATTGGCTCCTGTCCATTGGCACAGTTAGTGAGTTCCCAGGAGGATCTGGCTGGCCACTCTGCCCACACACATGTCTAATTAGGATCAGACTCAAATCCTTCTGGAGGCCAGCCCAGTCATAATAAGATCTGCTCCATCACAACTAAACCGTGCATGATGTAGGAGTGGGTGAACTTCAGGTTCTCTCCATTTTTTTTTATTTTTCCATCTTAAATTTGATTCATCCAAAAAGTACACACGAAAATTTAAACTGTAGATTTTTGTGCATCATTTTCCTAACACATGGATTTTGTGTTAGGATTTTGCCCAACAGTGCATACACACACACACACACACACACAAGTGTGTGCATTCTCACACAAACACACACGCACACAACACATTTTTGCCCCCCAAAAATCTGATAGATTGCATTTTGAAGTTATTTTTTTATGGATGTGTATCGTATTGTTAAAATGTACAATAACAATACGATAAGGTCATTATCGTGCATGTGTTTAACGATGACGATACGATAGAAAAACCTACAATAATCATCGGAGACGATAATTTTCGGGCAATTTTATCGTTTTATCGGACTGCCATATAAATATACCTATAACTTCTGTATTTTCAAAGTTAGAGGCATGAAACTTGGTCACAGTGCTTATGGGGTATGCCTAATTATGGGTATGAAATTTGGGATCGATCCCTTCAACCCTCAATTTTATATGAATTTATTAAAGATAGTTTCAGTTCTGACAGATCAGAATGACAGCTCACTACGTGCGTTCATTCAGACCTGTCAGAATGAAAACAATTTTTAAAAAATTCATATAAAATCGAGGGTTAGAGGGATTGATCTAAAATTTCATACACATGCTTAGGCATACCCCATAAGCACTGTGACCAAGTTTCAAACCTCTAACTTCTAAAATACAGAAGTTATAGACATTTTTTTTCTTTAAAAATAGGGCTGCAAAAAATATTGTTTTTTCATGATAATTACTGTGAAGACGATACGGTTCACCTATGATATGAATGAATACGATAATTTTTGTGGTCCGAAATGTCAATAATGATAAACGACAGTATTTTTTGGCATGCACACCCCTATTATTTTTACATATATGCATTTTGTATGCACTTTCTCCTAATATACACAGATTTGTATGCAGCTTTTGTTTTGTTTTTAATTGTAGAACTCCATTGAAAAACTTAAGAGACCTCTGCATTTTGAATGATAATTAGATTTCAAACCTTGCATTGGTTCAAAAGTGTGGAATTGGTTAAATTTACATTGTGAACTAAATGAATCTCAGCCCCATTCCTAGCATGATGCATACCAGTTTGGAACTTTGAACCAACAAACTTTATAAAATTTAAATCATATCAAACTTCAGTCAGTTGATCTAGCCCAATCCTATCTATTTTGATGGCCATATGATGCGTTTCTTTCTCTCTTCCCCCCCCCCCCCAGCATTCTAGCATGATTTTCCAGCATTCTGGCTCAGATAGATCATAGAATCATAGAATAGTAGAGTTGGAAGGGGCCTATAAGGCCATTGAGTCCAACCCCCTGCTCATCTCTGAAGATGGCTGTCCAGCTGCATCTTGAATGCCTCTAGCATGGGAGAGCCCACAACCTGCCTAGGTCATTGGTTCCATTGTTGTATTTCTATAACAGTCAGGAAGATTTTCCTGATGTCCAGCCAGAATCTGGCTTCCTGTAACTTGAGCCCATTATTATGTGTCCTGCACTCTGTATACAGGAGGCTCTCCTCTTCAGAGAGTCCCCCTCCACAACATGAAGGTGACATCAACACACGGGGAAGGGGCAGAGCTAGAATGCTCTCTCTCTCTCTCCTTGTGTGTTCAGTATAGCCAGAACCACAGCGCCCAAAAAGAACTTTCATGACAGTCTTTTCTGATCCCTGGCAGTGATGTCATAGTTGATATTCCAGGCTCTTCCCTCCAAATCTAAGGTGTGGATGGAGATGGTCTGGTTGATGGCTGAAATGGTAAGGCAGAGAAGCAGCCCTTCCAATGATGCACCGAGTGTTCAATTCAGGATAGTACTGCCCACCCTCCATTGCCTCTTGCTTGCAAAGTATGGCATGGCACCCAAAATTGACAGTACTGGGATAGGTGGATCAATGATTGGATTAAAGCAGCTTTGCATGTCCAGCCCCCATATGCAGTGTCCCAACATACTGATTGTACTTCAAGCATATTATAATGGGAGAAATCTGAAGGCAGAATGGAAACTCTTCCTATCTGTCTGAGGTTTTGTTTAAACGACAAAAGATCATGTTAAATATGGGGGGGGGAGTTAGTGTTTCTGGGTCACCGTTCAAGGTCATCAATTAATCAGCACTTCAGATGTCCAGACAGGTGATCAATCCATAGTCTGGGAGAAAGACAAACCATACGCAAAAAAACAAACAAGACATCAAGATTCTGTAAACATTGAAAGCACAGTTAGAAGACTGAAATGTGACCCTCCAAAAATGAGATTATGAGGGTCTGTATTTTTCCCCATTCACTTCCAAATCATGCTGAAAACAAGTGATTTATTACCTACTACTCTCCTGCTCTGAAAATAAATCCTGTTCTCCTGCATTATGCTACTTTGCACTTACCTAGTATGTGATATTTTGATGGGGAATATAAATATATTCGTCAGTTTCTAAAAGTTCATCCCATTCTCCAATATTCCATTGCATCCTAATGAACAAAGAAAAAGAACCTAGGAAGGAGATACGTAGATAAGGACAGGCTTGAGTCCACATAGACAGGAATAGGTTGGATTCTCACTGATAGAGGTTCTCATTTCTAAATGGCTGCCATTCCAAAGGCAGGGAGAGGGTTTAGTCTCAACCCAGTGGAGTTCCTAAGTCTGCACCCATGTAAGTGAACAGTTGCCTTTTGTTTCTATGGGAAAAGTGAAGTGTTGCATTTAGGACAACTGTTACAGTAAAGGCAGATCTACACATTGGCTGAATTCGGGCAACACAATAGTCAATGGTGGGGTAATAAAGAAATCTTCCCTGGACCCTGAAAATCTTAATAGCTACAGGCCAGTAGCAAATGTTCCATTCCTGGGCAAGATCCTGGAGCGGGTGGTTGCGAGCCAGCTCCAGGAACTCTTGGATGAGACTGATTATCTGGATCCATTTCAGTCCGGCTTCAGGCCTGGTTTTGGTACGGAAACAGCCTTGGTCGCCCTGTATGATGACCTATGTCGGGAGAAAGACAGGGGGAGTGTGACTCTGTTGATTCTCCTTGATCTCTCAGCGGCTTTCGATACCATCGACCATGGTATCCTTCTGGGACGACTGGCTGAGTTGGGAGTGGGAGGCACTGCATTGCAGTGGTTCCGCTCCTACTTGGTGGGTCGGCTCCAGAAGGTGGTGCTTGGGGAACATTGCTCGGCCCCGTGGATTCTCCAGTATGGGGTTCCGCAGGGGTCAGTTTTGTCCCCCATGCTGTTCAATATCTACATGAAACCATTGAGTGCAGTCATCCGGAGTTATGGAGTGTGTTGTCATCAGTATGCTGATGACACGCAGCTCTATTTCTCCTTTTCATCTTCATCAGGTGAGGCTGTGGATGTGCTGAACCAGTGCCTGGCTGCGACAATGGACTGGATGAGGGCTAATAAACTGAAACTCAATCCAGATAAGATTGAGACGCTGTTAGTGGGTGGTTCCGCTGACCAGATGGAGGGTGTTCAACCTGTTCTGGATGGGGTTGCACTCCCCTTGAAGGAGCGGGTTCGTAGCTTGGGGGTTCTCCTAGAACCATCTTTGTCACTTGAGGTGCAGGTGGCCTCAGTGGCACGGAGTGCCTTCTACCAACTTCGGTTGGTGGCCCAGCTACGTCCCTATCTGGACAGGGATAACCTGGCTTCAGTTGTCCATGCTCTGGTAACCTCCAAGTTAGATTACTGCAATGCACTCTACGTGGGGCTGCCTTTGAAGGTGGTTCGGAAGCTTCAGCTTGTGCAAAATGCAGCGGCCAGATTGATAACTGGAACCAGAAGGTTCGAACATATAAGACCTACTCTGGCCCGCTTGCATTGGCTGCCTGTATGTTTCTGAGCCCGGTTCAAGGTGCTGGTTTTAACCTATAAAGCCTTACACGGCTTGGGACCACAATACATGATGGAACGCCTTTCCCGACATGAACCTACCCGAACACTACATTCAACATCTAATGCCCTCCTCCGAGTGCCTCCTCCGAGGGAAGCTCGGAGGTCGGCAACAAGAGAGAGGGCCTTCTCTGTGGTGGCTCCCCAATTGTGGAACGATCTCCCCGACGAGGCCCGCCTGGCGCCAACATTGTTATCTTTTCGGCGCCAGATCAAGACTTTCCTCTTCTCTCAGGCATTTGGCAATATCTGAGGAGCCTGGGTTTGTTTGTTTTTGTTTGTAGTTTTTTGAAGTGTTGAAGTGGTTTTTAAATGTACAGATTGTGTGTATGTTGTATGTTTTTGCTGTTTTAATTTTTGTATATTGTTTTTAATTGTTTTTAATCCTATGTAAACCACCCAGACAGCTTCAGCTATGGGGCGGTATACAAATGTAATAAATAAATAAATAAATAAACTTTACAGTTGTTCATCTAGGGGGTACTCCCCACACAACATGGTAAAAAAAATCAACTGTGGTGTGGATTAGGCTCAGTGCTGCGTTGACTATGGCAGCGTTCGGATGACACGATAGTCAATACAACTGACGATTGTTCCCCCCCCCCCCAGTTGCTTATTGTGTCATCCGAATTCAGCCATTGTGTCAAATCATTACAATCCCATTATGGTAACGACGGCATATCCCTCTTGCATATTTATACCTTGTCGGACACACAATACCATTTGTTGTGGCATTTTGGATAACGTGGAATAAAAAGCAGGAAATAACACTAGGATAGGGTGACCAGATAAAATCCAGGTCAGGGCTCCTGTAACTTTAACAGTTGTAGAGAAAAGGGAATTTCAGCCAGTGTCATTTGTATGCAATTAGTTCCTGGTGAAATTCCCTCTTCATCACAACAGTTAAAGGTACATGCACTATACTAAAGTGACCATATACAAAAGAAGGCAGGGCCCCTGCACCTTTAACTGTTGTGATGAAGAGGGAATTTCACCAGGGACTAATTGCATACAAATGACACTGGCTGAAATCCCCTTTTCTCTACAACTGTTAAAGTTACAGGAGCCCTGACCTGGATTTTATCTGGTCAGCCTACACTAGGAAAACGGTATATGGAATGTGTAATGTGCCCCAATGGTTATCAGTGCATTTCAATACTGCTATAAAGCAGTAGTGTAGAGCTAGTCTGGGTAAAGTGGTGCTCATTGACAGGAATCCCACAGGATGTGCAAGAGGGGAAGGGGGGCACACTGGCTGAATCCAATGGGGCTCTTATAACCTCACTGATTTCTTTCTGCCCCATTAATTCCCTTCTGCAGCAGTGGGGCCTCCAACTCCATTGCCTTTCTGCCTCCTTCCAGAAACAAGCATTTTCACTTGCTTCAGGGCTTTCCCTAGGAAGCACTGAATCACCATTGTGCAAACAGCGGGGGCTGGTTGCACAACAGAATCGTCAGGGCATAAGAGAATTGACAGGAGTGAAATCCCCCCATTGGATTCTGCCTATTGCTTCATCCCAGCGATATGCTAGACTTCTTTCCACAGTCTGCACACGCATGTACGCACACAGAGATCCATCAGCAGCAGTAACATGTAGCGAGTAGCTCTATAAACAGAAAAGGAGCCTTGAGAGCAGCACAATTCTCTGTTAGAAAACTGCCAGTTTTCTATAGGAATGGGCAGACTCACCTGCGCCCGCGGGGCCACTCGTCTTCTTCGTGAGCCATCAATTTGCACAAAATGGCGGCTCAGAGTTTACGGAAAAGTAATGTTGTGTAAATGGTGGCCCATTTAAACAGCATTACAGACATAAGTGGTCCATGTATACCTGTAATAGCCTGTAAATGAGTTCTTTATAGCTGCCATTTATGCCACATTACTTTTCTGTAAAACCTTGAACCACCATTTTGCACAAAATGATGGACGCTGGAGTTCCCACCGCTGCTGACCAATCAGTCATTCCCCCCTCCTTGCAAGGAGGCGAGTGACTCCTGACCCCGCTTCCTGTCTAGCCGTCATGGGCTCCTTCCTTGCGGGTAAACTCTTGATTGCATCTTGATTAAAACTTGGTAGGGTTACCAGGACTCAGTGACATTGACTTGTAGTTTAGATGTATCCATGGGACACCTTGTGACTATTTTAAAGTATCTAGATCCATTTCAATCTGGGTTTTGGGCTGGTTTTGGTCTTGGTCACCTTGAAGGATGACCTTTATTGAGTGAAGGACAGGGGGATAATTCTGCTTGATCTCTGATTAGGTTTTGATACCATCTATGATGGTGTCTTCTTGGACAGTTCCATGTGTTGGGCATTAGAGGGCCTGTGTTACAGTGGTTCTGGTCCTACCTGCAGGTCTGATTGCAGAGGGTAACACTGAATGACTATTCCCCAGCATCTTGGCAATTGTTCTATGGGTTACTATCTTGTCCCTAAAGCTGTTTAACATTATATGAAGCTGCTGGGAGCAGTCCTTTGGGGGGAACTTGGAACAAAGTGACAGGTATACTGATGACACACAGTTCTATCTCCCTGTGACATTGGAATCAGGTGAGGCTGTGCAAGTTCTGGATCAGTGCCTAGACTCAGTGAGGGCCTCGGTGAGGGCCAATAAACTGAAGCTGAATCCTGGCAAGACATCTGCATTCACTTTTATGACAGTTGCACTTTTAAGAATGCACAACTTTAACATGCACAACTTTTCAAATGTGCAACTTTAAAAATGTGCTGCTTTAAAAAAAAAACAGCACTTTACATTGTGCATTTTTAAAGTTGTACATTTCCTCACTTTAGTCAATGGAGGGAAAGTGTGCACTTTTTTTAAAAAATGCAGTTTTCCCATTCAAATGAACTGAAAAAAAAACAAATCGCAAATCAGAGTGAACACTTGAAAGGCAAGTTTGGGAAATTTCAGGGAGCTGTTCCATCCCTGGTTCTCCCATACCTGCTCTCTGCTTGTGAATGCCAGATAGGCACTGACTTGTTTTATTTTATTTTTGGCACCTGCTGAAGACATTTTAAACAACCCTTCTCTGATTGACCAGCCATGGTTTTATTCACATAATCAGGTTTTAAATATTATTTTTAAATATTCCTATTACTCCTTTCTTTCTTTCTTTCTTTCTTTCTTTCTTTCATTGTTCACCACTCAGGACTCTTGATAGATGTAGAGCAGTGCATAGTCCTTGTAAAGAAATAAATAATACATAAATTCTTGGCCTACAATGTCACCAGGGCCTCCCATGCCTTTAGAACCCACAAGAAAGATTTGCCAGCAGCAATAGCTGTATGGAATATGAAATGGCCGTACGGGGACATTCATGATATGTAGCAGAATCCAAGGAAGGGGGAAAATCCAGTTTTGCATCATTCTGTGAAGTTTCTTTAAAAGACCCAACATTTGCCATTGCTATTATATGCAACTTTCACTAACATGCACATTTTATGCACACCTCTCCCTAATATGTGGATTTTTTGGATGAAACTTTATCGAAACTTTTCCTTTCTGCGTGGGGTCTTTCAGCCACGAACTGCATGGCAAAATTCAAAGAAGGATAACCATGTTCCAATCTGCGTATTAGTCTGGCAAGTGCTAATTAGGTTCGTTTGCTTAAAAATGTGAACCAAACAAAATTCTCCCAGCATGTCTAGAGTTCAAACTGGGTGGCAAACCCAGGTTTGACACTCCATAATGTGGAGAGTATATTGGTTATTGGGGGATTAGAAATGCAATAAATAAATAAATAAGTAAATAAATAAATAAATAAGTACTAACCATAGCTCTATATATATATATATATATATATATATATATAGTTTGTGTGTGTGTGTGTGTGTGTGTTGTAACTTTCTCATTATGTTATTACTTGATCTTTGAATGTGTGAACTGCCTTCCCTGGAAATACTCTTGTCAGGGATGCTTTCAGGAAGATTCCTGCATTGAGCAGGGGGTAGGACTCAATGGCCTTATAGGCATCTTCCAACTCTACTATTCTATGATTCTACTGTACTGATAGATTTTACACAGGCAAGTTATTATTTGATGTCACCTGGAACAGGCAATGAACAGGCATCTTTTAACAGCCTATATGGGATAAACGCCTTTAAGGTTTTTTATTTTTAAAGATTGAAGCATGAAAGTTGGTCATATTGCAGATGAGTTTGAGGTTACGTGTGAGAAATTTCAGAAATATAGGTGCAGGCATGTAGTGGCTATGATTATCCCCATAGCTTAGTATTATGTTAAATAAATGCCTATAACTTTTTTATTTTTAAAGATAGAAACATGAAACTTGACCACATTGCAGATGAGTTTGAGGTACTTATGTGTGAGAAATTTCAGAAAGATAGGTGCAGGCATGTAGTGGCTATGATTTTTTTTTTTTACTTTAAAAGTTCCATAAGTTACAAAATTGAGGGGGGAGAAGGCAGGGGAGGGGTGCTGTTTGACCACCATTTTGGAACTTATGGAACTTTTAAAGTAAAAAATTCATAGCCACAAAATGCCTGCATCTATCTTTCTGAAATTTCTCACACATAAGTACCTCAAACTCATCTGCAATGTGGCCAAGTTTCATGTTTCTATCTTTAAAAATAAAAAAGTTATAGGCATTTATTTAACATAATACTAGGCTATGGGGATAATCATTCAAAATGGTGCCTGATTCTAAAATCGGATGTCCGATTTTCATATCGGAATTGGATCCAAAGCGATACGAGGGATGTCCGATTTGTTCCGATATGATGCAGTTCAAAATCGGAAGTCCCAATTCCGATTCCAATATGATTTTTCCTGCTGTGCACATCCCTACTCCAAACCTACCATAAAATTTTGCTTTAGGCAAAATTTATAGGTATCTCTAACACTCTACGGGTGCCGAGTTTTCTTTACCTTTGCCTGGCTAGCTTTAGTTTAATGAGACATTAGTCTGTGGGCTCTCTGTTGCTGCCAAATCACCCATATATATCAACTGCACTTAATTAATAGCTACAGTATCTATTTTCTTATTACGTGTTCCAGTCGCTAGTGGGTGTTGAATGTCTGCCTTGTAATGGGGACCCATCACTGCTAATGACTATAACCAGCTTTCAAGAAGCCAGTCCATTAAGAGGCCAAGGAAAAAAACCTTCCTTGGCCGTCAGTCAAGCCCCACCGCACATCTGCCCCGGCCATCCGCAATCAATATGATCTATTATGAGCCTGAACTTTGAATGCAATTATCTAAAATATCAATGATTTCACACATAGCAACTGTCGCTTTGGATTTCCCATGTGTTGTATTGTTTGTGAAAGTTCTTTAAATATTTTATTGTAACGGGGAGAGTGGATGTGTTGATGGCTAGGGAACGTAAGGAGAAACAGTGCTTTAATTGTAATTGCATCAACAAAAGCAGTGGAGGATTTCTTGCTGACACATTTGGAAATGCCAAGAAAGAACCTGGAGTTCTGTATTGTATATGGAGTCTGTGTTGCTGAGCACATTTATCACAGGGAGTTAAACACAATGAAGTCTGCCTTAAGCAACCTGTCAGTTGCTCGAATGACTGCATAGCATAGGCTGCTTCCTAATAAAGGTGAAGTAAAACATAACCCAGCGGAGCAAATCTTCCAGGGTAGTTCAGCTGTGCAGTGTTTATACCTGACCTTCCACTAGACCTACTTTGCATGGATGCAAATTCGAGATGTGGACCTGTATAGGATTACCGGACCGCAAGCCAGAGTTCTGTCTGTGCTGTACCTTTAAATCACTTGAGGTAACAGGAAATGAGGTATCTAACCCTAATCCTCTCCCATCCTTACTTTCTCTTATACTGGTGTCTTCCCACTTCCTAGTAAGAATGGGAGAGTAATTTGCTCAGTTCATATTTTAATGTGAACTTGCATAATGTCGCCTATATGTGAGCCAAAATTCAGTTGTCCTTCAACATTCATACATCCCCAACTTCTTTCAATCAGGCTCTCAAAATTGGATAAGTTATGGCAAGATTCAGAGCCATAACTGAGGAGGATATCAGGGGCCTGGCTGATTCATGAATTTGGCTAAGAGAGAGCTTGTAAGGAAAGCAGGAGGATAGATGATGGATCACGAATCACTCATGAGTAGGGATCCTCTAAAGCAGTATCCTGTTTCCAACAGAGGACAGCCAAATATATCCAGGAAAATGACATGCAAAGTATGAAGACAAAGCTTCATCGTCAATTGCCTCCCACCCACCCCCAGCAATTGGTACACTGCCTGCATTGATAGGGTGACCATATGAAAAGGAGGACAGGGCTCGTGTATCTTTAACACTTGTATTGAAAAGGGAATTTCAGCAGGTGTCATTTGCATGCATGCAGCACCTGTAGAAATGTCCACTTCATCACAACAAAGCTGCAGGAGCCCTGTTCTCTTTTGTATCTGGTCAAGGTGACCAAATGGAAAGGAGGACAGGGTTCCTGTATCTTTAACACTTGCATAGAAAAGAGAATTTCAGAAGGTGTTATTTGTATGCATGCAACACCTGGTGAAATTTGTCACAACAGTTAAAGCTGCAGGAGACCTGCCATCTTGACCAGATACAAAAGAAGACAGGGTTCCTGCAGCTTTAACTGCTGTGATGAAGAGGGGATTTCACCAGGTTTTGTATGCATACAAATGACACCTGCTGAAATTCTCTTTTCTATACAACTGTTAACAATACAGGAGCCCTGTCCTCCTTTTCGCATGGTCACCCTATCCATTAAGCTCTATCAACACATTGCCTTCTCCAAATGATCTCACTACCACAATTAGGGTGACCAGATAAAATCCAGGTCAGGGCTCCTGTAACTTTAACAGTTGTAGAGAAAAGGGAATTTCAGCCAGTGTCATTTGTATGCAATTAGTTTCTGGTGAAATTCCCTCTTCATCACAACAGTTAAAGGTGCAGAGGCCCTGCCTTCTTTTGTATATGGTCACTCTAGTATAGTGCCTGCACCTTTAACTGTTGTGATGAAGAGGGAATATCACCAGGAAGTAATTGCATACAAATGACACTGGCTGAAATTCCCTTTTCTCTACAATTGTTAAAGTTACAGGAGCTCTGACCTGGATTCTATCTGGTCAGCCTACCACAATGACAACTTTTGCACATTCAACAGCTGACACAGGGGCTGGGATTCTATGTTTGTAGTTTTGTGTTTATGTTTTGCAGCATTTTGCAGCAGCACCAAATCACTCTTCAAAACAGAAAGGCTATTCAAAAAGCTTTAATTTCATTCCTCAAGAGAACGTGAATTACACTTTTAAAAGATGACGGTTTATGCCTCTGGCAAAAATGGCTTAGCCTCATTCCCCCCTCCCCAACAGTAAGGCTCTTGGATATCTCCATCACAAGAAGATAAATGCCCTAAATGCCCCAACTGTTGTAGTGCTATATAACTAATTGTGTCCTTGTTTACCACAGCAGACCTACCCTATCTAATCAGAAGTTCCTGTTCAGTCTCTCTTCACTGCTCTTTCAAATTCATAAATCTCTCATGTGTACTCATGCATTACTTGCAAGAACATAGGTTTTCAGACACATTACAAGTTAAAGGCATGCATGAAAAAGAGCAAATACATGTATAATACGTCATTATACACATTTGGCTGAATACTGTAGCTGTAGTCTCAGTCTGTCAGCTGAGTTGATGTTCCAAGCATTAATTCATTTTGCATACAAAGCTCAAGGAATGACATAGTTTTATGGGATTCGCTTCAGTAAATAGGTATGTAATCATTTACTATTTTAATAGTTCCAAAGTTAGGGTGACCAGATAAAATCCAGGTCAGGGCTCCTGTAACTTTAACAGTTGTAGAGAAAAGGGAATTTCAGCCAGTGTCATTTGTATGCAATTAGTTCCTGGTGAAATTCCCTCTTCATCACAACAGTTAAAGGTGCAGAGGCCCTGCCTTCTTTTGCATATGGTCACTCTAGTATAGTGCCTGCAACTTTAACTGTTGTGATGAAGAGGGAATATCACCAGGAACTAATTGCATACAAATAACACTGGCTGAAATTCCCTTTTCTCTACAACTGTTAAAGTTACAGGAGCTCTGACCTGCATTTTATCTGGTCAGCCTATCCAAAGTAGTAAAAAGTGAGAAGGCTTGAGGAAACTGACCTTGTGATTTCCAATACAAACTGACTTGATCTTCACTTCTTGGACTAATGTGCACACAGGAATATAAAAATCTACCAGAGTTTGCACTTTTGTATTGTTCTGTATTGATCCAGGGTCCTGATTCTATCAGGTCCCAATCAAATCGATCATTTTGATTACCAAGATGAAAGAAAGCCACACTTGTGCAAAACAATGATAGTTTATTGATAGAAAATTGATGTGGAATAAATATGCAAAGACAGCTCACACCTCCTTCAGCCAATGAAGTTGTCAAAGCTGAATGTCTATCTGAGTCCCCAAGATAGACAAAAACTACTCCTAGATCCACTGTAGTTCTCCAAGCTGGTAGTGTGCGCATTGCCCCTTTGAGAGAGACCAACGGATGAAGCCTACAGGCTTGATTTTATAGATGTCTCCTTCTAAATTCAGGAGTTGATGGGCTAGCATCCCAGTCTGAGAAATTAATTGCCTTTTTGTTAAGTGAAGCCTGCTTACTTAACCATAAAACTGCCAGTTATGCCAAACTGCACAGGTCCCTAACAACATGTAGGAATGCTGTGAAGTTCACTTTTTTGCTCACTAACCAACTCACTACATGTTCCAACTCAATTCTCTAGTCAAGAGCTGCTTTGACTATCCCTTACCCCCAAAAGATGCAGGTTATAAATCTAATCAAAACACATCAATAAACAAGAAACACATCAACATACATTTAGAAATTAGGATCATAAGAGAAAATATGTTTAAATGTGTATTTTAACATTACATTTTGGGAGAGCCACATTTTGGGTTTTTTTTGGCACATTTTGGTGCAGATATATGCAGAAATGGGATGGCATGGATATATGGGTGGATATATGCATAAATAGTATGGCCTGGATATAGACTGATTGACAGCAATCATGCCATTCAGGTAATGTAAAATCGATGGGTTTCAGGAAGATGGGATGCAAATCCTCCAGATACCTAATACATGCATTTTTCAATGCACCTTTCTGTAATATACACATTTTCGAACACAACTTTTGAACTATGAACTCCATCTCAAATTTCAACGGGCTCAAAATTTGACAAAATACAAATTAAAACGTGAATCTGAAGAAATTCTCCCCATCCCTAATCTAAGAAGCATTAAACCAGTTGCAAGGTGTTCCAATTGCAATGGAGTATCTCCCCTACTTTTTTATCCCTCCTGCTAGAACATGTCACTCTAATGCTAAGTTGAGTGAGACTTTTTTGTTTTGCTCATGGAATTTACAAGTGCCACCTTGTAAATTGCATGCTTGCAAAAGTGTTGGTAAGCAAACGCTGGGATTAAATGATGAGAAACACCTTGGGTGTTGCCTTGGGATGTGCGAATCAGTGCGCCCCAAGTTTGTCAAGATCCTCTAAATTCAGCCTCGAAGCTTATTCTGCATCCATATCAAATAGTGAGCTTTACGCTTTTCCTTTTGCACAAAACATTGTGTATGTATATCTTTGTGCACATTGTCCCAAATGTATGCATCAATTGTGTGCTTTATTTAAATGTACGCATCCTTCTCCCATTGACTCGAGCGTTATGCACATTTGTCAAAAGCACGCATTTTTTTTCATGACTAGTTTTCAAACGTACGTATTTGGGAAACGCTTTCTTGCTGTTGCTCCACAAATCACATTGCCATCTCTGAAACGTACAGACTTCAGCCACAGATTGCTTTTCGGGTCCACATTCAGTTCTGGGAGGTGCGAATTGGGTAAATTCTGGTTTTTAAAAAAACCCTGAGCTGAAACAAATTCCTGATGCATCCCTAGTGTTGCCTGACAGATCCCTTGCAAAGGCCACATAATAAATGGCTACATTATAAGAGCAATGAGCTCATTGAAATGCAGACGTTATTCACCACAACCACATCTGCAGGCCTGCCTCTCTACTGCCTCCTTAACAGATGTCAATGAATCAGATATACATGTTCAGTGAAATGGAGTGCAAATGCCACTGACAACTGAGGAGAGAGACAGTGGAGGTCCAGGCCTCTGTATCACTTCATGCCATGCGGTTGCCGCAGCTGTACAGCTGCTTGCCTGATTCAGCAGCAGCAAAATTAAAACTCACTCCAGAGTTGGATGATGAGATAGGAAAATGTATGCATTTGTTGAGATTTCTGTGCCACCCTCATCCATCCAGTGCTACAGAACAGCTAATCAATGCAAAAGCCATGGAAACATCTAACCAATGGGTTCCACCCCATCCAGTATGTAGGAAGCTTCCTAGTCATAGTGAGATAGCACCAGCCCACAAATGAATGATTGGATACAAGAGACAACAACTTTGCCTGAAAAAGGGCAGAACAATAAAGTGCCAATATGGATACTTATTTGGAGATCAATGAGGGAAAGGTTGGTGTGGTGTGCTTGTTGATGTTTCTGAGTGGGATACAGAGAAAAGGAAGGACTTCTTCACACAGCACATGGTTAAACCATGGAATTTGCTACCATGAGACGTAGCGATGGCTGTCAATTCGGATGGCTTTAAGAAGGGGTTAGACAAATTCCTGAAGGAGAAAGCTATCAATGACAACTAGTCCTGATGCCTTGTTACGAGCAGTAGTGACTCCATTTTGAAGCAGCCAAAAAGCCAAGGCGTCCTCATTCCCCACTTCCAGCACAGGAATGGCGCTGAGTGCAGTCACGTAAGGCTTAGATCAGGCAATTCAATTCCTAATAGACCTCCTAAAATGCATTCCCCAGAGGCAAAGGTGGGATTAAAATTGAGCTGAATATGAATGTTGGATGGCAACAGTGATATCTGGTAATGCATCTAGTCATGCAACTGCAATGGGTCTTATTGTTGAACTCCAGCCTGGACACCCTTCGTTAAGACAGCCATTAGCATGTAAAGTCATCTTTTGTTAAAAGAATGTTGCCAGCCAGTACAGCCATCTTCCCTATGTACCCTCTTTTGTTTTCTAAGATGAAGACCAGCTCAGTCTTTCTCCAGTAGCAAGTAGCACCACTTCCAATGCTTATGGGCAGTGATGTCACTGCTTTCCTCTAGATTGTATAAAACCCCTCAGGTTTTGAGAGTCTCATCCCTACCTCCACCCCTTCTTAGAAGCATGGGGCCATGCTGTTGAAATAGCTGAGTCTCTCCTCCCAGAGGAAAGGCTCCAGCTCATTCCTTCCTCTCCACTGAGACCAGGAGCTGCCACGCACACTAGTTGCTGTCTTCAGGAAAGGGCTTCAGTCCAGGGAAAGGTATATTGCTTTCAGAGACTCCCTCCCTTCTTTCCCCTGCTGTCCGTGTGTGTATGTTCTAAGTCTCAAGAAGACTCCTTTCACAGTCTTGAAACTACTTTTAAGCCTCCATTTGCTCCGCTAATTTCCCCAAAACTAGCTTGTGCGTTTGAATCTGTTTGTACCTCAATAAATGTGCCATTGTGGTGTTATCCTCTTCAAAAGTGTGGATTTCTTTGGGTAAGAATCGCCTTACTTAGCCATGGGTGCTCTATTGCCAATGTCTAAAGATTCCTTATAAGTGAGTTTGTAAGTCTCATTGTGTGCAAGTTTGCACACAAGTCAAATGAGAGCACATCACGTAACAACCTCTATGTTATCTCCAGTATTAAAGACAGGCAGCCTATATCCACCAGTTGCTAGGGAACATAGGTGGGAGGATGCTGTTGCACTTGTGTCCTGCTTGTCCCTGTGGGCAGCTGGTAGGCTAATATGGCTCTTTCTATACCTCCTGGAGTTGGGAGGGAGGGGGAGGTTTTCATGATATCCTGATCACGAGAGCCTCCCCACGCAGCATGCAATGTCCTGGAAAGAAACAGGACATTGTGCCCATCATTGTTTTTTAAAGAGCAGGAGGACTGTAAGTGAACCCCCTCCCCCAAAATCAGCTTCCCAACCCCCTTGCTGCCATCCCATCCCCTGATGGGCATGAAGCCATGAGGTGTGACTCCATGCCCATTTTGGTGCCCGTTTACTCACTAACCATTGGCAATGTTGGTTGGTGCTGATGGAAGATGTAGTCCAATAACATCTGAGGAACCTGGTCAAGGAGGCACTTTTAAGGCTTAGCCCTTAGCCCTTAAGCCCTTAAAAGTCTGTGTTTGAATCTAAGTGTGTTGATCCATGTTAGTGCTGAATTAGGGTTATCAACTTTTTCTTTCTTTGAAGTTAAGACTCCTCAACTTTATCAGCTACGTGTAGGAATGGGCGAACAAGCTATGTTTAAGATCACTAGGATTCTCTAAACATCATTTTGCCATTTATCTCATGTCAATTCCTGTCCGCATTAGGAAAATTGCACAGCTCAAATAGTGATCAAACATGAAATTTCTACAAATGTGCACAAATCTGGTCAACTTTCTTAATTTGCGCAACTTTCCTCTATAGACTAAAGTGGGCTGATTCAGTCTACAAGGAAAATTCACACAAAAGTGAATTGAGAAGGTTGCACAAAATTGAATGTGAGCACATGTCCAGCAATTCATGTTTGGGACCTTGAACAGGAATGCTTGACTGTTTTGCAAGCAAAAACGAAATTCTCACACATCCTTAGCTCCATGGCAGGCAGGTACAATATGGTCCTCTCTGTTCTGGAATAGTTGTACCTATTTACTTTAGTTGGTGCAGTTTAGTTCATTTTTTATAAGAATTTATCAAAACTTTATTTTTTTTCCTCATATTTGGAATGGAACAAACTTGAGAGTTTAAAAAATCCAATGCTGGTTAAAAAGAAATTGACATATTTCTCTGCTCCTAGCTCAAACAGGCCTATGTGCATGGTTTAGAGCTGGGCTGGGCAACCTCTGACTAATTCCATGTGGCCCTTGGCCTGATTTCAAGAGCCCTCTGCATGCAATCGGTTCAGATGCCTAGCAGGCATGATCTCCCTCTTCCCTGGCAACCTGCTGTGTGGAGAGGGAAACAAAGAGAGAAAGGAATTGGATGGCAGACTGAGAAAGAGAAAAGGGGTGATACAGCCATTCTGGGCTCTGGCCAAGGCCAATGCTGGGTTCAGCCGTTCTCTCTACTGTTATGCAGCTCCCAAAAGATTAACCATGAGGGAACATGACCCTTGAAAGAAAAGAATGTTTCCCACTCCTACTTTAGAGGCCGATACAGCTTTTGGATCTTGGGTTCTGCAAATCAACAGAATTCAAGCTCTTCAAAGTTCCCCAAATTCCATCTCGAAGCGCATACTGACTCAAGTCTCCATCAGATTGCGAGCTTTGGGGTTTCTAATTATAATAAAAATAATAATAATAATAATATATTTATTTATTTATTACCTGCCTCTCCCAATGGATTGAGGCGGGGAACAGCATCAAACATAAAATACAAAACTGATTAAAACATCAATACATCATTAAAATACCAATAAAACACCAATAAACACTTTAAAATTCATCTTTCTTTTTCTTTTCGCATGAAAATTCATATGTATTTTAGTGTATAGTTTTCCGAACGTATGCCTCAGTCGTGCACATCTTTGAAATGTACGTATTCGAGTTCAGTTTGTCTTATTCGTATTCCCAAATGCAAGCAACTCTTCTTTTTTTTTCCTGATCAGGAAAAAAATTGCATTTCCCACATTCAGTAAAGGGCCTTTAAAGCCCCCACCAGAGCGCCAGGGTGGGGGTGGAGGGAGAGAAACGCAATTTCCCCAAGGCTGGAGAAATTGCGCCTTTTCTCCCTCCACTCTGGCGTTAGAGCGGAGGGAGAAAAGATGCAATTTCTCCAGCCTTGGGGAAATTGTAGGCTGACCATATGAAAAGGAGGACAGGACTCATGTAACTTTAACAGTTGCAGAGAAAAGGGAATTTCAGCCTGCATCATTTGTATGCAATTAGTACCTGGTGAAATCACCTCTTCATCAAAGCAATTAAAGTTGCATGCACTATACTAGAGTGACCATATACAAAAGAAGGCAGGGCCCCTGCAGCTTTAACTGTTGTAATGAAGAGGGAATTCCACCAGGTACAAATTGCATACAAATGACTCTGGCTTAAATTCCCTCTTCTCTACAACTGTTACAGTTACATGAGCCCTGTCCTCCTTTTCATATGGTCAGCCTAGGAAATTGCACATTTCCCCCTGCTGCATGAATGGTGGCCACCATTAGTGCAGTGGGGAGAAAAGACAAAGGGCACAAGTCATGGTGGGGCACAGGCCTGTCCTGGTGCTGACTAGATCCGCCTGGGTCCATGCAGGCTGGATATGGGGGCATCCACTGCCCTTGTGGGCCAGGGTTTTTACTCCAACACTAAAGTTCAGAAGTGTGAAAATGTTTTCTGTGAAAATGCATGCAAGTTCACATTCAGGGTTGCTCATCTTTGAAATGTGTACATTTTTCTTCCATTGATTAAGGTATATTCGTGCACCATTTTCAAAGGAAGATTTTTTTAATGCAAGTTTTTCAAATATACAGTGTGCTATTGAATGCATTTCGGAGGGGACCACATTGCAGGCTTGGAAATGTATTGTCACAGATTGCATCTGAGTCTGTGTTCGGTCTCGAAAGTGCAAATTAGGTAAATCTTGATCAATAACAAACTGAAACAAATTTCTTATATGTCCTTCCTCTCAAACAGGCTACATACATACACTTGTAATTACACATTAAAGTATCTGCCAGAGAACCCCCAGTGTGCAAATGTAATTCACATCAAAGCATTTTGCAAAGTATAATGAGATAAATGATCACTCCAAGCTGCCGTTGGTCACTAGAATTAAAATCTTTATTCTGTGGAAGGGCAGATTTTAAGAAAAATGTACACACACCTAAGAAAGCTCATCAATAATATTAGATTTCTTCTAAGAATAGGTTGTTTCACTCAGTGGAACTTCTCCAAGATAAGAGGATTGTGGCCAAAAATGATTGCGATGAAAGCTGTGTCAAAGGCCTCATAGATAACAAAGGACACAGTACATGGAATATCACTTGCCAGGTTTGATTGCTAGTCCCTTGCTTTTATAGTATTTTTCCTGCCAAATATATCACACTCATTATTTATCATGTGGTCTCTGAATACTCGTTGGATCTTGCCCAGGCATAAAGCAGAGGCATCCGAGGAATCACTACACACCACAAGCAGCCCTGGGTCAAGAAGATTTGAAGTCCTTCAACAGAAAGCAAAATGTCTTTTCAATGTCTTCCCTTCCCAAAGGAATCTCGATTCATTTCTTTCATACTGGTGTGTGTGTGTGTGTGTTTTAAGCCAAGCTAAGAGGGGAAATCTACTGCTTGTTTAGGTCTGGGAGATAGTGTTAAACAGCTGGAAATCTTGACTCGGCAGAGTTATGATCAGAGCAGCTTACTTAACATGTAAGTGGGAGCCAGATCTCTTCTTTTATGTCTCCTCCCTCCTCAACTGCTAAAGGAAGGGATTTATTTTCTTGCTGCTCTATTCAATGGTCAAAACATTAGATGCTGGGCTGTCAAATATACCGGAAGCCACAGGCAATTTGGGTTTGCGTGTTGCAAAAAAAGTAACAGAAGTGGGAAATACCTCTGAAGAAGCCGCAAGCACAATGCCAGTGGATTTAACAAATTGCTGTCAACAGCCAGTTACGAATTGCAATGGGGGTGGGGACTGTCCCCTTGAAAGATTAAGAGAGACAAAGGTGAACAGCCCAACCTTAGATGTGTTCATTTAGACATGAGATCCATAACATTAACTCTCCATAGTGCTCTATGGTGTACATATGAGGGGAGAGAGCTTGAGATCACAGTTGCAGCCTTTGCCCATTCCACATATACAGTCTCCATGCCTTGGTCAGAAAAAGTGCATAGTAGCCTGCAGACGTAGACTTATCCTAGTGGTGTAAGTAGGAATTGCCTGAATTGTATCCCAGAAAACAATGAGGTCTACAGAACATGAAATTCCTGTCTACATGCATAGGTGATTAGACATACAGTACAGTTAATACAGGGACGTTGACCACATGGGAGTGGCGGAGTCTGTGGCGGAATCTCCATGCATGGAAAACCATCTGCACAGAGTTAGTGTGGAGTTCCCAACATGGCGGCAATGGCCACCTCCAATGGTGCCCATGAAGGGGATCGCTAACATGGTGCCCACGGGCACCCAAATTTTTTACTATTATTCTGTTATTTAATATACCTAGATTTGAATCAAATCCATACAACATTGTAGCAATTATAGAGAGGCTTCAACATAAGTGGACCAAATATTCAAAGCAGTATCCATTTGAAGATGGTGACTATATTCCACCCGATCAAATATTGAAAACATTTGCATTTTAGGAGGGGAATGTTTATCCTTCCAATGTTGTAATATCAATCTTTTAGCTCTCAAAAGCATGTAGAGAATCCATTTACATTGACCATGTGTTAATTTCCATGAAACAGGTAAATAATTTAAAAGAGTGTGTACATCAATGAATATTAAAGATGTATCCCTGTACCTCCCCTACAAAAGAAGCAACTCCTGGACATTGCAAAACCATATGTTTAAAAGAAGCATTAGCTATATTGCACTGCAAGCACCCAAATTAGACAATCCCTTTTTAAAGAGACATTGGCTGAATTCGGACGACACAATAAGCAACTGGGGGTGGGGAAACAATCGTCAGTTGTATTTACTATCATGTCGTCCGAATGCTGCCATAGTCAACTCAGTGCTGATCCTAATCCACACCACAGTTGATTATTTATTACCATGTTGTGTGGGGAGTACTAGGCTGACCATATGAAAAGGAGGACAGGGCTCATGTAACTTTAACAGTTGTAGAGAAAAGGGAATTTCAGCCAGTGTCATTTGTATGCAGTTAGTTCCTGGTGAAATTCCTTCTTCATTACACCAGTTAAAGTTGCAGGGGCCCTGCCTTCTTTTGTATATGGTCACTCTAGTATAGTGCCTGCACCTTTAACTGTTGTGATGAAGAGGGAATTTCACCAGGAACGAATTGTATACAAATGACACTGGCTGAAATTCCCTTTTCTCTACAACTGTTAAAGTTACATGAGCCCTGTTCTCCTTTTCATATAGTCAGCCTAGGGAGTACCCCCTAGAAGAACAACTGTAAAGTTGATTATTACCCCACCATTGACTATCATGTTGTCCGAATTCAGCCATTGTGGTGTCCAATAGACACGAATCAAATTCTTTTGCTGAATAAGATACCAGCCTAAGATCCATAGGCACAATGCCAACGTAGCAATCCACTGATTAGGCATTTTCTGGTGGTGTCCACAGAAGTTACTCAAATTCCCAAATGTGCCCATGAGTCCTGAAAGGTTGGGGACCCCTGGGCTAGTGTGTCAGTGTATTTTTGTATTTTGTGTTTAATGCTGTTCCCCGCCTCGATCCGTTGGGAGAGGCGAGTAATAAATAAATATATTATTATTATTATTGTTATTATTATTAAACTAGTTTATTTGCTGTCTGGGATCAAAGCTGAAATCACCTGCTGAGCAAGCTGGGCGCAAGATGGTGGAAATGGAAGGTAATGGACTAGTGGGGCCAATGCAGCAGGAGGAGAGGAGGGTTTATAGAGCGTCTGCTTTGCACTCAGAAGGTCCCAGGTTCAATCCCTGGCATCTCCAGTTAAACTGGCAAAGGCTCATGTCTGAAATCCTGGAGAACTCCTGCCAGTCCATTTTCCTGTGTTCTTCCAGGCAAGGCCAAGCTAGTGGTTGCCTGCAAAGGCCTACACGTGATTTGAAAGTACTTCTAGCTAGGCAAGGTCAGAGAGGACCATTAAGTGGTCTGGAGAGAGATGCAGGTTGGTGCTCAGGGAGAGCACTGCTTCTTCCACCTATGATTATTGCTCCCCAATCTGTCTATAGCTACAGATGATGAGGGGTCAACACTGATTAGTGGCTTGAGTCAGTGAATCGTGGTACACATCTTCATCCATTTTGCAAGATGGATGGGGAAGCAAATCCCCTGAAGCAGGAATGGAGATTGTGTTGGATGCCTCATCTCCAGATGATACACATCATGTTGAACATGTGCATCTAAATATACATTCATACCCAATCAGCATACATAATGACCAATCCAGCAACTAACATTTACACTGAATTCTTTTTCTCTCTGGAGATTGAGACCAGCATTCATATGGGTATAGCTCCATTGCAACCCTTAAGCCCAGTACTAACCATGTTTACTCTGAAGGAAGTCACATGGATTTCAATGCATCCAACTATGTAGTGTGCTTACTGCGTTTGAAGCCATAATGGATCTCTTTTAGTCTTCCTTTCTTCCTGTGCCTGTACAGCATGCTTTGTGATTTTAATGTGGATTGCTTCCAAGTAGGCAGGTTTATGAGAGCAGCCTTCACTAGGGATGTGCACTGGATCGGACCCGATCCACGATCCGAGTCCGGTCCAGTGGGAAATCAGCTAAATTATCCGATTTCCGATCCCGCAGCTGGATCGGCCGATCCAATCCGAACCGGTCCGAAAAGGCTCCGAACCGGTTCGGCGGATCGGCGGATCGGCGGGCGCCCACTGGCGCCCACCGCCGCTTCCATTGGCGGGCGCCAGCGGGCGCCCACCGATGAAAGTGGACAGCGGGGGGGGAGGAGGGGGGCGCTTACCTTCTTGGCCCGTCCGCTCCTGTCCGGCACTAGCAGCTACTACCAGCGGGCTCCGCGGCCTGCTCTAGGGTGGCGCGCCGGGTGATGTCATCACCCGGCGCGCTACTCTAGAGCAGGCTGCGGAGCCTGCTGGTGGTAGCCGCCGGCCCCGGACGGGAGCGGACGGGCCGAGAAGGTAAGCAGGGGGTGCGTGGAGGGGAGGAGGGGGCGCACAGAGGGGGGAGGGGGGCCCTTACCTTCCCGTCCCGGCGGCTCCCGTCCCGGCGCCGGCGCCTACTACTACCAGCAGGCTCCGCGGCCTGCTCTAGGGTGGCGCGCCGGGTGACGTCATCACCCGGCGCGCTACTCTAGAGCAGGCCGCGGAGCCTGCTGGTAGTAGTAGGCGCCGGCGCCGGACGGGAGCCGCCGGGCCGGGAAGGTAAGCAGGGGGTGTGTGGAGGGGAGGAGGGGGTGCGCGGAGGGGGGAGGGGGGCCCTTACCTTCCCGTCCCGGCGGCTCCCGTCCCGGCGCCGGCGCCTACTACTACCAGCAGGCTCCGCGGCCTGCTCTAGGGTGGCGCGCCAGGTGATGTCATCACCGGCGCGCTACTCTAGAGCAGGCCGCGGAGCCTGCTGGTAGTAGTAGGCGCCGGCGCCGGACGGGAGCCGCCGGGCCGGGAAGGTAAGCAGGGGGTGCGTGGAGGGGAGGAGGGGGCGCGCGGAGGGGGGAGGGGGGCCCTTACCTTCCCGTCCCGGTGGCTCCCGTCCCGGCGCCGGCGCCTACTACTACCAGTAGGCTCCGCGGCCTACTGCAGGGTGGCGCGCCGGGTGATGTCATCACCCGGCGCGCTACTCGAGAGTAGGCCGCGGAGCCCGCTGGTAGTAGCCGCCGGCGCCGGACGGGAGCGGACGGGCCGAGAAGGTAAGCAGTGGCGGGGAAGGGGGCTTACCCCCCCCCGGAGCCGTCCGCTTCTATCCGCTGGCGCCCGCGGGCGCCAGCGGATGGAAGCGGGCGGCCCCAGGGGGGGTAGGGAGCGCGGGGGAGGGGGCTTACCTGCCGGGGCCGTCCACAGCGGACGGCCCCGGGGGGGAGGGAGTTAGGCCCCCCCTCAGCCACCCGCCGCCATTTTTTCCTCATAGACTTGCATTGCAATGCAAGTCTATGGGGAAAAAAATAGCGGCCGATCCAAAAATTTACGATTTTTGGGTTGGGATCGGACTCGATCCGGTCCGGGGGGCCTCCGATTTTGTCCGAACCGGTCCGGGACAAAATTGGAGGTCCCGATCCGGGTCCCGATCCGATCCGGGGGGTCCGTGCACACCCCTAGCCTTCACCCTCTTACCTCTCTCTGTGTAGCAGGTCTTGTGATTTCAATACCACTTCCAAGTAAGTAGGTTTCTAGAGAAAAAGTCCTATATCTCCCAAAAGTCCCCAGCCAACACAGCTGGATAGGAAATGCTAGGAGTTATAGGACTTCTTTCTAAATATGCATAGCATTGCACCCTTAGTATTTCAGCATAGTCCAACACATGAATGGATAAACAGACATGAAAAGCAGATTATACAATTATGCACAGTGTGGCAAAAGTGGAAAGAGAAAAAATATTTTTCCCTGTCTCACCACCCTAGAATTTGGACTCATCAACTGGATTTGATTAGCAGGAGATTGAGGGCAAGAGAGAGAGAGAGAGAGAGAGAGGTTCTTCTTCATATTGTGCTTAATAAAGTTATGGAATGCACTGCTGCAAGATGTAGAGATATGGCAGATATACCTAAGGTAGCAGATAACGGGATCCAGCCACTGAATTCAGATTTTTATTTTTAAATTTCAGTGAAACTCCACATAATGCATCCCCCTCTTCCTTGCTTGTCAGTGGAGTGGAGCAGGAGATGCCATTTTTAACCTTGTAAAAAGCTCCCATTATATTAATTGCAAATCTATTAGTACCACTTAATTACAGCCATCTTGTGCATCTCAGAACCCCTTGTGGGGCCAAATTGTCAGGATTTATTGTAGACCGGCAATAATACTTTTACATTAGTAAGCAATTAAAAAATGTAAACAACTCCCGCGGGGAACTTCCCGAAGGCTTGGAAAAGCTGCTGTCATTCTGAGTTATAGACAGCCCCATTGCACTATTCCTCCAAACCCTAGCGACGGAGTACTACCGTGTCAAAATATTTATGCGAGAAGGGGGGAAATGGGTGGATAAATAATACTATTGATGTCATTGACAGGTGGATGGTCACCTTTTTAGACCTTAGGATGAAAAACTCTGGGCTTGTTTAGGCAATCAAAATGTTACAGTTCTTGTCCCAATGACTTATACCAACACAACATCACAATCTATATGGGATAGCAGCAGCCTGAAAAGAAGTGGAGAAACCCTATCAATATGCAAAGGTTACTTCCCAACTTTAGGCATGGCCAAGGAACTGAACCAGGATGACTCTACACTGATGAAGAAGTGGGTATAAGGTAGGGGTGGTCCTCCAGATGTTGCTGGACTGCATCAGGCCTATCCAGCATAGCCAGACAGATGATGGGACTTGCAGTCCAACAACATCTGGAGGGCTACAACTTGTCCCTCATTGACCATGTTCCGAAGACACATTAAGCCACATAATGTTGTGTGAACCATGATTTAGTGTGTCGTGTGAACCATTCCTAGCCATGGTGGCTATATAACCATGGCTTAAACATGCTCACTAACCATTTGCTGCAAAAGAGTTGGCAGCCTAACCATGGCTAAGCGTGTTGTCTGAATAGGCCCATTGGTTGATGGAGATAGGAACAGAATTGATTCTTATGTGAATGGTTGCCTCATGGAGAAGATTAAAATGCTGTACTGGAGTTCAGTGGTAGATAGGTAAAAATAGGCAAGAAGACCTACGAATCTCCATGCTATTTTCCAGTTCCTGATCTGGGGTGAACGAACTCGAGGAATACTCGCCCCACCACTGTTGGCCGTGAACCAGGCCTCTCAAACCCCCGCTGAGCACTCGCAAGCCCTGAAAGCGCTCAGTGCCTGCCCGCATACACATGTTGGAGCCTCTGGAAAGTGTGCAATTCCTTTGCCCACACTAATGGCAGCTGCCATTAGCAGTGTGAGGGAAATGTGTGTGTGCTGCCCTCGGGGACCCAACTGGACACTTGCGACAATCCTAATCGAAATCCCCTCCCCCATGACCCTTGTGCAACTTGACCTGTTCGGGAAAATATACAGATATCACACCATGCTTATTGTTTCTGGTGAAGAACAGCTTACATGGGAGAAGGCACAGGGCTCTTGGTACAGCAGACATAGGTGTGTGCAGCACATTTCATGAGGAGGTGCACCAAGGGAATTGAGGCCTTTCCCACCCCCCAGGCTCCCCACTCCGATTGGAGCAGTGAGGGTGGAAAAGCATGTAATTCCTTCCCTCCCCGTCAACACTAATGGCCCTGATTGGGTGGGTTTGGAGCAGAGGAAGAGAAGGGGGGAGCGGTGGCAAGAAAGAGCGTTCTCCATCCAGGGCCTCCAGAAATGCCCCCTCCCCTCTGCGCCCCTTCTCACGATCCCCTCTCCACAGCTGCCTCAACTTCCTTCCTCGCTCACGTGTCCAAGAAAGGCGCAGCAGCCTCTCAAAGCATGTGCCACCACCACGCCTTATCTTGCCTCCCGAGTCCCGACCCTGCTTGCGCTGCCAGGCAACTTACGTTCTCACTGCTTGCCTGTCCAGCAGTGGAAAAGTAAGTTGCCTGGCAGTAGGCAGGCAGGGTCTGGAGGTGAGATAAGGCATGGTGGTGGCGCATGCTTCGAGAGGCTGGCTGCTGTGCCTTTCTTGGATGTGTGAACGAAGGAGAGGAGCGAGGGAGGGAACAGAGGGGCTGGGTTTTAAAGGGTAGCTGCCTCTTTTCCCGCTAAGGAAAAGTTGGCCCGCCGGCTGGGATGGGAGCAGAAGGCGCTGCGTCTGCCCCCTAGCCATTGCCGAGGGAAGCGGGGTGGGATGGAAGCGGAGGCCCCTCAAGATATCAGGGTGTGCCTGGGCACACCCCGTCCACATGCCTATGACAGCAAAACGAAATGTCCGCCATTGCTTCATTTCATTCACATGAAATATTCTCAGCTCGTTGTTGCTCATTATAGTTAAATCCAAGGATCTGATTTTTTTTCCAGTCCCAGCGAGTGTCTAGAGGCCTCGACAGGCAGACCAAAGACGGACCACAAGTGACTAGTTATAGAAGGGTCCTACGATGGCGCAGCTGTCCCATTTGTACACAACACCTGCTGTCAGTACCCTTTGTCACCTTCCTGTAATTTTCCCATCAGAGACTGTGTTACGTGGAGGCTGTACAGCATCTCTGACTTTCCCTATGCCTTTCAAACTGGAGGCAGAGAATGAGGTAATTGCAACGCTCTATCAGATGCTGAGTAAAAGGATTTGGGGTCGGCAGGATTAGTCCTCTGTAAAACTCTTAGCAGCCTTTGTATTTAAAAAAGCCCACTACTCCATAGCCTTTCCTGCACACTTAGGAGATGTTGGAGTACCACAACCTGCAAGCTTAGGAGTTGTTTTGGCACAACTGTGTCAAACCTCTTGATTTATTTCATTTACAAAATGCATAAGCCCCTCTTTCCAAAAATAAAAAAGGCACTGAACCATAAACAAACAGACAAAATCATAAAAATGCAAAAGGAATAAAATTATTCAAACTCACATTATGCCCATATGCTTGCGTGAGATTTGATATCTGTTGGAGAAGCCCTCCTCTGCATCGCACCAACACGAGATATATGTTATGGCGGGACATGGGAGAGGGCTTTCTCTGTGGTGGCATCCCGGTTGTGGAATACCCTCCCCTTGGAGGACTGGCTTCATTTTGGCACCAAGATTAAACATGGCTTTTAATGAGGGCCAAAGCTGCACATCGTTTTAATTCCTTTTAATAGCTTTCAAATTATCCACTGGTTTTAGCTTGCAAATTGCCTTAATACATTTTTAGCTGTGTACATTGTTTCTTGTTTTATACTGTTTGATTTTATCTGTATGCCGCCCTGAGATTCCAATGATATAGGGAGGGGTACAAATAGTTAATAAATAAATAAAATAAAGTGAAATAAAATAAAATGAATGAATGAATGAAAATAAAATCATAGATACTCATTCACGAAAAGTTTGAGGACCAAATTCAACTTTAGAGAAACTCAGCCAGTTTGGGGGGCCACAGTCCAGTGGTGGGAGGGGCCCAAAGGCAAAAGGGGCAGGCTCAAAAGAAAATGGGTGGAGCCAAAATACAAATAAACAGCAGCATACATTGGCTTAAAGCTCTTACTGCCAGTAACTAAGCCTTAGGAGAGGCATTTCAACTAGGGCTGTGACTGGATCCAGATCTGGATTCCAAATCCAGAGCGGATTGGGCTGATTTGGACCTCCACATCCCGGATCCAAATCAGATTTGGCCTGGATTGGGCCGGATCAGATCCACAATCCGGATCCAATCCGGATCTGGTCACAACACTCCCTCCTGCTCCCTCCACTCTCTTTCCCTCTCCCCCCCCACTCTCCCTGCTTACCTGCTACCTTCTCCACGTCATCCCCCGTCATCCTCCGCATCGTCCTTCCTCCTTGCTGTGGGCCGGCTGCTTTCCCATTTGCACCGGGTGATGACATCACCCACCACAACTGGCAAATGCGGCGCTCTAACCAATTAGACAGCAGGACAACATGGAGGAGGCAGCAGGTAAGCAGGGAAAGTGGGGGAGGGAGGGAGAGAGAGAGAGAGAGAACGGGGAGTGTGGGAGGGAGTGCTGTGAATGGACCTGGATTGGATCCAGATCCGGATCTGGATCCGAGTTGGCTCGGATTGGACCCGATCCAATCCAAGTTGGATTGGGCCCGATCCAGACCAGACAGATCAGGATCTGGATCGGATCGGGGGTCCGTTCACAGCCCGAATTTCAACCGTTTACAATAAGGGGGGACTATGAAAAAGCCAAGAAATTACTAAACAGTCAGCAGGGAAGGGGGCATGGCCCCAAAGGGCCAAAGTGAGAGTTCACGCAGAGTGGGTTTCATCCCACAGCCCTTCGGTTCGACACCCCTGCTATAAGCTATTGATCACAAACAGTGGAGGTCACTTAACTGTGGCCAAAGGAGGGGATTTCAGGAGGACTGATTAAACCAGCCAAGGAAGCCCCCTTGCACCAGTAGGCCAGGTCAGGTGATATCCAGCAGCCCACTGAAATGCTTCCAGATAGACCTGATTTTGTTGAATCCAGATGTCCTTTTAGGGGTGGATGAAAAATTCATTTTAGTTATTTTTATCAGGATCAACCCAATTTGCAATTTCCAGCCAAAACGGAGACTTGGATACAATCTGTGGTTGAAGTTCATATTTTTCTGAGCTTGCAATGTGATTTCTGGATCCTCTCCCCCACAAAAAATATGCATTCAACAGCATGCTGGAAAAGATGTGCATGAAAAAACGCATGCATTCAAAAAGTCTGCCCAAAAATATGCACAGATTTTCTTGCGGAAAGAATATGCCGCTGCTTATGATCAACGACCCCCCCTCCAATTTTCACCATCCTCTGAAAAGTTCAGAGAAATCCCCCACCAATATCCACTGACCTTAAATGGAACCCTGAAAGCTGGGGGGCCATATGGACTCAACCTTGGACTACACATTCTGTGCTATTACCATCAAAATCATTGACATGTTTGTTTCCACGATGTTACTAGCAATCCTCTATTTGCCCTTGTGAAATCAGGTCTTCCGTGTGTGTGCATGTGTGTGTGTTTGTCATTCTGACTTCTTCGGTAAACTACTGCTTCCCCCACATCACTGCATCTTCGCCAATCAGGGAATAATTTAATAGACCGCAGGAGTTGAGTGATTGGGAATGGTTCTTAATTAGCTTCTCTGCTCCCTCTGTTCCAGAGGTTCTGCCTCAATAATGCATAGGTTTTAATTATAGAAAATTTCCTATGGAATTTAATTGGAATCTGAGGGCTGAACCCCTTGGTGTCACTGCCAAAAATCAAAGGCATTGCTTTTATTAAAGGTTTTGAAATAAATATCGAAAGGCAATGGTGTGAAGGAGCGTTTATGCAAATCGAGGAGAAAGCAAGCGTTCCGAATAGACCTGTCTCGGTATTTCTTTCTGTCCTCAGCAGTTTCACGCGACCATTAGCATATTAGCTAAGCAATTGAGCTGAAACAAATACGGCTTTGGAGATTTGTAAATCAAAACGGGATGATCTCTCCCTTTTCATATTCCAAGCGCACAATCCCTCAAAACACTGAGGGAACTTCAACACACTTTAGCGTAATTTGCTGATACCAGACTGGGTGACAGTTTGGCCGGATCTACACCAAGCAGGATATAGTGGTATGGAAGCGGTATGAAAGCGGTATATAAAAGGCAGGAGCCACATCAAGCAGGATATGGCACGTGTCAATGGGCCCCAACTGTTGTCAGTGCATTTCGATACTGCTATATAGCTGTAGTGTGGCTCCTGCTTTTTATATACCACTTTCATACCACTATAGCCTGCTTGGTGTAGACTTGGCCTTAATCTCTGAGTTTTTAGCCTACAAAGTGATATTTAATAGTTTACCTCATTTATCATCAGAACATCATTGAGAAGTAGGCTACACAGAAAGCTGTGGTTGGCCAAGCCCACATAAAGAGCACCAGAGCTGAGCAACGATTTTGAAGTTATGATTCCCACACTGGAAGACAACGTAATTGTCACAATTAAATAGTGACTTCAATGTGCTTTCAATGCGGTTATTCACACTTAACTCAGTGCAATACTCTGGACTCTTAACTTCATGATTAAAAGCTGAGCTCCCTGACCAGCAAAGTAATCTATTGCAGCCCCTGCTGGGCTATATCCCACTTCACAGCTGAGATATCATATATTTGAATTTTGCCCATAGAGAGTGGGTGGTGAAACTGTACTCCCCCATGTTTTCTATATGGGGGAACATTTTGTTATATATAAGGGCATTCAAACAAATGATCTCCCACCTGCACTGGTACTGTCCAGTAAGAGTTGCACTACAAATTCTGCTGATGATAGAGCTAGGCTCTAAGAAGATATTTAGGTTCATATATTCAAAAGTGAAAACTAGTCTATGTAATACACGGTCCTGTGATTTAGTCTTATATAATCTATAAATTCACCACTTTAATTGAGGACATTAAGCAGGGGGCATAACTCTCTTCAGACAACTTGTTGATGGATGTGGAAGCATGAATGGTGAGGTGGGTGGGATGTCCTGTCCTCTCATTATATTGCACGTGATGAATCTGACTTACACTGTGTTAAACCATTGGTACATCAGAACCATCTCCTCTTCTGGTAGAAGGTCTTAGATGTCTCACCTGTCTGGCAGAAGATCTTTACATCACTTGTTGCCTGATCCAGGGAACGGACCTGAGACTAGGGATGTCAAAGGAATCCATTTTGGGGATGGACCTTGAGGAGTTTTTGTCAGCTCGGCCCCTGGACACTGTGCTGTCTTTCATCAGCTGGCCTGACTCAGTGTGCAACAATTTCCATAATTTCTTTTGTGCAAACAAATGTGTGTACATTTCAGCTGTAAATTGCAAAATTTGCATAATTTGTATAATTTGCACAGATTACAGCCATGTTTGCACAATTTATGCAATTTTTTGCAATTTACAAATTCACCCCAAAATGCATAAAATGTTCCTGGAACTTGGGGAAATCATGCAACTCAGCTCACAAAAGCAAGCTGAGCCAGTCACTCCACGGATGTCCAGTGGGCCTAAAAAGGGCTGGATTTCCCAGCAATTGACACCCCTACCTGAGACCTTCTGCATATAAAGTGTCTGCTTTACCCCTCTCTACCCAAAGGCATGAACACAGCCTACTTACATCCAGGTCATAGAAACATAGCTTCCTTCTGCAATGTTGAACCCTTAGTATTTTGTAGAGTACCCAGTCATATGTCCAGAGCCTTCATACTTATAGCTGGTAATGCATAAGCTCTGTTCACAGCTTCAGGTGGATATGTGGGTCAATGAGCATCACTCTGCTCCTTCTGATCCATGATTTTATAGCCATGGATGCATTAACTGAATATGACTTGTGTGCAATCAGATAATGAAGCATGGGATGGAATGCCTGATGTTCTAAAATTCAAAAAAATATCATGTTTTGGTGCTAGTATTACTTGACTACTTGAAGGAAGATGGACTATGCTAGGTCTTAGAAATAGGAGATTTTACAGCATAGAGATTTAGTAACTATGTCCTTAGATACCTTTCCCCTCTCCACATTCCTCATCAACCCACAACTAGGGACGTACAAGAATTTCATTTCTGCGTGCAAAACTTGCAAGCCTGCTCTGTTCACAACTCCAAACGTGGGCACAAGAATGTTTCCACCAAGAATATTCAGATAATATCAAACATGTGCTTGCATCCAATCAATTTGTGCAAATTTCCAAATTTGTGCAAATTTCTAAAACTACTCTATAGAGGAAATGTGCGCAAATGTGTGGATTATTGCACAACTTTCTCATTTAATCACTGTTCGTATGGCACCATTTCCTCATCTGTGCAAAATAAGCAGCAATTGCAAATCCTAATACAAACTGGTCGTGATTCAAGCATCAAGACAATGTTTGGAAAATCTTAGCAAACTTAGATGCCTGTTCACCCATCCTATGATTTGGATTGCTTCGGAACGTCCCCATCTTCCTCTACATTCCTTTCCCCTTTACACACATTATTAAAAACAAGACCTCACACAGAGTCATATGTCACCATATCAAATAGATACAATGGAAGGATGTTAAAATAATGTACAGATAATCCCTTTGTGATGGGGTGATCCTGATTTTTAATTTGGGCTGTAAATGGTGAAATGTAGCACACATTAAAATGAATCCTTTTTCTCTGACAACACCCTTTTGATAACTTGCCAGTGAGGCACATTTGATCATGCAAAAGAACGAACAAATCTACCTTTCCATTAAATGTAAGTATATTTACTCATTCAGTGGTAATATAATACACAGCAGGCACCGTCACTGCTTAGACTGAAATAATAAACTTCAAAGTCAGAAGTAACTAACTAAATAAAACCTCTCTCATGACCTTTACATATAACATCCCTGAATGTAATAAAAATTCAAATTTGTGGAATTCATCCACTTCTAAGCAGCAAATGTTATTCCCCAAGCTGTGCTACGCAATAGTTTATTTGTTTATGCATAAGTAAGCCAATGGATTGATAGACTGACAGATCAATAGATCAGACAGGAGGCTTGGTGAAAATGACAGTGTTATTGGCAACAGAGAAGAATTCTCCAAAGACCAAAATATAGCACTGATTTCTATCAGGATAGGAAAAGAAAATGGAAAAATAGATATAGAGAACTTTCTGGATGCAACAAACTTCTAGAGGATTGTAAATTCTGCCTGTAAAATGTATTTAATAATAGGTTGGATCTGGACTAAATTTGTTGAATTTAAGTCTGTCCCTTTGGTTTCAATAGGACTTAAATCATGACTACCATGTCCCATTGATTTGAAAGGAACCTAAATTCCATGCTTTAAGAACTTCAGGGGAAGCCCTTCCCTCAGTCCCCCCCCCCATCGCAGGTATGCCTGGTGGGAACGTGGGAAAGAACCTTCTCGGTGGCTGCTCCAGAGCTCTGGAACTCTCTTCCCAGGGAAGCTAGACTGGCTCCCTCCTTGATGTGCTTTCGGAGGCAGACAAAAACTTTCTTGTTCCGACAGACCTTTGGCAAATAATCTGGACCTCCGTTTACGCCTAGGACTTTTAAAATTGGAATGTATTTTAAATGTTTAAAAGTTTTAATATTGGAACATATTTAATGTATTTTTAACTGTTGTATATTCCTATTTATAGGTTTAAACTGTATATGTTTTAATTTTGTAAAGCCGCCTTGAGGCCCAGCATTGAGCAAATGGCAGGATACAAATAAATATAATAATAATAATAATAATAATAATAATAATAATAATAATAATTTCAGCTAACATAGCAAACCTATGGGCAGTATTCAATGCCGGCAGACAAACAGCAATAGGGATGCCTGTCATATGTAAATCCAGCCTGTTTGGGCAGACTTCCGCTGCCCGTCTGACACAGCTTGTGCCTGCAAGATGTGCTATGGTTCCCCCCAAACTCTGAGGGCTATTTCCATATTTATTTATTTATTTCGCACAAATAGTTCGCACAAATAGAGATTTGCACAAATTGTGCCCAAAATTTCTGCACATTTGCCTCAATTGTGGCTGCAAGTTGCATAATTTCTGCAAATTGTGCCCCAAACTTGTGTGCTTTGTGGGAATTGTGGCTGTACTTTGTGCAGTTTGTGCAGATTTGTGCAAATGCATGCAAAATTCAGCCGTAATGTGTGCAAAGAAAAAGTACGGAAGTCCTGCTAATTGCTGCAGATCGGGCTAGGTAGCAAAAAATGGGCCACAGTCTGGGGTGGGGGCTGAACCGACGAAAAGCTGTTGAGCTCCACCCACCAGATGGAATCCTCTACCTTCCCAAGACAGCGGCCTTCACATTGCCCTATTGAGAATGACTGGGAGCTGAACAGGAAGCTAGCATTTCTTACAGCCACCCTGGAAACCAGCCCAAACCAGCCATTCCAGAAAGGGACAGGTCGGTGGAACCCCATCCCAGAACTGTTATTCCAAATTAGTTTCCAGTTGCTGTAGCACATTCTAGCTTCCTCTTTTGCTAGAGGCCATTCCTACTGCATAGTGCCCTATATTTTTTAAAATTCTCATACAAAAAAAAACTAGATTCTGTCAATGACAGTCAATGGAATGTAAGATGCGTGACAATCCATGAAACTAAATCCTGGCAACCCAAGTGAGAAACACCCATCTACGCTCCTGCCACCATGCCAATTTTTCAAGAACCTTTACTTGCCTATGCTTTCTGGGGCTCATGGTTGACTTCAACTCCCACCAGCCCCAGACAGGATGGCCTATATTCAGGAATGCTGGGAGTTGTCAAGTTCCAGGTTCAAGAAGGTTGAGCTAGCCAATTCTTTAATTTCCCATTGAAGCTGGCATTGCTCCTACTGTATAAATGCACAAATGATGACTTTTCCCAACAATACATGGACTAGTATTGAAGCACGAAGCTGTGCATGTATTTCTGAGCACAACATTAATTGCTTGGCCTTTTGTGAAGCAATTTCTGATGCCATTTGGCCCAAGCCCTGGGAATTTACAGCATTGTCAGTGAACTCTAATATGCTTGGGTTGTATTTGGAGCTGTTGGCAGTTATGCATTAACAGGAAAGGACAGCTTGACTTCTGGTCCCTTGAATGGGTGGTGGAGGCAAACCGTGAGGTCAAAAACTAGAGCAAACCAGTGTCTGCGATGCATGATGATTAATTTGGGACCCCTCTGTGATCTTGATGCTCATTTATATTGGAGTAGAATCAAATTCATTATGTTTAAGAATAGCAGAATGACTGGAATTGAAATAAATATTTTGTGTGAAAGAAGGTCTTTGGAACCATATGGCTGTGGGGCAGTATAGGGATGATGATGATGATGATGATGACCCATCCCTCACACTACATGGCAAACTGCTTTGGAAACGGAACAGAGCTGCTGCATTTCTTTCTTTTATTCATATATCTATACCACCCATTTTACCCAAAGGCCATAACAAGCCATGAACAAGCACATTAATAGAATCATCAAAAGCTTTAAAACAAATAGTATACTAAAACTAATATAAAAAGTTAAGCTAAAAAGATGTGCCTTAACACTTTTTTTCCTGAAAGCCAAAAGGGTAGGATAGGGTGACCATATGGAAAGGAGGACAGGGCTCCTGGATCTTTAACAGTTGTATAGAAAAGGGAATTTCAGCAAGGGTCATTTGTATGCCTGCAGCACCCGGTGAAATTTCCTCTTCATCACAACAGTCAAAGCTGCAGGAGCCCTGCCCTCTTTTGCATCTGGTCATTGTAGTATAGCTCCTGCTGTTTTAGCTGTAGTGATGAAGAGGGAACTTCACCAGCTGCTGCATGCATACAAATGACACCTGCTGAAATTCCCCTTTCAATACAACCGTTAAAGATACAGGAGCCCTGTCCTCCTTTCCATACGGTCACCCTAGGTTGGGGGCCAATGAGAATTCTGAAGGGAGTGCACTCAGTAATTTCAGAGCAACACAGAAGAAAGCCCATCTGTATCTGCCTTACAAACAGGACACTAGGGACAGTGAAGTCTTGCGGAGGGCCCTTTTAATAACCAGGAAGGTTCATAATGAGACAGATGATACCTTAGGTAGCCAGGCCTTAAGCCTTTTAGGGCATTAAAGGTACATGGTATCATGCACCAGTTAGCAGCCTAGCTGCCATTTTGCACCAATTGAAGCTTCCACCCTCTTCAAGGGCAGCCCTACAGAGACCGTGGTGCAATAGTCAAATCGTGATGTAACCAAGGCACAGATGACTGCTGCCAAATCAGACTGGCTCAGGAAAGGTCACAGGTAGCACAAGAAAAGTAACTGTGTAATATTTCCATAAAGGTGGGATGTGAATGTTATAATAAATCAATGAAATAAAATATATATTTTTTTAAAATTGCCTGAAATTCAAGGCATGATAAAATGATGCAACCTCCTATGCAGATGCTGGCTATACCCAAAAGCTGATGAGTTGCAGCCAGCTTGCTGCACCATGTAATTTTGGACCATGCCCTGGTTTCAAAAACATTTTTGGGCTAGTTAAATTTAACACATCACTGATCTTACCATTTTGTTAATAAGATTGAGCAGGGGGTTGAACTCAGTGGCTTTATAGGCCCCTTCCGAATCTACTATTCTATGATTCTATGATACTGCGGGCCTTGTTCAGTCTATAGTTGGAAGGGGCCTATAAAGCCATTGACTCCAACCCCCTGCTGAATACAGGAATCCACCTTAAAGCATCCCTGACAGATGGTTGTCCAGCTGCCTCTTGAATGCCTCTAATGTGGGAGAGCCCATGACCTCCCTAGGTAATTGGTTCCACTGTCATATTGCTCTAACAATCAGGAAGTTTTTCCTGATGTCCAGCCAGAATCTGGCTTCCTGTAACTTGAGTCCATTATTCCATGTCCTGAATTCTGGGTTGATCGAGAAGAGATCCTGGCCCTCCTCTGCGTGACAACCTTTCACTCTGAAAGCTGAGTGAAGAGGAGGAAGCAAGGATGGGCTTTTAACAACAAAACCAAAAATCCCTCGCTCAGCAGTAGACAGCAGTACTGGAAACTCCAAAGGGAGGAAGTCCTGGTAAAGGCCTCTAGGCATTGGGATGGGAGAATAAGCAATGTTTGGGTTTGCTAGGATTCTCTGATGTTGTTTTCCCACTCATCTTGTGCCCAGTTCCTGTTCAGGTTTGCGATCACTGTTCACTCTACAAATTGCGGAAACTGAGCAATAATGAAATGTGAAATACGTACGACTTTCCCAAAATTTGTGCAAATTTTCTCCAAAATCCCTCTCTAGCATGAAGCTGGGCTACCAGTCTGCAGTGCCCCCATTAGGAAATTTGTGCAAAGTTCAGCTAGGGAAGTTGTGCAAATCAAACAGGAACACACCTTCGGCAATTTGCAAACATTTTTGAAAGACCTATGCTCACCATTGCGAGTGAGCAGACACCTATTTGCAGGTTTTGTGAGCAAAAATAATAATATTCTCATCTATCCCTATCTATCAGAAAGCACAAGCAGCCGGGGGAGGTTGCAAAGCACAGGAGAACAGGAGCTAAATAGAAAAAGAAACCATGCGCACACAGATACATGGACACATGCCTGAGCCACCTCACTCCTGGAAGGTAAGCCCTTAAACACTACACACTAAGACATTTCTCTGAAATTCTCACCCCTTCCTTCAGTTTTCAGATGTGATTTCTTTTTGACATTCCTCCCAAATGAATGGTCAAAAAATAAATAGATTGAAAATTTGGCACAGTACCAATTCCTTATCTTTCTACCAGTCTTGGACTGGACATATCTTCAAAAAGAGGGAACCTTCAAAATATAGGACTGCCCTCTGTACAAGAGGACACCAGGCTATCTTAAGTTGGGAACCAGGGTTCAGCAGCATGCACACATAACTGAACAGCTCCCCCCCCCCCAATTCAGTCTGGATCTGCGAGGCCTGGTTCTCAGTAGATCGGAAGCAGCGGCGGACAGTGTATGGCGACAGCAGACAGTGGCGGTGGCGAGGAGGCAGCAGGTAAGCAAGGAGAGTGGGGGGAGGGTGGTGAGTCCAATGGACTCACTGCTGGCCTGGCGTCCCTGGGTGCTGGCTGCTCAGCCAGCACCCAGGGACCTGGAAGGCCAATGGGCCCCGGATCTCTGGATCGATCTTGATAAAATGGGAACGATCTGGTCCAGAACGATCCAGACCTCCCCCGATCCAGTTTGATCCAGATCTGGGAGGTCCGGACCACCCTGATCCACTTTGGATTTGGGATCCGGATCTGGATCTGTTCACTGCTGGCCACTGGTATTCAAAGGCAGACTTTTCTGATATGGAGGCAATATATAGCCATCATGATTAGTAGCTACAGTTAGCCTAAGTGAAGCCACTTGGCCCTCGAACCCATCATGCCCTCCTCCAATTGCCAGGAGCACTCAAAGAGAGGCAGTGATATTTCTCAGCCTTGCTAACTGAGCTCCTTTCAAGCAGTGTTCAAACCAGGGACCCAAAACAGGCAAAGTATGTATTCTACCATTCAGCTCTAGCACTTCTCCCCAGCTGAGCCGCTGAAAGCTGCAGAGATTGCCTAAAATCCTCCTTCCCCGTCCAAGGATAAGTGCCCGGCACACAATCTCCCAGCCCTTTAGCTTCAGGCCATATTATCATCGCAGACGAACTCAAGCACCGGGATGTTATGCAAGCTGTCGAAATCTTTGGCCGCATTCATAGCCTGTGCCAGAAGGATCCACATTCTGCACCAACAAAGCACATGTTGTCATTTTATGCCTTTGCAATACACTTGCGGAAATGAGTGCTAGAATTTTAATAGCATGGTGTTGGGGGGGGGGGGATGGAGAGGGGGAGAGAGAGAGAGAGGAGGAGGAGCTGCAGAGGGCCAGAGTACCGGTTGGTTAGACTCTGGTGGCTCCTCACCGTTGGACATAAAGCAGATTTTAGCACAATCCTTCTTTAAATGCCTATGTAATCTTGAACTACTAATAACCAGGTAGAGATTTAATATCTAGGACACTGGGGCCAAGAAGTCGAGCAAAAGCGTACAGGCTGAAAACGTTGTTGTAAAAAAAAATAATGGAAGCGATTTTCTCCTGCCCCCGCATTACACAGAATAATCCGGGTTTAATGCCATTTAGACCTGTAGCAGTTTAAGATCGTGCATTGTTGGTTCAACTGCTGGATCTTCAAAATAGGGTGAGCAGATGCCAAAGGAAGATGGGGCTCCTCTAAACTGTAACACTTGGGCAAAGGAGAGAAGTGAAGCAGGTACAGCTTGCCGTGCCAGGGTGACAAAAAAGGGACCTCCTCTTCCACACGATGCCCTCTTCTCCACCATTCTTAATAGAACAGGTGCCCTATACTCCTTTACATGTGATCGCTTTACTTAGTTATCACCTTACATATTTTGTGGTAAAATCTGTCCACCTATTCCCCCCCCCCAAAAAAAATTCTTCCCCTTTGAAAGAAGCTTTTATTTTTCTGCCTTATTCTCAGGATACTTTAGAATTTCCTTTGGTGGTGTTATTGAGCTTACCATATCATTTTGAGGTGGCTGAGGGTATGGTGTATGTGTTTGGGCTCTTTTTTTCTTCTTTTTTTTACCAATTCTATTCCATACCTGAGATCTGTCAGAGGATCCCTTCTCCATGCCCCACCAACACGTGATATATGCTATGGTGGGGCATGGGAGAGGGCTTGCTCTGTTGTGGCACCCCGGTTGTGGAATGCCCTCCCCCTGGAGACCCGACTGGTGCCAGAATGGGCTTCATTTCGGCGCCAGGTTAAGACATGACTTTTTAATAAAGCCTTTGATGGCTAAATCCGTCAGCCTGCACACTGTCTTGTTTTAATTGGATTGTACTGCTTTAAAATTTCATATTGGTTTTAATATATTAATGGTTTAATTTGTTTTAGAATTGTATATTTATTGTTCCATTTTAGATGTATGGTTTTATCCTTGTGATATAGGGTGGGATATAAATGTATAAATCAATCAATCAATCAATCTATCGCTCTGCAGACTTTGTGGCTACCCAATGCCCATGCTTCCTGAAAAAGCCCCGTCGGAGAAATTACCTCGTGACATTTTCCCCTGGGCTTTAACTGAAGTGTAGGAAGCTTGGGAGGCTGCAGAACACTGGATCGATTATTGTGCAATGAAAGACAGCACACACACACACACACCAACTACCAAACAACTAGGGTAAGCCGGAGGATTCAACCCACAAGAACGTTTCCAAAAAACTGTATCCGTTTTTTGTTTGTTTTACATTGAATGAGAATGGTTGAAAAAACATGGAAGTCATTTTTCAGCATTACTTTTTTAAAAAAATTGGATCGGTCCATCAATAAATGTATGTTTCTGAAGACCACCTACGCCTTCATGAGCATGCCCATTCATTAAGATCTGGGCCAGAGGCCCTCACCAGGGTGCTTCCACCAGTGGAAGTGAGATCTTCTAGACAGCAAATGGAGACGTTCCCTTTCTGCCAACCGAGTGGCACTCATAGGAAGCTGATGGCTCCGATTTCAGTGGGGCTGTGAATCCATTCTGGGTTTTAGTCAGAAGCAACCAGAACTCTAAAGGAGCCATCAAAAGTGCTGAACTCCATTTCCCCAAATGGGTTCAGCATCTTGGATTGCTCCTTTGAGTTCTGGCTGCTTCTGACTGAAACCCAGAATGGATTCACAGCCCCACTGAAATCAGAGCCATCAGCTTCCAATGAGCGGCACATACTGCATCTAATGTCATTAGCTGGCTTTAGGCTTGAATCCATAATGGTATTTTTTATCTGCTTTTTTATTATTATTGTGATCTGAATTTGTTTTAAAGTGCTATAAATTGTTTCATAAACTTTCTTGTAAGCTGCCATGGAGGCACTTGGGCTAAAAACTAGCCTCAAAATCTTGTAAATAAATCAGATAGTGTACTGAAGAAAGCCATAAAAAAAAAAGACTGATCTCTTCCGGCAGGCCTACCCAGTTGAATTTTAAGATGTCTTTTAATAATGTATTCATTTTATATGCTTTTAATTAGTCATATATATATTTTATGGTGTTTTGTATTTGTTGTTGTAACCTGCCATGATCCAGAGGAAGAGGCAGGTAAGAATTATTATTATTGTTATTGTTGTTATTATTATTATTATTGGCTGGCAAGCTGTGTTACCCACTTCTGTTGCAGAAGAGAAAAAGAACTTATGATACTGTCCTGTAGTGAGTCAGAACATGAACAAATCAATAGTTTCAAGCGGGCTGAACTCTGCATTGGGTTGTAGCTACTTTCTGTTATGTGAGGTTACACAGATCCTTCTTTGTTTGAGACTCATGCCAATTTAGTTAACTTGAGTTTGCCAGATGCATGTTCACTGCACCCGTGAGGTTCCGTTTTTGGCTCATCAGGCGCATGAAAGGAGTGAAACTCTGCCTATCTACACTACTGCTTTAAAACGGTTTATAACAGTTTTAAACCGGTCAATAATGGTTATTAACCGGTTTAAAACCGTTTTAAACCGTTTTAAAGCAGTAGTGTAGATAGGCTCACTGACACTCTTTTTAAAAACCCATGCAAAGAGGATACAGTGATATAGTAACTTCCAGAGGCAGCCTAAAAGGCTTGAAAATCCACACATCCTTAAGCGATTCGGATAGTAGTGTTTTATAAGTGGGGGAAGAATGGAAGAACAGCGCAAAGAAAACCATCCTTGACCAGAGATGCTTTCTGGAAGGGTGTGTGGGTGTGTGGGTGTGGGTGTGAAAAATGATGTTCAGAGGTCTAAGACTACTAAGGTACAAAACTGAATTCCAATATTGCTGTGCAGCATTCTACTGCAGCAGTTTACTGCTAAACAAAGAGGGACATAGTGCCCTACCCCGCCCGTGAAGAAAGAATATTAAAAAGGGCAAGAGTCATTGTCTAGGTCCAAGCAAGCCGAATCAGTCTTGATTTTCCCTGACAAAACTACCCAAGTGGAGCAATCTTATGAATTATAGTGAAGCTTTACTTGTCAGGAACAACAACAACAAAATGAATGTACTAGTCAGGGACACAAACAAGGAAATATGTGTATGAGATGCTATTTCACACGGCATTCTGTGAAGCTCCACACAGTATAGATACCCCCCCCCAGGCCCTGCAAATAGATACCAGGTTGAAAAAGATGGATCCACTTACTTAAATTGATTCTCATAGTCCCTGCAACAAATAAGACCATAAGACAAGCTATGCTGGATAGACCAAGGGGCCATCTAGTCCAAGGTAGGATCAACACTACAGCTTTAAAATGGTTTAAATCAGCAGCGACAACTGTTGGGGCCCAGGACACACTCCATATACAGTTTTCAAACTGTTTTCAAAGTGTCATATCCTGGTTGGTGTAGATCTGGCCTAGTATTCTGTTCATACAGTGGTCAACCAGCTACCCATGGGAAGTACCCTCCTGTTTATGATCCCCAGCAATGGGTGTACGCAGGCATATTGCCTCTGATCCTGGAGGTAGCACATCGGAATTAGAACTAATAGCAATTGATACCCTTATTCTTCATGAATACTCCACAGCATTCAGTAGATGAGCCATAGTTCAGTGGCAGTGCACATGCTATGAGTGGAGAGGGTCCCAGACTGTACCCCTTCATGCTGCCCCATTCACTTCAAAGAGGCCCCGTTCAGACAACACGCTAAGCCAGGTGAGCTAACCATTATGACTGAGCGTTCCGTATGAACCTTGACTTAGCATGTCATGTGAAGCATTTCTAACCATGGTGGGTTTACAACCATGGTTTAAACATGCTCACTAACCATTTGCCACACAAGGGTTAGTGTAAACCGCCCAGAGAGCTTTGGCTATGGGGCAGTATACAAATGAAATAAATAAATAAATAAATAAATAAATAAATAAATAAATAAATAGTGGCCTAAATATGGCTTAGTGTGTTGTCTGAACAAGCCCATGAGATTGCGGTCACGCTCCCTGTCAGTCCTGCTAAAGAACAAGAGCCCCAATGTTAACGAAACAAAGGGCTAATCTACACCTGCAGGCATTTCAGCATGGAAGAGGAATGTGCCTGAATGTTCCCTGCTTCTGCGATCGGCACTCACAGGGCACAAGGCATTGATGTGTACTGCAATTTCAGGAGTGCTGTCATGTGAGCACATGCGCCGCATTACGCCACTTGCGCATATGGATTGGCAGAAGTGGGTGGTGCTGAGAAGAGTTTTTTCTTTCTTTAATGACTTGTAAAGGATTTGCATGAGCACAGACATGCAGCAACACACAGGTGGTGGTGGGGATAGAAACTCTGTCAAATACGTGTTCCTGTGCAGAGATACGTTTGTATTTTTACAAAAATACACTTGGTGGCAAAACACGCCGATGCCCATCCAAAACATGTGGCAGAAATGGTGAACAGGTCCACTCCCACACACCTCTGATACCCACGCACACGCCCCTTGCGGCTGATTGGCTGTTCGCTGAGCCCAGAACTCGCGGCAAATAGCAACGACCTCATGAAGGGGGGCACACCGCAAATGTTCTTTGGAATGGACGCAAAAGAGCCAGAAAAGCCGTGACAAAAGCAGTCAGGGATATTCTGGGAAAACTGAGAGGTAGAGCCAAGATCACCGGTGGAGCAGGTGAACATCATGTGCCCCGTTCGTGATAACTGCAATACAATTCTGCAATGAATGGCTGGTGTAGACTCCCCCGAAGTAACCTCGTCAAACTGTGCCTGGAGGGTATCCCATTCACTTCAATGGGGCTGGTGCAGAAAAACATCTTGTAACCAAAGAGGGATGGAGTGCTTTAAATACAAGTACCATGCCATAGTAGAAATCTCTTGTCTTTTGCTATTGATTTTACTTGTCTGCCTTGTTGGTACAATGAGATGAACGTTAAGTTGAAAGTGTGTGATGTCGGCATCCGTTGTCGAACTAGACTTTAATGGATTAGTTAAGAGAATCTTTGCAAACATTATTTTGGAATGCGCAACAGAAGTAGGAGGGGAGGGAGGGAAGTGTAACAGACCAAGGGGAGAGAGGGAGATTGTGAAGAAAACTGATGGAACAAGTCAGCATTTTGGTCTGGGAAACGTGCCATAGACAGCTTCTTTGCCCAAGGCCATTGATCTGTCGAACCCTCTGTAACGTACAGCTTGCCAACCGCCCAATGCCCCTGCAAAAGAGCTTCCTTCTACTTTAGAGAAAGGCACAACTTCTTCTGAAGCTGCTCTTATATTTCCTTCTTTGTGCAAGCCTGTTTAGCAGACATTTCCTTTCTGGAGTGTTAGTGAAGGGCAGTGGTTTATTAGGAACAGGGTCATGAAAGCATTATAGGAATACTAGTATATTATATAATATAATTATATTATTATTATTATTATTATTATTAGCCACCCAATGGTGCAAGTGAGTTAAAGCTAGGGTGATCAAAGGGACAGGAAAACAGGGCTCCTGTATCTTTAACAGTTGTATTGAAAGAGGAATTTCAACAGGGGTCATTTGTATGCATGCAGCACCTGGTGATATTCCCTCTTCATCACAACAGTTAAAGCTGTAGGAGTCCTGCCCTCTTTTGTACCTGGTCACTCAGTATAGCTCCTGCAGCTTTCACTGAAGTGATGAAGAGGGGATTTCACCAGGTGCTGCATGCATACAAATGACTCCTGCTGAAATTCCCCTTTCTATACAACTGTTAAAGATACAGGAGCTCTGTCCTCCTTTTCATATGGTCACCCTATTAAAGCTGCAACATGCCTAGACATTCCATATTGAGCTTGGAATTGTAGAAGAAGGTCAGAGGGAGAGGGTTGGTCTGCACTGGCTTCTGATGACATAATAACCCCTTACTGCACTCAAACAGCCTTTCCCTGGGTGAGCTCTCTCCTAGTGAAAGGTGAAAGGGTCCCCTCTAAGGGCTGATCTACACAGTCCTTTGGAACGTTTTAAAAAGTATTTTAAAACGTTCCAAATAGATGCATTCTAAAACGTCTTAGACCACATTACTGAGTACTCACGTTACAGGAGAACAGTCTTTAGTCTTTAAAGCGGTGTGTACAATCACACACTGTTCTGCCCTGTCTCTTTCTCTTTCGTGTTTTCAATGAGTTTAGGGCAAGGCATTGTGGGGGTTGTAGTTCAGTCACCACTTCCTCTTTCTTCCCCACCAATCAACTGCTAAGCATTTGGGCGCCGTTCAACGAAGTACTGCCCCCAGGAATCACAAACGGTGAGGAAGGACACATTATTTTACTTAAAATGATTTATTAAAAGTGAAACCGTTGTATATAACTGAAGAGAGTTTTAAAAAACCTCAGATATACAATGTTATAGGGAGTGCATCATGTGGCCCAAAGAGTTTTCATAACCCTTATAAAACGTCAAAAACCTCGTATGTAGATAGGCCCTAAGATTCCATTGACTCTCACCACTGACCTCAACTTTCTGATAATATATTTCCTCTTGCTTGCATGGGTGAATCAGAAATCAGAAGTGACAAGCAAATGGACTTCTTCACTAACTGCAAATTCTTCCTCAACTGGAATCCAGATCCGAATCCCAGGTTGTAGTTGGGGATTGAACTTGGGACCATCTAATTCCAATGGGGTCTAGGTACAGTCTGGAAATATCATATGAGACAGGGCCATGGTTTTGGATCTCCCTTTGACTCAGCCTATGCTTTGCCCCTTCAACTCTGGATTCTAGGTGGGTCTTGAATAGGGTGACCATATGAAAAGGAGGACAGGGCTCCTGTATCTTTAACAGTTGTATAGAAAAGGGAATTTCAGTAGGTGTCATTTGTATGCATGCAACACCTGGTGAAATTACCTCTTCGTCACAACAGTTAAAGCTGCATGAGCTATACTAGAGTGGTCAGATACAAAAGAGGACAGGGCTCCTGTGGCTTTAACTGTTGTGATGAAGAGGGGATTTTACCAGGTGCTGCATGCATACAAATGACACCTGCTGAAATTCCCTTTTCTATACAACTGTTAAAGATGTCCTCCTTTCCATATGGTCACCCTAGCCTTTATAAATCTGCCTTTAATTAATCATATCAGCAGAATAACTTTGTAAGTAATTGCTGGACAACTGTTCTGATAGGATATCTTGTAATCTGCATGATATTTCTCATTACTTCTGTCCATTGCTTTGGAGAATACATAGCCCTTAAAAACTTCTTTTCAATGCCTAAAATAAATCAATCTGCAGTGAACCATAAGCAACCCTAGGCTTTCCCTACGTTTCAATGGGTCAAATTTAACCCATTGATTCCACATCAATAACAGGACCTGATAATTCAGAATCCCAAAATTCTGGGGCAAAATACAAATGAGGACAATTTCAGAAACATCTCTGGAAAAACAACAATAACAAAGGATTAGCTCTAGAGAAGCTTGCATACACCAACTCCCTGCAAAAGTTTCCTTTTTTTCAGTTGTTGCTTTAATTATTTAGGCTTCACATCATGTTTTAACTTTAAAAGCAGTCAATAGAGACTGAGATGCTCCACTCAGAGGGAAAACAACAAGAAGTTACTGTTGCCCCCCCCCATCCAAGTCCTGAATTATAATGTGCAGCCTTCTGTATCCCCAAAATTCTTCCTTGAAAACATTCCCTTTAAACAACCTCTTCAGGCAAATCCAGTAGTTTCTTGTTAAGACAGAACCTTCCCTGCATTCTGGAAATGATAAAAGTGTGTGTGTCCCCACAAATGTCATTTGGCATTGTTGTTTCCTGCAGAGCCAGAGAAGAGGAAAAATAGGTGTAGTGCGGAGGATCAAATGAGCCAGAGGTTGGGTGGGTTGGGGGTATCCAGGAAGAAGCATTTTAGAATTAAGGGCTATCTTCATGATGACTGGTTGGTGCCGCCTCCCTCCTCAACCCCACACATTATTTCTCCCGAGGAGGTTTCGGGCAGTCTGGATGCTGAGGAGGAAGCGCGGGGCTTCTGGGTGGTCATCTGGGTCCTGGAGCTGCCCCCGCCCCCTTCCTGGTGGAAGGTGACCAATCGCTGGTCACCTTCCACCATGATCCTCCCCTGGGTTGGCCCCAGATTGGCCACAGAGTGATGTTACACAGCGGAAGTGCCATGTTGATGTCACTCCCTTTCAAACAGTCGGGGTAAATCCCTGACTTTTTCTAAATGCAGCATTGCAGAAGAGCCCCATGATAACTGTGAACCTGCACCTGAGTTGTCTAACTGATGGGGTGCAGATCCACAGCCACCATAGGGCTTTCCCCATGTGTAGACAGCCCCTCAATCTTCTGGGTAGTTACTATGTCTGACTCTACAGTAGTTGCAATTACACTACTAACTTTTCTGCAGTTAACACAGCTGCAGCAATGGGGAGAAATCATCATCGCCATTGTAACACTTAGCATCTTTAAAGGATTCAATACACTTTACTTTAGGGATGTCGACTAATTCAAAAAATTCTAAGGTTGCAATCCTCTACACACTTACCCAAGACTAAATGCCATTGAACTCAATGGGACTTACTTCTGATTAGATGTTCCTAGGATTACACTGTTAGTTGTATCATCATTTATATTTTCACAGAATTAAAATAAATGTGCATACTACCAACATCTCACTGGGTTTGAATGGAGTTTTAGTTTGTAATACATCATTCATAGAATGCCTATTTTGTGAGCCACACAGAGAACTATAGAAATACAGCTAGAAATACATAAATAAATATTGCATCTCCTTTCCTATGTATTGGCAGGGGTATGAAATCACTTACAATTAATAAATAAGTCTTCCTATTCATTAGCATGATAGAGGTGTATAATGTTCTGAATGGTATGAGAAAGTGAAAGGGCCAATAAACTGATGGGGGAAATTGTGTTTCCTTACCATCACTTTCCTTCCTGCTTCTGTCCCATGATACTTCCTCTTCCTTCACATAGGGGAAGAAAGAGGAAGTAAATGATGACCACATGGCCCATTCACTGGGTGTTTTTATCACACTTTTTTTCTTGCACACAGCAGGAAATGGTGAAAAATTTTGTTTCAAAATAACCAATGATGGATTTACCAGGGTCTATTTCATGATGGAATGGAGGCCAGAAGGAGCAGGAGACACATGGGAGGTGGATGGCATCATCTAAAGGATGTGTGAAAAACCATGAATGGGCAGTAATGAGTGTGTGATAAAATGCTCGTTTTAGGATGCTCTTAGTCTCAATCCAAACAAGCCAGTGGTACTGTTAGTGAGTGGTTTGTGTACCCAGCCAGGTGAGTTTCAACCTGTTCTGGAGGGGGTTGCACGCCCCCTAAAGGATCAGGTTCGTAGTCTGGGGATGCTCATGGACCCAGATCTCACTTGAGGCACGGGTGGACTCATTGGCCCCTTTTATCAACTAAGTCTGATATACTAACTACGCCCTTATCTGGACAGAGATAATCTAGCTACAGTTATCCACGCTCTGAGAACTTCTTGTCTGGATTACTGCAATGTATTATATGTGGGGCTGCCTTTCAAAATGGTCTAGGAACTTCAGCTGGCTCAAAATAGGGCAATGGGATTGTTAACAGGGACTGGCCAATGAGATCATATTATGCCAGTTCTTTTCCAACTGCACTGGCTAGCAGTCCAGGTTGGATTCGAAGTGCTGGTATTAACATTCAAAGCCTTAAGCAGCTTGGGGCCAAGTTATCTGAAGGGTCATCTCCTCCCATACGTACCATATATACCTAATTGGGCAATCTAGTCACCTTTCCTTGAGCGGTCACTGTCAAAGTATGTGCAAATTACCCACTGACCTATCAGGAAAGGTGGACCAGATTGCTCACTTAGCAACCTGATCCTCAGGTTTTGAAATGTTGAACTGACACTTGGGGGTACCCCACTTCCACTGCACACTTGCCTGGGGCTCAAGCAAGTGCTTTTAACACGGATATTGCCTCCACCCCCTTTTTCTGGCTTTCATTTGCAGTAACCATAGCAGCATTTCCAAGGTGGGGATGGGGGAATTATTTGACAAGTATGGGATATTGGCCCTTCTGGGCTAAATGCTGTAACCTGTGGGAAAGTTGAAATTGACAAGGATATTGACAAGAGCGGAATATGTCTCTAAGAGGGGGCATGGAGACCTGTGATTGTGTACAGTTGTGAAAGACAGGGATTTTTTTTAAAAAAATTAATAAATACCCCAACATTTGCATACATTTCAAGATCCAACAACAACAAAAAAACAATGTGCAAATTACAATTTGGCCAAATGGCAGAAACCTGGAGGGGAAATGTGCAAATTGCAGCCATTAAATACACACACACACACACACACAACCAAACGGAAATCTGTGTATTGGCTTGACTCACTACAGAATAGTTGACGTCAGCAGAGGGAAATGGAATGGAATCCACAATGCCAAACCTGGAAAAAAAATCAGTCAAGCTTCACCCCTAGAAAGGGAATCCTCCGATAGCCCTAGCCCCAGATAAGTAAGCACAGAATTGCAACCTTAATTGGATTTAGGGAAAATATAAAAAAAGCATGGTGGCACCCCTAAAGACTAGTTTATTGAACATGAGTCACCCACACCAACAGCGTATTATCTTTCCTGGGCTACAGCTGCACATGTAGCTGGATACAGGCTGAGTTATCTAAAAGCGATGGATATCCACGGCATGATTTCAATAAATGTGCCTTAAGTACCATTCATGTACAATTGGCAAGAATATTTGGGTCCATTCTATTTGCTGATGATTTAAACATGTGGATGATGAGGATGATGAGGATGATGATGGTGATTGTATCCTTCCTTTTATCAGATGGATTTGCAGATGGCTTTTTCTTCTGTCGATATTGAAATGCAGCCATTATCCCCAGGACTATTTCCTGTCCGTTGCTGTTCTTTCGTGAGAAGAGAAAAAGGGCGGAAAATCCATAACGCAGTTTCACACACAAGCACGCGCACAGGCACACACACTAAAGATGATGACAGCATCTTTTCTCCCATCAGCAAATCTACGTGAGGCTGGAGTCTGTGGCACTCTGCCATATGATATGGAATAATTAAGGGCGAGGCATGGTTATTGCACCTAACAGTCTTGTCAAAAAAGACAAATTAAGGGTGCCCCGGTCAAGATTTAATGACAGTAGTTGAAGCTGATGACGAAGAACTCACTGAGTTGACAAGTTAAACTACAGGCTATCTCTTGGATTCTTACATTGGTTGCTATTATTATTAAAGTGCTCCTTCTTAGTACAAAAGGATGCTCTCTTGGCTTCCGTATAGCCTGCACTTCAACAAGAATAAAATGTGCTCACATTATGGCCTTCCAATGGCCACTAGCTTCTTCAAGTGACTTTATTATTAATAATTATATACTGCCTTATTTGTTAAAAAGCAATCAAGACAGTGTCATACCCTACATGTCTGAAGGTGAAACATGTTTTGCATCCTCGAATCTAGCCAGCGAGGAAAAAAAATAGAGGCTGGTCGCTGGCTGGAAAAGAGAGTTTCTGGCTGACTGAAGGACTTCCCAGTAGGGATGTGCACTGGATCGGACCCGATCCACGATCTGAGTCCGGTCCAGTGGGAAATCGGATAAATTATCCGATTTCCGATCCCGCAGCTGGATCGGCCGATCCAATCCGAACCGGTCCGAAAAAGCTCCGAACCGGTTCGGCGGATCGGCGGATCGGCGGGCGCCCACTGGCGCCCACCGCCGCTTCCATTGGCGGGCGCCAGTGGGCGCCCGCCAATGAAAGTGGACAGCGGGGGGGGGGAGGAGGGGGGCACTTACCTTCTCGGCCCGGTGGCTCCCGTCCGGCGCCGGCGCCTACTACTACTAGCAGGCTCCGCGGCCTGCTCTAGGGTGGCGCGCCGGGTGATGTCATCACCCGGCGCACTACTCTAGAGCAGGCCGCGGAGCCTGCTGGTAGTAGTAGGCGCCGGCGCCGGACGGGAGCCGCTGGGCCGGAAAGGTAAGGAGGGGGTGCGTGGAGGGGAGGAGGGGGCGCGCGGAGGGGGGAGGGGGGCCCTTACCTTTCCGGCCCGGCGGCTCCCGTCCGGCGCCGGCGCCTACTACTCCCAGCAGGCTCCGCGGCCTGCTCTAGGATGGCGCGCCGGGTGATGTCATCACCCGGCGCGCTACTCTAGAGCAGGCCGCGGAGCCTGCTGGAAGTAGTAGGCGCCGGCGCCGGACGGGAGCCGTCGGGCCGGAAAGGTAAGGAGGGGGTGCGTGGAGGGGAGGAGGGGGCGCGCGGAGGGGGGAGGGGGGAGGGGGGAGGGGGGCCCTTACCTGCCCGGCCCGGCGGCTCCCGTCCGGCGCCGGCGCCTACTACTACCAGCAGGCTCCGCGGCCTGCTCCAGGGTGGCGCGCCGGGTGATGTCATCACCCGGCGCGCTACTCGAGAGTAGGCCGCGGAGCCCGGTGGTAGTAGCCGCCGGCGCCGGACGGGCCGAGAAGGTAAGTGGCGGGGAAGGGGGCTTACCCCCCCCCCGGAGCCGTCCGCTTCTATCCGCTGGCGCCCGCGGGCGCCAGCGGATGGAAGCGGGCGGCCCCAGGGGGGGTAGGGAGCGCGGGGGAGGGGGTTTACCTGCCGGGGCCGTCCACAGCGGACGGCCCCGGGGGGGGAGGGAGTTAGGCCCCCCCTTACCCACCCGCCGCCATTTTTTCCTCATAGACTTGCATTGCAATGCAAGTCTATGGGGAAAAAAATGGCGGCCGATCCAAAAATGTACGATTTTTGGGTCGGGATCGGACTCGATCCGGTCCGGGGGGCCTCCGATTTTGTCCGAACCGGTCCGGGACAAAATTGGAGGTCCCGATCCGGGTCCCGATCCGATCCGGGGGGTCCGTGCACACCCCTACTTCCCAGGATATTGAGGGCGTTGGACTGATGCTGCTTTGGGGGGTGGGGGCAAGAGAGAGCAGTGGTTTGCAACTCTCATAATCCCTGGTCATTGGCCATGTTGACTGAGACTTATGGGAGCTGTAGTCCAAGTCCGGCATGCACAGGGATCCCTGACTATCTGTAAGCCACCATTTTGTGGGAAATCGCAAGTCTGCTTTTTACGTAAATCCCCATTTTGTACAAACGGTGGCTGTAAATAGGGCTTTTATGCAAAATTGCAGGCCATTTACACTTGCCATTTTGCACAACATGGGGATTTACATAAAAAGCTTAGCCACCATTTTCTGCAAAATGGTGCTCGCAGAGAGGAAGGGATGTCATTCGCCAGGCACTCGCAGACTGACTGGCAACTTCCTCTCCATGCCTGCCGGGGGTCCAGCTGCCTCTTGAATGCCTCTAATGTGGGAGAGGCCACAACCTCTCTAGGTCATTGGTTCCATTGTCGTACTGCTCTAACAGTCAGGAAGTTTTTTTTCCCTGATGTCCAGCCGGAATCTGGCTTCCTGTAACTTGAGCCCATTATTCCATGTCCTGCACTCTGGGATTATGAAGAAGAGATCCTGGCCCTCCTCTGTATGACAATCTTTCAAGTATCTTGATCATTTTTAAGTATAGATGAGAAGTTCATTTCAGATCAGGATTTTCCCAGTTTACACCGTTGGAACTTCAATCTGTGGTTGAAGTCCGTACATTTTGAAGCTCGTGATGGGATTTGTTGGACCCACTCGCACGCACCCCCCAAATGTGTTTGACCGCATACATACGTTTGAAAAATGTTCACGAAAAAATGTGTACTTTGGAAACAATGGGCACAACTGCCCTTGAATCAATGTGAGAAGAAAGTGTACATTTCAGAGATGTGCAAAATTGATGCACATTTGGAAAAATATACACAGATTTTCATGTAAAAGGTTAGGGGGAAAACACAGCTCACAATCTGATACAGTTTCTAGTTGGAACAAGCATCCAGATGGAGTTCGGAGAACGTCGGCAAGCTCGGGGTTTTCCGATTTGCATGCCCCCAGTCATTTTGCCTCACTAGTTACTGTGGGCTCATCGAGACCTATGAGCCTTCTGGGATGGGGGGAGGGAGGATCTCGGGCTTTCCGGCTTCCACGATCCTCCACCAGAATCCATATGCAGCTGCATCATCCCGAAAGCCAACAGGGATGTTCTGGCACGGTGCAGGGTTTTTTGTTTTTTTTAAGGAGAGCCTTAAGGTAAAGAAGAAAAAAATGTAGGGAACTTGGAGGCACCATCCAAGGGATGGTGAAAATGCTGCCCCCACCCCATCCCCATGGGCACGGAGCCACCTGTGTGTGCCTGTTTTAGGACCCGGGAGCCCTTGCCACACCGGCCGTGGTCCTCAGGGTTGGCCTGGGACCAAGGCAAAACCGGAACATCCCCGGTTGCAGTTATCCTGGGAAAAGTCTCTGGTCATCCCCGGTTGACCCCAGGATCCCCTGTGCGTCATTTGAACACACAGGGACAACCTAGAGACAACCCCTAGAGTTAACTGCATGGTGTAGACACAGCCCATGATAATTTTGGTTCCTTCTTCAGAGACGTTGAGCTGCCCATGCATTGCCAGAGATGTCATTTGATAGGGTGCCCACGTATCCTCTTTTACAGGAGACAATATTCTGTTTGAAGGAACCTCTGCCTGAAGGCCTGTCCTGTCCGATTCCAGTTTGAAGAACCGTAAGAACTATTGCTCATCAAGAAGGACCAGCTGGACAGGAGACTAAACAGGCAGGGTCATAAATCACCAGATCACAGTCTTCCACATTGCATTGAGATGTACTGTATTTCTCTTTAAATTGTAATCATTATTTTTAAATTTGCATCTATATTTTATGCAAATCACCTCCCTCTGCTTGGGTGATTCATAAGTATCTTCCTCTGCATATCAGAAAGAGAGATGGGAGATATTGGGGTGGGCAGAGGGAGAGAGAGCGAGAGAGAGAGAGAGAGAGAGAGAGAGAGAGAGAATATATATTTGTCCAGCAACAGCTGCAGCCTTGCCGCTGGCAGCTTCAAGTTGCAGTGCCCGTTCAATAGTATGGTCCATCTTGGGGCTTGGTGTCAAAAGGCCATGTGGTCTGCCATTATAATTCATTACTGTCACAACATCGAAGACCTCAACCAATGTTTCTGACAGGCCTGAAATCAACAAATGAGAATAGTAAATTGAAAACAAATTTTATTTCATTTTAATTTAAAGGACAGGAGTGAAAAGTTGAGTTGTTTTGCTGCTGAAGTCTATTATGATTTCCTTTCCTGGTCTTCTCAGCTTCCTTTCCACTTTTCCCCCCCATTTTCTCTTCTCCACCCCCTCCCCCTCCCCACCCCCACTTTTCAAATTGTGAGCTATCAACAAATTAACTGCTTTCCTTTCCCTCTCCTAAGCCTATTAGGATTTAACTAGGGAAAGTTGATGTAATTTTTTTATGCCCTGCTTAAATCGTCTCGGTAAGAATAAGATGGGGGGGGGGGGTTCCCAGCTGCCAGGCCACCCAGACTTTTAATATACATAATCCTAAAGAAACCTCGGCAACATTTCCAAAGGTTGTAATGGCATTAAGTCATCAGATAAAGCTGTTTTAGTGCATCCTGCTAGTGAAGTACAGCCTCAGAGTTTAACAGAGACAGGAATAGCGGTAAAAGTATAAAATCCGCAACATGTTTTTCTGCCCCCTCTTAGGCCCATTTGAAAGATTTCAGGCTTCAAATGGAGGCAGCCCCATCACTAGCTATTTTGGTACCACAGAAAAGGAGGGATGTAGTCTAGTGGTTAAAACGTTGGACTGGGAGTCGGGAGATCCGGTTTCTAGTCCCCACTCAGCCATGGAAGCTCACTGGGTGACTTTGGGCCAGTCACGGACTCTCAGCCCAACCTTTCTCACAGGTGGTTGTTGTGAGGATAAAATGGAGAGGAGGAGGATTGCGTCCTCCTGAAGGATTATGTTCCTGAAGGAGAAAAAATGTGGGATATAAATAAATAAATGAAATAAATAAATGAAAAAAATACATATAAATAAATGAATTGGCACCCTGGCAAGCATGTCACTGTCCCCTCTCGTCTCTTGCCCCCTCCCCCCACTGACCTGGCAGTCATTACTGAAGCCACCGCCACCACCTCAGGATGATTTTGATCTGGAAAGCAATGTGAAAATAAAGGGGAAAGGGTTGTGCAGCCTCTCTGTCAGTGCTTCTAGCAGTCAGACATGCAGACTGTTCACAAGACTGGCCCTCCGACAAGGCGGGGTAAATTCCCTACTTCAGGTGGCAAAGCAGGAGCAATAGTAAACCCTGCTGTCCCCAGCCCAGCCCAGCCCACCCTGGAGTGAGGCAGCAGCAGTAGCGAGTGCTTGAGAGTCCTGCCACCAGTCTAGGGAAGTATGAGAAATTCATTTCCATTCATTTTGGATCAGGATTTACCGAGTTCCCACCTCCCGGATCGAACATGGATTTTGGATGTAATCCAAGTCCATATTTCCATACATGTTCATGCACCCCCAAAAATGTGTTTGGCAGCGAGCGCACCTTTGCAAAATTTGCATGGGGAAAACTGTGTACTTTTGAAAAAATGCACACAAATATGCCTTAATCCGTGGGAGAGAACTGTGTACATTTCAAAGATGCGCACAATTGATGTGTACATTTGGGGAAAATATGCATGAAAGTACGCATGGATTTTAAGGTGAAAGAAAGAAGTCCACAATCTGATTCAGGCTGGAGTTGAAACATTTTGGTGAACTCATGTTTCACTGACTCGCACATCCCTCTGCTCACTCAGAGTAGCTGGCAGGGCTTTTGGGAGCATCCGCCTGCCCTCTGTTTTGTTCTTTGAGGGTTGTAGGGTGAGACAGAGAATGGCTGATAGCTGCTCAGGAGGAGGTGCCTGCCCTCTGGCTTGCTCTAAGAATCCTCTTAGAGTGTGCCAGAGAGCGGATGGGCCCTCCGGAGAGCTGCATTGGCTTCAAAAGGAGCCAGCATAGCTCTTCAGGGAGTTGCCCTGACTCAAATGCCAGGCTCTCAGGAGGTCCTTCCTCAGAGCCAGGCATTGCTTGGCTGGAGAGGCATCCCAGGATATCGCCTTCGCTGCAGACAATCACCAGGAATACCCCTTTTCTGGAGCAGCTATCTGGTCCTCTGTTTAGCCCGAGTCAACTAAGGATGCACAGCTGCTCTGAAAGAGAGGAGTCCTGGAAGATCACCTGAGTTATGGGCAATCTCTTTTGGACTCCTCTCCAGTTAATACTTGGCTATGAAGAAGACATCCTCAGAGCCAGACATTTTAGACTGGGCTGCTCTTTGAAGAATGAGTCAGAGTAAGCTAGTGCAGGCAGAAAGGCATATTTTGCAGCAGCAGCAGCTGGGGGGAGCTTAGGGTTGCATGGGCAGTCACCTTTTTCTCCCACCCCAAGCAGAACAAGAGCTTATGCTGGCACTGACTATTTAAGATAATTTTGCTTTTGCTTTTTAAAAAAATGCAAAATAAAGAATTATTGAACTCCAAGCAGTTTGAGCTTAATGACAATGTATGAGAAAACCCCACATTTATTTTTCCCCTTTATTTGTATTCTTTGCAGCAAATGCTACCTTTGTCAATATCCAAATGACCAGTAATTAATTGGATAGCGTGATTTAAGATCATCATCTCTGGCAAAAATATATAATAAAAAATCATCACAAGTTGATATGGTTCTTTACATTAGTTCAATATTTGATACCTCTGAATTAATGATTACAGCATAGGCAAAAATGCAACCAAAAAAAAAAAAAAGTTTATCTCCCTGCCCCATAAATGTTGAAAACTGATGTCTGAACTCACACTGCTTACACTGGCCAAACCATTCTCGAAATCGATAGGGGTTTTGCCTGCAATTAGTGCTGTTATCAGAGCCATCATCTCTTGGAGAATCAGTGAAAATTAAGGCCAATACCCTTATATTAACACATAACTGATGGAAAACAGCAATATTGCAAGTGTTTTGAGCAATGGCATAATATTATTAGTTAGAGGAAGATCTCTGATACTTTTCTTTGATATGGATTATTCACTGTTTAACAGCTATATTAATTCCCCTGCATGGGTATAAATGGAAAGTGCCTGCGCCGATTAAAAATTCCTAATTAAACAGTTCAAGCTTAATTATTTTCCTCCATTAAAAAAAAAATCAACGTGAGAATTTCAGTTAGGCTCTCTCGAAGTCTAGGCCAGATCTACACCAAGCAGGCTATAGCACTTTGAAAATAGTTTAAAAACAGTATATGAAACGTGTCCTGGGCCCAAACAGTTGTCAAAACCAGTATGAACTATTATAAAGCAGTAATGTAGATCCTGAACTAGTTTCAGGAGAAATGAAACACCTGTGATATAGACCTTTGACTGGCTGGGGCATGATGGGAATTGAAGGACATTTTTCTGTCTAAACATGCATACGATTGCGCCCTAAATCAGATTCCAACCACCCATAGCTTCGACTATGGGGCTATATATAAGTGTAATTAATAATAATAATAATAATAATAATCCCAACCTAAATGTCTCTGTACCTTCTTCTACTTCTTTTCATAGCCAGCCATGTTTTTGATAGTCCTGTTTTAATAACTAGTGGTATCACATTCCAAATAATCCAGTTAGTTCAGTTGCTTTTTATGAGCACATTCCTGCTGTCTCCCCCCCCCCCCCAGGACAGTTGGGTTTGAAGGTTTCATAGGCTGACCATATGAAAAGGAGAACAGGGCTCATGTAACTTTAACAGTTGTAGAGAAAAGGGAATTTCAGCCAGTGTCATTTGTATGCAATTAGTTCCTGGTGAAATTCCCTCTTCATCACAACAGTTAAAGTTGCAGGGGCCCTGCCTTCTTGTGTATCTGGTCACTCTAGTATAGTGCCTGCAACTTTAACTGTTGTGATGAAGAGGGAATTTCACCAGGGACTAATTGCATACAAATGACACTGGCTGAAATTCCCTTTTCTCTACAACTGTTAAAGTTACATGAGCCCTGTCCTCCTTTTCATATGGTCAGCCTAAATGGTTTCATCAAGGTGAAGGAGCATGGGTGGAGGGAGATATGTGTACAGTTCACATTGTAAATTCATACTTCTCTGAATTTTGTAAGGAGGTTCTCCATTTTAAAAAACCCATACAAAATGCATATATTAGGGAAACTACTGTTCAAAAAGACAGTGTGTGTGGAAAATTGCTTGCCAAAGATGTGAATATTAAACAAAATGCATGTATTAGGAGAAATGTGCATAAAAATGTTTATGAAATCCCATGCAGACTTTTAAACAAGTTTACAATGCTCAGGATGGCAGCACTTAAGACTGGAGAAATTCTTAAAAGTTTGAGACAAACCAAACTTAATACTGGAAAGAAGAGAAAATGCAATAGATAAGTCATTGATCCCAGTGCCCAATTAGTTTTTCGTGGAGGCCAGTAGTGCTAGAACTTCTAATGCATCTGTAAATACGCAACCAGTACAATTCTATGTAGGTCTACTTAGAAGTAAGCTCCATTGCGTTCAATCGGGCTTTCTCTCAGGTAACGGTGTATATGGTTGCAGCCTATGAAAACACGTTTTAAAAACATATGATATCTCCAAACTTAGGCTGACCATCTGAAAAGGAGGACAGGGCTCATGTAACTTTAACATGTAAGTTGTAGAGAAAAGGGAATTTCAGCCGGTGTCATTTGTATGCAATTAGTTCCTGGTGAAATTCCCTCTTCATCACAACAGTTAAAGTTGCAGGCACTATACGAGAGTGACCATATACAAAAGAAGGCAGGGCGCCTGCAACTTTAACTGTTGTAATGAAGAGGGAATTTCACCAGGAACTAATTGCATACAAATGACACTGGCTGAAATTCCCTTTTCTCTACAACTGTTAAAGTTACATGAGCCCTGTCCTCCTTTTCAGATGGTCATCCTATCCAAACTCTCTCTAAAAGGGGGGAGGGGAATTGAAACAATGAGATTGATCAGGTAAATATGGATCTATTCCTTGTATTGTCAGAGATCGGAGCCGAATGACTATTCAGTAGTGGACGTTTTAATGCAATCCTTTCATGTCGAGCTGGGATCAGAATTGGGCTGAGAAGGCTTGAGTTGGAGTCAGAAGGTATCCATTTAATCAAAGTGCTTTTTACCATGTTTGTCTCCATCCGCACTCACTTAATTATAAACCAGACAAGCATCGGGGGACAAAGAGCACTGGGGAATGGGAAAGTCTAGGGCCGGCGGGGGGTGGGGGGGGACGACTCAACAGAAGTGGCACTACACAATATTTGCTAAACAAGGATAAACTTCATTTGATTTGCTTTCGGGACACAAAACGTGCCGCATTCTTCCCTGGCGATGGAAGGAGCAATTAAGAAAGGACACGTTGGGTTGAATAGAGCCACTTCAAGCGCTAGACCTCAGACAGATGCTGCTTCACTTTCCGGCAACGCAAACATAAAAGGCGGCTCCAGCTTCTTGAGGTGCCCATTGTCAAGTGGCGACCCCCTTGGGGGCAGCTTTGAAACAAAACAAAAAAAGTGATGGGTTCACACAGGGAGGGGAGGGGCCCATTGTGCCTTGGCAACGGTGCAGGGAAGGCCTTGGCCTGGAACTCCGGTGCACACCTGGAGTCCAGTCCGTTTCTCTGCAGTGAGGAATTGCAAAGAGGGGACTTGGAGACAAATTAATTTTGTAGCAGATGTCGATCCCACCCCCAAGCAGGGAGGCCCCTCTGCATGGTACAAGTACACAGAGACTGTTAAGTCCCTCCCTGGCGGAAGATAGTTTAGCCTTCCCTGCAGACAACTGAGAATCCTACTAATTTATTTTACCCACTGCTGTGGCTCAGGGGCCCTCCTGCCTGCAGGCCATAAATTACAAAAGCGCACAGAGTAATCGGCGGGGATTTAACGTGTAGCTTTGCTCAAATTAAAGGGGGGGGGGAGAAACAGCCCATTTTGTAATGGCCTTAAGGATGGTTCTTCATGTTGCACAATTAAATTTAAAATACATGGAGGGGAAGGGAAAGAAAGAACGCTTCATGAGACCTCCTATTGAGATGCACGAAAATTTAGATATTATGCTCAAAATATTAAATAATACATTCTGCAAGTTAATATAAATGTTAATTAAGGGGCCCAAGGTTAAGTCAAGGGAGAGATTTAACCTTGTATTTAATGTTAATATTAGTGGGACTTGACTGTGGATCAGGATCATCATTAATCCAATGACACAAGTTGTTGATGAGAAACATTGCTCACGTTAATATAAATTCTGTATAATTCATTAACTTGTTTATTGCAGGGTTGACTTGAGAAACTGTCCAGTTTTAAATGGTGTATACAGTTCAAACAACTGGCACATTCCAACCAATGTTAAGGAACTTAGGACACAACCCTATGTTTGTTTATACAGAAAATGTCCTAGAACTTCCAACATTCCCAGCCAATATTGCTAGCTGGGAAAGGCTGGGAGTTGTAGGACTTTTTCCAAACCAGCAGGACTTGAAAGTGCTTAACTTTGGCTGGATTATTCTCAATTATTTTTTTAAGATGAGAAATAAGTTCTCTCCACATTAAGCTCGTGTTGCTGGAAAATATGCCCATCACATCCCTAGCTCTCTACTCTGTATGCTGGCTTCCAAAGTGTTACGATTGGACCATGGCTACGCTCAATTTTGTACTCATATAATAAATGAGAGCTTTTTTAATTATAATATGGGATAAGATTAATCGGCAGTTAATGCTGAGTGCACAATGTTCTATCTGTCTTTGAATTTTGTCCTGTAGGAGCTAGGAGCTCATCAAAACTTCCCAGCAAACTTTTTTTTTTCCTGCAAGGGGGGGGGGGAAATATCATGCATCGCATTTAACAGTGCTTTACTTAGAATTAATTCACACATTGCTCCTTCTTTCCTAATGTAGATGACAGGGGAAATACATAGGTGGAGACCCAGCGATAGGACAATTAGTGAGTAATCCAGAGAGCAGGGCAACAGAGAAAGCACAGACAAAATGGGCTGATTGCCAGCCTGCCAGATGACATGGGTTTCCCCATTAATATCAGGACATCTGCCCTCATTACCTCTGTACACCCTCAGCCTTGCCTCTGCCATCAGGAGTGGACGTCTGACTTTAAATAGGTTTTCATATTTTATCTAAGAATACAGCTTATTATATTACAAAGCTCTTTTTTTCTCTCTTTACAGTTTGGGCAAAATTGCAAGCATAATTAGAGACTGCAAGGAGCTGATCGTTGAAGCGCACGCTTAAGTTCTAGCATGTGAGATATCCCATAGGTGAGGGGGGAGTTGTCTACACCAGCCGCCTGTTGCAGGATTGTCTCGCAGTCATCACTAACGGGGCACATGATGTTCACCTCCTCCCTCGGTGATCTCAGTTCCACCTCTCAGTTATGCTGGGACATCCCTGACATCCCCGGGTTTCTCGCTTCCATTCCGAAGGACGTGCGCAGTGTGGGGCACCCCTTTGCGATGCTGTTGCTGTTTGTCACAAGTTCCCGGGCTCGTTGCACAGCCAATCAGCTGTGTTGGGCAGGCCCATGGGTATTGGAGGTGCGTGGGAGTGGACCTGTCTGCCAATTCCAGCGCATGTTTTAAATGGGTAATGGTGTATTTCACCACCGTGTGGTTTGTTTGTTTTTAATGCAAGAGTACTCTGTGCAGGAGTACATATTCATGGGAGTTCATATCACCTGCATGTCTGCACCCGTGCACATCCCTCACAAGTCATTAAAAAAAACCTCTACCCCATAGCCATCTGCCTAGCTTATAACCTAACCTATAAAGCCTTACACGGCTTGGGACCACAATACCTGACGGAACGCCTTTCCCGACATGAACCTACCCGAACACTACGTTCAACATCTAAGGCCCTCCTCCGAGTGCCTACTCTGAGGGAAGCTCGGAGGTTGGCAACAAGGGAGAGGACCTTCTCTGTGGTGGCCCCCCAATTGTAGAACGATCTCCCTGATGAGGCCCGCCTGGCGCCAACATTGTTATCTTTTCGGCGCCAGGTCAAGACTTTCCTCTTCTCTCAGGCATTTGGCAATATCTGAGGAGCCTGAGTTTGTTTTTGTTTTTGTAGCTTTTGGGGTTGTTGTAGCGGTTTTAAATGTAGGTGTGTATTGTGTGTATGTTGTACGTTTTTTGCTGTTTTAATTTTTGTATATTGTTTTTAATTGTTTTAATCCTATGTAAACTGCCCAGAGAGCTTCGGCTATGGGGCAGTATACAAATGTAATAAATAAATAAATAAATAAATAGTCTGCCCACTTCTACCGATACCCATGAGGATGCGCCATAACGGGGGGCACTTGCTCCCACAATGTCACTCTTGTAATTGTGGTAAAGGTCAGTCATGTGTGCCCCGTGAGTGATGATCGTGGAAGTGGGGAACATTCGGAAGCATCTCTCTTCTGTTGCAAAAGGGCTGCAGGTGTCGATTAGCCCGATATTGCAGAGAGAGAGAGAGAGAGAGAGAGAGAGAGAAGCAGAACGAGTTGGCTGCCATAACTTTCCCTTTTCTCCCCAGTCTTAACAAATGGATTTCCTTTTCCTTTTATTCTGTATTTTCCACCATTAGATCTTTCATGTAAGGAGCTAATCTTTGGGGTCCCCCAAGGTTCAGTGTTGAGAGGGACCAATGCAATTTAACCTCTTCATAAATGATCCAGATTAAGAGATATGCAGTCAGGTTGCCAGATTTATGGATGGCACCAAATTTACTTTGGGAGATTAAAAAAAAAAAAAGTTTATAAAGACTTCAAAAAAGGATCTTTCCAAAGTGGGTGAATGGGCAACAGCATGGTAAATAGGTTTCAGTGTAAATAAGCATAAAATCAAATTATGCATGTTGGGATGACCAAGGTCTGAATATATATGCCGACTCCATCTCACTTTTCCTCCTCCTCCCCATACCCCTCGGCACCTTTCTTTTGGCATCTGCCCTGCCCACTGCCTCCAGCTGTAGCAGCCATCCAATCCCCACATCATGGCGTTCCCATCCCTACCTTCACCCACAAAATCCTGTTATACAGAACTGCATATAGCTTGTGGGGTTTAGATTGTCCTGTTCCTTTCTGGCCTTGTTGAGATCTCTGGTCTGTTTCCAAACCTGGGAGATCCATTCAGATGACAGATCCAGGATACCAGTGCTGCAGCAGCTGTTGTCAGGAGCTGCCAGGAACAGAAGCATAAACCCACAGAACTCTGTACAGTTGCTCCCTGGGGTGAGCCAGACGGCTTCAGCTTACAGCAGCTTCCTGGGCAGTGAAAGCTTCCCAGAAGTCATCATAGGAACCCTGACAGCTGCCTTATACTAGGTCAGACCATTGGTCCATGTAGCTGGGTCAGACCATTGGTCCATGTAGCTGGGTCAGACCATTGGTCCATTGTCACCAATGGTTGGCAGGAGGCCGAAAGCATTCCAAGTTTTCAAGCAGAAGTTTTTCCTGTCCTACCTGGAGTTGCCGGGGATCGAACCCAGGGCATTCCACATGCAAAGCATGTGGTCTACCTAGTGAGCTATGGAGCAGTCCTACTCACTCAGGTTTGCCAAAGGGCTCCAAAGGTTTCCTGCTCAGATTAGAAATTTGCCTGGCCAATGACAGTCTCTCATGGCTCTGAATCGTTTTGACTCTAGACTTGTTCCATGGATCTGACCCGTGATCCGTTTGGGCTTGCACACAACTAGGGATTCTTGAAGTACTTGAGCTTTGTGTATTCAGATACCGAGTGACCTGATCCGCACCTCCCAGACTCATAACATAATTCTCATTCAGATTTGGGACTTCTCTGAACGTTGCAGTGCAGTTCTGTGCTCATGACAAAGCTGCATTTAAAATACACATTTTAAGAAAAAGAATAGGTTTGGAAATTCATAGTATGTGATCAACTGCATTCAAAACTCTGGATTAAAATCCCTATTTACATGCAAATTTTTGTGTTATAAAAAAAAAGTTTAATGCAGGAATGGGACAAAAAAGACTTATGAATGGGCACATGCAAAAGTGACACATGCTAGAAATCAACTTCCTGCTGTCCCTCCATCACTTCCCTTCTCTCCTTTCCATCACTTGATGGCTGCTGAGAGCTGAGCCCTAACAACTCTCCGGAGTGTCCACTTCTCTTGCTCTCTCACTTAACTCTCTGCCTGTCAAGCAAGCAAGTGGTAGCAATGATGAGGAAGAGGGTGAGGATCATTAACACCATGACCATGGTGATGAGAAAGTAAAGTCTGTAATGGATAGGCTGACCATATGAAAAGGAGGACAGGGCTCATACAACTTTAACAGTTGCAGAGAAAAAGGAATTTCAATCGGCGTCATTTGTATGCAGTTCGTACCTGGTGAAATCCTCTCTTCATCACAACAATTAAAGTTGCAGGCACTATACTAGAGTGACCAGATACAAAAGAGGGCAGGGTCCCTGCAGCTTTAACTGTTGTAATGAAGAGGGAATTTCACCAGGTACGAATTGCATACAAATGACGCCGGCTGAAATTCCCCTTTCTCTACAACTGTTAAAGTTACATGAGCCCTGTCCTCCTTTTCATATAGTCAACCTAGTAATGGAGGAGACCCATTACTGCTCATCCTGAGGAAAGAGCAATGAGCAATTCAGGACACCAAACTCTGAATCACTGATGGAAATCCTACTTAGGTAGGGTGACCATATGCCTGGTTTTCCCTGGATTTGTCCAGGTTTTTGCCCCCTCCTGGGTTGACCTCCTCAGCTCCATAAGTCCAATCAGTCAATCCATCACAGCTACTAGCACGTAAGTCATTCTTTGCCTTCCACAGCACCTTGGCAATGCAATCCATACATGAAGCATCCTTTCAAAATGCTGCTGCTCATCCGACAATTGCCATATTTGTTTCTTATTATTACAGGCCAGGATCCAGGGAGCTATCTTTGTGATTAAAAATTTACAAGGTGGTGGTGCAGGGAGAAGGTATTTAAAGCAACAAAAGGGTTCTCATTTAATACCTTCTCCCTCTCTCCCTCCCTCTCGCTTTCTTTGTAATCATCTGCCGGATAATAGATGTAATGAACTTATTATTCACCATATTTATGAAATTGCATTACGCAATTAAAAACCCTTGCTTAATGGACCAGGATTCAATCTAGAAACAATAAAGATGCTGAAACTTCAACAAGCCGGTTTTCTTTTCACCTTCCTGCCACCTTCACAGCTCCAGACTCTGGCAATACTATCCTTCCAAAAGAACGCAAGGCCTTGGTGATGCGTTTAATACTCTGCCATTAAAAGGGCCAGCTGCTCATCACTCAGTAGCCCTCAAAATCTAAAGTAGAGTCCCCTGTGGAAATGCAGATAGTTATTATGGACAGTGAATGCTGGTGGCTCTGATGTCAATGACGTGGTAAATCCACTCTGGGTTTCAGCCAGAACCAGTCAGAACTCTAAAGGAACTATACAAAGTGTAAACCACTTTGTATAGTTCCTTTAGAGTTCTTATTTTGGATGCTGGATGTCATGTTCTTACAGATCCCTTTATAACTTAAAATGCATCACTTCATTTCCACTTTGCACAGCTGCTACTTTTCTGGTGCTAAAGCAATAATAAGAAGGGCCCTTCCCCCAAGTCCCGTTCATGTGGCCGCGGGGAGGAAACTGCCAGGGGGTGGGGGATGGGGGAGAAAGAGACATGCCTGCTCACCATTGGTGCAGGCTACATGGTGCTGCTGGCTGGAGGCGGGGCAGCAGCACCTATATTAGGCGGCCGCACCCAACCCTCTGGCCTCTTTGAATCGTGGCTCCCTCCCTCCCAGTATGCAGTATGGGTCTTCTGGTTGCCCTATTGGGGCCCAAGTAGGAATTTTTTCATGTAGCCTGATTGGCCTTGGCTATATGCTTTTAGCCTACTTCACACTGTAAGTCTGGAGAGAGTGTCTTAGGATCCCTGGTTGGGTAGAATTAATTGGTCACATTTGGATTAGGCGTTAAGGGAGGGCATGTTTAGAAAACAGGGACGGTGATCATTCTGTGGCACCATTAAGTGGTGACAGGTAATGCCTGAGGCCTCATGCTGAGGGTTTTGCGGCCCCGGTGGGGATAAGGGTTATCTGTGAGGCCAACTCACTTCACTCCACCCGGATTTTAGTATGGGGGAGAGTGACACGGGGAGGCCTCCCCTCCCCAGAAGGGGTGGGCCTGGGAGTGGTGATCAAGAAGACACCACTCAGCAGGCTTGGAATGTTTCGCCTGTTAAAATGCCTGTTAGTCGATGGTGTAGATAGGGCCTGCCCAGAATTCCCTTTGCAGATGTTAATAAATGTGGCCCAGATTTGAAACCATATATACTGGTGTTTCACTGACAATAAAAATAAGAATAAGACTAATAGTTTAAAAAATAGGTTTCCACACATGTGCAGAATTTCACATTTTAAACTGACTTCAGGTGAATCCTATGCCTGATTAGACATAAAAAAAAGCCCTACAATCCCCAGTATTCTCCAGCCAGCCAAGCTAGGGGATTTTGGGGTTGTGGGACATGAGATTTCCAACACTGGTAGACCGTCAGGAACTCCAGCATTTATATATATATATGGGATGTGTATCGTATCGTTAAAATGTACAATAATGATATGATAAGGTCGTTATTGTGCATGTGTTTAATGATGACGATACGATAGAAAAACCTACAATAATCATCGGAGATGATAATTTTCAGGCGATTTTATCATTTAATTGGACTGCCATATAAATATACCTATAACTTCTGTATTTTAAAAGTTAGAGGCTTGAAACTTGGACACAGTGCTTATGGGGTATGCCTAAGTATGTGTATGAAATTTGAGATCGATTCCTCCAACCCTCGATCTTATATTAATTTTTTAAAGATCATTTCTGTTCTGACAGGTCTGAATGAACACACATGCCGAGCTGTCATTCTGATCTGTCAGAACTGAAACGATCTTTAATAAATTCATATAAAATCGAGGGTTGGAGGGATCAATCTCAAATTTCATACACATACTTAGGCATACCCCAGAAGCACTGTGACCAAGTTTCAAGCCTCTAACTTTTAAAATACAGAAGTTATAGGCATTTTTTTCTTTAAAAATATGGCTGCAAAAAAAATCATTTTTTCACGATAATTATCGTGAAGACGATACGGTTCACTTACGATATGAATGAAGACAATAATTTTTTGGGTCCAAAATGACAATAACGATAAACAGCGATATTTTTGGGTGTGCACACCACTAATATATATATTCCTGAATTTCCAAGGAGGCGGCAAAAACCTGGAAAAATCCAGGAAAAACCAGGCATATGGTCACCCTAACTAAGTAGGATTTCCATCAGTTTGGTGTCCTATATTGCTCATTGCTATTTCCTTAGGACGAGCAGTACAGGCTCTACTTTCTCATCACCATGGTTACCAACTGTTAATGTTCCTCATCATCTTCCTCATCATTGCTACCGCTTGCTTGCTTGACAGGCAGAGAGTCAGTGAGCAAGAAGGCCATGGAATCTACTGCTCCTCCCCTTCTCAGTTTCACCATTGTGTAGCTCAGAGTGAGAGTCACAAGAACAAGCAGGTTGCAGTGATGAAGAGGAGCAGCAACTCCAGGGCTGCCTGATGGGGTTTGGATCCTCCGCAGGTGCCCAACTTTGCCTATCCTGGACACCAGCCCTGTACACACCTAAGAATACACAGAACCCTGCTTCCTGTTTGAAAGGCTTTGAGGCCTAAGGAAGATCAGAAGAAGAGACACCGGCCATTTCTACTCTGGCCTTTTTTCCCAGGATTGTCCTTGGGTGCTCCCTGTACATCCAAATGATGCACAGGGACTCTCGGGGGCAGGGAGGACTGGCACGGGTTTTCCCAGGGTTAAAGAAACCCTGGGAAAACCCAAATCTTCCAGCGGTTCTGGGACCATCCTGAGACCACAGGAGGTGTGGGCACCCATCCTGCCTGGTGCCCGCTTAGTCATGAGTAAGCATGGCACCAGAGATGGGCATGGAGCGACGCAGCATGGCTCCGTGCCCATCAGGGGTGAGGGGGGCTGCATTTTCACCATCCATGGGATGGTGGGGGGGGAGTAAGAGCTGCAATTTTGGGGGGAATATTTTTTTACTTACTTTTCTGATGGAGCACAACTGAGCTCCCAGCTCCATCTTGTAAAATAAAAATGGTGGCCACAACAAGCACAATTTCCTGTTTGCTTCTGGGATGTCACACTCCTGTGTAGAAAGTGGGTGATGATCCCAGAAGCAAGTAAGTTCAGGATCACCCCCAGGCTCTCCCTCTACACCCTTAGGTGTAGAAAGGGCCACGTTTCCACCACAAGCCTGTTGCTGCCACTGAAATGCACATTCTGGGGGAAGGGGCCTGGGCTTGCATGGGGGAACCAACTTCGCAAAAACTAGGGATAGAAGTGGGGTGGCAAAGAAGCATTCAGAATTGGCCCAGCTTGACTTGAGAATTCTCACAATAAGCGCAGAAAAGATGAGGCTATTCTGAACCGAGATAAACTAGAGGGAATGTGTTAATCTGTACTAATCATGGATGAACTAAGCCTTACAAAAGGCAAGGCCTACTTGCTGTGCTCACCCTTCTCCTGCTTGTCTTCACACGCTAGGATGCAGGGTGCCCCTTCAGGTGAGTAAGCACCATCACATAGGTAAGCAAAGGATGGTACAGTCACAGGGGCTTGACTCCAACTTGTTTCCCTGGAGCGTAATTTCCCCATCCCTGGAGGGGTGATTTGGTCAGCCCCTCCCCTGTAGTTTTGCTACCCATCTCCACCAGAATCTGGAATAATTTAAGATAAGGATGTTCTTCAACTTCTCTCCTTAGAACACTTTATTTGGCTGACTTGACGTTTTCCTTCTGTCCAAGGACTTCTTGGATGTCTTCCCAGTCTGAGTTCTTATTGCTAGCTCTGAAGGACAAGTGCGCATCATCCAGTTCTCTCTGCTAGCTGGCAGCCAGGTCTGCATGCTCTGCTCTTTGTCACCGGCTCCTCTGCCCATCACTTCACTCAGGTCTCTTATATATCATGCACTGGTTGTAGTAGTGGCAGATCATCTTGGTCTCCACTTGGTCTCCCCAAGTGCCAGGCCTCCCACCGATGATCTTGCTCTCCCCAAGCCATTGCATCTCCCATTGTGTTGCAGCTCTTGTGAGTGCCATGCTGAGAGAGAGTCAGCTGGACTCCAAAGCAGAGAATGGGAATGAGTTGTGTTGGTGTGGGTGAATCTGGCTTCAGCCCAAAGATCAGGGCCAGCATCAAGGCTAGACATGGTCAGGCACCTGCCAAGGTCCAACAGCCAAGCAGGGACCCACTGACAAGGACATCCTGGAGTTGCTCCTACTCTCTTCACCACTGCAATCTGCTGGTCCACCTGCCTCTGACTCTGGCCCAGACAATGGTGGTGGTGAGAAGGTGGAGGAGTAGATGTCACAGCCTACTTGTTCACTGGCTCTCTGTCTGTCAAGCATGCAAGTGATGGACAACAATTTGGATGGCTTTAAAAGGGGGTTGGATAAATTTCTGGAGGAGAAGGCTATCAATGGCTACTAGTCCTGATGGCTATGTGCTACCTCCAGTATCTGAGGCAGTAAGCCTGTGTTGCAGCAGTTACTGGGGAACATGCATGGGAGAATGCTGTTGCACCATGTCCTGCTTTGTTGGTCCCTGGTTGACAGCTGGTTGGCCACTGTGTGAACAGAGTGCTGGACTAGATGGACCTTCTTATGTTCTTAAGTGGTGCCAATGATGAGAAAGAGGATGAGGAGCAATAGCACCTACTAACAATGACAATGAGATGGTAAACTCACCAAGGGAGGGGGCATTTATTCATTTATTTATTTGGTACCCCACTTGGCACTCAAGGCAGCTTATAGGAGCAATTAAAATTGATTAAGACAATACATTAAAATGCAATGAAAACATAACAATTACTGGAAAAAAAATATTATTAAAACAGCACACAACCCACCAGACCGACTTACTGGTTAAAGGCTTTCTTAAATAAAGCACTCTGGCCTGCAGGCGGAAGGACATAAAAGAGGGAGCAAACCTAACCTCCCTCAGCAGGGAGTTCCATATTCCTTGGACAGGCCACCGAAAAGACCCTCTGCAGGAGGCGGTTTCAAAAGAAGGGCCTCTCCAGAAGATCTTAGGAACTGGGCAGGCCCATATGGGAGAGGGCGGACTTTCAGGTAGCATATTGAGGCTGATTTCTGCAAGGGCCCTCAAGACCTGAAGCCACCACTTCAGAGGAGTTCAGACAATCTCCCCACCACCACCACCACCACTACCACCACCTTGACTTGAAGAAGGTTTGCTTGCGGCAAATAGAGCTGGGTGCAAAATCTGCATTTTTGCAAGTTATTGTCCTGAGTATAATGTACTCTTGCACATTGTTGTTGTTTTAATGCACAGATTAGTGTGCACACGCTCCCCTACTATGTTTGTTTCTGTATGCATTGTTCAGTCGGGGAACTGTACTGCAAAATTAAGAAAAGTGCAAATATTGAAATATAACGAGGTTTCAGTTCACGGATTTGTTCAGGTAGTGCAAATTAGGTAGGTTCTCATTACAATGCAAACCAAATAAATTTCTCCCTCTGACACTGTGGACTTTGATCTGCAGAATCCTCTGTCTGCTCAGACTTCCCTGAGGAATACCAAACATTTCTGCTCACCCCCCTTGATAAAGTTTAAGAATTTAGAATCACAGAATTATACAGTTCAAAGGGACCCGAAACGTCATCTAGTCCAACCTCTTGCCATTTCAGGAAATCCGCTGTGACAATATCCCTGATAGAATGCCCTCTATCCCCTTAAAATCCTCTAATTGAGGAGAAACCATCAGCTTCTGGGACAGTGCCACAGATTCTGGGTTGACCAGCCTTCACCTTTTCTGTGCTGCATCAATGCAATTACAGCAAGCACAGCTTGTGCCCAATGCATTTATACCAAGCAGACTCGGTGTAAAATGCGAGGGGGATGAATCCCCAGAACTGTTTGCAGCGCCTGGAATTATTATGGTGAGTTATGTTCATTTATCAGCTGCCAGTTGAAGCAGGCAACCAAGGTTGATTCCCGTACAGTTGATGCTGTGAACTCCACCAGGGGAGTGCAAAGCTGCCAGCCTATCACATTAGACTCTATATAATTAAACTGTTCACTGAGGCTTTCTGAATTAACTCATAACACTCAACTACTTCGTGGGGCTGGAGCTTGGTGGGAAACAATCCCATATCAGACACAATGGCCCGAGTCATGATCTTCAACAGCGCACTGAGATTTTTATTTTTATTTTACTACGATGGTGACAAAATGTGTTGACTGAATTTAAGTCTTGCGTAACTCAGCTTTTGTAGGATATGTATGTAAACGGTGGGGAAGTTGGTTGCATTTCCTAAAACACTGATCTATAACCTTTCAGAAGGCAGGGCAACACCTCCCCAGATCCCAGTCCATACACATGGTAGACATGGCTGGGTCACTGAGAAGAGTCCCCTGGACTTCCTCCTCCTCTTCAGCACTGCAGTCTGCTTGTTCGCCTGCTCGTCCTCTCCCAGACAACAGTGGTGGTGAGAGGAGAACAGTCGATGTCCACTGCCTACTTGCTCACTAGCTCTCTGCCTGTAAAGCAAGCAAGTGGTAACAATGTGGAGGGAGAAGATGAGGACAATAGCAGATGGTGAAAAGTAGACTCACTGAGGGAGGGGGCCCATCCAGGGAGTTTTTTTCCCAAGGGTCCACAACATCTGGACTGGGAGGACTGGATCTTAAGTGCATACACCGTATTTGAATATGAATCCCAATGTGGACACTTTGAGATGTTGAAGGCAAGCAATTGCGCCATGTGAAAAACTGTGATTTTGGTCCCCATATGTGATATGGGTGGAAGACAGGCATCCTCCATTTTGGTCGACAATAGTTTGGGAGGCATACTGCCTCTGATACTGGAAGTAATGCATAGCTATCATGACAAGTAGCTATTGATAGAATTGTCATCCATGAATGAGTCTAATCCCCTTTTTAAAGCCATCAAGCTTGTGGCCATCGCTATATCCTGTGGTAGTGAATTCAACAGTTCAACTCTTCACTGCATGAAGACCTACTTCCTTTTATCTGTCCTGAATCTCCAATCAATCAGCTTCCTGGGATGACCCTGGGTTCTTATTATGAGAGAGGGAGAAAAATGTCTCCCTCTTCACTATCTGCACAACATCTATCAAGAAGTCCAACAGACACCCCATCCCGCATCCTGCCTGGACCTAGTTGGACTCCTGCGGCACGTTCACCAACCTGTGTTACATGCACCCATGAGGCCTGATGAGCGCTTGGCAGCTATCTGCCCTTGTCCAGAGCCTCCATTGAGCACTCCAGAAATTGTGCATTTCCCCTGTTGTGTAAATGGTGGCTGTAAAGGTGCCATTTATGCAAGAGTAAAGGCATGAATGGAGCATCCATACCTTTACTCTTGTATAAATGGAGCCTTTATGGCTGCCATTTACACAATGGGGGAAATACATAATTTCCAGAGTTAAAGCTGCAGGAGCCTTGCTTTCTTTTTTATCTGGGCATTCTAGTAAAGCTCCTGCAGTTTTAATTGTTGTGATGAAGAGGGAATTTCTCCAGGTGCTGCATGTATTCAAATGACACCTGTTGAAATTCCCTTTTCTCTACAACTGTTAAAGATACAGGAGCCCTGTCCTTCTTTCCATATGGTCACCCTACTTTGGGCTGAAAGAGTTTCGACAACCCTATTTTAAGTGGTCAAGTAAACTGACAGATCTGGACTTTGGCAGGAATGTACAAACATACCCAGAAGGAATAAAAATAAAAAGCCACAAGACAAACCTTGCCACCTGCAAAAAAGAAGCGATCTGCTCATGTTAGCAAAGGTGCTATCTGTTTGAGATACTCAAGCTTCTTTTTTAAAAAAAAAAAAAATAAATAAACTTAACTAGGGAACTCCATTGCAAAATTCAGAGAAATGCTCTCTCTGAGAGCTCTCTTCCTTATATTCCTTCTAGTCCAACTGGGGCAGCTTCCTCTTCTCTGCTCTGCTCAGCTAGGAGTCAGGGAACAGGGGATGCACTTTTCCTTAACTAGGGAACTCCATTGCAAAATTCAGAGAAATGTCCTCTTCGTATAACTGAGGTTTGCACACACTGGTTCGATATTGCGACATTATTTACGTTCACATTAAAATCCCTACTTCTCACACAGCCACAAATGCTGTGTAGTGAGCTTTACAATAAATGTTAAAAAGTGGCTACCCACTGCGCTGTTTCTGGTTGTCTGAAATCACGCCATGTTTAAAACAAAACAAAACAGTGGGACTGGTATCAAAACTAAGCCAAGGCAAAAAAGTTAAACATCTCTCAAGCTACACGGTCTTTCTATCCATTTGTGACTGTGATATTTTTGAAGTCGCAGGTGCTTAGCACTTCAACACAGCAGGGAGCTGTTACACAGAGATGCAGAACGACGGGGCAGCACATGCCTAGAGGACTTCTAATCTTCCTTATGTGTCTGTCAGGTAGCCTGAGCACCCCAAAGCTGTTTCTACACCAGGCTGTTTGCCCGGCATGGCCCCTGGTTGGTCCCTGTGTGCCGATGGTGTGTATTAGAGCCTATCTACACTACTGCTTTAAAATGGTTTATAACAGTTTTAATTAACCGTTATTAACTGGTTTAAAACTGTTACAAACCATTTTAAAGCAGTACTGTAGATAGGCTCTTAGATACTTCCAGGATCTCCCTCCCTCCCTGTGCGCAGATGGTGTGTATTAGGTACTTCCGGGATCGCCCTCGCACCCTCCCTCTACACCCCTATGGTGTAGGGCCCAAGTCTCATGCCTGTTGCAGGCAGAGGGTTGGGATGGGGTGGGAACAATAGTGTGAAGCATTCATTTTAGGGCTGTTACACAATTATATGATCAATTATATTGGTGATTTTTTAAAGCGTGGCCACTTCTACCCGGGATACTATGAATATTCACTTTTTTTCATATATTTTTTTTGAGAGGGAAAATTATGAATTTGCAACCAGAGACAAGTGTTCTGGATAGAGCGACGGGTTTTCAAGTGATTGCCACAGATAAGAAAGAAAGAAAGAAAGAAAGAAAGAAAGAAAGAAAGAAAGAAAGGTATAATCCTGATTTATTGTGCAAGATGTTATCCAACATGGAATGGTGAAGGACGGTCATTTGAACAATAACCCTAACAATGGCAGCTCTGGATATTGCATAAAGGCCCTGTTTATGCAACATTAAAGGCATCAATGCACCATTCGAGCTTTTAATGCTGTGTAAATGGGCCCTTTACAGCCACTGTTTACACGACTTTGGAAATACACTATTTTCAGAGCTGCCATTGTTGCACACAATGGAGGCTCCGGATGAGGGCAGGCAGCTGCTGAGTGGTCACTGAGCCATGGTACACTTGAAGAGTGGGCCAGCAGCTGTACCACAGCTCTGCGAGCTTGGTCCAGGGGGATCAGCAAGTCCACCAGACCTCTGGATCCAGTTGGGGGTCCACCACATCCCTACATTTGTAGCCCTAAAGGCTAGAAACTGGTGCTATCTTTTTTCAAATAGAAGAGGATATCCACAAGACATTCTATTCTACCATCTGTGTCTGATGTGAGTGTACATCCACACAACACAGGCATGTAGAAAATACCTATTCTGGTTTAAAGCCTCCACATTGTGTTTTATTCAAAAGGGGAAGAAATGGAAGTACCCTATCTCAAGTATCTACCATAGGGTGACCAGATAAAATCCAGGTCAGGGCTCATGTACCTTTAACAGTTGTAGAGAAAAGGGAATTTCAGCCGGTGTCATTTGTATGCAATTAGTTCCTGGTGAAATCCCCTCTTCATCACAACTGTTAAAGTGGCAGGGGCCCTGCCTTCTTTTGTATTTGGTCACTCTAGTATAGTGCCTGCAACTTTAACTGGTGTGATGAAGAGGGAATTTCACCAGGAACTAATGGCATACAAATGACACTGGCTGAAAATTCCCTTTTCTCTACAACTGTTAAAGGTACATGAGCCCTGACCTGGATTTTATCTGGTCACCCTAATCTACCAGTGCAGAATAGCATACAGAAATAGGGATGGGTAGAAGGAAGTTCCTTGTTAACAGATCAACCCAACAAAATAACAGTGGCCTTATCTAATATCTTCTATTAAACAAATCTCTTGGGAAATAATTGGCAAGAATGACTCACGCTGTGTCATTGCAATGGCCTATTACGTTCAGTGGAACATCTTCCTTAAATATTAGTGCCATGGAATTAAAGCTAGATAACAGTGCCATTAATAAATGACAGGGAGACATAATTGAGCAGCGGAGATTTAATGATGACTCTTAGCCACCGAGCATAGAGTGGCTATTCATCTCTCCATCACCGTCCAGGTCTCCACTATTCATGATGATGGGCTCAATTGGAAAGGCAACGCCTTATCTCCGTTAATGGCTGGGATGTAAGAGCTCTCTACAGCAAGATGGATTGTTATGGCTTTGTTTTATTAATTAGGCATGCTCCTCTGTAGCCCTGAATCATTTAACAAAGAGGGCGGCCACCTTTTCACTCCTCTCTCCGCACTTCAAGAAGAAATTCCAACTCTTCAGCTGACATTCAGAACCCACAATCTTTATTTTTAACTTTTAGATAACTTGGGCACCTTTCAAACACATACATGCACAGACGCCTGTGGCATATTCCCAAACATTTGAGGTATTTGTGAGAATACTACAACAAGGACGGCAACAAGGGTGAGGGCCTTCTCTGTGGTGGCCCCCCAATTATAGAATGATCTCCCCGATGAGGCCTGCCTGGTGCCAACACTGTTATCTTTTCAGCGCCAGGTCAAAACTTTTCTTTTCTCCCAGGCATTTTAACAGCTTCAGATGAGGTTTTAACTGACTTTGTGGCCCAGCTTAACAGTTTAAAATGTTTTAAATATCAGCTGATTTATGGTTATGGTTTTAAATTTTGTATATTGTCTTTTTAGTGTTCAATCTTTTAATTTTTGTAAACCACCCAGAGAGCTTCGGCTATGGGGTGATATATAAATGTAATAAATAATAATAATTCTGAAATGAATAGATCATTGAAGTAAATTTTCATCTCTTCCAAAATAAGTCCGAGGGTACAAATTGGACTCTCATGTGTGCCTTTCTGTTCGTGTGTATGGTGGTTACCTGTGTGTCATGTTTTAATCAGTTTTATGTATTTTATCATATTGTTGTTCCCCGCCTCGATCCAAATGGAGAGGCGGGTAAGAAATAAATTATATTATTATTATTATTATTATTATTATTATTATTACCTCTCTCCAGCAGTGGTGAGGAAGCTCACCAGCTGCTGATCCTGGAGGCCACCATTTTATTTATTCACTATGGCCTGGATGTTACATTGTTCTGGGGCTTTGTGGGAAGGGGAATGGGAGCAACCTCAAAACAACAACAATGATTTCTGCCATTTTGTGCTGATTACCATGCCTACCCCTGGAATGCCATCCCCACCTCTGGCATTGTGAGTAAAGAAAGAGGCCACCAGGTGGCAGCTGCCGAAAGAACATCTGTTGCTACTGCTATAGACAGCGTTAAAAAAAGAGAGAAAGAAACTGTCACAGAAAGAACAACTGTGTAACAACATATATCTGATTTGCATGTATGAACACCAAATCAAATGTACTCTTTTAAAATGAAAAGGGATGAATAACAAAATGAAAGCACAAGTTCCTGCACACACCCCTAGTGGACATTGCAAGCGCATGGGTGATGGCAAATTGTATGCGTCTTTCCCAGTTTGGCCAGATCTACACCTTGTGTCAAATCATTACGAATGTGGAATAAAAAGTGGGATATAACACTATGAAAGTGGAATGTGAAATGTGGAACTCATTCAGATGGGGGGAAATTGCTTTCCCTTACCATGGCTCTGCTTCCTGCATTTCTTCCACTTCAGCAATGAGGTGTAATTACAGGAGGAAGAGAGCAGGAAGAGAGCAGAGACCATGTGGCTCCTACAGGCTCAATGCAGTTGAATGGGACAGCGCCCTCTAGTGTGTATTTTATAGCACAACTTTGCCTGCACATGGCAGGAAAACCCAACAAATACAAATTTATCCCAGAAGTGTCATGTTTTCTGAGGTTTTATGTTTAGTGCTAGAACATCTGTGAGTGGCCCAATAATGAGTGTGCTATAAAACACTCATTTAAAGAATGTATTGTCTCCCTACAGTAGGCTGACCATACAAAAAGGAGGACAGGGCTCCTGTATCTTTAGCAGTAGTATTAAAAGGGTAATTTCAGCCAGTGTTATTTGTATGCAAGCCACACCTGGTGAAATTCCCTCTTCACCAGAATAGTTAAAGCTGCAGGAGCCCTGCCCTCTTGAGCAGGTTCAAAAGAGGGCAGGACTCCTGCAGCTTTAACTGTTGTGATGAAGAGGGAATTTCACCAGGTGCTGCCTGCATGCATACAAATGACACCTGCTGAAATTCCCTTTTCTGTATAACTGTTAAAGATACAGGAGCCTTGTCCTCCTTTCCATATGGTCACCCTACCCAACAGTTATCAGTGCACTTCAATACCATTATAAAGCGCAAGTGTAGATCTAACCTTCCCCTGTTCATTCCCAGAATGTTTTGTGTTGGATGGGAAGCTGTCTCACCTGTGTGTTTTGAACATTCATGCACCCTCTCTAGTGGCATGACAGCGCACCATGCTGAAATGACTCCCACATAAGTTGGTTTATCTGTAAAAGGGGGATCAGAATAGAGATGAGGAAGAGAAGTGTTCAGTTTGCATTTAATGCGATCCAACCTAATTAATAATAATAATAATATATTTATTTCTCACCCGCCTCTCACTCTGGATCGAGGCAGGGAACAACAATAAATATAAACACAAAGACCATAAGATAGATAAAACATTAAAAACAAATCAAACTAATACATTATTAAAACATCTTAAAATTCAACTAGGTAGGCCTGCCAGAAGAGATCAGTCTTCAAGGCTCTCTTAAATTCAAGAAGACTACTAAGTTGTTGAATCTCTCCCGGCAGGCCATTCCACAGTCTGGGAGCGACAGAAGAGAAGGTCCTCTGGGTCATACTCATCAGCCTAGTTCTGGCTGATTGAAGTAAATTATTCCCAGAGGACCTGAGTGTGCGAGGTGGATTATACAGGTGAAGGTGATCCCACAGGTAACCTGGTCCCAAACCATGAAGGGCTTTAAAGGTGATAACCAACACTTTATACTTCGCCCGGAAACTAATTGGCAGCCAGTGGAGAGATTTTAAGACTGGTGTAATGTGGTCGCCCCTAGATGTACCGGTGACCAACCTGGCTGCCATATTCTGAACTAGTTGAAGTTTCCGGACTAGGCACAAAGGTAGCCCTATGTACAGCGCATTGCAGAAGTCGAGCCTCAAAGTTACAAGCGCGTGCACTACCGTCTTTAGGTCTTCCAACTCTAGGAAGGGGCGCAGCTGGCGTATCAGAGGAAGCTGATAGTAGGCGCTCCTGGCCGTCACATCTATCTGGGCTGTATACACACATCTATACACACTTCCAAAGCCAATGTGCAAACTAAAATGCTGTTAAAATTTCATATTTGCACTCGCCCAAATTTTGTGATTGAGCATGCCGCATGCCAATCCAAACATGTATACAAAAAATGCACACATTTGAGAAAAGTGTAAACCAAAAAGGCATATATTTATGAAAATCAGGAACAGCAATGTATTGTAATTGCCAAAAAGGTTTACAGAAGTGTGTATACTAGGCAACATTAAGTAGAAAAAAATGTGTAGATTGGAAGAGACGCACACATTAATGTGCATTAATTTTTGTGTAGACTTTAGGATGGGAAAAATCATGAAAGGATGAAGAAAATTACTTGTTAATGGGGAGACCAGTATTTATTTATCTGTATCTGTGGTATGGGAGAGGTAGAGGATATCTCACACTATTTACTGTATCGTCACCTATATAAAAATCCCAGGGAGAGATTCCTGGGGCGGATTCTGGCATCCTTATAGGGGGAAAGTTCCTATGTGAAAATTTGCTGGTTATTGTCAGATTGTGACCCATATGTTATACACAAAACAGCTTTGTTTGCTAAAGCTGCCAAACATATTCGCGCAATCACTCTGAATGCTATTGCAATGGACTGTGCAGGCAATTCATTTCTTTGATTTCTGTTATTGCATGGTGTTCTTGTTACTGCATGGTCTATCAAGCTGTTCTCTTTCATTTTTATAAAGGTTATTAGTCAAATACAATAAAATGATTGATTGATATTTATTTATTTATTTTCAACGAAATGCAGCCATGGGGAGCAGTTGCTGTGCTAGTCTGTAAGTAGGAGAAGCAGGGAGAGATGTTTGGGAGGGGGGATATTATTGGGTGGTCATGAACAGAAGGAAGATTCAAATTCTGCTCTTGGATATATTTAATATTTTCCTTTTTAATTCTGCTCTTGGATATATTTAATATTTTCCATCGTAATAACCATGGGAGGGCTCCTATCGGTTCATTAGAACAGGCAGTAGGGAAAAGGTGTTCATGCCGCAGCATTTTCCTTCGGGCACAACATTCTCCCCCAGTTGCAATTTGCCCCATGGGGGGGGGCAATGATGAAGAGACAGTCAGCTGGGGATAATTTTAAGATGGAAAATTGTTTGCAGAGAAGGGTTTGAACGCTTCTCTCCTGCTGTTGCTTCTAACCAACCAGCACCCCCTCCCCGCGGTCATGACGTTTCAGTTTATTTGGGGGGGGGGGAATCAAAATATTAAACAAAACTACGCATGTTCCCTCTCATGCTGAAATTTCTCTTCCTCCTCCTCCACTGAAATTGTAACTGTGGTTCTTCTAAGAGCATTTACTCTTCGGCCCACTTTTCGATTTTGCATGAAAAAGTCAGCTCCACCAGAGGTCATGTGTTCCATCCATAATGTTAAACCCTTTACTGGCAAGATGGAGCTTACATATTCGTGAATGTGACTGTTCTAGGATGGAATGTATTGCCATCTGGTCTATGACTGGGAGAACAGAGTGGTTGGTCCCTATGGAAACAGAAGCTGGTTTACTCTGATCTAGACATTCCATCCCCATTGCTGGGCATTGCGTCGTCTTGCAGGGATTACTGTTTCATATTATTACCCCGATCAACAACAAAGCCTAATCTAAATTCTACAGTGACAGGTGGTAGCAGGCCGCAATATTAATGGAAATGAGAAATGTTGCACCTTGTACGCAGGCAGGGAAAAGGGTCTTATCATATCAACTGCAGCCTTATTTAACAGCTCACTAAATAGATTTCCTCAGACCGGGCTGGATTTCTCGTCGGCTTCTTTGGACCTTGTCAGGGCTTACAACAGAACACCATGCCTAGAAATTACACATCTGATCATGGGAGTCAGATTCACTGAAGGGTGGGGGGAATCTGGCTGAAACCATTCTGCATTACACCATATCCCGTGGTGAGGAAAGAACAACAGAGAAGAAAGGGGGAGGAGAAAATCAAGCTTGGGCCTTTCAGATGTTGGGGACTACAAGTCCCACAAGTCCTAGCCAGCATGGCAAACAGCAAGGAATCATGGGAGTTGTAGTTGAACGGCACCAGCTTGTCTATTCTTGCTGTATTGTATTGAATTTCAAAAGTAACAATGGGCTCAACGGAGTTGCGTATAAACCCACTGAAGTTCCACTGGTGTCATTGGGGAATTGAAGCACGTGCCTTAATCTCCCCCATTGAAATTGCCAAGATTTAAAGTGTTTAGCTTTGGCTGAATGGCATCAGAACATTTAAATCCAAATTATGATTTTTCTTAATATTTTAATAGCTTTCCTCCCATTGGCAAACGAAGTGGCAAAGGGGATATTTAAAGTACGAAGATGTAGGAGAGAGAGTGAGTGTGTGTGTGTGTGTGTGTGTGTGAGAGAGAGAGAGAGAGAGAGAGAGCGCTTGGAAGCTGATTGTATTCATCATTCTTTTTTTAAAAAAAAATATCTTCATGCTATCCCTGGTACTCAGGCTTGGATTTATTCATTTCAGGGGGATGCAGCAAACAGACCACAATGGTAAGTAGTGCTCCATCTACTTTGCCAGGAGCAGACGTCCTTTCGGATTTGGGCAAGGCAATGAACCCGCCAGGTTGGTTTTCATTCCCAGATTTTATTGAGAGGGAGAGGCAAGATATTGATAGCACAGAAAAACATGAAAAGGAACAGGCAGCAAATTTGCGCAACCTTCAGTTATCAGGAACCCCATTGCAGTAATAGACTTGTTCCGTAGCTGTCAGCCAGGGCCCATGCCACGATCCTTGCCCATAGAGAAGTACATCGCTATGAGCTCCCTTGGGGCTTTCCATATTGTATTTCTCTCATAAGTTCCAATACATTCTGCCAACTCACATTTACATCACTAATTAGCTATCAACTACACCTGTGATTAGGCCACATTCTAACAGATCTTGTAGATCTATAGAGAAATCACAATGGCTGAGTTCGGACGACACTTTAGGTAACGGAGGGGGAAATAGCATACTGACTGTGCGTTGTTTTGGTGGTGGCGCAGCAGCACCCACCACACGACATGTTGACCCTCCCCCCCATCGTGCGGCTAAAAGTCTCAGTGTCCTTCTGGGCTGCTGCGTCTCCTCCCTCCCACCTCCCTCAGTCCTCCAGCCATATACCAGCATGCACTGCATGTTCTGCCGGCTGTATTGGAGCAGCTGGGGGGGTTTCGGCTGCTCCGGCCAGTGAACTCTATGACCAAATGGAATAGTACACAGAGAGAAGGGGGTTCTGTCCACATGACACTTTAAATAACGGAATTTGGGATAAACTACATGCAAGCCCATTGTTTTTCTCCGTTGTTTAAGTGCCCAAAATAGTGTACTGTCAGTTGTGTGTGCATTGTGTGTTGCCCTCCACATGACACAATAAGCAACACAACTGACGATTGTCCCCCCCCCTCCCCTCCGTTGATTATTGTGTTGTCCGAACCAGGCCAATGTCAAGGTTAGGTTCATTAACCATGAGTTATCTGTCGTTACGTTCAACTACGGATGTCAGAGAATCTGTTTGAGAGGTGGAGCTTGGCAAATTTGCATCAGCTCGCCCCTCCCCTCCCCTCCCCCCCCCCCAGACTCCAGTTTGATCTTCTGCAACTTGGTGTCTGGTGAGATGAGGCAAAAAAGGAGAGAAGCAGGTTCTCAGAATGCGAAGATACTTTATTTCCAAACCCAACGCGTTTCGCCCTGTATTGTTTTTTAAGGCCTTCTTCAGGGGGCTGTAACATCAAGAATACATTAAATTATGTTTATAAGGATAACACATATTAATATATCTGTTTAGGGGTTAGTTAGGCATATTGCCTCAAAGGCTTATGCCCATATGTAAGTTTCTTAAAAATATATTATTATTATTATTATTATTATTATTATTATTACAATATGAAGGCTCTGGGGCCTATCCACATTATACATTAAAATTTGTATAAATCATATAAAAACATTTTATAAAAACATTTTAACAAAAGTTTAATATTCAACTTCTTACTTGATAAGAGATGTCTTCAGGAATACTCCTAACAGGATGATAGTCTCCTACGAGAATTAGTGGCGACTGGAGGAGTGTAATTATTCCAGGGCCCTCCTTATATTCTAATTCATTTTTTCGTCATTTTTTGGTGCTCTGCCAGGTGCTTCCATGTAGCAGTGATAAAGATCTCAAAATACGTCATTACTGCTATCCTTATTGCTATTATGTGGGAGTCACTGCAGGTAATTGCTGAGTCACAGGAGTGGCGGAAATTCTAGATCTATGTTTAAGCCACTGGGATTTATAGTTTTTAACCTCAGGATCCATTCTGTTTCCTTTCGTAATAAGAATTCATTGTCTGGTCTGTTCAGTTTTTCGAGAGCCCAAAACTTTAGGTCTGCAAAAGAATGATGTTGTGCTGAAAAGTGATCGACTAAACGAGCACCTGATCTGATGTTCTTTAAGTTACTGAGGTGCTCTCCTATATGTTTTTTTCAGAGGTCTAATAGTTTTGCTTATATAGGCTGACCATATGAAAAGGAGGACAGGGCTCATATAACGTTAACAGTTGTCGAGAAAAGGGAATTTCAGCCAGTGTCATTTGTATGCAATTAGTTCCTGGTGAAATTCCCTCTCCATCACAACAGTTAAAGTTGCAGGGGCCCTGCCTTCTTTTGTATATGGTCACTCTAGTATAGTGCCTGCAACTTTAACTGTTGTGATGAAGAGGGAATTTCACCAGGAACCAATTGCATACAAATGACACTGGCTGAAATTCCCTTTTCTCGACAACTGTTAAAGTTACATTATTATTATTATTATTATTATTATTATTATTATTATTATTTGTAACCCGCCTCTCCCTCTGGATCGAGGTGGGGAACAGCAACAATATAAACATAAAAATCACAACAGTTAAAATTTTAAAAAAGCAAGAGAACAATACAACATTAAAAACAATTTAATTAGTTTTATGTAACAATTTAATGAGTTTTATGTATTTTATCATGTTGTTGTTCCCCGCATCGATCTAGACGGAGAGGCGGGTAAGAAATAAATCGTTATTATTATTATTATTATTATTATTATTATTATTATTTAAAATTCATCTGGATAGGCCTGTCGGAAGAGGACAGTCTTCATAACTCTCTTAAATTCATGAAGACTGTCAATTTGTCTAACCTCCTCCGACAGACCATTCCATAGTCTGGGAGCGATGGAAGAAAAGGTCCTCTGGGTAACACTCGCCAGCCTAGTTCTGGCTGGCTTGAGTAAGTTCTTCCCAGAGGACCTAAGTGAGCCCTGTCCTCTTTTTCATATGGTCAGCCTAGCCTAAGGATTATATAAATCTTTGGGCATTTGCACTGGATGGCATAGTTGACAAAAGTACTGTTGCAGATGGTGAAATGTTTGAGGAAATATCTTTGCTGATCAGATGCATTTTTGAATTCTGTTACTTTGAGGGTGTATTTACAGTAGCAGCAATGTCCACAGGGATAAAGAAACAGGGATGGTGTCCCTTCGGTATGGAAACACCTGGTAAAAAATTGGGTAAACTTCTATCATGTTCTTTGCATTCACTCCTGATTAAAAGGTGTCTTACATTCCTGGTTCTTTTAAAGGAGACCATAGGTTTTTCCTGGCAATGTGGAATATGTTGGACAATGTTCCAGTATCTCCTTATGCCTCCTTGCAGATGATTTGTTATATGGTCATACATTAGACTGGGGCTGTTATATTCTTTTTTGATAAAAGCTCTGATTGTGATTTTGCCTCAGCCTTTTTGAGGCCTTGTGAAATTACAGCATCAGGTAACCCTCTTTCTTTTAATTGCACAGACAATGTCTGTGATTCCTGTCTGAAATCCGATGCCTTGGAACAGTTCCGATTAAGTCTTAGAAACTGTCCATATGGGAGATTATTTCCTAAAGCATGGGGATGGGAACTATCGTATCTAAGATATCTAGAAACATTGGTGGGTTTTCTATAAATGGAGGTAATAAGATGTTCTCCCACCTTCTTTACTTTTAGATCTAGGAAATGAATTTCTTTGATGTTACACTCGATGTCAAATTTAATATTGTCATCCTTAGAATTTACCCATGTTATAAACTGTTGGAGGTCTTCCCTATCCCCCCACCAAATGGAAAATACATCTTCGATATATCTCAACCATATCAGAAGATGTTTTGCATATTGCCCCTCTGATGAGAAAAGTTCATTTTCATATTCTGCCATATACAGATTGGCTACCTCTGGAGCTATGGGACATCCCATTGCTACCCCCTTGATTTGCCAATAAAATTTGTTGTTAAATTGGAAATCATTCTCGCATAAGGATATTTCTGCAAGGGAGAGAAGAAAATGGGTAGGGGGATGTTTTTCTGTTCTCTTGTCCAGTGTATGTTGCATAACTGTTATGTGTTATCCCTATAAACATAATTTAATGTATTCTTGATGTTACAGCCCCCTGAAGAAGGCCTTAAAAAACAACATAGGCCGAAATGCTTTGGGCTTGGAAATAAAGTATCTTAGCATTCCGAGAACCTGCTTTTCTCCTTTTTTTGCCCTGAGTTGGATGCTCTCCTCCTTTTGGTTTTTTGTGCCTGATGAGTTGAGTCAACTTGCAGAATTTTTTGGGATTTTTGTGTGTGTGTAAATCACAATTTGCGCAAAATGGCAGCAACAAACAGTCTTCCCTTTCATTCATCCACTGCCTGAATTTTTACCTGATCCCCAAGGGGAGAATTTAGGGAGGACGTTCAAGGCCAGGTGTAACAGATGAAGTAACCAGGGTTACTAGTTGCCTGTAGTCCATTGTGGGGAAAACTGGCCCTTTTGGGGTCGAACGTGTTCCCACGATGGACCCAGCTGAGCATAGCTTGATAAGGCAGGGTTCCCCATCCTGGGAGTTCTGGAAATACTTATTAGGAATGTCTGAAAAATCCAAAAAGGATTCAAATGACTTCAGAGTTCCAATCATTTGACCTGCAGATTCTGCAGCAGATCCTTTTATTCCAAGACTAATGGATTTCATAGACTTGCAGATCTTTTAAAAAGAAAATCTGGACCAATGCTTCGGCTATGGGGTGGTATACAAATGTAATAAATAAATAAAATAAAATAAATAAATAAATAAATTAGACTTCGCCTTCAGTCTCCACTCCCCCACCCCCACTCTCTGTCTTTCTTTTTAGTGGGCCCTGCTCACTAATCGTATGCTGAACTAAAAAAAAAAAATGCAAAATATTGCACACCCATGAAAGTTATGTAAATTGTGAAGGAGGGGAATCTGATTCCACCAATGCGTGGATGGTGGAAAGGAATCATAGAATCATAAAATCATAAAATCACAGAATAGCAGAGTTGGAAGGGGCCTATAAGGCCATCGAGTCCAACCCCCTGCTCAATGCAGGAAAATGCCCTAAAGCATCCCTGACAGATGGTTGTCCAGCTGCCTCTTGAATGCCTCTAAGGTGGGATTGCCCACCACCTCCCTAGGTAATTGGTTCCATTGTCGTATTGCTCTAACAGTCAGGAAGTTTTTCCTGATGTCCAGCAGGAATCTGGCTTCCTGTAACTTGAGCCCATTATTCCGTGTCCTGCATTCTGGGTTGATTTGGCTAGGCTGACCATATGAAAAGGAGGACAGGGCTCATGTAACTTTAACAGTTGTAGAGAAGAGGGAATTTCAGCCGGCGTCATTTGTATGCAATTCGTACCTGGTGAAATTCCCTCTTCATTACAACAGTTAAAGCTGCAGGGGCCCTGCCCTCTTTTGTATCTGGTCACTCTAGTATAGTGCCTGCAACTTTAATTGCTTTGTTGAAGAGGTGATTTCACCAGGTACTAATTGCATACAAATGACGCCAGCTGAAATTCCCTTTTCTCTGCAACTGTTAAAGTTGCATGAGTCTTGTCCTCCTTTTCATATGGTCAGCCTAGATTTGGCCCTCCTCTATGTGACAACCTTCCAAGTATTTGATGGGTGCTATCATGTCTCCCCTCAATCTTCTCTTCTCCAGGCTAAACATGCCTAGTTCTTTCAATTTCTCTTCATAGGGCTTTGTTTCCAGACCCCTAATCATCCTCACTGCCCTCCTCGGAACATGTTCCAGATTGTCTGCATCCTTCTTGAAGTGTGGTGCCCAGAACTGGATGCAATACTCAAGATGGGGCCTAACCAGTGCCGAATAGAGGGGAACCAGTACCTCGTGCAATTTGGAAGCTATACTACTATTAATGCAACCCAAAATAGCATTTGCTTTTTTGCAGCCACATCACACTGTTGGCTCATATTCAGCTTGTGATCTACAACAATTCCAAGATCCTTCTCGCTTGTCATATTGATTAGCCAAGTATCCCCCATCTTGTAACTGTGCATTTGATTTATTTTTCCTAGGTGTAGAACTTGGCATTTATCCCTATTAAATTTCATTCTGTTGCTTTCAGCCCAGCACTCCAGCCTATCAAGATCACTTTGGAGTTTGTTTCTGTCTTCCAGGGTATTAGCAATCCCACCCAATTTTGTGTCATCTGCAAATTTGATGAGCCTTCCCTGCACCTCCTTGTTCAAATCATTAATAAAAATGTTGAAGAGCACTGGGCCCAGGACTGAGCCCTGCGGTACCCCGTTCGTTACCTCCCCCCAGTATGAAAAGGTACCATTGATAAGCTCTCTTTGAGTCCGATTCTGTAGCCATCTGTGGATCCACCTAATAGTTGTCCCATCTAGCCCACTTTTCACTAGTTTGTTAATCAGAATGTCATGGGGCACTTTGTCAAAAGCTTTGCCGAAGTCAAGATATACTATATCCACAGCATTCCCACAGTCCACAAGGGAGGTCACCCAATCAAGAAGAAGCCGGACAATCTGCAAAACACACATGGAGCAGATTAAACAAAATCCCTAGTATTTACAAACCCCATGTCAGACCTGTGATGTAGCTGGGTATGCAGGGACAAGCATGCATGAACCAGTCCCAATTTAGCCCTACACATGTTGCAGGCCACCTGCATGGAGAGGGCTATAGTGAGGTGGGAGTTACTTTCAAAAAACTGCAGCATACTGCAGAAATGAAGAAACAGGCAGATTTATTCACACAAAATGAATGCCTGTGGGTCATTTATTCTGAGCGCAGAGTTTGGGCTTTCTTTGATAAACATTTTGGATTGCTTTGTGCAAAGTACACCCAGGCTCAATACTTGCTTCACAAAGCTCTTGGAACAGATCTTTGAAATGAGCAAATACAGGAAAGTCCTTTTGATATTTGGAGAACAAATGACACAAGATAACTGTGATAACTTTCCAACCATGACTTTTGAGGCCTGGTGGTATCCCAAGAAAACGTGCTGTTTCAAAGATCTCGTGGAAATCTTCAGTTCCCAAGGGAAACGGCATGGCAGATAGGAATGTGTCCCCTTATTCACATGGATATTTTGGCCTTCCTCCATACTGGCATTACATATTCAGGGCGCATATTCACAAAAGCAGGTTGGTGGTTTTTGTGATCCCGTGTGCACACTGCATATATCACGCTGTCAGAGTTACTCTGTATTGCATGCACATTATTCCTGCAAATGCCTTAAGTATGTATCATGTTCCTTTGAGTCTAACCCTAACCCTAATCCATTGTAGAAGGTTGAGAGGGCTCTGCTAAGGCTTAATTACTTCCAGGGACAGCTTTAAGCTAAAATATGCTGATACGTTTTACCCTGCCCCCCCTTTTGCCTTTGGCTTCACCCATTACAGGAATATGGCCTTCAAGGGTTTCTCAAAAATGAAAATGAAATTTGGACCCCGGGCTGAAACAGGTTCAACTTTCTTGAAAGCCTGCTGGCTTATGTTGGCCAGGTCAAAAGGTAGAAAGCGGGTTTCTCCTTCCCCACTCCACATGCTAGCTTTAACAAGGGGGAGGGCCTTCTCTGTGGTGGCCCCCCGATTGTGGAACGATCTCCCTGACGAGGCCCGCCTGGCGCCAACATTGTTATCTTTTCGGTGCCAGGTCAAGACTTTCCTCTTCTCTCAGGCATTTGGCAATATCTGAGGAGCCTGGGTTTGTTTTTGTTTTTGTAGCTTTTGGGGTTGTTGCAATGGTTTTAAATGTATTTGTGTATTGTGTGTATGTTGTATGTTTTTGCTGTTTATTTTTTTTTGTATATTGTTTTTAAGTGTTTTAATCCTATGTAAACTGCCCAGAGAGCTTCAGCTATGGGGCAGTATACAAATGTAATAAATAAATAATTATTTATTAAACTTTTATTTCAGTGGGGCTGTGACTCCATTCTGGGCTTCAGTCAGAACCAGCCAGAACTCTAATGGAGCTATCCAAGGGGTTGGACACAATCTCCAAAAATCGGTTCAGCACCTTGGATCACTCCTTTAGAATTCTGGCTGGTTGTGACTGAAGCCCAGAATGGATGCACAGCCCCACCAAAATGAGTGCCATCTACCTCTGCTCGACACAATTAGGAAAGAAAACCCTACAGCAGCTCCGAAGATCATGCAGGAGCCCCCCCAGCCTGCCGGCAACAGGAGTGTCAGGGAATGAGGGATTTATTTGATCCTGTGGATCCAAAGCCTCCTTCAATCCACCCACCTGAATGTCCATTGTCCCTTTCTGCTGGCAATATATCTACACCACTGGAGCTTCCTGCCGGCATATCAGGGTCTCCTGGGGTCTCCTCCAGTCACCTAAGAGCTGCCCTGCTATCAAAGTAGTAGGACTTCGACAACATCATACTAGGCTGACCATCTGAAAAGGAGGACAGGGCTCATATAACTTTAACAGTTGTAGAGGAAAGGGAATTTCAGCCAGTATCATTTGTATGCAATTAGTTCCTGGTGAAATTCCCTCTTCATCACAACAGTTAAAGGTGCAGGCACTATACTAGAGTGACCATATACAAAAGAAGGCAGGGCCCCTGCAACTTTAACTGTTGTGATGAAGAGGGAATTTCACCAGGAACTAATTACATACAAATGACACTGGCTGAAATTCCCTTTCCTCTACAACTGTTAAAGTTATATGAACCCTGTCCTCCTTTTCAGATGGTCAGCCTACATCATACAGTCCATTGGTGACCAGCTGGCAGAATGTAAGATGGCGGCTGAAATAGCCCTGACTCATGTTTGATTCTTCTAACTCTAATCCCTGCTTTGGCTACCTGATGGTACTCTTTCTCTCTCACATGCACACACAGACACACACACACACACAAACACCTTATGAGTCTATTTGTATAAACTGTAGGTTCTTACACAAAGTTAAAACAGAGATAGGTCATCACCTTTACAGTTGGCGGAAATGGAAATGGAAAATACTCTAATTTTCTTAGCTGCAATTGCAAACAGGGCCACCCGTTTAGTAACACAGGGGTCATTATCAGATAACAGAACTAGTATTTTCTCAGATAAAGTTCTAACCGGCATTGTTTTTACCGGCGGAGCAATACATTTCTTTCTTGGAGTTAAATACAACTCACAAAACAACATATAATGGACAATGTTCTCTATTTGTAAGGCTCGACAAATAAATAATCACTGTCTGATCAGCAATTTAGCATACCTTCCAGCTAAATAGGCACACACACGCTTATGAATTTAGGCCATTCTTTTGTAAGCAACTGATTGGCTAGTTTCATTTCTTTCCTTTGTTTTAAAGACTGTGCTATTTTGTGAAAACCATAAACAAAACAATGTGTAAGTCTCCATGTGCTTAAATCTTAACTCATCCTAGCTATTGCATTACCCAAAGTCCATAGCTCAGTGGCATCCTTTGTGTGGAGAAGACGTTACATTCGATTCCTGGTATATCCAGTTAGCTGATCAGATTGTTGCATGAAAACTCTTTGCCGGAGAAATGTTGCAGGTCTGTATAGGGTAGTTAGACCTATATTCATAGATAGTTGTAGGCAAGAGAGAATTAAAATCTAACAGACTTCCCTGGTAGCTTTAAGTGAAATAAGTCACTTACTGGCTTATGCAGTCATGTTAGTGTCTGATTCCATCAGTCACATCCTTGCCTTTTTAACCACAATGGATTTAATGACATGTCTATTGCTACAAAAGGATGCTATTTATTTATTTATTTTGCCAGGTGTTGCAAAGAATGGTACCGGAAGGGGTGACATATGCCCTGTGTATTATTCCATCATAAACACAATCAGAAATGCATCAGAAGTTGTTTATTGTTGTCTCTTTTTTTATTTTACCAGCCTGGCTGTGCAGAAAGAACACGTTGCGTTCTGTGTCACCAGAGCGAAACTGTGAAGAGCTTTGTCATATTCACGGCAATCTTCAGTTTTCATACCCTGTGCCCTTGTCAAAACTCTTTTATTCCCTTAACAGTTGATTAGCTGAGGGGAAATTCACACTTGAAAAGCTCTGACAGCCTTGAAAGGCCACCTTCCCAACCTAACAGCTTGGGCCCTGCATTTCCTAAGAGACTTTCTTCCATCTCTGCACAGCTGTGATCTCTGATCAGTGACTGGACATTCCACCAGAAGGGTGAAAAATGGCTAAGTGCAATGCTGAAATGTTGTGAGCTTTGGGCTCAAAGCTGGGCTGTGTGGGGTTTAACGCCATGACATCGCCACCACGGGTGTCATAGAGACAGACTCTCAGCCCAACCTACCTCACAGGGTTGTTGTTGTGAGGATAAAATGAATTGGAGGAGGATTATGTACACCGCCTTGGGTTCCTTGGAGGAAAAAAGGCAGGAGATGAATGCAATAATAAATAAATTGAGGTAGATTTTTTTCTGAAAGATTCATGCTGGGCATGCTTACCAGTTAATACTACTGCCTTCTTATGTTATAAACATTGCTTTCCCCTCCTCTCCTTGGCAACCTGGAATATCTCTAGTGGCTATCATTCCTCTCAGCATACCTCAGAAACCCTTTCCCAGCCTGGTGCCCTCCAGATGTTTTGGATTTCAGTTCGTATTTTATCATTATCGTAATTTCGGACCAAAAAAATTATTGTCTCCGATAATATCATAGGTGAACCGTATCGTCTTCACGATAATTATCGGAAATACGATATTTAATTTGCAGCCCCATTGTGCCCTATAGAGCTGATTTGTTTAGAACAAAATGCCTATAACATCTGTATTTTCAAAGTTACAGGCTTGAGACTTGGTCACAATGCTTATGGGGTATGCCTAGGTGAGTGTATGAAATTTGAGATCAATCCCTCTAACCCTCGATTTTATATGAATTTATTAAAGAACTTTTAAGTTCTGACAGGTCAAAAGTTGCATGAACTTTCAAAAATTCATATAAAATGCAGGGGTGGAGGGATTGATCTGAACTTTGGCACATATGTATAGCAATATGTGCTAGACACGTGTATGAAAACTGAGATCGATCCCTCCAACCCTCGATTTTATATGAATTTATTAAAGATCCTGCAACTTTTTGACAGGTCTGAATGAATGCACAAGGCGAGCTGTCATTCTGACCTGTCAGAACTTAAACGATCCTTAATAAATTCATATAAAATCGAGGGTTGGAGGGATCGATCTCAAATTTCATACACATAATTAGGCATACCCCATAAGCCCTGTGACCAAGTTTCAAGTCTCTAACTTTTGAAATACAGAAATTATATGTTTATTTATGTGGCAGTCCAATAATCCGATATAATTGGGCTGAAAATTATTGTCTCCGATGATTATCGTAGGAAGTTGTAGCGTATCATTATTGTTAATCGTATGCACAATAAAGAGCATATTGTATCATTATCGGACATTTTAATGATACGATACACATCCCTAGTTCTAAACTACCCTAGCCAACATAGCCAATGGTCAGCAGTGCTGGAAGTTGTAGCCCAAAACATTTGGAAGGGAACAGGTTATGGAAGGCTGTCTCAAAACAATGCTATGTTTTGATGCAGCATCATTCTTCAGTGGTGGCAAAAATGGTGTGGGTGGGGGAGGTTTTTTTTTTAATCTTAGCATGCTGCTAACAAGTGGTGAAAGTTCCACATTTTGAACATTCTAAATTCCCCCTCCCCATTGCCAAAATGCCCCTCCCAAATTCACTTGCCTGCTAATCTTGTAGTGAATTGAATATAATGAGAGTGGGGAGCATGTTTGCTCAGCCCTACAAATTTCTCCTGAACGGTAAACGTGCCAGGGGGGCATAGAAAAGTCAGGTGCTGGGCTCTCTGGTATTGTTGGTTGTCAGTTGTATGTGGTGAGCAAGGAGCTGCCATAATTTTTGTATATTATGCTTTTAATTGTAAATTGCCCAGAGAGCCTCGGCTGTTGGGCAGTATAAATGTGTAATAATCAATTAATTAAATAAATAAATTATGCCAATATACTGGCCCTACCATTAGGCAGGAGAAGGGCTGCCTCAGGTGATACATCAAATGGCGCCCACCCCATCAAGTCAAGTCACATATTATTCAAGGCCAGACAACTTATTTTGGCACCTGAGGCAGGAAATCTCACAGGCTCCTCTCCCTGACCCTGATAGTCAAAATCTAATAATCATATATTCAATAATAGTTTGCTGCCCTTTCCAGAACATCCCAAATCAGCTACCTGAGGTGGCCACTGCAATTTACCTAATGTTAGGGCAGGCCTTGGGCAGGAGGGCAGGTTAGCAGGGAGCAACAATGAGTTACTGGAGAACAGTGCTGTCTCTATCACTTTGGGCTGGATCTACACCAAGCAGGATGTTGCACTGTGAAAGTGGTACAAAAGCGGTATATAAGAGGCAGGAGCCACACTACTGTTCTAACAGCGGTATTGAAGTGCACTGACAACTGTTGGGGCCCATTGACCCACACCATATACTGCTATATCCTGCTTGGTGTGGCTTCTGCCTCTTTATATGCTGCTTTCAGACCGCAACATCCTGCTTGGTGTCCCCATGTCTGCTCATCACATGCCCTAAAGTAGCCTTACCATTCTCAGCTGCAATCCAGGCCTGTGTTGAAGTAAGATTCAATGGTCAGTTCAGTCATCTTCTGCTATGTGGAATTGGGGTAGGGGTAGGGTGACCAGATAAAATCCAGGTCAGGGCTCATGTAACTTTAACAGCTGTAGAGAAGAGGGAATTTCAGCCAGTGTCATTGTATGCAATTAGTTCCTCGTGAAATTCCCTCTTCATCACAACTGTTAAAGTTGCAGGGGCCCTGCCTTCTTTTGTATATGGTCACTCTAGTATAGTGCCTGCACCTTTAACTGTTGTGATGAAGAGGGAATTTCACCAGGAACTAATTGCATACAAATGACACTGGGTGAAATGCCCTTTTCTCTACAACTGTTAAAGTTACATGAGCCCTGACCTGGATTTTATCTGGTCACCCTAGGGAGGGGGCACCATCTTTGCCTCAGAAAGTAAAATGTCTTAGGCCAGCCCTGTGTGTGTGCGTTTGTGTTTGCATGAGAGAGAGAGAGAGAGAGGCCCTTTCCACACCAGGCACAGGCTGCTCCCTGTGAGTCCGCATGATGCACAGGGAGTACTGGGGGCGGGGGGGGGGGGCAGGGGCACAGGATTTTTCCTGGTTCCCCAGAACCAGAAATATCCTAAACTTTGGCTGGCCGCCCTGGTGCAGCCACATTTACTCGTGCCACTCCGAGGCCAACAGGAGGGGGGATGTGGAATCACCATCCCCAGGATGATGGGGGGAGGGGGTCTGGATCGCATTTGGGTGTTTGTTTGTTTTATTTATTTTGTTTGCTGGAGCACTCATGCTCTCTTCTCTGTTAAAAAAAATATGGTGGGCGTGACAGCCCAGGAGCAGCCCAGGTTGCCGCGCCTGTGATGTGAATTCATCACGACAAATCCAGAAGTGGCTACTTCTGGGTTCGGCGTCCCTCTGACCTGCTACGCCCCATGTTGTGGAAAGGGCCAGAGAGAGAGAGATGAAGAATTCAGGAAGCACTTCTTCAGACAACTTTCTATCTACGGTATTTATTGTGGTGAAATGGGAAACTATAGGTTTTTTTATTAAAGGTCAGCAGTTTATTACTGGGATTTAACTGTACTGATGGTAGAACTGGATTGTGACTGAGGCCAGATCTATATCAAGCAGGATATACCACTATGAAAGTGGTATGAAAGTAGTATATAAAGGCAGGATCTACACTACTGCTTTATAGTGGTATTGAAATGCACTGACAACAGTGGAGGCCCATGACAGATTCCATATACTGCTTTCATACCACTTTCATAGTGGTATATCCTGCTTGGTGTAGATATGTCATGGGCCCCAACAGTTGTCAGTGCACTTCAATACCACTATAAAGCAGTAGTGTAGATCCTGCCTGGGTTTCTTTACTCTATTGGGATTGGTCAATGGGTTTTCAAGAGAAGTTATGACAGTTAGAAACGGGGGATTGAGGGAAACAGGAATTTGATACCTTTGTGTATGTCAGCTTATTATTTCACTTAGCTTTCAAAGAATGTGAATTGCTGTTACTGCTAATAAATAAGAACATAAATTAGGGATGTGCACTGACCCCCCGGATCAGATCGGATAGCGGATCGGAATCGGACCTGGGGGGAGGAGGAGCCGAGCACGAAGGGGGAAGAGGCAGATCTGTCTCCCACCTACCAACCCATCCCAGGCGGAGAAGAAGGTGAGAGACAGAGCTGCCTCCTCCCCCTTCATGCTCGGCTCCTCCGTGTGTGCCCCCTTCTTCTCTGCCTGGGATGCCCTCAAGTTGTTTTAGACTCCAAGTCCCATCAGCTTATTTATTTTTAGAAATGTGATTTTCCAAAGTGCTATAACTTTTTCATTTTTTAAGATACACACATGACAGTTGGCCACAGTGCACATGGACTGGATGTACTCATGTGTGACAAATTACAGAAACATAGGTGCATATATTTACTTGCAAGTAATTTTTAGAAATGTGATTAATTAGCCACTACACGCATGTACCAATGTTTATGAAATTTCCCACACATGACTACCTCCACTCCATGTGCAATGTCTCCAAGTTTTAATTTTATATCTTTTAAAATAAAGAAATTATAAGCACTGCCTGATCATTTTTAATAAATTAATGGCCACTACACGCATGTACCAATGTTTCTGGAATTTCCCACACATGACTACCTAAATTCCATCTGCAATGTTCCTAAGTTTCAACTCTCCATATTTTAAAATAAATACGTTATAGCCCTTTTCCCCCACATGCAAACCAATGGATTTAAAACTAAAATGGCATCCGGATCTCCGGATTGATCCGAATAGATCCAGATCAATCCAATTTGATCCAAATTGATCCAGAGATCCAGATTACAGATTCATATCCAGATCTGTATGATCCAGATCGGGCCAATTCGATCCGGATTCGGGATCCAGGTCTGGATCTGTGCACAGCCCTAGTGGACAGCATCTCTTGTTACTTTAGATTATATGGAAGGAAATATTTCAAGAAACAGAGCCAGTCCTGGATGGATGGGGGATCCTTGGCAGGTGGCCAGTAAAATTCTTATTGTTAATGTGTGCCATTTATTCAGAACATACTACAAAGAAGGACACTGAATGGCCATTGAAATGCATTGGTTCATTCTGAATGGCCATAGGAAATCATTGGAGAATCTTAGAGATCATCTACAAATCAAAATACCTAAGGGGGTAAAGCATTTAATTTTCATAGAAAACAACACAGAATCAAAATAATAAAGTAATCAGAGAGAACTTCCTTCCTTTAGTTTATCTAAAACATTGTATGTATACGAAATAGATAGATCAGGTATCCCCCTAAATAATATGAATAAGAATAATAAAATAATACCTATCTGATAGCAGGAACTGAATTTCACTATGGAAATAAAATGATTTAAAAAGTGGTTCCCCATTTTATTGTGTGGCAAAAATTAAATCGAATAAGTATCTACAAACATTAGAATGGGAAGCAAGTCTTTTAACCTTTCTCTCATGGGGCTAATAAACATAATTCAGTTGGTCCAATCTCCAACCAAATGGAAAATACATTAAACATGAGGTAGGAAGGCCTCAGAGAAAGCCATCGCTTTCATATGGTCCTTTTATCTCCTTTTGCTGTAATTTAAAGGAAAGAAACGCCACTAGGGTTGTTTAGCAATCATCCAGCAAGTTGTCTTCATAGCAAAAAGTCAAGTACTCATTACAGCAAAACTAAAATTTTGAAGAGGCACCTTTTCTTTCTCTCTCTCTCTCTTTGCCCTGCCTTTTAACTTCTCTTCCTCTTTTGGAGAGTGTAGTTTCACATTGCAGATGAGCAATTTGCAAAAATATGTGAACATTCTCCAACTTCCTTGTTCGAAAACAGTCCCAGACCTGCAAAGGCTATGAATTTGATCTGCATTATGATAGTCTGATTCTGAACCACAGACTGAGACACCTGAGTGAAGAGGCACAAAGCCTCCCCTGTGAGCCTAAGGGCCACAGGCATTCAGGGGAAATTAAGATAGTGATGGCTCCAGTTATGGGCACAATTGCTTCATCTGACACTTCTCTTTTCAGCTAGCCAAGAAACTATCACTCATCCTCCCCCACCCCAGTAAGTTTGTGGGGGCCACTTGGACAGATCTGAAGGTGGGGGTCCCGTGCCCATGACCTCCTCAAATCTGGTCATGACCCTGGAGCAGAAGAAGTGATGTGTGAAGAAAGATGTGCTTGGGACATAGAGAGAGACCGAAGCAGCATGAGAGAGCTGAAAACGGAAGTCTTTGTGGTGCAGGGTGCCTCTCTCTGGAGATTTGATGTGAGGCAGCGGATCTGGTGCATGTGCCAAAACCTAGTGCCCCATCACCTTAACGAAGCCATTTCAAAAGGACAAGGGTTACTTGATATCAAAAACACCGTTAATGGTTTGTGAGGCATGTCCTTTCCCCTCATCATCATAACTCAGTCTTCAGAAAGTCCAAGGTTATGAATAAATATGTCTCGTATCACTGTTGTCTCTGTTTTTTTTTTCTGGGTTTTGTTTCATGACTCTGAAGGACAGCCTAGTACCACCAAGCTCCACTAACATCCGTTTGATTGACTCTACCTAAACAGCCTTTTATGAGGCACAAACTACTCCACTATGATGGATGGCTACAGTTTATGGCACAGACCTCATTTGCAAGCTGAGTTTGGAAATTCTTTGTTCCCCAGCAGAACTCAACTGAATTCTCACAGCATCATTATCGCATTCCAAGCTCATTAGAATGAAAGGATGGAGAGGGTGGACTGGGGATTTATGAAGTATCCACTAATCTCGTTGTGTCAGAAAATAAATTCAATTTTCTGTTGAGGGACTTGACCCAACTTGAACTTTTGTTTCCTATTAACCACCAGGTACATCTAGAGATTGTGTGAGGAGGCGCAAGGTGAAGGAACGTGCAGAGAAATTCAAAATGTGCTAGAACTATCTGTCACCAAATTTCACCTAATATGAAATTTTGATATCCCTGAGCTGTCATCTAAAGCAAAATTTAAAGGTAAATTTGGAGGTCATCTTTTGATGAAACAGCCAACGAATGTCAGCCAGTTTATGGGCTCTGTCAAACATAAGCATCCTGCTTCAAGACGATCAGTGATGGAATCCTTGGTAGAGATATGAAACTCTACGGAAATGAATGATGTGCATATCTTGAGTAGATTATTAGTGCCTTCCACTGGGTTCTATGAGACCAAGTGATAGGATTGCATTCTGGAGTACCACTGGGGGACAGACACCATACCTCACCCCTTATCCTGGTGGTCAGTTTGGACCAAAAATAAAAAAATGAAATGCAAACATTAAATTCAGTGGTATCCTGTTTAAATACTCAGAACTCTTTGAATCCTGCCCCACCCCATTTCTGCATATCTTTTATAGTTCATCTAAACAATGGCCATATTGGCTGAAGATAATGGACGTTGTAGTCCAACATATCTAGAGGGTGACAAATTGGGAAATATATATATGGCCATATAGAGTTGGCACTGATATTGCTACATGGACAACCAAAACATAGGGGAAATTAGTGAGGTCCCATCTATGCTCTATGTGTTCAATTTCAGCTACTGAAGAGAATGAGATAGGGGGAAAACACAGCTTCAGCATTCATTTTTGCTGTCTCATTTGGTGACTGGTGATGGAAATAAAATGTGATCCCTTGCTACTTAGGTTTCACACAAAGAGTCAGAAGAGAGAGACCGAGGAATGGAACTGCCATTCCATCCTCAAGCCGAACTGCAATCCCTTCCTCTTTGATAGGCCATGGAACAATCCAAACAATATCCCATATGCTAATATAGAAAAGCTCCCGTGAAGGTTTGAGGTGTACTGAGTCAAGGTATTAAAGTCAGGCTTTAGAGGGCTGGGATTTTTCTGTTGGGAAGAGGTATCCCAAAGATGAGTAGTTTTATTTCTTTAGTTAAGATTCATTCCCTGGTTAAGTTTCATTTCTTCAAAGTGGGAACAGTACTTTTTGTTTTGGGAGAAGCAGCTATAAGAGAGTGAGAGAGGCAAGCAGACCAGAGCAGGAGAAAGATTAGTCCATAAGGAAGGAGGAGAAAGATGCAGCTTGAAGAAGTCTAAGTGCAATTTAGGGTAAAATAACTCGAGTTTTTGCAAGTTTTATTTACTTTTAATTCCTTTTGTATCACTCAGCTCGGTTGACTAAATATCTTTAGTTGTAAGTTGCTTGTTTTACTTTACTAGTAAACTGTTGTGTTAAACCTTAAGTGTCTGGAATGTCACTCACCCCATGTCTATAGCCCAAACCCCACATTACTGGGAAGGGGAAAGTAAAAGGTGGGACTATAAAGGAGGCAGAGATCTCTAAGTAGTTGCTTAGGAGGCAGGTCATATAAAGGAACCCTGACAGCCTGCTATGATATCGATGAGTGAGAATTTCGTTTCAGATCATTTTTATAAGAATTTATCAAAATTCACTATATTTGAGATGAAAACTACTTGAGATGTTGTTGTTTTTTTTAAAAAAAAACTAAATCTAACCTGGAAGAAATGGAAACTGACAGATCCATCCAACCAGATTCATCCATCCAGAGTCTGCTGAACTGACCCCACAGCATCAGGACCCATATTATCAGAGCCAGGACCATCAAGGGCACCTTCCCCAGGACTAAGGAACCAAGTGGCTCCCACACTGCCATGCAGTCCAATAGGTACAGGGAGCATATACCAGGCAGGAGGCCAGAGAGCAAAGGGGAAGGGCCCATCTCCAGACCAGGACATTGTCTTTTCAAGGGTCAGCTGTTCACAAACATAGGGGAGGTGGCAGAGGCTCAGAAGGCATCTTCCAGGCCTTGTTGGAGCAAGTTGCTCACAGAGCTATTTGCGTGTTGCACTACTGGCCTGCCTCACTGCTTTGTGGGATCCATGTCAGGATCAGGACAAGGCACCAAGAAATCAGTCTTTAGCCATTCTGATTGAATTCAGCCCTAGGGCTTAAAGAGGTCCCTTACCTCTGGTATGAAGAATAAGACTGTTGCAGAAGAACTACCTTTTTAGGTTGCCTTGTACAAAGTCATGGGCCCAGGCAGACACGCCTGGCAGATTTTCACCCAATGCTGCCCTTTTTCCTTTGCCCCTGCTGCATTAATGGTGGGTCACGGATAGGGTGACCATATGGAAAGGAGGACAGGGCTCCTGTATCTTTAGCAGTTATACAGAAAAGGGAATTTCAGCAGGTGTCATTTTTATGCATGCAGCAGCTGGTGAAATTCCCTCTTCATCACAACAGTTAAAGCTGCAGGAGTCCTGCCCTCTTTTGAATCTGCTCAAGAGGGCAGGGCTCCTGCAGCTTTAACTGTTGTGGTGAAGAGGGAATTTCACCAGGTGCGGCTTGCATACAAATAACACTGGCTGAAATTACCCTTTTAATACTACTGTTAAAGATACAGGAGCCCTGTCCTCCTTTTCGTATGGTCACCCTAGCTCACAGAGTTAATGCTAAAGTGGAGGGAGAAAATATGCAATTTCCCCAGCCTTGAGGAAATTGCATTTCTCTCTTTCTCCACCTCTCAATGGCAATGGTGGCCTTAAAGGCTCTATTACATCTTTACAATCATCCAGTGTTTTTTTGTTCAGGCACTTGGAGGTTTCCTTAGTCTAGGGTGACCAGATAAAATCCAGGTCAGGGCTCATGTAACTTTAACAGTTGTAGAGAAGAGGGAATTTCAGCCAGTGTCATTTGTATGCAATTAGTTCCTGGTGAAATTCCCTCTTCATCACAACAGTTAAAGGTGCATGCACTATACTAGAGTGACCATATACAAAAGAAGGCAGGGCCCCTGCAACTTTAACTGTTGTTATGAAGAGGGAATTTCACCAGGGACTAATTGCATACAAATGACACTGGGTGAAATTCCCTTTTCTCTACAACTGTTAAAGTTACATGAGCCCTGACCTGGATTTTATCTGGTCACCCTACTTTAGTCTGCATGGCTCAGCATAACCTAATGAAAGCAAAATGGAGGAAAGAAGGAAGAGAGGGAGGCATATATGTACTATTTCTCTATGTTTGTGTGTGTATTTCCAAACAACGCCTCTTTCAATGTTTAATTATTCAATACCTCAAATGGATTTTTATTATTCCATGCTTCTGTTCTATGCATTGCCAATTTTATGCCCCTCGTTACCAATAGTGGCAAACATGAGTATAATCAGACTCACAGTATATACAACTCAATTGCCTTGTAAAAAAAAATAATCATCACTCATAAAAATGTCTAAAACGAAACAAAAGACAATTTCCCCATCAAGCCTCAACGCAGGCAACTTTGTTTTAAACTGCCAAAATGACAACCTTTAAGACTGAACAAAAAATGTGATTTTGATTCCTGTCAGCTCAACTCTACTAATTTATTTCAATTTTTTTCCCCCAAGGAAAGAGAAATCTTTCCATTCTGAAGAAGAAGAAGAAAAAAATTAGTGTAGAAAAAGTCCGCTTTAATTTATTGCCTGGCTGTTCTGCACAATAGACAGAGACGAAGGAGTTGGCAGCAGCATGAACTGAAATACTAAATGTCAACACTATAATTCAACTTCGAAAAAGAAGGGCAAAGAGACCCATTTACAGGTCTGCTTATCATGGCTGTGTAATGGCAATCCTCCATGCCGAGCCTCTAGACTCACTCTCTGGAAAGAGCTGTTGAATCTACCTTTTTATTAGTTATAAAAGCTGATATTAACAATAATGGCTGAGGGGCTATCCACCTTGAAACAGTATATATATATATATATATATATATATACGTGTGTATATATATATATATATATATATCCTACAACTAGGGTTGCTGGAGTCCGAGAGGGGGGATGGAGTCCCACAGACTCTCCCTTTGCTCAGCTTTTGGACTCTATTTGTTGAGCCGCCACACTTACTGCACCAAGTTGCTGAGTGCCCAAGTGGCGCATGAGTGCTCAGCGGTCATTCGTCCCCTTAGTGAGCTGCCATTTTGCATGAAAATGGTGGTTTGGGGTTTTCCAGAAATGTGATACTGCTTAAACAGCAGCCGTAAAGGGGCCCATGTACACAACATTGTATTTCTGAAAGAAAAAAGAAAGTGTCGCCATTTTTTACACAAAATGGCAGCGTGCTAATTTCCAGGCACTTGTCAGGCCGACCGGCCGATTGCATAGTGCAGTAAGTGGGGGTGGGCAGCAGGCGCAGCTCAGCAAGTGCCTAGGGAGAACAGTCTGTCTATCCCTACATACAACACCCAGCATGCCCCAGTCCAGGAAGAGAGATTGGTGCGCATTAAGAGTTAATCACACCTAATTTTCCCCCTGGTTTGCCTCCGCATTCTTTTTCCTCTGAGGCAGAAGCACATTTAGCTTATGATCCCTTTCACCTGAATAGCTGCTCTTTTCTCCTTCGCTCATTAGCTCTTCCACTCCACTCCACTCCACCCCTCCCCTTCTCTTTCTCCCTCCAGTCAGGTCCTGTCAGATGAGTACTTCAACCAGACCGCCTTTCTCCTGGGCAAAAATGGAATGACTCTTTAGTCTGGCTCTTCGGGGGCATCGAGGAAGTACAATCCCATCTCTGCAGGGATTCAGGCATTGTATGATTTTAAACAACACTTTTGACCCTGGGATGCAAGGTTTGGGTTTTATATTGAGGCTTGGAACCAGCTGCTGGGAGAGATCGCTTTCCCTGCAAGGACTAGATGCGGCCCTTCTCCTCCTCCCCCCACTGCCGATGGGGGGCTTAAAGACCCTGTTAATCGGGCCTTCAAGACCCCCATTGGCAGGGGGGAGGACTAACACAATTTCCCCAAGGCTGAGGAAATTGTGTATTTCTCCCTCCACTAGAAAGGAGGAAGAAAATACCCAATTTCCCCAGCCTTGTGTATTTTCGCCCGCCATTACTGCAGGGGGGGATGACAAAGGGCACACATAGGTCAGTAGGTCAGGACAGAACTGAGTTCTGTCCAGACCTGCACCCACATTGTCAGTACAGGGACCATGGGTGAAAATCAGCTGGGCATGTTCACTGGGCCCTGAGAGGGTCAGAAATGGGGCATCCAGCAAGCTTGTGGGCCCCGGCAGATTTTTGCCCCATCCCTATATCCAATTAGAGTAAAATCAATCACAAACCCTTCATTTATCTCACTGTGATTATGATATCATCCAATGTGTCAAGGCTGCTATCTTATGCCCACTTGCCTGGGAGTAGGGCCCACTGAGTTCAATGAGGCTTACTTCTGAGTAGACAGACAGGATTGTATTGTAAGATGGTTTCCTACCCCCCACCCTTGCCTTCCCTCTCCCCCACCTTTGATGTGTCATCCTACTGAAGGACAATCTGTTAAGAGGTTAAAAATTACACTGAGGTATTGTCAGATAATATGTTAGTTAACACAATATACCTCTTTTGCTGATTTCCCATATGGGGATTACATACATGGGCAAAGTAAGATTGCATTCATGCACAGGAATTAATAAAGATTCTTTTCATAGGGCCAGAAGGGTGCACAGTATCAAACATAGCTACTCCCTTCCATTTTTATTATTATACTACCCTCGGCAGCCCAAGCAAACATCTGTTAGAAATTCTATATGCTGAAGAAATGCTTTTAGGGTTTCATTCTACCCCTCCCCTGATAAAATCCCAGAGACCAATAGACGGCTGGAATTTATTTCTTTACAGTCCAACGCTATTGGCAAAGAGCCCAAATGACAGAGTGCTCCAATCTCAGAGGCTCTGTTCTGTCCAAAGCCTTGGCAGGCTCTGTATTTTGCCTCTCTATCCTCCATAACGTCCCCTCTGTGTGGAGGGACCATACGGAAAGGAGGACAGGGCTCCTGTATCCTTTACAGTTGTAGAGAAAAGGCAATTTCAGCAAGTGTCACTTGTAGGTATGCAGCACCTAGTAAACTTCCCTCTTCATCATGACAGTTAAACTGCAGGAGCCCTGCCCTCTTTTGTATCTAGAGGACAGAGTTCCTGCAGCTTTAAGTGTTGTGATGAAGAGGGAATTTCACCAGGCACTGCATGTATACAAAAGGCACCTGCTGAAATTCCCTTTTCTGGGGAAAGGAGGACAGGAGCCCTGTCCTCCTTTCTATATGGTCACTCTATCACTGTGCCCCAGGCGTGGTTGGGAGCTGGGAGGGCTTAGGATCTCTTGGGTCCTCAGCCATGCCCCCACTGCAGAAACTTTCATTGCCCAAGCCAGGAAGGCGGCTCCGGCATCGGCAGTACCACTCCACGTTCGGAGCTCTGCCTTAGGGTTTACAGGTATAAATGAATTATGGATAGTTACTGTCAAGGTCCTAGGGGTCACACCTCCACTGGAACCATCCTCAGAGAAAGAAGCTTTAGAGCTAGATGGAACAGGTTGCCTCAGTGGACACAGCACCACCCAATATGAGGGCCTTGGGTCTGATGCCTTCCGACCTAGTTCTGGGAGAAGCAGGGAACTCAGCTTCTGAAGCAGGGGGATTCTAGCCCCTGACAATGTTGACACCTTAAGATTCAGGTTCGGATAGTGGCCAGGCAAAGGAATGTTTAGCTCCTCATGAGTAAAGGCCTGTTCATGAGTAGGGCCCTCCTCATGAGGAAGACATCTTACCCAAGCCTCTAATGTGATGGAGCTGAGCTCTGGATGTGGTTTCTAGTAACTCTGACTATATCAGCTCTCAGTTGGCACTTGAGAGCTGCTGGAAATGATGCCTTTCTCTCAGCTCCAGTGCGGTGTATTCTTGTTGCCCCCTGACCTTGCTTCATGACTGAGCTTCTGTGCTGCTGAACTTTGGGGCCCTGCTTGATCATGCTCCTTGGACTGTGTTTGTGTTGGACGGCTTACCTGTGCTGGCTCTTGGCTCTTTCTTCCAGACCTGACTCTTGGAACTCTCCCTCCTGCCTGGTAATACTGTGTCTTTGACCATTGCTTGTCTACTGACTACTCTTGTCTGCAACATCTCCCTTCCTGGACATAGACCTCTGCGCTTGACTTTTGCCTGTTTACTGACTTGCCAAAAGATTTGCCCTTTGACTTGCCTTAATGCTGAGTCTGACTCACCCAAAGCAGGGCAATTACCCTCGTGAAAAGCTGGTCCGTTCTATCGATCTCAAAAGCAGGAGGGATGATTATTATTATTATCATTATCATTATTATTCAAGTTTCAGGAAATAGGTTGCTGTTAAATCAGCAGAAGTGGTACCTATCCATGACAGCAGCAGCCAAACCTGCCTGGATTTGAGATACCACCAGAGTTCTACACTGATTGCATTCGTTTCGTATGCAGTCAAGATATGATAGCCCTCATGTGCTGAACTCTGCTGCTAGCACAATAGAATGGGAGGCAAACAAAAACATGGCAGGAATAAGTTTCTCCATTCTCCCTAGCTACCGTATCTTGATGTAGCAATCAGTGCAGTGTCTGCAGCTTATTCCATGTGATAAATAGGTGGCTTACGATGAGGGAAGGAAAGTATGCACAACAATCCGAGATGCTACTTCAGGCATCCTCAAAGACTTGGGTGCAGCCAGTGCGATAGCAAAATTCTGGAAACACAATCCTATGATTCTGACATACTGAAGGAATTAAACTATTCAGCCGTGTCATGTTTGTTCTTAGTTATAAAATGTCTTCTCTTTATTTATACGATGACCCTGTTCAGATGACACTGCTAAGCCATGGTGGTTAAGCATTTTGAGCTAAACATTATGGCTTAGTGTTTCATGTGAACCATGGCTTAGTGTGTTCTGTGAACCATTCCTAATCATGGTGGCTACATAACCACAGTTGAAACATGCTCACTAACCATTTGCTGCAAAAGGGTTAGCGGCCTAACCTTGGCTTAGCGTGTTGTCTAAACAAGCCTATTGGGTTATTTGGAGTTTAGAGGCTGTTCATGCAAGGTGATTCAAAAGGTAATAAAAGTTAAGAACTTAAGAATGTAAGAAGATCCATACTGGATCAGACCAGTTCACACATTGTTCACACAGTATCCAATGAGCTACCTGTGGGAAACCAAGATATAGGACATAAGTGCAATACTACCCTCCTGGTCATCTTACCCAGCAATTGATGTACATAGGCATACTATGATACTGAAGGTAGCATATAGCCATCAGGACTAGTAGCCAAGTTGCATTGGGTCAGCCCAGGAAAGTGAAACTTGGGAGGGGTGGGGGAAGAGAAACCATTTTACTATGGGAACCAGAAAGTTAGCAAAACCTCTTCTATCCTTCTGATTCGCTAAATGGCTGGAAAGGGGAGTGCATTTAAATGAAGCTGGTAACCAGTTTGTCAGTTAGTTCTGGAGCTAGAGATCATAAGAAAGAAACCTGGATAAAGAGAAGACTCTGGAGAGGAAAGAAGGGTTATTTTCATAGACTCAATGTTCTTATGGGTAGCTGCTAAAACAGTTTTAAAACCTGTATTTTCTGCTAGAAATAGCATTACAATAACTATCTAAATGCTGCCTTTCAAAGCATTTAGTAAAAATGTGTTGGTGGTTTAACCTTTCTCGGATGGCTTAATTTTCACCCCACACCTAATTGCCTTCCTACTATACTCAGTGAGTTGGCATGGTCAGTAAGGAAGTCCATAGGAGGGGCAAGTTACAGGGTGGGGGGGGGGGGCAACCAAGAAAAAAATAAAGATGTTCACTTGGTGGTAGTGGTGAGAACCACAGGAGGGGAAGGACAAATCAAAGGCTAAGGGCACAATCCTATGCATGTCCTACCACTCCCAGCATTCCCCACCCAGCCACGCTGGGAGTTGTAGGGCTTTTTTCTGTCTAAACATGCATAGGATTGCCCTCTAAATTAGTTACTGATTTAGAGGGCAATCCTATGTACTATTGGTGTCATGCTGGATGCAATTGATTTTCTGCAACTTGATTTAAGTTACATAGCAAAAAGTTCATACCAATCTTCCATGTGACCCAGTTCCTTCAGGCTAATTCCAGAGGCCTTGGAGGAAATGCACTGCAATACAGTGTTGATACCAAGGGGGATGTTCTGCTACAGCCTTTCTCAGCGGATCCAGGTCATTCCGATTTCCGTGGGGCTGTGAATCCATTCTGGATGGGAGCTGTCCAAGGTCCTGAACTTATTTGGGGACTAGGGTTCAGCAGTTTGGATAGCTTCCTTAGATTTCTGCTGGTTCTGACTGAAATTCAGAATGGATTTACAGCCACGCTGAAATTGGAGCCACAAGCCTCAACCACAACCTGATGCCCTTCAGATGTTTTGGACTATAATTCCCAGAATTCCTAACCGTTGGCCGAGCTGGCTGAGAATGATGGGAGTTGAATACCAAAACAGCTGGTGGGCAGCAGGTTAGGAAAGGCAGTTCCTCTGCATTCCTGTGTTGGTATTTACATGTGGGCAAAGTCCACAGGCAATGGAGAGGAATTTACATAAGTGTTCCAGCTGGAGACGCCTTTTGAGAAGGGCAGAGAAGTTTCACACTTTCCTCCAGGACAGCTATATCTCTAGGTTATTATGAGGTGTAACAGCAATGGGAAGCAATGCTCTTAGAAGATTGGATTTTTCATTTCTTCTTTTTCACTAGCAAGCCCACCGTTGGATATATTCAAGATTAACTTAGCACACACACACACACAATATTTTCAAGAGCACTGGTTGTATGCCTCATCTTATCCATAGCAATGTTACCAATGCAAGTCATCCTCTGTGTTGCTTTTGGCATGCATAAGCTAGTACATAGGGCCATTTAATTATCTCTAACAATAGTCAACTCAGTGTGTAGAACCAGCAAGTGGGCCAGAGATATAGACACTCCTGAGGAATACTCATCCAGGATCAAAAGTCCAGGCAGAGAGGGGGCTCAAAGGCACCTCTTCTTGTGGGAGGAGGATTCTGTAGCTGCAATAGATGAGATGCACCTTGAACCCATGGGAAAGGAAGGGAAGCATCAAAATCTTGGCCTCATGCTACACTAATCCCTTGGGCAAAACTCTTACAGGATAAACTAGAGATGGTGTGAAGGAAGAATCAGAGACTGACTTTTGCTTAGGCTCACAGTAAGAATGGCTAAGTGCGAAATGTGTGCTTAGATGGAGAGAAAAGGTCATTTCATATATATATATATATATATATATATATATATATATATATATTCTTTCTGCCGGTTTTTCCCCCCTGTAATGAAGAGAGGAATAAAAGTAGATCAGGACATAAAGGCCACGAGGCGGTTTTCTTATGAAATAGGCAAATCCTTAGGATTTCATTTTCCACCCATTGTTCTCTGTCTGTGTTGCTCTGCCGGAGGCATAATTTATTCTGGAGTCAGAAAAGGTGAAAGAAAGATAACGCTCAGCCCATGGAACGTCCAGACGGCAACATTCCATCTCAGCGACGTTCAGTCCTGCCTTGACCAAACGTTCTTATTCCCCTTTGCAAGACGAGGGAGTTGTTTTATTAAAGCCATCAGAGAGCACTCAGATAATAGAAAACACAGATGCAAGTGAAAGGGAGAAGTTTCTCTCTTTGATTCATCTCGGTGCTTTGGTGGAAAGGGGAAAACAGAATGAGAAACAGATATGATGCGCTGGAAATAGTAAGGTGCGCAAACTATCTGAAGTCAGCTGCAGAGCAGGGAATGTGCCATTGTCACCCCTTTGGAGCAAATGGTTTGGTCCCTTGGGTGGAGTCCTCTGAGTGAGGGCTAGAGAAGAGAGAACTAAAAAAAGGAGAGCTTGTTGGTTCTGCTGGAAGCTGAATTTTGGAAGATTTCTGTTGAATTATAGGCTCTTGTCACCTTGAATAAGATAAACTGAACTGTTGATTTTGTGCAGTAGAATTTTAAGGGGTGGGGAATCATTATTATTATTATTTTGCATCCTTGATAGTTGTCCTAATTATATTATTGCAGGGCTAATACTTTGAACTATTATGTCAGGATTGCCTTGAGAAATTAAAGTTCAGACAACCCTACACAAAGGACTTCCAAAAATACTCAGCACTTGGAAATACAGAACCATGTGGGACTGGGCTACAAGCAAGAGATCTCTATTTTTGGTGTTGTTGTTTGGACATAGAAGGGCAAATTGTGGCTTTTTTTTGTAAATTATTTATTTATTTATTTATTTATTACATTTGCATACCGCCCCATAGCCGAAGCTCTCTGGGCAGTTTACATAGGATTAAAAACAATTAAAAACAATATACAAAAATTAAAACAGCAAAAACATACAACATACACACAATCTGTACATTTAAAAACCACTACAACACTTCAAAAAGCTACAAAAACAAAACAAAACAAACCCAGGCTCCTCAGATATTGCCAAATGCCTGAGAGAAGAGGAAAGTCTTGACCTGGCACTGAAAAGATAACAATGTTGGCGCCAGGTGGGCCTCGTCGGGGAGATCGTTCGGGGAGGAGGCACTCGGAGGAGGGCCTTAGATGTTGAACGTAGTGTTCGGGTAGGTTCATGTCGGGAAAGGCGTTCCATCAGGTATTGTAGTCCCAAGCCGTGTAAGGCTTTATAGGTTAAAACCGGCACCTTGAATCGGGCTCGGAAACATACAGGCAGCCAATGCAAGCGGGCCAGAGTAGGTCTTATATGTTCGAACCTACTGGTTCCAGTTATCAATCTGTTTACTAAAGACATATTTTGTTCAAGTTATATTTTTTTGTTGTAAGTTTATTGTAATTAAGCCCCATAGAACCCACATGAGTGTATGTTATACCAGCACTTCGAAAAAAATTGAGAATCTGCAGGGCAAACTGGTGTTTAGCTGCATACACATACACACATGGGCACATCCCTGTCAGATCCTAAGTGGAGATGCAATATGAATGGAACAATGACTAATCAGATATAATTCATATTGATGATCAGTCCTGATCACTGAAAACCCAAAGCAAGGGACACACGGATCAGCTAAAAGGGAATGCCATATTTTCATAAGCCTGGGCAATGGAGAAGAGCGTCAGAGATTATTGTTGTTGTTGTTGTTGTTATATTTAATTCATTTCTATACACCCAATAACCAACGCTCTCTATGAAGTTTACAACAATTCATCATAGAATAAGACACAGCTTAACATACAGCATAAAAAGGTAGCCTTAGTCCAGAAGATATCAAAATGATAAATGAGAGAGCTTAAGAGAACTGCAGATTTGAAAGAATTGTGAAAATGGGCATTCTGTCAAGATGCTCTTGACATCTAGGGTGAAGATAAGAATGACATCTTGAGAGTGATAAAGGTGGGCTGATAGCACCTCCACTTAGTAGCTCCAATGTCAACGGAGCAGTGAATCCACTCCAGGTTTCAGTCAGAACTATCCAGAACTCTAAAGAATGCCTACTATCAGCTTTGACTATTGCGCCAGCTGCACCCTTTTAGGAAGACCTCAAGACAGTAGTGCACACGCTGGTAACTTTGAGGCTCAACTTCTGCAATGTGCTGTACATAGGGCTACCATTGTACCTAGTTCGGAAACTTCAATTAGTTCAAAATATGGCAGCCAGGTTAGTCAATGGTACACTTAGGGGTGACCAAAAATACACCAACTTTAAAAGCACTTCACTGACTGCCAGTGAGTTTCCGGGCAAAGTATAAAGTGTTGGTTATTACCTTTAAAGCCCTGCATGGTTTGGGTCCAGGTTACCTGCGGGATCGCCTTCTCCTGTACAATCCGCCCCACATGCTCAGGTCCTCTGGGGAGAATTTACTTCAGTCAGCCAAAACTAGGCTGACAACTGTTACCCAGAGGACCTTTTCTTCTGTTGCCCCCAGACTCTGGAATGGCCTGCCAGAGGAGATTCATCAATTTAACGCTCTCTCTGAGTTTAAGGCAGCTATAAAAACTAGCCTTTTCCAGCAGGCCTACCCAGATTAACTTTAAACCAAGAATTTTTAAATGTGTTGATTGTTTCATATTAATTTCTGTATTTGATCTATATTGTTATTGTATTAATGCTGTTTCCCACCTAGTTCCAACGGGAGGTAAGAAAATTATTATTATTATTATTATTATTATTATTATTATTATCCAAGGTGCTTCAACACCTTGGATAGCTGCTCTAGAGTTTTGACTGGTTCTGACTGAAACCCACAGCAGATTCGTTGTCCCACTGATATCGGAGCCTCCACTACCCCCAAAGTAGATGTACTAGGATTTTGGCTTTGGTTTTCATTTTTGGGACTTCTGCCATTTCTTTCCATATTTCTGCAGGTGCAATTTCTAGCAAGACTTTAAGACTGAGCTAAAAGTTGTGTTGTTGTTGTTGTTTTAAAAAAACCTTTTCAACGATTTGTTGTGTAGGCAGGGAAGTACTCCCATCCACCCACTCAAGGATCACGGAGGCAAAAAAGAAAAATGACTTAAAAAAATTAATGGTGGTGCTGTTTTCCAACCTTACCTTAATGTCAGTGTTTCCCAACCTAATGCCCTCAAAATGTGCTGTGCTACAACTCTTGCTCAACCAACCCAACCAAATTCTTCTCCAGCTTGAATCATCAATAATCCTTAATAATCTGATGGTAACAGTAACTGTACTGAGAATGTCCCAGGAGAGGGAGATCTGGAAGTGTGACAAACCTCCTGCCTTCCTTCTTTCTAGGTCTGGAAACATTGCCACCTTGGGTGCCAGAGACCCATAGAAATAAAATGTCCTGCCCCAGTGAGCAACATCTGTAAAGATCTCTGGGGCTGAAGTGCAAATATTCTTGGTAGGGATGAGTGAACCCACTCTGGGTAGGGTCTATTTCTGAACTTTGTCACTTTCACATGGGTTCACTCATATGTCTGATCCATCCAGTTTATGAATTAAAAAAATAAATATGCATGAAAATGTGTAATTAAATACGTATCAAATACACTATTATGTAAGCATTACTAAATTATCCTTGAGCTGGGAGCTACAGTGGAGGATTCAAGACGTGCAGAAGCTGGTGTGGTTATGGCTGTAGCTCAGTGGTAGAGCACATGCTTTGTATTCAGTAGGTCCTAAATTTGATTCCTCGGATCTCCCTGGAGAGCCACTGCCAGACAGTGTCAACTATACTAGGCTAGATGGACCAATGGTCTGACTCAGATAGTATAAGGTATAGTGAAATGGGAAACTCTGGTTAGATCAGAGGAGGCTCTGATGTCAGTGGGGTTGTTTCACAGAACCAGTCAGAACTCTAAAGGACATATTTGAGGTGCTGAACCCTACCCCCAAAATAGATTCAACACTGTGGATAGCCCTTTAGGGTTCTGAGTGAAATTCAAAGCGGATTCACAGCCCCACTGACATCAGATCTACCAACCTGCATTGGTTCAGGTGATATTTAGCTCTCCTGATGATGGGGACATTCTATCAGTTGAGCTTCTTTCTTGGGCTGGGAGTGGCCTGTGGGATCCTGAGAGGGTTTGGGCATTTGAGGGATACAGTTATGACAGTTGGAAGTTGAAGGGAAAAGTTGGGCTAGAAGCTGAAGTAAAAGAAGTTTGATATCTTTGTGTGTGCTGCTTTGACTATTTTACTTGGCTTGGAAGAACACAAACTGTAACTGTTACTTTATAAGAAAATAAACCCCTTTTTTATTTTTCCAGGGTGTCTTTGCAGAGGTGAATACCCATGTGAACTGGGCCGACATTTTATGTATCAGCAACTAGGGGTGTGCATGGATCCAAAAAATCAGATCGGAATCGGAATCAGAACTGATGCCTCAGATCGGATCGGATTGGATCGGAGGCTTCCTGGTTCGAATCGTATCCGATTCCGATCCAAAAATCGGGCGTCCGATTTTCGGATCGGATGCCATTTTAGGTGTTTTCGCCATAGGCTTGCATTGGGGAAAAGAAAGCTTTCCCCCAATGCAAGCCTATGTGGAAAACATGGGGGCGGATGAGTGGGGACCTAACTCCCCCCTCCCTGTCCCTCCCCCCACTCACGCTCCTTACCTGCCAGGGCCATCCGCTGCCACCCGCTGGTCCCTTCTACTGAGAAACAGGCTTCGTGGCCTGCCTCTCAGTAGCGCGCCGGGTGATGACGTCACCCTGCGCAATACTGAGAGGCAGGACGCAAAACCTGTTTCTCAGTAGAAGGGACCAGTGGATGGCAGCAGACAGACCCAGCAGGTAAGTGGGGACCTCCCTCTCCCTCTCCTTCTCCCTCCCCCCACTCGTGCTCCTTACCTGCCGGTGTCCCACGCTGCCACCCGCTGCTTCCATACTACTGAGAAACAGGCCTTGCAGCCTGTTCCACAGTAGAGTGAGGGCACGCTGAGTGATAACATTACCTGGCGCACCGTCGCTGTATTGTGGAACAGGCCGCAAGGCCTGTTTCTCAGTAGTACGGAAGCAGCGGATGGCAATGAATGGCAGCGAGGCAGCAGGTAAGGAGTGTGAGTGGGGGGAGGGGGAGGAGGTCCGAGGTCCGATCCTCCAATCTTTTCTGATCTGGATCGGGTCCTTTCAGATCGGATCGGATTAGATCAGACAATCCAGATGCTAGAGATCGGAATTGGATAATTGTATCCGATTTTGCCTGGATCAGGTCCGGATCGTGGATTGGACCCAATCCGCTGCACACCCCTATCAGCAATGTAGTTGCCCTGATATACTTGAGGGCACAGGGTAACAGAAGAGAAATAGCTGAAGTGGTGGCCACAGACGAATAATTCCAAAGTTAGACCTCTCACTTGAACTGGGTGAGTCATCATATGGTGTGTGGGTGGTCATATAAGGGAGCATCCTATGTTCCTGAGGTGATTAGCTACATTGTGAACCACAGAGTGGTTGGAGAGTTGCAGGCCATGCCATTCCGTATCAGTTCAGTGAAGTTTGTAAGTTCACATTGGGATTTGCAAAGACGGAATTCCTCAAGCTCCCTTGCTCCCAGATTCCTGGGAAAAAGGAGGCTGTTCGTTTTGGAAAAGAAGAATGAATGTATTTTACAGAATGGTCTAGGTGCTACCTCAGTTGGATAGGCCTCCTGATACTTGAGTAGAGGAACAAGGCCGAGTGGCGACACGTTCAGTGTTCCCCTCTCATCCTCCAACCCCAGCTGCTGTGACAGCACAGCAGCAGTGAGGGCAGAAGGATGAAAGGGGAACGGCGCTGCCCTCTCACCCTCCATTTTGCACACAGTGGCATTGCTATGCACAAATGGTCCCTTCTTCCTCCCTGGACCTGGGAGGAAGAAGGAACCATTTGAACACAGAGATTCTGCTGCTGTGCACAAGTCTTTCCTTCTCCCTCCGAAGGCTGGGAGGGAGAAGGAAAGACCTGTGCACAGTGACACCACTATGCTCAAAAGGCTCTGTCTTCCTCCTGGGCCATTAGCACACTGCAGCAGTAGTGCGCAGGCAGAGGGGGGGATGCTTCCCCCTTCCTTTTGCTGCCATGCCAGCAAGTTCACAGATTTTGGGGGTGAACCCCCTGGCTTGGCTCGCAAAAACAAGCTGAGCTGGGGCTAGCATGGGAATCTGACAGGCCCTAAACATGCCACATTCCAACATGCTGTACATCTCTAAGTATGTATTTTTCATGAACAACATCTCGGATGTGTGCATGAATATTCGCTTTTCTTTCAAGTCTGTTTTGCTCCACTGTTTCTCCTGACCGCTGCTTCTCTTCCACCCAGACAGGGAGCATGGAATGAATGGGGTGATGTCCCAACACTACTACATAGCCAATCAGATCTGGATGGGTGACGTTTGCACTGGGGGCAACTGATAGAAACTGATGAAGGGGATGCTATCAATTAAATAAGCCTGTAAACAAATGGCAAATTTTGGGAAATGGTTATTTCAGCTCAGCGCTGGAGTTGCTTCCACTGAAGCATATTGGCTCAGGCTGTGCATGTTCCTCCTTTCAAGGAGAGGTGAAAAATGGTCAAAAACAGAAGACGTTTTTTGTTTTGTTTTGTTTTTGATGCTGCCAAAAATGTTCAAAACAAAACTGCAAGTTGTCTTGGCTCAGCTACATTTGTCTTTAGGTATCTGAGGTGTCAAAGGGTTGAGAGATGCTTTCTTCCAGCTAAGCCAGAAAAGATCTCACCTTGAAAAGTCTTTCCATGTAAAAGATTCATCAAATGATTTTGAGATAGGCCATTTTGCTTTGTTTGTTTGGGCGAGGAACCGCTGATGGAAAACAAATCTGACCAGTTGGAAGAAACCGCAGGGTTTGGTGTGTGTTTTTTAACCTCCTTATTTTAGCAGAGTGTGTTCTCTGAGGATAAATAGTGTAACAGGGTTACACAACATGCATTCTCTTCATATTGTGATGGAAGTTCGTCATAAATATTACAAGCTAATCGTAGAAGACAACAACACAAAGCAGTCACAACAGCCACTAAATGCCATAACAATCACATCGGATCTGCCACGGTGAGGTGAGACCTTTTGTTCTGGAATGTTCTTGAACAGCTAAACTCTAGCTTTCTTCCTCTCATCCGCTTTGTTTATGGTTGATGCACGCAGAAGCTTAGTTGTATAAAGCACAAATATGTCTCATCCTTCCCTTTCAAGTATTTACATGTTGAAAATGCAAGTTTGCCAAGGATGTCCATAAAAGCCCTTTTGTGTTTCACAGGTCATAAAATTGATTCAATACAGAAAGTCCCAGAGGGCATGAGAGGTGGGAGGGTACCACAGTGAGAGAAATTTGTCATGATACCAGCAAAGTTTTCCGAGCTCATGCCAAGAATCAAACTACGGAGGCCCGCAGAACCTGCCGCAAAAACAGCTCAAAACTTTTTATCCCACTGAACTAAAAATCCTAGTGGGAGAAAAACCCTTGGGTTTCCCCCTTCCATGTCTGCACCTTCCCCCATCCCCAAATGTTGCCCCTCACTCCCCTCCCAAATACACCACCTTCTCCTAAAATACATTGGTGACAGTTGTGTAGGGATGTCAAGAACCAAGACATTCCCAGTTCACGTCTTGTCATTGCCAGAGGGGTGTGCGAATTCACCCATGTTAAGCTCAGGGGGCTCTCGCCTGTAGCCACTGCTGTCCGCAAGTGCTCTCTGGGCTGCGCAAGTCTGTTCTGAGTCCCAGCTTGGTCCACCGAGCGCTTGGCAGCCTCGCGTGAAATCATGTACTTCTACCGTCCGCATTAATGGCGGACGTCATTAGCATGAAAAGGGGAAGTACGCAATTTCCGGAGCCTCTGGAAATGGCGCATTTTCTCCTTTTGTGACAATGGTGGCCACCATTAATGCAAAAGGGAGAATTGCACAGTTTTGGAGGTTCCGGAAACTGTGCACTTCCCACTTTTGCACCAATGGCAGCTGCCATTAATGTGGTAGAGGAAAGTATGTGATCTTGCAAGTGGCTGTGAGGGCTGCCCAGTGCTTGCCTCGGCCTCCCAAGTTCTCAGCAGTGGTTGCGCTCATGGCTGGGGGTGCCCAACTGGGTCCAGGAGATCAGACAGGGGAGGGTACATTGCCCTCTCGGACCAGTTGGATGCTCGTGTCAACTCAGTCATACGTCCATTGACCATGTTGTCTTGGGCTGGACAGAATGCTGACTAGATGGACCCTTAGTCTGATCCAACATGGTTCTTACGTTCTTAAATGCTACATAGTTTGAGGATACAGAGGATCTCACTTTAAAATCAGGTTAAGCCCACCTGTAAGGTTATATCTGAACAGTGTTCTCACTTTCTCATTCTAAGGACCCCATAGAGTTTTCCGAATTGCCCACTCACTGATAAAAGATGAATGGATCAGTGGTCAGTTTCAGTCAAATCTGTATATACAACAGCATTTATGAAGAATATCCAGAAGCTTGGGAAAATACTCTAATACAACATAAAAGGACCATAGTGTGGTGTTACAGGACATGCAGAAGTTCCCTTGTTTAATCTCTGGGATCCCCACTTAAAAAGGATTTTAAAAGGATCAAGTAGCAGTTGATCAGAATTGGGATGGGCTGACCTGTCAAGCTTGTTCCCATCAAGGTTCACATTTTTCCATGGCCAAGCTAATTCCATTCTAGCTCCATGCAGCTTTTTTCCCCTGCACAGAAATTCATACGTATTTTTGTGTGCATTTTTCAGATTTTTACAGCACACATCCATTGACTAAATCATGTTAATTTGTAGTTTAGAAATGTGTGTAGTTTTTATTGCACATTTCTCCAATGTGCATAAGGGTTGCAACTTGGGTATCTATGGATTACCAACTGAAAATTGTGTTTGGGTCCACGTTAAGTTCTGGGAGATACAAATCAAGTAAATCCTCATAAAATAAAACCTCAACAGAGTGTATTTCTCAATGAACCTTACATCAAAAAGACCACTATATGGGACCCTGAGAGCTGCTGCCAATCAGAGTGGCCTAGATAGCTAAATAGTCTCACGTGGTATAAGGATACTTCCTAAATTCCAAAACAAAATCACATATGCCTAAATGACTGCACATCTTTAGAGATGTGTAAACCAGCAAAACTCAAGCTCACTGAATCCTCCAGATTCCTTCTTGAATCCTTTCCCAACTTGAGTCTGTATCAGATTGTGAGCTTCGGGTTTTTCTTTTTTCTTTTCTTAGAATCATAGAATAGTGGAGTTGGAAGGGGCATATAAGATCATTGAGTCCAACCCCCTGCTCAATGCAGGAATCCACTTTAAAGCATCCCTGACAGATGGCTGTCCAGCTGCCTCTTGAATACCTCTATTGTGGGAGAGCCCACGACCTCCCTAGGTCATTGGTTCCATTGTCGTACTGCTCTAACAGTCAGGAAGTTTTTTCCTGATGCCCAGTTGGAATCTGACTTCCTGTAACTTGAGCCCATTATTCTGCGTCCTGCACTCTGGGATGATCGAGAAGAGATCCTGATATCTTTTTCATATGAAAATCAATGCATATTTTCATGCATATTTTTCCAAATGTACACAACTATTATGCAATCTTTGAAATGTACACATTCTACCCCATTGATTAAAGCATAATTTGAACACACTTTTTCAGAAGTACACATAAGAAGAGCCATGCTGGATCAGACCAAGAGTCCCTCTAGTCCAACACTCTGCTCACACAGTGTTCAAACAGCTGTCAACCAGGGACACAAAAGCTGGTCATGGTGCAACAGCACCCTATCACCAATGTTCCCCAGCAACAGGCTTATATAGTCTTACAGTCTCTGATACAGGAGGTAGCACATAGCCATCAGGACTAGTAACCATTGATAGCCTTCTCCTTCAGGAATTTATCCAACCCCCTTTTAAAATTGGTGGCCATCACTACATCTTGTAGTAGTGAATTCCATAAACATATTCCATGCATATTTTTCAAATTAATACATGCTGTCAATTGATTTTTTTGGGGGGGAGGGGTCTGCAAATCACATTGCAAGCCCTGAAATATAAAGACTTTGCTGTAGATTGCACCCAAGTTCGTGTTCAGTCTGGAAGGAGCAAACTTAGTAAACCCTGATAAAAAAAAAGAATTGAAATGAATTTCAATATACATCCCTACATATCTTTCAAGGAAGCTATTGTAACTATTACTGGAGAATCACCATCCATATTGTACTTAACTAAAGAGCCATGTCAGTTTTGATGTTTCAGAACGAACCCAGCCTTAGTGGTCTATACTGCCCTTCTTTGACTTTCAAATCCCTTTCACATTCATCCTACCCTTACCCCTCCACACACAGTGATTATGAAAAAGATAGAAGTGATCCTGCTGGCATGATATGGTCTGATATTTTTTTTACCTAGTAGGTTCAGAAGGAGAAGGTGGAGAAGACAAGAGAGAGAGAGAGAGAGAGGGAGAGAGAGAGAGAGAGACTTTGTCGCCTGCTACTTGGAGTGAGACCAAAGAATCTTGCGAAGCATAAAAAATGATGTGAAATCGGTGACCAAGCTGGAAGCCTGTAGAAGACGAAACTGAATCAAGGGATGGGAAAAGCAGCTCCAAGTGAGGGTTTTTGAATCATAATATAGGAAAGAATTCCAGAGGGATATCTGTGTTAGCAGCAAAACCAACAAAGAATTAAAAGCTGACACGTTTACTGCAGCAAGAGCTTTTGTAGATGAGAGCCCATTTCCATCAGGTGTATGTAGTGTTCATCTAAGTGGTAAAGTGGATATACATACTGGTGGGTTCGCACATAAAGACAAGCTGCCATAGGTTAATTTCCCCATGGGGCTTGTCAGCGCAGGCAGAGGCACACCATGGCACGTTGTTCTGTGTGAACCCATCCGAGGTGGCTTGTTAGGGTGGTTAACAAATCACCTAAAACAGGCCATGGGTTCTGGATGGCTTGTTAACCACCCCAACAATACACTCCGGTCGGGTTTGCATGTAATGACAAGCCATTGCACATCCACTGCCACATTTTAAGAACGGTGCAGCGCTGCAACAATAACCCCGAAATTAAATGAGGCAGCTCATCGTTACATGCAAACTAAGTCACTGTGAGATGACCACTACAAATGAATGCTGAATCCAAATAAATAAATTGAAGATCCAATCAGGATAGCTCTTACATTTAAGCACTATATATCTAGTGCTCTTATTTTAATGTTGTTAATTGTGTGTGGGGGGGTGTTCACCACTATTTTAAATTTTGGAATATTAATTTGTTATAATCTGCCTTGGGGAAGGTATACACCCTATAGCCGCAGCAATAGCATGCCACCAAATCAGAATGTATTAGCAAATATGATACTTGCAAGTCTCAACAAATTCTAGGAATTTCATTCTATATTCAGAAAGTAATTAACCCTGTTTAGGAATTTATCTGCACTCTTTGACTAGCTGAAACTATTTGTCATCACGGCCATTGGCCAGGAGCATGGCGGCCCCATGAGGACTGTATCCTTTTGGCTCGATTCTATATTCATTTGTGTTCTGAGTTATTTATTTATTTATTTATTTACTGCATTTCTATACCGCCCAATAGCCGAAGCTCTCTGGGTGGTTAACAAAAATTAAAACCATAAAAACCATTCAAAATATAAAGCAACAGCAGTATAAAAATACAATATAAGAACACAAGCAGGATAAAACCAAGCAGCAACGCAAAAAAATAATAATACCAATTTAAAACAGCAAAGTTAAAAATTAAACTGATAAACTGTTCAAATACTGAGAAAATAAAAACATCTTCACCTGGTGTCTAAAAGAGTATAATGTAGGTGCCAAGCGAACCTCTCTAGGGAGCTCATTCCACAGCCGGGGTGCCACAGCAGAGAAGGCCCTCCTCCTGGTAGCCACCTGCCTCACTTCCTTTGGCAGGGGCTCACGGAGAAGGACCCTCGAGGATGATCTTAGTGTCCTGGCTGGTACATATGGGAGGAGCCGTTCCTTCAGATAACCAGGCCCTAAATCCTTTAGGGCTTTGAATGTTAATACTAGCACTTTGAATCAGGCACAGACCTGGATCGGCACCCAGTACTGTAGCTTAGCTATTGCCATCTCTTACGTTGCTTAACCTAGTTACTTCACTGCCCACTTTGGTAACCACCCATTTGTTTATTTATTTGAAATATTTAGAGCCCACCATGTTGACCTTTCATGGGGATGCCCAGATCAGCTAACAGCATAATTTGAAAACCAATCACACTAATATTTTATCCTTGGTTTGTTTTTTTAGTCATCATTTAGTTGTCTTGGGTGCTTTGCGTAGAAAGGTGGGCCTTAAACTGAAAATAAATAAATAATAAATCTAGTTTAAAAACAAAACATACCAACAAAAGAGCAGGTAAAACAGTTTTACAAAATGGCACCCTTTCCCCCCCCCAAATGTTAAGTATTTAGATTGATTAATTTTATTTATTTTCAACAATTATATATGGATCCACAACTAAACAGGTTCTGGAGCAGTGAACAATAAGAGATAAAAGGAATAAAACACAATATTTTAAAAAAATGTTTTGTTTTTAAACCAAATACCAATTTAAAAAATGTGGCTGGTCAATCAGATAAGGCTTGTTAAAATAAAATTGTTTTTAAGCAGGAACAACAACAAAAGTGTGCCTGCTTGTCATCTAGAGGCAGATAAATTCACAGACAGGGGGCTACCACACTGAAGGCTCTACTCCAAGTGGATTCCAACTAGACTAAAGGGCTGTGCAGAAACACCAGCAGAGCCTCATCTGATGACCTCAGTGACTAGCCAGGCTAGTAAGGGACTCTCTGAAGTATCCTGGTGCCAAGTTGTTTAGGGCTTTATAAACTAGTAACAAAACCTTAAACCTAGCCCAGTAGCAAATAGGCAGCCTATGCTGTCCCCTCAGCAAAGGAGTTACACATTAAAAAGGGGCAGATCCTGACAACAGCTGACATGCTGTATTCTTTAATAGCTATAGCTTCTGGACCAGCCTTATGGGCAGCCCCAGATAAAGCATGTTGCAGTAGTCCAGCCTTTAGGTTACTAGAACCTGTACCATTGTGACCAAGCTATCCCTGTCCAGGAGAGGCCATAGCTGGCAAAATGCACTCCAGCCTGCCATAGTCAGTTGTGATGTACCTGATCTTTCAAAGGGAGTTGCACCCCATTCAAAACAGGTGATAATCCTATCTCCCAAACTCAGGAACCACTCACCCACAGGGCTTCCATTTTGCCCGGATTCAGCCTCATCCAGCTCCTCAATGAGTCTAGGCACTGATCCAGGACTTGCACAGCCTCACCTGATTCAGATGTCACAGGGAGACCGAGCTATGTGTTGATCACCCTTTGCTCCAAATTCCCAAGATTTGGGGACAAGATGTACTCTGCAAAATCTAGTAGCTCAATTGCCAGGGGCTGGGATATAGTCATCTAATCTTCCTCTCAGAAATCGACCCCACAGGTAAGACTGGAACCACTGTAACACAGTGCCTCCAACGCCCAACCCACAGAGCTGATCCAAAAGAGTGCCATGGCCAATGGTATGAAAAGCCAAGGAGAGACAGAGCAGAATTTACAGGGTCACACTACCCCTGCCCCTTCTTGATAAAGGCCATCCATCAGGCCGACAAAAGTCCTATAATCAGGTCAAAACCCAGACTAGAATGGGTCTAGATAATTAATATTCTGAAACAGTGCCTGCAGTTTCTCCACCATGACGCTCTCAAGTACCTTCCTAAGAAGGGTGTATTCTCAACTGGGTGGTAGTTGCCATTGGGTCCAGAATGGGTTTCATCAGGAATGGTCACACTCCTGACTCTTAAGGACATTCTCTTGCACGCTTCTTTTCAAATGTACACTTTTTGGCATGCTTTGTTTTTATCAAATATGCTGTCTCTGTGTGCATTCCCCCAAATATACCCAGTTTTGTTTCTCATGGACACACTTTTATGCATTTCGGGTTTTGTTCTTATTTTTTATTTTTATTTTTTAGACAACATCTCAGATTTGTAGAAGTATTTCCCTAAGAGATTTGGGGGGTGTCAGGTATGCTGCTCCTGCAAGCAGCAACAGCAATTACTGTGTTGCGGGCTGCCCCCCACTTAGCATCCACCACAATGCAAGTGTAAAGGAGGCAGTGTTGTGTCTTGCTCCAGGGAAGTCATGGAGCTGGTGTTGTGCCTAAATCCATCCTCCAATAACCTGAAAGTTTTCTTTCCCCATGAAAGAGGCTTCTGATGTCCAACCTCATTCTCAAGGTATTTCATAATTCATTTTTTGGTGATGTTTTTCAGTTTACCTAGTCACTGCGAGACAACAAGAGTGTTGTGAGTGCGTGTTTCTTCCTATTAGCTCTCTATCTGCAGCCTCCCAGATTGTGTGGGAAGCTGAGGAGGCTACAGATTGCTGGACAGAGGATTGCACAATGAAAAACAGGACACTTGCACATACTCCTTGACCACCTCCTAAGTAAGGGAAGCAGAAGAACCCCCAAACCCAAGCCATGAGAATTTCTCCAAAATGTTCTTCACCGTGGATTTTTTTCTTTCTTTTTGAAAGCAATTTCTTTGCGATCATATTGAATGAGAATGGGTGGGAGGAAACGTGGGAGAAATTTGCAGCACCGAACCAAGATATTCCATTTGTCAGACTCAGTATTAGGCAGATTGTAATATCATTTTAGTCAATGCCCCCAAAGAAAAACCTGATTGAGGCACATGACGGCCTGCAGTTAACATCCTTTAAACTTAGTTCTGATCTTCTCTAAAATATTATAGTGTAGAGAAACCCCAACAAAAACTCCAGAACCTGCCAAAAACTACAATCAAATTCTTGACTGCTTAGTCAAAGTTGATATGATCATGCCAGTAGCAATAACATGGTTATCTTCATTCATACATGTTGGCACAGTCACAAGGAGTCAGTGCAACATGGTGAGCCTTAAATATAGCTCTCCAAGAGTGAGATGCGCTGAGGTTACGCTGGGAGACCATTCACCATTTAGACAAGTGAGTCAGACCTTTGTCAGAATGGATTTGATACCAAAGGGGCTCCATCTGAGCATATTTGTATTTCATTGTCAGAACAGCCGCCTCTGTCATTAGATATATTGTTTCATGATTAACATTGGGTTCTGTCCTATAAGACTGCTGGCTTCAGAATAATGAACTAGCGACAATGGTTTGTTGAAAGAACTGGAATGTCCAAGCCATGTCCATTTGCAATGCCTCCTGAACCTTCAAGTGCTTAATAAACTTATGAAGGTGTTGTGTACAAAGCCAGACCATTTGGCCCACTATTATCTACAGAAGTTCTCCCTCAGATTCTTTAACTGGAGATATGAGGCAATGATCTATGTCCCTGAACTCCTGAGATGACTGTGGACATGATCTACTCACATACATGGGTGGCCATTGCTTGCAGGTGAAGGGATGGGCATAGGGCTCAGTAGGACTTTTCGGCTTCTCCACTTTTGGTACACATGCAGCTCAGTGTGCCAGGCCAATATCAGGCACAGAGGTCTCTGCAAAATTCCCATATAGCCATCTTCCAGCCCTCCCTGTCATGCAGACATAATTTCATATTTAAGGGATAGATGAAGTTTAGGGGATGTATGGGAATAAGGTGACCATATGGAAAGGGGGACAGGGCTCCTGTATCTTTAACAGTTGCATGGAAAAGAGAGTTTAATCAGGTGTAATTTGCATGCATGCAGCCCCTGGTGAAATTCCCTCTTCATCACAAGAGTTAAAGCTGCTCTAGTAGCTATACTCCTGTAGCATTAACCATGCGAGAACAGACCACAGGTCCTCTATTTTGTTCACACAGTGGCTACTCAGATTCCTGTGGAAAAGCCATAGGTAGGACATGGGTGTGACAGCACCCTCCCACCCATATTCCCTGGCAACTGGTTTCCATAGGCACGGGTGTCCAGTTGGGGCTCGAGGCTTGGTAATTTCTCACAAGCTTGGTCCTCCGGATATCACTCCATGCCCCCCCCCACTGCTCTACCAAGCTACCATTTCTAAATGGTAGCATTGGCTGCCTGTATGTTTCCGAGCCCGGTTCAAGGTGCTGGTTTTAACCTATAAAGCCTTACACGGCTTGGGACCACAATACCTGATGGAACGCCTTTCCCGACATGAACCTACCCGAACACTACGTTCAACATCTAAGGCCCTCCTCCGAGTGCCTCCTCCGAGGGAAGCTCGGAGGTCGGCAACAAGAGAGAGGGCCTTCTCTGTGGTGGCTCCCCAATTGTGGAACGATCTCCCCGACGAGGCCCGCCTGGCGCCAACATTGTTATCTTTTCGGCGCCAGGTCAAGACTTTCCTCTTCTCTCAGGCATTTGGCAATATCTGAGGAGCCTGGGTTTGTTTTGTTTTGTTTTTGTAGTTTTTTTGAAGTGTTGAAGTGGTTTTTAAATGTACAGATTGTGTGTATGTTGTATGTTTTTGCTGTTTTAATTTTTGTATATTGTTTTTAATTGTTTTTAATCCTATGTAAACCGCCCAGAGAGCTTCGGCTATGGGGCGGTATACAAATGTAATAAATAAATAAATAAATAAATAAATAAAATAGGCCATTTATGCCTGTAACATTCCATAAATATGTCACTTTATGGCTGCCATTTGCACAAAAGGGCCCTTTACATAAAAGAACGAGCTGCCATTTTCTGCAAAATGGCAGCATGGTGGAGGAGCGGGAAGCTACGCATGGTGCACCAGGTGCCCACAAAGTTCATGGTGACTGGCCTCGCATTGCAGACCAGGGTGGGCATCTGGCAGGGTTCCAACGAGTAGCACAGGCAGGGATGAGTTCAACCCATCCCTACAGAATATTAGGTAGAATATAAGCATCAGAATTAATAGCCATTGACAGCCTTACTCTCCATGAATTTGTCTGATACCCTTTGAAAGCCATCCAAATTGGTGGCCATCACTACTTCCTGTACTAGTGAATTCCATAGTTCAACTATGTGCTGCGTGAACAAGTACTTCCTTTTATCTATCCTGAATCTCCCACCAATCCACTTCTTGGAATGACCATGGGTTCTAGTATTATACAAGAGAGAGAAATGTCTCCCTGTCCATTTTCTCCACTGCATGCATAATTTTGTATACCTCTATCATGTCTTCACTTGCCTTTTCTCTAAGCTAACCTTTCATCGTAGGGGATTTATTCCAGTCCTTGATCAGCTTAGCTGCCCCTTTCTGCACTTTTTCCAACTCTACTGTATTCTTTTTTTAGGTGTGGTGACCAGAACTGCATACAGTTTTCCAACTGCAATTTCATCATAGATTTGTATGTTATTGTGATATTGGTCCTTTTGACTGACATGCAGGTTACCACAAATAATTACATTCATATTGGCATGTTGGTACACTACAGCATAATCATAAAGAAAAAGTAGACCATACAAGGTAGACAAAAGTCCAGTCCAGGTCCAGGGAGACTAGAATTCTTGAAATCAAAAGCCAGTGACCCTCCACCTAGGCGGTAGGAACAGGAATAGGTGATCTCTTTTTTTCTCTCTTGTGTACTGATGGAAGTATTAGCTGACAACAGATGAAGGGAGACTTGGAAATGTTCTCAATCATTTTGGGAGCCAGCATGTTTTGAATTATTGCTGCTTAAAGGACAGAAACACTGTAGTCCCTTTACAAGCAGAACCTCCTGAGGGATGGCAGATCCTTTTTTCGGCTGTGCAGTATATTGCCTGTGAGACCTGAGCAGGGAAATGCATGAGCTTTCACTATCCCCCATTGGGATGAGCAATGTTTCCTCAGCATTCTTCCCCTTCCCTCAAAGTGGAACAATACAATCCTTGCCCCCACCTGATAGCATCAACTCAAGAAGGGCTTTTGTTTAGGGATCTTGTAGGAATCTCTCCAGGGCATCAAGCCCACTGAGATTTTGGTGGCTCAGCTGGCCCAATTCAACATGCACCAAACCAGGCAAGAGCGTGGATGTCCATCGTCACCATTGCCAGCCTCTCTGCACAACTCTTGAGAGAGAATTGTTCCAGGTGGCCCATGGGTGATGGCAAAATGGCAAAATGGCAGGCAGTGGGCGATTCCAACTCAGGTCATTGTGTTCAAAAGTCTTTCTCCCTGCTGCCCTGCCCTCTTTTTATATCTGGTCATGCTAGTATAGCTCCTGCATCTTTAACTATTGTGTTGAAGAGGGAATTTTACCAGGTGCTGCATGCATGCACATGACACCCCTTGAAATTCCCTTTTCTAGACAACTGTTAAAGGTACAGGAGCCCTGTCCTCCTTTCCATATGGTCACCCTAGTCAGGTGTGCACAAGCTATGATCCATCAAGCCAAACACAGCCTGCCAACTATGTTTGGGGAGGGACCTGGGGTTAGTGGCAGAGGGCATCCATCACAGGCAAAAGTCTTGGTACAATCTGCAGCAGCTCCAGTCAAAAGGGCCGGGTATCTGACTATCTGAAAGGCCACTTCCTGAGATGCTGGAAAGATGCTGCCAAAGTAGACCAGGGCAAAGAACCTGTGACCCTCCAGATGTTGTTTTACTCCAACTCCCATCAGCCCCAGACAGCATGACCAATTATCAGGGAGAGCCACAGTTTCCCCATCGCATGGAGGAGACAATAATGGTCTAGATCGGCAAATAGTCAGATGGGGTATAATCTTCCCTATGCCTTTGGGTCTGTGAAGTTTGGCTTGGCAGAAAGTATGAGTGAGTTTTCCCTATTCTATCACCATATTATTTTCTGGGTTTGCCCTTCCCCATGTTAAACTTCTCCTGAATTCCCATTTAATTAGAAGAATGTTTAACATTAATTCCAGAATTGGAGCATGTGTGATTTGCCATAGCTTACAAGTCCTTTATAGTGTGTGGATGTAATCTTCCAAACACTTACCTAGGTATAAATCAGACCAGACGGGCTGGTTTCAAATGTGCATTAACCATATAGATTCCCAGAGACTGCGACTGTTGTATGTTTCTGCTGCAAGGAGCCCCTTTTTCTGCAGCGAGATTCACAAAATAATAACACAGACAGGCAAGCCCTGCTTGACCTGTCACAGATAAGACCAGCTGGTTGTCCAGTCCTGAAAAATCATAGCTTGGAGAGAACGGAGCTTTTCAAACATATATAATCCAGAAGGAGGATAGAGACATAACTGTCTAGCTGTGTAAGAAATGCAGCGAGGGTAACAATTGTAAGGGCCACTATTGAGATCTCAATAGCCTCTCAGAGGAAACATTCACTCCCTAACAATTGCTTCAAGTTGTGAGTAGTCTCAGGAGCAGAGAGCATTGCTGTCTAAAGAATTCAGATATATTATCTGTACATGCAGAGAGCTGAGGAGTCTGAGGTGGAGACTTTTGGAACTGGTCAACTGAAAACTCACTGCCATTGCATGGGGCCCCTTCCGGTGTTGGCATGAATGGGATTCATCTCCATGTGGGGGGCAGAACCATAGGCCTAGGGATGCCTTGATTTTGTGGCATCGGTTCCATGTGTGTTTTGCAGATTGTCTAGCATCATTTGTCCAACCATCCGTTCATGGACTGATTCAATTTTTTTCGGGGTGTGGAAAAAACACACACACAAAAAAAAGATACGTTATGCGTTTTGCTGCAATTGATGCAATTTTCATTCGTATGTAACATTTAGCCTATTTCCCCCCATTCTATTCAGTTCTCATGTACCGAGTGCCTAAAAGAGTGCCACAGGGAGGCTAAAGAGAGAGGGTGGAGATGTTTTTTTTTTTAAAAAAAAAATGTAGATATTTGTGTATTTTAAAATAATAAAGGTTTACCCTTGCCTTAATAGGGCCTTTAAGCCCCCCCATTGGTGCAGGGGGAACGCATTTCCCCCTTCCACGCTGATGGTGACAAATGGCGGTGTCCAGAAATTGCGCACTACCCCTGCTGTGTTAATGGCAGCCACTATTAACACAGTGTGGTGAAAGAGCCAGATGCTAAGGCAAACCTGCGCCCGAGCACCCATGGGAGGCTTGTAAGCATATCTGACTGGGTCTGTGAGGGCCGGACATGGGGGAGGGAGGTGGCATTGCCCTCACTGACCTAAATGAACATTCGTGTCATACCTATTTCAGATTGATTGGAAGAATGAGAATGAGAAACAGAAACTAAAACCCTCAGATATATCCTGGTAAATTGGGTGTACATGCTTTCCTGCATTCAACAGGATCTCATGTTACTTCCTGTTGCAGTAGAGGCATGGATCTGCACTCTTCTACAGAGCATCTTCTAAAGTTGATGTTATGATTGGATATCATTTTTACTAGGGATGTGCACGGACCCCCCGGATTGGATCAGGACCAGATTGGGACCTCCGATGTTGTCCTGGATCGGTTTGGACAAAATCGGAGGTCCCTTGGATCGGATCGGAGCCGATTCTGATCCAAAAATCGGACATCCGATTTTCGGATCGGCTGCCATTTTTGGTGTTTTCGCCATAGGCTTGCATTGAGAGAAAGAAAGTTTTCCCCCAATGCAAGCCTATACGGAAAACATGGTTGTGGGTGGGTGAGTGGCGGCCTAACTCCCCTCCCTGTCCCTCCCCCCCCACTTGCGCTCCTTACCTGCCGGGGCGCCCGCTTCCCTCCACTGTTCTGATCTACTGAGAAACAGGCTTCGCGGCCTAGTTCTCAGTAGAATACCGGGTGATAATGTCATCACCTGGTGCTCTACTGCGTCGGCCGCGAAGCCTGTTTCTCAGTAGATCGCAGCTGCGGACAGAAGCAGGCACCCCGGCAGGTAAGGAGCGCAAGGGGGAGGAGGACGAGGACCCCACTTACCTGCCAGGGCTCCCGCTTCCCTCTGCTGCTCCGATCTACTAAGAAACAGGCCTCCCTGTCCCTCCCCCCCCACTTGCGCTCCTTACCTGCCGAGGCGCCCGCTTCCCTCCGCTGCTCTGATCTACTGAGAAACAGGCTTCGTGGCCTGCCTCTCAGTAGCGTGCTGGGTGATGACGTCATCACCTGGCATGCTACTGAAAGGCAGGCCATGAAGCCTGTTTCTTAGTAGATCGGAGCAGCGGAGGGAAGCGGGTGCCTCGGCAGGTAAGGAGTGCAAGGGGGGGAGGGAGGTTACCTGCTGGGGCCATCCACTGCCATCTGCTGCCGCCCGCGGATGGCAGCGGATGGCCCCGGCAGGTAAGGAGCACGAGGGGGGGAGGAGGTCCGATCCTCCGATCTTATCCGAACCGGTTCGGGTCCTTTCGGACTGGTTCGGATCAGATCGGATGATCCAGATGCCGGGATCGGAATCGGATAATTTTATCCGATTTCAGCTGGATCAGGTCCGGACCGTGGATCAGACCTGATCTGGTGCACATCCCTAATTATTACTTGTTCATGTCCTGGCCCATCCACATCACTGGCTGATACTGGTGGATGCAGGGAAATACCCAGCATAATGATGTTAAAAGGCATGGGATAATCTTCCCTTGATGCCATTTCTAATAGGGGTGTGCACGGACCCCCCGGATCGGATCGGGACCCGGATCGGGACCTCCAATTTTGTCCCGGACCGGTTCGGACAAAATCGGAGGCCCCCCGGACCGGATCGAGTCCGATCCCGACCCAAAAATCGTACATTTTTGGATCGGCCGCCATTTTTTTCCCCATAGACTTGCATTGCAATGCAAGTCTATGAGGAAAAAATGGCGGCGGGTGGGTAAGGGGGGGCCTAACTCCCTCCCCCCCCCGGGGCCGTCCGCTGTGGACGGCCCCGGCAGGTAAACCCCCTCCCCCGCGCTCCCTACCCCTCCTGGGGCCGCCTGCTTCCATCCGCTGGCGCCCGCGGGCGCCAGCGGATAGAAGCGGATGGCTCCGGGGGGGGGGGTAAGCCCCCTTCCCCGCCACTTACCTTCTCGGCACGTCCGGCGCCGGCGGCTACTACCAGCGGGCTCCGCGGCCTACTCTCAAGTAGCGCGCCGGGTGATGACATCACCCGGCGCGCCACCCTGGAGCAGGCCGCGGAGCCTGCTGGTAGTAGTAGGCGCCGGCGCCGGACGGGAGCCGCCGGGCCGGGCAGGTAAGGGCCCCCCTCCCCCCTCCCCCCTCCGCGTGCCCCCTCCTCCCCTCCACGCACCCCCTCCTTACCTTTCCGGCCCGGCGGCTCCCGTCCGGCGCCGGCGCCTACTACTTCCAGCAGGCTCCGCGGCCTGCTCTAGAGTAGCGCGCCGGGTGATGACATCACCCGGCGCGCCATCCTAGAGCAGGCCGCGGAGCCTGCTGGGAGTAGTAGGCGCCGGCGCCGGACGGGAGCCGCCGGGCCGGAAAGGTAAGGGCCCCCCTCCCCCCTCCGCGCGCCCCCTCCTCCCCTCCACGCACCCCCTCCTTACCTTTCCGGCCCGGCGGCTCCCGTCCGGCGCCAGCGCCTACTACTTCCAGCAGGCTCCGCGGCCTGCTCTAGAGTAGCGCGCCGGGTGATGACATCACCCGGCGCGCCATCCTAGAGCAGGCCGCGGAGCCTGCTGGGAGTAGTAGGCGCCGGCGCCGGACGGGAGCCGCCGGGCCGGAAAGGTAAGGGCCCCCCTCCCCCCTCCGCGCGCCCCCTCCTCCCCTCCACGCACCCCCTCCTTACCTTTCCGGCCCGGCGGCTCCCGTCCGGCGCCGGCGCCTACTACTTCCAGCAGGCTCCGCGGCCTGCTCTAGAGTAGCGCGCCGGGTGATGACATCACCCGGCGCGCCATCCTAGAGCAGGCCGCGGAGCCTGCTGGGAATAGTAGGCGCCGGCGCCGGACGGGAGCCGCCGGGCCGGAAAGGTAAGGGCCCCCCTCCGCGCGCCCCCTCCTCCCCTCCACGCACCCCCTCCTTACCTTTCCGGCCCGGCGGCTCCCGTCCGGCGCCGGCGCCTACTACTTCCAGCAGGCTCCGCGGCCTGCTCTAGAGTAGCGCGCCGGGTGATGACATCACCCGGCGCGCCATCCTAGAGCAGGCCGCGGAGCCTGCTGGGAATAGTAGGCGCCGGCGCCGGACGGGAGCCGCCGGGCCGGAAAGGTAAGGGCCCCCCTCCCCCCTCCGCGCGCCCCCTCCTCCCCTCCACGCACCCCCTCCTTACCTTTCCGGCCCGGCGGCTCCCGTCCGGCGCCGGCACCTACTACTTCCAGCAGGCTCCGCGGCCTGCTCTAGAGTAGCGCGCCGGGTGATGACATCACCCGGCGCGCCATCCTAGAGCAGGCCGCGGAGCCTGCTGGGAATAGTAGGCGCCGGCGCCGGACGGGAGCCGCCGGGCCGGAAAGGTAAGGGCCCCCCTCCCCCCTCCGCGCGCCCCCTCCTCCCCTCCACGCACCCCCTCCTTACCTTCCCGGCCCGGTGGCTCCCGTCCGGCGCCGGCGCCTACTACTACCAGCAGGCTCCGCGGCCTGCTCTAGAGTAGCGCGCCGGGTGATGACATCACCCGGCGCGCCACCCTAGAGCAGGCCGCGGAGCCTGCTAGTAGTAGTAGGCTCCGGCGCCGGACGGGAGCCACCGGGCCGAGAAGGTAAGTGCCCCCCTCCTCCCCCCCCCCGCTGTCCACTTTCATCGGCGGGCGCCCGCTGGCGCCCGCCAATGGAAGCGGCGGTGGGCGCCAGTGGGCGCCCGCCGATCCGCCGATCCGCCGAACCGGTTCGGAGCTTTTTCGGACCGGTTCGGATTGGATCGGCCGATCCAGCTGCGGGATCGGAAATCGGATAATTTATCCGATTTCCCACTGGACCGGACTCGGATCGTGGATCGGGTCCGATCCAGTGCACATCCCTAATTTCTAACCATCCTTTCCTCCAAGGAGCTCAAGGAAGCCATACATGGTTTTCTCCCTCCCATTTTATTCTCTCAATGACCATATAATGTTGGCTTGCAGATGAAAAGGCCACAATTTTAGTAATGTTTTCAAGCAATCCTAATTCCTAGAGCCTTGCAACCAGAGAGGTGGTTTGTTATTATTTATTTTACTTATTCATTACATTTCTATGCTGCCTTTTCTCTGAAGAGCTAAGGGCAGTGAACATGGTTCCTACCCCCATTTTATCCTCACAACAACCTTGTGAGGTAGGCTTGGCTGAGCAATAGTGACAGGCCTAAGGTCAGCCAGTGAGATTCATGACTGAACAAGGATTTGAACCTGAGTTTTGTTAATATTAGTCAGGCACTCTAAACGAGTCTTCAGGTGTTTGGGATTATAGCTCCCATCAACCCTAACTAGCATGGGCAATGGCCAGAGGTGATAGAAGTTGTAGTCCAAAACATCTGTGGGGGCACCAGGTTTTGGAAGGCTGTTCTAACCACTATAACACACTGTCTGTCCACCAAAACATACAGACAAAGAGAAAAATTCATTTAGTGCTGAAAACAGTTTATTTCTACTATATCATGGTTAAAAGTCTGTAGGGTCATCTGGAGTTGCTTTGGAAGCCATATCTCATCGGAGCAACTGGCATCCATGATTTAGAATATTTAGGGGTTATTCCTTGTTCTCAACACAGTAGAATTGTTTCTTTTCTTTCTATCTCTTTTTTAAGACAATGTTAGAAGAACAAACCAATCGCATAGGGTTGATGTAATTAAATCAGTCCCCCACAATGACAATCCTGCATAAGTTTCTGGAGAAGAAGAAGACATTAGGCAGCTCATAATTATGCAGGGAAGTATGCCTGGCAGTTCCTGGATAGAGGACAAAAGATAAGTGGCGAGAGGATACCCAAAAAGCTGATAAGAAAGGTGGCATTCCAAACGCAAGGCCAAAGGAAGGAGCAGAGACGTGAGCCAAGACACTGGGAAAAGACAATTGAGTCTCGGGGACGTGACAAGAATGTACAGAGGAGAAATTTGTAGAGGGTTTTTCTCTCTGTTCCAGATCAGCAGTGTAAAAGATTACATTATTTGTCTCCGAGCACGTTAAAGAAATCCTTCAGAAGGCTTCTGCTATAAGGGTTGGAGACAGAATATTCATGTGGGGGGAAAAAATGAGAAAGAAGGAGATGAAGAGAAGATCCTTATTTGGACATGTGATACCACTCAGGATTTATTTATTTACTGCCCTGGAGAAGGGCTGTTGCTCAGTGGTAGAGCACATGCTTTGCATGCAGAAGTTCCCAGGTTCAGGTTTTGGCTCAAAATACAACCTATCTGAAACCGTAGAGAATTGCTGGCAGTTAGTGTTGACGATACTGGGCTAGCTGGACCACTTGTCTGACACAATACAATGCAGCTTCCTATTGATTGATTCAATTCTGAAACACAAATACAGCTACATACAACGATAATTTTCTCTTTCCCTCTTTTCTCATGGATAGGTGATATCAGGGCCAGAACTACACCAAGCAGGATATAGTGGTATAAAAGTGGAATATGAAAGGCAGGAGCCACACCAAGCAGGATATTGCGGGACATGGTATGTGTCAATGGGCCCCAACAGTTGTCAGTGCACTTCAATACCGCTATATCCTGCTTGGTGTGGCTTCTGCCTTTTATATACCGCTTTCATACCACTTTCATACCTATATCCTGCTTGGTGTAGATCTTGCCCAAGCCTCTTCAGAAAAACACTAAGCCATGGTTAGGGCTGCTCATCCTTTTGCAGCCAGTAGTTAGTGCGCATGGTTAAACTGTGGTTATGTAGCCACCATGGTTAGGAGAAAAGCTGTTCACACGACACGCTAAACCATCATGGTTAGCTCAAAACACTAAACCATCATGGCTTAGAGTGTTGCCTGAACAGGGCCATCATTTCAAGGATCTCTCCAGAAGTCCACAAGTTCATAGATCCAGTGTTTCCTTTTCTTTTAGTTTAGTACAGTTTTATTTTATTTGTCCTGCTACAAATGGTCATAGGCCAATGGTGCGGCTCTTCCGGCATCTTTCTGATTTGTAAAACAAATGCGTTTCTGCAAGTCAAGTGTCTGGTTTTGTTTGTCCTTTTAGGAGGACCTGTCTGGATTGATAAACAGAGCACGGATATTCAGATGCAGGAAATAAAAGGTTATTATCCACCCAAAGGGAGTTAGCAGAGTCCACAAAGAAACGGTCTCATCTTTTCTTCAGCAAGATAAATGATCGGCTCGCAGCAGGTATTTGCTTTGAATAGGATACACATCTTTCCCCCCCACCACCACACACACACACACCTGACAGACTGTATGTGTGTTGTGTATTCTTAGCAGTTTTGGAATCAGATTATCATCACATGCTATACTTAGATTTGCATCTCTTCTTCTTGGCTGGCAGTCTTGGCTTTGATCTCGCTTTGATCTACATTATAGACGTGTAAGCGTTGAAGGGGAAACACGAAAACAGCATGTAGAATAACGTGGATGAAAGAGAGAAAAACATGGAATGCCAGTTTAGATGAACAGCTCCTGATTAGGCAATCTCTCACCTCCTGAATATAACCACAGTTCTATTGTTCCAAAATCTGTATATGGGGGTTTTCTTCATGATTCCTGTTCAGGCACAAGACCATCCACCAGGAGTGAACTGATCTGGGAAATACTCAAGAATATCTTGTTACTGAAACTAATTAGATAAGGAACTGACTGAGGCCTAGATGGGAAACCATTCTAAGACTTTCAAAAGCAGAGAAGGAGAGTTGTGTATCTTTCCCTCCGTTTTTTTTAAAATACCCTATATAAAAGTCAGTTCTAACATTTAGCTATACTACCATGACCAAGAAATAGAAACCAGCAGAAGAAGGAACAGCACTGTGCAGATTGGATCAGGTTGCATTCTAGAAGGCACCCATTGAGCTCTATGGAACAGAATAAACAGGCAGCAATCTGGAATGCAAATTATTTATGGCAAGGAATCCACTTTCTCTCCTCTCAGGCACTGGATGTCAACTTGAAGTACAAAAATTCTGTTCCTCTAGCAGCCTGGAGGCTGAGCTAGATGGACTCTGGTAGAAGCAATGCTAATAGCAAAATAATTTTCCCCTGGGGATGGCCAAACACTCACCCACACCCACCCTGTATGCCACTCACTGGACTCTCGCCACTTCCCCAACATTGTCGGGTACCCAGGGTGAGCCACCGGGGGGGGGGGGGACCAGCGGGCACCTATGGAGAGCTTGCAGCATTGGACTTCCTTCCCAATTTCTCACCTACATATATGTCGCATTTGAGTAGGCTGACCATCTGAAAAGGAGGACAGGGCTCATGTAACTTTAACAGTTGTAGAGAAAATGGAATTTCAGCCGGTGTCATTTGTATGCAATTAGTTCCTCGTGAAATTCCCTCTTCATCACAACAGTTAAAGTTGCAGGGCCCCTGCCTTCTTTTGTATATGGTCACTCTAGTATAGTGCCTGCACCTTTAACAGTTGTGATGAAGAGGGAATTTCACCAGGAACTAATTGCATACAAATGACACCTGCTGAAATTCCCTTTTCTCTACAACTGTTAAAGTTATATGAGCCCTGTCCTCCTTTTCAGATGGTCAGCCTACATTTGAGAGCACTGTGTAGGCTGACCAGATAAAATCCAGGTCAGGGCTCCTGTAACTTTAACAGTTGTAAAGAAAAGGGAATTTCAGCCAGTGTTATTTGTATGCAATTAGTTCCTGGTGAAATTCCCTCTTCATCACAACAGTTAAAGTTGCATGCACTATACTAGAGTGACCATGTACAAAAGAAGGCAGGGCCCCTGCAACTTTAACTGTTGTGATGAACAGGGAATTTCTCCAGGAACTAATGCATACAAATTACACTGGCTGAAATTCCCTTTGCTCTACAACTGTTAAAGTTACATGAGCCCTGACCTGGATTTTATCTGGTCACCCTAGCACTGTGATCATTGTTTCCAATCAGTTCAACAACACTCATGTCTCATACCAGGTCCTGTGAACCACTTAGGATTAAGTCCTGGGTCATCTCCCCTCTGGCCAGATCTGTGAACCACTCTTCTAGGGCGTAGTCATGTAGGATATCTAGTGATGTTATCTCTTCCTTGTGACCTCAGCATGCAGGTTGTCTGAGAGCAATTTAACTCATTCGTTACTACAGTACTAACTCCCTTGAATGCCTCTCTAATTTTATTCTCCATCAAGATCACCTTGAGCCATTTGGTTAGAGGTGGTGATGGTGATGTGGTAATACAACGCTAGTTCTATATTATGTTTGGGCCCTGGTATTGCCACACACAATGATCCTGTGGAGTATTCGGCCCCGTTTGATTCTATGTCCTCTTTGATGTACAGAGTGTCACCAACCCTAATATGTCATTTCCAGACTATGACATAGAGTTTCTATCGAAAGAAAACATATTGGTTCTCTCCATCCCACCAGCTTTCCATTATGCCCCCTACACCCTATGCTCTCCTTTAAACCCAAACGTTCCAAATTCCCCCATCTCGGCTCTGAGGTTTGTAGCATGTACATTTTCCCACATGGCCCTTGCTCCTCTGTGACCAGCTATCATGCATGACTGTACTCTCATTGCCTTGTTCACCCCATTTGGACAATCAGAAACATTTTCACCCTCATCCTCAAGGGATGGTTCATAAAACTGGTTACTCCGGAGCTCCTGTCAGCTTTCCCCGTGGGTCAGTTTAAAAGCTTGCTCTGCGACCTCTAAATAACTGCTGCCCTAGTTTTCCATTCACTGCTGGTGTTCTTCATGCAACATTTTGGTTCCTCCTACCACGGCAGCCTAGTTTCCTCTCAAGGGATGGAGTTGGAGAGTTCAAGGGTATTTTCAGTCAATGCAAGGAATGGAGACCAGCCCTGGATTATTTTTTATCTTTCTCATGCATTTTCAATCTATATATTTATGATTCCAGTATTCACTGTGAGGCTGTGTTTGCTCCAGAACCAGAGAGAGAGAAAGAGAGAGAGTCTGAGATCAGAAGAAGACACAAGCAAGAAAAAGGATTGAAACTTTAGCGTGGAGAGAAGGTTAGAGATGTGGTTGCTTCCATTGCTTTTAGCTCCTAACACTGAGGCCATGTCTACACTGGCCTTTTTCCCCCAGGGTCGTCCCTGTGCATCTAAATGACATACAGGGGATACCGGGAACAGGCAGAGATGACCCCCTCCATTTTTTACCCATGTCCCAGGATGATCCCGAGGACCGCGGGCGGTGTGGGCGCCTGCCCTGGTTTCTTCCCTCCTCCCCAGGAGTAATAGGGGTCAGCAAGAGGGAAGGATCCGGGCTGAGGGGAGTGCAGGGGCATCGGGGGTGGAGGGAAATGGGGGTGGGGCTTTTTTGTTTATTGCTTTTATTTACTTTTCGTTGGAGAGCAATTGCGCTCCCGGCTTGTTCAAATAAATGACAGGTGCAACAAGCGCAACATCCCTCTTCCCTTCGGAGATGTCACACTTCCGTTTGGACATCCAGGGAGGATCGCCGAAGCAGGTAAATCCGTGATCCTCCCTTCCTCTGCGCCCTTAGGTGTAGAAAGGGCCTGAGATGTCATTCCTTATCCTGGACATTCTGAGGAGGAGACTAAAAACCCGACACTTTGGGTCAAGCAACTAATCAACGCAGAGGAGCAAATACTTTGCTGTGGATGGAAGTTGCAGTGGGTTGAAATAAAAGAAATGGTATGTTGAGGTGAAAAGATCATGCAAAGCTAAGCTGCAATACAGGGCAGCAGCAGCGAACCAGGGCAGAGGGAGGCTTGCTTGCACTGGGGGGGGGGGAAATAATTCGATTAGGCATTCTTCCTGGTGGTCCAGCTAGGGTCCCACAACTTTGGAGGGAGGGGAGGCCCATGCAAGGAGCAGCAAGTGATGGGGGCAGTGACAAATAGGTCAGCACCTGGGCTAGCCACCTCCATTTTATTCCTGTAGTTATGATGGTGCTGTGATTGAAGTGATTTCAGAATGTAAATCTGCACATGCTCAGAGAAACTATGGCTTGGAAAACAGGTTGTTGTTCTTGTTGTTATTGTTTTGCTCCAACATGTCAGGAATGTAGAAGCAGTTGTAAAGCATGGCATGGCTGTTATGGTGGTGGGGTGTCAGAGGTAGGGTGACCCTATGAAGAGGAGGACTGGGCTCCTGAATCTTTAACAGTTGCATACAAAAGGGAATTTCAGCAGGTGACATTTGTATGCATTTGTGTAAAATTCCTTCTTCATCACAACAGTTAAAGCTGCAGGAACCCTGCCCTCTTGACCAGATACAAAAGAGGACAGGGCTCTTGCAGCTTTAAATGTTGTGATGAAGGGGGAATTTCAGCAGGTGCTCCATGCATGACAATGACAACTGCTGAAATCCCCTTTTCAATATAGGCTGACCAGATAAAATCCAGGTCAGGGCTCATGTAACATTAACAGTTGTAGAGAAAAGGGAATTTCAGCCAGTGTCATTTGTATGCAATTAGTTCCTGGTGATATTCCCTCTTCATCACAACAGTTAAAGGTGCAGGCACTATACTAGAGTCACCATATACGAAAGAAGGCAGGGCCCCTGCAACTTTAACTGTTGTGATGAAGAGGGAATTTCACCAGGAACTAATTGCATACAAATGACACTGGCTGAAATTCCCTTTTCTCTACAACTGTTAAAGTTACATGAGCCCTGACCTGGATTTTATCTGGTCACCCTATTTCAATACAACTGTCAAAGATACAGGAGCCCTGTCCTCCTTTCCGTAGGGTCACCCTAGGCAGAGGGGGGATTTTAATTGTGTTCTTCATGACTGAATTAATGCTCATGGCCATCTAAAGGGGAGTCCCATAAGACAATTAAAGTCTAGGGTCTAAAATCATCTACCTGTGGAACTGATACTTCCCAGGAACAATCAGTCAATGCATGTTAGCAGACAGTAAGGCTTAATCAGTTGCCGATAGATCTAGGAAGGGGAAATTGAAGCCATTCTAAATGCAAAGACTAAGTGCCGGAGGCAATCTGACAAATAAAACAATGCCCAGCAGAGGCAGAACAGCCTTAAGAACTCTCCTGAAAACCAACAGAATGGGGGACAGGGCAGGGCTCCTGCAGCTTTAACTGTTGCGATGAAGAGGGAATTTCACCAGGTGCTGCATGCATACCAATGACACCTGCTGAAATTCCTTTTTCTAAGCAACTGTTAAAGATACAGGAGCCCTGTCCTCCTTTTCCTAGGGTCACCCTATGTTCCACAATTTGGGAATTATTAATCAATTAATGAAAACATTTGTATCCCACCCTATTATCACCGGGAATGACACATTAGAAAGTATTGCGGCCGCCCAAGTATGGATGGGGGCAAAAGGGGATTTGATGACAGAATGCTTATACTGCGCCAGATGCACTGGCTACCGGTGTGTTTCCGAGCCCAATTCAAAGTGCTGGTTTTGACCTTTAAAGCCCTAAACAATTTGGGACCAAGTTCCTTGAAGGACCGCCTTCACTCATATCAGCCTGACCACACTGTAAGATCAGAAAGAGAGGTCCCCCAACACGCGACAGCAATTCGATGCCTGATCACAAGGGAGAGGGCCTCCTCTGCAGTGGCCCCACACCCTTGCAGGTTTTTAAGAAGGCCCTGAAAACATCTTATTTTACCGTGGCCATCTCCTGATATGAGCAATGCCATTGCCATTGCTGGACTTGCTGTTTTTATGGTTGGCTTTTATTGTTTTTCATTGCTATTTTACTGTGTTTATGTTTGCATTGCTTTTAATATTTTAATTGTTAGTATGTATTTTATTGTCGTGAGCCATCTTGTGAGGGCTTCTGCCCTGAAAGGCAGCCAAGAAATGTTTCAAATAAATAACAAGAGAGAAAGAAAAAATGCCCATGTATCTGACGAATGGGCCTTTGCAGGCAGTAGAGTTATCAGGAGGCCCTCTCCTGCAGATCTTAATATCTGGACAAGTTCATAATGAGACAGGCAGTCCCTTAGATAGTGGGGCCCTAAACCATGTAGGGCTTTGATGATTGAAACCAACACCTTGAACTGAGCCTGAAAAACAACTGGCAACCAGTGCAGGTCTTTCAATCCTCATGCACTATGAATTTTTTTTTATGTTCTCAATTTTGCACCACTTGAAGCTTCTGGACACACTTCAAGGGTATTGCACATTGTTTTATTTTATTTATTTATTGAAACATTTGTTTCCCACCGTTATCAATGAGATCTCATTACAGTTCATAGGCGTGCGCAGCTCATTTCATTAGGGTGTGTACCTTAAAGGCCCCACTGGAGCAGTAGGGGGTGAGAAAGCGTGCTTTCCAGGGCTCCGGAAAGTGCATAGTTCCCCAGGGATGCTAATGGCAGCTTTCTGGAGTCTTTCCTGTCCTTTTAAGAGCCCCGATTCAAGTGGGGGTGGGGGCAGGAAAGCAGAGGTGCCCTGGGAAATTAGGGTATGCCTGGGCACACCCAGCACACCCCGTGTGCATGCCTATGTTACAGTTTTTGTCCCCCACATTCCAAAAATGTGTCTACAATCGTTAGGACCTGAAAACTGCAAGTTACACATGGAAGCTCGGAGTCCCCCACATCCTGTACAGCTTGAGCAGCACGAAAACATGTTGGCGAGTGTCAATTTGCCCTGGACTGGGTATCGGGTTACCCACCCCTGTATTATATCATCCATGGCAGGCGCAAGCCCTGGAATTGCCACTAATATTTGAACCGCCATTGCTGGGTGAGCCGGCGGAATCGTTGGTGCGCTCTCCGTACGCTAATACGATTCTAAATGGAGTGCAATCAACACGAGTCTTGCCAGTCGCCAGAAGCAATGCCGCCACTGTGGGTAATGTAACCCACCCTATAATCGACTGATCTCTGGGCTTTGACAGCTCTTTGCCTCTCTCTCCCTCTCTCCTCCTCTCTCGCACAGGCAAGCCACAGTCGCTCTCATTCCCCCATTCTCGATTATGTATGCTGCATTTGGTATTCTGAGCCACATCGCTCATAAGACGAGTGTCAGCCCTTCTTTAGGAAAGAAAGGGGAAGATGATGAAGGAGAAGAACTGTGCTTTCTGCTTCAGCACGTTGTTTAAATTGGAAAACTAAAGTAACTCACCAGAACATGAAATTTACAACACCCCAAACAGCATGGTTTCAATAAGTATAGGATTTCCTTCCAACCCATCAGAATTCTAATATCACAGGTTTCTTTGGCTCAGCACAGTAATGCAAAAAAAGGGGAGAATTACTTTTCCCCCATTCTCGGGTGGCGCATAGGACGCATATACAAGCTCATTATTTCATATCAGCAACAAAGAGATTGACAAGCAAAATGACTTTGAAGATGCAGTCAGATTCCCAGCAAATTAACCTCCCTCCAAATTCATTGCTTTTGTTTGGGTTTGTTTCTGCTCCGTGCACTTTAAACATCCTCAAGATCTAACATGTAGTTTCATTTCACTGTCTTAAGATAGGCACAGCTGATAGCAATTTAATAATTTGCTTAATTATTGCTTATCTGATCCGAGCATCCTATTCTTCCAAACTTTAATAAGAAATCATAAAGAACAAACCAACCCTGATATATTTCCCTCCTGCTTTCAGCCTTTGAGATAGCTTTATCTTATTACATAATTACTCATCTTTTAAATTTGCAAAGTGTATTATGAAGATGGGAAGGCATAAAAGTATTTTTTTTAATAAGTGTAGAAAATTAGGACCATTTCGATGGAAGTAGAATATCTGAATGTGTTACATGGAGCAAATGTTTAGAAGACAATGCAGTTTGTTTGCTTGCAAACAACATGAGGACCATGTGTGACCCAAAAGGAAATGTTGCACAACCTGAATTTCCTGCTAATATTTAAAAGGGAGGAGAAGGATATGTTTATAGTCCACATGATTGTATACCAAATGTATACCAAATCGGCTCCTGACATCTTCCCAGGAAGCCTTTGTGTTGGTCATCCCACAACCAATAGCATGTTGTCAACTAAAGCCATTTCTACACTGGTTGCCCCTGGGTGCTCCCTGTGCATCCAAATGACTCACAGGGACTCCCGGGGGCAGGGGGGATGGCATGGGTTTTCCCAGGGATAAAGAAACCCTGGGAGAACCCGAATCTACCAGTGGTCCCAGGACTGTCCCGAGACCGCAGAAGGTGTGGGAGCTCATCCTGCCTGATGCCACGTTTACTCGTGAGGAGGCATGGCACCAGAAATGGGCATGGAGCCAGGCAACTTAGCTCCATACCCATCAGGGGAGAGGGGGCGGCATTTTCACCATCCATGGGATGGGAGGGGTACAGGCTGTGGGTTTTGGGGAGGGTTAAAAAAAACCTACCTTTTTCAATGGAGCGGGGCCTCGCTCTAGCGCGACCAGCCCCACTGCTTAAAAAAAACACCAACAACAAAAATGGGGGCTGCAACATCCTAGCTTCTCCCGGGACATCACGCACTGCGTGTTCATGCTGGGGGAGGGGCTCTCATGATCAAGATATCGCGAGAGCCTCCCATGTCCCTCCCAGAATGCCAGGAGGTGTAGAACAAGCCTAACAGCACATAAACAGGTGTTCACGGTACCCCTGAGGTGGAGCCCACTCTCTGGAATGCTCTTCCAAGAGGTGGAAACTGGCGAATTTTAGATGCCTCTTGAAGGTTCACCTTTCCCTGATGAGTAATTGCAGTTAGGGATGGATGGACTCACCCATGCCCAGCTTTGTCAGGTACTCGCTGAGCCACCACAGCCTCCCATCCCTGCTCGTCGTGGCCGCATGAGCTTCTGGATGGCCCAGCAAGCACCCGATGAAGTTGCGGTGATGTCCGTTCTGCTGGCGAGCCACCATTGTTCCGCACCAACGGTGGCTCGAGGTTTTCTGGGAAGGTCATGTGGTGTAAATGACAGCTATAAATGATCCATTTATGCAACATTACAGATGTCCGTCAGTTCAAAATCTGGCCCTTTGGAGGCTTCCTGGATTTCAGCACCACCAACCGATTCAGCTTGCTTTATGAGGCGAGCGGTGGGTTTCCCTGGAAATCCAGGAACTCATTCGGGGGTCAGGGGTTATTTGCATGAATAGAGTTCTGCACAAATTGTAGTTGCAATTTGAGTAATTTGCATAAATTTCAACTACAATTTGCTCAAATTCCACAAATTGTAGCTGCAATTTGCGCTTATGTCTTATTTAGGCAAATTCATAAGAGGAGGAAGAAGAAGAAGAAGAAGAAGAAGAAGAAGAAGAGGAGGAGGAGGAGGAGGAGGAGGAGGAGGAAAATCTGCCAACTGGCCTGACTTTCTGCAGACTGACTCAGGGCAGCTGGCATTAGTTGGAATGGAGTCTACGGGACAAACCAACAAAAGCTCATTGAGCTCCATCTCGCAACTGGATTCCTCTGACATCCCTACTCCCCCTCATTAGGTGCACTGTCACTGTGCTGGGTGAACTGCAAAGTGCCCAGACATTACTAATAGCATTATTAATAACAAGAATTGGGACTTGTAACAGAATGTCGTAGCGTGGAATGCTCCTTTTCCATCAAAGTATTGCAACGTGGGGGGCTCCTTTTCAGTGATTCTGTCAGCCAGCCATGCCCTTCTCTACAAAACTCCAACTCCATTCCTCACAACCAATTTTCCAGTTTCACCGCCACCACCAAATGTTCGGCAACCATTCCATGGTCACTGGGCATGCGCCGTCCTCATTGAGCTGCTTATGGGTTCACCCATCCCATTACAGGGTTTGTTTGCTTGCTTCCTTGTTGTACGTATGCAAACTCCCCTAGCCTACTAATAGTTCTCTCTCATGTGGTGGTGGCACCATTTTGGCTACGTAAGCAACAGCGCCCACAGCTGTAGCATTGCAAATAGAGGGAAGTATGATTCTTCACATGACATACACACACATACAATTCTGAGTGCCTGTTCAGAGCCCTTCCCAAGGCCCTGTAAGGTAGGTAAGTATTCTTATCCCCTTACTGCAGCTATGGGACTGAAGCTGAGACAAGGGGCTCATCTACACTTAAGGGTGTAGAGGGAGAGAGGGGGAGGATTGCGGACTTATCTGCTTCTGCGATCCTCCCCCAACATCTAGACAGTTTTCCCCGATCCAGGGAAAAGATAAGTTAAAAAAAAAAACATCACAGGTGCCCAACCCCCCAACCCTCCCAGCTATCCCAGGGATGGCAAAAGTGCTGCCCCTCTCCCCCATGGGCATAGAGCCTCCCCACACAGCTTCGTGCCCAGCCCCGCTATTTGCAGGGAAGAAGGGATGACCCAGGAGCAGCGGCCACACCGCCCATGTTCCTCAAGATGGTCCTGGGACCATGGAAATATTGGGAATATCCTAGGGAAAGTCCCTGATCATCCCAGGTTGCCCTCGGGATCCCCTGTGCATCATAGGGACAACCTAGAGACAACCCCGGGATATCTGGCAGGTACAGACATGGCCAAGGTGACTCACCGAACACTAGATAGTGAGTTCATGGCAGAGGCAAGATTTGGTCTGAGGACTTCTTGATCTGTAGTATAGCCCACAAAACTACATCAAGAGGCCTTCATGGCCTCACCAAGGAGTATCCAGTGACCCAACTTCTCTCTAACGCAGCATCAAAATCATGCAAAGAAGGGATGGGACAGGTCTATTTTGCCCATCCATGAGGTATGGCTGACTTTAGAGTAATTAAAAAAACTAGAATGCTTAATACTATTTAAAGGGACTTCCCCCCCCCCCATCCCAATAATGGTGATGATGGTGACAATGATGAATGCACCTGAATGGAGGAAATGAGCAGCAAAATGACTTTGCATTTCAAAGCATGCTGTGCCGTGGCGCTGCCGTCACTTGGCTGCGTTGCGCATTGTTCTGTCTTTCCAAATCACTATCAAGTTCCTTGGCAGTTGCATAAAATAGCTATTCCCCTTTTGGAGTTTCCAGAAGCGTCCTCAGAGGTGATGGAAGCGATCCAAGGTGTCTCGCTGCCACAGAAAATGAGAGGCGCTGCTGATCTCCCAGATTATCTACCCATCATAAATTATAATTGGTAATATTCAGATTTCAGATGTGCTGGGCCTCTCTCTCCCCCCCCACCCCCCCCCACTTCTTCTTAGTAGCAGATGAGATGACATTTGCGGGGAGGGGGGGGAGGGAAGGAATGAAGACAGTGATGAGTCCAGATGGTTCAAATCTTGTAACAGAGATGAAAGACTGACAGGTCTGTAGTAGGGGGGTTAAAGAAAAAGAGGGGGGGTTGCAGGAGGGGGGAAGCAAATCACTCATGCGTATAACCCTATGTAGGAGGACTTCTCTTCTGTAGCTTGCTTGCTGTAGGCTGCCACGCCCTGGTCCCTGCCTACCCTGCCCTCTTTTAAAAATATCACTCCCGCTATTAGTGAACTCACGTAGCGAGCGCCAACAGGACTATAGCAAAAGCAAGGTCATTGAGAAACAAAAAGGCTGTAGCATCATATTTGGTAGAACTCTGAGGTTTGCAGACCTTTCTCTGACCCTTTCTACACCTAGGGGTGTAGAGGGAGGGCCTGGGGATGATCCCGGATATACCCGCTTCCAGGATCCTCCTCCTCTTTCTGAACAGGAAGTGCGAAGTTCCAGCTTCCTCCCGGGACATCACACAGTCGCGCCCACCATTTATTTTTGAAAGGGCTGAAAAATCTCCCCCCCCCAAAATTGGGGGGCCACCTACCCCCCGCCATCCTCGGGATGGCGGGCTTGCTTCCCCCCTACCCTGATGGGCACAGAGCCGCACTGTGCAGCTCCATGCCTGTTTCTGGCGCCTGCTTACTTGCAAAGCCTGTTGAGGATACTCAGTAGATATTGACTGGCAGTTGGAAAAGAAAGCATAGGGCTAATCCACACCAAGCACGATATGGCACTATGGAAGCGATATGAAAGCGGTATATGGGATGTGTCTTATGGGCCCCATCAGTTGTCAGTGCACTTCAGTACCGCTGTAAAGCCGTAGTGTGGCTCCTGCCTTTCAAATACCACTTGTATACCACTTTCCTAGTGCAATATCCTGCTTGGTGTGGATTAGGCCAAAGTGTGAAGTTTCAGGCCTACAGGGGCAAAGTAAAAAGGCCCATAGGTTTTCTGTTGGGAGGAGGTATCCCTGAGATGCGTAGTTTCATTTCTCTGGTTAAGATTTGTTGCCCTGGTCAAGTTTCATTTCTCTAGTTAAATTTCATCTCTTCAAAATTGAAACAATACTTTTTGTGGGGGGAGGGGGGAGGAAGAGGGGATAAAAGGAGAGAGAAGCCACAGAACAGGCAGAAGGGAAGACCAGAACCAGAAAAAAGACTGGGGAACGAGAGAGAGAGAGAGAGAGAGAGAGAGAGATGGAAAAGATGAGAGCATGAGGAACAAGCAGGTGGAAAAGCCTAAATGCAGTTAGGGTAAAAGAACTTGTGTTTTGCAATTTTCTTTTAATGTTTTTTTATCACTCAGCTCTATTGACTAAATACCTTTCCTTGTAATTTGGTTGTTTTAATGTTCTAGAAAACTGTTGTGTTAATCTGGACTGTCATTCACCCCATCTACAGCTTAAATACCACATTATTGGGAAGGGAAAGGAAGGGAGGAAGGTAGATGGGGACTCTTAAGGAGGCAAAAAATCCTTAAGAAGTTGCTCGGGGGGGGGGGGGCGGTGTCCAGGTCACAGAAGGAACCCTGACACATGGAAAACGGCTGAGGAGTTTAGAGGGCTGCCCTGACTGAGCATCGTATCTGGGATGGGTGAGAAATTTGTTCAGTTTGAATTTCAATGAGAATTTACCAAATTCACACCTCCTGAAGCTAAACATGAGACACTGCATTAGACCTCAAAATCCATACTTCTCCAAAGTTTGTGATGCAGTAATGCTTACATCTGAAAAACAGGTTGGCTAATGTCTAACCGTAACACCTTATAGTCACAGCATCCTGCAGAAGGCCATAGTTGGCTGGCTGGCTGGAATCCTGAACAGGTGCACCTCTGCTAGAAGGTGAAGATATATGCTGCAACAGTTTGTTGCAGGTCCCCCCTGTTTGTTTATTTTTACACATGCACCCTACTTTTCAGGGAGCCAGTCCCCAGTGGTCGCCCAAAGAGAATGGTGAGGGGTCTGGAAACCAAGAGGAACGCTTCAAAGAGCTCCATATGTTTAGCCTGGAGAAGCGAAGATAAAGGGAAGAGATGATAGTGCTCTTCAAATATCTGAAAGACTGTCATGCAGAAGATGGAACAGGCTTGTCCTCTGTTGCTCCGAAGGGCGGGATTAGAACCAAGGGGTGGAAATTGCAGGGGAGAAGATTTCAGCTTAACATTAGAAGAAATTTCCTAACAGCGAGAGCTGTTCAACAGCTAAACACATTTCTTTGGGAAGTGGTGAGCTCTCTTTCCCTGGAGGTATTTAAGGAGAGCCTGGATGGCCACCTGCACCCTAGGGCTACACACTGGGGGAGCAGGGGGTGCAGGGGTTGGACTAGATGATCTCTGAGATCCCTTCCAACTCAATGATTCTATTATTTTACTGATCAAATCCACACCCACTTAACTCCAGAAATGCAATAGCATCTGGCTGGTATTTCCAAGCCTTTGACAGAGGGCTGTCGCATTCCCTCTGAAATTGCATTTCTAATTCACCCTCAGAAGTAACAAATTGTCTCATTTCGTGGTGTTCAAATCCCCTGCAATCTCTGAATCAAGCCAACTGGTATCCCTTTCTCTTGCCCTCAAAGATTGTGTGAGGGAGAAGTATAAAGCAATTAAATGTCAGGAGCAATTAACTCATGCATTTTTCATGGGCCACAGAATGGGATCACTTTAGAAGGCTTCTATAATTAAAGTTAATAAAAATGAATACAACATTCCCACCCCCACCCACCCTCTACCCCCACGGCTTATAAGTCATCGGAGTTTCTCTTGCTACAAAAATAATTCATATTTCCTTCTGTGTATTTTCCTCTGCAGAAAACAACAGCAGCGGCAAATTCAGCTCACCCAGAGAAACCCAAGAGCAGGGTTTGGGATTTTTTTTAGGGGCGAGGGTTTCCCAGGAAATATACCAAAGGCTGAGCCTCAGCAGCATCCAGAAACAATCCCACTAAGATCCCTCTCTTTGGGGTGGCATTAGGTTACATGGGACAAGACTAGGAGGTGATTTGTGAGCCTGATAAAGTATACTTTGCCATGTGGTTTACTAGGCCTATCATGTTTGCTCTTTACACAGCCCTTTGAGGTAGATCATTTTTATTGCAGGTTTCTGGATAAGGAAACTGAGGTGGAGACATTGATAACGTATTGATTTTGTATATAGCCCTCTGATCATTTCCCCAAGCCATTCAGAGTGGCATTTCTAGAGCCACAGTAATTAGGGGTGGACAAACGTGCCCACGGATGCCCCTTCAGATGCTCACCTCGCCACCTCATGCCCCCCCCTGCCTGACAGCCCATGTGAGCATCTTCCAAAGCTCGGCTCAGCCTGACAAGTGCTCAGCAGCCGTCCATGCACACTGCTGAAATTCTACGCTTCCCCCTGCTACGTCAATGGGGCCTTTAAAACTGTCATTACTGCAGCAGGTGCAAGTGCGTAGTTTCCGGAGCCTCCACTGTACGCAGCAGGAGCAAATGCTCAATCTCAGCAGTGTGGGCAGACAGCTGCCAAACACTCGAATGTGGATCCATGCTCGTGCCACAGGCATCTGGATGGGTCCGGGGGGGAGGGGGGGTGCGGGGCAGAAACGGGAGAGTCAGTCGGACTCAAGACATCCGTAAGAGTAAGCCTTTGCAGTAGGTTACAGAGAGAAAATAAACGGTTCTTGGAATACTTTTCTTCCTCCCAGAAGTTCAGAGTGACATTTTTAGCAGCCATATGATGCAGAATAGGATGAGACATAGAGAGTAGGCGAAAATCTCCTTAATTAGTGTGTGTGTGTGTGTGTGTGTGTGAGAGAGAGAGAGAGAGAGAGAGAGAGGGAGGGCGGGAGGGAGACCATTTCCCGGGGTTGTCCCTGAGTGCTCCCTGTGCATCCCCAAATGATGCACAGGGACTCCAGGGGCAGGGGGGGATGGGCACAGGTTTTCCCAGGGATAATGAAACCTTGGGAAAACCCAATCCTTCCAGCGGTCCCGGGACAATCCCAAGGACCGCAGGCGGTGTGGGCACCCATCCCAGCTTCTTCCCTCTTCCCCGCGAGTAGCAGAGGTCAGCAGAGGGAAGGAGCCGGTTCAAGGGGCATCCCAGGGCATCGGGGGCAGGGTGGAGAGTGGGGTCATGGCCTTTTTGTTTTAACTTACCATTTTCAGAGGAGCGCAAGCGCTCCCAGCTCCTGCAGCTTGAAAACAAAAATGGTGGGTGTGACGTCCCTCTTCCCTTTCGGGATGCCACGCTTCCATTTGGGCAACCAGGGAGGATCGTGGAAGCTGGTAAGTCCATGATCCTCCCCACTCCAGCCCTTTACACCCTTAGGTGTAGAAAGGGCCACAAAGAGAGAGGGAGAGAGAGAGAGAGAGAGAGAGAGAGAGAGAGAGAGAGTTTGTTAGACTAAAACTCTAAATCAAGGTGGCCGTGCCTCTTCCTGGCCATCAAAATTACACCCGCCACTCCACCTGTTTTGCCACCAAAACGTGGCAGGGCCATGGCAGCAGAAAACGTCTATTTCCCTGTAGTCCTTATTTGCCACCACAGCCGCTGCACCACAGGATGTTGGCAGCAAACCCACCCCCATTTTTGCTGCCGGCGCACTGCCAAACTTTAGTGGGGGACACCCCCTTAGAACTCGAAAGGAGCTGTTCGAGGTGCAGAAACACCATGGATAGCTCCTTTAGACTTCTGGCTGGTTCTGAATGAAACCCAGAGCGGATTCACCGTCCCACTGATATCTGAGCCACCAGCCTCTATTGAACTCAGGCCCTTCTTGTGGGTTTCCCATGGGCAGCTTGGCCACTGTGGGAATACGTAGGGGTGTGCAAATTCACCCGAATTGGTCTCAGGGAGTGCTCTTCCCATTGCCACTGCCATCCATGAGTGCTTGCCAGGCTGCGCATGCCTCTTCTGAGGCGTGGCTTGACTCAGCAGCCAGACACGCACATGTCCATTTCTCCTTCACCCTATGCCACTGATGGCCTTGAAGGCCCCATTGACGTAAGGGTAAAGGTGCGAATGCTCCCATGGAGCATTTGCACCTTTACCCTTGCGTCAATGGGGTCCTTTCAGACGCCATTGGAATGTGGTGAGGTGTTGAATACACAACTTATGGAGGCTTCCGAGAATGTGCACTCCTGTTGCATCAGTGGCAGCTGCAATTTCAGGGCACATGTGGCCAGCTGCCAAGTGCTTGCTGGAAGCTCACAGGTGCTCAGCGGCATCGACACTCGCAAGAGGGGTGGCTGATGGGGTCTGGGAGAAGGGTGGAGGGTCCACCTGGTTACCGGACCCAGTCAGGCACTCGTGACAACCCTAGTGAACATAGAGCCTTGGTTTGATCCAGCATGGCTCTTCTCGAGTTTGCATGCTCTTAATGCAGAGCATTGCAGGCTGCCTTGCAGGTGGCATCCCTCTTGGAGAATGGCCCAATGGCCAGTTTGGGGGGGGGAGCTATTTCTATTCATTCATTCATTCCTAAGAATGCCCCTGAAAATTATGCCATACTGTCCTAGTGTTGCTTTTATGGGGCCATTCTCCAAAGGGAACATGATCGTGCTGCTTGGTTCACCATGTGCTACCATCACTCTCTGTTCTGTAGCATGGCCTGACAGTGCGTCAGCCAATTGGATATCCCTGATCCAGTTTTCAAAAAGAAAGACAGACAGAAATGATATAACCAGTAGCATTGGGGTGAAAATCGGCCTGGGCCTATGAGGGCAGCGGATGCTCCCGCGTCCAACCCTCACAGGCCCAGGATGACGTGCCCAGTGCCAGGAACAAGCCCGCGCTTGACTGCTTTCAAGCCTTTGAGAGCAGTCGGATATAGTTCTGCCTTGACCTGCACCTTTGCCTTTTCCCCTGCTGCGTTAATGGCGTATTTTCTCCCTCCACTCTTGCGGCCGCCATTAGTGCGGGATGTGGGAGGCAAAGCGTACTTTTCCGGGCCTCTGGAAAGTGTGCAATTCCCCCAGCACACCAGATCTACTCCTTCTGAAGACGCACGTCTCCTCTGAAGCAGCCCCAAAATCCGGAAACCATCACATGATGCATAATCCAAATGGTATCTTCCCCCCCCCCCCCGATCTGATGTCACTAACAGCAGGAGTTATGTGTAAGCCAGTTGGCACTACAATGCTGTTTTCTCCAGTTCCTTACATTAACAACTGCTAATAATTTTTTTATTTTTAAAAAAATCAAACCAGCGAGATCTTCCAAGAGGCTTTGATAACGGGAGCATGCAGAGTGCTTTTAAAAGGCAGCCGCTTTATGTGGATATGTTTCTAAGATGTTTTTTTTTAAAAAATCTAGCTCTGTCAATAGGATTTAAAACCCTTCTCTGCACTTTTTTTTTTTAAAAAAAAAAGACTACTTAGTAACATATGCTTTGAGAAGTGACGTTTATGCTAAATGCCATCCTGGGTGGGAATTTCAATAGCTCCTGAGCAGTATTATGCTTGCCCGTTGACTTGTAAATCCAAGCTTATCTCAGCGGGAGAGAAATGAAATAAAATAAACTTGGATTTGGTGTGTTTGGTCTTGTTTGTGTGATATTGTACTTCATTCGGCTGGCCAAAGGAGTTCTCATCTGGAGTATCGTTTTCAGCTTGGGACAGTGGCTTTAGGAAGTTGCCTGATATTGATCCAGACAGCTGGATCATCGCACTCAGTATTATCAACAGCAGGGGTGAGCGACCCCCCCCCCCCCGGCCTTAGTGCAATATCCACTGCCGAATTTACTGCGGCAACAATAGGGAAAAATAAATAAATAGTGGCAGTTTGCAACCAAATTTTGGCAGTGCAGCGGCAACCCAAAATGCCAGCTTAGCTTTGAAAGAAGGTGTATATTCCCCATCCCACCCTGTTTTAAAAGCAAATTTGCCCTTTTCAACCATTGCCACCTGTGTGCTGCTGAGATTTGGTGACATCTCACCATGTTTTCTGCCACTGCACCAAATTTTGGTGGTTTGGCAGCAGAGGTGCATTCTCTGGTAGATTCCAGAGGGGGCAGAATTGGTCTCTGTAACACCCCAGGTTGGCAACCCCTGATCTTCAGGGAATGGCATTGGCTACCTGAAGATGACAGGGATCAAAGCTGGGCCATTTTCATGCAAAGCATGTGCTCCATCACTCCCCACTCTTTAGAAGGCTCTCAAGAAGGAGCTTGATGACATTCCCTGAGTCCAGATAGGGCCTAAATTCATAGTATTGGGATGGACAGAAGGACAAAGTTCCCACTCAGATCCATTCCAAGGTTCCACCCTAATAGGCCAGTGCTAATTGGATGGAAGTTCTGAGGCAACATGGCAAGGATGCCATGGACCACCCTTCAATTTGCCACTGCACCCAATGCTGGGCACAAATAAGGGCAACCAACAGAAGTGGGGACTAGGTCCCTTTTGACTATCCCTTTCACTCTCAGCAGGGATACCAGTGAAGACTTGAGGTCCTAAGGGAAACTACTTCAACCCAAATCTCCTTCCCCACCTTCTTTCTGAAGGCTGGTTTGCAAAGGAATGGTAATCACAGGATGAATGCAGCAGCAAGCATTGGCATGCATGCATGCATGAGTGTATGAATGGTTTATCCCAGGTCTAACACTGCAGACAGGACTTTCCGTCAGGAGCTACTAGGATCTGTGGACAGCTGCTCCATGTGTTGAATCTTTGAACTGCAGATAACAGCTTCTCAGTGAAGGACCTTCAGGCCCTGGACTGACTCTACCTACCAGGATGGCTATTATATCTTCTTGGACAGGAAGAGACATAAGAAGGCTTCTTCTTCCAGTTGACACCTACTTGAGCAACAAGATCTTCTGAGCTCTGGTGAGTTCTTATAACTTTGGTTGTTATTTGGACTTGTCTTGCTCCTCGAACTGATTTCCTGGTTTTTCCTAAATACTTGCTTCTCCCATAATTCCTCATTCCCAGTACCTGCCTCATCTCATGGCCTAGCCTTGAGACTTCCATATTGTGTTGATGTGAGTAGGGTTGTATTAGATTTTTTTTTTCAGTTTGTTTTTGATCACACTTTCCGGACCGGACATGAACTTGGACACAAGCCGTGGTCAATGTCCATACATTTCCCAGCTTGCAAGTGATTTTCAGACCTCCAGTGTGCATGAAAATATGGGTACTTTTGATAAATGCATACAAATCTGCTTCATTCAATGGAAGAAGAAGAATGCATATATATTTACAAGATGCATTTACAAGCAAAAAGCAAAGCCCACAATCTGATATGGACTAGAGTCAGCACAAGCTTTGGGATGGAAATTGGAGAACCTTGGCAAGCTCTGTTTTTGCAGATTCACACATCCCCAGACGTGAGTCAGTGTTTTGCTGTTGAGTCATTTCACACATTCATTTGTGAGCCATCAGGTGGAGAGAAACCAAGTCTTGCTCCTACATGTTGTAAACCAGCCCTCAGGTTAAGAATAGGGACGAGCAAAGAAGCATTTTTAGAAATTGCCCAGATTCTCAAAAAAGATACTTGAAGCTTGGTTCACCTTGTTTTGCACTTTCATTAGCACTCTTTTTTTTCCCTCTTCTTTTTAAAGCACATGAAAAATGTGCACATACCCCACCCACATAAGTAGAGTATGAAAATGCCCTTTAAAAAAACTACACGCATACTTTTTCAAGCAGAAATGTAAGTTCAGAAAATTGCTAGTGTTTTGGAGAACATGCGCAGGTTCGCATAATTTGTTAACGGGATTCTCGTACAGCCCTACTTAAGAAGGTAAGAAATGCATCAAGGACCATCAGGTCCAGCAGCCTGTTTCCCACAGAAGCCAGGTATATGCTTTCAGACAAAAAGACAGCAACCTCTCCCATTATTCATCCCCTGCATTTGTTATTCTTAACATGAAGAATCCATTCAGTTATTATGACTGACTGACTTCTTCCCCATGAACATGTTTGCTCCCTTTTGTAAAAGACACCTAAGCTAAATTTCTGCTACCAGTGGAGGCCTCGCTCTACCCCCATTACCCAGAATCCTCTCATTATCCCATTATCCCATCCGGCATTTACACTTGAAGGGCTTTCAGGATGGCTCAGGACAATGACGCATCATAAAAACTACAGAATCTATTAAAAACATATAAAATAATAAAATGCAAAGAGATTTTCCTTCTAGCACCAATAAAAAGGACGTAAGGCCCACACAGAAAAAACAGGAGTTTGATTCTGCCCATTAACTTTCTTTGGAAAGGCAATCTGGGTGTGCTAGCTGTGAATGTATGATGCCCCTTTTCACATACAGTGGCCATTTCTACACCATGTTTTTTTTTTTCCCCCGGGGTCACCCCAGGTTGTCCCTGTGCATCCAGATGATGCACAGGGGATCCCAGGGGCAGGCAGGGACGATCCGTACATTTTTCCAGGATAACTGGTTCCCCAGTTATCCCGATTTTCCCTGCCATCCTGGGACAACCCCAAGGACTGCAGGAAGTATGGCTGCTGCTCCTGCCTCTTTGCAAGTAGTGCAGACTTCCAAGCAGGCACAGAGCTGTATGGGGAAGCTCTGTGCCCATGGGGGTGGGTGGGGAACAATTTTGCCATCCCCAGGATGGCAGGGGGGGTTGGGGTGGGGATTTATTTTTTTCCCAGATCGGAGCCATGCAGCTCCTCTTCAGTAAAGAAAAAAATGGTGGCTGTGTCATCCTTCTTGCCTTCCAGGAAGCAGGGAAGTCTGTGATCCTCCCCCTCCCTCCCTCCCTCCCTCCCTCCCTCTACACCCCTAGGTGTAGATGAGCCCAGTGTATGCATGTAGGAACAACCGGATCATGGTGCCTCTTCCGATCCTGATCGCCAGGCATACATCCAAATGTCTAAAGTAGTGCTGTGCTGAAAAAATTATCCCAAATTTCGTTTGGCCATTCTCATTTCAATTTGAAAGAAATTCAGCAGTGAAGAGAATTTTGGAGAAATGCTCAGGGCTTGGGTTTGAGATTCTTGCTCGTATCTTACTTACAAGGTGGCTAAGGACTGTGTGCAAGTGTCCTGCTTTTCATTGTACAATCATCTCTCCCGCTGCCTCTAGCCTTCTTGGCTTCTGACACTTCACTTAAAGCCCAGGGGAAGACATCATGAGGCAATTCCTCCCATAGGCTTTTTTCCCACTCAGGAAGCATGGGTAGCCAGCAAGGCTGCAGAGCAAAGGAGTGATGTGTAATAGAAAGAAAACACATACATGACACCACTGGCGATTAAGTAAGCTCAAAAACATCACCAAAATAAATGATAAAAACACCCTGAGAATGAGGCAGAACAGAGGAAGCCTCTTTCACGGGGGATGAAACCTTTCAGGATTTCACTAGTTCCACCTTTTCCATGGAGCAAGACACAGCTCTGCCCCCCTCACACCTGCATTGTGGTGATGCAAAATGGGGGGCCAGGCTGCCAACACAATTGATGCTGTTGCCACTTGCAATGGCAGCAACACCCCCCCCCAAAAAAAACCCGTATGGAAAAGGGGGCGAAAAACCCCTGAGCTACAGACCCTGCCTGTGAGAAACTGTGGAGAATTTCTCCTCCCCATGGAAAAATCCGGTGAAATTGAGCCCCACAATTTCTCTTCCCACAAATAGGGTGGAGAATTTCAAGAGGCCTTCTGTGCCCAGCTGTCATCTTCACAGAACCATATGCCATCGGGAACCCTGCGAAAGGTAAGCATTCCTGATGGCATGTACTGTGTCTTTATGAAGCTCAAATCCAGCTCTTCAGATATCTCAATCCAGCCCTCCAGGTTTCCCACAGGAGGCCACGCCCCCTTCCCTTGGCCCATGTCCGTCCCCCTCTGCACCCGCACCAATCATTTGGCATTTTCCCAGGCTTTGTGAGGTTTTTTTCCTCCATTCTAAAATATTTAAAGAGCCTCTGTCAAGGCTTAGTTACAGAGAATCAGACCTTTAAACTATGCTGGTATTTTTAACACTTTGACCCCACCCCTTTCACCTTCAGTTCCATGCTTTTCACTTTCAGCCCCGCCCACCACTGGACTGTGCCCGCCGGGAGCACGTGAGGCTCTCGGGCCGAAGTACGTTCTGCACCCCTGATCTAGGCTCTGTTCAGAGACTTTTGACCGAACACGCAAAGGTAGGGTGGCCTTGTGTCCTACTTTACAAAGGACATTCCTCTGTTTGAAGGTGTCCAGTGAAAAGATAATGAACTATCAGAATGAAGGGCAGGATCCTTGAAGCTGTATGTTAATATTTAGCACCTTCACAGCAGGCTGGGCAGCAGGCACACAGAACCCAGAGCCTTCCCCACTATAGTGAGATATGGGAGCCAGCATGGTGTAGTAGTTAGAGTGATGGACCTTGATTCAGGAGATTTGGGTTCTAGTCCCCACTGGGCCATGAAACTTTCAGGGTGATTTTGGGCCTGTTGCTGACTCTCAGCCTTACCTACCTAACAGGGCTGTTGTGAGGATAAAATGGAGAGGAGGAGGAGGTTCATGTTAGTTGCCTTGAGTTCCTTGCAAGGGCGGGGGGGGAAAGGTTGAATATAAATGTAATAATAAATAAATATTGTATTTCTATTCAAATTCTACTTATTGTTTCTAAGTTTTCCACTTATAAATGTGTGTATGCAAATTTAATGCAAATCATTGTTCTTTCTTTTTATCCTCTTTTCAATTATGTATTTCTTCTTTTGTGGTAATGCATAACTGGGCAACCTCAATGTGTGAAGGCTCGTGGCCAGTCTTCAGGAATTTAAACGATCTATAAAGACTGAGCTCTTCCAGCAGGCCTACTCAGATGAATTTTAAGTGTTTTATTGGTGTTTTATTGGTATTTTAAAGATATATTGGTTTTGTGTATTTTTAATCAGTTTTGTGTGTTTTATGATGATGTTGTTCCCCGCCTCGATCCGGAGGGAGAGGCGGGTAATAAATAAATATATTATTATTATTATTATTATTATTATTATTAAGCTATGCACTGAACCCATGGGTCTTTCAGAGAGAACATTAATGGCGATTCTGGCCATGTCTACACCAGCCATTTATCCTGGGATCAGCTCAGGACCATCCTTGTACATCCATATGATAAACAGGGGATCCCGGGGGCAACCAAGGATGGGCAGAGACTGTCCCTGGGAGAACTGAGACGTCAGTTATCACGATTTTCCCCACAGTATCGGGAAGATCCAAAGCTCCACAGGGATGTGGGCACCCATCCCGACTTCTTCCTGCATCCTCGTGAGGAAACGTGGCTTTCAAAATGGGCACAGAGCTGTTTGGGGGGGTCTCTTTGCCCTTCAGGGGTGGGGGGCAGCAATTTTGCCATCCCTGAGTTGGGCACGGAGTTTGTTGGGTTGTTTTTTTACTTACTTTTTTACTGGATCAGGGATGCACGACCAGTTCCTCTTCTAAAATAATAATAATTAAAAAATCAAATGGTGCCTGGGATGTCCCTCTTCCCTCATGTGGGCATATAGAAGCTGGGGGAGGGTCACGGAAGCAGGTAAGTCCACGATCCTCCCCTCTCCCTTCCGCTAGGCCCTTAGGTGTAGAAAGGTCCTCTGAAAGATACTCTGCATGAATCAACATTTTTTGAGCACCACGCACCCACTTTTCAGTAATATTAAAAGCTCATCTTTCCCCCTCCCCCACTCGCTCTTTTTCAGTACCGTTAAGCTCTCTGGAACTTTGGCGCATCAACTTTTCATCCTGCAGTTTCCCTCTGGCTGCTGTATCAGTTTGGAATTTGCTCTCGGCAGAAGTAACCTAATTCACCCTTGATTAAAATGTATGATTGCAAAGCACGCAGGATGGCCAAGTGCCTCAAAACTAGGCCTCTGTGATGATGGAGGGGATGGTGGTGAAGAAGCTGAGGTTAAAATTAAGTAGATTTAGTGCATGCTTCCAAACATGAGCACCCTTACCTAAGAAGCACTCTCCTAAGGGGCCCATTCATCCTCTCTCTCTCTCCCTCTCAGCAAAGCCTGATACGTGGCGCTTTAATATTTCAGCAGCTGTTTTGGATCTGATGCTTACAGCTTCTGTGAACATTGTAGCTACTCGTTTCCGAACAGAAAACTGAAGACACGTTACTGGAGCTGATTTCATTCCAACAGAAACTGTGCAGTTGGCGACTGCCGAAGCACACCCACTGCCTCTGAGCGTGCACAGAGAGCATTTCATTTACTGTTAAGCAACCATTGCCTAACCTTACACCTCTGCTGACGCATACAAGGAGCAGTGATGCAGTCATGCATTGAAGCATTTTGACCCTGGTCCTCAGAATGAAAAGAAAAGGATCCACCCGCCAAAAAAGGACAAAATCGTTCAAAGCGTTGCAGAAAGGTTGCATAAAAATCATAAACTAATTTGTAGGTGCAAGTTTAGAAACAATTGCTATAATTTAAATAGAAATACATGATCTCACCATAATGGAGAAAACCATAACAAGGGCTAGAACTACACTACTGCTTTATAGTGATATTGAAGTGCTCTGATAACTGTTAGGGAAATATCCACATTCCATATACCACTTTCATACCGCTTCCATAGTGCAATATCCTGCTTGGTGTGGATTAGCCCTATGTTTTCTTTTCCAACTGCCAGTCAATTTTTGTGAACCGCCCAGAGAGCTTCGGCTAAGGGGCGGTATAAAAATGCAATAAATAATAAATAAATAAATAAATAAATATCATCAACAGGCTTTTCTTTGGGGGGCGGAATTGCACCCTAAGGTGTGTGTACATGTGTCATTTCCTGCTTTATGTCCACGTTCGTAATGATGGATACAAGGTGCAGATCTGGCCCTAGTAACCTCTGTAGCTGCAGTTCTTTCTGCTATCCAGGTATTGATATGCAACTTCAGGGGCCTTGCATTCCCTTCTTATGGCAATCTTTACAGCAGACTTGGATTGGCTTAAATAGAGGATACCTTCAAATACAGGACTGTCCTTCATTAAAGAGGGCAGATGGCTACCCTAAAAAGCACTGCCGAGGAGCAGGTATTCCATTTTTTCTTTCTTTCTTAGGCAGGGATAGATATCGATTTGCCCTGTATACAGTGCATTCTATTTCTGCGATGGGCTTTTTTTGGCTCTCCTGATTGAAAGAAGATAGATAGATGATAGATAGATAGATAGATAGATAGAGATGATAGATATAAAAACCACTTAATTATAACAATAGTCATTCTGTATGTGGAACTAGTCACTTAACTGGTGATATTGGCCTATTCGTAATGGATGGTAAACTGCTGTATGGAGTAGGGATGTGCACGGATGCCAAAAATCAGATCGGAATTGGAATCGGAACTTCATATTTAGGAAAATATCGGATCGGAAAAATCAGAGGTCCGTCGTATCGTATCGGACCGAATACCGATATTAAAATCAGACGTCCGATGTGGTCTAAAACACACATTTATTTATTTATTTATTCATTTCATTTTTATACTGAATAGCCAAAGCTTTCTGGGCAGTTTTTTTTAAAAAAAAATTAAACCGTAAGGTACAGCACAATATATAAAAACTTAAAACCACAATGGAAAAGTACAAGCAGAATAAAAACAAGCAGCAATGCAGAGATGTAAAATACAGATTTAGTACAATGAGGATGGGGAACATCTGTTCCTCCAGATGTTTTTGGTTTGCAACTCCCATCATTCATCACTTTTGGCATGCCAGCTAGGGCTGATGGGAGTTGCAGTCTCCTATCAGGGAGGGGGGCTAACATTTCCCACGCTGGCCCCAAAGTATGCCCATGTACTGCATTACAGTTGTGTTATTTGCTTATGAATCTCTCTCTCTCTTTCACGCACACACACATCCCTACACATTCGCAGAGGTCCTGTAAACTCAATACAATGCACCTGTCAGATGTAAAACAAAAGATGTTGGCAATGGGATTATTAAAAAATTGCTCTGCAGCATGCAATTTTAATTTCTTCCTTACTGCCCTTTAATGAATGTAGCTCTCACTGCTATTAATTTGGGACCAGTGGAACAAATGGAAAGTTTTGTTCCAGCAGAGGACACACTGATACCGTGCAAGCAAACGACACACAATAAATATTTCATTGTGATTTGAAATATATATATATATATATATATATTATAGCTGGGTTAAAAGGTAATAAGATGTTCATGCTTCAGAGCATAGGAAGATCACCTAGGGAGAAAAGAAGCAAGAGGGAGGAGGGATTCCCCCCCCCAAACACTCAGAAGCTCTATCTGAAAGAACAAGAACATCTTTTGTTGTCATCTGTTTGGGTTAGGATTTTAAGATGAGCTTGGCTAAAATGCAGCAAGCTCTCTCTCTCTCTCTCTCTCTCTCTCTCTCTCTCTCTCCCTATTGATTCACAGGCAAACTGGTGAGGTTTAACTCTCTCTAAAGCAATTGCAAATGTTATCTATATTCATGGGACCATAGAGCCCCATGATACATCATTGTATTTCTATCTACCTAATAAATATATCCATTTTATCTATCCATCCAGAATCATTAAATCAAATGGAGCTTTTCGGAGTAATCTAAGCAACATATACCAGCCAATTGCCAATGTTCATTCTTGTATATGCTTGCAAGTGGCCATAAGAAGAACATGTGTCCATGCATTCATACCCAATGTGTATGTACATGGGAGAATACATGAATAAATCCGGAGTGCTATAGATGGTTGTGGCTCAATTCGGACGACACGATAGTCAATGGTGGGTTGACTAACCCTAACCCTCATGCTAACCCTAGGGGGCACTCCCCACACAACATGGTAATAAATAATCAACTGTGGTGTGGATGAGGATCAGCGCTGAGTTGACTATGGCAGCATTCGGATGACACAATAGTCAAAACAACTGACAATTGTTTCCCCCACACCAGTTGTTTATTGTGTCGTCCGAATTGAGCCTGTGTGTAGGGATGGGTAAGAATTCTTTCAGAATAAGAAAAAAACAAAACAAAAGCAAAGCTCACAATCTGATATGGCTCTGAGTTAGAAGGAGCTTCAGGATGGAATTTGGAGAACTTCAGTGAGGTCGTTTTTCTGATTCACGCATCCCTATGTTTAGGTCAGTTCTGGATAAAAACTTCCCGAAATTCACAATTTTCACAAAGAACCTGAGATTATTAAAAATGTGAAATTGACAGATTCACCCATCCCTAGAGAACTCCCAAGCAAGCACACTGTAAGTTCATACCTGCACAGGAAGTTGTTTTCCAAACCATAGAGACTGCAAAGATAGAGTAGTGCAATTAGTCTACCCAGCACATGTCATTGATCATTAGCATTTTGCAGCCTGGCCTGCTCTTGTGGCTTAGACAAAAGATTGATGCATAAGAATCAGCAGGTGAAGCTTTTCACAGCAATGAGATAAACGCTATCATCTGCTCATGAAGCCGCTGTTAAAGCCATGTCAGAAGAGGCTGTTTGAAAGGTTAACCACCTAGACAAGCAACCCCTTCTAAGGGAACATAAGAAACAAAGAGTATGGATTTCTGTCAGTGCCAAGCAAAATCTGTAAGAAAGAAAACCCTGAGCGCTTCTAGATTAGCAACAGCCTTTCCCAACCTGGCGCTCTCCAGATGTTTTGGACTACAATTCTACCAGCCCCAGCCAGCGTAGACAATGGTCAGGCATGCTGGGAGTTGTCATCTAAAACATCTGCAGAGCACCAGGTTGGGGAAAGCTGCATTAGCCATTCAAGATGGAAATTAATATGCCTCCCCAAAAACTGTAAATCCAAATATTATTCAGTCGCAGACACAACTTTTAGTCCTGCCACATCAGAATGGAAATCAAATTAATGAGGTTGTAAAAGACATAATGCGGAATTATATGTTGGTGTCACACATGAGTTTGATGCACAAGGCTGCAATTTCAGATTTCAGTTGTTGTGGGAGGTGAAGAAATTTCAGGAAACACCAAGATCCAGCAAAGTCCACCTGCTGCTCTTAGTTCCTTTCATGGTTACTTTGACCCACTCACCCCCTTCATTTTAAAAGTCTCTCTGGAAGGGCTATACCATATCAGATATGTGCTCCGTTGAACTTCAAGTTCAGTGGTGAAAATTTCTCCTTTTCCTGTTGTTGCTTAAAGTGATCCCATTGGCTGGGGTTGTCTGCCGATCAGATGCTTTTCCAGGCGCCCGACACACATGACTGGTGCTGTGTATCATTGATGTGTATCGCTTACTGGGTCTCATTGACAATGGATCACAGTTTTGGAATAGGTTGCTCTTTCTGCATAGTGTCAACATGTTTCATTGCTGACCTATCATTTATGCATCAGTCCTATGTATTGGGGGGAATAAATATACTTATTTACTAATTTTACTCCCCCATCCCCATCCCCACCCCAATTCCAATTTCCTGCTTTAGGAAATAACTTCAGAAACTCATCCATCAGTCAACTTTTCACACACTGCAGGCATATCAATCTCTACAAATGATAGGGTGCATCACTGTGTTTCATCAAGTATCAGTTGAATCCAGATAAACTCAATAATGCCACAAAAGTAACTGATTGTATGCCATTTGGATCATCATGTCTCATAAGCACAACCATCCTAGCTATGAGAGCAACACACCATGTTCAAATAAGCCATGTAGTCATGCAGGTGTTGGATCTACCTGTCTGTTTATTAGCGATGGACAGATGAGTCTATTTCTACTATGTGTTGGGTTCGCATGTGTTCATTCGTAATGTCTTGTTTCCACATTAATCTGCAATTTCTTGTAAAACAAATAGATAAATGAAAATGCATTCAGTTTTCTTTTTAAATATTTATTTCAGTATCTATCTCTTAAACATATCTCCTCACACACACACACACACACACACACACCCAAAAAAACATTTCTAAGCATATTTTCTCTCAATGTGCACATTTCTGGATGCATTCTATCCTAAAATAGTCATTTTTAATACTTTCTTTTAGCTGAGAATTCAACAAACTTGTGATATCTGGAACACACATCATTTGGAGAAATGTGAAATCTGAAGGATAACTGCACATTGGTCTGAGAAGGCCAGTTCACGTCCAAACGTTGGCTGAACAAAATCCTCAAACATCACTATGATCTATTCCTCCATACCATGACTTTATCTGCACTATCAACATGGCTGGTTATTTTATTTATTTATTTATTTACAAATTTGTATACTGCTCCATATCTAAAGCAAATTCTGGAGTGGTGAACATAAGAAGTAAAACAGTAAAAAGATTAAAACACCATATTAAAATTATACTTTAAAAAACCCAGAATGCCAATTAAAACTGTCAGATAAGGAATGCTTGCTGGAAGAGAGCTGTTTTCAGGAGGCACCAGAAGCAACATAGTGCTGGTACCTGCCTGACCTCCAGGGGCAGGAAGTTCAAAAGAAAGGGGGCCACCACACTGAATGCTCTTCTCCTGGTAACTCCAGACAGGCCATAGGTCCATGTGGAACCACCAGGAGCGTGTCCTCTGTTGACCTCAGTGACTTGGCAGGGTGGTAAGGGAGATGACGCTTTCTTGGGTATCCTAGTCCCAAGTTGTTTAGGGCTTTGTACACTTGTACCAGAACTTTAAACCCGGCCCAGTGGCAAATAGGCAGCCAGTGCAGTTCCTTCAGCAAAGGAATTGTATGCTGAAAAGGGGGCAGCTGCTGACAACAGCCAAGCTGCTGCATACTGTGCTAGCTCCAGCTTCCAGAGCAGCTTTAAGGGCAGCCCCACATAGAGCACATTACAGTAATCCAGCCTTGAGATTACGAATGCCTGTACCACCATGCCCAAGCTATCCCTTTCCAGGAGAGGCCATAGCTGGTGAACCAAGTGAAGCTGGTAAAAGGCACTCCAAGCCACCATGGTCTCCTTGGCCTTCAGCAACAGTGAGGCATCAAAGAGTACCCTCAAACTACAAACCTTATCTTAGAGGGAGTGCAACCCCATCCAGAAAATACAATGACCCTATCGCCCAGACTCAGGAACCACTCACCCACAGGGCTTCTGTCTTGCCAGGATTCAGTTTCAGTTTATTGGCCCTCATCCAGCCCATTACTGAATTTAGGCACTGATCCAGGACTTGCAAAGCCTTTCCTGATTCAGATGTCACAGGGAGATAGAGCTGTGTGTCATGTCATCAGTGTGCTGGTGGCACTTGGCTCTAAATCCTCTATTGACTGCTTCCAGCGGCTTCATATAGATGTTAAACAATGTTGCGGGGGCAAGATGGTACCCTGCAGAACCCCATCGTTGAATTGCTAAAGGGCCAAGGAATGGTCACCCAATGTTACTCTCTGAAATAGATCTTGCAGGTTTGACCGGAACCACTGTAATGCAATACCTTTGATAACCATCCCACAGAGTCGATCGAGGAGGATACCATGGTCGATGGTATCAAAAGCCAATGAGAGATCAAGCAGAATTCACAGGGTTTCACTCCCCCATCCCTTTCCTGATAAAGGTCATCCATCAGGGTGACCAAGGCTGATTCATGCCCATAAGCAGAATGAAACCCAGAGTGAAATGGGTCCAAATGATCAGCATCTTCCAAAAGTGCCTGCAGTTGTTCCACCATAACCCTCTCCAATATTTTCCCTAAGAAAGGGGTATTTGCAACTGGGCGGTAGTTGTCTAATACCATTGAGTCCAAAGCAACATAACTGTACATTGATGGTGCTACATAAATAAATAAATAAATAAATAAATAAATAATAACTAACCCAACATTAACATGTAGGTCTATTCAGAAGCCAGCCCCATTGAATTCAATGGGACTCATTCCCAAGTAAGTCTACATAGTACATACAACATAAAAATAAAGACACATTCCTGCCTTGAGGGGGGTACAATCTACAGTTTGAGCACGAAAATGGTACCAGGCAAAAGAGAATTGAAAATGCTAGGGTAACAATGACAGTGTTGACAACAGCAGTTATAAGGTTTTTAAAGTTGCCATCCTAAACATGTATAAAAGGTAGTGAGCCCCACTGAATTCATCGGGACGTATTTCTCAGTAAACATACTTAGAATTGCACTATTGGTTTTGATTCAGTTGTGGATGAAAACTCAAGGGTGAGATCAATGTTTTTCATAGAAAAGGAGCATTTGGAGGAAAGATTGAAAAGAAGGAAGAAAAGGGCAGGTGTGTTGGGCTGCAAACCCCAAGGACCAGCAAGGGAAAATGGGAGGACTTACCTAAGAGAGCAGAAAACAAGATTTGGTGGTGGCCACCATATCTGATGCCTTGAAAAGGGGATTGAACAAATTCATGGAGGATAGGACTGTACCAATGGCTACTGGTCATAGAGATGAATGGATCTGTTGGTTTCATACTCATTTAAAAAGTATAGTCTCAAGTTATTTCCATCCTGAATATGAAAATTGCAAATCCATATATATATATATATATATATATATATATGAATCAAACCCTCACACATTTGCCCTGGCCAAAGTCAACAGGTACAAATATGTTCAACATGTAGATGACCATGTTCTACCTGCTTTCCACACAGCTGTTAGAGAGGAAGAGTCCATAAAAAATGAGGTGGCAACCCAAATTTAGCACACAAACATGGCGGAATGCACAGGAATTCAAACCCAGACTTCTCAGAACTTTGCACTCAAAGCCTTGGGCCTGGGTGGACAAACCTGTCACTTTGCATACATGAAAATTAGCGTGAATACACACACCTGCCCCCTCAGTCTCCCCATAAGTGAAAAACTGGTCCATAAGTCGATGGGATCCGCATGACCCAGAAAAAGCTGTTCCACAGAGGAAAGCACAGGTTGGATTCAGAAATCCAAACTCCTTTGAATCCATTGCAGATTCATCTGACACCCCAACTTCCAATGGGGCATTTCAAAGGCACACAATGGCCGTTGTGCACAGAGGGATAATTCAGACCAGTTTGTAACACTGGCCCTTTTTGCCTTCTGGCAACAAGCTGTGTGACCGAACACTCTAGGTTCGCTGCTTCATGGTCCCTCTTTAATTTCAATTCATTTTAACCTCAAAACAATGCAAATGATTATTCTTCTCTCCTAAATTTGATAGATTGTTTTAATCATCTCATCAAGACCCCTGTTCCCTCTTTGCATGGCTTTTCTCTGCAATGCAATTGAACGTAGCCTCTGAGCTGCCAATTGAGACGGATCGCCAATCTCACCTTTCTCAGGGGCCGGAGAGACGTTTTCATTCTGTTTTCAATGCCTGCAGTCTACTCAAGCGCCATTTTTAGTTCTGCCTCTCTTTGGGATAGACGGTACTTTTTTGTCTTATGGAGTAATGGTGGAAGGGGAAGCTATTTTAAAGCTCATGAAATGGGTTAAGCCACGCTGCCAGCAAATGCCTGCTAATTACCCTTGACTAAGTCCCCATTTTGTGTTTACTGCCACTGAGAATTGTGAATAAAAAGCCCTCTTTCCTGGCCAACCCAAGACAGCCATAAAATATACATTAAAAGCCCTCCTTTGCCGAGAGTAGGTGCTGAGCCCCAAGTCCTGACCAAAGAGAGACAGAAAATAAATGAAAAGGCACACATTTCGGATGTGAAACACATTACTGAATTAACAGCAAAACACATCTGTGTGCTGTTAGTTATGCTGCAGCATTTAAAATGTAGACGGCTGCATGAATCAAAACCTTTCCCTTCTTCCTTATTCTTCCTTTTGGATCATTATGGGGTCGGGGGAGAAAAAAACCACACATTGGGTTGCATATAATTTGAAAGCGGGACATAGAATGCCAGGAAGCAGAGTCAGGGAAACAATTAGGGTGAAGAGCGGCTCAATGGAAGTGGACAGGGAAGGAAGGAAAAGAGAATGATGCATGTTCAGAGGGGACAGGGAAATTACGGTAGGGATGGGTGGGAGTAGGCTGACCATATGAAAAGGAGGACAGGACTCATGTAACTTTAACAGTTGCAGAGAAAAGGGAATTTCAGCCTGCGTCATTTGTATGCAATTAGTACCTGGTGAAATCACCTCTTCATCAAAGCAATTAAAGTTGCATGCACTATACTAGAGTGACCAGATACAAAAGAGGGCAGGGCCCCTGCAGCTTTAACTGTTGTAATGAAGAGGGAATTCCACCAGGTACAAATTGCATACAAATGACTCTGGCTTAAATTCCCTCTTCTCTACAACTGTTAAAGTTACATGAGCCCTGTCCTCCTTTTCACATGGTCAGCCTAGGTGGGAGGAGAATAAGGAGATCAAGGTTTTGGGTACAAAGAGGACAAGGTAGTGAGATCCAGGGGAATGCATCCTGGTCGTTTAGATATATGCAGGTGGGAGAAAGTGCCACAGGACAGGCCTAAAGCAATACGACCATATGACAACCACTGTCCACCTTAGGTGGTTGGAGAGGGCCTCAAGCAAACTATCCCAGGTCCGGTCCACAGGGTCTTCAGTTAAAAGGGATCTGAAGTTGGAAAAACCTCTACCAAAGAAAGACCCAGGAGGGCTCCTGCTAGGCAGAGTAGAAAATAGTGGGCTAGACGGACCCAGGCAGTATCTACGCTACTGTTTTACAATGGTTTAATGGTGTGGACAACTGTTGGGGCCCAGGACGCGTTCCATATACACTTTTGAAACTGGTTTCAAAGTCTTATACCTTGCTTGTTGTAGATCTGTCCCAAGAATCTAATCGCTTCATATGCTAATTTCCTGCTAGTTTAGCACAGCAGTGCCAAATGGGAAGAGCAGATGTGATCCTGGAGAAGAGGCACTGCTTTTCCTTAAAACACTCCATTGCCAACAGCAAGAAGCCTGTCCTCAAAGGATGGGGGGGGGGGTATCTTGATCTCCCTGCAAGGATGCTTTAACGTGCACTTAGAACCCTTCCCATTTATTTCCATGGAGGCATAAAATTATAAGAGCATAGGAAGTGCCATGCTGGATCAGACCGAGGGTCCATCTAGACCAGCACTCTGTACACACAGTGGTCAACCAGCTGTTGACAATGGTCCAACAAAGCAGGACATGGTGCGACAGAAGCACCCATCCACTCATGTTCCCAGCAACTGGTACATACAGGCTTACTGCCTCAGATACTGGAAGGAGCACATAACCATCAGGGCTAGTAGCCATGGATAGCCTTCTCCTCCAGAAATTTATCCAACCCCCATTTTAAATCCATCCAAATTGGTGGCCATCACTACATCTTGTGGTACTTAATTCCATAATTTAACTATACGCTGTGCGAAGAAGTCCTTGCTTTTATTTTTCTGGAATCTCCCACCAGTCAGATTTATGGGATGACCCGGAGTTCTAGTATTTTGAGAGAGGGAGAAAAATGTCTCCCTATCCACATTCTCCACACCATGAATAATTTTGTACACCTCTATCATGTTTCCCCTTAGCCTCCTTTTTTCCAAGATAAGCAATCCCAGCTGTTGTCATCTTCCCTCATAGGGGAGATGCTCCAGCCCCTTAATCGTTTTAGTTGGCCTTTTCTGCACTTTTTCCAGCTCTATAATATCTTTTTTTAAGTATGGTGACTGGAACTGTACACAGTATTTTAAGTGTGGTTGTGCCATAGATTTGTATAAAGGCAGTATAATGCTGGCAGTTTTATTCTCAGTTCCTTTTCTTGTAATGCCTAACATAGAGTTTGCCTTCTTTACAGCTGCTGCACACTGGTTTGACATTTTCATCGAGCTGTCCACCACATCCACAAGATCTCTTTCTTGTTTGGTGACCGACAGCTAAGATCCCATCAGGTTATACTTGAAGTTGAGGGTTTTTGCCGGCATTCTTGCATGCGCTCATGGAATGTGCATCTGGAGCTGCCCACTCCATTGAAATGAAAGAGGACCTTTGCAGGCAAGGGAGCCCTATGCTGCCATGTGAAGCCCTTGAACACGCACTAGTTTGTTATATCATGGCCACTTGTTGGCATATTATGTAATTCATTTGGGGGAAATTCCAGGTATTTGATCTACGAATGCGATCCGTTCTGAATCTTATATGTGTAAGTGCTAGGGTGACCATATGGAAAGGTGGACAGGGCTCCTGTATTTTTAACAGTTGTACAGAAAAGGGAATTTCATTTGTATGCATATAGCACCTGGTGGAATTCCCTCTTCATCACAACAGTTAAAGCTGCAGGAACCCTGCCCTCTTTTGTAGAGTGACTGGATACAAAAGAGGACAGGGATCCTACAAGGCCATTGTGCCCTGCTCAATGCAGGAATCCACTTTAAAGCACACCTGACAGGTAGCTGTCCAGTTACATCTTAAATGCCTCTAGTGTGGGAGAGCCCACAACCTCCCTAGGTCATTGGTTCCATTGTCCTACTGCTGTAACAGTAAGGAAGTTTTTCCTGATGTCCAGCTGGAATCTGGCTCTCTGCAACTTGAGCCCATTATTCCGTGTCCTGCACTCTGGGATGATCGAGAAGAGATCCTGGCCCTCCTCTGTATGACAGCCTCCAAATGCCTACTCCGAGGGAAGCTCGGAGGTCAGCAACAAGGGAGAGGGCCTTCTCTGTGGTGGCCCCCCAATTGTGGAACGATCTCCCTGACGAGGCCCGCCTGGCACCAACATTGTTATCTTTTTGGCACCAGGTCAAGACTTTCCTCTTCTCTCAGGCATTTGGCAATATCTGAGGAGCCGGGGGGAGGGGTTGTTTGTTTTTTTGTTTTTTGTAGCTTTTTTGGGCTGTTGTAGCAGTTTAAATGTATGTGTGTATTGTGTGTATGTTGTATGTTTTTGCTGTTTTAGCTTTTGTATATTGTTTTTAATTGTTTTAATCCTATGTAAACTGCCCAGAGAGCTTCGGCTATGGGGCGGTATACAAGTGAAATAAATAAATAAATAAACAAACCTTTCAAGTATTTGAAGAGTGCTATCATATCTCCCCTCAGTCTTCTCTTCTCAAGGCTAAACATTACCAGTTCTTTCAGTCTCTCCTCACAGGGCTTTGTTCCTAGACCCCTGATCATCCTCGTTGCCCTGCTCTGAACCCCCTCCACCTTATCTGCATCCTTCTTGAAGTGTAGTGCCCAGAACTGGACTCAGGACTCAAAATGAGGCCTAACCAGTGCCAAATAGAGGGGAACCAGGACCTCGCGTGAGTTGGAAACTATACTTCTATTAATGCAACCCAAAATGGCATTTGCTTATTTTGCAGCCACATCACATAGCTTGGAAAAGTAGCAATTAAAAGAACAACATGGGCTAAAATCTATATTCCTCCAAAATATACAAATGTCCTTTTGACTCTAATGTCAAAATGGCTGCCAATACACACACACACACACACAAACCCTTTATTTTCCAAAACATTCTTTATATGTATGCATGTGAGAGAGTGTGTAGTACTGATAGGGTTGCTAAGTGACAACAATTCACTTGCTTACTACGCCATTTAAAAGAGAAAAAAAAAGCCAAACACATAAAGCCAAGGAAATGAAGAGTTAATGATATCATCAATCTTCCATTGCCACCCTAACAAAAATAAACACAGCGGCCTTATCAGCTATGAAGGAATACATATTTCATCCCTCAACACCACCTTAGCTCTGACCCAGAAATTTTCTCTTGCCTCGTTTGTTTGGCTCTTTTATTTATTTGTGGGGTTTTCATATTTATTTATGTATTTCATTATTGTTGCTGAGCAGCTTGGAGGTCTGAGAGAATTTAAATGAGAAGTAGGCTGCACACTCAGTGTGACTGGAGGCCACGAGGGACCACAAAGTGGAATTCTTCTACAGGTGGGATTATGCAACGTTTTAACTTTCGAACAACTTTATTAGACTGAGGTTCCTCAGACTGGTAAAACAAAACCATATATCAGTAATGTCATTGGTAAATACTTGACTGCTGTTTGACAATCAAATATTGCCAATATTAAAAAAAAATAAGTTTTTAGATGTGGAACAAAAAGGATTGTGCTCTTTACAAATATGATGAGAAACTTTCCAGAAGCTTTCCAATCCTAGATCACATGAAGGCCCTTCCTCTCCAGATCAAATGCAATGGACTCTGTGCTACTTTTCCTGCCTCCTGAGCACTTGTGACCTGTACTGCTGCTGTGATACTGTCTGTGTACAACAATTGCTTGTGTTTGTATGTGTGTTTGCTTCTTGTTAAAGCTGCAGGAGCCCTGCCCTCTTTCATATCTCATCACTCTAGCTATACCCCTGCAGCTTTAACTGTTGTGATGAAGAGGGAATTTCATCAGGTGCTGTATGCATACAAATGACACCTACTGAAATTCCCTTTTCTGTATACCTGTTAAGATACATGAGCCCTGTCCTCCTTTCCATATGGTCACCCTACTTGGGGGAGTTGCAGGAAACATAGAAAGCTGACATGCCAAGTCAAACAATTGGTCCATCAAGCTCAATATTGTCTACATCAACCTTCTCCAACCTGGTGTCTTCCATTATCTGCAGCCAGCCAGCATGGTCAATTGGTTTTTTAGTTCACCATATCAGGTTGGGGTAAGCTGATCTGTGCTGACCAACAGGAGGTCTTCCAACTCTCAAGCTAAAAGACTTTCTCAGTGGGCTCCCAACGAGCATCCGACTCAGCTCACATTTGTAGACTGAACCACAGGGCTTTTTCCGAAATCCGGTAACTTCTTCCATTTTTTAAAAAATGATTTATTTACATGGAAATGTGCAAATATTGTGGGGTGCAACTTGTATGATTGATAAAATTTCACCCACAGTTTGTGTAATTCACACACATTTCAGCTGCCAATTGCATAATTTATGCATATTTCAGTTGCAATTTTAAGAAAAATTAAGTGACTTGCAGCTGGAATTTGAGTCAATTATGCAAATTGCAATTATGCAAAGGGCAATTAGGAATGCCCTCCCACCACATCCTGGCACATGGCCGCGGGGAGGCTGTTGCGGGTGGGGGGGGGGGAGAAAAGATGTGCTTGCTCCCCATTGGGTTTGCATTTGGAACCAGTTACTGGGGGGAGGCAGGGCAGCTGTGCCTATATAGGGTGGCTGCACCCAACCCTCCAGGCTCTTCAAAGCGCAACTGCAGAGCGCAGGGCATGTGCGTTTGCAGATGCAGGAGGAGGCACGTGGTGGTGGAGACGCCGGCACCCAGCTTCTTCCAGCATACAACTTTGAATTCAATAGGGCTGGCGAACCATCGATTCTCATTCCTCATTCCACTGGTAGTGCTCTTCTTCTGGGATTCTGGACTACTCATTAGGGTGACAATTAAAGACCTCCAAAAAGGGAGAGCAGCAGGTTCTCAGGATGCAAAAATACCTTATTTCAAAGCCCAACGTATTTCAGCCTGTGTTGTTTTTTAAGGCCTTCTTCAGGGGGTTGATAAGAGATGTCTGCAGAAAGACTCCTAATAAGATGGTAGTCTCCTACAATAATTACTGGCAACTGGGTTAGGGCTTTCCTCCTTTTGACAATGAAAGAAACAGCGCCGAATACTTGCAGTATAACTGTTTTCTGCCATTCTTTGTGTATGTGTGTGCATTCTTTGTGCATGTACGTACACACCCACCCACGTGCGTGCGCACACACGCACATACACACACACACACACAAAGACAAGGGGAGAGGTGGGGTGTTTATATATGGGATAACACTACTGTCACATTATGTAAGACCATAAACACCCCCACAGCTATCCCAACCCTTCCATAAAAAGAAAAGGAGAAACTTTGATGATTGGATGGTTATGTGCAAAATCAGCATATGTAAACATGCTGGTTGTGCAAATATCTACCCACGCATCCAATGGTTTTTCTTTTTTTCCTGGCATTGGGGTGTGTAGGAGTGGGGGGGGGGGTGTTTCTGATCTTGCATGAAATGGCTTTGCAAGAGGTAAACATTCCTTGCCAGCATCTGTCACATTCCAGCATCACCAAGAACTGGAACCAAAGACAAAGGTATGCAGAGGAAGGGCTGTGGCCATGTTCGGTTTTCAATCATTTCCCTCTATTTCAAATGTTCAGGCTTTGAGTGCCAGTGCTTATGAAGCCAAAAAGCCACCACAAGAGGGAGGTATCAGCAGGCTTAGAGGAAAACAAGGGGTGTGTGGGTGGGTGTGGGTATATATATATATATATATATATAGGCTGACCATATGAAAAGTTGGCCAGGACTCATATAATTTTAACAGTTGTAGAGAAAAGGGGATTTCAGCCAGTGTCCTTTGTATGCAATTAGTTCCTGGTGAAATTCCCTCTTCATCACAACAGTTAAAGTTGCAGGGGCCCTGCCTTTTTTTGTATTTGGTCACTCTAGTATAGTGCCTGCAACCTTAACTGTTGTGATGAAGAGGGAATTTCACCAGGAACTAATTGCATACAAAGGACACTGGCTGAAATTCCCTTTTCTCTACAATGGTTAAATAACATGAGCCCTGTCCTCCTTTTCATATGGTCAGCCTATATATATATATATATATATATATATACTTTAGCTTGTGGAAGTTCTCCAGATTTAATCTCGAAGATCATTCCATCTCATGCCCGTACCAGATTGCGAAAATCCAGCTGTATTTTATGCATATTTTCCCAACTGTATGCATCAACCCTAATTGGTCAAAGTGGTTTTGTGCACGTTTTTCAGAAGTGTGCATTTTTCATGCAGATATTTCCGTCCGAAGTATTTTTATTCCTTGGTCAAAAATCACATTGCAAGCTGAGAAATGTATGGACTTCGACCGCAGCTTGCATTCGAGTCCATGTTTGGTCTTGGAGGTGAGAACTGGGTAAATCGTGATCAAAAACAAACTGAAATCAATTTCTCATATTCCCCAACTGTTTATTGGGAGGGGGTAATAGAGGAGGACGCAGCTGACTGCCTGGAATAGTGAGCAGAATCACTCCATTCATTTGGTTATGGATCCACTTTGCTACTTCCTGTAGCCAAAATCCAACACAGAGTTATGGATGCTTAAGCCTACTGATTTCAATAGCCTTATACACACCAGCTCTGTTTTAGCCATTATATCTTTTGACGCTACAAAAATATGGAATAATATGGAACAATGCATCTGCTCAGGTATCTTTGCGATATACAGGCCCTCCTTCCACACAGACCTGTGTGGTCCATTCGTTAGTTTTAAATAATATCATTTAGAAATCCCTTTGTGGTGAAACAATGGCCTGGATCATTCCTTGGTATTCATCAAGATGAAGAACTGATTTGCACACATGCTCATCCTTAATGACTGCGGCATCACCACATGGTGACTTGATACCACAGATAGAATTTCCATAGCACCTCATGTACAAGTGGAGCAGTTCATGCATGTGTGAACTGGTCCAATCCATGAGAGGTACTGTAGAAAAATTGATGCATGTTTAATGAAGGACTGAATTTCATCCAGTGAAACCTGGAAGTGGAGCAGTCACACAGAGAAAGAGTTGGGATGAGACAGGGACCATTCAAGCATTTTGCTTAGGAAAATGAGCATTTCTGAAATCGACAACCAGAAAAAGGACAATGGGACAGTTCTGTGGCATTGTGCAGAGTCATGACTAGTGAATGGTGAGCTCCCTGGGAGCTTGCCTCGCACTCTAGGCAAGCACTGCCTGGCTGCGCACATCTGAGGCCTCCAGAAACTGTACAATTCCTACAGCATGCCATACGTGTGCTGGGGGAATTGTGCCCTTTCCAGAGGCCTCAGACATGTGCTTTCCTACCTTACTCCCCGCACCCATCCAGGACTGAAAGGGCCTCTTAACACTTGCATTAAGAGGCCCTTTCAACCCCAATGGGTGAGGGTGGAGGGAGAGGCATGGGAAAGCACACTTTCTGGGCCTCTGGAAAGTATGCAGATTCCCCCAGCCATGGTAATGGCATGGCAGGGGGAATCTGTGCACCATCCAGAGACTCGGAAAGTGCACCCCCTGTGCTTGCATTAAGAGGCCCTTTCAGGCCTCGATGGTCATGGGGGTGAGGAGAAGAGTTATTTCCTTCTACTCTACTGGTGGCCGCCATTAGAGTAGAAGGGAAAAACCTTCTCCTCCTCCTTTCCTATGCCCATCAGGGCCTGAAAGGGCTTCTTAATGCAAGTGTTAAGAGACCCTTTGAGGCCCCAATTGGTGCGGGGGGGGGGGGGTCTGGGAAAGCCTTAGGGCCTTTAAGACCCCCCATCGTCAGGGCGGTGAGACCATCGGTGGGGCAGGGAGGACTACCACAATTTCCCCAAGGCTGGAGAAATTGAATATTTTTCCCTATGCCCAATGGGACCAGCGCCCCCATTGCCTTTAAAGGGCTCTGGCGTGTTTTCAACCCATCCCTAGTCATGACTGAAGCTATAGAATCATAGAATAGCAGAGTTGGAAGGGGCCTATAAGGCCATCAAGTCCAACCCCCTGCTCAATGCAGGAAGCCACCTTAAAGCATCCCTGACAGATGGTTGTCCAGATGCCTCTTGAATGTTTCTAATGTGGGAGAGCCCACCACCTCCCTAGGTAATTGGTTCCATTGTCGTATTGCTCTAACAGTCAAGACGTTTTTCCTGATGTCCATCCAGAATCTGTTTTCCTGTAACTTGAGCTCATTATTCTGCGTCCTGCATTCTGGGTTGATCGAGAAGAGATCCTGGTCCTCCTCTGTGTGACAACCTTTCAAGTATCATGTCTCCCCTCAATCTTCTCTTCTCCAGGCTAAACATGCCTAATTCTTTCAATCTCTCCTCATAGGGCTCCATATGCTATTTAATTATCCTATCTCACAGACTTTATTGACAGGATTTAAAACAAATGGTAAGGACTCATGTAGGGATGATGGGGGGCGTTGGTCTGTTCTGTCTGTTTTTCATGGTTTGTCAGGTGTCTTTCGTTAACAGAGTCAGGTGTTGTTGTTTTTAACCAGAATTTCAATCTAATTGTGCTAATTCACACTAGAGCAAATGCACACTGGTTAATGTGACTTAGTACTAATCTGTATTATCTCTGATTCACATAAGAGCAAATCTCCCCCGACAGTCCACAAGTCCATGGAAAAGACATGACTGAGAAGAAGCTGATAAACTGCAGAATCCACACATCAGATTCATCGAAATCTAAGTTCATCTGAATCCGTTGGTTTGTTGTTGTTGTTCTCTGACATCCCTTGATTTCCATGATGGAATTAAGGGCTATCAAATAAATAATAAAGCTTGTCTTCATCAGATGCAGATGCTGAGATCAGTGTTTCTCCTTCTTTTAAAGCAACAAACATGACGGTTGACTTCCATCTAGGCAGCCTGCTACTTCCCTAATGACCCCACACTACTTTCAGGGACCTGTGAATTATGATTTCCGTGACGTTTCCCAGAGCTTCATGGGCCTGCGCCATGATGTTACTTGCATTATGAAGTCCAACCCAGTTAGTTTCTGTGATATGAAGTTCCTCGAATGAACTCTGGCCTATTGATTTCATGTGTCTGAAAAGGCAGCCTCATTTATTATGGTTTGATTTAAGCAGATAGAGCGCGCCAGAAAGGTCGCTCATTTTTATCTGTTTCAAGCAAACAACGGCCTCCGATTCCATTACGACCATTTCCAAATCGATGCTGCTTTGCTCTCCAACCCCCCCCCCCCTTTCTGACTCTCAGGAGTACTGGGTAGATCGATGATCCTTGTTCTGCACCCAGTTTGCGAAGCATTACATAGAAACCAGCACATGGAAAGAGACAAAGAGGGTTGTGGGGGGGGGGGGGGGGTGGAGGCTTTCTGTTGAAACCAGTGAGTTAAAACTTCAGAAATGTCATTTCCCAGTGACTCACGCACCTCTTTCAAAAACGTTATGACAGGAATGTATTACTTTCCAGGCACACTGCAAAATATCTAAATTTTACCAACTCAAGAAACTTCTGAGAGTATAAAATATATCCGCAATATAAATTGCAGATGAAACATTACACCTGTAGGCAGTTCTTAGGGATGGGCAAACTAAGCCACACTCACTTTGGCAGACGCTCACCCCGCCCCCACCGCAGCCCACCCTTGACCATGTTTTGAGGCTCAGCGAAGTCCAGCAAGAACTCAGCAGCTGTCCACCCTCACTCTGGGAATTATGTATTTTCCCCCATTGCATGAATGGCCGCTGTAAAGGCTGCATTTACCCAATGGGGGAAATGCGCAATTTCCAGAGCTTCCCTTGTGCACAATAAAGGCCCCATTTGAGCAAGAGTTCTTGCCTTTATGGAACATTCATGCCTTTACCCTTTTGTAAATGGGAGTATTACGAATGCCCTTTATGCACCAGAGGGGAGATACAGAATTTCTGGACCCTCCATTGTAGCACACAATGAAGGCTACAAACAAGGGCTGCTGGGCACTCAGAGCGCAGGTCTGCAAAGGCCCCACAGGCGGGAAGGTGGACGCAAGGGAGGCTGTTGGACTCCCGGACTCAGTCAGGTATCCAGGACGTCCCTAGCAGTTCCTCTTGCTTTCCCAAATTTCTGAGCAAGTGTAGATGTGTGGTGAATTTCTCCTCAGTGTTTGGTAGGATGTTATGCATGGTACAGTGTTGCCACCGTCAATGCCTTGTTTCAGGTCTCTCCCCATCCTCATAATGTTTTGGCATATGTTAGCTCATGATGTACATTCTCCCTACCCACACTCCCGATCATTGCATATGGCTGTGGAGGGAGGGAATGATTAAGGGTGCAATCATATGCTTGTATGGACAGCAACTCTCACCATTCCTCAATGGTTGGCTGTGGAATGCTGGAGTAGGACTTTCTGCAGTCTAAACAGACATAGGATTTCATTTTAATTGATACAGGGAGAGGTGGGAGACCATGACATAATGATACTGCTTGTGACAGAAGTCCTGTGTTATGTACAACATCTATGGGTATCCACAGATTACTGACTGATCAAGTGGTTGAATGGACGCTATGGTGAATTACAACTTGGTAAATGTTCAACAGAATTCAGTCAAAGCATGGTTGACTATTCCATTAGTACGCATTTACCCAGAATCCATTTCTACTTGTACTATTCCTTATTTGCCATGACCAGAAAATGTAGGCTGAAATCTAGGATGAGCTGGCCATTCTCGCAACATGTAGCAAATAAACGTTTTTGACAATTGCATTAATATGCATTTACCCAGACTCTTAGGTGGCTCATACTATTTTGTGTTTTTTGCTTGTTTTACCAAACAGGGCTAGCAAACCTGACACTGAAAGGCAGGTACAGCGACGTCTTTACCTACATGCACTGAAATTAAGGAAGTATGTTTAGCATGCAGCACCTCCAACCAGCAGATGCTCCAACTCAGCATTTTCTTGAGATTTGTGTGTAGTTTGCTACCAATTTGCTGTGCTTTTGGGGAAGACCTGCAGTGAATTTAATAAAGCTTGCTTGCTTCAGGAAGTAGAACGGTATTTACTGAATTGCAGTTACGTTAAAATGCCTATAGAAACTCGTGTTTTAAAATCCTGCCCTTGATGCTGACTACAATTGGCAGGAATTAGCAAAGCTACACTCCAAGAGTAACCACAGTGTAAGATTTAGCTTCTCTGTTAGGGCAATATCTTCCTATTAACTGCCTACATCCAAATAAACACAAGAGTTCTGGAGATAATTGGATCATCTTGCTCCTCTGGAAATCTAGCAGCTGCAAGGATAATGATATTACGATAATCGGATGCAGTAAATCCCCCCATCTCAAGGAAGATAGAAGACTTTCAAATCCTAAGGAAATATGCTCAACTGGACACTCACTTTTACCTAGACCAGGAGAAACTCCCCTTGCCTTTAATTGCATTTTTAGCCCGTCATTAGAAATGAAAGGAACGTGCTGAAAAATGCAGAGAATACATGAAAGCTGAAACTTATTTTTCACACCTCCTCATCCAGGCCATATCTGAAAAATGTCTTGTAGGGCTCCTGTTAAATAATGTACCACTGCAAAGTTAAGCAACAGCAGAATGAGCAACGAGGACATGAGACACCTTGGGAAGGAAAGCCTCGTAGCTGCGATGAGAAACTCGCATGGCAAAAGTCAAGAGGAAAAGGTGACCCTCAGATAATGTAGAGTCCTTAGTGGTGTTGGAAGAATGCGTCCAGGAGCTCAAGCCTGCCATGTTTTTGGCGGCTTCCCCCCCCCCCCGCCCCCAGGAGCTGGCCTGACTCAACTTGTGCCAAGTCAGGTTTGCAGACTTTGGCCTCTACAGTCACCATTGGTGGCCAGTCTGCACAACTCTGTCTTTTGAGTTGCCAGCGCAGAGCCCCAGGAGAGAGAAAGGAGACCCTTACACACCATGACTGACACTGGAATTACCTGCTGCAGATCATTGCGCATAAAAGTTTCCCTTCTAGTGCCGGTCATTGTGCGCCAGTCTCCCTTCTTTCTGCCAGGGTCCCAGCAGGGAGAAGGTAAGGTGACCATATTTCAGAAACCAAAAAATAGGACACCCAGTGGAGGATGGGAAACACGTTTTCCAGGGCCACCAGAAAGCATGTCATTCCCCCCCCCCCCAACCGCCGCCACCACACTAATGATGTCATTCCTACACACACACTGCTCCAATCAGGGCCTTTTCTATAATGTCCAGGAATGACACACTTTCCCCTTTAAGACCCCGATTGCAGCAGTGGGGGAGGAATGACGCACCTCCAGAAAGGTCCCTACTACCACCATGTAAATGGCGGCTTTAATGGGGAAAACATGTCATTCCCAGACACTTTCAGATATCCTGGACCTGTAACCAGCACTTTGAATTGTGCTCAGAAACAGATTGGAAGCCAGTGGAGCTATTTTAACAGGAGAATTGTATGCTTCCTGTAGCCTGCTCCGGTCAACAATCTGGCCACGGCTCTTTGAACCAGCTGAAGTTTCCAAACACTCTTCAAAGGCAGCCCCACATATTTTTATTTTTATTTATTTATTTCATTTCTAACCCGCCTCTCCATCCAGATCGAGACGGGGAACAACAATAAATATAAATATAAAAATCATAAAACTGATAAACCATTAAAACAGATAAAAACAAATATATTATTAAAAACATCCTAAAATTCAGCTGGGTAGGCCTGCCGGAAGAGAGCAGTCTTCATGACTCTCTTAAATTCCAGAAGACTGCTAATTTGTCGAATCCCCTCCAGCAGACCATTCCACAGTCTGGGAGCGGCAGAAGAAAAAGTCCTCTGGGTCACACTCGTCAGCCTAGTTCTGGCTGACTGGAGTAAATTCTTCCCAGAGGACCTGAGTGTGCGGGGCGGATTATACAGGAGAAGGCGATCCCACAGGTAACCTGGACCCAAACCATGTAGGGCTTTAAAGGTAATAACCAACACTTTATACTTCGCCCGGAAACTAATTGGCAGCCAGTGGAGTGATTTTAAGATTGGTCGCATTACAGTAATCCAAACGGGATGTAACTAAGGTGTGTGTCACCGTGGCCAGGTCTGACATCTCAAGGAACGGGCGCAGCTGGCGGACAAGCTTTAACTGTGCAAATGCACACCTGGCCAGTGCCAAGAGATAAAGCGCTGGACTAGATGGACCTTGGTCCAACCTCGCAAAGGCATTCCCTTACGGCGCTTTGAAGGCAATTGTGGCATCTCTGCTTGTAGACCAAGTCGCTCCATTTGTTTCGGCGCTGATAATAAAGAATAACAATATTTTAAGATTTAATTGGTATTTTTATAATTCCTGGCACTGTAAAATGTGCTGGAGGCTTGCAAAGACGTTTTGGGTGGTGTGGAAGGATGGGGGGGGGGGGTGGAAATGAATACATTTCCACATCCCTGATAACACTGAAGCATTATGCAGACCAAATGCCATCCATCACCCACTACAACAGCCCCACTATGCTATCTCAGTAATTTGCATTTTGCTCTGAATATATTTCAAGTGGATTTATTTATATTATCCTTTCTCCCTTCATTTGCCTCCTTTTGGGCCCTTTTTTGGTTGCTGCTTGTTCTCCTCGCCGATGTACGGCAGCACCAATTGTGATAAATCATTTAAAGTTTGACTGCATTGTTAATATTGGTATTCATGTGGAGCTGACACTTTAATTGCCTCCACATGCGGAGATGCGGTATAAAGATTTCCTAATGGTTTTGAGTTACCTTTGTGAGTTGCAGGGGCGAGTCATTTAACTACAAAACCTTAAGGCATTTGTGAGTGGGAAAATATAGGTGTTCTCGCCACTACCTGCTGCAATGTCATATTTCAATTATCCAAATTGGATGTCTAGGACTCTGGAACATGAGCTCATATCTGAATGAATGGAATTTCTGTGAAGGCAAGTCTACTCACCATGCATTTATCCTGGACAACTTTTATGGCCTTTATGTCTGGCCAAATCTACACCAAGCAGTATATAGTGGTATGAAAGTGGTATATAAAAGGCAGAAGCCACACCAAGCAGGATATAGCAATATAGGGTATGTGTCAATGGGCCCCAACAATTGTCAGGGCATTTCAGTATAATGCAGTAGTGTGGCTCCTGCCTTTTATATACCGCTTTCATACCGCTATATCTAGGGTGACCAGATTTTGAGAACCAAAATCCCGGTCCCCCCCACCCCACCCCACCCAAAACAACCCCCCCACCGTGCGCCCGCGCCCCCGCGCCCCCCGCCCACCCCGCAGGTGCCATGCCTTCTTTTGTATATGGTCACTCTAGTATAGTGCCTGCAACTTAAACTGTTGTGATGAAGAGGGAATTTCACCAGGAACTAATTGCCTACAAATGACACTGGCTGAAATTCCCTTTCCTCTACAACTGTTGAAGTTACATGAGCCCTGTCCTCCTTTTCATATGGTCAGCCTAGCCTGGGCTAAATTTCTCCATTGCTCTATTGATGTTGGTTTTCACACATTGGCTCATGTTCAAATGGTTCTGTTCAATGCGCTCAGATTGTATTGCATCCAATTTTATTTTATTAGATGTATTAATTGTCACTGTAAGTATGATTTGCCTTGAGGCTCTTGTTAAGGCTGAAAGGCTGGGTATACATAAGATTACAAAATAAATAAAATGAAAAGCTGTGGATAAATTAAAAGATTTTCGTTGTTCATAATGTGCATTAATCAAAACTAGGTGGATAATGATTCACAGTGAGAACTGGATTCATAGTCTCCGCATCCTTAGCATAACCTCTTCTCTATTCTAGCTAATCCCAAGGAGAAGATCTTCCACTTACCAGACTCCCACTGGGAACAGGACGGTTCCCAAAGTGATTAGCTTCAAGGATTTTGTTTACTTTGAATCAAGCAATTCTGAGTACAATTCTAAGTGCAGAGCCTGTGTGAGTTCAGAAGAAATGAGGTAGGTGTGTGTGTGGGGGGGAATTTTAGTATTACATACGAGAGGAAAATGTGCATTGAAACCTTCACGCAGTCACATTTACCGTTTCTCCATCCCCTGCTTTTTTCAGACCTGGAGATATAGAATATAATTAAAGCTAGTGCTGTGCTAAATTTTTCTTCCATATTCTTTTGACCATTCCCATTTAATTTGATGAGAAAGGATTTTCTTTTTAAAAAATAAAATCACAGGACAAAAAAAATTCAGAGAAATGCTGAGTTGGGTTCAGAGTTCTTGTGTTTACCTTACTTATAAGGTAGCTGTGGAGTGGGCATGAGTGTCCTGTCTTTCAATGTACAACCATATCTATGGCTGTCTGCGGCCTCCTTCGCTTCCTACACTTCAATTAAGTGTGGAAGACATTGTGAGGTAGTTCCTCTCATAGGGCAGATCAGGAAGTGCAGGCAGCTTGGAAGGCTGCAGAGCAATGGAGAGGTATATAGTAAAAAGACGAAACATACCCAGCACCCTTGGCTGCCTCACAGTGATTAAGTTATGCTCAAAAACACCACCCAAATTATTTCAAAATAAATTATTAAATGCCCTGAGAATGAGGCAGGGGGAAAAAAATGGAACGCTCTTTTAGAGGGGACAAAAGCTTTCAGGAAATTGGAGGACAAATTTTAGCATAGCACTAGTTCCACTTGTTCCATGGATCTAGGCTGCCTCCCTCACACCTGCATTGTGGAAGATGCAAAATGGAGGCTAGGCTGCCAACACAGTTGATGCTGTTGCCACTTGCAGCGGCAGTACTAAAAAAAAAAAAAAACCACCTTAGGAAAAACAGAAAGGAAAGCTGTTGTACGACCACTGCCAATGGCAAACCCTAGTTGTGAGAAATGACTGGAGAATTTATTCTCCCCCTGATGAAATGTAGTGAAATTTACCCCCCAACACCACCCAGTTTCTCTCCCCACAAACAGGATAGAGAATTTTGAAAAGCCATTTAGGCAAAGCTCCAGGGCTTGATGAAGGCTGGGTATAGGGGGAAAAAACAATGAGCAGTATGAGGCGCTAAACATGGCTATTGGACAGGGTGGACATGATTGACATGAGCAGTTGCTGGAATCTAAATACCCCAGCAATGCCCATCAGTGATCATAACAAAGACTATTTCTAGTGCGACCATATGGAAAGGAGGACAGCGCCCCTGTATCTTTAACAGCTGTATAGAAAAGGGAATTTCAGCAGGTGTCATTTGTATGCATGCAGCAACTGGTGAAATTCCCTCTTCATCACAACAGTTGAAGCTGCAGGAGCCCTGCCCTCTTGACCAGATACAAAAGAGGGCAGAACTCCTGCCGCTTTAACTGTTATGATAAAGAGGTGATTTCACCAGGTGCTGCTTGCATACAAATGACACCTGCTGAAATCCCCTTTTCTACACAACTGTTAAATATTCAGGAGCCCTGTCCTCCTTTTCATATAGTCACCCTATATTTGGCCCAGCTGCCCAGCTGTTCCCTACATTGCTATGTCAAGCAATTTGGAGTATTTGGGAAACTGTAAAATGATGTGCAGCTTCCCAGAACCAGCTACTGAAACCAGATGCATCCATGGATGGAGGACTAACAGGGATGAGGGAGAAAATAATTCTGTTCACATTTTAATATGGACTTCTCAAACGTTGCACTTTTGAACCCTTGCATGAATCTAAACTCAATCATCTTTGAAATCTGCACTTCCTGAATTTTGCAATGGAGTTCTCCAATCAATTAAAAAAAATGAGCATGCATACATATATAATACATATATTAGGGGGAAATACCATTCAAAAATACATTTATTTGATGAAAATATCTTGCAAAAATGTGAATATTAGGCAAAGTGCAACACAAAAAAGAATGAATTAGGGAAAATGTATCTAAAATATGCTTATAGATTTTCATGCAGATTTTTTTAAAAAAAAAAATCCCCAAATTCAGGATGAACTGAATTTAACACTGGAGAAATGTTCACTGTTCAAGACAAAGCAAAATTAAGATTGGAACAATGATAAACTTGGAGAATCCAAAATTGACGGATCACTCAATCGCTAAATAATTGTCAACCTTGCTGGAAGGAGGCTGAAACATGGAGTTTTCTCTGCCAAAGGACTTTAAAAGTTTATATTCTGGTAGATTGCCACCCCTCTTCTCTGCCAGTTCCATGTAGCTAATCCTTAACAAAAGGCCATTCTGATTATTGGTCTTAGTTACTGTCACTTGGTTTGTTTTCCTGATCTTAAAACAACCTAATAACAAAAATGGCAACAACAGAATTACCCGGATCGTGAATGGGATGGTGAATGAGCAATTATTAAAATCACCAGGATTCCCTGAACATCATCTCGCTGCTCATCTTGTGCCCGACCCCTGTTCATATTTGGCATCTCTGCTTCTTCTGTGTGAATGAGGAAATTGTGCAAATCGAGCAGTGACCAAATGTGAATATGGATTGCTGGGAAATCCGGTTCGTGTTTGGCTCGACAGAGTTCTGAGGTGTGTATGACTCACTGTCATGCCCCTACTTGAGGTAGGGTGACCATATGAAAAGGAGGACAGGGCTTCTGTTTCTTTAACAGTTATGTAGAAAAGGGAATTTCAGCAGGTGTCTTTTGTAGGCATGCGGCACCTGGGGAAATTCCCTATTTTCTACAACTGTTAAAGATACAAGAGCCCTGTCCTCCTTTCCATATGGTCACTCTACTTGAGGAGTCCTCCTCAGAGGAAACACTAGAGGCCCCAGAAGCCCAAGGCACCCCAGACCAGGGACCACCATAGTCCCTGGCCTGGAGCCTGAGCCCTCGGGGGAGGTGGTTGCAGGGCCATCCCTGTCAGGAGAAACAGGCAATGGAGAGGGAAATAGCGTACTGACCATGCGTTATTTTGGTGGTGGCGCAGCAGCACCCGCCACACAACATGTTGCCCCTCCCCCCGTCGCGTGGCTAAAAGTCCTCCCATTCTTCAGGGCTGTTGTGTCTCCTCCCTCCCACCTCCCTCAGTCCTCTGGACGTATCCCAGCATGCACTGCAAGTTCCACCGGCTGTATCAGAGCAGCCGGGGAGGGGGGATTCGGCTGCTCCAGCCGGGGAACTCTATGACCAAACAGAATAGTATACGGAGAGAGGGGGGTTCCCTCCACATGACACTTTAAACAACAGAATTCAGGATAAACAACTGAACAGCCTGTTGTTTTTCTCCATTGTTTAAGTGCCCAAAATAGCATACTGTCAGTTGTGTGTGCGATGTGTGTTGCTCTCCACATGACACAATAAACAACACAACTGACGATTGTTTCCCCCCCCCCTCCATTGATTATCATGTCATCTGAACCAGGCCACAGTGTCTACTTCGGAGGTAGGGGCTGAGCAACCCCCTAACCCCTGGGAACATCATTACCTGAAGCGACAGGCTAGTATGGCTCCTCTGTGATGGAGTGCTTGCCTGCAGAAAAGGTCTCCTCAGGAGAAAGTGACTCCTCAGGAGTAGGGCAACAAAAGGCGAGCTCTGATGATTGCAGCTGAGCTCTGGGTGAGGTCCAGCAGGCTTTGGGCTTAAAGTCTTCATTAGAAATCAGCCAGCATTTGAACAACTTGGTCCAGCCTTCTTTGTCTCCTGAACCATGCCTCTGCCTGATGCCCTGTTTCCTGACTTTTTGGACTGCCTAATGACTCTGCGTGTGGACTGTGTAACCTGCCTGACTGTTTTACCATGTTTGATCTCTTGTTTGTTATCGTGACCACCCCTGTTGTTGCCTGATCCTCTTGTCTGCCTGCCTGCCTGTGCTCTGCCCTCTGTCTGGACTTAAACCACTTCTGTTATAACCTGAACTCCATTGCATCTAGAGCCTGCTACAGTTTAAGCAGGACACTCACTTTGCATCTGTGAACTGAGCTGCAGGCTGTTCCCAATCTCCGGGAACATCTTTGCACATTTTTTTTTTTGCAAGGTTCCATAATTTGTGCACATTTCTGAGCAAATTTCCACAAACTATGGCAGAACTTGCAGAAATTATGCAAATCCAACTGTAACATGTGTCATTTGCCCAAATTCTGCCATAATTTCTGCAAATTTGGCTGTAAATTGTGCAGATTGTTCAGAATGTTTTGCAAATCATGGTACCTTCCCAAAGATCATGTAAAATTGCCAAAATCTGTGCACATCGAGTCAGGTACAGCAGCGGGAACCTAGGGGCTGAGCCTCGAAAAATGTATTGAACTCTACCCCCAAAACGGATTTCAATGTGAAATCTCTGCAAATTTCCCCAAATCTGCATGCATTTTCTAACTAGTGCAACTTTCCTCCAAAGACAAAAGGGCATCTGGGAAAGCTGGGAACTGGGAATTGGGAAAGCTGCATAAATCGAATGCAATCACATGCCCAGCAATTTGCAAACATTTTTGGTGGAGGCATGCTTGTGATCATGTTTGGGTCTTCAAACAGGGCACACTCACATATTTTGCGAGCAAAAGTGAAATTCTAAGGCATCCTGTATCCTGAGTTTACAGGCTTCAGAATTCAACCGCATGGTGTATATTTGCCACAACAGAAAAAAATAAGGCCAACGACATCATTTCATGAAGGCGTTTTTGGCATGGGAACAGCTAAACTAGATCTGTATTGTCAGGTCACATGCAAGGTCAGTTTTCCGCCAAGCGATGGGACCAAGAGGTAACATGAGCTCTAGCAAATCACCTCCGTAAGTGTGTGCTTGTCCCTCATAACTCTATCAGCCACACAGCTAGTGTCAGGCAATTTATAAGCAAAAAATAAACACGAAGATATGGATTGAAGCAGCTGAATGTCACAATAGCCAGGAAGAAATGAAAACAAGGCATGCCGCGGGCTCACAAATCCTATTACCGCTTATATGCTTCTTGAAAACTCGTGGTCTGTTTACAGGTGAAGCTTTCCTAGGCAGGAAACAGTTCCATGGATCATCTGCTGCCCTGTAGTTCATCTCATGCCAACAGAAGCCGTCTGTTGCTTGTTCCCCATTCCTCAAGATAAGAATTTTATTCCCTTGAGGAAAGTGGGGGGATCGGTCAGTTGCATATAGCAATGATAGAGATGGAGGAGAGCCCCAACTGTAATAATAATAATAATAATAATAATAATAATAATAATAATAATAGTATTTCTTACCCACATCTCCCTCTGGATCAAGGCGGGGAACAACATTAAATACAAATAATGTAAATACATAACACTGATTAAAACATATAAAACTAATACATTATTAAAATAACAATAAAACTCTTAAAATTCAACTAGATAGGACTGCCAGAAGTGATCAGTCTTTATGGCTTTCGTAAAGTCAGAGAGACTGTTAAGTTGACGAATCTCTCCCAGCAGGTCATTCCACAGTCTGGGAGTGGCAGAAGAGAAGGTCCTCTGGGTAATGGTTGTCACTCAGCCTAGTTTTGGCTGACTGAAGTAAATTCTCCCCATTGATCTGAGTGTGCAGGGCAGATTGTATAGGAGAAGGCAATCCCGCAGACAACCTGGACCCAAACCATGTAGGGCTTTAAAGGTAATAACCAACACTTTGTACTTCGCCCGGAAACTAATTGACAGCCAGAGAAGCGATTTTAATGTTGGGGTGATATGACCAACCTGGCCGCCATATTTTGAACTAGTTGAAGTTAGTGGACTAGGTACAAAGGTAGCCCTATTTACAGTGCATTGCAGAAGTCGAGCCTCGAAGTTACCAGCGCGTGCACTACCGTCTTTAGGTCTTCCAACTCTAGGAAGGGGCACAGCTGGCGTATCAGCCGAAGCTGATAGTAGGCACTCCTAGCCGTCGCATCTACCTGGGCTGTCATTCGGAGCGACGGATCTGCGAGCACCCCCAAGCTGTGAATGCAGTCTTTCAGAGGGAATGTAACCCCATCCAGAACTGGTCGACACACCTCCAAGCCCAGGTTGGGGCCTTTGGCAGTAAGCACCTCCATTTGTCTGGATTCAGCTTCAGTTTGCTTTTCCTCATCCAGCCAATTACCACCTCCAAGCATTCATTCAGAGGAGACACACTATCCTTAACTGACGCTGTTGTTGAAGGCATAGAGAAATATATTTGGGTGTCATCGGCATACCGATAGCACCCCAGCACCCCGCCCCATGCCTCCGTATGATCTCTCCCAGCGGTTTCATGTAAATGTTAAACAGCATTGGGGATAAGATGGTGCCTTGTGGTAAGCCATACGACAGCTCCTTCTTAGTGCTCAACTCAACTGGGACGTACCGTAGTAGAAAAGGCTGCCCTATTTGAGATGAGACGGTGTTTTCACATGGCCCGCCCCCATTTCAAGCATTCACTCCACCTCTGGTAGTTATTCACCCCAATCCTTTGGGATAGGGCAAGCTATAACTTTATGCAGCCTTCAGTCATTGATCCTGAACTGTTGGGATAGAAGAGGGAATAAATATATGTGAACTTTTATGGTAAGCCCATCTTGCTCATTCACTGCTGAGAATGTCTCCCTTTGTGTTCTTTAGCTTCCTTTCAGGACAAACAGTTGGAGCAAGATCAATTGGACTTTATAGGACAGACGCTGCCTGTTATGACTCCATTTAAACATACACTGCTTAAAGATATTCATTGGAGTTATATCTCCCGCTCTATCTTCTATTCTGTTCTGGGGAGGTCATTCATTCCACTCTATTCACTGAAATTATACAGCAAAAAAGTCCAATAAAAAAGAACCCTCAGCTCAGCAAAAGAAGGCACTGCTACTCGAGATAATCTGCATTTGTGCATGGGGGTATTTCTGTGGTGAATTTTAAATTAATTTTATCCTTGATGTTTAAAGAGTCTTGTTCTCATGCCATAAACCAGCAAGGTCAATGAACTCAGAGGAAACTGGCTCTGCTTCAGCTACTTTAACTCTTCCAATTGTGTTAGGTGGTTGTAACTGGGGCTGCACTAACTTTTCACATATTATCTGCATTCGGACAACACATTAATCAATAGTGGGTTGAGTAGCCAACTCACAATTAGTTATTTTGTGGGTACTCCCCACACAACATATCCCTACACAACTGTGGGTGGTTGGGGCAGGCATTGAGTGGACTAATAGTCAACCCAGCATTTGACTGACACAGCCCCCGTCCCTCTCCCCACCCTCTCTCCTCCCTCAGTCCTCCCAGTTCTATCCCAGCAGCTTCTGCAAGTTGCACCAGTTGTAGCAGAGTGGCAGCCGCCACTTTGGTCGCTCTTGCTGCCTGCCTCTATGGGCTTGTGTTTTAACCCACTCACCACACACCATTAACCCACTCACCCCTCCACACAACACTTTAAACAACTGGCTTCGAGCTAAACAACTTGCAAGCCAGTTGTTTCTCTTAGTTGCTTATTTGGGCAGAATAGCATACCGTCAGTAGTTTGTGAGCGGCGTGTTGCCCTCCACACAACACAATAAGCAACACAACTGACTATTGTTTCCCCTCCCCCTCAGTTGCTTAATGTGTTGTCCGAATTCAGCCATTAACAATTCCAGTGTGGAAGCAGAGCTTTCAGGGGTGCTAAAATATCCCCCATGAAATGCTCCGCTACTCAACTCGTCTGAGGGCTGTTCACATAGGCATATGCAAAGGGTGTGCTGGGTGTCCTCAGGCACACCCTTAATGTCTCAAGCAATATCTGCCAACTTGAGGGGGCTTTGAGAGGGGATCCAGAGAGGATCCAGACACAACAGGAATGGTCCTCCAGCTGCTCTGCTGCCACGCCAAAGCACAGCTGTCTCCGAGAGAGCATCTTTGCCCCTAGCAGCAGGAGCAAAAAGGAATCGCTCTGCTGGGAGCCTCTTTGCCAGGAGCTGCACTTCAAAGAGGCCAGGAGGAGAGCCCCTGAAAGGATGATATCACCTAGTAAGCCCTTCCTCCAGCCAGTTTTACCAGAAAGTCCCACTAGCGTTGGGGCTTGAGGAGCGTCTTCTCATCCCACCACCACCTGCAACAGCCCTCACATGGTCAGGCAATCTGATGGCAGAGTAGGGGCATCAGTGTCTATGGTGTTTAATAAATAAATGAATAAAAAATATATCCTGTATGACAGAGTATTCAATAAATGTTCACCTTTTTTAAAATAAAATCCCTAGGTGCACTGCCTCATGAAATGTGCTGCACACGCCTATGTACAGCCTGCCTCGCCTTGGATTCGGGGTTCAGCCTGAGGCGGAGCGCAGCCCTAATAAAAATTACATACATCTACAAAATGAAGCCATATAAAGCACCTGCCAAGCAGCTGAAACTCCATATAAATATATAGTATGGCCTCTTGGAATATCCCAAGACAGGGAGCTCTACAAAAAGGTTGCTCCAAAATTCAAGATCAGTGACTAGAAAAGTCTGGATAGCGGTGGAAGCCAATGAGTTGGAACTTTTCTCTCAATGGTCTTATACTTTAGGATGGTTCACAGGAACATGGTTTATACTAAGTGGGACCACCTTTGATCCATTGGTCCATCTGCTTAGAGATTTTACCGTGTTACATGGCATGAAAGTATTCGTAATAAATATTTTTGCTCAGTTACTGTCACTTCATTGGCAGAGGCTCTCCAGGGTTTCAGACTGGGGGTCTTTCCCATCTCAGTCCCCGTTCTACCTAGATGGGCCAGAGCTTGAACCTGGGACCTCCTGCACTTAAAAGCCAGGAGGGGACATAGGAAGGGGTCTTTCAACAGGTCAGTCTATTTGTCCATCTTGATAGTATTGTCTATTCCAGGGGTGGGCACTGCCACAGCCATGGGCATCGTCACAACATGGCAGCCATGGGAGGCATAACCAAAGGGCAAGTCACCTGCTCAAACAACTCTAAGCAGGTACACCCATGCCAGACAACCTGGGGACCTCCAGACATTTTACACTCCAGTCCTTGGAATCCCTGATCATTGGCCATGCTCCCCTATGGGATTGGTCATGGAAAATATCTGGGGAGAGGCATCAGTTTGCCTAGCCCTGAACTATGCAGTCACACACACAACTAAAAAATGCTAGTTTAGAAATCCCTCCTTTTTTTGTGTGTTACTAATCAGAATCTTGTTTTCGATCATCTCGAAATGGTTACAGTGGTAAGGCACGCCCGGTGATTTTTATTTTTAATTGAATCTCAATATGCTATGCAACTGTGGGCTTATATCTTTGCTGCTGCTCAATTAGGCCCAGCCACATCAAGCCCATACAATTCCTTTCTGGTCGGTGGAGTGGGGGGGGGGGGAGAGTGATAACTGGTGGGAAGGAGGCATAAAATGTTGGGGGGAAATATTTGATTTCAGTAAGGTTCCAGGGGGAATTTCAGCAGCATAAAGAGCAACAGAGAAACCTTCTAGGAACGTTGACTTCCAACCTTATTGAACATGAGTATTTCAGTTTATCCGTACTGTATTTTTCACACCTGTTCTCCAGAGGGTTAAATAGCATTTGGGGAGCTATGGATGGATAAAGATTATTTTCCCCTGCACTTGGTTGGTCTTTGTGGGCTTTCCACTCCTTGTGGAATAACATTGTGTAAAAAGCTAAAGATGTCTGGGAGACCACTTGGGACATCTCTCCATTCCTCTGGTCTTCTCCTTTCTGAGAAGCTTATACGTCTGAGCACCAGCACAGGTAGTGATTTTGCCACAGTTCATTTTCTGTTCCGTTTCTCCTGTAATCAGTTAAGTTGAAGGCATCGAGTGGAGACCAAATGCTATAAATGCATCAGCAGCATCAGGCGGGAGGCAGTGTATGGGTCTGAGTCAGCACCAGCCATTCATCACTCTTTAGTTGGTAATAACCACGTACATATTCATTTGTCTGCTGCTTAATTATGCACCGCAGGTTGTAGATGCCTTTCAACATACAGATGCGTCAGCGCCAACCATTCTTCATGTCTTGAGCTCCCACGTGATTCCACTCTGTTTTTTGCTGGCCACCCCACCGCAGCTGAACAAAAACCTGGCCTACACAAGCAGCAGATGTGCTGGCATAACTGGACTGGGCAAATCATGTGACTCTGTGTGTGTGTGTGTGTGTGTGTGTAAGTCCATAAGAAGAGTCATGCTGGATCAGACCAAAGGTCTGTCTTATCCAGAATTCTGTTCACATACTGGCCCACCAGCTGCCTGTAGGACATGAGTGCGACAACGCCCTTGAACTCGTGTTCCCCAGCAACCGGTGTATATAGACATACTGCCTCTCATCTTGAAGGTAGCACATAGCCATCAGGAATAATAGCCATTGTAACCTTCTCTTCCAGGAATTTCTCCAATCCCCTTTTAAAGCCACCCAAATTGGTGGCCATCACTATAGCCTGTGATAGCACATTCCATGGCTTACCTATGGACTGTGTGAAAACGTGCTTCCTTTAATTTGCCCTGAATCAGCTTCATCAGATGACCATTGTGTTCTAGTATTATGAGAGAAGGAGAAGAATGTCTCCCTATCCACATTCTCCACACCATACATAATTGTGTACACCTCTATCAGGTTTCCCCTTACTCACCTCTTTTCTAAGCTAATAGTCCCAGACGTTGTAAGTTGTCTTGCCTGAACTTACCCTGTATGAAATCACTTCTGTATTCTCGTTCTCCCTCAAAGTGAACTCTTGCTCCATGAAAATGAGCTTTTGCACAGGTGTGATATCAGAGTGCATCTTGGGAACTGTAGTTTGGAATCACGTAGAGCTTCCTCAGAGTCAGAGCTGCAGTGGTGATGATGAGGGAAACTGCTAAAGAGGCTGTGGTAGGATAAATAAAAATGGGACCGGGGGTATGGGGGAGGGCTGCCAAGTCCTTCTTGCAGAGCCGGAACAGCGACAGTGGCAGCATGGACGGAAGTAGCACCGGATTAAGCAAGCAAAGTGTTGCTTTGATACGCCAGCTGCACCCCTTCCTAGAGTTAGAAGACCTAAAATCAGTAGTGCACGTGCTGGTAACTTCGAGGCTCGACTTCTGCAAGGCGCTGTACATAGGGCTACCTCTGTGCCTAGACCGGAAACTTCAACTAGTTCAAAATATGGCAGCCAGGTTGGTCACCAGTACATCTAGGGGTGACCACATTACACCAGTTTTAAAGTCTCTTCACTGGCTGCCAATCAGTTTCCGGGTGAAGTACAAAGTGTTGGTTATTACCTTTAAAGCCCTACATGGTTTGGGTCCAGGTTACCTACGGGATCGCCTTCTCCCATACAATCTGCCCCGCATGCTCAGGTCCTCTGGGAAGAATTTACTACAGTCAACAAGAACTAGACTGACAACCGTTACCCAGAGGACCTTCTCTTCTGCCGCTCCCAGATTGTGGAATGACCTGCCAGGAGAGATTCGCCAACTCACTAGTCTTCAGGAATTTAAAAGATCTATAAAGACTGATCTCTTCCGGCAGGCCTACGCAGATGAATTTTAAAGTGTTTTATTGGTGTTTTATTAGTATTTTAATGATGTATTGGTTTTATGTGCTTTTAATCAGTTTTGTATTTTGTGTTTAATGCTGTTCCCCGCCTCGATCCGTTGGGAGAGGTGGGTAATAAATAAATATATTATTATTATTATTATTATTATTATTATTATTATTAATTCAACCAATGCAGCACTTGCGCAGAAATGTTCTCATAGGCAAAGAAATGGTTAATCGAACAATGTAATCCATGCACAGAAATGGCAGACTGTACATGCTCAAAAAGCTCATGATAAATTTAGACCTTCATAGTGAATGCTTAATAGTGATAGAGATCTCTTCCGGCAGACCTACCCAGATGAATTTTAAGCGTTTTATTGGTATTTTATTGGTATTTTAATAATGTACTCATTTTATGGGCTTTTAATCAGTTTTATGTATTTTATATTTGATGTTAGTCCCCGCCTTTATGCGGAGGAAAAGGCAGGTAAATAATAATAATAATAATAATAATAATAATAATAATAATAATATGGCTGGTCCAGGCTTGTTAAAAAGATGAGCGTTATGAACAGGCAAACTCTGACCAGTAGGCCGACTAAGTACATCACTATTTGTAACCATTCTTCATAGGGGAGTTGCTGCAGCCCTTTGATCATTTTGGTTGTCCTTTTCTGGATCATTTACAGCTACAATATCCTTGTTGGGTGCTTTTTTGAGGTGTATACTTCCTGCACATAGACATCTAGTTGTCAAGATGGGCTTTAGCCTAGCTTTCTCCTTGGCATGCTCATTGTTGTTGTTTTGATGCGTAAATGGGTTTTTTGTATGGATCATTCAAATATAGAATACAGAGGGGGGGAGGGGGGGAGACACCTCCACCCTAAGCTCAAAGTTTTACTATCTCATTTGCCATTTTTATAGACCATGAATAATGTGTGTGTTGTGACTGTTGCTATTATTCAATTTCTTTTCTCCTAAAATTTCAAGGCAGTATACATATGATTTATTCTCAGAACAAACTATGAGGTAGTTACTCTGAGAGATAAAGTTATTGACCCAAAATTGCACAGTCAGCTAAATAGCTGGGTGAGGATTTGCATTTATGTGGGATCATCTCACTGCGTTGGTGTAACTTTGAAAGTTGTGTCACCGTGGAAGTGAGGCCAATCATGTGGGCTGCTACCGTTTGATGGTTGCCCGTGATCTCAGTTGCGTGTGTGGGTTGGGTGGAGAGACCTGCACAATTCGCTTCATCTATGTGGGGAAGGACCTCTGAATGATACCGCAGTCCTGCAGAGGAAAAAAAAGTGATGTCTGAAATTTCCGGGATTTTCTGAACATTGTCACAAAGCTCATCTCATGCACGATTCCTGTTCACATTTGCGGTTGCTACTTGCTTTGTGTGGACTGGGAAATTGCAGAAGTTGAGCAGCAATCTAACATGAAATTTGTGCAAACTACCTGATCGTACGACTTTTCTCCATAGGCTAAACTGAAGCTGGAGCTGATTCAGTCTAGAGGGGAAATTTGCGCATATCAAACTGGAAAAGTTGTGCAAATTGATGTGAGTACATGTTTGCAATTTACAAACATTTTCAGCTTGTGATCACGTTGGGAGATTGGAACAGGGCATGCCTGCATGTTTTGTGAGTGAAATCAAAATTCTCGTGCATCCCTAGTATGAGCCCATGGTAAAGAGCTCTCTCACATGGCTGCTATAGCATCTCAAGGACACTTTAATCCAACATCCTATTCGGTTTTTCACCCTAGCTCTCAGGCTACACTAGGGCTGCATGTCTGAATGCTTATTCAAGGTGAAAACAATACCTTGATTGTGGAAACCTCGGGTGTCAGGAAGAGCCTAGCCTTCTCCCTGGTGTGTGAGCTTTCTATATGCAGGGAGACAACAGTTTTAAGAGCCAAGCAATATGAGCACTTCAAAGGAATGTTTGGACACTTCCTGTGGTTTCAGCATAAGTGGAGTGTTTCAGCTAGTTCCGTGCTGAAAATATTTCCCACATTTTTTTTTTACCATTCTCTTTCAATTTGATTGAAAAGACATTGCTTTCAAAAATGAATTAAAGATGAAAATTTAGAAGATGTTCTCATCGGTTGGCTTTGGGATTCTTGTGCATACCTTATTTAGGAGGTGGCCAAGGAATATGCTGTGAAGGGACAGAACTGTCCTCAATTTTTATATATAGTTTGGCTCATGGACATTAGGGAGGATCCGGAAATTACATATTTTCTAATCTTGCGTAAATGGGGCCTTCACAGCCGCCATTTACGCAATGGGGGAAAGACGTAATTGCCAGAGCCTCCATTGTACATGAGGGCGGATGGGCTCATTGAGCCTCAAAGAAGCTCATACAGCACCACAAGTCGGGGCAGACAGTGGTGGGGTGAGCATCCAATGAGTCAGATGCAAGTGAGTATCCAATGAGTCAGATGCAGTGCGCTAGCACTGAACTATGACTTTTCTCCAGATGGAAAGTGTGTGCTCAAGGACATACACAATCACCATCCCTATTTTGTCTTAAGACATTTTTAATGTGGGTTATATCCTTGGGCGTGGAAAGGTTGCATCTTGATTCTAGTGCACATGTATGGAAATAATGTGCGCATGAACACTAATGCCCCATGCAGTGTACCGCCTGCCTTTTCATATACTGCAGTTGGTGAGGTTCATCTTGATCTTGGGATGTTATGAAGCATACCAAAGAACTTTTATGTTCTCCCCTATGAAGTAGTGGAGGGTATGATCCCGATGACAGACCATATCCCACACAGTATAGAAGAGGTTCCTTGAGGATCAGGATCCCAAATAGATGGGTTTGGGAGCCACTTGATGATATCAGCCCCCAATATCACTTTATTACCTGTGCTTTGGATGAGGGAGGTTGAGTGGCAGAGTGTTTAGCCCTTGCGTTACAGACAGGAGCTCTAGTTTTCCAGGAGTGAAGGCAAAATGTACCTGCAATTTTGCAGAACAGAATAATTATATGATTACTTACAACTGTGCCGAGGTAATGGAGCCACGTTTTCAGTTACAACTTTGCCTGAATCATGATAATGCTTGCAAATAGACTCAGGTGATGTGTGGGAGTTATAGGGAAGGTTGAAAAGGCCTTTGAATCCCTATGAGCACATTCGTAGAGATGCCTGACTCAGCTCCGTTAAGTCGAGAGGGCTTTGATGGGAAGGGCTGTGTTGCTAGCTGCCAGTGCTTCTGAGCAACAAAAACTCTATTTGGGGGATGAGACAGAGGCGCTGATTTTAAAAGCCGGCTACATATGCCATCCAAGATGCATTTGAGGGTTCTAAGTGAAACCTCAGAGTTTTGAGGCAATCTATAAAAAGGTCAATGTATATGACAAAATACCAGCCCTGGATTAAACATTAAGCAATATAAGCACGTGCTTAGGGTGCCAAGGGAAAGGGGCATCATAGAGTACCAGTACCATAGCTGTAGCCATCTAATTTTAAGGAATATATAAATGTAATAAAAAATAGTTTGTATTTAATATCGTTGTGTGTTCTGGCGTGGGGGATGAGGGCCTTGAAGAAAACTGAGTTTTTAATGTCTTATTTCACCTTCAGCACTTATTGAGTCTTAATGTCTTGCCTGCTAAGCAATGGAAGGGCCAAGGGGGTACCATTATTGGGCTGTGCTTAGGGCATCAGCTGGCCTTAATCCAGCCTTGCAAAACACCCTTCACATATAGAGCAACCAACGCTCAAGATCACTAGGATTCACTGAACATCATCTTGACACTCAGTTCCTGTTTACGCTTGCAACCACTGCTCGCCCTGCACGCTCAGGGAAATTGCCCAAATCACGCAGCGCCGGAATGTGAAATTTGCACAAATGTCCCCAAAGTTCCACACCTTTCCTATTTGCTCAACTTTCCTCCATAGGCTAAAGTTGGGCTGATTCAGTCTACAGGGAAAATGAGTGCAAATTAGAAAATTTGCCCAAATTGAAATGGGAAACGGGTGCAAATCCAATTTGCGGACATTTTTGGGAGACGTGCTTATGATCACGTTTCTGTCCAGGGCTTCGAACAGGACATGCTCGCATATTTTGCAAGCAGAACCAATGTTCTCATCCCTAATCACACAGAGAAACACACATACGCAAATACATGCACACACCTACCTAGTATCAGGCACAAACTAATTCCCCATACAAGACAACATCCCTGCCCCCTCCAGCCCCCCTGAAAACACTACACAGAGAGTCAGGAGTGCCTGCTGAAAGGGGTGAACCATGTTTGGGGGGAGATGGAGGAACACCCCAAAATCATGAGCATTGCTGAAGGTCCATTCCTCTCAAGGAAAGGAGAACCTGGATCCAACCCACGACCTGGCTGTCCCTTATGGGAGCTGGCATCAGAAGATGGCATTGTTAGGCACCTGCTGAGGCCCCAAGTCCAGCAGAGGCCGATTGGTTATCCCGTAACTTTGAACCTTCTCCTTGCTATTGCTGCGTGTTCTCCTGCCCTCTCCAGTCAGGTGGAAAAGTAAGGTTGGGGAAACATCAGTCTCCACTTGCCTTGCCATCTGGTTCAGAGGGATGTGGATCATGTTCAGAGGAAGGTAACAAGAGAATGGGGCAGTGATGGAAGTGGCACAAAGGTGAACCCATAGAAGGCATCTTGCCAAATGGCTCCCAAAATCATAACCCAACACTGGCCTGATGTAAATAGAAGCATTACTATAATTTCTGGTAATTCCGGAGCATGATTACAAGAAGCATGAGACTACAGATGAATGAAAATTTTATTTCTGCTCACAAAACGTGATCATGGCTGTGCCGCCACAGCCTCAAACATTAAGCTCAAACACCCCTCTCAGGCTAAGCACCACCACTTAAAGACCTGAGGGAAGGGTAAAAGAATCACAACCTTTCCTTCAGAGCCAAAGGAAAGGTAAGGTGTTTTGTTTTGTTTTTTGAAAAAAAGGTTCTCCTGTGAATATACTGGGCTAAAGGTTTAATGTAATTTGTGCATTTATGAACCAATAGAGCAGGTGACAAAGCCAAGCTGATGAGTGTTTTATGGTAGCAAAATAAAGAAAATGTTTATTGTCGTTTACAGTTCTTAGTTTCTTCAAATTCAAGTTAAATCCTGCCTATTCTTAATAATACTAGTAATAACGAGCTTAATACTAATAATCCTAAATCTCTACAATCTTATATCCATTCCTTTCTCACACACTCCTCTCACATTCTCTCTTTCTCTACTCCTCCCACACCCACATACACACTAACTCTAAAATCCCTCCCCCACTCTCTTTTCCAGCATCACTAGCCACACCCACTCAGTCCAACATTCAGAACTCTCTACACATACTCAGCCAGACATACCTAAGGGAACAGAAATGAGGGGTAACACCACAATGTCCCCTTTGCAACCCCTCAATGCAAGGAGGAGAATGTGTCTGTTGGATTTGCATGAATGTGAAAATTGCGCAGGATGAGCAGCTATCGAACATGAAAACCAAGCGAAACAATTCCCAAATCTGTATTTTTGTCTAACGTGCACACTGTTTGCAAGCAGTTTTGCTCATAATGCATTTTAATGTTAGTTTCCCCAACATATGCATCATTATCTACATTTTTTTTAATGATTGGAAATATCCATTGCAAAATTTGGAGAAGTTTGAATTTTTAAGGATAATTTGAGTTTCAGTTCACGCAGCGGTTTGAAATTAGCGAAGTTCACATGACAATTCAAACTGAACAAATTCCTTCCCCATTTCTAACTAGGAGCACAAGCAATTATGTAACATTTCCCTTTGGGGGGGGGGCAGTATCATAGGAAATTACTGGCATGTCTTATTTTGAATGAGACAGAGCAGCCAGGAGAAGGTTATCTTCACATGCACTACATAATGCCAGCCCACATGAGAAATGCAAGTGTGTATGTATCACTTTGTTCAAGTTCTTGGTAAGTGGGAAATTAAGGCAATGTCTACATCAGGCATTTATCCTAGGGTTGTCCCTAGGTTGTCCCTGTGCATCCATATGATCAACCCGGGATAATGGACTGCACCTAGTGTGCTGCAAGCTCCCAGGGCTTAAAACAGGCCCGAAGCAGCGCAGGGTGGCTCCTGGCCCATGGGGGGGAAGCAATTTTGCCATCCCCAGGATGGCGGGGGTTGGGTGTAGGGGGTTTTAATACCTTTTCCTGTGAATTGTGGCTGCGCAGCTCCTCTTCAGTAAAAAAAAAAAAAGGAAATGGTGGCCATGATGTCCCTCCTCTCTTCCAGGATGTGGCACAGCCATCTAGACGCTCGGGGGAAGGATTGCGGAAGGAGGGAAGTCCACAATCCTCCCCCTCCCTCCCTCTACACCCTCAGGTGTAAATGGGCCTTCAGAATGGAAAGTAAAAAAAAAAAAGTTACAAATTGAGGCCCGTACTTGGGAATTGACCCTCTTCAAAATCCCAGAATGGTACATTTTCTTTGTGGCTAGCAGCCAAAAGCTGGCCTTTTCTTTCCAATTGCATACGTTGGCTTTAATAAATTTGGCATTTAAATCACAGCCGGTGATGTGAAGGGCATAAACATTGTGGTGGATGGTAAACTTGCTATTTTCATCTAACTTTTAATGGAAGGTGAGCATTCAGTTCAGTTCCCCGGGGGCTTTAAAAAAACAAATGTGCTTTTAAAACTTGAAAGTGCCTTATATAATGATGGCTACATGCCAGCCGTTAGTTTCTCCCTTTCTACTGATATCTCTGCATGTGTGAGAAGGGGGAATATTTCTGCTAACATTATGCCGGTTCTTTTGCATGGAAAAACAAAGAAAGCAGAATTACTGCTTTTTCTTAACTATTAATCAAATACTGAACCAAAACCCATAGTACTAATGACACAGTAGGGATGAGAGGGGGGAAACACTTGGATATTTAAACTGTGGATGAAGAATATTGTATTATTTTTAGATCAAGGGTGGGAAACATGTGGCCCTCCTGATGTTTATTTGTTATGTTCATATCATGCCTTTCCTGCAAGGAGCATGAGGTGATCTATATGTTCCTCCTCCTCTTCATTGTCACCTCAAAACAACCCTGTGAGGTAGGCTAGGCTGAGAGTCAGTGACTGGTCCAAAGTCAGCCAGTGAGCTTTATGGCCATGAGAGGACAAGAACCCAGATCATGCAAGTTCTGATCCAACATTGTAACCACTACACCACATTGGCTCTATTGTTGGAATGCAACTCCCATCATTTCTCACCATTACCTATTCTGGCTAGGGCTGATAGGAGTTGTAGTTCACCAAGATCTGGAGAGCCACTCATTACCCACCCCTTTTTTAGATTACTGTTTTATTGTGTCTACTTGCATTTGTATTATAGTATTACATTGGGCCTGTTCGGACAACACGCTAAGCCACAGTTAGGCTGCTAACCCTTTTGCAGCAAATGGTTTGTGATGGTTTCCACTGTGGCTATGTAGCCACCATGGTTAGGAATGGTCCACATGACATACTAAGTCAAGGTACACATTTATTTATTTATTTATTTACCATTCCCCATTCAAATTTTGGAGCAGTGGACAGAATAAAATCTGTTTCGGGCTTTCAACCTGCCTAGTCACTGTGCCTGGTATCATTTACATGAGCCTCTGTTGGCACAAGATCGGTTGGTGCAGCCATTCCAGCAGAGGCCTAGTGGTCGAGGGGGTGCAGCTCCCAGCAGAGTGTTTCCTTTTTGCTTCTGCTGCTGGGAGCAATGGTGTTCTCTCGGAGGCTGTGGTTCTTCAGCATGGCAGCAGAGCAGCCAGAGAGCAGCCAGAGGACCGTTTCTGCTGCATCTGAATCCCCCTATGGATTCCTACTCAATGGCCCCCTCAATTTGGCACTTATTCCTTGAGACATTAGGGTGTGCCTGGGCACACCCAGCACACCCCTTGCATATGTCTATGACTGGCCCAAAGCCATCCAGTTAGCTTCATGACCAAGTTGGGACTAGAACCTGGATCTCCCGAGTGCTAGTCCAACACTCTAACCACTACACTAGATATCTAGATTGGTTTCCATGTGTTGTTACTAATACAGGAAGGAAGATGTTTCTCATGCAACTTGTCTCTGCTGAGGGCTGACCTGAGAGCAGAACCTATTGGGACATGAAAGGCTGAGGACTTGCTCCACTGTTGGAGCCTACATGCATGATGTCATCAATGGGGCCCTGCCCAGCTACTCCGCTGCCACCATTAAAGTCCCTGTGTGTCACAGTGTGGCCACATTGTTGTTGTTATTATTATTATTATTATTATTATTATTATTATTATTATATTTCTTGCCCACCTCTCCCTCCAGATCGAGGTGGGGAACAACATCAATACAAACAATATAAAATACATAAACTGATTAAAAGCATGTAAAAAAATAATACATTATTAAAATCAACCAAGTCTTACCATTTGACTGGGTAGGCCTGCTGGAAGAGATCAGTCTTTATAGCTCTCTTAAATTCTTGAAGACTGGTAAGTTGGCGGATCTCTCCCGGCAGGCCGTTCCACAGTCTGGAAGCAGCAGAAGAGAAGGTCCTCTGGGTAGCAGTTGACAGCCTAATCTTGGGCAACTGTAGTAAATTTTTCCCAGAAGACCTGAGCATGTGGGGTGGATTGTATGGGAGAAGGCGATCCCACAGGTAACCTGGACCCAAACCATGTAGAGCTTTAAGGGTATTAGCCAACGCTTTGTACTTCACCCAGAAACTAACTGGCAGCCAGTGGAGTGATTTTAAAGCTGGTGTAATGTGGTCAACCCTAGGTGTACTGGTGACCAACCTGGCTGCCATATTTTGAACTAGTTGAAGTTTCCAGACTAGGCACAGAGGTAGCCCTTTGTACAGCGCCTTGCAGAAGTCGAGCCTCGAAGTTACCAGTGCGTGCACTACCATCTTTAGGTCTTCCAACTCTAGGAAGGGGAGCAGCTCTTTTCAGTCAGTCACTCACTTCACCCTGTCCTCCTCACAAATGTATTTATTAGGTGGTAGAACTGGTTAGAACTAACGCTGAGCTCCGTTCTGTATTGGGCAGACTTCAGGTTAGATGCCTCAAGACACAATACATCCCTCATTCATTCATTCATTCATTCAATATATTTCTATACTGCCCAATGGAATCTTTTGAAATGTGGATATACTGACATACGTTAAAGATATTGTGGACTGACCGAGTAACAAATGAGGATGTACTACATAGGGTGAACAAACAAACGGAACTAATAAATACCATCAAAAGGAGAAAATTACAGTATCTTGGTCATGTTGTCTGAGGAGAAAAATACACCATACTCCAAATTACTATACGAGGGGAAATTGAAGGGAAAATATCAGTGGGAAGATGACAAACATCATGGCTAAAGAACTTGATGGAAAAGTATACCTGTACCTCTATACAATAATTTATAGCAGTGGCGTCAAAACCAAAAATAGCTGTAATGATAGTTAATCTCTGATAGAAGGCACCAGAAGACGGAGGAGGAAGAGGAGGAGGAGGGTGAGAAGGAAGAGAACCACCCCATAGCTGATGCACTCTGAGCAGTTCAAAAAAAGCTGGAAGTTGAGGGATCTCAGTTGGGAGATACAACCACATGCCGTGGAATAGACCCAATTATTATAATAAATGCTACTGCCTCCAGCGACCAGCTAAACATATCTGTGGCAAGGTGAGTGATTGGCCAGTAGAGGGCAGGGGACTGATGGTGGCAGAGTCAGTAATGGGTCCTCCTGAGCCTCCAGGCCCTTGGCAGGTACCTGACCATGCCAACCCCTGATACAAGCCTTGCCCACAAATATTGTGATCCCCATTCTTCATAAACAGTCACTATTTTCTCATACCTGTGCCACTGCCTCTATTTGGTTTTGGCTAGGAGAGTTTGAGACTCTTACTAGAAAGAGCAAAACTGAGCGTATTCCACAACTTAGGATGGAACCATTCCGCCTAACCATGACAAACAATAGAGCTTTGTTTTAATACCAGCAACCACGTGTAGGATTTTTGTTTAACACAGTCTTTGGTAGATTACAAAATGCACCAGGTTTCTGTATTCCTAGGGTTTTGGAACAATTAACATCTTCACAGTGCAGATAATGTTCAACAGGCAATTAGGCTCTGCATTTAGAATAATTAGGAAACCCAGGTGTTAACAGGCAGCATGGGGGTGTATTTGTGTCATAAAAATTCTTCTTAAGTGGTATGGAAAGAGTGTAAATGAACTGCTGGAAGTTCTTCCTTTGAGTTTGAGCTCCCATGGAACTTGTTTTTAGGGTCTGGTTGTCATGTAATGGAGTATGTGAAGGAGCAACAAAAAAAAAGTGCCTCTGAAAATATGCAGGGGTGCCAGTATGTCCACACTATGAGCAGGTAGCCTGCACTGTTTGGATGAATAGGGTTGCCATTTCTTCTTCCTGCTCCAAGAGCAGCCTGGCACAGAGAACTTCCATGGCTATTCAAAAGTAAGTCCAATTACATTCAATGGTGCTTCCTCCCAGGTAAGCATGTAGGATTGCAGCAATGATCAATGATGCCTTCCCCATAACTTTATCCCCATGCCAGGAAATGTGTTATTATTATTATATTGCTATTCTTTATTTCCAAAGTAGCTAATATTGTGCAAGGTGCTCTACATTTTAAAATAAGACATCCCTCCCAAAGGCGGATAACTTTCCCCAACCTCATACCCTCCACCTGTCTCCAACCTCAACTCCCACCAGCCGCACAAGTATGATTGAAGATCAGGAATGCTGGGAGGTATAGTCCAAAACATCTAGAAGGCAACAGGTTGGAGAAGGATGGCTTACAATCTAACAGCAACACCAGCTTATTTCATAGGATCATAGAATAGTGAAGTTGGAAGGGGCCTATAAGGCCGTAGAGTCCAACCCCTTGCTCAATACAGGAAACTACCTTAAAGCATACCTGACAGATTGCTGTCCAGCTGCAACTTGAATGCCTCTACTGTGGGAGAGCCCACAACCTCCCTAGGTCATTGGTTCCATTGTCGTACTACTCTAACAGTCAAGAAGTTTTTCCTGATGTCCAGCCGGAATCTGGCTTCCTGTAACTTGAGCCCATTATTCCATGTCCTGCACTCTGGGATAATGGAGAAGAGATCCTGGCCCTCCTCTGTGTGACAACCTTTCAAGTCCTTGAAGAGCGCTATCATGTCTCCCTTCCTCAAGGCTAAACATGCCCAGTTCTTTCAGTCTTTCCTCATAGGGCTTTGTGTGTGTGTGTGTGTGTGTGTGTGTGTGTTTGGTTCCACTTAAGAGCAGGTGGCAATGTTAGGGCCTTGTGGCCAGAGCATCTAGACCAGAGGGTATGCAGAAGGATAAGAGTCTTATTTAGCTAGTTCAACACTGGGGATAGCGAAGAAACCTGCAATAGATTCAAATGGGTTTGGATTTCTAGGAAACTGACCAGCAGATTCCACAGCTGGCTGGCTTTTTCCTAGTCAGGTAGAATCCACGGACTGGTTTTCACTTGGGAGGGAGGGATTTTCGCTAATTCCCATTAGTGCTAATTTGCATTGATTAATGCATATTAGCGCATCTGCGCAAAAGCACATTAGCAGTAACGCACATTAGCGCTAATGGGAATTAGTGCTAATGCAAATTAGAAAGAGTTGAACAAAATTCTGGTAAAAAAAAAATTCTGATTCCAGCAATGAGCAGATGACACAATGAAAGATGCCTTACTATCCATGAAATAAAATCTGTACATCATTACTCAACACTTAGATGTGTCACCCACTCAACATACTATTCTAGGTGGTTTACAAAAGTTTAAACCACCAGAAACTAAACATCCAAATCCACCACACTGCAAACTAATAGATAAATAAAACCTCCAAGAATAAAACAATACTCATAGCAGGCAGCTAACACTGGTAGGGTGACCCTATGGAAAGGAGGACTGGGATCCTGTATCTTTAACAGTTATATAGAAAAGGGAATTTCAGCCGGTGTCATTTGTTAGTAGTACCTTATTGACAAGCAGTGAAGCCAAAGAATAATGTTTGGTGTAATAGACTCACCAATTTGGGGAGTGACACAATCCTATAATTTGGGAAATATTTAAATCAGCCCCTTTGTGAAAAACTTCTACTCGGTACTCAAATAATTTAGTGATTGGGCCACTGAAGAAGACGCATTTGTCGAAACGCATTTGGCCAGAATCATAAGAGCTTTGTTTTTACTTTAGTATTATACATATATATGCTGAATAGTGATCTTTTGTGATGTAAATATTTTATTAGTATTACATTTCATCACATATTTTCTCCTTAACTTTCTTTTTTCATTTTGTGGATTTTGGTTAAGGCTAGCACCTTGTTGTTTGTGTGTATATTTGTTTGCATGCAACAGCTGGTGAAATGCCCTCTTCATCACAACAGTTAAAGCTGCAGGAGCCCTGCCCTCTTGACCAGATACAAAATTGAGTCAGGCACACTACTGAAGTCCATCAAGCCCCAAAAGGGCCAGATTTTCCACCAACTAGTGGCCATTAGCACATTCATAGTTTATGCAACATGTGAAGTAGTACTTCTTTTTGTGTATCCTAAATCCCCCATCATTCAGCATCATTTTGTGACTCCGGGGGTTCTAATATTATCACACAGGGAGGAAAACCTTTCTCTATCCACTCTCTCCACACCACACATAATTTGGTAAAACCCGAGTTGCGACCCCCTTCACCTTTTTTTCCTGAAATTAAACAGTCCAAATTTTGCAACCTTTCCTCATAACAGAGTTGCTCAAACCCCACCCCATTCTCATTTGGGTCACCGCTTTATGTACCTTTTCCAGAAATACAGTATGTGATGTTGAACAGTCTCCAAGTAATTTTTTATCTGCTGAATATCTGCACAAATATTTGAGAGATGTACACTTGGAATTCTATGACTCAATATTTTTATTGATTTGACAGTTGATATTTGGCAGTATGTGATAGTTGGCAAGCAATATTTGGTATGACAGCTGATGGGATTCCTTGGCAAAACATCCAAGAGATTCTGACAAGCATGAAGCACCTGAATTCTATCCTTGAGGTAAAATTATAATTCAAATGACAAAATTCCATATTTCAAAAAGAAAAGGAAATGGGAAAGAAACAAAAACTTTTCCAATTTTCATGTTGCTGTTATTCTGCACTGTCTTCCGTAGTGCATCTCAGATCACTGCTAGAGATGGGAGATTCTGGTTTTTTCCCTCTTCTTTGCAGCACAGAATAATATTTATATTTATGTTACAATATTTATCAAACACGTTTGTAGTACCTACCCTTCTTCTTGAAAACCGCATAAACATTTATCCATTCAAACCACTGAACAACCCTGCTGAGGTAAGTTAGGTTGAGAAAGAGAGATTTGCCAAAGGCTACAGAGAATGCTCCATGATTATTCAGGGCTTTGGAACCAATTCTGAATCCAACAAAAAGTTTGCCATAGGCACACTGGCAATTACTTCTAACATATTAGAAGTATCTGAACTGGTTCCACATGCAAGGGTAATATCCCTAAAATTAAAGCAAGTAGTAACAATTTCAAAATACAGCACAACAAAATCATTAAGATAAGATGATGTCATTTGTTATCTCATAGATAGGTGATAGATGATAGTTTTTTTAAAAAAAAAAAAGTCAGCCTGTGGGGAGGGACTGTCGTGCTATATGTAAGCTGCCTTTTTTTGACTGAGGAATGACAAAATTTATGTTAAAAAAAATGTGTATGAATTTCCTAAAATTCTGTCACATTCTAGTGTGTCCAGACAAACAGTTAAGGAATGATGTTTAAAATATTAAATAATCTATAAATGAATTGTAACTCATAAACACATGATATAAGCAAACACTTTAAATGAACATGAAAATTTAATACAATGATAAAATAAACAGAAATAGATGGTCAAATGCGTTTCAACACTTCTTGTGTCTTCTTCAGTGACCTCTGCAGGAATTACAACACCAAATACTGCATGTCCAAATATTATGGCCTGGGCACACTAATATATATAGCCACAATTGTCTGGCCAGTATTTCTTCTTTTAAGATGTACAGCTCTTTATTATTGCTCAGTATACCCGCCTTTCCACCAAGAATCCAAACCGAGGGGGGGGGGGGGGAACAGTTAGAAACGTGCTAGATTCTCAACATCTGAGATAACTAAAAAGAAAAAGCAAATTTAGATCCCATTCCAGTGTGAATGCGTCCCCGTTATCTAGGGTGGCCATATGAAAAGGAGGACAGGGCTCCTGTATCTTTAACAGCTGCACAGAAAAAGGAATTTCAACAGGTGTCTTTTGTAAGCATGCATCACCTGGTGAAATTCCTCCTTCATCCCAACAGTTAAAGCTGCAGGAGCCCTGCCCTCATGACCAGATACAAAGAGGGCAGAGTCCTGCAGCTTAAACTGTTGGGATGAAGATGGAATTTCAGCAGGTGCTTGCATGCATACAAAGGACAACTGCTGAAATTCCCTTTTTCTATGCAACTGTTAAAGATACAGGAGCCCTGTCCTCCTTTCCATATGGTCATCCTAATATTTACTTTTATTTAATTTAATGGTTGTCATTCCCTCCTATAGAGAGAGAAAGTGCTTCCATGTCAGTAAACCCCGACACTGGGTGAACCAGCCGCAACGACAAAGAACCTCTTTCCACACATACAAAATCCAACCATAGTATTATTGGCATGTTCCCCAGTAATTAAAAACATGTAAAAATTGGGTAACCTTCATCCATTTTACCCTGTCCATTGACCTTCAGATACTTTTATGTCAACTGTTGTTCAGATTGGAATATCTTCATTCTCCCTGCCTCCAAGAGCTCTGAAAATCTCAAAAGTTTGCAGCAGCACCGTCAGATTCAAACCCAAATTTACCTCTTTTTTTCTGGGTTTCCTGTATTGTATTTATTGCATTGACACGCCAGTTTTATAGCTTCTATCCCTGCCATCAGATGTACAATTCAGTGGTGCTGACCATTTATAGACATTTGCAAGAGTTTGCTTTTGAAAGCATCCTCAGCAAATACAAATCTACCAGAAAGCTATTTTGCAACAGCCTCACATGACAAGAAACCCGTCCCTTAAAAAGCAACATGTTTTTGTTTTGCTTCTCCCTTGCAACATGTGGGCAAATATCACAGTGATCGTTTGGAGTGCAATTGCCAGAGAACACAGAGAGTTCCTTTTGCTCTGCGTTGAATCGATAGAAGAGAAAATAATCCTCCCCCATCATCCCACTGTGCTGTGTAAAATTAGCGTTTTTAGGTAACAAGGCATTTTGCAGATTAATCCTTCCAAACTACATCAAAGAATCGGATCTGACTTAGAAGTCTCCTGAGCCTAAAGGAGCCACAGCTGTTGATCGAAACAATTTATTAAAGTCAGAGCAAAGATACTCCTGGGAAGCGCTGAACTCTCGCCATATGATTTTACAACCTAGACTCAGCAACACTGTTTGTTTGGGGTTGAAATCTCTCAGCTTCCTTTTTCCCTCTGATGAGCATGAAGAGGGTACAACAAGAGGTTGCTTTCTGGGGGAAGGTTGGAACACCATTAATTGAAGACTGTTATTGGAAGGTAATGGACGCCCTTGAGCAACTTGGCCTAAGAGGGAACCTTTCACAGTCTGGAAGTGGAGATGAAGAAAGGAGCAGCTGATCACGGCACAGAGGAGAAAGATACACAATTAGAGAATAGTCCAAAAATGTACTTTGTTGTCAAAGACGACTCAAGGATGCAGGGCCAGCATAGAGATTAGCATTGTTGGGCATCTTCCAATGTCCACATGCTAGCAGTGTGATGATTCTCCCCCCCCCCCCCACCCCAGTCCTCAGACATTCCAGTATGCAGCAAAGGGCCTTGATGAGGACAAGGCACAGACTGCATCCTCAGAGTTTCGGATTTTATTCAGAGTCCTCCATAAGAACAAAAGAAGAGCCATGGTGGAACAAACCAAGGTCCATCTAGACCAGCATTCTGTTCACGCGGTGGTCATGGACACAGCCCTGCAACCATCCCCTGAGGATGAGTCTCCTGTAGAACCTCTCTCCCCCCTGCCCCAAAGATGACTTACACAGTAACATCAGGGGAGAGGCCTTTAACAGTCCATCCAGGTCTTTCAGGAGGGGTGGATCTCACGACACTCCTAGAGCTCTTGTCAGCCTACAAGAAACTTCTGTTGTCTATATCTGCCTACTGTGATTTGATTCTCCATACTAGACTAGACTTTATCTGCCTTGATCTGACTCCATCAGAAGCCACTGGCTTCCCAAGTAAGCTTGCCCTTAGACTGTACATCTCTCCAATTGTATGCAGCCTCCCTGGCTTCCCACACTTTAATTAAATCCCAGGGGAAGATGTCATGCATTGGGACTTTTCCAGATGAGGATGTTTGGGCAGCCCTGGAGGCTGCAGAGCGATGGAGAGCTGTGTAATAGGACGAAAAAAGGCAAACATCGCCTTGGCCACCTTGCAATGACAAAAACACCACCAAGAGAAAATGCCACCAGGAGAAATAAAGCACCTTAAGAATGAGGAAGAAAAACAGAGTCCTCTTTTTCAGTGAAAGACAATTGTGGAGAAATTGGAGAACACATTTTGGGGGCAGCACTGCCCTCTAAATACCCACTTGGGAGACCCCCTTAGTGAACCTGTCCTTTAGTTTTCATTTCTAAATATGATCCGATATGCTGAGTCATGTTTTCTTAAATACAAAGTTAAGCTCAAATGTGTATTGTTGGGTAGGGCGACCATATGGAAAGGAGGACAGGACTCCTGTATCTTTAACAGTTGTATAGAAAAGGGAATTTCAGCATGTGTTATTTGTATGCAGGCAGCACCTGGTGAAATTCCCGCTTCAGCACTACGGTGAAAGCTGCAGGACTCCTGCCCTCTTTTGTATCCAGTCAATAGGGCAGGGTTCCTGGAGCTTTAACAGTTGTGATGAAGAGGGAATTTCACCAGGTGCTGCATGCATGCAAATGACACCTGCTGAAATTCCCTTTTCAATACAACTGTTAAAGATACAGGAGCCCTGTCCTCCTTTTCATATGATCACCCTATCGTTGGGGAGATTAAAAAATGCCTCCCCATTCCCACCCACCCCCAACTGCTTTGCACCAGTGTTTAAGAAGGAAGCCAATGATTAGAAACAATAATAACTCACATTTTGAACCTGTCGCTAAAAAAAGATATATATATATATATATATATATATATATATATATATATATTTGAACTAATGAATTGGTTCATGTTTCCAACATGAACAAAAATGCAGAGTTAACCTGGAGTTATCAGATTATTATCCTGGATTTACGGACACACACACACACACACACACACCAGGACATACAAAAAAATCAATGGATCTATGCCAAATTTGACCTTTGGCAATGCCACACAATAGTGATATCATGGTTGCGCATGAGGGTCTAGAGCCATGTTCCCCACTGTTGTCTTCCATGGAGTCCTCACCCCTGAATTCCCATTTTTTGCAGCTTACTCAAAATAAGAACATAGGAAAATGCCTTATACTGGGTCAGACTCTGGAACTGTCTAGCTCAGTATTGTCTATATCAACTGGCTCTCTCCTTCCCAATCCTACCTGACGCATGAAGAGAAATGGTAATAGGTGTTCAAGACATGATGCAACAGGGAAGCTAATGGGTGATGCATTGAGGGTGGAGATGTTGGAGAAATCCACAATGGGATCAAATGAGTTCAGATTTCCATGAATCCAATCCATGGCTTTTCCCAAGTTACACAGATTCCGTGGACTTGCAGGCCACTTTTTTTGACTTTGTGGAACTTTATGCAAACTTAGTCATAGAAAAATATGTAAGTTTTTTAAAAAACTGGCCAAAAATGTGCATTTCCCCATAGGCTAAAGCATAAAAATGTGCATTTTACATGGATTTGCACATTTGGGGGATTTGCAAATTTGTGCAGTGTGAAAAAAATCTGGAAAAAAATCTGACTCTGGCACTTTCTACACTGGAGGGGTGTACAGGGCTCAGGGTGGAAGATCCCAGAAGCAGCTGCTTCCAGGATCGGCGCGCCCAATATATACCAGGATGTGCAATGGCCGTTTTGTTTTTGTCTAGATCCATGGAGAGTGCACAAGCGCTTCTCCGACAAAGGTACGTTTTTTTAAAAGAAATGGGTGGGCACATTCTTCTGCGGTTCCGGAAACTTCTCGGGACCACGGAAGAATCGAGATTTTCTTGGTTTCTGTGAACTCGGAAAAATCCCATGCCCGTCCCACCCCCAGACTCCCTGTGTGTCATTTGGACACAAGGGAGCACCCGGGGACCATCCCAGACCACAAGCCTGGAGTGGAAAAGGCCTCTGTCAATGAGCAGATGATGGAATGAAAAGCACCTGGAAATCTACAAAATGAAGACAAAATGGATTTTACAAATTCTGTACATCCCTAATCATTAATGGATTTCTGTAGCAATGCTTCCAAAATGAAATCTTGTATGAAAAACAGAATTGCCTACTAAACTGGCAAAGACATCACCCTGATGTTCCAAAATGGACACCACTTAATGGGAAAGCTTTCCTGTGTTCCTTTCGGTCTCCCTGACTTTGCACGTTGTCACTGGAGAAGAATTTCATAACCATTGAAAAGATCTGAAGAATGCTTTCTACATATTATCTGAACTTCAAAGTAGAGATACACAGAGGGTACTATGGTGTGAAAATATTATGTGTTGTGCCTGTTGAGATCTAGCAACTCTCTGTGTCCTAACTATGGATGGTGCATTAGAATAATAGAGTAGGATAATAGGTTGTCTTCTCCTGGAAAGCCAATGTCAGCTCTAGCAGCTGCTCTGCTTTGTAGGGCCTAGTGCCTGTTACCTACCTTGGGACCATTTCTTTTCTGATAACGTCCTTCTATTCTGTCCCAGTAAAAAGGACCTGGGGGTATTTTTAACTCTGACGCTCATTAGCGTACAGAAAACAGTATGTCACTGCCAGTTAAAAGAGGCTTTGTTTAAGTAGGAAACATAGGGATGACAAATGAGCCTCCTTCATTTAAACACTGCGATTTACATAGGGATAGTGTGGCGAAATGAGATGCCGTTTAAAATATATATTTTCATTGAAACAGTGCCTGAAGAACAATGCTGTTGACAGCTCTCTATTCTTCAAGGAAACACTTCCAAACTGAATAATGACAATGTTCTAAATGTAGAGCTTCACCATTGTCAGGGTGTTCTTAAAGAGGGCAGTCGTTGCCTTCAGTGTTTTATATTTTAGCGGCCATTTTTTTAAATAGAAAGTCAAAGTTTTTCTGATTATGATCGGCACTTTAGTCAGGGAGAGACCCTTTTAGTCATAAGTTTTAAAATGCTTCTGGAAAGAAGAGAAAGGAGTACCTAAACAAATGTTAGGGACCAGTCTAAGTATTAGGAGAACCACGTGAGAGAGGACAATATTATGAGGGTGGGAGCAGAGACAGAGAGGCAGAGAGAGGGAGAGAATAAATAAAATCGGTAGTTTTAAACTACTCTTTAAGTTTCATATTAGAGCCAATCTACACAATAGCTTGAAATGTTGTAAATGGCTTTTTGTTACTTTTTAAGTACTCCGGGTTAAAACATGTTCGGTCACATTGTAAAGAACTTATGTTTCCGTGGATTGTTTTCCCAAAGTATAAATCATTTTGTTAGGTCTCACTCTCTTGTTTGAGTCTTTTCCTGTGTCGTGTTATCCTCGCTCAGTCTATCCATGGGACATACTGACTTGCAATGATGGGAGTTGTAGTCCAACACCTTTGGAGGGCACCAGGTTGGGGAAGGGCTGCTCTAAACAAAAAAAGGGAAGTAGGTGGCCCTAAGTTGTTCGTGATCAGTTTTCCACAACCCCACAGTCACCTCTGCATATCATATTCTCCACCCTGTCCTCATGGTTTATCTGCTTTGGGAGAATGAGAATTTCACTTGCACTTTCTGCCTCCTTAGGGAGGATGTGGCGTTAAGGCTTGTGAGCCTTAACTCCCAATTTCCCTGCTTTTTGGTGCTTGGTTGGAAACTGTAGAGCCTTAACATTGTTTTTGTAAACCGTAGTTTTTTTGTTTAATGAATTTCATGGCTTTGTGTAACTGATGACTGGATATTATACAGTTGACAACCAAGCCAGCGTCAGCCAGACTGTTATACCATCTTGACATCCAATATAAAATCAAAGCTAGTGTTATGTGTTGAACTCACTTTTAACATTAATAAATCAACCAAAATGCTTGCATCTCCCTCATTTTTAAAGATAAAGAGATGAAACCTGACATCATGGTAGTTCTTAAGTAGGGATATAGCTATGCCAAGTATGAAGCAGCTCCGTTCATGCCTTGATTTTTAGGAATGTTTTAAAGTTCAAACAGAAATCTCTTTGGGGTCCAGGACCTTGAGCAGTACAAGTTTTAAAAATGAATCTAAAGATAAAGAGATGAAACTTGGCACCATGGTAGCTTTGAAGTAGGGATTTAGCCATGCCAAGTTGGAAGCAGATCCGTTCATCCCTTGATTTTTAGAAATGTTTAAAACTTCAATTTAATTTTTTTAATTAACTAAAATGCTTACAATTCCATCATTTTTAAAGATAAAGGGATCAAACTTGACAGCATGGTAGCTCTTAAGTAGGGATTGAGCCATGCCAAGTTGGAAGCAGATCTGTTTATGCCTTGAGTTTTAGGATTTTTTTTAACTTCAAACCTAATACTCCTCTTTGGGGTCTAGGGCCTTGAGCAGTACATTAAAAAAAAAGAAAGTAAAGATGAAGAGATGAAACTTGGCACCATGGTACCTCTTAAGTAAAGCTTTAGCCATGCCAAGTTGAAAGCAGATTGGTTCATGCCTTGAATTTTAGAAAAAAAATTGAAGTCAAACTTTTAAAAACACTATCCTAAAAATCAAGGCACAAACCAATCTGCTTCCAACTTGGCATGGCTCAATTCTAGGGTGACCATTAGGGTGTGGCCTAATGGCTAAAGTGTTGGACTGGGAGCTGGGAGATCTGGGTTCTACTCCCCACTTAGCCATGGAAACCCATTGGGTGACTTTGGGCCAGTTGCAGACTCTCAGCCCAACCCACCTCACAGGGTTGCTGTTGTGAGGATAAAATGGAGAGGAGGAGGATTATGTATGCCGCCTTGGGTTTCTTGGCAGAAAAAAGGTGTGATATAAATGCAATAATAATTTTTTTAAAAAACTGTCATGTTTTCCCCAGATTTCTCCTGGTTTTTGTTCTATCCTCAGTGTCAGGGGGGATTTTATGCAATAGTCTATAATGACCTGGAATTGCACACTTTCCCTTTTAAGGCCACCATTAGCGTGGCAGGGGGGAATTACATGCTTTCTGGAGGTGTGTCATTCTCTCCCACTGCTCCAATCAAGGCCTTAAAAGGGAAAAACGTGTCATTCCCAGGCATTAAAGAAAAGGGCCTGATTGGAGCAATGGAGTGGGGTGAGAATGACATGCTTTCCCCTCCTCCGCTCCAATTGGGGACTTTAAGGTGGCCCCAGAAAGCCATTTTCCTGCCCCCCCACTAGGTGTCCTCTTTTTTGGTTTCCCAAATATGGTCACCCTACTCAGTTCTTGCACAGGCTGCATTTCCATCCCTAGATATTTACTCAAAAGTAAGACCCACTGAATTTCCTTGGTTCTTGAAAAGCAACGCACTTGCTTTTAGATTTGCCAGTCTTAGAATTCTATGTGTGCTATGAATGCCTGCTCTGTCTGTCCCTATAGTTTCCTGCAAGGTCCAACCAGGGGAAGCCAGTAAATTAAAGCCAGGGCTGGAGGGAGGGATTCCCTCAAGTTCATCTGACAGCAGGTGCTATAGAACATGGACCTTCCAGGAGCGTTGAGGGTGGATTTCTGGCAGACCCAGCCAGGCAACTTTATGGCTTGTTAGTCCCTCCATTTGGTAGCACGCAGAGTACCTGCCTCATAAGGCAAATGGCCACATGAGAACTGTTATTATGGCCTGCTACTTTGTTCGTCTTTAGTAGTCTGTGGTCCAGATCTCTTCAGAAGGGGGAATAGTGTTTTGTGGTTGGAGTCAGTCTAAATTATCTCCAGGAGTCCCTTACTCAGTGCCTCTGATAGCAAAGAGATTGAGGATTTTCCCCAACTCTGTTACTCTTGAAATTACTAGGCCTGTTGAAAATAGATTTTATAACATAAGCATGAAAACAGTGAATATCCCTTTTAACTTGTTAAACCAATGAAAACATGCCACACAAGAAGTGTTAAGATATGAATGGTTTATAAATAAAAGTAAATGCAAAAGAACATCAGATGCAGAAGTGAAATCTGAAACATTACTAGTAGTAGTAGTAGTAGTATCCTACATTTTGCCCAATGCTGGGCCTCAGGGCAGCCTTACAAAACTAAAACATATACAGCTAAAACCTATAAATAGGAATATATTATATACCATATGAAAAGGAGGACAGGGCTCATGTAACTTTAACAGTTGTAGAGAAAAGGGGATTTCAGCCAGTGTTATTTGTATGCAATTAGTTCCTGGTGAAATTCCCTCTTCATCACAACAGTTAAAGTTGCAGGGGCCCTGCCTTCTTTGGTATATGGTCACTCTAGTATAGTGCCTGCAACTTTAACTGTTGTGATGAAGAGGGAATTTCACCAGGGACTAATTGCATACAAATGACACTGGCTGAAATTCCCTTTTCTCTACAACTGTTAAAGTTACATGAGCCCTGTCCTCCTTTTCATATGGTCAGCCAAAATATACAAAAGTTAAAAATATAATTAAATACTTTTCAATATTAAAGCATTTTAAACATTTTAAATACATAACAATTTAAAAGTCAAAGGTATAGACAGAGGTCCAGATGATTTGCCAAAGGCCTGCTGGAACAAAAAAGGGTTTGTCTGCTTCCAAAAACACATCAAGGAGGGAGCCAGTGTAGACGCAAGGATTAGAAAGAAAATCCATGTGTGTACACTATGCAAAATAAACGACACCTCAACTGTTTCTAAACCTTATTAAAAAAACAGGGTGACTAGGCCGAAACCAACGTTGTAGGCCCAGAAGCACTTTGAAAGGTTTCAACATTGTACTTAAAACTTAACACCGGCCCAAACTAATTAAATGAAGTGTTTGAAGCTTTCAACTTTATAGCAGCATGGACCAAACTCTTAGAAAAGAGGGAAGGAGCTCTGTGTGTGTATGGGGTGGGGGGTGGGGGATAGAAAGAAAGGTATAGCCACCTATTCCCAGGAGAGATCTGAAGATCAGGTTGTCATGGATCCAGAGGAACCACACCCTGCTTCACCAGGGAGCAAAAGAGCAAACTGGCCTTATGTAGATAGCCCGAAATACTCTCAGAGCCAAAGGAACGCATGTTCCAGAAGAGAAAAGAGAAACTCTTCTTCTTCACTCAAAAGGTCTGTGCTATAGAGGCAGCGGCCATTTCACTCACCCACCCCACATTCTAAGGCGGGAGGGAGGGGGGAGAGTGACGCTACTGAGCGTGTGTCGTGCTGTGAGGGAAGATGGCCGCCTCATTGACTTGAATGAGAGGTTAAAATAGTCCTTAAAAGTCAACCAAAGGGAATTTTTAAAAAATGAAAAGCTTTCTATCAACTACAGTCAAGGAGGAAGAAGATCCCACCACTGGATTAGTTAATAAGGCTCTAGAAATTATGCAAATTGTGAGCACAAAAAGTCTCAACCCGGAAGTAAATTTTACAAAAGCAGGGAGAGAGATTTGTATTCCTTTTCTACCTTAAACTGCTCTCCTTCCCTCAATCTTTCACCAATCTTCTTGAAATTTTCAGGTAATGTCAAACAAACATTTCTTTCTGGCACCTGTAAATTTCAGAAGTGTTGATGAAACATTTTCGATTTTATGGCTGTTAGAATGACACCCCCCCCCCCAATTATCACTTTAACATGGCGGAATGTGTTTTTTACTGACGGCCCTTAACAATGGAGGCACGGCTGTGCCTCCATTAATTAGTTGTACCCTCACATGCCAATGATGTCTTGCAAAGGAAAACTAGAAGAAATGAAGTCTACAAAAACAATTCGATATGTATTGTGAAAAGAAAATTACAGAAGGGTCAGTAGAGCAGGAAAGGAGAACGAATGCAGTAATGAAATATTTGGGCACTGGAAAGAAAGGACACGCCCCCACGACTATGATTGGATAACAGTGGTTTGATTTGAGCAGCAGGGAAACGATAAGTAAGAACACACTACAAGTTATAAAATGATATATTTATAGTAAAAAACGTTACAACTTGTCACCAATCGGTGCAAAAAAAACTATTGATATAAAATGTTATACAATGTGCGTCGTGTTCCCAAAGGCATCCTTGAAACCAAACCAAAACGTTTCAAAGATTCTGTGTAGATCTGCTCTTGGTAGAATCAAGAGCACAAGGAGGGGACTACAGAGAAAGCAACAAGGATGGAAAAGGTAAGCCAAGATTGTGGAGAGATTTAATAAGGAAGAGGAAGAAGGAGACACTTAATACAGAAAGATAAAGGGATCCAATGGATTAGAAAGATAAAGAGGCGTAATATGGTCACAACATCAAGTCGCATAAATCAAATGGTCAGACAAGTTCAAGAGAGAAACAAGTGGAGTAAGACGGGGGAAAGAAGGCCAGTAAATAAAAAAAATGTAATAAATACTGGAGAAAATGAGAAACTGAAGCAGAGTTTTTGTAGAGTCGACTTGAAGGGAGGGAGAACAAAAACATAAAAACAGAGCGGCCATTGAATCAATATACTTATTTACCGCAAGGCACTTCACTCACTTTCGATCACACACAGGGGTGCCTTTCACTCGGTGTAATACTCTGGTGGGAAGCTGCTGTTGGCTGTGCTCCTGGGAGCAGCTCCACTGCACAGAATAAAACCGCAACACCATGTTAGGAAATCATGGATTACTGGAGGACGGGTTCAGACAACCCCCCCTCAGGAATTCTAATCACGTATGAGGAAGCTAAACCTGCCCCCGCTCACAGATCCACACACATTTGCTGAGAAAGGGCACCCCAAGAGGTTTATCAGATGGGCCATGTGGTCTTTGCTTACTTCCTCTTTCCCCACTGGGCAGAAAGAGGAAGTAATGAGGGACAAAAGTTGGGGCAGAGAAGCTATGGTAAGGAAACGTGAGTTTTCCCCATGTCATGATGCTCATGAATTTGTGTATACCTCCTGCATGCAGTGTGGGGGATCAGTTCCACTTCCCAGGAAGGAGCTCTTCATGCAACCATCAGTGCGCCCAGAGAGCCCAGTAGGGGATGTGGCCAGAGCATGTGCCAGGAGGGGGTGTGGCCTATAGGCATGCCCATAGTTTTCCTTTCGATATGTGAAGGGTGCTCAGTTGAATTTATTGATTTATTTAAGCTGCTCCTTTATTGCTTGATATCCCAGGATCTCCAAGTAGCTTACGTAAAAACACATGCAAAGTGATTTCAAAAACAATATAAAAATAGTTTAAACCAATAAATAACTTTAAAACATCACAACAAAAGCAGCAAAACAGCCAATGCCATGGTTAGGAAAGCCTGAGTGAAGAAACATATTTTCAAAAGGTGTTTGAAGTTCATTACCACCTCTCGAACCATATGTGGGAGACTGTTTCAATGGGAGGGTGCCACTACCAAGAAGGCCCACTAAGTGCTATTACCTGATGCCACACTGTTGGTCATCAGATTCATCTTCTTTTCATTTTCACTCTAAAGTAGATGCTTGTGCCTTGATGATCAGGATGAGAATCTACTTTCTCTTTCCCCACCCACTTTCCCTCTATAGAGCTATCCTTTTATCAATTGAAGCCTAGCGGGCAAGTCGGAGTGAGAATTTTGTCTGTCAATCATCCTCTTCCAGTTGTGCAAAGTACAATTTGCTTCTCGCTGTAGCAGGTGATTCAAAGCTGGTCCAGCAATATTCCACTGGACACCAGTGCCCTCCTGAGAGCAAAATCTGCATTTCTACTCACTATTTGAACCAAACCTCGACTAGAAGCTTGCTTTTCTAAAAAGCAAGATGCAAAAAGACCCAACCGAATTAAATGATGACCCCAGCCTTTCTGAGAGCAAGGGATATACACTAAGAGTGTACAAATGGATATAAAAAGCTCCTACTGGATCAGATCAAAGGTACATGTCAACCCACTTGAAGACAGTAGATTTCTTCCACTGTTGTTTCCCAGCAATGGTCATTCAGGGTCCCAACAGTATACTTTCAATGTGTGTCTATCAGCTACATCTTCTTTTCCTTTTTACTCTAGGGTAGGCAAGGGCACCATGATCTGGATCAGGACTCTAGCATGGAGGGAGGGGCCTTTTAATATCTGGATTTCGGGGCCTTGTGCCTGAGCCCCAGTGGCATGTTGCTCCTGATTCTGGAGGCTGCAGATACTCGTCCTGGTCAATATTTTTTGATAACCTTATCCTCCATGAATTTGTCTAGTTCAGGAGTGAGCAACTTAGGGCCCTCCAGACCTTTTGGAATTTTCATTTTTGTCCAACTGCCATGATCACCATTGGCTACAGTCCAAAAATCTAGACGTCTACAAATTGCCCACCCTCAGTCTGGTCCCTTTAGACAACCACCAAAGTTCATGGCCAACAGTACATCTTGTAGTAGCAAATTCTATAGCTTGTTTTTGCATTGGGTAAAGAAGTCCTTCCTCTTGTCTGTCCTGAATCCCCCACCATTTAGCTTCACTGGATGACTCCAGGTTCTAATATGATGTAGGAGAACATAGGAAGAGCCATGCTGAATCAGACCAAGTCCCACACTCTAGTCCCACACTCTTTTCACACAGTGGCCAACCAGCTGTCGATCAGGGACCCACAAGCAGTGCACAGTGTAGTTTTTCCCCAGCTACTGTGAAGATTGTGGCCAAGTTCAGAAGGAACAGAGGATTCTGAAGGGGTTGGCAGGTGACATCATCATCTCGGCTAATAAAGAAGTGCTGGTTTTGCATCCCTGGAAGCCCTGGATCCAGTACCCCACTGGTAATAGGCCTAAGCAAGTTTATAAGAACATATAATCAGACCAAGGATCCACCTAGTCCATCATTCTGTTCACACAATGGCCAACCAGCTGTCGACCAGGAACCCACAAGCAGGACACAGTGCAATAGCACCCTCCTGCCCATGTTCCCCAGCAACTAGTGTATATAGTCTTCTTGCCTTTGATACTGGAGGAAGCACATAGCAATCAGGACCAGTAGCCATTGACAGCCTTCTCCCCCAGGCATTTATCCAACCCCCTTTTAAAGTCATCCATATTGGTGGCCATCCCTACATCTTGTCGTAGGGCATTGCATAGTTTAACTGCGCACTGACAAATGCATAGTTTGTCCCTGCTTTTGTTCCCATACCAAGCAGAATGTTATCATTCCCCATCATGTCCTACTTTCACCACTGTTATCTAAACTCAAAAGCCTCCAACGTGTCAGCCTTTCTTCCCAGGGAATTAAGCTAATCAAATATTAATTAAAATCAATTAAGTGAAAATGTAATATTTTATTACATTCCATTGACATCACTTCTGTGATATCAATAAAATAGCCTTACTGCTGACTTAAGGCTTTTCATTTTAGGAGTAAGTAAGGATTTCAGAGAAACCCACAAAGTAATCAAAGGAGTTTGGATTTCTATGAATCTGAGCCATGAATTCCACAGTGGACCGGCTTTTCCCCAAGTCGCACAGATTCCATGGGCCATTTATGTTGTTGTTTACTTTCCAGACTTTTATGCCAATGTAGTCATAGAAAAATGCATAAAATAAAATAAAAAAAAACACTGGCTGAAACATGACCATGCTCATTTTGGGAGGAAATTTGTGCATTTTTGCAACTGTGCAAATGGGAATTGGGTGGGGGGAAATCTGATTCCATTACTGAGCAGACAACAGAATGGCGGGCACCTGACAATCCATGAAACACAGGTGGAATGGATTTTCTAAAAATCCGTACATCCCTAGGAGTAAGTTATTTCTAGATTGCAACGTAAATATGAGTGGGGAGTGGAGGGGTTACGAAGTTACCTTAAGATGCAATCCTATCCATGTTTAGACAGGAAAAAGGCCTATAACTCCCAGCATGCCCCAGCCAACCATGCCAGCTAGGGCATGGCTGGGAGTTGTAGGACATGTAAGTCTCAATATGCATAGGATTGTGCCCTTAGACTGAATCAGACTATTGATTCATATTGCCCAATTCTGCCCAGTCGTAGCTCTGTAGGATGTGTGTGGCTCCTGAAGCTTTAGATGGGAAATGCCACGGATTGATTCCATGCCATTTTGCATGCAAAGCATGTTCTTTGCCTGCTGCGGCCTCTCCCCATTAACAACCTGTAACAACGTTACAGTGAAAGGCATTTTTCGCCTTTCTCTTGCTATCTGCTATTCCCCACAACCCTACCAGGTAGCTCTAAGCCACATAATGCATCCTATTTACACTCTGTTTTGCTCTTTGCATGCTTCCTTCTGCTTTCGCACCTAGCTGGCTTTTTCGATTTTGGTGCGGTCGCTTTTTGAATTCTCACTGTTCCATCACATGCTGTCCTTCCATTTTCATCTCTCTTTCCCACCCAGCATCCTGTCAGCACAATTGGCCTTAGCTCTCCCACTTCCACTGGCGTGTCCCATGCCCTCTTGTTTGTCATCAACATAAGGATGGAGAGTCAAGGTGAGCGGGAGGATTGTGCCTCTTGAGTTCCTGTGGATACTCATAATTGTAAATCCAGCTTGCAGCGTCCAAGCTCTTGCATTTGAACGTTCAATCTCAGGGTCCTTCCCTCCCCAAATACGGAGAAGTTTGCCAATTTTGGTAAATTTGTATCAAAAATGAACTGAAATGAGAGGTGTTGGAGGAATCCATTGGGGCTTTCATTAGGTCAGCCCCCCAGACATCTGTTTATTTCCACACATGCTGGTCCAGCTAAATCTGCATTGACTAAGTCCAGCTCCTGGATTTTTCCAGGTTTTTAAAATTTACATCAATATAAATGTGTGCAAATTGCAGGGATGGAAGCAACTTGCATGATTTACGCAACTGTTGGCCATAAATTGTGTCATTATGCAAATTGTATCCAGCATTTCTATTTGCATATTTCTTTTTTTAAAAAAAAAAAAACAGGAAAAGTTCTCAGATGGGTGTTGAGTTGAGGAACCCAAAATAGGTGGGATACTACAGTGATGGACATCCCTAACTGAAATGGCTATCTCACCCATCTGTACCAGTAAACTGCAATAGGTACAGACTGACTGAAATGAAATGTATACAGTATCTAGATTTGTAGGCGATTGGACTTATTCACTTTCCGCATGTGCTGGTCTAATTTCAGAGGTATGGCTATGGAGACTGAGGTTTTAATTTGGAAGAAACATGTCTCAAAGAAGAATATCAATCTATTTGATGCTTCAACCTTGATATTTGATATTTCAACCTTCGTGAAAGAACTGGATGCAATCCTCAGAATTACAAATGAAGTAATGAAAGAAGGGCTATTTTTCCCACTGAGATAAACATTGCAATCTTATACTTCTCTACCTCAAAATAAGTCCTACTGAGTTGAATGAGACTTGCTCCCAAGTAAGTGGCATTGGATAGAAGCCCAAAGTCTTTAAGCCAAGAATGCAAGTCCCAACTAGGAGCCTGATTGTTTGGGGGAAATGTCTTCAAATATCTATTAAAAAACCAGGAAAGTTTCTGTTTGGTAGAAGAAGAATTACAATTATTCAGTGTTCTTACACACACACACACACACACACACACCCCTACTGCAGCAGTTTTGATTATTTGAATGATCCCCGCCATTTTCAGCAAGATCGAAACGCCTATACTGCGCCAGTTTCACTGGCTACCTGTGTGTTTCCGAGCCCAATTCAAAGTGCTGGTTTTGACCTTTGAAGCCCTAACAAGTTAAGGACCAAGCAACTTGAAGGACTGCCTTCACCCATATCAGCCTGCCCACACTTTAAGATCAAGAAGAGAGGCCTTTCTCACATGTCCACCAGTGAGAGATATTAGGTGGTCTCCACGTGGGAGAGGGCCTTCTCAGCAGTGGCCCCTCACCTCTGGAACAAACCACACCATGCACCATCCTCACAGGATTTTTTATTGCTTTTAATGTGTATACTGTTTTATTTATGGTTGTAAGCCGCCTTGGGAGAGCTTCTGCCCTGAAAGGTGGCTAAGAAATGCTTTAAATGAATAAAACAAAGGCCTTGGGAAATCAACCCTCCTTTCCCTTAGAATCACTTGAGGAGGGGAGGGGAGAGAAATGATTTTGTCTTCAGAGCACCTGTAATCCTCCTGTGTCATTCAATAATATATGGCAGAAGTCGCCAATTTCATTCATTCCGACTCAGTTCGACAGAAATCGCTGTAAACGTCATGCTTGTTTAATTTGGTACAGTTGGTGAACAAGGAACAGGCATCCGTTGTTTACCACATAGAGGTTTGGTCACTCAGGCATATGGCTAAACGAGACATGGATTAAGCAAGTCTGACTGTATTTAATTTGCAAAACTAACAGCACAGTTGGAAGCAATGACAAATACACTGCGTGAGGAGAATGAAGATGCCACTCTTCCAATTAAAGACTGGTAAAAACACACACACACACACACACACATCTTAAACTGCACTGTGGCGCGTACAGAGCAGGAAGAAAGGATATTCTTTAAGATGTTATGAAGCCAGTGCATTTTTGACATCCTTAAAAAGATTGAGAACAGGGCTGGTTGCCGTCCCTATATTGAGAACTCCAAAGTGATATTTCCTAAGCTGTAGAATACAACAAGGGCCCAAATGGAACCGATTATATTTTGCCAGTTGCTTTTCCGTTCTGCCGTGGGATGCTTGAGGAATTTATAGCTTTTATGGCCCTTCCAGATCAATAGGCAGTGTGGATGAATGGCGTCTCTTTGGAGTCTAGAAACAGAAACCCTTTACTGACTGACAGGGGAATAGCCACAGTTACAGCCTGGTTCACTCAACATACAGGGCAGCTGCACACACGATCCATGGGTTTCTCATTTTAGTCCTGGCAGCTCTTGGCAAAGGATGTCTTTTCATCACAAGACAGAAGCAAGAAAGATAAAAAAAATATTTATTTGTTTATTTCAGAAAATTTCAATACTGGTTTGAATTTCTTATTTTTTAAAAAATTAAAAATCCTAAAGCGCTTTATAAGATAAAATTTGGATAAAATAAAATTAAAACCAATTATTAAAACAATCAAACAATGATAAAAACAATACAATCTTATTTTTAAAAAAATAACCAAGGGAAACTGACAATGCCAGTGGTCAGGGAAATGCCTGGGAAAAAGCACTCCACACTAGGAGCCCTCCTGATCTCAATAGGAAGAACATTCCACCTGGTGGGTGCCACTGTAAAAAAGGTCCTCCTCCCCACCATGGCTGAATGAAACTAAGCAGACCCTGGGATGGTCAGCAAGTCCTCCCTCTCAGAACATAAAGATCAAGGCAGCTATGTGGGAGATGGACAGTCTCTCCAATGACATGGTCTTGATCTGTCTAGGACCTTATAGACCAGCAATGACTCCTTGAACATTGCTTGATAGCTAATTGGCATCCAGTGTAGAACTTTCAGCCCAGAAGTCATATGTGTGTGGTAAGAAGCTCTGGTAAAAGACCAAGTTGCCATATTCTGCAATAGGTTCAGCTTCTAAACCAGTTCCAATGGCAACACAACATAAGGCACATTACAAAGGTTCAATATTGTGGCTCCAAAGCAGGCTCACTGTGGCCAAGCTCTCTCTGTTCAGGAAGGATTGTAGAAATCATACTGGCCTAAGCTGGTGTTAGACACTCTGCCACTGAGAACACTTCATACTCAATCGACAGAGATGAATCCAAGAGCATCCCCAGACTTTGTCCCTCTCCCTATAGGGGAAGTGCAGCTCTATCCAGGACAGATAAAATGACCAACTCCCTATACCACGGTACCACACCAAGCCTCCATTCTACCAGGGTTTAATTTCAGTTGATTGGCCCTCATCCAGCCCACCACTACATTCTTTTCTGTGAGGTATCTTCTCTTTGGCTACTATTTAGGCTGACCATATGAAAAGGAGGACGGGACTCATATAACTTTAACAGTTGTAGAGAAAAGGGAATTTCAGCCAGTGTCATTTGTATGCAGTTAGTTCCTGGTGATATTCCCTCTTCATCACAACAGTTAAAGTTGCAGGGGCCCTGCCTTCTTTTGTATATGGTCACTCTAGTATAGTGCCTGCAACTTTAACTGTTGTGATGAAGAGGGAATTTCACCAGGAACTAATTGCATACAAATGACGCAGGCTGAAATTCCCTTTTCTCTACAACTGTTAAAGTTACGGGAGTGCTGTCCTCCTTTTCATATGGTCAGCCTAGCTACTATGCCCCACTGAAGAACTTTAGAAGATTTTTATTTGAACAGATCTATTTCTGTTCCACCTAAGGAAATATTATTTGTTTGTTTGTTTATTGCATTTTTATACCATCCAATAGCTGAAGCTTCTTACCAAGGCCTGTTTCTAGGGGCCGATCTACACACTAGGTTTGTAATGTTTTATAAGGGTAATGAAAACTCTTTGGGCCACATGACGCACTCTCTTTAACGATGTATACCTGAGGTTTTTTAAAACTCACTTCAGCAATATACAACGGTTTTTACTTTTAATAAATCATTTTAAGTAAAATAATGTGTCCTTCCTTACCTTTTGTGATTCCTGGGGGCAGTGCTTCATTGACCGGCGCCCAAATGCTTAGCAGTTGATTGGTGGGGAAGAAAGAGGAAGTGGGTGAGAACTACAACACCCACAATGCCTAGCCCTATACTCATTGAAAGCTAGTGAATGAAAGGAGAACTAAGGAGGAAGTGGGTGACTGAACTACAACTCCCACAATTCTTTGCCCTAAACTCATTGTAAATACGAAAGAGAAAGAGACGGACAGAAGAGTGTGTGAGACCTCCCACACCGCTTTGAAGACTGAAGATTTTTTCTCCTGTAACGTGAGTACTCATTAATGTGGCCTAAGATGTTTTAGAACGCACCTATTTGGAATGTTTTAAAATACAATTTAAAATGTTCCAAGGTACTGTGTAGATAGGCCCTAGGAGTGGGCAAAACTCTCCATTTCACTTTCTCTTACATTTTGGTGTTTTGTTTTGTTTAAAATTCTAAGTCCTTTCTCTCCTGAATATGAAGAACTTTGCAAATTTTTGATAAACCCTTATCAACAGCATGCTGAAATTAAATTCTCACCCATCTGCTGCACCAACCAAATGCAATAGAAAATAAGAACATAAGAAGAGCCATGCTAGTTCAGACCAAGGATCCATCTAGTCCAGCACTCTGTTCACACAGTGGCCAACCAGCTGTCAACCAGGGACTCACAAGCAGGACATGGTGCAATGGCACCCTCTCACCCATGTTCCTCAGCAACTGGTGTATATAGGCTTACTACCTTAGATACTGGAAGTAGCACATAGTCATCAGGACTAGAAGCCATTGATAGCCTTCTCCTCCAGGAATTTATCCAACTTCCTTTTAAAACCATCCAAATTGGTGGCCTTCGCCACATCGTGTGGTAGCAAATTCCATAATTTAACTATGCACTGTGTGAAGAAGTCCTTGCTTTTATCTGTCCTAAATCTCCCACCAATCAGCTTCATGGGATGACCTCTTTGACTTCTACTATTTTGAGAGAGGGAGAAAAATGTCTACCTAGCCATATTATCCACACCATGCATAATTTTGTACACCTCTATCATGTATCCCCTTTTGTACACCTCTATCATGTATCCCCCAGCTGTTGTCACCTTCCCTCACAGGGGAGATGCTCCAGCCCCTTGATTGTTTTAGTTGCCCTTTTCTGCACTTATTCCAGCTCTACAATATCTTCGTCTTCTTTGTACAGCTATTCCCAGCATTAAGAAGATTGGGATGTGCCTCCTATAGCTGTTAAAGATTCGGAATGTGCCAGGAAAAGCAAATGGTGGTAACCCTAATTCAGCAGTCACATGGTTGAATACTCAGGGATTCAAACCAAGACTTTTAAAAACCAAGCACTCAACCCCCTGGGCCTGGATGGACTGATCTGTCATTTTTGGTTTTTCCCACATTTGATTTAAAAATATTTTTGTCCTCAAAATGGAGAAGTTTGCAAATGTCAGTAAATTCTTAACAAAACCATACTGAAATGAAAGTCTCAGTCATCCTTACATACCGCAGTTGTCAACAAGTGTGTACTCAACACAGAATCTCAACCAATTTCAACCAATCCCAGGTCCATGACAAGGATACCTGTATGATGACAAATGGATTTGTAAACCGATGTTTGTCACATCCACACCTGACCTTTTCAGGTGCAAAGGCTCTTGATGTGCAAGGTTGTTGAATCTGACACCAGCGCAAACCAGCCGATAAATACAGTTGGAGAGTAGGCTCCAAATGCCAGGCACAAAGAAGGCTTTAACCCACTCATTCAAGTCAGTGGCAACAATCTCACTGATATTAATGGCCCCAGGTGCACAGCAATCAAGGGTAGAGTTGTGCTATCTTTGCCCTGTGGTGTTTACAGAAACAGGACTGCTGGAATCCTCCTCTGTATTTTAATCTCACTTTGCTATGAAACAAATCAGCCCATCTGTCACTGTTGCTAGTATGGGGATTCTCATGAATGCTAGAGTGGTTTTGATTCATATTTATGAAGCAAGACTAAGGTTCATCATTTCGAAGAGGACCCTGGGCCTCAGGCAGACACACGGGTTCATGATGCTTCTTGCACATGGCTGAGCATCCTTCAGAGACTGTGTTTTGTGTGTGTGTGTGTGTGTTGTTTTGGGTAAAATGCACATTGAATATACATGACATAGGGTTGGCTCACATCGTGCCATTTTCCTACATGTGATGGGAATAGCTCTGACACTTCCTTGCGCATGTGTGAACGGCACATACGGCCAAATCCAGTGTGAACACCAACAGACCATGGATAAAGCTGACGGCAATATTTGCAAATGGTTTAGTTGCTTTATTGTTTACATTTTGTTAATGGTTTAATACATTTTAGCTGTGCAATGTATTTATTGGTTTATACTGCTTGAATTGATTTTATCTGGATGCTACCCTGTGATCCCAATGATCTGGGGTGGGATACAAATGTTTTAATAAATAATTTTTAAAAACAAATGCTGTAAAATTCCTCCGCCCTGCCCAAGCTGCTGTAATAGCAGAGGTTTCCATTACGTTAAGTTTATCTATGTGAATGCATAGCTGAGGATAATCAGCAGTGTTTACTCCCTTGATTAAACTGTTTGATGTTTGTTCCTATTGGGAATTTGTATCTTATTCTTCTATTTATTTTGTTTTGTGATGATTTGGCACTAAATAAACACACAAATAAGACCTATCCTTAGTAGTCTTTCCAAGGGCTGTCTTGATGATGGCACACTGGCACCATGAGCCCCCAAAACCCCACACTTGCGCTCCTTTGGGTTGTCCCCACCCAAGGAGCAAGCACAAGGTTTACATGTAAGGATGACCGGCCATCCCATGCACCGCCATCTGTGCACCGGGGTGCCTGCACCTCCTCACATCCCTCAGTTACTTTGTAAACTTGTTGGCTTAATGCTGGGCTCCCCAACCTGGTGTATTCCAGATGTTTTAGACTTCAACTCCCATCAGCCTCAGCCCATATGTCCAGTGGTCAGGAATTCTGGGAATTGTAGTTCAACACTCTGCAGGACACCATGTTGGGGAAAACTAGTTTAGCCCTTTAATCTTCCCCATTTTTGAAGTAGCATGCAACAGAGGAAGTATCAGTAAGATTTTTCAAAATATACATGGAGAAAGATGTGTGGGTGAGTAAGAGGATATAAATAATTGTGAAAATGTTTTTGTAGAGGAATGTGATAATAAGGTTATAAAGGTTTACATTAATGGAATGGTTTGTTTTAATAGGGAGTTGATTGTATTATGTGACTTTGATATGTTTGTAAGCAGTTTTATTAATAGGAAGCCTTTATAGTAACACTTGGGAGAGTTCTTTGTATACATTTGTAGTTGGATAGGAGTTTGGATGTAGTTGAGTGAATTAATTGTTCCAACTTCAAATATATGTTTTGCAGTTTTTAATATGGTTTTAAAATATCAATTATGTTTTACAATGATATTTTATTTGTAGCTGCTCTGAAAGAAAATATCTTTCTGAAATGCATCAGCCTTGCTAAAGCATTTTAAAGGTACTTGAAAATATCTTCACTTGACCAGATACAAAAGAGGGCAGGGCTCCTGCTGCTTTAACTGTTGTGATGAAGAGGTAATTTCACCAGGTGCACCTGCAGAAATTCCCTTCTCTATGCAACTGTTGAAGATACAGGAACCCTGTCCTCCTTTTCTTATGGTCACCCTAGAATTAGGCCATCCAAAACGAAAATAGTAGCTTCTATATGGTTCAGGGACTCCAAGGGTATCCAGAATTATATCATTTAAAATCATTATTTTTAACCACCACCAAGATTGTGACATAAGAAGGACCTGTGAACTTCCAGGATGTACAGGATGTGGAAGTGTCAATTGATGTAGAAGTGAGGAGATGGAAAAATTGACCTGATCAAGCACCTAACGGTCTGTGTTAAGCATTCTGGGGCAAGATCTACACTACTACTCTATAACAGCATTGAAGTGTACTGACAACTGTTTTCAAACTGCTTTCATAGTGTTATATCCTGCTTGGTGTAGATCTGGACTGGGAAGAGGTTGGGGTTGAGAGGAAAAACATCCCTCCCTGAGCTATACAAGGACGTATCATGAAGGAGTTGGGGATACGCTGAAACATTTTGTTACAGGTCCCACTTGTAATCAGTGGAGGATGGTGGTGTCAATTTCAGTGGGGCTGTGATCCCATTCTTGGTTTCAGTGAGAACTTGCCAGAACTCTAAATGAGCCATCAAATGTGCTAAAACTATTTTGAGAGTCGTGTTCAGCACCTCAGATAGCTCCTTTAGACTTCTGGCTAGTATCTGGCTGCAACGGAGAATGAATTCCCAGCTCCAGCAAAATCAGAGCCATCAGCCTCCACTGCTTGCAGTAATAAAAGCATGAAGAAATACTACTACTACTAGTAGTAGTAGTAGTACTTGTAGGGCAAAATTTGTGGGTTTAGGAACGTCAAGCACCCTGCCTTCCTGCTAGTCCTCCATTACTAATGCCCCCCTTTGCTCCCCCAGTCACATTACCTTGGCCCATTTGGGAATATATATTTGCCAAGGTAACACTGACTCTGCTTGCAAAGAACCAAAAATATTGGGAGAGCTTCAAGTCAAAGGTCATTATTATTATTATTATTATTATTATTATTATTATTTACACTTATATACCGCCCCATAGCCGAAGCTCTCTGATGAAAACTTTCTTGTTCTCAATTTTAAGATGGGGCTGCCTTCTTTGTGGAAAGGGACGGTGACCAGAGGGAAACATTGCATAGGCAAAGTATGATTGTCCATACACTACCAATTGCTCATTTTCAAGTACAGGGAAAGCAGAAAACAGAAGCTTTAGTAATTGACTAGCTGATATGCCCGCCGTTGCTCAGGTCCGTGAATAATGTTTATAACCTTTATTTGATAAATAATAGATTTCTCTGCACCTTATTTATCTACTGCATGTAGCTTGAATTGTGCTTACATAGCATGCTTAAGATTGACCATACCTCTTTCTTATCAAAAAGCAGCTGTGGGGACTAAACTGTGATCAGGGCTGTAGCAGGGGAGAATTTAATTTTCCCACCCACGCACCCATGCTGTTTTCTTGGTTTCCTTATGGTGCTGGTGGCGTTATGCCACTGCTGTGGAGCCACATAGAAGATAAAGCAATTTTGAATATCTCCTGCTGAAGAAATTTTATTTATGGAATGTCGTGAAGGAATAGTAGCCATTTGTACTGGTCATGACCATGAGTCATAGTTTGGTGGCAAGAGAAGACTCTTGGGAGTTCCACCCAAGGCATGCTGGGAGTTGTAGGCATAAGCCTCGGATTTTTATTAAATTCTTTAAAAAATATTTTAAACCCAAAATTTCATGTTTTTATATTTTTCTGGTACATTGTAGAGCCAGATATATGAGTGTGCCAAATTTCAAGTTTCTACCTGGTGTTGCTTGGACCCCCTAAGATATACGTCTGTGAGGTAATCATCTTAAAGTAGCAGGGCAGTGCTAGGCTTGTGAGTTAACCTTTAAACAAATTACATTCATTTCTTTTTTTCCTCTCTTACCCTCATGACAACCTTGCACGGTAGGCTGGTCCTAGGCCTGTGAAGTAACTTTAAAACAAATTAAATTAGTTTCTTTTCTCTCTCCAGTCCAGGCACTCTCCCTTGAGGCCCAGGATGGCGAACAACTTCCAGATAATGGCTGCCAAAGCCTGAAAAATCTTCCCTCCCACCCAAGGCATGCTGGGAGTTGTAGGCATAAGCCTAGGTCCCTAAATAATGTGTTAACCTTTGAACACTGTCTGAGGTGTGGTGGAAGACAACTGGAGAGCAGGCCATCTTAGTTGTGGCACCCTGCTTGTGGATTTCTTTTTCCCAGGCAGGCTGGCCTAGTGACTTTCCAGTGCCAAGTGATTTTTAAAAAAATATTTTCCAGGGCCTTCTAAATTGATGAGATTTTTTTATGCTGCGTCTCTCCCCCCCCCCCCGCCCCTGTTAAAAGTAAACCACAATGTTCCAAAATAGATGCAAGAATCACTGGATAAAGATTATGATTTTTATGTAAAAGCCTGACTTTACTATTGAAACAGAGGAGTGAATGGAGGAGTGACTGATAGCTGAGGCTAGAATGGAATGGTGGGCAGGGTGAGTGGCAGTTGGGGAAAGTCAGTTAGAAGAACAAAGAGGTCAGGAAAGTGGGGGCTGAGTTAGGACTGAGAGATAGTGATGTGGTTTGCACATAATGACCTAGTTTGCTAACCCATGCTTTATTTAAAATCAGCCACTCTACATGTCAGTACTACACCTCCCAGCATGCCTTTGGTGGCCCGCAGGTGCCCACGTCCTGTGAGAGGCGCTTCCCTCCTTTCATTGCTGATGCTGCTCTTCGATAGAGGATTGAGAAGTGGTATTATGACGGAGGGGAAGTAAATAGCTGTCAGTGGACATGCCCAGCTCCAGCCAAGTGCTGCCAGGCCTGCCCAGGCCTGCACTTCTTGCCCACCAAGTGCTCCATTAGGAGCCTGTACTGAAGGGTCAGGGCCAGCCCACCTACTTGCCCACCTTCATTGAGCCGACTTCTAGGCATAGGCAGAGTGCTTCCCTTCCCTCCCTCCCTCCCTCCCTCCCTCCCTCCCTTTTAAGGGTAAAAGCGGCATGTGCACCTCCCCCTTTCTGAGAAAACAGCAATATCAGGACGGAGTGCCTTTGAGCATGTCCAGAGTTCGGCCTCTCAAAGACATGCTGTTGTATCTACCTATGATTTTAAAACCACACATGGCAGGTGGGAGGAGGGACTGCAAATGGATGCAGCCCATTTACATGGGTTGTTTCCTTTTACGTGGAATTGGGTTGACTGCTGGAATCACAATGGCCGCCAAAGGCCAGTAAGGCTGCCCTCCCACCCAAGGCATGCTGGGAGTTGTAAGCGAAAACCTAGGTTTTTATTAAATTCTTTACAAATACTAAAACCCCCAAAATCATGTGTTTAGCTTTTTTCTGATCCATGTACACAAAGACCTGCCTGGGTGAACAGCATTAAGGCAGTGCCATATGTGAAAGTGGTTAAACATTTCCGGACATACGTGACACACACACATACTTTCCACTTTATAGGTAAAGATTCTATGCCAATAATTAATCAAAATTGGATAATAATGCAAAAGTTCAGCAAAGGCTACTATAGGCTGAAAAGGAACTTCAGGAGAATTATACATAGAGAGAGAGAAGATGTCTTCCAAAACAGAAGGGATGAACATAGGTACAGCTCCACGTGTTAGAGTAACCAAGGCTAACCAACCAAGTCCAGAATCCATACCCAGCAGGTTCAGAAAGCTGACAGCACCCATATGTTTTAGAAAGTCCTGTCAGGAGGACTGAAACCTGCTCTGCATATCCCCTGTGGCAGAACCGTGCAAATAATTCTCTCTCTCTCTCTCTCTCGCTGAGTTCAGATGACACTCTAGGCAACGGGGGGGGGGGGGGGGGAAGCAACTGACAGTTTGTTATTTTTGCGGTCCCCAACACACAACATGTTGCCCCTCTTCCCGTTGTGCGGCTCAAAGTCCCAGCCTCATGATAAGCAACGGGTCTCCAATAGACAATGGAGTAGCCCGTTGTTTTTCCCTGTTGTTAAATAAAATACTGTTGATATGTGTCCGTTGTGTGTCCCCACACATATGACATAATAATCAACACAACAGATAGTTGCCTCTTCCCCTCTCCATTGCCTAATGTGTCATCCGAACTCAGCCTCTCAGTGGCTGAATTCAGACGACACAATAAGCAACTGGGGGAGGGGAAACAATCGTCAGTTGTTTTGACTATTGTGTCATCCGAATGCTGCCATAGTCAACCCAGCGCTGATCCTAATCCACACCACGGTTGATTATTTATTACCATGTTGTGTGGGGAGTACCCCCTAGATGAACAACTGTAAAGTTGATTATTACCCCACCGTTGACTATTGTGTTGTCCAAATTCAGCCTTTCTTTCTCTCTCTCTCTCTCTCTCACACACACACACACACACTACTTGGTGGAATTGCTGAGCAGACAACTGGAGACTGCCATGTGTATTTTCCCACAATGCAATGCCATAGAGCACCCGGTGTAGCAAACTTTTACCTATACAACAACTGAAGTGATTGGCGCCATTTCCGTTTTTGTTCCCATGCCAGTGGAAGCCCATGTCCTGATACTTCCTCTCTTGATGTGTTTAGCATGCCGTGCAAGCCAACGTCTCTCTCGGAGGGCCAGAGACATTGCTCATGTGGTTTCCTTCTGTTAGAGGGGAAATGACTGTTTCCTTGCCATTCGGATATTCTATGGACTGCAACCAATAGGGAAGCAGCCATGGAGGAGGCAGCAAGTTACGTGATCAGGAGTCTCAGCAATCAATCAAACAATCCTTGTGCAATTTAAAACGTTCCTTTTATGTATTTATTCCTGTTTGTGGATCTGATGATAAAACCCACAAACCTGAGAGGGCAATGCATGCATATATCTTTTCAAACAAAGATACAAAGAAGAAAAATAGGTATGTTCATGGTATCCCTAATCACAAATATATCTACTGTGAGAGAAATAAATAGGGATGTTGCGGGCACCCGGATAGGTCCGGGGGTCCAATGGACTCCCCCATGTCTGCCCACCAGTCCCAATTCACTGGGCTGCAGCATATTCATGGGCCCTCACTTCAAGCGCCCGCACGGCCTGCCGAACACCTGTATTTTATGCAACAAGGATTTTCCATGTTGCCCAAATGGTGGCCATAATTTCCGGAGTCTCCACTGTGTGCAGCAATGGAGGCTCTGGATGAGGATGGATAGGCTTGCAACTTCGTCAAATGCTTGCTGAACATCAAATAAGATTGTGCGGTGCCATGAGCGAAGGCAGAGGCGGGGGAGTCTGTCCATCCCTAGAAATAAGTTGATCTAGATGTGATCAAAGGATGCTTTAAAATCACCAGAAGAGAGAAAGAGAACATCTTGTAAGAACAGAATGAGATGGGTCACACCTGAAGATGCTGCCACATTGGTTTATGAAGCTGCTTTCTATGGATTGGGCTATTTGTCCATTTAGCACAGTTTTGCCTACTTTTGACTGATACCAGTTTTCCAGGGCCAGCTGCTTTCTCTGCCATCACCTGCTACCTGATCCTTTTAACTGGAAATACCGGGGATTGAACCTGGAACCTTTTGCATGCAAAGAAAGAATGTGCTCAAACCACTGAGCTATTTTCCATCTCAGACTTCTTGAGGAGACTGTAGAGGTAGAAGACAAGATTCTCACCTATTACTCTAGGGTCATAACATCTGCGACAGGTGTCAGTTTTTGTTCTCAATAAGTAGATCATGAGCAAATTGCATTATGGGCCACCATATAAACTCAGCCCATGAGAGAAAGAGTCTTCTCCACCATGAGCGCAACACACTATAGAAAATGGGTTAAATCCAATTTCATGTGAATACATTTTCCCCTTGTTCTCCTCTGTTGTGTGGCCTGCTCCAAAACCTGCTCTGGAGGGCCCATCAACCCTCTGGAGTAAATTTGGGGGGCCTGCAGGGAGAGGGGAAATCCATTACCCCAGTGGCTTCAAGTCTACTGGTGGACATCCAGCATTAGATAAAACCCATTGTTTCTTTGTTTTAAATTCCACAGCATTGAAAACTTGTTTAATTAATTAATTAATTAATTATACATAATAAATAAACCTGTTGTCAGAAAAGGTCTAGATCTGAGTAAGATCCCTCACCTCCTTATAATTTCCTGTCTGTAATCTGAAGTGTGGTACAGTCCACAAGTGCAACTTGAACTCGGGACAAACTGTTCATCTAGAAAGCCTCCAAGTCAACAAAGACCCTTGACTTTTACAGAAGGAAGCAAATCCAGCCTGAAAGCAAACAAACTCTTCACTAGTTAGCAGTAGCCCCCACCAGAAATACGATGCATTTTCTGCTTACATTAATTCAATGTCTGAAACCACGATCGCTCGGTACTTAAATCACAATTCACTGGTGTGCAAATGAGGGTGGCTATACCAGTCAAATATTTATGCAAGACAAGCAATTTCATCAAAGACTCATGAAAAATATATTATTTATAGACAATCTTAGCTTTATTGCAAGGGAAATCAATATTTTCTTTCCCCTCTCTTCTTTTCTAGCATTGATCATTTCAGCATGCAACATCATGCTAGCGGTTTCACAAAACTTAGGTGTATAACCATTTATTGCAGTTTCCTCTGCAAATTCGGTTAGATACAAACCAACTTATTTGAAATGCTATACACACACACATCTCTCTAGACAGACCTTGATTTCTTTATAAGAAACTATGTCTTTGTAATGGGTTGTGTTGGTTCAGAAGGTGGATTTCTTTAATGCAGAGTATACACCAGTGATGCCAAAACCGTGTGCCAGAGCATAGCAGTGTCCCCTGGGAATAGGGCTACTATGTTTGTTGCATTCACCCAGTGGAGGCTGGTGGCTCCAATTTCGATGGGGCTGTGAATTCATTCTTAGTCAGAACCAACCAAAACTCTAAAGGAGCTCTCCAAGGTGCTGAACCCATTTTGGGGAGGGGGGCAGCACCTCGGATAGCTCCCTTAGAATTCTAGCTGATTCTGACAGACATCCAGAATGGATTCACAGCCCCATTCTATAGAAATGTTGCAGTAGGGATTGGGGCTGATGTTGTTATGCAGAGACATGGTAGCACATTAAGAGATACAACAGACACTGGGAAAAATATTTTTAGAGGACAACCAGGAAATTCATCTAGTTACTCCAGATCAAAAACAGATGTTTTGGGGCTGGGGATTGGGATCCATGTCCATCCATCACTAATCTTCCCTTTGATCTCCATGACAATTAATCTTCCATGAAAATAAGGACTTGGAAACTACATCAAGAGTCACCTCCAGTTCAGAATACATTTATTTGCTAAAATATCTTTCCCAGCTTTCTCAGTGACGTCTCTTACTAATTAGAAGATGTCACAGATGGAAAACCACTTGTATAGATGTATTATGGATAGATTGATTGTTGGGATGATTGTCTGGACACGCATATTTTCAAAGCACAATTTGAATCTGTAATAATTTTGATTTTTACAACCCAACAATTTCTTCTGCCATCATAAATGCAGCAAAATGCAGCAAAATGCAGCAATTTTTCTTTGATAGGGCAGAAAATGGAAAAGATATTGATTCTAAGTTTCATTTAATTCTTTATTTTGACGTAGATCGACACACACAGAAAGTATTCCAAGGGAAAATTTACCAGCCAATCTTTTATCTTGAATCCATTATTTCATAAATTCCACTATTAAGTGTAGATCCATAATTTTTAAATGAAACATTGTCTATTTAAAAGGAAGGAGGGAGATGCATGGATTCTCATATTTTTTCTCATCAAGAGTTAACTTAACCATTTTATTTTAATGTTGTTTGTTTTATGTAATTTTTGTTGTTTGTGGGTGTAGGTAAGGTGTATGTGTTAAATGTTTTTTATGTTTGGAAAAAATAAAAAATTAAATGTCAAAAAGAGTTAACTTAACCTAAAAGAGGAGTGAGGGACTATTGCATGTATGTCTTTTCTTAATCATGGGATGAAAGTCTTCTGCAACCTGCTGCATGTAGTTTCATTATTATTGCCTCTTCTCTTAATGAAGATATAGCACTTTGCTTTATAGGCCTAATTTACACCATAGATCAAAAGCATGTGAAATTTCCAAATCCTCAGAAGTGGAGAGGAATTATTATATCGGCGATTCCCAAACTAGCCTGATGTTGCAGGAGGCTGGAATGTGCTTTGAAAAATAAAGTCACTGTGTTGAATGGGCTTACCATTCTCCTTACCATTTTGGCTCTATTACCATGCATGAAGCATTATCTCATTTGCTATCTGTCAGACTGTGGCATCACTGAACAGACCAGATAGCCCACAAGGACTCCTCTAACTCTACAATTCTGTCTCAGCCAAGAGCAAAAGGATGCTCAGAGATTCCTGCATTTTAACCTGCACTGAGCAAGGCAGCATCCCAGGATGATTCACCATTGCCCAAAAAGCACAGCCAGATTCCTGAGTCTTGACTGAATAGTAGAACACTCTTAGTGAATAATAACTCAACTATCCCAGCTTTATCTCAGAGTATTAACATCCCGTATCAAAACTCTGGAAACACTGTGCATTCCTATCAAGGGATGGGGAAGAAATTTGTTCTCTTTTAATATATGAGCTAGAACTAGGGATGTTGGGAGACGACAAGGAAGAAGGCCTTCTCAGTGGTGGGCCCCCCAATTATGGAATGATCTCCCCAAACAGGCCCGCCTGGTACCAACATTGTTATTGGTGCCAGGCAGGCCTCTTCTTTTCCTCTTCTCCCAAGCATTGAATAGCATATGCTGAGTTTTTAATTGACCCCAGAGCTATATTTAGGCCTGGCTGAGAGTTCACAGTTGTTTAAAATGTATACTGTCTTTATATGTTGTCCGTTTTTATGCTTTTGTGGTTTAAAATTTTGTATATTGATTTTTAATGTCCAAAGTTTTAATTTTTGTAAACCGCCCATAGAGCTTCGGCTCTGAGGTGGTATATAAATGTAATAAACAAATAATATAAATATAAATATAAATATATCCAGTTGGGGGCTTGCATCTGCTACCAAATGGCCCAACTTGTGCCATGAGTCAGGCCAGTGGGTGGAATTCCCCTTATTTATTTATCTACAATGTGTAAAAAGACATTTGCACAAATTGCAACTGGAAATTGCGCAAATTGCAGTTGCAATTTGCACACATTACACTATTGATGGCCATCATTTGTACAAATTATTCAAATTTTCACAAGTATCAATTTGTGCAAAATACAGCTGAGATCCCCCCAAATACATTCAAAATTCCCAGAACTTGGGGAGACCATGCCACTCAGCTCGCAATAGGAAGCCAAGTTAGGAGCTTCGCAGATGTCCAGCGAACCCAAAAAGGGCTAGATTTTTATACATCAATATTCTTACTTTTCTGAATTTTGTGATGCAGCTTGCAAATCAAAAAATGTGTGCAAAAATGGGTATATTGAGGAAAACATGCACACAAAAACATATGTTACTGAAAATGCATTGTATTACTGGGAGGAATTATTTGCAAAAAAAATTGTATATTTGAAAAAGAGTATACAAAATGCGTGCATTTTGAAAAATGTGCATTAAAACAGATGTTTGTATGGCCTTCAATAAATAAATAAATAAATCACAAACTGATGTGGAAACAGGGCAGAACACGCTGAATGTTTGAAAACTGAAAACCTGAGCAAAGCAAAGCTTGACCTATTCCTCCATTTCTAATCTTATCTATCTATGGCAAGGGAATGTATATTTTTAATACTGTATTCAGTAACAAATATAGCATTACTACACAATCGAGGCAAACAATTTAAAGGGTGTGTTTAATCTGGCAGCAAACGTCAAGTTCTCAGAAATTGTGGGGGGGAGAAGCTATTTATTTTATCCCTGCTGGTAATAACGAAAACTTGTTTGATTCAAGCTAAAGCTTTCTAACTCGTTCAGATTACACTTTGAGAGATTAAAGCAATTAGCGCTGCTGGCGTTTCTTTGCAATTTCTCCATTAGAGACACTGGCCTGCCAGCATCATGAGTTCCTGCAGTCTCCTGATTCAGAGGTACAATGTGTCCAAACAGCAGAATCAAGTGGTAACGCTTTTTCTGTCCTGGACTGTTCCACTGGAGGCTGCCAATTGCAGGGAGATTGCATCTTTGAATACTCCCACACACACCCCACACACACACCTTGAGCATTGAATGCTTGTCCTTGACATGCTATTTTCTTTCATGCAAAATCCTCCTTCCTTACAAACACACAGACTCCATTCGGACAACACGATAGTCAATGGTGGGGTAATAATCAACTTCACAGTTGTTCATCTAGGGGGCGCTCCCCACACAACATGGTAATAAATAATCAACTGTGGTGTGGATTAGGATCAGCGCTGAGTTGACTATGACAGCATTCGGACGACACGATAGTCAAAACAACTGACGATTGTTTCCCCCACACCAGTTGTTTATTCAGCCACACACAATGTAAATTGGCCCTTACAGGGGAGTTATGTACATTCAGCTGAATGTGCCTAGACACCTTCATGCAATTAAGAGCCCTGTGCAATTGGTGCTCCCAATCATGACGAGGAGTGTGTATGTGTGTGTGTGTGTTTATTCAGCTGAATGTGCACAGGTTGCCCTTCAGAACTTCTGCTCTATGTGTGGAGCTCGTGGGATGGAGACGGTGGTGGACAGCATGGACAATGACCCTGGGAGTTCTGCTGCTTTCTCCACATGTTCTTTGAATGCACGGACCCAAATTCTGAAAGGGACTATAAGGAGATGGACCCCTACATCCCATAGAATTAAAAACCCGTGAGCACAGCATGAGACACTGTTCATCGTTAGCTGTGTCTCGTACGTTCTTGTGGAACTCTCTCCTGGGCAAAGTGTGGGCATCGTTGCAAACTGGAGCAAAGCAACATATGCTACCCATTTTGTACTCTTTACCTTTCAACCGGCTGCTGTCATTAACTTCTGTACAGATTCACTCAGCCTCTGCCCAGGAGGAGTCTAAGTGGGGGAAGGAGTGACACCGTAGATAATGGAGATAAGTCATCTATTGTAGCTCAGCTGAGTACAGAAGGGAGTTCTCCATCTGTTTCTTCGTTTGCTGAAGCTGAGAAATATCAAGGAAAGCTTGTCAGATGGAAGGAGGAGAGGTAGCTTTTATCTACAGGAGACTGGATTGTTCTCTCCACTTAGTTTCCTAAGACTGATACCTCTTAAAGTATTTATTCCTTCAGCAATAATAGTCTGTGAAAGGTAGTTTTAGGTGCCTCCTTGGCATGGGGAGGGGGGAATGTTTCCTCATACTCTGAGTAATTTGAAAAGGCCATTTACTCCTGCATGGGCAAAAGATAGCTGTTTTTATGGGGGTGGGTGTTTTGAAGGTCATTATTTCCTTTATTTCTGAGTCATTCCAAAAGCTGTGTTAGTCACTTGTAGGGGGGGAAAGCAATGAAAAGGGGTGATACCAACTGAAAGACTAACAAATGGACCTTTCTGAGATAGGAGCCTTCTTAAACAGATGAAGAAGTGGACTTCAAAGATGGTAGATACATAGATACACACACACATACTAAAAGCCTGGTGTGGCAATTTTGGAAGGCAGATTTCCTGAAAGATGCTATAAAGTGAGTCAATCGGTTGAAATAAATGAGATTCAATCACTAGGATACAAGAAGTTCTTAGGTCAGCAATCCCTAACCTGGTGGTCTTCAACTTTTTTGAACTTCAATAATCAGAAATAATTGGAAGTGTAGTCCAAACCAAAACATCTGGAGGAGACTAGGTTGGGGAAGGCTGCCATAGATTTTATTTCCTTTTCAATTACTTATACCTTTTCCCCCCCTCGTTTGTCTCATTGTAAACCATGGGTAGGAAAGAGAAAGAGGGCATGTCTTCACAACGCCACTATGCCGCTCCTTCCCCCGAAACCCCGCAGTATCGCTGCTGCAGGGTGGGGGTGGGAAATCCCCATGCCAAGAGGGAGCACAGGGATTTCTGGCTATTTGGGGACTGGAGCCTGCCCCCCCTCTTCTTGGGCTTAAAGAGGCCAATCAGCGGTCGCCATCTGCCCCAGACCGCCCCAGACCGCCCAGACGGTCAATGCCGAAGCGAGGTCACCTGGTGGAAGGGCCAAGGTGACCTTGTTCCAAAGGGAGAAGTCAGGGTGAGTGTCCGACTTTTTTACATCACAGCTTTGACGATTTGCCCTGCAGTGGGTGCGGGTTGCTGGCTGTGCTGTGTAACCGGCACAGTGCCATCGCGCACCCACCATGGGGCAACTAAGCTGTATAGACAGCCCCAGAGTTGTTGTGAGTGCCCAGAAAAAGGAGGAGAAGAGCAAATGTATGAAGGGCCGCATTGTGGGGGGTGACACTTTCTTGAACCTACTTCTCCCTGGGGCATATTCCCCTTTGCTCTAAAAGAGAGAAAATTCAGCACTGCCTTTCTTTCCTATATATGCCAAACACCTACCCAACCCCAACAGATTTTGAGATTCTACTCTAAATCCTCCAGGGCTAGTCCATGGACTGGAAATCTGTTGATACCACCTGCTGGAGCTGAGCAGGGTAGCTATCTTCATACATGCTACCAACATGTCTGTTTAAGCAGGATGGAACCTTACCAAACTGAAGGGTACAGTCTGTAGGCTGCCTTGAAGGAAACCAGTTTGAGTATTGCCTGGGAGAGCTACATTTCATCCACACCTCCAGTTTCTCTTCATGGGCTGATTATCAGCCACCATCCAAGATGGTCTTGATGCTTTTTCCATTAGTTACTGAAGCAATGAATACTAAAGCTGCATGTTAAGTCGATGGTATGAGATAGTACAAAATCACAGCATTCCTCTTGGACCTGTAGTAGGGTGACCAGATTATGACAATCAAAATCCCGGACCCCCCCGCCACCCCCCCACCCAAAACAACCCCCACCGCGCGCCCGCACCGCCCCCCCCCACCCGCGCCACGCTGCGCTGCGCCACCCCGCGCTCCTTACCTGGGCGTCTGCTTCCCTCCGGTGCTCAGAATCTACTGAGAAACAGGCTTCCTGGCCTGTCTCTCAGTACGCGCCGGGTGATGACGTCATCACCCGGCGCGTACTGAGGGACAGGCTGCGAAGCCTGTTTCTCAGTAGATTCCGAGCACCGAGGGAAGCGGACACCCCAGCAGGTAAGTGCCTCATGCTGCCCGCCTCCCGCCAGTGCCGCGTGACCCCCCACCTCCCCGGTTTTCCCCCGCTGCCCCCCGGTTGCCCCGGATCGGCCTAGGTTTCCAGGTTAGGACCGGGAAACCCCGGGCCATCTGGACACCCTAACCTGTAGTCTCCTGCATCATAGAGCTGCAAGCAATGCAAACTGGAAGGGCAGGCAGAGTTCAGGCCTGAATCTATGCCAAAATCAGGCCTATGGAAGGATCTTTACCCATTTAGACCTGCCACAAATCTTTGCTCCTTGTTGCATTTGTGTCATGGGTTGGCCACCTATGATATGTGGTATACTTAAGCACTAGATCGGCCTTCCCCAACCTGATGTCCTTCACATGTTTAGCACTACAACTCTTCCCCATTCAATGTGTCCATTGGCTACAATGGTTGGGGGTGATGGGAGTTGTATTCCAACACATCTAGAGGGTTCCAGGTTGGAGAAGTCTGCTCTAGATCCTCTAGGAGACACTGCAAAAGAGGGTGCATGGAAGTCTCAACCCAAGTCCAACATCTTAGAGCCAGACAACATTGATGTGTTTCCCCACCAGGGTCAAGTTATATTTTTCACACATTTCCCCTTAGAATGAGCTTCCATGACATATTGGCGTAAGAGAATCAAGAAGTATAACATCTCTCAATCTTTTCTGAAGGCCTGTGACTAAATTATCTACGTGACCTGCTGCTAAATCACTGGGCATTTTCATCCGTCTTTATATAGCCGTAGAGTAGCAATTAGCGGATGACGATGCCACCGGACAAGGTCATCTGATACCACTGCATGACACGGAGGACTTGCAATGCAAAGGGATAGGAACTTCCCTTTTTTCTTTATGCGTTGAGTAGACTTCTAAGCCAGTACTCAGGGACTTTGGAGATATCTGCCTGTACTAAGCCAAGCAGGGTATCACAGTCCCAGCCGATCGCTACTTAAAAGTCCACATTTGATGCCTGATTCAGATGCTGACCTCCCTTCCCTTTGAAATGTTTGCTCTGATCTTCTCCCTATTGCAAGTTGGAGTCTAAAAAGCATGAAGAGCGGTTGGGGGATGGTGGGATTACATCTGCAACATCCACTCTGTTTCCCTCTTAGCTAAGGGAAAACCCGCAACAAGACAGTCTCAATGCTCCTCTTCTTCCTAGGCCATGTCTACACCAGAGCCAAAAAGGAAAGGAACCCCAGGAAAGGAGCCAAAAAAGCCAAAGGCACCGGGGTGGAAATGGAGAATGGGATTTAATAAAAAATAAAATATCCTACCAACGTGTTTCAGACAAACAATGTCCTTCTTCAGGGCAGTTCAATAACACAATACCTCTCGTATGAGTAAAGACCTCCTCTAGGTGTTGTGATATTGAACTGCCCTGGGAAGAAGGACGTTGTTTGTCCGAAATGCGTTGGTAGTGTATTTCATTTTTATTCAGTCTCATTCTCCATTTCCACCCCTTTGCCTTTGGCTTTTTTTGGCTTCATGTCTACACCAGCCATTTATCCCAGGGCCGTCTCTAGGTCATCCCTGTGCATCCCTATGACCTAGAGACGACCCCAGGATAACTGGAACCAGGGATATCCCAGTTTTCCCACAATCCCAGAACCACACTGTGGACTGTGGACAGTCGTCTCTTCCTCCCTGCAAGTAGCGGGTCTCTTAAAACAGGCATGGAGCTGTGCTGGGGCACTCTGTGTCCCTTGGGGGGGGGGGGGAATAGTTCAAAAGGTCATTTTTAAAAAAACAAAACTTACAAGCACTGGAACGCAATTGCGCAACCGGCTCCGTTCTTCTGGGGGGGAAATGGAAGCCGCAACGGCCCTCTTCCCTTCTGGGATGTTGCACCCAGATGCTGGGGGAGGATCACGGGGGGAGGATCACAGGGGATGCTGAGGGAGGATCACGGAAGCAGGTAAGTCCATGATCCTCCACCCTCCCTCCCTCTACGCCCTTTAGGTGTATCTGAGCCCCTAGTCTTGTTGTCTTCTTCTTCATCATCATCATCATCATCATCATCTCTCTCTCTCCCTTTTCAGACTTTCTTATATTGAGAAAACTAGCCATTTGAAAGTGTTCTCTTCATTGACCCATCCCCTTTCCCCTCTTATCCATCATACTTTATCATAAACCATAGAACATCCAAGCACTGCTATCTTTGTTTAGGCACCACAACAGCCATCTTGCTTAGAACTTCTGCTCCAGGGATGGGAAAATGTGTGGTTCTCCAGATCTTGTCGGACTGCAACTCCCATCATCCCTCTTGCTAGCTAGGGCTAGTGGGAGATGTAGTCCACCAATATCTGGAGGGACACAGATCCCTCCCCCCTGGTTTGCTCAGTGCATGATAGGGGGACGGTTCCTATTCCCTTTTAATAATTGCCTTCCCCGTGAATAGAACAACTTACCATGGGGTCAGGGGTGCAGTCCTGTATCCACTTTTCCATGAATAGGGGAGCAGGAGCATCCCTCTGGCTCCATCCCTTGGCACACCACTCCATTTGGCTCAATGGATCACAAGTTGTTGAAGCCTCATCAATCCCAACAATGACTGTAAATTCTGCCTTAGATGCAACTACAGCATTCATCTCTCTCAGCCCTAACAGGACTCTGTGGAGGAACATGGGGTGGCGGCAGGGGGATGGTGACAGCCAATAGGAATAGATTATTAGAGCAATTAAAACATGAAGTGGCTGGATGCTAAGCAGGGCTTTTTGTTGTGTTTCTCAAAGTGTGTTGTTTTACAATTGCGAACGCTGAGAATCCAAAATGGGTCTAATTCAACTAGGGGGATTCAACTAACAGCAGAGTCCATGATCAGAGTTCATTGGAAGCACTGAAAATGTAACTTATCCAACAAGAATTAGTTTATTTATTTATGATTTATTGATTACTAATACTTACATACCACTGGGTATGATGGGAGTTGTAGTCCATCTGGAGGGCACCAGGCTAGAGAAGCGTGTATTAGGTAATACTACTACAACCACAATTGCATTTTTAAAAAAATTAGAGCTGCTTCACCACTGGCTTTGCACACTTTCATGTGTGAATTACCTGCCACAAAGGCAGCACATGAAGACCAACATAGGGCCAGTTCACATGGTTTGCTCAGGATACAGGAATGCTGGGAACCACAACTGGTTAGGTACAGGGAGGATTTCTTCAGGATTTTACAAGGATACATTAATCACCTCCCTGGCCCAGCTAGCTGTTCCCTTCTTGTCAGCTTTTATAAGCCAAGAAGGGTACAGATCTAATATGGAAGTGGTTGCTCGAACCACTCCGATCACCTTGTCAATGTCTTTATGCTGCACCAGTTGACACTCAATCAATAAAACTGGTCAAGACAATCCTCAGGATCCCCTACCTGATTCACAGGTACTTAGCCACAATAATTCTGAAATCTAAGTCTGGGGAGGACACAAGAGATTTTCTTTTGGAAGTCCATTGCCAACATATCATAGCGAGTTGTCTCGTTAGGTAATCCAGTACCCACTTTCAGCAGAGTAAACTCCATTGACCTCAGTTGGGCGGTAGACCTGATTACGACTGTGCAGTTATGAGTTTTTTGTTTTGTTTTTTAACTTCTGCAGATCTCGGGTTTCCCCAGAACCTCTTGTTTCTCTGTAGACCCATCTTGGCTTCATCCCTGTTGGCATGCACCACTTGCATTCGCTATTACAAGATTAGATTTCCAGGCTGCCATTTCATGGTTCCAAACTAGGTTCCAGCTTTTGATCAACAATAACTTTGTAATGTAGTTCGCCGAAGGTGAACTTCCATGATTTCTGCAGAGTGTTCTCAAGGGTAAGGAGAGCCGTACTCAATCAGACCAAGGATCCATGTAGTCCAAGAAGCAACAGTGGTCAGTGAGATGCCTCCAGCGCCTTTAACTCTTTCTTCACAAGATGGACTAAGCATCTTGGCTTTGCTAAAGCCGCTGTGCTGGTATTAAGGAGATTATTAACCTCACAGTCAGGGAGATACAATGTATGTCAGCTGTCTTACATGTTATCCTTTGTATGGGGAATTTGTTAGGTCCCAACATTATACTGTTAAAGTATTACTTCGATCTTGATTGCAAGCATAATTGAGCTGTATTAATAAAGTACCATATTAATTCAGCGGCAGGGCTTTTGCTCTTCTCAGTATGGAGGAACGCTCCACTCACAGACTCACATAAGGAAAAGCCAGGGATTGTTTTAATGCTTAAAATTAGTACATTTTCCTCCTTGCTCCAACATTTCCCCCCCCCTTCTTTGCTTAAATGTGTATGCTGGCTTAGAGCCACTCAAATCCCTTGGCATGGTAGCTTTGTTTCAGATTGTCTTTGTGAATCGGGGTAAAATGTTTTAATCTCTATCATGCATTGAAATGAAAACACTGCATGTGTGTTTCATTTTTGTTCTCTCTCTCTCTCTATATATATATATATCTTTAAGTGTCTTTAGTGAGAATTCTTAAAATATTGCTGAATAGGGCCCAGAAAATTGAAAGGGTTGATTCCACTATGCTTTGATCTTTCTGTATTAAAAAGGAAAGGGATTCTGATATTGTTGTGCCCTGTTGCTGTATTGTTCCCTCGATTTCAAAGTTCAGGGTTGAGTGCTAATCATTATGTACCCGAAAGAGCACCAAACACAAAAATGAGAATCTCTAAGGTATGCAGAAAAAAGAAAAAGAAATGGGGGGAAAAATACCCTAAAAGGGCTCGCAGACTGCCCGGCAGCATGCAGCGAGCGAGGTCAGGCAGCCAGCAGGGGTTCATCAAGCTGCAGGCAGGCAAAGGTGAGTTCACTCATCCCTACATGGAAAATACAATAAGGTCTAAACAACTGCAGCAGTTTTGGGTGGGTCAGGTGATTAACCCATGTAGTCCAGTCCTGTGTACTGGAAGCAACTCTCTAACATTCCAGGTATTTCTAAGGCCTGATACTCATGATCCATTTACATCAGAGATGCAGAACCGCAGGCCTGGGGGCCAAATCTGGCCCACCTGGGGTGTCAACCCAGCCCTCTGATGTTCCCCAGAAAGCCACACCCACTTCCTGTGGTCCTACCCCTTTCCATTAACTGCCAAGAAACTAGTATTCACCTCCAAAGGCCACCTTAAAAGGGAAGATTTTTTTTACTTGCCTTCAGAAGGAAGCCGCAAGAACTTCCCAGGAGAGAGTATTCCACAAGTGGGGGTCATCACCAAAAAGGCCATGTTCCCTAGATAGCTAGGGAATCTAGAATTGGGCTTCAAATGAGAGTCAAAGTAGACAGGAAGATTCATATGGGAAGAATAGTTCCTTCAAATTATTGAAATAATGTATGTGAAGCGCTTTGTTTAAACCAATCTAGGCCTCATCTACAAGAATTCGCCTTTACGCCTGGTTAGGCGATTATGCGCATATTCGAAGAAGCGCATTTACGCCTAATACCTCTGTACCAGAGGCGGCGAAGCGCATTACTGGATGACCGAAACGCGATTTAAAATGTTGACATGCGGAGAATCGCTTGTTCACATAGTCAAAATGCGCTTTAACGGCCGGAGCAAAATAAAACTCGCTATTTAACGCGCATTTGATAATGCGCATAATCAGATGTTTAAAGCGCCTCTACGCCCGATTTGCGCTCCGTTCTTGTAGAGGTAAAAATTTTAATGCGCCTTGAAAGAGCTTTAAATGCCTCTTGTAGAGGCAGCCCTATATAAATGCAAAGTATTATTTAGTTTCAAATGAGTTCATTCTGTCTCAGCAAAGAAAGGTGAGTGAAGTGTTCTTAAAAAGCCATACTACAGTTCTCTAATTCTATGATTAAATTATCTATATGCAATACCTGCCAACTGTGCAGAGAACCAATAGATGAATAATACTGCCCACTTTCATTGCCTCTAATACCTTCTTAGTAATCATAGTGGTTATTTGTAAAAGAAAAAAAGTAAATAACTGGCGCAATATATAAGAAATGTGATTTCTACATTGACAGGTTTCTTTTAAAAGCTTCTTCTATTTGACAAGCAATTTCTTTTCTTACACAGTTACTTTGGGCCGTCACTAAACACAGCCTTCATTGTTCTCATATTTGTGTGGGTTGTTTTTTTTTAATAAAAAATAAATAGTAGCATATATTGACATCACCACTGGCAAATGGTTCCTATCAGTAGAGACAGTGACAGACATGTAATTGTGTGATTTATCGTGTTCCTCTGTAACCGTAGCTTCCTTTACAGTTCATACATCTATAAATGACCGAGTGCAACATTTTCTGATTATCCCACTGTAACAGTAGGCTTACACATCAAGCCCAAAACGGACAAACACCATTTAAAAGAAACTGTTCCGACAGGCCTACCGTTATCCGTTATCTCTTTTGAAAATAATATACTCGGCTTTATCAGCATCTTTGTGATGGAAATGGGAAGCTATGATGTATTCCCCTGCACCACTGCCTTCCAAGGAAATGAACCACATCGTGTATTCTTTTCTTTCCATACAGTGTGTCTGTGTGTGTGTGTGTGTGTGTGTGTGTCTAAAAGGAAGATCCAGAATTTGGGGTGGGTGGGTTGCTGACTCAAGATCTAGAACACGATTGGAAAACCGAGGATTAGAGAACCCATATTGCTCCATATCGAGAATCAGGCCTTAGAAACATATACACACCAGCTCACTACTACCTTAGGGCTCCATCACACCAGTGGTTTATCGCACACTCGCCCTGCCTTGTATGTGTTTTTACACCACAGTACTCGCATGACGTCGTCCTTGTCCTGCTCTTGGGAGTCATCACTCTCATCGCGCCTCTTCCCCCCCTTCTTGCGATTTATTTTGACGCGGAGAAACTCAGGAATATTTTCCCCCTATCGCTTTTTTCCTGTTGGGGGCGTGTTTGTTGCTGAGAAAAGGGCCAGACAAGGCGGTTCTCCTCCTCCAGTACATGGGATTCCCCTCTCTTCTTCTTCCACTGCCTACCCCTTCCCTTCCTGCCGCCAGGAAACCAACCCCCCCACCTCTCCTCCAGCTTCCTTTTCCTTCTCCCCAGCAGGATCTCCTCCTGCAACAACCCTTTTAATTGCTGCTTTCCTCCTTCCCCGCCTGGGTCGAGTCCCATTGGCGAGGAGGGAACTGGGGAACTGGGGATATAAGCTCCCCAAACAGGAGGCTGACAGGCATCTGGATAGGGATGCACTCTTCTGCCAATTCAGCCCATTGGTATAAGGGCTAAGAGCTATGGTAGAAGAGCCCACTCCTCAGCAGTGATTACTTGTGAATGGTAGTGGCTCCCCAACATTGTAGGCAGGAGTCTTTCCCAGCCTATGTGAAAAAGCCAGAGATCAGATCTTCTACATGCACAGCATGTGCTCCACTGGTAACCTTTAGCCCCTCTCCAAAAATCGCCTTTGATTTTTAAAAAAATATTTTTAAACACCAAATAGGCATTGATAGATTTACCATGCAATCCTACACATGTATTCTCAGGGGGAGTCTACACCAGCCATTTATTGCAGGATTGTATTGCAGTCATTACTAACGGGGCGCATGATGTTCACCTCCTCCCGCGGTGATCTCAGCTCTACCTCTCGGTTTTCCTGGAATATCCCTGGCTGCTTTTGTCATGGTTTTTCTGGCTCTCTTGCTTCCATTTCAAAGAATGTTTGCGGTGTGCCCCCCCCCTTTTGCAAGGTCGTTGCTGTTCACTGGGAGTTCCAGGCTCAGTGAACAGCCAATCAGCTGTGAGGGGCGTGTCCATGGGTATTGCAGGTGTGTCGGAGTGGACCTCTCTGCCATTTCCACCACGTGTTTTGGATGGGTATCAGTGTGTTTTACCGCCAAGTGTGGGTTGTTGTTGTTTTAATGCAAACATATCTCTGCGCAGGAGCACATATTCAGCGGAGTTCCTATCTCCCCCTTGTGTTCCCGCGTGTCTGCACTCGTGCGCATCCCTCATAAGTCAATTTAAAAAAACCTCTGCCCCATAGCCATCCGCCTCGCCCACTTCTACTGATATGCATCTGGAAGCTCCGTAACGGGGTGCACATACTCCCACAATAGCACTATTGTCATTCTGATAAATATCAGTCACGTGTGCCCCGTGAGTGCTGATCGCGGAAGCGGGGAACATTCAGGAGCATCCCTCTTCCATAGCGAAAGGACTGCAGGTGTAGATTAGCCCATAGACATAACTTCCATTTTAATTTCATTTCATTTGTTACATTTTTATATCACCCCATAGCCAAAGCTCTCTGGGCAGTTTACAAAAACTAAAGACCATTAAAAACACATTATACAATATACCAAAAAAAAGTGACTTGGTTTTATTCTGCGTATGATTTACTATGTTGTTGTATTTTGTGGTTTCTCCTGTAAACTGGTCAGAGAGCTCTTGCTAATGGGTGGGATAAAATTGTAATAAATCAATAAATCAATAATCCTAAAGTCTATATATATATATATATATATATATACATTCAAAATTTTGACTCTCTCCTGACAAACCAGTGTAATGATTTAGGATTGTTCTTGGATTATGACTCTGACTTGTGTGGGAAGAGATAAGCCAGAGTTCCCTGTTTATACATAACTATTTTTTTATTATTATAATTTTATTAATTTTCAACATATAATACATAAAATAAACACAATACATAAACAAACCCTCCACATCCCCCCTGTGCTCCCCTACCCTTGAGACCTTCATTGCTCTGTTATATATTTATACATAACTCTAACCAAGACAGGGACAGGGATTGTTCTTGCTTGTTTTAGACATTCTCACTGACACAGGTAGCCAGGAAGGAGCAATCAAGCTGCATCCACTACCAATCTCACTGTAACCTTGATGTGTGTAGCAGGCTTCTGGGTAATATCCGTTAGCTAGGGTGACCATATGAAAAGAAGGACAAGGCTCCTGTATCTTTAACAGTTGCATAGAAAGGGAATTTCAGTAGGTGTCATCAGTATGCATGCAGCACCTGGTGAAATGCCCTCTTCATCACAACAGTTAAAGCTGCAGGAGCTATACTAGAGTGACCAGATACAAAAGAGGGCAGGGCTCCTGCAGCTTTAACTGTTGTGATGAAGAAGGAATTTCACCAGGTGCTGCACGCATACAAATGACGTTTAGAGCTACAGAAGCTCTTTTTCATATGGTCACCCTACCATTAGCCAGCCACCTTCTCGCAAATGCAACTAAACAATCTAATACTAAATAACTATATATAAAACACAATGGAACCAGAGCTGCTTCTCTCTTTTTTTTTACTGCTGTAACCTAAGAACACGGATTTCACCACATTTCAGCCTAAGTGTATAAAAAGGCACTGGAGCACACACAGTAGAGGACACGAGGCTGTGGGAGACGGATGGCAGAGAACAAAATCCAAGGTACAAAGACATTTTGGGTGCACATTATGAATCTCTAGAGGAAGGCCTGGGAAAGGGATAAATTTTAATGCACTTTTCTTTGATGCGACACAAAGAATACTAGAAGCCTGTATGGTGACCCTATGGAAAGGAGGTCAGGGCTCCTGTATCTTTAACAGTTTCATAGAAAAGGGAATTTCAGCAGGTGTCGTTTGTATGCATGCAGGCAGCACCTAGTGAAATTCCCTCTTCATCACAACAGTTAAAGCTGCAGGAGTCCTGCCCACTTGACCAGATACAAAAGAGGGCAGGGTTCCTGCAGCTTTAACTGTTGTGATGAAGAGGGAATTTCACCAGGTGCTGCCTGCATGCATACAAATGACACCTGCTGAATTTGCCTTTTCTATGAAACTGTTAAAGATACAGGAGCCCTGTCCTTCTTTCCATATGGTCACCCTAGAAGCCTGCAGCCATAGAACTGGCTGATACGTTTTAAGTCAATACATGAAATAGTACCTTGCCTCCTGTATCTTTTCCTCAAGCTTACCTCTCTTTTCGTTTTACCCCCTTCTCTTCCATCACGCTTACTTCACTTACCTCAGATTCTTCTTTCTTACCCCACGGCCTACTCTGCACCCTTCCTTCAGCCACCTGTTCCTTAGCCTCCCTATATCCTGGGATCTCATCCCAGCTCTCACCTAGCTGCAGGGCCGTGCAGAGCTGGTAATATGCCCAGGCCAGATGGGATGTGTGGGCCCCCCCATTTCAAAAAAGGAGGACAACATGGCCGCCCCAAAGGGACATGCCCAGCAACATGTCCGTTCTACATAACACCTTCATACTAAACCTGTTCTACAACACCTCAAGGCATATAGATCCCCACCCCGCATATGGCATGGCCCTCTGGAGCTTGTAGTCTGACCGTGGTATTCACGACGGACGGCTTCTGAGCTGTTTCCGCAAGGCGGGCTCCTCGGTTCTCGATGGGCCGCTTATGCTACGGGAGCAGTAGCGTAAGCTAGGGGGGAACTCCTCATCAGAGTGCCCCCTCAAAATAGTGGGCCCCAGGACAACTGGCCCCACTGGCCCCCCCTCTGCACAGCCCGGCCCAGCTGAACACCTCAACTCTTTATCTTTTCAGGCCATGAAATGTTTTCATCCCAGCCAAACTGACAACTTTCCCTTGTGTCACAAAAGTTGGACTGCAAACATTCCTTGCCACCGCACCAGCTCAGCCATTCACTTATCAGGCGCTTCACCGCGATACAATATAGATTAATTCCAGGGCCACCTCTAAAACATTTTCTCACATCCCAAGTGGAATGTTGACTCCTGCCTGACAACACTAAATGCTGCAATTATGTAATTAGTAACACACACACATACCCAGTGTTTGAACAAGCTTGTAATCTTTCTCTTCGGCACCACAAATTATCCTGCCTAACAGAGCAGCTGCCACAAAATAAAAATGGTAGACTTGATCCTGACCTCACACTTATTTGCTTACTTAGATTTGCATGGCTGTAAAACAGGAGAAACTGTCAGCAGAATATGACCCAAAATTGTTTCTGTTTTTATCCACGAGAGAAATAAAAGCATCTCAATTATTTACCTCAGGGGGTATTTTAATAGGGCCAAGTGATTTTTGTTTGTTGTCTTCAGTTAATTAATTGGGGATATCTCTGTGGAGTTTTGATATTATTGTTTTTTACTCAGGCAAAACCAACATTTTCTGATATTTGCATCTATATACTTTTCAACAAAAAAGATCATTTTCTAGACTGGGCCAATTTATTGCATTTTGCCCCACTGTAGTCTGCTGTGAAGATTCAACCTGTAGTTGTTTGTCTGAAACTCTCCTTTGCATTTCCTCTGCAGCAAAGTAAAAGTAATATTTTTCCACTTGGACAGTTAGACCCAAGGGGGGAAAGATAAGCCTTGTCTATTAATGTGAACTGCATGGATTTATATGGAGTACTTTATGATTATTTTTTATCACATCCATATTGGCTTGCTGGAATCAGGTAAGGCAGTAAGCAATAGCTGATTGGATGATTGACAAGTCCAAGGTTGGAGTAAGCCAGCCAGGAGCACTATGGTATCCAGTGGGTTAGGCTCGGGGAGACCTGAATTCGAATCCCAGTTCAGCTATAAAGTTCTGTGGATGAGATTGGGAGAGTTATGATGGTTGCCAACTGGAGATGAGTGAACAACTGCTGAACTGAGCTGGAATGGCTCAGAAATAAAACCCAACTCCTTCCTGCAAAAAGCCAGATTTGCTTCCCACCATTAAGGCTGTCTCTACACTCGTGACTGTTCACTCACGGAAGTTCATGGGTCCTTTTCACAATGTCACCACCACCACCCCGATGCCTCTCTCATTGTTTTCAAGCAGGAATCCGCCATTTTATAAGTCACTGAAAATGCAGTAATAAATCTACATTGTGCAACATAGTAGCACCATCTGCTGGTGGTATAAATGAAACATATCGGAAGGAACCGGCAAAACAAGGAGTGGGGAAGTGTGTGTATTGTACAGATCGTAAACCCGCAAAGACAAAGCCGTGGTAAGGCTATGAGGTTCTTTCTTAATGGAGTGAAACCTTAAACCCCAAGCCCCCTTTCCATATACCCACCCAGTATGAACATGCAGTGATATGACTTACAGATAAAATGAGACTAGCATCAACTCCTTTGATTTCAAAAATGTATTGTAGTTTATATTTTTATAAAATCTACACATATTGATTAAAAAAATACAGGGAGAGAATAAAACAAGTGAGTTGTTGTTGGAATTACTGGATCATCATCATCATCATCATCATCGTCATCTATGTATATTAGATTATTTATATTTCTTTCCCTTCATAGGATGGTATGCTATGAAGTGTGGGTCAAGGCAATTATGTAATGCATCAATTATTGTATTACATTTTTATTATGTCCTATATATTTTAAAAGAATGTGAGAACCCATGCAGGGAGGTACTTTATATCTAGCAACTACCTGAACCAGGAAAACAATTTTATTGGATTTGGCCATATGCACACATTTAGTTAATGATCCTTACAACAGCTTCTTTCCACTCTAACTACAGTTTGCAAAATCACTTGCAAAATACCGTTTTCCTAATGCAGAAGTAGCCACAGGCGTGGAAAAAATGTAATACAATCACTTTGTTTTCCATGCAGCGAGAGCAAGGCACAGTCCGTACAGTACCCGGGCAATGCAGGATCCATGACAGCGTAGCATTGTCCCACATTGCTCTGGTAAAAATGTGCATAGCAAGTAATCTCCACATGGGAAGCTATGGGTGTGATCATTTCCTGCATCAATGCTTCCTATTGGAGTCTGTTGGCATGGCATGTCCAGAGATTTCACCATTTTAGTCAGCTCTCAGGATGGTCATTTCTTTATTTTATTTCTTTATTTATTTATTTATTTATTAAAACATTTGTATCCTGCCCTATATCGCTAGGATCTCAGAGCAGTGTACAGATTTAAAAAATCATGCAAATAGTATAAAGCAATAAATATATACAGCTAAAACAAATTAAACCATTAATCAAGCTGAAACCAGTATAGAATTTAAAAGTAGTAGAAACAGCTAAAACTATGTGCACCCTTGGTGAATTTAGCCATCAAAGGATTTGTTAAAAAGCCAGATTAAAAAGCCATTTACTCCCAGGGCTGGTGTCAAAGGTCGGCATGATGGGGCACCTGCTGGGGGGCCCACACCCCAGCAGAGTCCCACTGACCAGAGACCTCTGACCTTGCTCCTCCTCTTCACCTCATGTGTAGGGTGACCCTATGGAAAGGAGGACAGGGCTCCTGTATCTTTAACAGTTTCATAGAAAAGGGAATTTCAGCAGGTGGTTATTTGTATGCATGCAGGCAGCACCTGGTGAAATTCCCTCTTCATCACAACAGTTAAAGCAGCAGGAGCCCTGCCCTCTTTTGTATCTGGTCAAGCACCAAGCTCACTGACAGGCAATCCTATGCCTGTCTGCTCAGAAGTAAGTTGCATTGCGTTTGATGAGCTAACTGCCTGGAAAATGCATATCGGATTGCAACCCAAGCTACTGGGGAATCTGTGTACTCAGCCCCTAGAGTCCATTCCAGGCACCGAACATGCACAACATCAGCCCCTGTGATGTGCAGGGAGCATCAAGCCTTTGGATCGGCCTGGCCCGGTATACAGATGCTAAGACCCCAGCCTGCCTGCCTTCTTTGTTCAGTCAACAGAGCAGTAACATCTGCCTGATGCATTTCGCATTCCAATTTTCTCTACTCCTTTCCCTTCCACCTTCTCCAGGCTTCGTTTGGATATGGCTACTCATCACAACCCTAGGAATAAAGAGAGAAAAACATGTAGGTTCAGGGGTGTGCAGCCTGCTGCCCTCCAGATGTCTTGGACCACAACATCCAGAATCCCTGGCCATGGGCCATGCTGGCTGGGGCAGATGGGGCTTGTAGTCCAACACATTTTGGGGAGACCTGAATCAGGAGGGGGGAACAAGCCAATTGAAATGTTACATCTGCTACCATGGTCATACCATTGCTTGTGTGAATGAAGGGTTGGACCCAACAGTTGCAAGTCTGTTTGTGTGATGAGACTTCCACTGGTGGAATGGGATCTTCCTGTCTTCTCCTCTCCCTTGCAACACCCACACACCTCTTTCTAAAACAAGCCACATGGGACACACTTCTTCCAGTTAATTAACTACCATGACAATGAGACCTCAAAGCCATCACCCAGCAGAGCATGCTGACCAAGCAGCCCTGGACGGTTTGGTTCCGGATCAAAGCCCTGTGTGCCTTGCCCCTGCTGCTGCAGCTGCCTTCTTGGCTGTCCCAGAAAGCACACGATTGTAAAAGCAAGTGATCATAATAGGAGTCTAGCACCTAGGGTGGCAAGCTGCTTGTTTGGGTGGGCACTTTCCCCCCTCCACCACCCCCAGCAGAACCACTGCTCTGGACAGTTCCTGAACCCTTCAGACCAGATTTAGGGTACAGAGGGGTTGCTGCAGGGGGGATGGGAAATCGTTTCCGCTAGCAGTTTCCGTTCCATGAGCTGATGACCAGCATTGGCTCGAACTCAAACAAATCTGCTCACATGAATATGTAACATGGGGTAAGTGCGCTCATGAAAAAATATAGCAGAAACAGAGGTGGCCTAAATGCTTTGGTGTTGATGCAAGAACATCAAAATGGTGATGACTAATGATAGATAGATGATAGATAGATAGATAGATAGATGATAGATGATAGAAAAATTGTGAACTGGATCATTCAGAATTTGATGCCCTTTGACAATATCCCAAGCATAAATGGTATGGTGAAATAAGTAGGATGCATGGGGAATGTGAGCATTCCTGCTCACTGAATCTGCAGATGTGGCATCCATGAATACTGATTTCCCATGAAATTGTCCATACATTGTTCATAGGAGTAGGCTGCAGCTCAGTTGCACCAGAAACCCTTCACATAGAATGTCTAACTGGACCTGGGGATGTGAACATGTGAAGCTGGCTTCTATGACCGAGTCTGACCACTCTTGTCTAGTCTGGCAGAAGGTCTCTAGGCTCTTCCCATCACCTGGTCAATGTTGCTTTGGCCCTGAAACTGCACTCTTCTGCCAAACTGGACACTGTTGCCAGCCTTCCCCATACTGGTATCCTTCAGACATGTTGGGTTACAACTCCCAGCATGTGGGGGAGGGGGGATTGCACATCTCCATCTGAGCTTTGATTAGTGCTCAAGACGTGGGAAAAAGGTAGGCTTCAACTAAAACCACAGTTTTGCTCATGTGCGGAGTTTCCTTTTATTTTCCAAGCCATACAAATAGCTTTCTCAAGGAAATGACATTTGATTCATAATTCAGAGGGGCCTTACAAGCTGGGCAATTTTGTCTTTTGAATCAGGTGTTTCTGGCCTGTCAGCAACATAAATTATTCAGTGGGGGCTATAGATGCAGAACCTAAAAGGTTGATTGGGCAAGTGGGTTATGTGGTCTGAAACTGGGCAGCAAACGACTAGATGTGTGCACTGCTGCTCCATTTTTTAAGTCTCTTTGCAATGTTTAATGATGTTGTTACAGATCAGCCTCACCAACCCAGTGTCCTCCAGATATTTTGGACTTCGGTTCCCATTGTCCCTCCCCATTTGCCATGCTGACTGGGGCTGATAGGAGTTGTAATCCAAAACATCTGGACAGTACCAGGTTGGAGAAGCTATTATAGATGATGCAGACAACTACAGAAATGAAAATATTATGAAAACATTAGAATATTATTGTGCGACAGGGGTGGAACTTCATCATCAGCCTCATTCTGCCAACTCCAATGAGTATCTCTGATCATTTCAGAAAATCTAATGAGCCTCCTATTGGACTAAATATATTACAGAACCAAAGAATCCCAGCCGTTAGGTATATAGATGCTCTTCTGCACTCTCCTGCAGCGGCCTCAGGCTGGGTTCACACAAACATGCCCATAACACTGGCGACATGAAAGCAACAATTTGTGAAATAGCCATCTCAGATCCAGCAACAGCAGCCGAACTTTTGCACCTGACACCACCCCAAAACACCATGCTTCTCAGTGGAGGTCATTCACACACTCGGCTAAAAGTGACTGAGCGATAACTTGCCAAGTGATGAACTATATAAACAATCTAAAACCATGTGAGAATTAGCCATCAATGGTTACATCCACGTTGCGAGCTGTAGATCTTATTGAGTTAGATGCCAAACTCCCACTGTTTTTCCGAAGGAGGCTTTGTTACCTCTGCAGGCTGGAATAGGCTAGCACGAGTGAGATAGCTTCCTTTATGTTTCTACATTGTACAATATCTCAATCCAAAATTCAGGACATGAAAATACGGACCGGAGTATTAAACCCCTATCGGAGTAGCTAGTCCTGCCGTGAAAACAGAGGAATACTAACAAAGATTCTACAGTTTGGATCATGATGATGAACAACTCTGTGAAAGTAAAACAGAGAAGAACTCTTGTTCAACCCAGGTCTTGGGGTGCATTTTAAAAGCACTATTCATATTATAGTCATTTTTAAAAAATGTCAAGTATATTATTCATGCAGGATGCTTTTGGTAATGATAGACTTATTCCAAATGAATCTTGAAGTAGGCCCATAGGCTTCTGTGAAGCTACTCTAGAGTACATGGATTGCAGTCTAAAATGTGCACAGACTAGAGATTGTGACTCAAATATCGTGACCTCCTTCTCCTCCCCTCCCCCAACCACACCCCCAATCAGAGGTCACCCCCTCCTTATTTAAACCTGGGTCCGAGTCTGAGCATCAATGTCCCTAGGATGCACTGCCCCTTTCAACCACGGCATCGCGAGCAAACGGCTGTTCCCCGGGCACCCTGCAAGCCCAACTTCTCAGTCCATTTGACTGAATGCACCGGGACGAGCGAGCCCTATGACACGTGTGGCAGCTCCTTCCCTCAGTTGCACAGAGGGCAACGCGGCTGCATGTGAAATGGAGGCTGTGACAGGTCACTGTTGATTTATACTGCACCACTGGCGGAGAATATGATCGCTAAACTGCCCAGACGTTCAGTGTGGTTCTGAGAAGCCGATTCGTCCCCTCAACTTCGCACTGTAACTGGGATGCACAAATATGGGAGAGGGAGGGAGGATGGGTGGAAAGGTTGGGTAGCACATTTTTCTTCCGCTTCAGACAAAAGAGCCCCGAACATTCACTTCCCTCTGAACCCCGAAAGGCTGACCACCACCACCACCACCCCATTGCGCTGCACACAGGATTCCATGCTGAGATGAAGGGCCATAACGTAGAGACTGGGATCGTCTCAACGAGCCCAGCCTGTTTCTCATGTGCATTTTCAAACTGCAGAGCACAGCGCACCCACTCAGGATCGTTCCCACCTCGGCAACACAGGCACATGCATGCTGCCGCCCAAAGAAGCGAGTGTCACTTCGTCTCTAACTGGCATCTTAGCTGATTTTGTACAGAAACTACATTGGGGCCCCTTGAAACAATCGAGAATGGAAACGGAGAAAGGGCTCTGCCGAGAGAGAAAAATAACACGTCTTTCTGTCGTACGTTGATGCTGAGCAATGCACAATTTCAGTAGGGAAAAGTTAAAAAAAAAAAAAAAGATCTTGCATCTCCAAAGCAATGGTGTGCTTTAGCTAGAAAGCAAAAAAAAAAAAAAAAAAGGACAAAGCAACATTGTGCGACCACTCTGTAAGCCCTTTGTTACCCATCCACAAAGTCTGTAAATGCCCTGCTGAATGGGAATTTCGCCAAGCGACAAACTGGCTACTTGGCCTTAATAAGGGCACCTCCTACTGGCTCTTTCACAGAGTGAAATCCGGCTTTCTTCCTGATCAGTCCCCCGCTAGGATGCTGAAGAGAGAAAATCGCTACTGAAAGAGAGGAGGGGGGGGGGGGGAAGGGAGGGACATTTGGCAGATGAATGGGCTGATGCCAAAGGCAAGCTGTTCAAATGGAACTGGAAGCAGGGCATGAAACAACAATCCATCGCGATCTATCTATCTGAATCAATCATCTACCTGTCTATAGTTGCCTACAGGTGAAATCCGGGTAGAGGGAAACTTTGTCCAATTCTGACTTGCCCAAAAAACAAACAAACAAACAAACAAACATCCTGTCTACAAGGAGCAAATCATGCACAAAAAGTGAGGAACCACAACTGCGAGCAGATAAAGACCTTGTAATCGGAGGCAGGGCATAAAACCCACAGCCCAAATTAATCAAGAGGCAGCAGAGAATGAAACATACTACCAGAATCCACAGCTAAAGGAACCCTGACAACCTGCCATGACTTCCCCTTTCACTCTCAAGCACTACTGTGTGTTACACCTTGTGTTCAGCCCTATATAATGTCCACCAATGTTTTCCATGTACACACACACACACACACACACACACACATTTTGCCCTCCGCTGGCAAAGAAGCTTGCAAGTCAATCATCTTTCAAGAAGGAGGATCACTAACATCTCTCCTTCCACCATCCTGAAAACTGAAATTTCAAGAGAGACACCTATTCATTATCCCATTCTGGGTGTCTCCATACCATGTCATGTGCATGAAGCAAAAACCAACAGAAACGAATCTCCGTGCCTTTTTTTTTTTTTTTTTTTTGTAAGGGAGCATCTTCTTGCAGTTCACCTGTTAGTCTTACACAATCAATAGAACCATTATTTCCCTGGCCCCCTTTCAAGGATGCCATTTTTGAATGTTTGTCTTTTCACGTGCAACTGAAAGGTGCTGAACTCGGGTAAACTTTTGATTTGCACATCGGTTCAAATGCTGCATTATTATTTTTTTACACTGCCTGCTTCTCTTTGTGTGTGAGTGTGTGGATTGTTGCGGGAGGAGGGGGGCGGGAGAGGGGGAATCAGCATGCATTGTTCATCAATGGCTTACATGTCACTACTAGGTATGGCTGGATTTGTCGGATTTGATAGACGCATTCTGAGATCGCGTGCTCACGAAATGCTTCTGTTGATCATCCAAGCCAAAGTACAGGATCGTTGGAGAATATCATTCAGCTCCGCCGCCCCTCCACCACACCCCCTTCCCAAGCCCTATCCCCCTCTGAATGGCATCACAGCGTCGGCGGCGTCCCCCCAACACTTCCTGACAAAACCTCTGTTTCATCTCAGGGTTCCTCTGCTCCAGCTCTTTCGTTCCCAGCTCTTCCTGGCCCTCTGAAATACTCCAAACAAGGGCTGTATCAATATTCCTTTTCCTATCCCAATTCAATACACAACCGGCTTTCCCATTTTTAATTAGAAAATGTGTCTGCCAAGTGCAAAGGGAGACATGCCCCCAAGAATATCAATCAAACGGAGTTTGGAGACACTCTGCAGAAAATGTGTCCATTTTTGCAAACTACAGATAGGATCTTAGAATCAACCTCATCCTCAAAGGGGAGGAACAACAAGAGAAAACGTTTCTGCTCTGAAGCCAGAGACCGCTGAAGCTACAGAAGAAAACTGCCCAGCAGAGAAGAAAACTACACCATCTCCACCTTCCACCGTATCACGCCTTTGACCATAAGCTTCCTTCCTCTTGGCTGAATTCTTGATGGAGTTTCCCGACCAAGTGTCTCGCAAAGCTCTCGCCAACTCATCCGGCTCTTCGCGCAATAGAAAGAAGGGCATCCAGCCAGCAAAGAAATCAACAATCTGTAGCGCATCTCAAAACGGAGCTGCCTTCATCCATTAATCAACACCCCACCCACCGACCCCCACCCAAAAAAGGAAAAGCAGAAAAATAAATCCACAAATGACTCACCGGTGACTTCAAGATCCAGTGTGAAGAGAGAGATCCCAAACAGCAGAAAAGCCAGTTTTGGTACCCATCCACATCCAAGGCTATTCTCCATATTTCAAAACACACCTACAGATATTTGGGTCCAGTTCACAGACAACAATTCCGCACGTACAGCCACAGCCACTTCGGTCTCCTCCCTTTTGCCGGAGGGAGGGGGGGGTGTTCCCTTTAGTTCTTCCCCCCCCCCCGCAGACAAGGTGAGCGGGTTTGAGGGTTCCCAAAAGTTACATTCAGTCCCCAAGCCAGGGAATGTCAGGAAACGAACTCAAGGGAAAAGAGGGGAGGCGGGGAAAGGGCTTCCTTCTGTTTGAAAAGCATCCATCGGGGAACAAACCCGGCGAAAAAGCAAAGCAGGGGGGCATCAAAAGAACGGGGGACGTTCCATCTCTGCTGCTGCGCAAAGTGAAAATAAAATCAGTATGCCGACGAGATCCTGCAAAGGAAAGAAACGACTGGGGTATTATTTTTCCCCCCTTCTTGCTTGGCAGATGTTCGTTGCAGGGAGGGGAGAGAGAGAGGGAGAGAGAGAGAGAGAGAGAGAGAGAGAGAGAGAGAGAGGGAAGGAGGGAGGGAGGGAGGGAGGGGGGGAGAGAGAGAGAGGGGGGGATGTAAACGTCTCACTTGTTACTGGTGCTGTCCACTCGCAGTATGTGAGAGGCAAGAGTTAGAGCTGTAAGGTCCATTGATCCGGAGGAGTGGAGAGCTGCGGAGGAAAACGTGGCGAGCGGAGAGAGGAACCGACTGGATCAGGGAAAGAAACGCTTCTGCTGGGGAGAATGAGAGCGAGAGAGGCAGACAGGGGAGAATGGGGGGGGGGGGGGGGGTTGGACCGAGGCAGTCTCGGTTTGCTTTCAGCAGCTGTATTTGCTGAGCCTCCCTATGAATGAGCAGGGATGCCCTCTGTAGGCAAAGCGTGGGAAGTCACTTTTCTCAATGGACCCGCTGAATCAGGCACACATGCCGGATTGCCGTCAGGTGGGGCCAGGCCCTCTCCTGACTCCCTCAAACTTTGCAGGGCTAGCTGGAGAGTCCTCTGGCCTTGAGGATTTCGGACCTGCAGGCTGCAGCGAAAGGTGTTTCAAGTAGGCTGACCAGATAAAATCCAGGTCAGGGCTCATGTAACTTTAACAGTTGTAGAGAAAAAGGAATTTCAGCCAGTGCCATTTGTTTTTTGTTTTGTTTTTTTGAAATAATTTTTATTAATTTCAACATAATAATAACATAAAATACATACATAATCCACGACAATCCCCCCCGTGCGCCCCCACACCATGAGACCTTCTCTTAATCTTTTATTCTATCCAGAAATTTATCGACTCTTTTGAAGGTGTTTGTCCCTTCCCCAATCTTAATACATATTCCAATAGGGGACTCCATATTTCCCCAAAATCATTTTTACCGGACATTCCCCTCTTTAATTTCATTTTACAAGTCAGCATATCATTCAAAGCCATATCCCATATTTCTTTATACCATTCTTCTATTGTATAGCTTCCTTGTCCTTTCCAATTTTTTGCAATCATTAGTCTAACAGGTGTCAGGAGGTTGTTTATCAATTCTCTCTTATTTTTGTCCTCTTCCCCTCTATCCCATATTGCTAGTAGAGCAAGCTTCGGGTTTAATTCCACTTTACTTCCAATTATTTCACTTATTTCTTCAAATACCCTTTTCCAAAATTTTTGTACATATTCACAGCTCCACCACATATGGAAATAAGTTCCAACCTCCTGGCATCCCCTCCAACAATTTTTAGATATTTTTTTGTCTATCTGGTGAAATCTAACCGGTGTTAGATACCATCTCCACAATACCTTGTAAAAATTCTCCTTAATTCTGATCGATAACAATTTTAACATTCTTGCATTCCACAACCTCTCCCAGTTGTATTCCTTAATTTCTCCATTCACATCCTCTTCCCAAACCTTTTTTATTGCTTTAAGTGAATTTTGAAACTCCTCCTCTATCAATATTTTATATATCTCACTAGTCAACCCTTTCTTAATTTTCTTTTCTTCTTTCCTACCTTTTGACTCTATTAAATCTTCAAATCTTGTATTATTTCTACACTTGTTATTTTTCAGTTTCCATTCCTGAGTCCATTTCCCTAATTGTATACATTTAAACCATGCTGATTTTTGACCTATCAATAGCTCTTTAATTTGCTCATTATCCTTCAAATTTTCCATCCACTTCCTTAACTTAATTATTTCCTTATCTTTCAATCTCGCTTCAATCTCCACTTTTAACACTCTTGGGAAATTCTCCACTACTACCACTGGGGCAAGTGGTGAATCTCCTGGTATCAACTTCCCCCTAAATTTCTCCCAGATCTCCACTATATTTACCAACAAAAGGTTGTCCAGTCCCTTTAATTCTTTCTTTTGAATTTTTTTTAAAAAAATATTTTTCAATTTATAATCTATTTCCCTAGTTTGCGTCTCCAACCACTCCAAATCTTCCTCCCCTAGAATACCACTTATAACATATCATAACTGATTAGCTATATAATAATACTTAATATTTGGAAGTCCTAAACCTCCCTTCTTTTGAGCCTTATACCATAATCCTTTATTAATCCTAGCTTTCTTATCCCCATTACAATATGCATTAATTATATTTTGCCAACTTTTCAACTCTACATCTGATATTTTAATTGGTAACATTCTAAACAAAAAATTAATCTTAGGTAAAATCTTCATTTTAATAATTGCTATTCTACCAAACCAAGAATGTTTTAATTTCTTATATACTTCTAATTTCTCCCCTACTTGTTTTTTTAAAGCTACCAAATTAAGTTCCTCTAGCCTTTCTAAATCTCTATCAATATTAATCCCTAAGTAACGTACTATATTTTTAAGTCTAAGACCCAACTTAACCTTACCTTCTTCCAGCTCTTCCTTATTATAATTAAATAACATCATTTCTGACTTCCCCCAATTTACTTTTAATCCCGTAATTTCTCCAAATTCTCTTAAATGTTTCTTAATCACCTCTGCACTCCCTAGGGGATCTTCTATGGTCAATAAAGTATCGTCCGCAAACATATTCATTTTAATCTTCTCTTTTCTCCCTATCCCCTTCACTCTTTCATCTTCCCTTATTACATTTGCCAAAATTTCTATTACTATTGCGAATAAGATCGGTGAAAGAGGACATCCCTGCCTAGTTCCTCGGGCTAGTGTAGCGTTAACCCATCATTAACCATTATTTCCGCTTTATTGTTTTTATACAGCTTATCCATCACTCCCATAAATTTGTCTCCAAACCCAAATGTTTTTAATATTGTTTTAAGTGCTGGCCATTCCACACAATCAAAGGCTTTGAATATGTCCAATGCTAGCAAGCCTGCTTTTAAATTCCTTTTTTTTATAATACTAATTATATTTAGTACTCTTCCCATTAAATTAGACATTTGCCTACCCGGTATAAATCCACACTGATCTTTTTTAATATATTTACAAATAAATGTAGCCATTCTTTTTGCCAATATTGCTGTAAATATCTTTGAATCTTGATTTATTAAGGAAATTGGTCTGTATGATGCGGGATCCGTTAAGTCCTTACCTGGTTTTGGAATTAATATAATCAGGGAGTGATCCCATGATGGCGGAGTCTTCCCCCCCTCTATTATATTATTAAATAGTTTCTTTAATCTTGGTATTAAAATTCCTTTAAAAAGCTTATAATACTCTGACCCCAAACCATCCATCCCTGGTGATTTTCCTCCTTTCAGTTTATCAATAACTCCCTCTATCTCTTTTTCAGTAACTAAACCTTCCATATATTCCCTATCCTGCTTCTGTAATTTTATTTTCCAATTCCTCTCTACATATTCCAATACCTTATCTTGCGGTCCCGACCCTGATGTATATAATTCACTATAAAAATCCTTAAATATATTTAATTTATCTTTCATTAAATTACAACTATCCCCTGACTTATCCTTAATTGTCCCTATCATATTCTTAGCCTTCTCTAACTGTGTGGATCTGGCCAGCATCTTTGAATTCCTATTGCTATATTCAAAAAAATCTCTTTTTAAATACAACAAATTTTTTTGTACTTGTTCTAATTCTTCTTTCTCTAGTTCCTTTTTCTTAGCTTGAATTTGGGCAATTAGGCGTTTATCTTTTGTCTCCTTTAACTTATCTTCCAAACTCCTTACCTCCTCTTCAATCTTTTTATTTTGGGCTTCCTGTTGTTTTTTTAATGTACAACTTTCCCTAATACAAATCCCTCTTACCACAGCTTTCATTGTATCCCACAATATGTCCTGCCGGTTGTTCTCTTTTTCATTAATCTCCCATATTTCCTGCAATTCTTTCTTTATCTTCTCCATTATATCTTTTTTATTCAGCAACCTTACATCCAATCTCCATCTCTTCGCTTGTCTATAATCTTTTTTGGTTTCCATGTCCATTATCATTAACGCGTGGTCAGTAACCTTGATAACTCCAATATCACAATCTATAATTTTGGGTAACATATTTTTTGATACAAAAATATAATCTATCCTTGAATAGCTCTTGAATCTCTGTGAATAGAAGGTATACTTCCTTTCTTCCCCTCTTAAAACTCTCCACACATCCATTAATTCTTTCCCTTCCATTAATTTGCTTAACTCTGTCTTCCCCACCCTCTTAGTATCTTTTAGTATGTTATCCCTATCTTTCCCTATATCTAGTACCATATTAAAGTCACCTGCCATCACAATATGCTTTTTACCCACTTCTCCCAACACGTTAAATACTTCATCAATAAAATCCATTTGTTTCCCATTTGGAGCATAGACATTCACCAATACATATTCCTCTTCTCCCAACTTGCAGAACATAATAAGAAACCTCCCGTTTTTATCTTTCTTTACACTTTGAATAGTTATACCACATGTTTTTGAAATTATTATTGCCACCCCTCTCGATTTCGAAGTTCCATATGCCTTCTCGTAAACGCCCACCTCCCTCATTCGAAGCTCATTAACTCCATCTTTGGCCTGATGAGTTTCCTGCAAAAAAATTACATCTATTTTTTTGTTCTTTAATAACATTTCAATTCTTTTTCTTTTTATTACCGTTCCTAGCCCTTTAACATTCAATGTTGCCAATCTAAGTTTATTTTCCATCTCTCACTTTCACACACATCTTTAAGTCGGTCTCCCTCTGTGTAACACATTCCCCCCCCTCCCTAGCCCTCCCCCCCACATTCACCCCCATTATCACCCCCCTCCTCACCAGCTTCCTGGGCATTGGTCCCAATCTTCTTAGAACTCTTAGGGGGGGGGGGGAACTCGGCCCAACATTCCGGGATAACGTCTACCCTCCCTCCCTATCTGCTATTCATTACTCCCTCCTGCCGCGCCTTCGTCTTGCTTCTCTCCTCCAGCCGATGTGGCATCCATTATGCCCAGCTCCTCCAATAGCTCGATTCCTTGCTCACAAGATGTAATTCTTTGCTGCTTCCCGTTCCAGTTAAATCTCAAGAAAACTGGGTATCCCCAATTATAGGAAATCGATTTCTTCTTCAATGCCCCTGTGCAGATTCTAACGCTCTTCCTCCACTGCACCGTTTGGGGGCACAAATCCTGGAAGACCTCAATTGGTGTTGCTTGAAGCGTTGGTTGACCTTGACTTCTAACTGCTTGCATTAATTTTTCTTTTTTGTAATAATTAGCAAATTTCACAATAATGTCTCTTGGGAACTCTCTTGTCTTTCCAAATCCCACTCTATGGGCCCACTCAATATCTTCCATTCTCCAATCTTCCTGTGGCGCCAGCTGTTTGACCCATGCCAAGATTAATTCTCTTATACTATTAAGGGTCTCCCCTTGCTGCTCCCCAAAAGATCTTATGCGTATATTTGCTCTTCGGTCTCTGTCTTCCATCGCGATAAGCCGTAAATCCTGATGCGTTAGCTGTTCCTCTTGTTTCTTATATAGAACCTTTAATTCTCCAGTTTCTTCCTGCAAAGCTCCAACTTCTTTCTCCACCTTTTGAAGTCCTGCCAAGAGTTGCTGTTGCGAATCGGTAATCCTTTTGGCCAATCGTTCTTCTTGCTTCAATAAAGCCTGCTCGATATTTCCATCTTGCTTTAAAATGGCCAGATCCAGCATCTTTTGGATAGTCTGAATCAGCTCATCTGTTGGGTCAGCTTGCCTCCCTGTGGTTGTTTTAGGAATTGCACCTGGCTTAATTCCAGTCTTAGCACTGGCATTTCCGGCATGACTAGGGGATTGCTTTTTTGTCTTTTCAGAATCCTTATCTGGCATTTTATCAGTACGGACTAGTCTGTAGCTTCTATCGGATGGACGATCTCCCTTAGATCGACTCCAAGAAGTTATTTTCTTCTTGCTCATAAATCATCCACTATTCAAGCCTATCCGATAAGCACACAGCCACTTAAAGCCAGGGATCAAAATCTCTTTCCCTCAGTCACTCCCTCTGGCTTCTCTGTCTCCCGAACAGCCTTTTAGTCACTTATAATCTTTTAATTGTTCTTTTAATTGCCACGGCTGAAACGTTTGGTTTCGTTTCTCCTCGGGTAAAGTTAGCCCCTCCTCTCAGCCACTCAGTTATACAACCAGCAGTCTTTCCACGCTTGACAGCTTAAAAGTTTTCCAAAGCTTAAAAAGCTCTTTTCTAAAAGTTAGCAATCGTTCTAGCGTCCATTCAATCAGCCAGCATTATATATACGTCTTTTATTTACCTTCACCGTACTTCAAGGCTGTCGGTCCGTCACCTCCCTCTGCCAAGCCGGTTATAAAATCATAAATCTTCTTCCAGCTGCAGTCTCTTTAGCAAGCTTTCCCCTCTCCTTAGCAGACTTATATATAACAAATCGCTCTTTTAAGATAGGGAATTTACAGTTAATTCACTGCTTCTTTCGGAGGATGAAGGATTTGCGACCTATCCCATGTTTTGCTAGGCCACGCCCCCAGCCAGTGCCATTTGTATGCAATTAGTTCCTGGTGAAATTCCCTCTTCATCACAACAGTTAAAGATGCAGGCACTATACTAGAGTGACCATATACAAAAGAAGGCAGGGCCCCTGCAACTTTAACTGTTGTGATGAAGAGGGAATTTCACCAGGAACTAATTGCATACAAATGACACTGGCTGCAATTCCCTTTTCTCAACAACTGTTAAAGTTACATGAGCCCTGACCTGGATTTTATCTGGTCACCCTAGCCAGGCGTGCTATGTGAATGTGCATTGAAGTAAGACTGTATTTGAATAGTCCATCAATGGACCTCGATGTGTTTGTTGACAGATCTCTGTCTCAGTCTTGGGCCAGAGACCCTCAAGCAGGCATGCAGTCCAGATCAGGACAAGCTACCGGTTTTGAAATATTAACTAGGCTGACCATATGAAAAGGAGGACAGGGCTCCTGTAACTTTAACAGTTGTAGAGAAAAGGGAATTTCAGCTAGTGTCATTTGTATGCAATTAGTTCTTGGTGAAATTCCCTCTTCATCACAACTGTTAAAGTTGCAGGGGCCCTGCCTTCTTTTGTATATGGTCACTCTAGTATAGTGTCTGCAACTTTAACTGTTGTGATGAAGAGGGAATTTCACCAGGAACTAATTGATTACAAATGACACTGGCTGAAATTCCCTTTTCTCTACAACTGTTAAAGTTACAGGAGCCCTGTCCTCCTTTTCATATGGTCAGCCTATATTAACAATTTAATATGACCACAATTAAGCAATTTTAGAAGGGGTGGGCAAACTGAAAAGGGGAGAGCGTCCACTTATGAATCACCCCCCCTAAAAAAAACAGGACAAAAGAAGATATTAATTTGCATTAAACGTCCTAATTTATATGTATGATGCATATTTAGAAATAATGATTATAACGGAAATGGAAATAAGAGTACATCTCACCATAGCGTGGATGACTGACCAGATGGTGTGTGTGCCTTGCTCAGTCTGTTGTCCAGGGGCTAGATTGTGGTTTTAAGCATTCATCTTGTATTTTATGCTATAATTACAGTTTTAATTTTGTGAGCCACCCAGAGAGCTTCAGCTATTGGGCAGTAAAGAAATGACATGAATAAAGAGGTGACTGTGGGTGGGCAACTTCAAGGCCCGCCTCTTCCTTCTGAAGGCTCCTTGACTTAGACTGGACAGCTCTTTGAATCAAGGACATCTTCAAAATACCGTGGGCAGTCCTCCAACAACCCTTCCAACTGAGGACTGTCCACTGTAAAAGAGGACATTGGTCACCCTAGCTGAGGGGGTGGAAAGAGAGAGTAACAGAGACAGAAAGAGAGCAAAGAGGGTGGCAGAGAGAGAGAGATAAAATGGTGGCCCTGTCCACACTTGGTTCAGGTCACATCCCCTGCTTCCTTCAGCTTTGTCCACTCTGAGCGTCTGGCCCCCGAGGAAATGCAGCCCATGATAGAAAAAAAAGAAGTTTCTCCATGTGTTGTTGTTGTTATTATTATTATTATTATTATTATCATCATTATTATTTATATCCTACCTTTTTCCCAATAATGGGACTCAAAGCGACTTACAAATTAAAACATGTACAGTTAAAACAAATAGCATTATACAAAAATTTAAAATATAATTAAACATAGTACAACTTTAAAATATTTAAAACATTTTAAAACATTTTAAATACACATAATTAAAAATCCAAACTATAAGCAGTACATCCACAAAGGTCTGAACTACTCCCCAAAGTCCTGCAGAAACAAAAAAGTGTTTGCCTGCCTCCGAAAGCACACCAAGGAGGGAGCCAGTCTAGCTTCCCTGAGAAGGGTGTTCCAGAGCCCTGGGGCAGCCACTGAGAAGTGATGTCCCAAACATCCTCCATCCTTTCATGTGGCCACCTCCACACACACAAGACCACAAAAATGGGAAGACTTTCAGCTGCTTCCAGAGAGAAGAGACTTCTCAAGAATTTCAGGGTGATTGGCTTAGTGTAGCATTTTAGATCAGATGGCTAAATGGTGGGGGGATAGGATTCCCCACAACCACCTTGTCTAATGTGAAGGTAACCTACCACCCCTTGTGTAGCAGGGAGGTAGCAGAGTGGATCGCAGGAGTTTGAGATGGCACAAATAGGAGTAGATAAGGGGCAGGTGAAGCAGCTTTGCTGCATATGGGGCTTCTCCCACTTCCCAGTGGACATGCCACGAGGATCATCACCCTGATGTGCCTTCCAGGCTCCTAAAGTTTTTCCTGATATGCATCCTCTCCCCAATGGGAGAAGGCATGAGATGGGCAAAATGATTTCCTTGCACAAGGGTCTCCTCTGAAGAGAAAAGTTCCATGCACAGCACAGCCAAATTAATTGCCAGTGGGCATGTTAAGAGAATCATTGTTTTGACACACCCACCAGGGACCAAAGGATGTCAAGGGTGTGGCCATATCCCTGATGCCACAGGGTATGGCCACACCCCTTGACACAATTCAGCCCAAGGAGGACTGACTGGGGTGGGTAACCCAATTTCAGTTGCCCTCCCTGCTTTACAGTTCCATGGGTTCACTGTGTCTCCTGAATTCCAGTTTAAATAGCAGACATTCTGATACCCTTCTGCAGGTACTTTTCCCAAATGAGGAACAGTCAGTGGCTATTGGGGCAATGATCTTTTCAGTGGTGGCACCCCAGGTGTCAAATGCTCTCCCCAGAGAGGCCTGCCTGGCACTCACCATGGTATTTTGGAACCAGATGATGACCTTTTTATTTTCCCCAGCCTTTTGAAGTCTTAATTTTTTTAAATCTGATTTCTTCATTTCTTGGCAGTTTTTTGGATTTTATTCATTGTCTTATTTATAGTTGTATTTTATTATTTCATTTCTGCCTTGATGGAAAAATCTGTCAAATTTGCTTTCACCCACATTTATATTTTTTTTTAAAACCCCTAAAAATAAATCCTAAGTTTTTTGCATTGTTTATGAAGACATTTACGCATTTGGGGAATCTAAGCAAGAGATCTTCAGGTTATGGTGGACCGCTCAATAGAAATGTCAACCCAGTGTGTGGTTGCTGTGAAAAAAAGGTAAATTATATGTCAGACATAATTAGAAAACAAATTGAAAATAAATCTGACAAGATCATGCTGCCCTTTCACAAGTCTATAGTGCAACCACACTTAGAATACTGCATACAGTTCTAAACAAATATATTGGGAAAAGTGCAGAACAGGGTAACTAAAATGATCAAGGCGCTGGAGCAACTCCCCTATGAGGAAAAGTTACAACTAGGGGTGTGCACGGACCCCCCGGATCGGATCGGGACCCGGATCGGGACCTCCAATTTTGTCCCGGACCGGTTCGGACAAAATCGGAGGCCCCCCGGACCGGATCGAGTCCGATCCCGACCCAAAAATCGTAAATTTTTGGATCGGCCGCCATTTTTTTCCCCATAGACTAGCATTGCAATGCAAGTCTATGAGGAAAAAATGGCGGCGGGTGGCTGAGGGGGGGGCTAACTCCCTCCCCCCCGGGGCCATCCGCTGTGGACGGCCCCGGCAGGTAAGCCCCCTCCCCCGCGCTCCCTACCCCCCCTGGGGCCGCCCGCTTCCATCCGCTGGCGCCCGCGGGCGCCAGCGGATAGAAGCGGACGGCTCCGGGGGGGGTAAGCCCCCTTCCCCGCCACTGCTTACCTTCTCGGCCCGTCCGCTCCCGTCCGGCGCCGGCGGCTACTACCAGCGGGCTCCGCGGCCTACTCTCGAGTAGCGCGCCGGGTGATGACATCACCCGGCGCGCCACCCTGGAGTAGGCCGCGGAGCCTGCTGGTAGTAGTAGGCGCCGGCGCCGGGACGGGAGCCGCCGGGACGGGAAGGTAAGGGCCCCCCTCCCCCCTCCGCGCGCCCCCTCCTCCCCTCCACGCACCCCCTGCTTACCTTCCCGGCCCGGCGGCTCCCGGCCGGCGCCGGCGCCTACTACTACCAGCAGGCTCCGCGGCCTACTCTAGAGTAGCGCGCCGGGTGATGACATCACCCAGCGCGCCACCCTAGAGCAGGCCGCGGAGCCTGCTGGTAGTAGTAGGCGCCGGGACGGGAGCCGCCGGGACGGGAAGGTAAGGGCCCCCCTCCCCCCTCCGCGCGCCCCCTCCTCCCCTCCACGCACCCCCTGCTTACCTTCCCGGCCCGGCGGCTCCCGTCCGGCGCCGGCGCCTACTACTACCAGCAGGCTCCGCGGCCTGCTCTAGAGTAGCGCGCCGGGTGATGACATCACCCGGCGCGCCACCCTAGAGCAGGCCGCGGAGCCTGCTGGTAGTAGTAGGCGCCGGCGCCGGGACGGGAGCCGCCGGGACGGGAAGGTAAGGGCCCCCCTCCCCCCTCCGCGCGCCCCCTCCTCCCCTCCACGCACCCCCTGCTTACCTTCCCGGCCCGGCGGCTCCCGGCCGGCGCCGGCGCCTACTACTACCAGCAGGCTCCGCGGCCTACTCTAGAGTAGCGCGCCGGGTGATGACATCACCCGGCGCGCCACCCTAGAGCAGGCCGCGGAGCCTGCTGGTAGTAGTAGGCGCCGGGACGGGAGCCGCCGGGACGGGAAGGTAAGGGGCCCCCTCCCCCCTCCGCGCGCCCCCTCTGCGCGCCCCCTCCTCCCCTCCACGCACCCCCTGCTTACCTTCTCGGCCCGTCCGCTCCCGTCCGGGGCCGGCAGCTACCACCAGCAGGCTCCGCAGCCTGCTCTAGAGTAGCGCGCCGGGTGATGACATCACCCGGCGCGCCACCCTAGAGCAGGCCGCGGAGCCCGCTGGTAGTAGCTGCTAGTGCCGGACGGGAGCGGACGGGCCGAGAAGGTAAGCGCCCCCCTCCTCCCCCCCCCTGTCCACTTTCATCGGTGGGCGCCTGCTGGCGCCCGCCAATGGAAGCGGCGGTGGGCGCCAGTGGGCGCCCCCCGATCCGCCGATCCGCCGAACCGGTTCGGAGCCTTTTCGGACCGGTTCGGATTGGATCGGCCGATCCAGCTGCGGGATCGGAAATCGGATAATTTATCCGATTTCCCACTGGACCGGACTCGGATCGTGGATCGGGTCCGATCCAGTGCACATCCCTAGTTACAACAGCCTGGATTGCTCAGCTTAGAAAAAAGATGAGTAAGAGGTGTACATGATAGAGGTGTACAAAATTATGAATGGGGTAGACAAAGTAGATAGGGAGACATATTTATTTATTTATTTATTACATTTGTATACCACCCCATAGCCGAAGCTCTCTGGGTGGTTTACATAGGATTAAAAACAATTAAAAACAATATACAAAAATTAAAACAGCAAAAACATACAACATACACACAATCTGTACATTTAAAAACCACTTCAACACTTCAAAAAACTACAAAAACAAAACAAAACAAACCCAGGCTCCTCAGATATTGCCAAATGCCTGAGAGAAGAGGAAAGTCTTGACCTGGCGCCGAAAAGATAACAATGTTGGCGCCAGGCGGGCCTCGTCGGGGAGATGGTTCCACAATTGGGGAGCCACCACAGAGAAGGCCCTCTCTCTTGTTGCCGACCTCCGAGCTTCCCTCGGAGGAGGCACTCGGAGGAGGGCCTTAGATGTTGAACGTAGTGTTCGGGTAGGTTCATGTCGGGAAAGGCGTTCCATCAGGTATTGTGGTCCCAAGCCGTGTAAGGCTTTATAGGTTAAAACCAGCACCTTGAACCGGGCTCAGAAACATACAGGCAGCCAATGCAAGCGGGCCAGAGTAGGTCTTATGAGTAGGTCTTCTCCCCCCTCCTACAATACAAGAACCTGGGACCATCCCTTGAAGCTGATTGGTAGGAGATTCAGGATGGATAAAAGGAAGGACATCTTCACACAGCACGTAGTTAAACTATGGAATTCACTTCCACAAGATGTAGTGAAGGACACCAATTTGGATGGCTTTTAAAGGGGATTGGACAAATTCATGGAGAAGACTATCAATAGCTACTAGTTCTGATGGGTATATGCTTCCTCCAGCATCAGAAACAGTAGGCCTATGTACATCAGTTGCTGGGGACCATGGGTGGGAGATGCTGTTGCACCCATGTCCTGCTTGTGGGTTTCCCACGGGCAGCTGGTTGGCCATTGTGTGAACAGAATGCTGGACTAGATGACCCCTTGGCCTGATGGAGCATAGCTCTTCTTATGTTCTTATGTTCTTGTCCAAAAAAACAAATCCAACAAAATTCTCAACCTTTTCTAGTTCCGTCCTATTTCTGCTTTAATGTGATTTTTTAAATCCACTTCAAGATTCACAAGTTGTATTTAAATACATGCATGGAGCTTTTAACATATTTTCTCTCCAAATATTAACTTCTGTTGAAAAAAGCATCTCAACATATGCATTTTAACGTCATTTTGACACTTTATTGAGCCAAGAACTGTACCACACCATTCAAAGAGCAAAATCCAGTGGATAGCTACATTCCAGTTACACATAAACCTGGGAGGTCCGGATCAGATCAGATCAGAATTCTTCAAGCATCCCCAGCTGAGCAGTCTGATTAAACACCCCAAACCAACAATCTTGGTGTGATGTTATTATTGTTTCTGATTTTGTGCTGGAAATTGTCTTAGGAATGAATGGACACTATTCAATTGACAGGGAACTTTCATTTCTATGGATCTACTCTGTGTAGGAGTATCATTGGATACTGCCCTTTGTGGTATTTGGGCTGAATTGTTTGGGGTGTTATCGCAACGGATGTATTGATATTGATTTTTGTTTTGTATTGCTGTTGTCTTGCGAACTGCTTTGGGCACATTCCGTGGAAAAGCGGCATACAAATGATGGCGATGATGATGATGGTATAAATTCCTACCATGAAATTAAGGATAAGATATAGTTGCACTGAGAATCTTTTTCATGTGAGTTGGTTTGCCAATTCACACCTGTGCTTCTCCCACACAATTTTGTCATTCAAGACCCACTATGCAAGCTGCTCCATACCTGTGGTTCTTCGTGTACAGCAGGAAAAAGCAACTAGTCCCACATAGAGCACATTACAGTAGTCTAACTGTGAGGTTACCATGCATGGATCACTGTGGCTATCCCTATCCAGGAACTATAACTATCCAGGAATGGGTGTAGTTGGCATACCAAGTCTAAGTTCTTAATGGGAGTTCTGGGACACCAAATTCACCTGGGCCCTGGTGACGAAGATGGATCCAGGCGCACTCACAAACTATATACCTGCCCCTTCAAAGGGAGTGCTGTCCCATCCAGAGCAAGCAAGAACCTCAATTTCCAGACCTGTGAACTGATAACCATAGGTTTTCTGTCTTCTCAGGTTTCAGCTTCAGTTTATTCTTCCTCACCCAAACACAACTGTTACAGAATGGGAGGGATCAATTGGTTGGTACTGTTTCTTTTATTGTTGTGTTTGCTTTTATGCTATGTTTTAAATAAGATTTTATATTTTTGTCTGGATTTTATTTTTGGCTGTCTCGGGAGCCATTGTTTTTGGGTGGAAAGGTGGGACAGCAAATAAATGAATGAATGAATAAATAAACAAATTCTTACAAATGCAAGGAAACATTGGGGATTAGACAAATTCACAGGCCCTAGTTCTATCAATAGTTATTGGTCCTGATGGTGGTATGGTACAGCAAGAAAGGCCATTGATTCCATTGCCTTCCTGTAGGTCTCCTGTCAGAGGTGGACCATGGGCTGGAGCTGGGAACCGGGAGTCAGGACTGGTGATCAGTCATGATTAGAGGGCAAACCAGATGGCGGGACTGGAGAACTAGCATGGACTGAAGAACAGAATCAGAAACACAAGTCACAGCAGAGCTCAGATAGACCTTGATATTCAAGCAACGTATCAGAGGGGCAGAAAGTTTTCTTATATTCCCTCCTGCCCAGGAAGAGGAATAATCAGCCTGGATGGATGATTGAGATATTACATTGACAAAGCTGGCCACATGAGGCAGTGGTCAGCAGAACCTTACTCTTCTTGGAGGAAACTGACTGACCACTGTGGGAAGCAAGATTAGATCGCGATTGGGTCTGATACAGCAGGACTCCCCCTCCTCCTTCATTCAGAAGTTCAAAATTGAATTAGAACGTTTGACAAGAATTTTAGGAGCATCCCAGTATTTGACCTTCCTTCAACACTGCAGCATTAATAAGCCTGTGAGAGACCAAGATACAGATATGAGAGGGATGAGTGTGTTTCTCCCTGATCCATAGTTGTTAGCCATGATAGCTAAATGGAACATCCAGGTCTAGCAGCAGTATTCCTCAGAATATCAGGAGCTAAGTTCAAGTAATAGGCAACGGCTGTTACCCGTCAGTCTTGCACTCCTTGTTGGTGGGCTTCCACCATGTATTCCCTGACTTTGGTAGCCAGGCAGGTGCCAATGTTGTCTTGTTTCTGGCACCTCCTGAAAGCATTGTTTCAGGAAGCTTTCTTTGAATGACCAGCTGTAGTTTAATGAGAACTTTGTTCTTTTAAAAATGTAATTGATCTTTTAAAAATGTAATCTTAATAGGGTGTTTTTATACTATTTGTTGTTCACTCTTCCAAAATCTTTTGGATGGGGAGTGGTATATAAATATTTTAAATAAATAAATAAATAAATAAATAAAAATAAAATAATGTATCTGGCTGGGCATTGTTGAAAAGGAGATACTTGAACAAGATGGACTTCTGATCTGATCCAGCAAGACTCTTACATTGTTATTTGAGTACTGGTGATCCATAGGCTTACCCCATTAATGTAGAAAATACAGAAGAAATGGCTGACTGTGCTTAATATAGTGGCTGTTTGCAAAAGGCAGGATAGGAGAGAGAAAACGTCATTGTCCTAGAAAGCCAAGATAAAGTCATTGTCCTAGCAAGTAACCAGCCTACCAGGAGAAGAGCCTTTAGAGCGGTGGCCCCCTTCTCTTTCGACGACCTGCTGCTATTTTTATCAGTCCGTTGTTTTAAATGTAATGATTTTAATTTGCTGTTTTTAATGTTCTTTCTTTTTACTATTTTATTCCTATGTGCACCCCCCCCCCCCCCAGGATCTATTTTAGATATGGAGCGGTATATAAATATTGTAAATAAATAATAAATAATAACCTACGTACCTTTTGGGATGTTTGTTGAAAAAGTAAAGGAGTCATGCCAGGAGCGATTTTTCCATGCTTGGGTTGTTGTTGTTGCATTTAGGTATGTCACCATTTGAAATGCTCGAGACTAGAACTAGAAATTTAAATTACACATGACATCTACATGCAGGTAGATTTTTGAAATGCAAATCTATTTTTTTTTAAAAGACGCTGTTAGTGGGTGGTTCTGCTGACTGGATGGAGGGTGTTCAACCTGTTCTGGATGGGGTTGCACTCCCCCTGAAGGAGCGGGTTCATAGCTTGGGGGTTCTCCTAGAACCATCTCTGTCACTTGAGGCTCAGGTGGCCTCGGTGGCACGGAATGCCTTCTACCAAGGCAGGGATAACCTAGCTTCAGTTGTCTACGCTCTGGTAATCTCCAAATTGGATTACTGCAAAGCATTCTACGTGGGGCTGCCTTTGAAGAAGGTTCGGAAGCTGCAGCTTGTGCAAAATGCAGCAGCCATATTGGTAGCAGGGACCAGAAGCTTCGAACATATAAGACCTACTCTGGCCCGCTTGCATTGGCTGCCTGTATGTTTCCAAGCCCGTTTCAAGGTGCTGGTTCTAATCTATAAAATCTTACATGGCTTGGGACCACAATACCTGATGAAATGCCTCTCCTGACATGAACCTACCCATACACTACGATCCACAGCTAAGGTCCTTCTCCGGTTGCCTAATCCGAGGGAAGCACAGAGGGTGGCAACAGGGGAGAGGGCCTTTTCAGTGGTGGCCCCACAATTATGGAATGATCTCCAGACGAGGCTCACCTGGCACCAACATTGTTATCTTTTCAGCACCAGGTCAAGACTTTCCTCTTCTCCCAGGCATTTAACAGCGTATGTTGAGTGTTTTGTTGTGGTGGTGGTGGTGGTGGTGGTGGTGTTTTGACCCAGAATATTTGTTTTTAAATGATATTGTATTTATAACCTGTTTTTATGCTTTTTATGCTTTTAAATTTTGTATATCAGTTTGTTTGTTTGTTTGTTTGTTTGTCTTTAATGGTCAATGTTTTTAATTTTTGTAAACCGCCCAGAGAGCTTCAGCTATGGGGCAGTATATAAATGGAATAAATAATAATAATAATAATTAATAATAATAATAATATGCTCAAGTGTGAAGATCTGTTCTGAATGACATTTAAAAAATATAAGTCTTAACTGCATAATTCAGCTTTACTTAGGAGCTTGTGGACCCTACAAGAGATTTAAACATTTGCTTAAATTTCACCCATTAAAATCAATGGTACTTAAAAGTATTTAACTAAGGCTGCATTGTTTCCAGGCAGTGCAACCTACGTATGTTTACCTAGATGTATGGCTTACTGAGTTCAATGGGACTTATTCCCTTGTAAGTGTGTGTAAGATTTCTCCCTGATTCTTGTTGAAATGTTTTAAGCCAATAAGTTTTAAGTATTAATTTGCAAAGATCCTTCTTGTTCTAAAGCCCCTACATGCAGCATTACACTCATTTCTAGAAACAGCGTACATCTTTTTTAATTAAGAGAACACCAACTGGAATCCTTGCAGACAAATTCAAGGTAGGAGTATTAATTATAATTCTTTTCTCATATTCATATTAGCTCTACTTCAATTCCACTTGAAATGCCTGTGTGCAGCAATAGAAAAGAAATTATGGTATTGAGGTGGGATAAATTAAACAGCTGAATTCACCCTCTGTGAGACAATCACAGAGTATACACCTGGAAACATACGTATAAGCATTCTCTTTATAATTCCTATTTATTTTACCTAACGGAGCAATCATCTACATGTCTACTCAGAAGTAAGTCCCAGGCAAGTTCAATGGATCTTACTCTCAGGTAAGTGGGTATAGAATTGCAGCCTGAATAGTCTTTTGGAAAAACAATTTGGATTCTTTTTTTTCCTCCAGTCTTACAGTCCAATAAGCTATACTTAACACATTCATATTATGCTCCTGGAGATTATGTGTAATTACTTCCTTCTCTTGTAATTTTGTTCTCTAGAATCATTACTCCCCTTTCATTTGTTCTGAGAAATATTTTATACACCTTCATGAATTTATCCAACTGTTCAACACCTAATTTTAATGAGCTTCACTGAAATACTCTTTAAACATAATTAGAAAATGGGTATACGTTAAACAAAGTGTGAATCCAATTCTCTTTTCCTCTTAGACCCTAAAACAGCCTCCCCACACACACCTTTCTATATTCTTCAGTTATATTCTTGGCTGGTTTTGATAGGCCCTGTTTCCTATCTTTCTTGGCTCCTCATCCCTGCTTTCCATAGGGATGGCCTTCACAGGGAAATCCAGCCCTTTTCAAGCTCACTGAATTTCCCTGGAGCCCCTGGCTCAGCTTGCATTTGCGAACTGAGCCACGGGCTTTTTCCCAGAATCCAGGAACTTTTCAGAGATTTATTTTCTTAAAGAGAAAATTTGACCACAATTTGCATAACTTGTGCAAATTTCACCCATAATTTGCCTGATTTGCGCAAATTGCATCCGTAATATATTTAATTTGTACAAAGTCACAAGTGCAATTCAATCATATTATGCCTGCAGTTTGCACAAGGTAAGCAAATTATGGCTGAAATTTGTGTAAATATTATTCTAAACACACACATGCACACACACTCACAGAGAAGTATGTGAGCTGATGAATCAAGTTCAAGGGGTGAGCTAATAAAAACTTGGTGATTTAGCCCCTCCCCCGGACAGATTCTCTGACATCCCTAGTTTTTTATAGCTTTCCTGCCAATCCTATCTGCTATGTAAAGCTGTATTCCTATGCATATTTACATAGGAGTAAGTTTCATTGAATTCAATGGGACTTATATTCATGCACCAAACTGCATGCGTTCTTGGAACTGTTTAATCACCCTTGTTGTGGAAACACGATCTGGTACATATTAAGATTGGAGTGCTTGGCAGAGTCTTCAGGTGATGTGGTAGATTGCTTGGTGATAGACCACAGGATGGGAACAGGCAGAAAGGATGGAGTCTTAAAATAGAATCTGTCTTACCATGGACAGCTCCAGCACAGCAGACAGGTTGCTTGGGCAAGATACAGAGCTCAAAGGAACCCTTATATTCAATTCAAGGCCCTCCCTTTCACTCAACAAGGCTTAAAACAGGGGTGGGCAACTTGTGATTCCCTGACCAATTTTGTAGCCACTGAGGGGGAAATTGAGGGTTTCCCTTTAAAACAAGCATGTAGTGAGTCTGATCTTTTTCTTTGCTTTAGTGTAACTGTGCATGGTCCTGATTCTGATTGGAACCAGTGTGCACCAGGAAGGGAAAATGAAACCTTTGCCCCACACCTCTTTCCTTCCTAAGATACCCCACCCAAGTGCAGGAATTTTAAAACGAATAAAATATTCTTTGGAGTCAATGGAAGCATTTCTTCTTCCTTTTAATCCCTACATGGGGTGGAGGGGGGGTCAGGAAAACAATGGGAGGAAAGTTTACTCCTCCTCTCCCAGTATGTACTATTTATTTATTTATTGCATTTCTATAACGCCCAATAGCCAAAGCTGTCTGGACAGTTTACAAAAATTAAAACCATGAAAACCATTCAAAATATAAAACAAACAACAGTATAAAAACACTATATAAAATACAGTATCAAAGCACAACCAGGATAAAATCAAGCAGCCATGCAGAAATTAATACAGATTTAAAATACAAATTTAAACAGCAAAGTTTTAAAAAAAAGTTGATACACAGTTAAAATACTGAGAAAATAAAAATATCTTCACCTGATGTCTAAAATAGTATAATGTTGATGCCAGGCAAACCTCTCTAGAGAGTTCATTCCACAGCCAGGGTGCCACAGCAGAGAAGGCCCTCCTCCCAATCAGACTTGGGGTCATACTCAGTTACAGTAAAGTAAAGGAGAAGATCAAATTCAGTTACACACTATGCAATTCATGTAACGTGTAATTTAGGAAATTAATGTTGTGTGTAATTTGAGGAAAATTCTCAAGCATTATACTGACTGATTAATTTTTACAAAATGTAGGATTATAAGCAGGGTCAGCTCTAGCATAAATAGCACCCTGGGTGAGGAGGAGTGCCTTTGGTACTCCCCCACCCCTCCACCTTAGTCCGTTTTGCAGGGCCACCCAGAGGATTTATGGGGCCTGGTGCAGGTACGATGTCCATCAAAAAAGACATTGCTCCAAACCTTGATCTCTCAGCCACTTTCAGTTTTCACAAGCCAATGTTCAAAAAGCCACATTCTGAGCAGTGGCAGGGCACTATGCAACACAGCAGAACGATCTCAGGCTTTACTTACAATTCTTTTTTGGTTTGAAGCAGTTCCTAACTTTTGGTAAGCGTTCCTTGTTTTAGAACATCCATTATTTTTTTATCTTTGAAAATAATCAGGAAAAGTTATAAATAAAAAGGTATCCAGCTGATTTCTTACAGTGTACAGCTTTATTACTTTACAAATGAAGAGCAAAAATTCTCATCAGCCTTCTCTCAGCAATTACTGTAAGAGAGATTTTCCCCCCTTTTCTATTTTAAACTCCCCTCCTTCCTTCCCTCACTCTTTCATCAAACGTCTTGATTTTTTTTAGGTTATGTAAAATCAACATTTCTTTCTGGCACAAGTAAATTTCAGGAAGACTGGTGAAACATTTTCAATTTTATGGATGTTAGAATGACCACCACTCCAATTACCCCTTTAGAATGGTAGATTCTGGTTGGGCCTTAACTAAGGAGGCACAGCCATGCCTCCTCAAATTATTACTTATATAGTGTTTATAGTGTTTACAGTATTTGCAATGCAATGTACTTAATTAACTTGCCTCAAAGTAAAGTTGTGTTCCACTGATCTTACCTAGCATAAATAACATCAAAGTGGAAAGTAAATATATATATATATATATATATATATATATATATATACTTTAAAGTTAATTGAAGGAAGATTATTTTCATAGTTAGTTCCCAAACAACTTGTACATCCTTGAAAGAAAGGTTACCGACAATTGTTTTTTGCCACCATAGGTCACTGCAGACAGTACATTCAGAAAACTCAGCCACTGAGCTCAGCTTGGCACCTCCCTCAGCTCATCCACCCCTAAGGCCTGATTATAATTTTTCATGCCCTGACAGCCAACATGTCTAGGTGGCTGTCATGGAATTGATGAGGGCCCCTTGTTCCTCAGATATATGGGGGAAGGTGTTCCTACAATGCATCTTCTAAGGATGGTGCTGTTGTGGGTTGCTCTGCTCTCCTCAAGTTGAGGGAGGTCAGATTTGAACCAAACCAATCCTGTTCCTACATTTTGCTAGCTTTTAGCCATAGTTCTCCTGTTGGGCTGCGAGTCTGTGCTTCAACCATACCACTTCAGACTGCAAATCGGGTTCCATATATTGAAAGACTTCTCTATGTTAACACTTAAAGAAGACAAAGAAGTGAAACTGAACATAGAAAATTAAATGTCAGGGACAGGGATTGTAGCCTAGCCTTCTTCCTGACATGCTAGGTTTCCATGGGTATGTTTTTAAAAGAAGCAACCTGAACAGTAAGCCCCACCTGCATGTTGATGTGGTATAAATGAGATACCCAGAGTTGTTCAAGAGGAAAAATGGGGTTGGCCAGTATGTTGTATTCAGTTACTTCAAGTAGAACCACTGTTTGTAAATGGCAATTTTGTTACATGGAGCAGAAACTTGTCCATTAGGAAAAAAAACAGCTGAGGAAAAGAAACAGAGCAGCTGTCTGTGTCAAAAGTTATGGTTTGAATTTAATAAAACCGGGGTTATCTGCAGAAAGTCTTGGCAGGCTGCCTTCCACATCCAGCAACTGCACAGAGGTCACATACAGGAGCCTGAAGATGTAATTCTCTTACAGAGGGTTAAAGAGCTGCAGGGGTGGAGGGGGTGAGAACACAAAGAAACCACGAAAAGTGCCAAGGAGAGCAATGTAATGCTAAATCCCCATTGGAGTAACTAACAGTGAAATCTAACACGTCTACTCAGAAGAAGGCATGGGTAGGAATTTATTTTCAAGTTGTTTGGGACTAGGATTTACCAAAATTTACAAATTTCTTCATGTTCAGGACAGCAAGAACATGAGATTTAAAAGAAATCTGATGTGCTAGAAACTGAAGCTGATGGATTTGTCCATTGATGCCCAGGGCTTTCAGTATTTATTTATTTATTTATTTATTTATTAAAACATTTTTATCCAGCCCTATATCACTGGGATCTCAGATAAAATCAGATAAAATCAGAACAATGTAAACATAAATAATATACACAGCTAAAAAGTATTCAATCGTTAACAAATTCAAACCAGTAAAAAAAATTGAAAGCAATAAAACAATTAAAAACAATTAAAACTATGTGTAACCATGGAGAATTCTGCCCTCAAAGACTTTGATACAGAGCCATGTTTTAACTTGGCACCAAAATGAAGTCAGTGTCGGCACCAGTCGGGCTTCCAAGGGGAGGGCATTCCACAACCAAGGTCTCACAACAGAGAAAGCCCTCTCCCATGTTCCACCATAATGTATGTCCGGTATTGGTGGGATGCAGAGGAGGGCTCCTCAAACAAATCTCAAATCTCGGGCAGGCTTATATACGGAGAGGTACTCCCTCTGTACTGAGGTCCCAAACCATTTAGGGCTCTAAATGTCATTACCAACACCTTGAATTCCAACTTAGTTCTTAAAAGTCTGGGTTTGAAACCCTGCACATTCAAAAATGTTTGTGTGTTGGATAAGGGTTGCCACTATCTATGTAGGAGTATTTTGTTGCTGCTCACAGATCTAAAGGAGCTAGCCAAGGTGCTGAATCTAATTTGGGGGTGTTTTTCATCACTTCAGACAGTTCTTTTAGTGTTCTGGCTGGTTCTGGTTGAAACCTAAAATGGATTCACAGCTCTACCAGCCTCCACTGGTGTGAAAGAGATGGAATATGTAAGATGGTGATTGTCCTCCCCCTCCCCTCAATGCTGGCCTCATCCACTGCTGGCACATAGCCCCAAACTTTGGAGGGAATACAGGCCTCAGGGTGAAAAAGTTCCCCACCTCTAGAGTAAAGGCCTCCAAGTAAGAGGTTGTGATTTTCAAGTATAACAAACCCATGCAAATCTCCTTTTAGACATTCATCAAGGAGATCTTTAGCATACTCTCTTTGCTATAAGAAAATAAAGGTTAACTAGCATGGATGGCAATGCATACAATAAAAAAGTTAACTTTTTTATTGGAGAAAAAAAAAATAACAACATTTTTGGCATGTAGGGAGGCCATGCGTCTGCAAAAGTAATATGTCCTGGCAATAAGGTCAAAAATCCAAGTTTCAAGGAACTATTTCCCTTTTCAACAGTGGAGAGGAATATTGGATTCTGGAGCACCTTCATTCATTGAATGCAACTGCCAGAGCATTTTCAACTTCTCCTGGGATTCCATTCAGTTGTAACACCGCCTTATAAAAAGATAGGCAATTGTCAGCATCACTCTGTAATTTTTCTGAGGTTAGAATGAAAGCACAAGACAAATAAAACACAACAAAACCAAACTATGAAACTTTCTCCCAAAGGAGGTCATCTGCGGAGGCTGCAGGCAATCATAACGGATAGCTCTGTCAAAAGGGTTAGACATTTTTATGACAGTTAATGGCGTTTATTATTTATGTACCCACATTTTTGCTCTCAGCGAGTCTGGCATGAAACTCAAGATTGCAACCCACTGATTTGGGATATGTCACCTTAACAAGGGATGGAATTTGAGACATATATTTATGTGTGTTTTTTTAATGTCAGGCTAACAGCATCTTGAACTGCCCTGTCAAAGCTCAGTGCAAGCATTAACTAATGAATTTTCAACTAATTAGCTTACGAGCTGTGATGAGATAAGAATAATCAGATTTCATGCTGGAGGAAGTGAGCCGGATGCTGCGGTCAGCAACAAGTTGTCTTTCTCTTTCTCTCCATCGTTCCTACTGGCGCTGCTCCACCGTGTCTTTGGGAGAAGCGAGATTATGTGATTTGCTTTTTCTCGGGAGCATTCTCGGAGGCACTGAAGTTGACTTGTTGGGTGACAGCTGTCAGAACTGGAAAACAGGACGTGGTGCCGAGTGGTCCATTTGATATCATATTGTGTCTGCTTCCATGTGTCCTACTTTAAAGAAGAAGATGGGGGGATTTTCTGCTCTTCAAGAGCAAAACATCCTCTTCAGTTATGTACAGTGATGGCTTTCCAACAGGTGTCCAGCACCTTTGCATGAACTCAGTGGGTATCCTAGAATGTACAGTGATGGCTTTCAACAGGTGTCCAGCACCTTTGTATGAACTCAGTGGGTATCCTAGAATGACTCTTTCCTCTGTGATCCCTTTTATATTGCTAATATGCTTCGTAGAATTCATGGCTGGCAGTTCCTCAAAGCATTGGCAGCTAACATCATGTGTCATGTCACCAGCCAGCAAAAGCAACAGCTGAACAGTGAGGACCACCCCTTAGTTTCAAGGAGTTCCAGCAGGTCTTCACAGACCCTGCTGCAGCTCCATGCAACACACCCTTTCAACTCTCTATTGCAAGGTCCTACCCTTCCATTTCTGAGTTGCCCTCTGCTTATTTCCAATATTGGTTGGCTTGTTCACAACACTGCTGTTAGGTAACACCTATGCCTTTTGTCCCTGGGTGCTCCCTGGGTGCTCCCTGTGCATCCAAATGATGCACAGGGATTCCCAAGAGCAGGGGAGATGAGCATGGGTTTTCCCAGGGATAAAGAAACCCTGGGAAAACTCAAATCTTCCAGTGGTCCCAAGACCATCCCAAGACTACGGGAGGTGTGGGTACCTGTCCTGCCTGGTGCAACACTTACTCATGAGTAAGTGGGCACCAGAAACAGGCACAGAGCCATGCCGTGCAGCACCATGCCCATCAGGGGAGAGGGGGGCTGCATTTTCGCCATCCATGGGATGATGGGGTGGTAAGGGCCATGATTTTGGGTGGGATTTTTAAACCTTATTTTCCAATGGAGTGCAAGTGTTCTCCTGTCTTGTAAAAAAAAATGTTGGTTGTGACTAGCACAATGTCCTGTTTGCTGCTGGGACATCACGCTCCTGTGTAGAACATGGGTGACAATCCCGGAAGCAAGTAAGTCCAGGATTGCCCCCAGGCCCTCCCTCTACACCCCTAGGTGTAGAAAGGGCCCAAGTTACAAATTGCTCCATCGAGTCTTGCTCAAACAATTAAGAGATCTCATTGCATATGTACAAATCATTGTGCCTGCACATCAACAAGGTGCAGCTTAGAAACTGTATCACTACTTTCTGTTCTCCCTCTGAGTAGGTTGCTTACACATGCCCTGCTGCTTACTCTAGAGTCAGTATGGAGCCACTGGAGGCTGCAGGGTGAAGAGCTGCAATGTGAGTAGGAGCTGGAGAAGAAACAATTCCATCTGCTGAAGCCCAAACCTCCTCCTCGCCCACTAGCTGAACTAGGCTGCCTGGCCCCCTCCCAAACAACCCCCTCTTCCTCCTTGGATTCCCTTCCCAGTACCTCTGCCAATGCCACTCCCCAGCACTCCTGCCCAAAGTAAATCTGTAGTTAAACATCTGTCCGATACTAGAGAGAAATGGCCTTGGTTGACTTAGCTGGATACAGAAAAGTAAACCAAGCTGCAAGTGAAAAAGAAACATCGGACAAAGGGTGGATATGGACCTACATGGCTATTTCTTCAAGCGTGATTGGTTCATTGAAGGATTTCAGATCCAAACATTTACACTGATTGGCTTTGGAAAACAGCAAGAAAAGGGCTAAGTGGCGTCATTCCAACCACCGCCATGGCATGCACAGAACTGGCAGGGTTTGGATGCTTTAGTCATGCAAGCCACATAGGTGCTTCTATTCAACCTCGGTTTGAATGATGAAAATCCTAAAGTTTGTTAAACAGCCACTGAAGCTTGGTAAATGTGCAGGCATTAGAAATATAATAAATTCTACCAATGAGCCACCTAATCTTGAGTTTCCGCTGCATCCCTAATGGTGGTTACACGGAAAGGCAATGATTGCAAGATAGAGCAACCAGAATACTGGGGACAAATGGAGCAGCTTCCCTAAACTCAAAGGCAAAAGCATAGGGGGCTTGTTAGTTCAGGGGGAAAAAGAGAATGAGAGGCATGACAGAGGAGGTTTATAAATGAATGCATGGTATGGCAACAGTAGAAGGAAATAAACATTCTCCCTCCCTCCCTCTCATAACACTAGAACTTGCAGTTATCCATAGCGTGGTGATGGCCATTGGCTTACATCAGCAACAGATGCCCTCCAGATGTTCTGGAATGCAATTCCCATCATTACTGAACATGCTGCCCAGGACTGAGAGGCTTTGAAGTCCCAAATATCTGGAGGGCACCAATTTGGGGAAGGGTGGCTTAGACGGTTTTCAAAGCGGAGTAGCTAAATTTGTGGAGTGTAGGCGCAGCTGGGTAATTAGTTGAATAGATCCTTCATGTTCAGAAGTACAACGAGGAAGAGAAAAATGGGGGGGAAACAAGGAAAGATAGTTGCCTTCATTCCCACTTGTAGATGCTTCCTGGGAGTATTTTTCTGTAGGAAGCAGGATGCTCAACCAGATGGAGCTTTGGTCTGATTCAGCAGGGCTCTTCTTGTGTTATTACCGTTTGCCCTCTAATCTGGACTTCTCCAGCAAGAGCACCATTTAGGAAGGACAGGATCTCTCTCTCTCTCTCTCTCTCTCTCTCTCTCTCTCTCTCTCTCTCTCTCTGTCATACACACACACACACACATGCATCTATCAATGTTCAGACCATGAGTGATGATTCCTCCACCTGTTTCTCTGGCCAGCTCACTAGTTGTTCTACACACATCCAGTCTATCATTACAAAGAGTGGGATGGATTTGTCTACAAGCTATGCTTGTCAAAAGGAGTGGGCATAATTCAATGGGATAGAGCAGCTGCTTTGCATGCAGAAGGTCCCAGGTTAAATTCTTAGCTTCCTCCATTAGGGCTAGGAAAGAATCCAGCCTGAAGCCCTGGAATTCCACTGCCAGCCAGTATAAAATCTACTGGGCTAGATGGCCTGGTTCAGTATAAGGTACCATCATACATTCCTGTGTTCCTAACTCCCTTTGATCTAAACAAGTTAACAAAATATGTGTGGAAAACATTATCTTTCTTACAGAAGACACTGCAGCTGATGTTTTTGAAAGATGCACCTTTGTAATTTAATTTGGGGATATAACCTTGAAATATCCAAGTCTGGGCTCTTAAACACCTCGCCCCTCTATCCGCTGGCATCTGAAGTGGTGTCCCATTCTCAAAATATGTCAGAGGTTTCTATCACAACCTTATACTGGTGAGAAGGTGGGGAACATGCTATGATGACTGAGAAGCCCCTAATGAACTTGGGCACAGCATGTCTGAGTGACCTATCCAGTGTCGGCTCCAGGATTGGGGGAGATGAGCTTGGACAAGACACCTTCAATCGGCCTTCCTCGCTCCCTGAACCTGCTGCCCCATTGCCGATGTCACTAGCTGATGCTCCTACTCTCCTTCTTCTGCATTTCTACTGCCTGTTGGCTTGCCACACAGCCAGACAGTGAGCAAGCAGGCAGTGGAAGCTGCTTCTACCCCTTACCACCACCGCGGTTGGCTTGTTTGTTTGCTCACGGTTCTCTGGGCCAGATCAAGAGGTAGGTGAAGAAGCAGGTTGAAAAGGTGAAGAGGAATAGGTTGAGGAGGATCTTCACAGCAGGCCCCTGATGCCGTTTGGGCCTTTGACTGGTGCCCAACTATGATGACCCTTTGGCACCAGCTCTGGACCAATCTGTATAGATTGATGTTCCTTCCTTCTGCAGTGACTTTTAAGATAAGCTGGGAACACCGTCTCAAGTACTTGAGCTGTGCTCCAAAGCAGGTCTGCAGTGAGGCATTCTCAGTGACTACCTCCCAATTTTGGTATCCTTTTCCTTTGGAAATTCATAACTGATCGCGCATCTTTGAGAAGTTCCAGAAAAATTAATCTACTATTGCCAGTTTGAACAATTGTTTTGGTTTGGATGATAAGTCCAATCAATCAATCAATCAATCAATCAATCAAAATTAGAAATGGTTTAGAGTAAATCTAACTTAGGAGCTACTTTAATTGATTGCCTTTATACTGGCTTAACATGAGCAAAGGCAGCAAATGAGGCAGGTTCCCCTATTTATCTATAACCTTCCCCCTCCAGCTTGCATTTCCAGCCGCCTCGACCCCATTTCTTATCACGCTTCCAAGCTCCTCTGCTCCCATACTAACTTAAATAGTCTTAGGTCACAAAGCCCATTAACAGGAAAGTCCAGTAGCAGACAATTAACTTTCCTTCTCATCCAGCTTGATTGACTATTTTGTCCATACCTAATTCATTACTCTGCCCCTTTTTTTGCAGCTAATGGAACAAACCCATCGCGCCTACCTGTGAAAGACAGACCGCTGAGCCAACACTCTTGGGAGTGAGAAACTATATGCTTAAAGAGACTAATTATTTCAAACCTGAAGCACAGCCCCATATGCTATTCCCCTTGGAAAACCAATCTGCCATCTGGCCATTTTTTCCCCTTCCGTTTTCCTTCTGGGTTATCCAAGTTGTATTGAAACTGGCAATTTCTTCCAATTGCTTCCAAGTATCCCATGCAAGAGGAGAGAGGATTACAATAAACTTGAAAGTGTGAATACTCAACAAAGATTACAGCCCCAGCTGAACTCTGGATTCTGCTGAGAACGTAAATGAATAGTGCAATGGTAGTTGTAAAATATCAGCAAGTAAATAGCCTGTCACTTGACAACTGCTTTACTCACATTTGTTTTCTACGGGTTTGAAAGCTGGGTATTTTAGAAATAGGCCCTCTTAGAAGTCTCCATTAAAATGCCAAATGCATACTGCTAGAAAACCTGTGTATGTAAGAACATCAGAAATGCATCACATCAATGGCCCATCAAGTCCAACATCCCATTCCCAGCCAGTTCCTTCTCAGAAGCTCAAGAGCAGGCCATGAAGGCAAAGACCCTCCCCATTGTCTTTTCTCAGCATCTGGCATTCAAAGGCCATGGAACATGCAGATTCCACTGAGGGATGGGCCATAGCTTAGTGGGCAAGCACATGTTCTGCTTGCAAAAGGCCCCAGGTTCGATCCCTAGCATCTCCAGGCAAAACTCTTGCCTAAAACCATGGACAGCCACTGCTGCTAGTCAGTGTCAACAATACTGGGTAGATGGACCAACGGTTTGCAGGCAGCTTCCTATATTCCATGTAGCTACCATGGCTAATACCCCTCTGGGTTATAGGAAGCTACTTTATACCAAATTAGGCCATTGGTCCATCTTGCCCAGCATTATGAACTCTGGCCAGTAGAGGTGCTCCAGGATTTCCTATAGGAGTCCTTCCTAAGCCTAAATGAAAATGCCCGGGATTGAACCTACGACCTTCTACCTACAAAACATCTGCTCCACCACCACTGAGCTACAAAGGGCCTCTCCCCCATGAACCTGTCTAATCTGCTGTCAAAGGCATTTTGTGTTAGTGAATTTCATAATTTCCAGTGGGGTAGCCATGTTACCGTATAGGCTGACCATATGAAAAGGAGGACAGGGCTCCTGTAACTTTAACAGTTGTAGAGAAAAGGAAATTTCAGCCAGAGTCATTTGTATGCAATTAGTTCCTGGTGAAATTCCCCCTTCATCACAACAGTTAAAGGTCCAGGCACTATACTAGAGTGACCAGATACAAAAGAAGGCAGGGCCCCTGCAACTTTAACTGTTGTGATGAAGAGGGGATTTCACCAGGAACTAATTGCATACAAATGACACTGGCTGAAATTCCCTTTGCTCTACAACTGTTAAAGTTACATGAGCCCTGACCTGGATTTTATCTGATCACCCTAACTTTAGCTCAACTTAGGGCAATGGTGAGCCGCTGCCCCCATCTGCCCTACCACCCACAGGACTTACCTCAGCCACTCAGTAGCTGCCTGTCTTTGATGAGAGTCACTATTTCAACAAAGATAGGGGCTCTGTCATTTCCTAAGTCTAAGGTCTCAATCTACTGAAACCATAAAGGGTCATTTCTAGAAATGGGTTGGGGTGGTGAACAGAGAGGGGAGAGTCCAATAGACTCCCAGTTGACCTTGTGCCTGGCTTTCCTGGGCACCCACCAAGCAGCAACCAACCCACTTTGGGTGTCCGGATCTTGGTTTGAATCCAGATCTGAAGCAGGTTGGCCTAGGCCCGAAGCACCTCGAGTCAAATTGGGGCTGATTTGGGGCACAGCTCTAGTATTAAAGTCTAACAAATGTACTAAGGCCTATGAGACACAGGTGAATGATGTAGACCATAGTCCAAGTTACAGGTGAATGATGTAGACCATAGTCCAAGAAATCTTATGCCGTAATAAATCTGATAATCCTTAAGGTGTCACAAGACCCTTGGTTGAATTCCATGAGTGAATTATGGATTGTGTGAAATAGTACTTCCTTTAGTTTGCCCTCAATCTACCAATTCATCACCAATGTCATTGGGGGGCCTGGCTGATTTCTAATGTTATGAGAGGGGGGATTTTATATTCTATCTATCCAGTTTCTCTATGTCATGCAGGGGAAATTTTATAAATATCAAGCATGGCCCCTTTTGCATACTCACCTGGAAGAAAGTGGTAAGGCACAACTTTATTAACTATTTGCAGAGGAGCTGCAACAAGGCCAACCTTAGTTCAGGAGTATATTGAGGCAGGGGGTCGCTCTAGAAAGTTTTTAAAAAATGGAGTCTGCAGACTCCACACGGGCTCAGGAGGTCAGTCTGCACCGGATATTTAACACCCATCTTCCCTTCCAGTCACCCTGCTACCCCAGGGATCTTGGAGAACGAACCAGGCCACCCACAGAACCTCTCCTTGCTCCTATGCAATGCCAGGTCGGTTAAAAACAAAACAAATATCATCTATGACCTCCTTATAGATGAGGAGGCTGACCTGGCATACTTCACAGAAACCTGGCTGGGAGGTGATAGTGGGCTGACATTAGGGTGACCATATGAAAAGGAGGACAGGGCTCTTGTATCTTGTAAATTCCCTTTACACAGAAAAGGGAATTTCAGCAGGATTCATTTGTATGCATACAGCACCTGGTGAAATTCCCTCTTCATCACAACAGTCTCCTGCAGCTTTAACTGTTGTGATGAAGAGGGGAATTATTATTATTATTATTATTATTATTATTATTTATTACATTTATATACTGTTCCATAGCCAAAGTTCTCTGAGCGGTTTACAAAAATTAACAGATTGAACATTAAAAAGTCAATATACAAAATTTTAAACCATAAAACATAAAACAGCTGACATTTAAAACATTTTAAACTTTTAAGCCTGGCCACAAAGTCAGTTAAAACCTCAAGCTGTTGAAATGCCTGGGAAAAAAGAAAAGTTTTGACCTGGCGCCGAAAAGATAACAGTGCTGGTGCCAGGTGGGCCTCATCGGGGAGCTCATTCCATAATTTCACCAGGTGCTGCATGCATACAAATGACACCTGCTGAAATTCCCCTTTCAATACAACTCTTAAAGATGCAGGAGACCTGTCCTCCTTTTCATATGGTCACCCTAGCCGACATGGGCCCAGGCTCTCCCAGCTGGATACTGTGTTAGTGAGCAGGTGAGGGAAAGTGGGCGGGGGGGGGGGGTGGAGTAGCTGTGGTCTACAAGGACAATCGTAACCTGACCAGACTTCCTGACCAGTAATTGAATCACATCGAGTGTGTGTACCTGAGTCTGAAGGCCAGGGATAGACTAGGAATTCTGTTAGTGTATCAGCCACCCCGCTGCCTATCAGATTCCCTGGCTGAGCTCATGGAACTGGTCTCGGAGCTGGTGTTGGATTCACTCAGGCTTATGGTCCTGGGCAATTTCAACATCCCATTCGAGGCTGGTTTGTCAGGTGCAGCTCGGGAGTTCATGGCATCCATGACAACCATGGGCCTATCCCAATTGATCTATGGACCTACACATTCAGCAGGTCACACCCTTGATTCTGTCTTCAGCTCCGAACAGACAGATCTGTGGGCGGAGGTAATAAATACCTCTGCATTGTCATGGACAGACCATTTTCTGGGCAGGATCTACACTGTTGCTTTAAAGCACTTTAAAGCGGTTTATAACAGTACTGACAACTGTTGGGGCCCAGGACACACTCCAAAAACAGTTGTCACTACTGTTATAAACCGCTTTAAAGTGCTTTAAAGCAGCAGTGTAGATCTGCCCCTGGTCAGGGTTAATATCATGGCTACCACCCACCCCTGAATGGGTGGCGGACCTATTAAGATGATCCGCCCTCGAAGGCTGATGGATCCTTCTGGATTCCAGAAGGCCTTGGAGGGATCTATGACTGGTATCGTCAACAATCCTGTAGAAGCCCTGGTCAATACATGGAATCAAGAACTGGGGCTATCGACATGATCGCCCCCAAACGTCCTCTCCGACCCGCTTCTAATCGGGCGCCCCGATATACAGAAGATCTCAGGGAGTTGAAGCAGAAAGGATGATGACTGGAGCACTGATGGTGGAAAACTCGACTTATATCTGATAAAATACGACATAGAGAACATCTTTGTTCCTATGAGGTGGCAATACGCGCAGCGAAGAAAGCTTTCTTCTCTGCACGCATTGCGTCTGTGAATTCACATCCAGCAGAACTGTTCAGGGTGGGGAGGGGTCTAACCTGGGCACCCTCCCCTCTGAACCCAATTTTAGAGCCTTCTGTAGTTCGCTGTGATGCCTTTAACGATCATTTCACAGATAAAATCTCTCGGATAAGAGCCGACTTAGATGCCGTCGTTATAGCAGAGGCTGACAATGGAGTGTCCAGCAACTCCGTGAGTAGAATTACACTGGATCAGTTTCAGTTGGTGAGTACCGAGGACATGGACAAGCTGATTGGTTGAGTGAGGAGGATGACTTGCCCTCTCGATCCTTGTCCTTCTTGGCTGGTCACCCAGGGAGGAGATGCAGTTAGATCACAATTACAATATATTATTAATGCATCTCTCAGGGAGGGGAGTTTTCCATCATGTTTAAAAGAAGCGGTGGTATGGCTGCTTCTAAAAAAGCCCTCCCTGGATCCCCTGGACTTTAATAACTACAGGCCAGTATCAAATCTTCCATTTTTGGGCAAGGTGATCGAGAGGGCGGTTGCCTTCCAACTGCAAGCAGTTTTGGATGATACAGATTTTCTAGACCCATTTCAAACTGGCTTCAGGGCAGGATATGGAGTTGAGACTGCTATGGTCACCTTAGAGGATGATCTATGCTTAAGTATTGACAGGGGGAGTGTGTCCCTGTTGATACTTCTGGACCTCTCAGCGGCATTCAATACCATCGACCATGATATCCTTCTGGAACGCCTAAGGGGATTGGGACTCGGGGGCACTGTGCTTCAGTGGTTCCAGTCCTACCTCTCAGGCAGGTTCCAGATGGTGATGCTTGGGGATAGCTGCTCTTCAAAGAAGGAGCTGCTATGTGGTGTACCACAAGGTGCCATCCTATTCCCAATGCTGTTTAACATCTACATGAAACTGCTGGGAGAGATCATCCGGAGGCATGGGGCGGGGTGCTATCAGTATGCTGATGAGACCCAAATATATTTCTCTATGCCTTTGACAACAGCGTCAGCTAAGGATAGTGTATCTACTCTGAATGAATGCTTGAAGGCGGTAATGGGCTGGATGAGGAAAAACAAACTGAAGCTGAATCCAGACAAGACGGAGGTGCTTGCTGTCAAAGGCCCCAACCTGTGGTTGGAGGTGTGTCAACCAGTTCTGGATGGGGTTACACTCCCCCTGAAAGGCTGTGTTCACAGCTTGGGGGTACTCCTGGATCTGTCGCTCCAAATGACAGCTCAGATAGATGTGACTGCCAGGAGTGCCTTCTATCAGTTTCAGCTGATACGCCAGCTGCGCTCCTTCCTAGAGTTGGAAGACCTAAAGATGGTAGTGCACGCACTGGTAACTTCGAGGCTCGACTTCTGCAATGCGCTGTACATAGGGCTACCTCTGTGCCTAGTCTGGAAACTTCAACTAGTTCAAAATATGGCAGCCATGTTGGTCACCGGTACACCTAGGGGTGACCACATTATATCAGTTTTAAAATCTCTTCACTGGCTGCCAATCAGTTTCCGGGTGAAGTATAATGTGTTGGTTATTACCTTTAAAGCCCTACATGGTTTGGGTCCAGGTTACCTACGGGATCGCCTTCTCCCATACAATCCGCCCCGCATGCTCAGGTCCTCTGGGAAGAATTTGCTACAGTCAACAAGAACTAGACTGACAACCGTTACCCAGAGGACCTTCTCTTCTGCTGCTCCCAGATTGTGGCATGACCTGCTGGGAGAGATTTGCCAACTCACCAGTCTTCAGGAATTTAAAAGATCTATAAAGACTGATCTCTTCCGGCAGGCCTACCCAGATGAATTTTAAAGTGTTTTATTGGTGTTTTATTGGTATTTTAATGATGTATTGGTTTTAGGTGTTTTAATCAGTTTTGCATTTTATGTTTGATGCTGTTTCCTGCCTCGATCCGTTGGGAGAGGCGGGTAATAAATAAATAAATATATTATTATTATTATTATTATTCAGGTTCTTCGAAATCCGAACTCATTTTAGTCCATCTCAAAATTCCCAGCATCCTTGTTGCACCTCATTTTGGGTAGGGAAGGGGTTAACTTGGTGCTTATTCCAGAAGGATAACTAAATTAGTCCGTTCTTGTGGCCAAAACGATGAAGTTTCCCGTGGCACCTTCAAGGCTAATTATTACATCAAGTACTGTAGTACAAATTTGGTTGAACTATAGCATCTAATCATTTGGGCTTTAACCTACCGACAACAATGTTTTGCCCATGATACATTTATTACTTTTAACCTAGCATACCTAAGTACTGATGTCCTTTCCGTACTAGCTGGAGGTAGAAGGGTAGAGAAAATAGCAAGCTAGTGGACCATTGGAAATGCTTCTGCCTGAAGAACCTCATCGACTCAAAGTGGCTCTACCATGACATCAATCCATTACCACACAGTGTATCAGTTATCCCAGCCTGCCATGATTTTTTATCCTTCCTGATATGATAACTTGATGCTTGCTCAATCTGCATCAGCAGGAGCTGTCATCGCTTTTTTTCCCTCCTCGCACAGCAGACATCTGACAGACTGCTTGACAGCGGTGATCACTGAAAACGGTTGTATGCCTTGGACAGCATCTCCTCAAGCATTCAGAAACTGCTCTTTATCCACCTCATTGTTTTGCTGATTTCCTTTTGGAGAAGGGGTCATCCAGGGTCTGAAATCTAGCTGTATGGATAGATGATTGAGAACTGAGAACTCACCTTTTGTGAATGCATCTTCTTCTGGGAAGTCCTCATTCCAAGTTGGACACTAAAGTTAGCTTAAACCCATAGCTAAGTAACTATAAATGTGGCTTAGGTTAATGAGATTGCAGAGAATTATTAGTTGCTTGGACAATTTGACTCTTATAGGCCATACATTTCATACTTTAGTGGTCCATGGATAGCCAATTTGGAGACAACCCAAGTACAAGGGATTGCTGGATTTTTAACAAAGCAAACCAAAAACAAGATAATTCAGAAATACCAAAAAGTACCAATCTAATTAACCTTCTTTATTGTGCTTCCAAGGTAGAGGTTGTATTTATAGCCAGGACTGTAAAATGCTAGTCATCTCTAGAACATTCCCAGTAGACTCTAACATCTCTTCTGGTTCTCAGACTGTCCCCTTTGAAAGGCATTGGCTGATCCATTGAACTGTCATTTCCTTTGAGATCAGACCCCACCCACCTCCTACATAAACAGAGACTTTGCAGCCAACCAGCTCTCCCTATAAATTGCATGGCAGCTTTGCTATTTCATTAGGTTTCACAACCACAGTGTTGTGATTGAGTGAGTAGTGAGTTAGAGGGCGGTGAGAGTGAGTGAGTGAGTGAGTGAGTGAGTGAGTGAGTGACATAAAGTGTTTGAATGGATGTAATTGTTGTGTGGATAGTAAGACAAGGAAAGTACAGGAGGGAAGCAAAGCACAGCTCAGGCTCAGCTAAAGAGTATCAGCTACACAGTGTAGTCCAGCTAGACTTCCATTAGCTTCTAAAAGCTATTAAAGGGACTGCTCCAAAGCTAGGGCCTCTGTCTTGCATCGTCATGACTCCGGATGGTATTTGTCAAGAAGGTCTCTTGTTAAGGTTCCATAAATGCTGATGAGAAAATAATGAGTTGTGAACATAGCTTTCAAGGAAGGCGAGATCCTTTGCAAGGTTATAAGAACAAAATGATCCAACTTTACTGTAGAAGTGAAGTAATTTGGGCCCTGTAAGTCACCAGGATGGAAGATTTCCCATGTGTAAACTAATCTCAGCTTCTTGGAAGAAAAGCAGAGCCTACGTTGAATAAACACATAAAGCTTGAGGTCAGGCTTGTTTTGTCTAGAACAGCAGTGGACAGGTTTCAGGCTACAGCTACTTGAACAGGGAAGGTACTAGAATCCAGCATTCTGTAGCCAGAGCCTGGTGCAAAAGATATACACCATACAGAAGTACTTGAAAGGTTGTAACATAGAGGAGGGCCAGGATCTCTTCTTGATCATCCCAGTATGCAGGACATGGAATACTGGGCTCAAGTTATAGGAAGCCAGATTCCGGCTGGACATCAAGAAAAGCTTCCTGACTGTTAGAGCAGTAGGACAATGGGACCAATGATGTAAGGAGTTCATGGGCTCTCCCACACTAGAGGCATTCAAGATGTAGCTGGATAGCTATCTGTCAGGCATGCTTTAATAAGGATTCCTGCACTGAGCAGGGGGTTGGACGTGATGGCCTTATAGGCCCCTTCCAGCTCAACTATTCTATGATCCTGAGCCCAAGAATTTGTTCTGAGTGCCAAAACTAACTGAGCTCCCAGTCTTTCCATACAAAAATCCTCATCAGTTTACCCCAAGCTTTCTTCATATCAGCAGTATAAAGGGGGGCATTGCTGCTACTAATAAACAGTTCAGAATCATAAATCCTTCCCTATATCCTGCAAATCACCCAGAGATCTATCAATGGGTCCAGATCTAACTTTTTCCCACCTGTAGTCTAGGGGCATGATACTTTCATGGGAGAGTGTGGTCCTGGGTTAAATTCTCAGATGAGTTAAGGAGAGGTCATAGCTTATTGGTGGAACATCTTCTTTGGATGAAGATGGTCCAGGTTCAATCCTTGGATTTTCAGTAAAAAAAGATAATTGTGTAATGAGTAATACGGATGCTCAAAGATTTTGTTTGGGCTGCGTTTGTAAGTGACCTGACCTAATCCACACTTCTCAGACACATATGCAGGGCATAATGTAGTTATCTTTCAATTTTCATATCTTTCCAAATTTTCCAATGCACTTCTTGGCTCAAAAAAACATATCAAAATGTATATTGAAATGCATATTTTGGGATAATATGCCTACAAAAATGAGAATCTTAGGATAAATTACATATTTTAAAATGCATATTTTTAATAAATATAACTAGAAGATTGATGTGGAAACAGGACAGAATGGACTTACGAATGAACTCATGAGAAACCGACAAGAAATAAACTGATCCATCCATCTGAGACCCTGGAGAACCACTGTCTGAGCAGTCAGAGTAAACAATACCATCCTAAATAGACAATGCAGCCTTGTCTGACCTGCTATATGGAAAATGATACAAGATAATGTGGTTTCTTGATTGGTTTAATATGAAATTTTAGTAGCTCTTGAATATGATCTTTTAATATGATCCTGGAGGAGAAGGCTATCAATGGCTACTAGTCCTGATGGATGGATGCTACCTCCAGTATCAGAGACACTGGGGGAACATGGGTGGGAGGGTGCTGTTATACTCATGTCGTGCTCGTGGATTTTCCATTGACAGCTTGTGCGAACAGAGTGCTGGACTAGATGGACCCTTGGTGTGATCCATCAAGACTCTTCTTATGTTTCTTATGTTTAATCTACAAACCACATTCTCTGTAGCTGAAGAAATATGGTGTGCAAGTATTGCATTGCCCCCACCTTGGACTGAGAATTCACAACATACAGGACTAACTATGGATGTGTGAGAAATTCAGTTCAGTTCAGTTCTGAGCAGAATTTGCCCAGTTTGCACCTCCCAGAACGGAACAGTAACCCAAATGCAATCAGTGGTTGGTGTCTGTACATTTCTGAGCTTGTGATGTGACTCGTGGGACAACAGCAGCAAAATACGTTTGAAAATGGTGTAGATTTTTAAAAATGTGCTGCAAAAATGCATCGTTTTGAAAGAGGCGCATAAACACTCTCTAATAAATGGGAGAAAATGCATACAGTTAAAATGTGTACAGTGGATGTGTATGTTTGGAAAGTTGTGCATGACTATTTGCAAATGTTTTCGTGCCAAATGGGAAAATAAGAGCTCACAGTTTGATATTGACACAAGTTGGAACAAATTCAAAGGAGGAATTTGAAGAACAATGATTTTGAGTTTTGCTGATTCACAGATCCCTACATGCAAATGCTGTAACATTGTAGAAGTCATAGCTGTACTAGGAGCCCATGGTTCCCACAGATTACTTAGAGAAGCTAAATGTAGCATTATAACTTTTTAAGAGCTGATATCATGAGAATCAATGGGCCCCAGTAATGGGTCTTATATTTATAAACAAGTGACAATAGGATGTCAGACAGTGTGAGTTAATATTGCTTATGCATCAGACAAGGTGTTGACATGAATACGTGACGAAAGGATGTTGCATTCACAAAGCAATCCACCTGAGGTTGAAAGGACCTATTCTCTCACCAGCCTGCAGCTACTGACAACTTTTATTTATTGTTGTGGAATTGGATATTTGTGGCTTGGCAATTTGCATATTTAACTAATTGGAATTTCAGTCACAACACGAATGCTACTGTGTTACGATATTGATAGAACTGCAAAGCTGCAAATGACTAATTAAGCTGAGCAAATTAATCAACGTCCATTGATGTTTATAGAGTCTTGGAGGCTGCAAGTTTGAATTTTGAATCAGCAAAGAAATAACATCCAATTCACTAATATGAGGTGTGCAATATGAAATAGTTCATCTCCTTCTACTTGAGAATGATATTTATGGATCAAACCAAGCTGGATTCTGGACTTTGATTGTTTTGGCAGCTCTTCTAGTATTTTGCTGCTCATTTAAAAAGTGGGGGGGGGGGAGGAAATACCTTGTCTATCCTGTAGCATTTGATGATGCCTTCTCCTGGTAAGGATGCTCCGGTCACCCAAGATTCTTACCTCTGTCCCAGACTCTAAGTATGTGAACAGGATAAGATGTCCCTACTGAAAAGGAGGAGCACATGGAGGGAAAATGGGTCCTAACTCTGGCCCAAAACAAGAATTACCATCTCTGTAGGAAGGGCATCCAAAAGCAGGTTTGCCTTTGAGCTAATCCAAAGTAGATACCGCTACTCAGCTCCTTGTCCCTCCATTTTAATGTTTTCATCTCCAGTTACAAGACACACTGGCAAGTTAGCTGCTAGCTTGTCATGTCCTCATGCAGGGGAATCTTCCTCCCCCAAGGATCTGGAGCTCGCAGAAATAGATGATGCCATGGAACCAACCATGTCATCAGTGAAAGCTGGTGGCTCTGATGCTGATGAGGTTGTGAATCCATTCTGGGTTTTGTCAGAATTATCCAGAACTCTAAATGAGCAATCCAAGTTGCTAAACCCAATCTCCAAAATGGGTTCAGTGCCTTGGATAGTTCCTTTAGAGTTCTGGCTGGTTCTGACTAGAACCCAGAATGGGTTCAGAGCCATCAGTTCCCACTGCATCTCAGCAGACCTGAGGAAATCTGGGCCCTTGTGGGAGAGGATCACAGGTCTATCCCCATAGGAAGAGGGGAGGTCTTTTTCAGAGTCAGAGGTTGAACAACCACCCAGTCCCAAAGAGCATCATTGACTTAAGATGAAAATCAGTAGGGCTCATGGAAGAAGAAACACATAGCTCCAAAGAAAGACTCCTCAAGAGGAGGGAATGCCTCATAAGCAATACTTATAATGTACTGCAGCCAAGCCTTGGACGGGGCTCAGGAGGTTCTGGTAACATAAGCCTTCATGCTCTGTCTAGCATTCCTGTAGCTTCTGTATCTGTAGTGTCTCATGTTTGTATCTCTGTGTTATGGACCTTTGATCTTCTCCCTGATGCTGCTTTTTGGAACTCTGATTATACTTGACCAATGCCCCATGCATTTGAACTTGGCTACATCTCTGACTGTTCTCTAGAAAATTCATGTTTGCCTGGTAAACTGTGATTGACTACTGTCTTGCTTTGATTTCTCTATCGCAATTTGTGTTCACATAACAAAGAGCTGAACTCAGTTGAGGCAGGATACAGCTGGATTTCCAGTGTGGGTGGTTTCAGTGGGGTTTCAATGGTTTCTGACTCTTTGCAAATCCTAACCATAAAATCTGCCCAAGAACAAATATTTATTTATTTATTTATTTTTCATCCCTTCCAAGAGCAAATCATGGCCTATGTAGGAGTTGCCCTACTTTGTCCTCACAACTACCCAATGAGATACATTAGCATTAAAGAGGTCGACTTGCCCAGGGTTCTTCATGACTGAGTCAGAGTCTGAACCCATTTATGGAGGGCTATATCCCAAACTCTCTCCACTTCAGCATCATGGTGGTCCTCCCACTTCTTAGGGAGATAGAGGGGGGGGGTGATGACACAGTTGAGTTGGTCTCTGCATCAGTCTTTTGCAAAGGATGCAGACATGATGTGAAGAATTGATTACTCCTTCTTTATTGACCTGAAAGAACCCACCTATATTTGATAATGCCAGTTACTTCAGTAGGATACAGCAGTCCATAACCACTTCTCTGATCTATATAGGAAGGCTTTGCTGAATGCTTCTTTTCACAGCAATCAGTTGCACTGCTCCATCACACCTACTCCCCCCCCCCCCCCGGTTTGCGTCTGCGGTTTCCTTAGTGAGTCGAGCGCTGGGCACATTCACATCTGTGCATTGTTACGTTCATGTATCTTTACACCTGTATCGCTACTATGCCGGCAAAATCTCCTGCCCCGTCCCCTATGTTCTCCTTCCCCCTGCAGTTAATTTTTACATATGCATTATGTATTTCTGCACAAATACAATAGTACGGCAGCCTGAAACTGCGCAATTACAATAAAACAACACACTACGCTTTCCCCTAAGAGCATATTAAACAACGTAAGTGAAGAGAAAGTATTGCAATTGGTTTTTGGAGAAGTTCGTGGTCAATGTTGGCATGGCAAAGGGAAGCTGACATTATTCTGGTCCAGGAAACCTAGGCATACCTACTCAGAACCATAGAGTTGAATGGGACCAAGTCCTGGGCACAGGCGGTGGCGGCCTCGCTCATCTTCAACATGCGGTGTTTGGGCGCCCTCTCTCCCTCCCCCTTCATGGTTGAGCAGTTGAGTGGAGAACTACCCCACCCTCCTCTTTTGTCACAAGCAGCCCTTCGACATACATGCCACCAACAGAAAATGGGATGGTGTGATGTTGTGCAAGGACAGCAATACATTGGAGGGAGTAGTGTCTTTATTGCGTACGGGGTGGGGGGGGAACCCCAGGCTTTCCCTGCTCCAAAATAAGATGGAAAACAGAGGGGAAGAGGTAGGGATGATATATCAGTGGACATGTGCCTGTAATGACAATTGACTTTGGGTCTGTTAACAGGGCACGCTTGCATGTTTTGCAAACAAAATCAAAATTCTGATACATCCCTATTTAACACCCTTCTCCATCTGATTCATGGTAAAACTGTTCCTACCACTTAGCAGAATTACATCAGTCCTGTTGAGGCATTCAGTTTGAATGTGTGATGTGGCATGGAACACCCAGAGCTATCCCTTCCCCTTCAGTGATGACATGCATGGCAGCTGTAACCCCAGTATCCCTGCCTAAGCAGCTCCACCACTGACCTGCATGCACTGAGCGGGAAGATCTGAAGGAGGAATCTTTGTATCGTCGCTGAACCACGCACAATTGGGTCTCCTGACCACAGGGAGGATTTTCAGTGCGTCAAGATGAAAGGGTGATGATTCCTACCCTCAGACCTTCCCACGCAATGTGTGAAGGCCAAGGAGGATGGAGCTGTCAGGGATGAGAATGCTGGGGGCGGGGCAGCAAACACAGCCTCCTCCATGTGCTGTTTTGAACTAGTGGGGGAATAATGTCTGAAGCGAACTAATGATAATCATGCTGCTCTGGCTTGAGAGGCAAACTCTCTCCCCCAGGACAGGTTGTATATCTGTGTTAGGGCTATGCACCACTTCGGGCCTGAACATCCAACCCAAACCAAAGTGGGCCAATTTGGCCTACTTCGGACTGAATTCAGATCAGGACCAGATTGGGACTGGAAATGGCCATCCACCTATGGCTGCTGTAGTTTATGGCCTTCGTTCTAGAAATGACAGAACCCCAATCTTTGTTTAAAATGGCAGCTTCCATCAAGGACAGGCATCTGTCAGTCAGGTCAGGAAAGTCCCATGGGTGGGCGGGCAGGGGCAGTGGCTCTGGCTTCTGGGGGGGAGTGGAGAGGGGGCAGTTGGACGGACTTCTGGTTGGCCTCATGCCCAGGTACCCACAATGACCAACCCGCTGCAGGTGTCTGGATCTTGTTTCTAATCCAGATCCGAAGCTGTTCAGCTCAGGTACGAATCAGCCCAAGTCAGATCAGGGCTGATTCAGAAGCTCTGAATCAACCTCTGAAGCGAATCAGGGGGCTGTACACAGCCCTAATCAGTGTGGATTCTCTGGTGGAAACAGAATCGTCCTCTGGTAGGAAGGAATCTGCCTCTAATACTCTTTTTTTTTCTTTTTTAGAGGGAGTGAGGTATATAACTTCCTTAAATAAAATAAATCATGGCATCTCCAGGAATGGGATGGTGCTTCATCATATTGAAGGCAAACAGGCAGTAGCAATCTATCACACACTTAAAAGAGTTAAAGGGTAGACTTTCCTGAGATCATGCCACCAAAAATGTGTGTAGATTACAAAAGTCAAATCCATTATTATTATTATTATTATTATTATTATTATATATTCAAAAACAAGAATCAGTTGTCGTGGTTTTCATTTCTGGTTTTGTGTTTGAAAAAAACTGCTGGGCATGTAAGCACGATCTGGCTTAGGAGGGCCATATCACCAGAAGAGCGCCACCAGTTAGCAAACAGGAGTTGAGAGAACTGTTGGCATTTGGGCAGCAGTTTCCAATATGAAACCCAGGGCCAACTATATCAAAGGCAGTTAGTTGCAAGATCACCCTTCAAGCTTCCCTAGCAATTAAGAGCACCACCCACCATAGTATCTCTCTGTGTCCCAGTGGTCTCCTAACCAGCCACTAATTAGACCCACAGATCCTTAATTTCCCATTTCCTATGGAATTATATATCCCCAGACCAATTACTAGGTTATTTATTTATTTATTTATTTATTACATTTATATCTTGCCTTTTTTACTCCAAGGAACCCAAGGCAGCATACATAATCCTCCTCCTCCTCTCCATTTTATCCTCACCACGACAACCCTGTGAGATAGGCTGGGCTGAGAGTCTGTGACTGGCCCAAAGTCACCCAGTGAGCTTCCATGGCCAAGTGGGGACTAGAACCTGGATCTCCTGACTCCCAATCCAACACTCTAGCCACTACACCACACTGGCTCTCACATTTTTGGCCTGCAGCTTCCTTCATTCCTCATCATTGGCAATGATACCTAGAGCTAATGGGAGCTGTAGGCAAAAACTTTTGGAGGGCCTCAAGTTGTCTACCCATGAACTAGGCCAATGGTCCCTCACTGATGGTGTAGGGATTAAAAAAAGGAATAAATGCCCTTCTTTGTGATGCATAGTGATGAAGGACCACTGGAGTGTCACAGTCCTATCAAACTGACCCACTCAATCAGCAGAATCTTGCTAGACTCTATCTCTTCCAATATCAAGTGTGGGGTTGCTGAAATCTCTGCACATAGAAAACACTGCCATGTAGTTCTGGTGATAAGATGGCTCTGCTCACCTTCCCTCCTTGAATCTTTTCCAGTCAAGGGCCAAATTTCCATCTGGGAACAGTCTCTGTGGATGGGGCCATGAGAAGAATGGGTGAGGCTGATTTTCATATCAATTTTAAGCCTTCTCAGAAGTAATCAGGACACAACTTCTACATGTCTACTCAAAAGTAAGCAAGACTGAATTATTCAGAAGTGCACCAGATAGCATCCAAATACCAAGCCTCTACATGTCTACTCAGAAGTAAGTGTGAGCAGTATGTCTAGTTACAAATAAGGACAGCATTTGCATGTCTACTCAGAAGTAAGCAGGACTGAATCACTCAGCAACACTAACTAATCCCCACCCTCTGAAAGCTTCAGAGTTGCTTGCCTCCAGGACACTGGTGACCTATTTATTTATGTTTTAGCAATAGTTCTATACCACTTCTCATTTGAAACAAATCCCAAAACAGCATACAAAGGGGAGGTATTGTTGCCTCATGCAAGAATAGGGCAGATTAGCATATGCCAGAGGCCCTGTGAGCCACAGTTTCTAATTTCCTAAAGATAGTGTTTCAAGCAATTTCTATGATTTATGGTATCCTTGATCAAGTCTGCTATTAATGTGTCGCTAGATATCTCTGTATCGAACTGCACCTGCTGTGCTGGTAATCACGGCATGTATAAAATAGCTCACCTACCTTGAGGGATTATGGATATCCTATAGGTAAGAGGGCAAAGGATCAGACATTACCTCTATAAATTGACAATAGCAGCCTGCACAGTTGCTTCCTTCAACTCTGCCTTCGAATCTCGCCTGGTCTTACTTTCTCCCCTGCCCTGAATTCAAAGAAAGGAATAGCGCTGTCCAAGGTCCTGGATTAACAATACAGGGGTAGTATGCCTTCCTCCCTCCTTGCTAAACTACTCCTCTGAGTACAGTCACTGTTATGTTTCCTAGGGCATAATAATGGGGTATGATCATTCTTTGATGGCTTCTTTTCCCAGAAGGTCTCCCTTTGCTGAACGTAGATAATAATATACATTTTTCATTGCGCTTACTCCCTGGGAAAAGAAAAGAAAAGAAAAGAAAGAAAACCTTCACACCTTGCTAGTTTCTCATCACATCTTTTGAAATGTCTGTGTTTTCTGCATTATTGCTTTGCAACAGACACATTTATTATAACGTATGTAATTGTTCTAATTAGTTCTCTGCTTCTATGTGCTGTATTTTGCAACTTAACCTTCCCCTCCCTTTTACCACCACCACCCATCCGTCTCTCTTACATTCTTCTCATCCTTCCCTGGGTTAAACAAGACATAATCGATCATTTTTGGTGCCACTGGCTTTGATGGACTGCCTTTTGGCTAATGATGTGAATGCACATTTTTAGAAACATTGACCTGACAAAGCCTTTAAAAAAAAAAAAAAGTCCCGTGGCAAAGAAAGATGGATGAAATATCTAAGGTGGCATAGAAAATATATAAACACCATAAACTATGATCATCAATGCATACATCACGTGATGGAGTTCAACTGGTAAATTTATGAGTAAATTTATGATTGCAGGTAGGGTCCCCTGGATTTCGGGTAAAAGGTGAGGGCCTTGAATAGCATTTATAATTTATCCACCACCTTTATAGCACATTGCTAGGTATGTTTACTAAAAGTAAGTCCAACTGAGTTTCATAGGATATAGGCTGCAATCCTATGCACACTTACATGGGACAGGATGAAATCCCTTTGAACACACTGGCTTATACTTCTAAGTATATACACAAAAAGGAGATATATCATATAGTCACTCTGAGTGTCACTCTGTAATATGGACCTATGTGCTTTGAAACATTGATTTAACCAAATATATCATGTATGTGCAGATATAAAAACACTGTGATTACTTGGAAAACTTAAGTGCATTTAATGTAAGATGTGTGAGTGCAGTTATGCACCGATAAAATATAAATACTACTACTGCTAGATTTATCATGTTTGGGGGTCCTATTTGTATTTTGAGTGGTTGGGTGCTAGACACCAGTATATGATTATACTTCTAAGTAAACATGCATAGGATTGCAATGCATAGCCCAATTATGTGCATGTAAATTTGTGCCTTTAAAAGCAGAGGTAGGGAATCTCTTTCAGAGGGATGAATTCAATTTCACAGAAGCTCTCACTGAGGGGCTGCATTCCCACAGTGGGTGGAAGCAACGGCAAAGGAGGTGGGAGCAAAAATTCAACCAAAATAATAATTTAAAAATCCAGCATATCGTTGCTTAAAGTTCTTGCTGACAGTCACTAAGCTTTAGGAGAGGCATTTCAACCTTTGAGAATGGAAGGAAAAAACTGGCAAAACAGCTGGGAAATTCCCCAATGATGAGAGGTTAGGAGAAAGAGCCAAGAGAATGGGATGTGGCCATCTAGAACCCTGCAAGGCAAGATTGGGGCCTCTGGACACCTTATGTTCTCCGCTGCTGTTTTAAGTGCACACAGTGACATGCTGGCTCATGAATACAGCATAGTCATACCAAAAATGGTGCAACGGATAGTCCTATTCACAATAACCATCTAGGACAGAAGATTTGAATGCAAGCTAGCGCAGGAGTCGCACTACACAGCCAGTATGGTACAGCGGAAGGATTGTTGGAGTTAGCTTGAGTGGAGGGAGACTGAGGTTCAATGCTATGCTCAGTTATGAAGCTTGCTTATTGTTCTTAGGCCAAACATTCTTTCTCAGCCTATCCAACCTCGCAAGATTGTTGTGAGGAACAGATAACCCTCATGTACTCTGCTTTGAGCTCCTCAAAGAGATTCAGTCCATTGGGATTTAACATATAGTCATAAATAAGTAAATAAATAAATATTTCAATTGGACAGCTACACTAAACTGGCTTACATCTCAGTCATCCAATTTAATGATGTGTCAATCTTGTCGTTTGTTTAATTGCCAGTGTGTCCATTTAAATGGTTTGGGAAATAAAAGTCTCTGTCTCACCTCAGACCAACTGGATGGTTTTAGTAAAAAGGCTGAGAAATGAAGCTTCAGATGCCTTCCAAAATATTTAACCGGTGTGTATTGTAAAAAACATCTCTTTGCCCATTAGTAAATAGATGGAACTGATGCCCTCAATTCATTTCATCTAGGCCATTAAATGGCAATAAAACTGCAGTCACTGTAGACCCAAGATGAATTTGAATCCAACATATAGAGATCAAAGGGCTTCTGATTCACTTCCTTCACCCCTCCGTGAGTCATTGGTTTCCATCAACAAAGATACTTCATCCCATATATAATAGTTCTATTGTGTCACGGCTAATATATCCCATACGGCATCAGTTCTTTTACAATAATATAATCACAATCAGGACTGAGTCCAGCTACACACTGATAAATAAATAGACAGAAATGACATTAGGGATAGTATTTTGACCATGGGGACTCAAGAGGGGACTAAAAATAAAGCCCACTGTAATTTCTTCCCACAACCCCAAGCAGACTCCATGATGAGATATGACAGTTAATCTGGTTTCTTATTTCCTGAGTCTTTTAGGCCCAACATTGGGTATTTTCTTGAAGGAATAAAATGACCAGACGTTCTGTTAATGCTGGCTCAGCAGAACAGCATTTTGGGAGAAGGGGAGGGGGAGAAGTGAAATTGAACATTAATCCCCTCACACACTGCAAATTGGAATCTCTTGGTAAAAGAGCTCCCCTGCTCTCAAAGTTATTGATTCCCCCCAGATGCCTGAACAGCTGGCAATATCTTCACTCTGTGGTTAAAATGACTACCAGTTTGGAAGCAGAAACCCCCAAAAGCAATCATCATCATCATCATCAGACCTTATAACAGGAGGATGTAAAATTCTGGCAAGAATGGACTATAAGGACATACACAATACAGCTGCAAAACTAATTCACCCAAAATTGCCATCCATCTCATCAAACAACCTACACCATACTATACATATTCACCTGAAACAATCTTGGAAAATGCAGATCATAAAATATCCTGGGGCAGAACAATTCATATGGACAAGACAATACCTTGCAACCGACCAGACATCACAGTCATAGACAAAAAAGAAAAACACACGTACCTCATTGTCATAGTAATACCTAATGACAAAAATGTTGTAGAAAAGGAAGAGGAAAAGAGAGAAAAATATACACCACTGGCCATGGAAGTCAAAGAACTATGGCAATAGGAAAAGGTCACAATTATTCCGTTAGTCACATTAGTCACCGGCATCACAGCAAAAAACTGTACAGAAAACCTTCAGAAACTGGACCTACCAAAATACATCTGCCTGACGTCCCTGGTGCTGGATGCACAGCCGGCACCCAAGGACCTGGAAGGCTAATGGGCCCCAGATCTCCGGATTGATCCGGATCGATCCAAAACGGTCCAATCTGGTCCAGTATGATCTGGACCTCCCCCGATCCATTCAGATCCATGTCCAGGAGGTCTGGATCACCCTGATCTGGTCCGGATTCAGGATCCGGATCCGTTCACAGCCCTAATCCACACCAACATCCAGAAAGCAGTCATACTTAAAAACATGCTCAATTGTCAGGAAATTCCTGAATCTGTAAAAGACAGCATGACTTGGCAAAGTCCATCATGTCCGTCTAGAAAAACCACCCTGAGTGAGAAAAGAGAGGTAATAATAATAGCAATGATGATGTCGTCATTCTTCCATCTTCCTACAGACTATTTCTACCTTATTTTATTTTTTCACTAGCCAGATCCGGTTGATCTCTGGCACCCTCACCCACAGAAACACAATCCATTGTTGATGCATTGTTCCACTTTACCATCGGCTCTCACCATCCCCAGCTTTTCCTTGGAATAAAGAGGGGGAGAAGATGCAGCCCAGGGACACCCCCTCCCCCCCCCCAATTGATTCACGGTGGTTTTATGCAGCTTTCTCTTGTTGTACTAACTTATGTTTATCTTTTGCTTCCATTGTTTTTCTGGTTCAGATAGTGTTCTCTGCTTTGACTTTTTAGAGTTACGAACCTGCCCAGATATTAAGGTCTGCAGTAAGGCTCTTTTGAGGACACGATTATCTGCAGGTACCCATTTGTCAGGCATGTGTGAAAGGACTTTCTCCTGTGTCGCTCCCAAATTGTGGAATGATCTCCCTCAAGAACTACAAATGGTGTTTTAAAACGTGCGAAGACATATTTTTTATAAATTAGCCTTTTAAATTACATTAGATCTCTATTGTAGGCTGGAGCTGGGAGGCTAGCATACAACAACCTGGTAATGTAGCCCAGCGTTGTTATCCCTTTCTTCCAGATTGGGGGTTATGCTACAGTTTGGAGTCCGGCATACAACAAGCTTGCAATGTAGTCCCATGCATGCTGGTAATCCTGCACTGCACGTTGGGAATCAGACTGGAGCTGGGAGATTAGATACAACAATTCTACAGCATAGTCCAGCAATGTTAACTCTACATTGTAAGGAGGAATATGTCAGCAACTGAAAGTGAAGCATGCAATCAACCTAGTCCACTGCTATTCCCCCTTTGTTGCAGGTGAGGGGCTGGGTTGGAGTTGAGGATGTGTTGGATTTTCAGCCCAAAATCTCCCATTCCAAAAGCCCATTACAGGTTGCAGTCTTAATCAGTTGGATTCAACGGTCCCATCCACTCCCCACTCCCAGTATAGAGCTAGCGCTCAGTGCAGTAACACTGATCAAGGTTGTAATGTCAAAGAAATTAAAAATAGAAGAAATCACTATCCCAGGAAATGAATTTTTACTCCCATGAACCCATTTTCTGATGTTCAGGAACTGACAGGTGTGGTTGGAGGTGGGGGGGGAGGTCAATATTGTAGCTCACCGAGAGCACAAAGAGAGCAATCCTATGGTCCCAGGACAGCATCCCAAGGACCATAGGACTCTTCAAAGTCTCCCCTCTGAGGTCATAGATGCTGCTACAAACTCAGAAGGGAGACTATGGTATCCGACCCCTTCTCATGCCCTTTCCTTGACCCCCTCACAGACAGAACTATGCCGTCTGCATTCCAAGTTTGCAAAAGTGGCCTCAGAGGACCTTCGAGAGGTCTACAGGGGGACATTCCAGTGGGCAGGAAGGGGAGGGGAGAGGCCAGAATATGATGTCGCCTACGTCCTGTCCAGCCCCAACACTGCCCCAGCCAGCAAAACTCCTCCTGATAGGCTCAGAGGCCCATCAAGATGAAAATGTACCAACAGGAGAAGAGACAGGAGAACATTGCTCCCATTGTTCCCTACCAGCACCAGAGCACCAAATACTCAGAAACCTCTAAGATGAGAGGCTTCCATACAACCAGGATGCAACTCATAGAATTGCACCCCAAAGTACCTTGAGATGGTCAAAATACCATGAGTTGTCCCCCACATTTCTATTTTATGAGGACTGGCTGTTGATGTTATGGAAAAAGGATGGGGGTGGTCATTTCTGCTTTATTTTGACTATGCATTTGTGGGGTTTTAATTGGGTTTATGATCTATGTAAAATTCTGTGTTTTCAGTATCCATGTGAGCTGCCCTGGGCTCTAAGAAGGAAGAAGAGTAGCATATAAAAACAACTGATCAATCAATAATGCATACATGGTTCAGGGTGCTAGTTTTGGCCCATAAAGCCTTATACTGCTCAGGATCACTTGTGGAGTGCTCTCCTGGCATGAATCAGCCCATACATTATATTTAGCATCTGAGGTGCCTCTTCTGCAGGGAAAGGGCCTTCTTGGTGGTGGCCACCCAACTGTCTTTTCTCTCAGGCAATTGGCAGCACATAATGCATTTTTAATCAAGTCCTGGGTTGTCTTTGATTTAAAATAGTTCTTTTTTTAGATATAAGTGGTCTCTGTGTGTGCTGTCTGTCTATATGCTTTTATGCAAATGTTTTGTGCTTTATACAATATATTTTAATGGTTTTTAATTTTTGTGAACTGCTCAGATTGCTTCATTTATGGGGCATGCTAGAAATGTAATAGATGAAATGAAATGGAGCTAGAGGTGGATTGATCTGTCAATTTCGATTTCTGTCAGTTTCTCATTTTTCCAATCTTCGGTTTGGTTTGTCCTGAACTTTGAGGATTTTTTAAAAAGTCCATGTGTGTTTTGTGTGCATTTCTCCTAACACATGCATTTTTACACAATTTTGCCCAATGTACACATTTTTGCATTTAAATATTATTTCCCCAATATTCACATTTTTGTGTGCACATTTCCCTAATCTACACATTTTGTACCATTTTTAATTAGAGAACCCCACTGCAAAATTCAGACTGGTAGGAATTTAATATTTATTTATTTATTTATTTATTTATTGTATCTTTATCCCACTGCTCAGTCAAAAAAAAAGGCTCCCACAGTGGCTTACAATCAACCAGCAAAGAAGACAGTCTCTGCTGTAAGGCTTCCATCTAAAGAGACACGACACACAAGGACAAGGCAATGGGGAGGGAAGAGGAAAACATTAAGTAGACTGTCAGCGGGGCTGGTGGGATGGCCCTGCTATCCCCTCTCATCTCCCGAAGGAGGGCAGGCCAACTTGGGCAAGCCCTGATGTTCCCTCTGGCCGGTCCTGTCTCCCTCACCCTTTCTTCAATCGAGAATTTCAAACGACAACTGAGTTTTGATTTGCATCTTGATTCAAAGTGTGAAATTAGGTGAATTTGAATTAAGATGCGACCCAACTAAATTTCTTCTCCATCCCTATGTAGAGTTTCCTCGTTCATTTCAATCGAGAGGGCAGGTCCATGCGCACAAATGTATGCATTAATGCGCCCACAGAGCTGTCCCTTCCAGGAAGCAGCCTGCACATAAAGACTGTTTCCTGGGAATACATCCCATTGAGCTCAATGGGGATTGACTTCTGAACAGACACAATTAGGATTGCACTTTATAGGTCTGATGGAGACAAATGTAGAGAAGAAGCATCTCTAAGTAAAAGTATCTCCTTCCCCACTTCCAGAAAAGGACAAAAACAAAATATAGCTTTTGTAATCTTAATGTTGTTACCCAGCCGATCTCCCTCTAACATACAGATAAAAAGAATAGTTGAGGAATTAGCAAGCTGATGGCATGTACATGCATGCATACCACAAGAACTCGAAATGGCACCAAATGAAACATCTTTCAAAACATCTCCAAATGTGTCCTACGTAGACTATTTATCCTATTGTCATGTGCTTCGTCCCTGCTGGTGAACTTGTGGCCCTCCAGATGTTTTGGCCTACAATTCACATCAGTCCCAGCCAGTAGAACCAGGGAAATCTGCATTCCAATCCCTGTCCAGCCCTGAAACACACAGATGTGGTTTATAAATGTAACAAATAAACACCTAGAAAACACTCTATAAATACTAAGCATTTCTCTTTCTTTCTTCTTTTTTAAACAAACCTCTATATATCTCCCTGTCCCCAAAAACATTTCGCAGCAGCCAGTGTGCAAATCTGCAGACTCTGTAGAGAGGGTGGTTATTCACCTGCACTGGAACATAATGATCTAGTGCTTAGGAATTGTCCCTCTACTGACTGAGCTGATGCCTTCCAAATATATATATATATATATATATATATATATATATGCCGGTTCAGTTGAAATTAAACCATGGCGCTGAAGCAAGAATAATGTCTGCTTTTGGCACTTCTGGAGGGATCTGATCAAGGGTCAACAGAGCCCATGAGCCCACGTAAAAAGCTACGGCGGCTGTTAGTTGCTCAAACCAGGGACTCCATCTGAGAAGTGATCGCATCCAGCAGTAAAACGGTATCATTTTGTGGCCCTCCAGATGTTTCCCTTCTCTGAGCGCTACATCCATTCTGGCTTCATGGTGGCAGGGGGTGCTGCATTGTATATTATCTGCAGGGGTTGGAAGCGAGCAACACATGGGTCTCACTTTTGGAAATGTCACGTGGTTTGCTGTTTATTGCAGGGGCTGGAACCGTTCTTTTCAGTAACTGAGCCAGATTCCTTGCATTAGCACCTTGCTGTGAAGTTGAGGAGGACGGGGGAGGAGGTCCTAGATATAAATCACGTTTTTGTAGGACAAAATCCAGGAAAACAGTTCAAGCACTGGGGATTTTCTAGTTTCAGATAGGGGTGCTTGAGGATCTCATTCACTCTGTGTGTTTAAAGAAACCTGTCACTTGTCTGAGGAATAAGGACTCCTCAGGAGTAAAGGTATACTTGTGAGCAAGGCTCTACTCATGGGTAGACCACTCCACAGGTGGCATGGATGGTCTGCAGCTGTTTTCATAGGCTTAAAAGGCTTCAGTTCTAAGCATGGAGTGCTAGAACAATGTTAGTATACAAACTGTAGACTCTTATTTTTCTGATAACCTATGCCTTCTCTGGAATTAAACAACTTGGGACTGGTATACCTAGCAGACCACCTTCCCAGGCAAACTTAAGTTCAGCAAAAGAGGTCTTGCTGCTCATTCCTAAATGGATGGCATGTTGCCATGAAGTACCCAGATGCAGGGCCTTTTCTGTGTTGGCACCACCCATTTGGAAAAACCCTCCCTTCTGTAGTTTGGGAGGCAGAATATGTGGCATCTTTTAAACACCTCCTGAAGATACACTTGTTCACCCAGGCTTTCCTTGGCCCATAAGTAAATTAATTATGCCACTCCAGTTTACTGCTCCTTTATTGTAGCTGGAAGTGTTTAATGCTGTGTTTTGATATTGTATTTAATGTTGTGAACCGCTGAGAGATTCTATTATATTTAGGGTATATACATGTTACAAACTAATCAATAAACTCTAAGTTCTTGGACTGCTACTGACCTTGCCTTTGATACTGACCCAGACTAATTTCCTGGAGCTCTGTCCATATACCACCACAGGCAGGAGAAGCTTACTAGCAAATGGACCTGGCATCACATGGGTTGCAATTGCTTTTAAGTTAGTACAGAGAATGCTTCAAGCAACCTTACACAGGTATCACAATTGGAGATCTTGTGCCCACCCCACCTGAGTGAAGGCACCCCTACTGGCACCCCTAAGCAAAGCCCCTGCTATGGTCCATCCCTATAGCCTCCTGAGGGAAGGGTCTGCCCATTCCAACCCCTTTCGATGGAGCTGCTCCACAGCAGAGGAGGGCGGAAGGTCTATAACTTGAACTGCTCATTTTCTCTGGCTTCAAGCTGCTTGTTCTTTTTTCATGCTTTAACATAGGGTTTCTCCACCCCACCCCCCCAATATTTGGGGTTTGTTTTTTTAATGTCTAAAAAATATAAATATTGTATGGTTAAAACCTGCTCGCTGCAATGTGGATTCATGATGCGGAGTTTGGTTGAAATTGATCAAATGGAATTGAAGCAATAAATCTTTAAAAAGGTTGAGATGCCACCTTTTTGGTTAAGGATTACTGGGCTCGTCCCATTTTCTGGTTTCCATTTCCTTCCTGCCTTTGGCCCATCCCTGACTCTCTCCTCCGATTTTAGACATGCATTGCATACTTTTAAAATAGATACATTGTAGTGGAGGAATAGGTGGAATCTACAAGGGCATTTGCAAAAACAACTGCAGCGATTCTAAGAAGGGAGATTCAATTCCCACAAAGGGAGCCTGTTTCCCTTGCTTACAAAGCACCACTCCTGGTCTGCTCTGCTCATGTGTTCAACAGCATATATTCCAATGGTGCAAGACAGATGACTTGGCCAGTGAAAAAAGCTTTTGTACAGCCAGCATCGTTGGGGCTCAGTAAGCGTTCAAGCAGCCAGAAAATAACCCAAAATTATAAAGTACATGCTGTTCCCAAAAAACTCAAATCCTTATCTAGAGACCTTCTGCCAAAACAGCTGTGTTCGACAGCAATTCTGTACAGCTTGTGCCAAAGAGTCTGTATGGGAGCCACATCCCCATGAAGTATCAATGGCACGAACCAAAAATGGGTATACAACCAATCGAATAGTATAATGCATGAGTCATACTGGATTCCTGTATCCTCTGCACAATCATTTTTGGCTGAATTGAATATCAAAGGGAGAAACATGCAGGACTATTAATGCCTCCTCAGAGCTGGTCCACAAAGCAGGAAACAGTAGCTGTGTACCTTCTCATATCGCCTTGGCAAGGTGTAATAGGCCACCCTTCCCCATGCAGGCCTGCTAGAGTACTTATGAAAACAAGGAAAGAAAATATGCCTTCTGAGGATATCATCCCCACCACTTCTTGTAAGCACAGAAGCTCTCATCATGTTCTCTGGCCCCCAGTTTCTGCTCCTGGATACCCATCAACATCTCTATAGCAGGGCATGCATTGCTTTTGTAATGAATAAAACATTTAACCAAATGGGCCCCAATTTTCATTCACTCATTATGCAATGAGTGCTATTAGTAACAAACAGTTTTCATTACCCCCTTTCAACCCCATTATATGGGGCTGGAGTGGGAGTTACCTTCTCTGGAAGAAGAGGTCCTCACAGCATCTGTATCTGTCTCCTGGTGGGTACCATGTTTCTTTTCCTAGACTGTTCCAGGCATCCTTGGGGGGTGGGGTGGAGAAAGGCAGAACGAATGGATGGGGTGGGGGAGCAAAGATTACCCAAACTCAGGATGAAAGTGGATAACAAACCAATGTGATTCTGATGTATTAAAAATGAAACAAAATGTGATCTTAATGGATGAAGCCTGAAAAGAATGAGGTCTTCACACAATGAAAACAAAATGGATTATGAAATGGGGGTGGGGGGGGGGGGTGATGCAACAAATACACTTTTGACTTTGCTCATTATTTATTCTCAGTTTGTTTATCATATTCGTATCCAGTCCTTGCCCAAAGTGTTCAGGGCAGCAGTTAGGGATCACTACATTTTATCTTCCCAACAATGCTGAGAGTTTACCTAGCCTAAGATATTGTGACCTACCTAATGTTGCCCACTAAGCTGAAATTTTGACATGGCTCTCCCCAGTGCAAATCTAACGCTTTATCCATTACAACACCTGGCCTGTGGAAATCTAGCCTGTCAGTGTATAAAGGACTTTCTTCCTGACACTCTCATTTTCTCTATGCAGGGAATATATATATATATATATATATATATATGGAGGAACATTCAGTCAGGCATTCCCCTAGCTATAAGAAAGCTATAAAGACTGTTCTCTTCCGGCAGGCATATCCAGTGTAATTTTTAGAATGTTTTTAGGATGTTTTAGGATGTTTTAATGCAGTTTTAATAATATTTGTCATGTTTTTAATTAGATTTATGTATTTTATCATGTTGTTGTTCCCCGCCTCGATCCAGACGGAGAGGTGGGTAAGAAATAAATCGTTATTATTATTATTATAATTATTATTCTACGTTGATGCTGTCCTGAGAGGCATGCACTTCTTCTGCAAATGCAGTTCACCTCTCTATTTCACAGTCTATCGCTGTTATACAGTATAAAAAAGTGCCTCTTTTCTGAGTTAAAGGTATCTGATGCATGCATAAAGCAATCACCAGAGGTTCCTTTCATAGTGCAAAAAAGGTCATATTCAGAGTAAACCAGCCCTGCATGTTTCATTTAATTCCATGGCCTCGTAAATTTTCAAGAGGGAATACTTACTTTGCTGATAAGCAAGTGTGCATCTCACATTTCCTTTCACAAAGCAAACCAGGACTTCCCTGAGAAGAATATATATATATATATATATATATATATATATATATATAATCTCCTTATGAAACATTATGATTTTCAGCGCATAGACGAGTTTTAAATAATATTCCCAGGGGTTCCTCAACAGTAGCAGAGAAGCTGTCATGATTGAAAGACAGCTTGCCCAAACACTCCATCTTGGGTGCAGGCACGAGAGAGTATTCAGTGTGTTTAGAGTTGCACTCTGAGTTGGCATGGGGCAATCCTCAAGCCCCAGCAGACTAAGCACAACCGCTGACCCACATGAATTGAAACTTGATCTACACTGTACTATATCAGGCTGCAGGCAGGGAATCACATAATCAAAAACTTGTATTTTCCCCCCAAATGCCTGTAAGAGGAAAACTAGCACCTCAGGGCATGGGCTGGAACCCTGCTCCCTTACTTTTCTACTTGCAGGGGAGTTTTGTTTTGTTTGTTTGTTTGCTTAGCATGGAGGGTTACTCAAAGCTTTACCTCCTACAGGTCTGAAGTGGTGCAGCCTGTTCTGCTGCCTCAGCATTCTGGCTCCTCAACCTGCTGCATTTTGGCCCGATCTATAGATGCAAGAGAATGCTGGGGTGGGATGCTGGGGTTGTAGAATCGGCTGTACCACTTCAGGTGGGCAATCCCATTTTTTTTTCTTGGTCTCTCCATTTTAAAAATTGCTTACAAAGAGAAACCCAGAAGAGCTGATGTAGGGTTGGATAGGCTCCTTTCTCCCTGATATGATAGTTTTCTATTTGCAAGGAGATGTTTGCCTTTTTTCAAAAAAAGAGGGGGGAAAAAGGGGAGAGCCTTCATTTATTTATTTATTTATTTATTAGATTCATATTTTACCTTTCCATTCAAGATGGTATTCAGGGTGGCTGAAAATACTAAAATCAAAATTGAAACAAAAACTTAAAGGGCACAATCCTATGCATGTTTAGACAGGGAAAAAAAGTCCTGCAGCTCTCAGCATTCCCCAGCCAGCATGGAGTTGAAGGGCTTTTCTCTGTCTAAACAAGCATAGGATGGTACCTTAAGACATACAAAACTTGCAAGTCTCACCTACAATCCGAAGTGATGGCATCCATTTTACCACCTCCAGGGTGACCATATTTGGGGAATCAAAAAAGAGGACACGGGGGAACGCACTTTCTAGGGCCTACGGAAAGCATGTCATCCCCCCCACACCATGCTATTGGCTAGTCTGACCATATGAAAAGGAGGACAGGGCTCATGTAACTTTAACAGTTGTAGAGAAAAAGGAATTTCAGCCAGTATCATTTGTATGCAATTCGTTCCTGGTGAAATTCCCTCTTCATCACAACTGTTAAAGTTGCAGGCACTATACTAGAGTGACCATATACAAAAGAAGGCAGGGCCCCTGCAACCTTTACTGTTGTGATGAAGAGGGAATTTCACCAGGAACTAATTGCATACAAATGACACTGGCTGAAATTCCCTTTTCTCTACAACTGTTAAAGTTACATGAGCCCTGTACTCCTTTTCATATGGTCAGCCTACTATTGGCAGCTGCCATTAGCATGGCAGTTGTGAATAACATACTTTCCAGAGGCCGCAGAAAGAGTGCTTCCCCCCTCCACTCCAATCAGGGCCTTAAGGGCTCCAATTGGAGAGTGGGAAGGGAAAGCGTGTCATTCCTGCCCCCCCCCGCTCCATTAGGGGACTCCAGAAAGTGCATCATTCTCCACCACCACACTAATGGTGGTCTTAAAGGGGAAAGTGTGTCTTTCCAGGCCATTATAGAAAATGCCAACTCCATTCCTACTAGGGATGTGCACTGACCCCCCGGATCGGATCGGATAGCGGATCGGAATCGGACCTGGGGGGTCGGATCGGATCGGATCGGAGGCTGGTCGGATCGGATCGGACCAGATGTCCGATCCGGATCGGATGCCATTTTGAATGCTTTTTCCCATAGCCAAGTATTGTTTTACAAAAACGCCTATAACTTTTTCATTTTTAAAGATAGAAGGATGAAACTTGGGCACATTGTAGACTGGTTAGGGGTAGTTATCTGTGAGAAATTTCAGAAAGATTGGTGCATGCATTTTGTGGCAATTAATTTTTTAATAAATACCCAGGAATGCCTATAACTTTGTCATTTTTAAAGTTACACACATGAAACTTTGCCACATTGTAGGGGGTACCTTGGGACCTATGTGTGTGAAATTTCAGAAACGTAGGTGCTTGTCTTGTGTGGCAATTAATTTTTAGAAAAATGGGTAGTAGTGGGGTAAATACAGTTACACCTCCCATTTTTTTATTTTTGAAGATACAAACAGGAAACTTGGGCACATTACAGGTACCACTTGCCTTGATATGTGGGTGAAATTTCAGAAACATTGGAGCTTTCCTTGTGTGGCAATTAATTTTTGAAACAATGAGGAAAGAAACACCTATAACTTTGTCATTTTTAAAGTTACACACATGAAACTTTGCCACATTGTAGGTGGTACCTTGGGACCCATGTGTGTGAACTTTCGGAAACGTAGGTGCTTGCCTTGTGTGGCAATTAATTTTTTAATAAATACCCAGGAATGCCTATAACTTTGTCATTTTTAAAGTTACACACATGAAACTTTGCCACATTGTAGGCGGTACCTTGGGACCTATGTGTGTGAAATTTCGGAAACGTAGGTGCTTGCCTTGTGTGGCAATTAATTTTAGAAAAATGGGTAGTGGTGGGGTAAATACAGTTACGCCTCCCACTTTTTTATTTTTGAAGATACAAACAGGAAACATGGGCACATTACAGGTACCACTTGGCTTGATATGTGTGTAAAATTTCAGACAGCTGGGTCCAGGCATGTGGTGGCAAGGTATTTTTGAAACAATGAGGAAAGAAACGCCTATAACTTTTTTATTTTAAAAGTTAGAAGTCTGAACATTGCTCACTTTGTAGATGGGTTAGGGGTAGATATGTGTCAGAAATTTCAGAATTATAGGTCCAGGCATTTGATGGCTATGGAATTTTTAAATTACATGTTTCAAAAAAATTTCTACAGAGGCCAGGTCTTCCCCTCCCGCTTCCCGCGAAGAAAAGGAAACACTCTCTCGTCTCGATCCCTTTGATCCTTGCTAGTAGTATCCATTACAGGGCTCGTGTTTCCTTTCCTACTTTCACTTATCAAGCAGAACGGCTGAGCCTAGCTGAGTTTTGCAGCCATGCGTGCAAGGAAGGATCACTCTGGTCTCGATCCCTTTGATCCTTGGTAGTATCCATTACAGGGCTCGTGTCTGCTTGAGTACAAAGTGAAAAGTGAAAGTAGGAAAGGAAACACGAGCCCTGTAATGGATACTACTAGCAAGGATCAAAGGGATCGAGACGAGAGAGTGTTTCCTTTTCTTCGCGGGAAGCGGGAGGGGAAGACCTGGCCTCTGTAGAAATTTTTTTGAAACATGTAATTTAAAAATTCCATAGCCATCAAATGCCTGGACCTATAATTCTGAAATTTCTGACACATATCTACCCCTAACCCATCTACAAAGTGAGCAATGTTCAGACTTCTAACTTTTAAAATAAAAAAGTTATAGGCGTTTCTTTCCTCATTGTTTCAAAAATACCTTGCCACCACATGCCTGGACCCAGCTGTCTGAAATTTTACACACATATCAAGCCAAGTGGTACCTGTAATGTGCCCATGTTTCCTGTTTGTATCTTCAAAAATAAAAAAGTGGGAGGCGTAACTGTATTTACCCCACCACTACCCATTTTTCTAAAATTAATTGCCACACAAGGCAAGCACCTACGTTTCCGAAATTTCACACACATGGGTCCCAAGGTACCACCTACAATGTGGCAAAGTTTCATGTGTGTAACTTTAAAAATGACAAAGTTATAGGTGTTTCTTTCCTCATTGTTTCAAAAATTAATTGCCACACAAGGAAAGCTCCAATGTTTCTGAAATTTCACACACATATCAAGGCAAGTGGTACCTGTAATGTGCCCAAGTTTCCTGTTTGTATCTTCAAAAATAAAAAAATGGGAGGCGTAACTGTATTTACCCCACTACTACCCATTTTTCTAAAAATTAATTGCCACACAAGACAAGCACCTACGTTTCTGAAATTTCACACACATAGGTCCCAAGGTACCCCCTACAATGTGGCAAAGTTTCATGTGTGTAACTTTAAAAATGACAAAGTTATAGGCATTCCTGGGTATTTATTAAAAAATTAATTGCCACAAAATGCATGCACCAATCTTTCTGAAATTTCTCACAGATAACTACCCCTAACCAGTCTACAATGTGCCCAAGTTTCATCCTTCTATCTTTAAAAATGAAAAAGTTATAGGCGTTTTTGTAAAACAATACTTGGCTATGGGAAAAAGCATTCAAAATGGCGTCCGATCCGGATCGGACCTCATCGGATCGGATCGGATCGGATCGGAGGTTGTCCGGATCGGATCGGATCGGATCGGATTTTCCCGATTTTGGGTCGGATCGGATTCGGATCGTGGATCGGATCCGATCCGATGCACACCCCTAATTCCTACCTTATTCTCCTAAATGTGCAGATCAGGTTACAGACCTACAAGAAGAGATAGGAGAAACGATGGTACCACTTCTGCCTGCAGATGTGTTTTGTAGGCTGACCATATGAAAAGGAGGACAGGGCTCATGCAACTTTAACAGTTGTAGAGAAAATGGAATTTCAGCCAGTGTTATTTGTATGCAATTAGTTCCTGGTGAAATTTCCTCTTCATCACAACAGTTAAAGTTGCAGGGGCCCTGCCTTCTTTTGTATCTGGTCACTCTAGTACAATGCCTGCAACTTTAACTGTTGTGATGAAGAGGGAATTTCACCAGGAACTAAATGCATACAAATGACATTGGCAGAAATTCCCTTTTCTCTACAACTGTTAAAGTTACATGAGCCCTGTCCTCCTTTTCATATGGTCAGCCTATGTTTGGGAGAGCTCCCCTATGTAAAATCTTCTTATGTATTGGTGTAGGGGGAGGTGTTCTTTCTAATTTTTATGAAAACATTCACACTTCTTTTTAAAATAAACTCAAAGCAACTTACAATAATACTAATAATAAATAATATTTGAAACACAGCAATGGGACTTTCAACCAAATGTAACCATGTAGAGTGCTCCTATTCTATGTTCTAGTCAGCCAGCCAGCCATGACCTCAGTCAGAATATTCCATTCCGTTCCCCCTTCCACCTGGTTTTCTGTCCCCTCCCTAAAAAAAACCCCTTTCAAACAACATTCAGTTGCCACTGAGCATGTTCAGTCCTCATTGTGCTGTTTGCCATGAAGGGTGGTCCTCTTTCTTCTTTTTACCAGATTTTTTCTACTTCTTCGAGTCTCAAGGTTTCTCCAAGCTTGCTGATACCTTCTTCCTGTGCGTGGATGGTACTGTTTTGGCTATATAAATGCCAGCAGCACTCACCTCTCTCGACAACGAAAATAAAGGGAATGGGTACATACGCACACTTGGTTTTGTAAAAAAAAAAAAATTGGGGAGAATAAAAAAATGGTGTCTTCTTCCCCACCCCCACCCTGATCTGAAAATTCCAGAACTATATTCCAGGATTTTATCTTTTCTTTCCACCGCCTCATTGTGCTGTTTTGACAGACCAGGTCTGAGTGTGTGCTCTAGAATGTGCCCCAGAATCCTTTCCAACACAGCCATTTACATAAGCATATGGTAGGGTAAGGCTTGTTGCTCATGATCTAGCGGACCAATTTCACTCATTTTTGTTCTATACTGAAACTTGAGCCCTGTAGGCATGCAGAAAATATTGAAAATTTTAAAAAGTTCAAAGCTCGAGATTTAATACCATTTAATTTCTGCCGCGACAAACAGGCTGGGCAGCCCCTCTGCCAGCAGGATGATGGACAGCCCTGCCTGATCAATCACTGCTGTGTGAAAGCAGGCCTGGGATGCAGCCACTCGGTGAGGCTGCCCCTGCCAACGGGAAGAGGGAAGAGGACAGAGGGGTGAGGGAAGGGCATGCCACATGCAAATTTCAGAAGGGGGATTCACTATGCATGAGTCACGTTTGCATTATGCATGTGTCCCTCATGAGGGGACAGAGGGGCAAAAAAAGCAGGAAAGAAACAGGACATGGGCTTCATACTAATGTTCTGTAGGAGTGAGCTGGGGGCTCCTCAGCACATGCATCAGCAGCGTTCCCTTGAGGCAAGAAGCCTGAATACCACTGCACTATACAAATGAGTTTCTTTCAGCTTCTGGAAGTGTATTATCATACATGCCAACCATTTGTTTCCCTGATATGGCAATTTTAGGAGATAACTTTTTTTAGAGAGCCATTTAAAACTGCAAACCCCAACCATTTTATCATTTTGACTGTAGAGTTCTGGAACTGTGGCTACGTGAGTGTTAGAAGTGAAGTGAGATGACTTAATACCCATAGAGCATGTGCATTTTTATTTCTATTTTATTTCTGCGTGGAAGAATGTCAGGGGCTCCTGTAACCTGCTTCGCCTAGAATGAACATACTAATTAAACTCTACAGGAACCTACGTGAGATTGCCATTTCTATGTTGGGGTTCATTTGAAGGAAAGGCAGCAGAGGTCGATGAGAGATTGAAGGTCCATGGCCTGCCAAACATGGCTTCATTTGTCACCCCCCTAATAAGCAGCAGAGACTTTCTACTATGTGTGATGAGCAGAACAAAAGGTTGCAATGTTGGAAATCACTCTTTTTGTGATAACTGAGGGCTAAACTAACATCTGAAATCAGAACAAACACATAGAATGCCAAGGTATGAAAGCTCCTGTACGAAACGAAAGGCAAACAGGCACCAGTGTTGTTGACTGAAGTGAATCTTCTCCCCACGTATTCTCTCGGATGCAAACGTTGCCATTGAATATTCTCCAAGTATCCTTCTAATGCTCGAAGACTCGCCGAACATTTCTTACCTGGGAAATATTCACAGTCCAACGCTATTTGATATTTGGTTGAGATGCTGGAGTTTGACATTCAATATTCAACGACGTGTGGTCACCGACATGGAATGTGATTTTGCGGTGACAGTTTTTGAAGGCTGACACGCAGTGCGGTTTAGGATTTGAAGAAGTGAGGGGCTCCTGCCTTCCCGTTAATGACGGTGAAGCCCTGAGAGGAATTGACCGGGGGCAGAGGGAGATGCTGACTCTAAAGTCAAACTCAAGACATTTTTGCAAAGGCTGGGAATCTGTAGTGACATAGAGGGTTCCAAGCTGGTGTCAGAAGCTGGCGTTGTTGGGCACTTGCCAAAGCCCCTGTTCTAGCAGGAGGACCCACTACGGGCATCTAGCATCCTTGACTGTGCTATTCCTTCTCCTTGCTGCTTCTACCTGTTTACCTGCTTTCTTCAAGTGATTGAGCAATGACAGGGGCACAGAGAAGGAGCTGCTTTCTTGGGTTCATCTTACCCGCCCCCCCCCTCTCTCTCTCTCTCCCTCTCTCTCTCTTTCTGGGTGATAATGTTTATAAGACCCAGATAGAGAGGGGGCAAGCAACTTGGCAACACTGAAAGCTGCAAAGAAGAGATGAGCCCTCTCAGGGAGAGTCCATGGAGAGCAAGAACAAGGCATGGAGCTGGACGAAGCAGGGGGTGGGAGGGGGTTCCCACATCCTTAGGAAAGTGGGGGGAGTGAGGCAGCCGTCAGAACAGAGGCTGATTCTACCAGCGCCATGCTGATGTGCATCTCGTGACTGGCCAACAGCTTCCAGGGTAGTCCACTGATGTCAGCGCCCCATACCCATGCCAAGCAGTGCCATGCAATCAGAAACCAGATGCATGGACCGTGCTGACTGTCACCCCTTTCCCTGGGGATAAGGACATTGCCGTTGGCTGCCTCTCAGCAGTGCTAAATCAGTATCTACCTTTGTATGCTTCCATTAAGAGCTGGAGTACATGGTTGGCTTGATTAGGTCAAGATCCCCAAACCAGCAGTGGGACTCTTGATGACTTCCAAGGCCTGCTTTCCTCCTCCTCCTTACTGTTTTTCCCTGCTCATCCAGCCTCTCCAAGTGTATGTCCAGTGGCAAGGGCAAAGAAGGCCCATCCACTTCCCTTGCCCTCTGGGCAAGTGAATCAGCAGGTTTGACAATGTTCAAAAGGGTGATCCTTTCAGGGAGTGCAGCTCCACTAAGCACATCTCACCGAAGGGCCTTAAAAATCTGGAGCCAACACTGCCTCCAATAATAAGGTGAGGGGATGCAGAGCTAGTTTAAGATGTTCTGCTGCTGCAGGTGAAGGACAAAATTACTCATTCCACCTGCAGAAGCCATCTGGACTGGCACTTGAATTTGTCTTCAACATTGGTGGAGGGGCAGTAGCCTCCACCACACTTGAAGGCAGCAGGTTAGCTTAAGGCAGGGGTGAGCAGTTGGTAGACCTAGAGATGTTCTGGACTTCATCTCCCAGAAGCCCCGGCCAGCATGGTGAATAGTCAGGAATGGTGGGCATTGAAATCCAGAACATCTGGAGATCTACTTTCTGCCCACCCCTGAGTTAGGACATGCAGGGCAGGTTGCCTGGAACATTTGGCTCTGTGCTTCAACAAAAGTGAACAGCTATGGTGCAGCAGCGGCTGCCATCTAAGACACTTGCCTCACTCTTCCACAGTCTGCCTAATGGTAGGGCTGGCCCATTGGGGATCTGCTCAACTGTGTTTCCCCATTGGCATCTGGGTACTGCCTCGTGCCCATGCCACATTGGCCATATTGACTGCTCTAAGAGAGAAAAAAGGGGGGAAGCAAGTACTCCAGGTTGCCAAGCTGTGAAAGATGCCCCTTGTAATTTGCTAACAGGTGTGAGACAATTCACATGTCCCTGGAATTGTGTTTACCTGCCTTTTCCGAAGCCCTGCATGGAAATTCCTATTGACATTCGCCCTTGCCCATCGGCATGGTGTGCTTTAATCTCCATTTGGTGCCACGATCCCATTTCTCCCCCTTCTCAAATCAGGTGTGATTTCTATTAGCCTAAATACAAACCCAGCTGTGTTTGGAAATTCTGTACTGTCGAAGCGTCCAGCTCGTGAGCCCCCACAGCTCATCATATTTATTCAATATTCAAGTCATGCAAGCTTTAGGCTAAAACTTATCTCCTCAGTCAACAAAGGGAGCAAATGTAGACGGTTACAGGTAATAACCATTTTCAACTGTGCCTTATTGAAATTCATACAGAACAGCTATTTACTCAGGCTTCTACAGATAAATATGGGAACACGCCTCACACCTTAGCTACTATTGCCCAAGCAGACTCGCCATTGCAACTAACTCACTGACATGTCACTTGAATTAATTGTGTCCAAAATAGAAGCAAAGGCAGGCTGCCCATGACTCGTTGACGGAGGCAAGCTTTGTTGAGGAATTGGAAGTAAAAAGGGCCAAACGCAGCTAACGTTTGTGTTAGAGCTGGGTTCAATAAGAGTCTTTCGTTCAAGGAATACTCACACGCCAACTTCTCGTGTATATACAGAGTTGCTTTACTAGTGATCCAATCTATTTACAACACCACGGTTTTCCAATCAGTTATTTACACAATCCTTCTCCTGTACAAAATCATCTAGTCCGACCGTCTCCAAATGTCTCTCCGAAATCTCCCACACAGTCTTTCTAATTAGACTGACTTTTATACCTTTTCATACCAGCCACACCCTGCACAATCCTGCCTTATCTCATGCTGGTGCTCAAGCAATAATCGGTCTGGCCTCCAGGCTACTCCCTCAGCATATTGCTTGCAGCTGGCTTGTCCTTCGGACCTAGATTAATAACTTTTCTTTAATCCACTTTGTCTCTGGAATTTTCTCCCTAACAAGCTTTTGTTCATAATGGCTGCTGTCTGCATTGCCTTTAGAGTTGGACTACTGAAAAATAGTGCTGGGCCGAATCCTGCCCCCTATTTACAGGAACTTTCTCCCTGCGAAAGAAGCATTGCTTTTGCTACCTTTTTCACAGGGGGGAGGGGGAATTCAGAGAATTTTCTCCTTGGGGAGGGGGACAGGGTTTTCACATACCTTTTTTTAAAGGGGCCTTCTTCCTATTGTTTACTTTTTCAAAGTAACACACACACCCTTCCTCTGGCATTTGGAGGAGCCCAGTAGTTCTTAGTGAATGCCTATTGGAGTCCATGTGACCTCACCCTCACCAATAAGCATTCAGGAAGAACTCTTGGGCTCCTGAAAATGCCGGGGTGTTTTTTTTTAAAAAAAAAGAAAAAAAGAAAGAAAGAAAGAAAGAAGTCCCCCCTCGACAGCTGGCTACATTTTAAAAGGTATGTAGAAAGCCTGCCCTCTCCCCAAGGAGAAAATTCCCCAAAAATCCTCACCACTCCCAGCTTCTTTCATCTGAGTGTTCATTTTCCCCCCTAACCCCCATGAAATGCCAAAAATATAATGGTTAAAAAAAAAATTGGCATTGCACTAGTGAAAAATGTTTCACTGTGTATAGGGAATTAAGTCATGGTCAGAAGATAATGACACTGGAAATGTCATACCCATTGGGGGTTGGTGGGTCTGATTTTGATGGGGCTGTGAATCCATTCTGGTTTTCCGTCAGAACCAGGCAGAACTCTAAAAGAGTTTAAGCTAAAACACACTGCTCTCTTTGGAATTTTTGCCATGCCCCTTTTTTCTTCACCCCGCCCACTTGGCTTTTAGCCCTGCCCACCATTGGGAATGCGGCCCCTGAGAGCTTCTCCAAAATGGAATTCGCCCCATGGGCTGAACGAGAGTCGACACCCCTGTCATACACAGTCATGGAAATAAAGATGTCTTCACTGCTACCAGTCTAATCCCCCTGGGAAGGGAGTTCCACAGATAAGCTGCGCACCAACTATTTCACCTATCTTCTGTTCAGCTCTCTTACCCCTGGGTTTGTTACTGAGCAACAAGGTGGGGGGGGGGGGAGTTGTAAGCTACCATTCTGAAGCTGCTACAATGCCCCAGCATGATGCGACACAGGAGTATTCTGGGATCATCAGAATGGTGGGACAGTTGCACCTGCTGCAGGTTGAGGCCGTGCAGATGCTGGTAACCACCCTTCTTGCTGCCATTTTGTAGCTACCCTGCACTATACAAAAAGAATCTCCCAGAATGGGTTGCAAAGCAACAGGAGATTCTGGGTGGAGTCCACTATGGTAAATAGGAGGAACGGGATAGACCGTCTTCCTATACAGACAACTGCACAATCATTGCACACCTTACACATGAACCATCAGGGAACAGTGTAACAGGGCGTTCGAGCAATCCGTTGTAAAGGGACAACGATCCCATGGAAGTGTTATGCCTGAATATGGGGCACAGGAATGCACGTAAGGGGAATGGGGCCATGCATGTAAGTCAGCCCTGCCCCAAATTCCCTGCCCTCTAAGTCCCCTTGTTCAGCAGGATCTTCTACAGGGTAGGAGTCTTCACCCAAGTACAAGCCCCAACACAATCAGAAGCATCTGGAGAACACCAGGTGGTCTACCCATGTCTTAAAATATTAAAATATACCCCCTCAAAACTCCCATATCATTGATTATGAAATGAGGATGTGCCAAAACTTCCCAGTCCTCATTTGACTGAGATGGGGTTGCCCCAATGGGTGTTTGTTTGTTTTTAATCGGTGCATTTGCATAACATCCGGTTTCACCTCCCCATTGTTTCTTAGAGTTGCCATTTTGGCTGTGATCTTGCCGGCATTCAACTACCTGAGTTCTCTGTTAGAGAGAATGATGGGAATAGTTCAGGCTTTGCTTATTCTGGTTTCCGCTTTTCCTCTGATAAAGAACTGGATGGAGCTCAAAACGCATTACATTTTTCTCATATCATTTCCTTCAGCGAATGCACTCTGCGCTCATTTATAGGGTCTGTCGTCTTTGTTTGGTTCTTTTTGCTTTGCCTCCTTTGAGTGAGATCCTCTTGTTGGACAACATCCTTAAAGCATGAAGAATGGCATTCACAGCGACCTCCTTCCCCACTACAACCACCATTAAAGAAAGACATTGCAATGCATGTCTTCAAAAGCATTTGTGTCACCTTTAATGTCGTAGGCATGCACATTCATGTGAATTATTAATTTTCCATTTTGCTGTCACATTCTCGTGTCATTCTGTCTTGACAAAACCCAAGAGCAGAGAAAAGGGAAGGCAGACACATGCTGATTACCACTTGAAATTGAAGAAGCTTCTGATCGAATGCACTGCTAGGCCTCATAAACATGATAATGATTCTGTGTCTGCAGTTTCCACTCACGCTCCAAAAGACACCAACCGAATGACATAACATGTGACTTGATCTTGCACTCAGTTATATCAAGGTCCATCTAATCCAGAATTCTGCCTCCAGCGATGGTCAACATACCTGGACAGGACAGGCTAAAAAAAATGTAATATGTTTGAATATGTTGGCTCTTTTCATTTCATTTTTCTGGACCATGGTAATAATACCTCTAGTTCCTTCCCCCTCTCCAATATTATAGCTTGACTCCTGAGATTGCTTTTAAGAACATAAGAAGAGCCATGCCGGATCAGACCAAGGGTCCATCTAGTCCAGCATTCTGTTCACACAGTGGTCAACAAGCTGTTGACCAGGAACCCACAAGCAGGACATGAGTGCAACAGCACTCTCCCACCCATGCTCCCCATCAACTGGTGTACATAGGTTTACTGCCTCTGCTACTGGAGGGAGCACATAGCTATCAGGACGAAGGCCTTACAATCACACTTGGCTTGCCTGGGCATGGTGAGGCAGCTACAGGGGGTTGAGAGAGATGGAGCACGGAGGCTCGCCATTGGCGGCCTCTGCTAGGGCCACCCGGGAAGGGGACTGAGGCTCTTTATTACGAGCAGGCACCCCTCCCAACCACCTTCTTCACTCGCTGCTCCCTAGCACAGAGGACGTGCTGGGGTGCACGAGGCCACTTGGCGGAGCACAGTTGGGAGAAGATCTCGAGGGGCAGGCCGAGCAGCAAAGGAGGAAGAGCTGCGGCATGAAGAGGAAGTGGCATTCCTGAGCGAGGCGCAACGGGATCCATGGCTGCAGCAGCGGCCTTTTTACAGAGACTTGAAGGTTTGGAGGGAAGACCGAATGGTCTTCCCGGCCCCTTGAGCACGGTTTGCAACATGCCGCATGGCCCAAGGAACACATTTACCTGGCTTTAAGGAGACCCATGCACACACATTCCAACTTCAATGAGCGGGGGTGGGCCCTATCAGGTTAACATTCCTCATGGGTGGGGTAGTGTTGTGGCGTCCTGATTCCAGAAGGCCCAAAGAGGGAGAACGCAAGCCCCTCTGCTAGCAGCTGAAGGGCTAGGAAAAATTACCCACCACTGCCTGGACAGATAAGGCTTAATAATAAAGGGGGTGGGGATACTGTTCAAAAGATTGGGCAGTTAGGATACCCAGCCCATTCAGACAGGGGACTATACATGTTGTAGGGGTTACTAAATAGAGAAATAATTAAAATAAGAAATAGAAACAAGAAGAAAGAAAGTAAAAGAGAAAGAAAGTGTTGCTTAATGTTGTTGAATATATATTTAATATATTCAATTTTGTTGTTGTTGTTGTTGTTTAATTGCATCAAAACATCAAACCTGCCACCTAAGAAGGGTGTGGGGGGGGGGAGAAAGGGAAGGACAAGGTGCCCCACCCCCCACCCAAAAGGGCTAGGGAAAGGCACGATTCTTCTTCTGAGGAAAAAATCGACCCAAATATTGCAGCCATTTTGGCAAGGCTTCAGGCAATAGAGCAGGGCAAAGGGATTACGGCAGTCTCAGGTGAGGTAGCAGCTGTGACAAAGGGAGCCATGCCTGGGCGAGGCCAGTCCAGAAAACAAACTCATGAGGAATTATGGCTTTCAGTTTCAGCCCGGCTCGAGGCCATTGAAGCAGCTTCCAGTTCTACTACAACACAAATGACAAAAACAGCAGTAGAAACTCGTATGGCTGAGCCAGACGGGACATCAGCCATTTCCAGGAACAACGAGGAGGGCACTGAGAGCAGAGCAAAAGCAAATACAACATCTTCAGGAAGATGACTCCAAGAGGCCGGTGAGAAACAACAAATTGTACCACGGCAGTTCAGCCAGACATGGGGTGTTACGCCCCCTTGGGGTTGATTTCCCTGGTATCCGGGAATGGGATGGCCAGCCGCGGGCCCTGTGGGTGCTACCTCCCTAGGTTCGCAACCGGCAACTGGCATAGGCATAGTAAATCAGAATACTACAGCAAAAGGCGATAACACAACAACACAAGTAATTCCAGCTGCAAATACAGCAACAGAGCCGGTGGTATCACAAAATGATCCAGCTGTTACACAAACAGGGGATGTAGGTAGCAATAGAACCTCCTCCGCATCCATGGGGGAAATTAGGATACAAATTCCACAGTAGGCTGCTTCCATTGCAGCGGCTTGTGCGACAGTATGGCAGGGCCCAGCGGAAAGTTTGACTTCTATAAAAGCTAACCTGGTGCTGGGAACTCTTGATCCCCTGGCTGGAGTGGAGAGAAATGCTGTCCCACTGGGTAGCACTACTGTTCCATTAGGATACCACCTTTTGCCAGCCACAAATTATCAGGCAGCGTTGGCCTGGCGTCATTATTATTTGGTCATGCATGTTGCTAAGACTTAATTGGCAAGTTGGAAATGATCACCGAGATTTAGAAAAGGCTAAGAGGAGAGTCAATTGTGAGATATACAACAGGATTTCAGCACTCAACACCCCGCAATAGTTAGTTCTTGGAGGAAGCTTTACAGACAGGATGGTGTCCATTTGTCAGACATAGGTAACACTTTGTTCCTCCAGGATCTGCGGAAGGGAGTGATGGAGGCGGTGATTGGTAGATGAGGGAGGGCAACTAAACAAGGGGTTTGTTGCCTCCTGTGGCAGGTGTGCGGGCATCGGGAGCAAGGATAGGGTTGGTGAGCATTCGGAGGCACTGTTGTGGTAACTGGTAACACCTGAGGCCCTCAGCTGGGAGTCTTGCGGCACCAGTTGGTGGGATAAGGATTACCTCTGAGGCAAACCTTCCTCACCCACTCAGAATTTTGCAACCTGAGGGGGGGTGATATCGGAAAGCCTCCCTACCCCAAAAGGGGGATTGTGATGGGTGGCAACTTACAAACGCCACCCATCAGGATATTAATGGTTCGCCCGATCCCAATTTCCGGCCTAGACAGGATGCCCGCTTAGGCCTCCATCTCCCTTCGCTGGACTTGAATAAATGTGGCCCTATTTAAATCCAATTTTTTGTCTCGTCTTGTTATTCTCGCCTTCCCTTCTGCAAGTAGCCATTGATATCTTCTTCTCCAAGAATTTATCTAACCCCCTTTTAAAGCCATCCAAATTGGTGTCCATCACTCCATCTTGTGGAAGTAAATAATGTAGTTTAACACTGTACTATGTGAAGGACTTCCTTTTATCTCTGGCAACTGACTCAAGCATTGCCAACATGTGTCATGGTTCCAAGCCCTTCGGCTGAGATGCAAAACAATAAAGAGGTCTGCTTTGGAATCCACAAATCTTTATCCAACAAATAAACATCTCTTCATGCCTGAAGGGAGTGAGAATGCTAGGAGCTTTCCTCTAAGCTTAATTAGGCTAACTTAGTTAGGCAGTTCCCATTCAACTAAAAGGGAGAGTTTCCCACGCAGTTCAAGAGCCACTTTAGCTCAGAGAGGGTCTTTTTGGAGAGGTTTTTGATGAGTTGCTAGCCTGGCAGACCACCTGATCTCAACTCCTCCCACTTGACCATGCAGAGGACCCTGGGATGTCAACTCCAAAGTCCCCTCCCTCTCTGACAGAGGCTGAGTTCCCAGGTACTGGGGGAAGATGAGCTCTGAGTTGATGGCATTCTCTCCGATAAGCTCCTGGGAAGATTCCTCCTTGACTACTGAAGAGTCTTGGAGGATTTCCTCCCCCGCTTCCTGTCTTGGCTAGTCAATTTCTAGTCCTCCTCCTCCTCCTTCTTCTTCAGATTCTGAGTCTGAATGACCTCCTGAAACCACTTCCTCAACATTAGAGAGAACTGGCCTGACCCAGACAACATGCCATTTTTCTCCTCCCTCCCAATCTCTTTCCTTGTGTCTGGTTACTTTTTAGATTGTAAAACTGAGGGCAGGGACCATCTAATTATTGATTCTTGTAAACTGCTCTGGGAGCCTCTGGACCAATGAGCAGGATAAAAAAGAGCAGGATATATATATATATATATATATATATATTAAAAATTCTCAGAGATCAGGACAAGTCAAATTGAATGCCATAGAAATTCTCAACTTTCAAGATAAACCAAATTTAAAATTGGAAGAACAGGGAAACAGAGGAAAATGAAATGGACAGATTTGTCTGTCCCAATATGCTAGGGTGATGTCAGCAAAAATGCTAGACACAAATTTCAGCACGCGTAGATAGAGCATCATTGGTGAGCTTCTCTATAACAGGCCTTTGCATGTTGGTATATTTACAGCTTGATTACAAGGTTGCTTTATTCATCCATTTCAGACTTTGCATTGTGTTCCTACCTGACTTCAGAGGTGGGCATCTTGACAGCAAAGGTCTTCTACGCTGCGCAAGTTATTAATCCATTTCACCATTAACCATTTTTCTATATTATTCTGTCTCGAAAAAGATTTATCTCAATTTCAACCAAGAACTTGATAAATCATTATTCTAGCCACGCACTCATTGTCTGCTAAGTCTGTTATTAAATTAGAAAAAAAACCTGGTTCAGCTGACAAGATGTATTTATATTTGGGGAGATCCATAGCAGAAATGGCTGTCATTGGGCCACTGTCTTCATTTGAGCAACTAAAAGACCATGGACAATAGCCACCAAATGTTTGTCATAATGACCAAGCACAATTACATAAAAGTTTGTCTAACTAAAATTGAGAAAGGTGTGGAAAAAGAGGAGAGAGAGTTCCTCCACCCTTATGGGAATAACACTAGAACTTAGCATAATGCAGCTAAACTGATAGGCAAAGGATGTCAGAGAAATCTGCATCAGATTCACATGAATTAAGATTCTATGAATTCTGCAGCAGTCTGTCTTTTTCTGACTCATACAGATTGCATGGACTTGCGAACCATTTAAAAAAACACTTTTAGGAGGGAGTTGCGCAATTGCGCAGGTGTGCAATTGCCCTGAAATGCATTACCACAAATGCACAATAGCGCAAATGTCACTGACTCTCAGCCTAACCTACCTCACAGGGTTCTTGTGAAGATAAAATGGAGAGGAGGAAGCTCATGGACATCCTGTGCTGCTTTGCTGGGAGAACCCACGGCTGACCTTAATTTATGGCTCCCACTCAGGGAAGTGCTGTCTTGCAACCACGTGTTGATTGTCTTTCTGGTGGAGAGGCTGGATTCCCCAGGGCCATGCTGCAGCTCATCCCTGGTTGTGCTGTCCTGCTAACTCTCCCCAGTTAATAGTAAATGTATCTTCAGCCCTGCACAAGAACTTGAAAATCTCCATCTGCAAAAAGAAGACTTTCCAGATGGTTGTTTGGATATGTGACTCTGCTTATATTCCACTGAAAAATGGCATTTATGTGGGGGGGGGGGGCAGTGTTAACTGTGTGTGTTGTTTTTTAAATGAAATAATTGAAGCTATGGTAAGACTTGCAATTTTTAAAATCACATGCACAAACTCGGCAGCCATTGGATTCCCTGGGTGACTGTCTTTTTTCCCTTTTTGTAAAGCACATATGGGGGGAATCATACCTAGGAAAAGGTTTTGCAGTATTACGCCATCAGGGAAATTCTCAAGCAACTGAATAATGTTCAGGATTTTTGCACACGGATGTGTTTAAAATGCTTGGGTGAATTTTCATAGGTGTTATCCAGGTAAACATAAAAGCATCCTCTGACAGACACAGAACCTCTGAGGTTCTCACTCAAATGACAAAAGAGAAGGGTTTCATTCTGCACTGCAGAGTTGGGAAGTGGCCACTTCCTTCTGGAAAGATCTAGAGATGGCTGCAAGCCGAAACACAGCTAAGAGAGGCACTTGCTGATCAACTTGGTTTAGGTCATGGTGGGGAACCTGAGGCCCTCTAGAAGTTCTTGGATTGGCCCCCAGTATGGCCAATATTCAAGAATGATGGAACATCTGGAGGGGTACAAGTCAGTGGAGGCTGGTGGCTCCAATTTTGATGGGACTGTGATTCCATCAAGTCAACCACCTTGGAGAGTTTCTTTACAGCACTGGCTGGTTGTGACTTAATCCAGCATGGAGTCACAGCCCTACTGAAATTGGAGCCAGATTGGTACAAATTCTCCATCATTGGTTTAAAGTATACTACAAGTGTGTTTCTCTTTAAAAAGAAATGTGCACAAGAGCTACTGGGAAGAAATATTGCCTTGAGGAGATGGAAAAAGAAACAGATGAATCTTGGAACTGTATTTTAAATTTGTGTTTTAAATTTGTTATATTAAATCTGCATTGCTGCGCGGTTTTACCCTGGTTTTGCTTTGATATTGTATTTTTATGTTGTGCTCTCATACTGTTTTATACGTTTGAGTTTTGTTGATGGTTTTAACTATTGTGAACCGGCCAGAGAGCTTCAGCTATTGGGTAGTATATAAATGGAATAAATAAATAAATAAATAAATAAACTCAAACGGAGAGGACTTGCAGAAGAGACGGAAGTAAAGAGGAAGAGGAGAGCATATGGCAGCCCAGGAGAATTGATGCTGTGCAATGCTGAGTACAGGTGGTTCCAGAATAGGTGTATTCCCATGCCTCTGGGCAACTCCATCAAGCACTGCCAGCATGCCATTTTCCTCCTCCCTCCCCATCTCTTTCCTTGTGTCTGGTGACTTTTTAGATTGTAAGCCTGAGAGCAGAGACGAACAAATTATTGATTTTTGTAAACTGCTCTGAGAGCCTTTGGACTGAAGAGCGGGATAAACAGGCAATGGATAAATTCTAATCAATATATTATTATTATTTAAAAAATAATAATTCTCAAAGGTCACAAGTCGAATCTAATACAGAGAAACCATCAACTTTCAAGACAAACCAGACCTGAGGTTGCAAGAATGGGGAAACAGAGAGGAAAAAATGCCTGTCCTTTCCCAATATGTTAGGGTGATGTCAGCAAAAATGCTAGACACAAATTTCAGTACATGTAGACAGAGCCATCACGGGTGAACTTCTCTGTAACAAGCCTTTACATGTTGGTGTATTTACAGCTTGATTACAGGATTGCTGTATTCATCTGCTACCATTTCAGATTTTGCTTTGTGTTCCTATCTGACTTCAGAGGTGGACAGCAAAGGTCTTCTATGCTGTGCAAGTTATTAATCCCTTTCACCATTTTTCTATATTTTTCTTCTCAGAAATGCTGCTGTAACCCTTGGGGAAAAAAATACATTGCCAAGAGCCACTTGGGCTTTTCCTCTTGCCACTCATAATTCGTGTAAAAGTGTTAGCACATGATAGCTTAAGTAGGGTGACCATATGGAAAGGAGGACAGGGCTGCTGTGTCTTTAGCAGTTGCATAGAAAAGGGGATTTCAGCAGGTGTCATTTGTATGCATGCAGCATCTGGTGAAATCCCCTCTTCATCACAACAGTGAAAGCTGCAGGAGCCCTGCCCTCTTTTTATCTGGTCACACTAGGCAGGGCTGCAACTTCTTCTCTGTCATCCAATAACAAGCTTAAGTTATAGGAATGCAGATTTTAGTTTAACATAATAATAAAAAAAAGGCTTCCTAACTGACAGAGCAGGCAGACAATAGAACAACTGCCTAGGGAGGAGGTGAGCTCTGACTAGAGCCATTCAAGTAAAGACTAGACAGCCATATCTCAGGCTTTAAACTGGATGTCTGTACCAATCAGGGGTTGGACTTGATGGGCTCATTGCCCCTTCTAACTCCACGATTGTATGATTCAAACAACCCTAACATGACACAACAAAGTCTGCAAGCAACTTTATGAAGCTGTCAGAGTTGGGCACATGGTGCCCTCCCTGTTGAGTGAAGACATGCCTGTTGAGTGAAGACACTCTTGGCATGCCCTCTGCCATGATGTACCCTTTTAGCCTCCCTGATGGAGAGGTCTTCCTACTCCATTCCCCAGGGGATGGATGCCCCACAGCAGCAAGAGGGTACAAGTATATAATTATGTCCCTCAGCCTACTAAATAGCCCTTAGTCTGATACATTGAAGACTGCAAGACAACATGTGCGGCTATCCAAGAGCCGGGCACATTGTATCCTGCCTGTCTAAGTGGAGCCATGCCAGGTACATCTGCCTTGTCTCTTAAGGGAGGGCTCTGTCCACTCCATTCCCCCAAGGGGAGATGCCCCATAGGAGGGGGTAGGAGGGCAGGCATATAACTATGTCCTTCAGCCCATTAATCTCCCTTGATTTCAAGATATATGGACTGCAAATCTATATGCCAATTGGGAATGTCTTCCCTAGTGACTGGAGGAGATATTGCAGGCTTCTACCACATGGACAAATTTGAATTCATTAAAATGAATTTATGCATTTTTTAAAAAAAAACACCAAAGTAATGTAACCCTGAGGTGCACGCCCCTTACACACACACACACTTTATTATGAATGCAAAGTTTCAAGAGTCTTGTGTTTCAGTCTCGGTGCTATCGTGCTGATGAATGGACAGATAGACAGACAATCTTTTCTAATATTCTACATAAATCAGCTACAGTGAATCAGCCACAAGGTTCCAACTACTGCAGAGGACAATGACCAAATAATAACACCTCTAGTAAATTGGCAAAGCTAGTCCCTCCAATCTTCTGGTGGTAGTCAGACCTGGACTTTTCCTGGTTTGCTCAGAAGACCTCACTAATGGAACAGGCAGACTGCGCTGAAATTAACCACCCAGGGAATTCTTCTTGAAAGCTTAGGTGTTGCCTTGTCTTAATCAACGCAAGTGAAGCTGATTGTGTTAGACAGTTCTTGCTTAGAGGTGCCCCTCTGCTACCTGTTTCTTCCACTATTTTCAGAAAAGCCAGGATACAGAGGAGCAATGTACTCTTTCTGCTGTCTCGAAAGTTGTGGAGGATAAGACATTCAAAGGCTACTAGTAAGGATGAGTGAGAAATTCATTGGGTTCCCATTTTAATGGAAACGTATCAAGCTTATACTTCCTGAACCTAAAGATGAACTAGAACACAGCTTGCCTCTATATATTTCCAAAGTTTGTGACGCAGTTCACACACACGCACACAAAAACATACATTTTTTTAAAAAAAATTACATTTCCAAAAAGATGCACAAAAACATATATATTTGGAACAATTTGCACCAAATACACTTCATTCATTGGGAAAATGCTTTTTAAAATGTGTGCGTTTGCAAAAGGTGCACACAAAATGTGTTGTTGTTTTAAAAACAATAGAAAACCATATGTGCAAAAATCTATAAAAGAAAGGTATGGGGGTGGGAATCACACTCCAATGCATAAATGAGATGGAATGAACTTAAAATTGTGGTGGGGGGAGGGAATAAGAACCTGAGCAGGTGAAACTGAGCTTGAGAGATTCGCCCATTTCAACAACCAATCATGATGGCTGTATGTTAACTCTGCTATCGAAAGCAGTGTGTGCTTCTTTACAGCAATTGCTAGGGAATATGAGCAGGAGGATGCCTTGCCCTTATGACCTGCCTGCGGGCTTCCCACAAGCATCTGGTTGGCCAGTATGAGAAACATTGTGGTGTAGTGGTTAGAGTGTTGGATTGGAAGTCAGGAGACCTGACTAGGTTCTAGTCCCCAGTCATCCATGATGCCCACCGGATGACTTTGGGCAGACACGGACTCTCAGCCTAACCTACCTCTTTGGGCTGTTGTGAGGATAAAATGGAGAGGAGGAGGAGGATCAGGTGTGCCGTCTTAAGCTCTGTGGAGGGAAAAACTGCATGTTAATGTAACAAATAAATACACAAGCAAACAAGGTGCTGGACTAGATAGGCCTTCAGTTTGATCCATCATGGCTCTTCTTATGTTCTTTTCTTCAATACTGAGGTCCTCCACATGATGCAGTTATATCTGCAAACCAATCTGGCCCTGTCTTAAAAGTTCAGCAGAACTATCTTTGAATTGTAATCTATGGTCCTTTCTACACCTACAGGTGTAGAGGGAGGGGGGCAATCCCGGACGTACCTGCTTCCGGGATTGTCCTCCCCTTTCCAAATGGAAGTGCAACATCCTGGCTTCCTCCCGGGCCATCGCGCCTGCCATTTTGGGGGGGGGGAGGGGAGAAGGATCCAGAGAGCACACTTGTGCTCCATTGAAAAAGGTCAGTAAAAAAAAAAGATCTAGCCCAACATTTCCCCTCCCCCTGATGGTGGACTTGCTCCCCCCCCTCCCCTGATGGGCACAGAGCTGCTCGGTGTGGCTCCATGCCCATTTCTGGTAGTCACTTACTCACGAGTAAGTGAGCACCAGGCGGGATGGGCACCCACACCTCCCGTGGTCTCGGGATGTTCCTGGGACAGCAGGAAGAATCGGGTTTTCCCAGGGCTCTCTTATCCTGGGGAAAACCCATGTCTGTCGTCGTCCCCACCCCACCCCGCTCCCGGGAGTCCCTGTGCATCATTTTCATGCACAGGGATGACCCAGGGATGGTCCCAGATAAAAAGGCTGGTGTAGAAACGGCCTACTTTTACAACTGTCCAGCCACATTTCCTGTAACTACAATGAAATTTATGTCTCCACAAGTAACGTCTTCAGCCACTTTTACCCCATTAGCAATACCTTGTTTCTCCTTCTCCTCCATGGACTAGGTGCTTCAGGGCCTCTCTTCATGCTCAAGGATACTAGGTGCTAATGCCGTGCCTGTGGGCGAAAGGAAATGCTTTGTTCATCCATGGCAACTAAGAGTTTGATCGACATATGCTGTGAGAGGTCATGTGCCTAAGAAATAGCAGGCACCCATGAGTGTTCTTCTCATGAAGGCAACCTCGGTCCTTCATTATCAATGTTGACAGAGGTTTCCTTACCGATGTATGGAAAATAGATGATGCTCAGGGCTGACAGTATCGATCGAACGCATTGCTCACTTGACAAGCAACCCACTGCAATGACAAAAGAGAGGTCCGTGTACAGATGTCTAGTTGATATCACTGGAAGACCAGGTACTGAGGGAGGAAGAGGGCAAATTGGGGGAAATGAGGAGGAGCAGGCAGGGCCATTCCACCAGCTCTGCTCAAAGACTTGATTTTTTTCACTCTCTTCCCTCACTGTTACTTTTTCCATGTGTGTCATAAGAACATAAGAAGTGCCATGCTGGATCCGGTGCTGCATGAATACAAACGATACCTGCTGAAATTCCCTTTTCATCACAACAGTTAAAGCTGTTGGCTCGCCTGGCGCCAATGTTGTTATCTTTTCGGCACCAGGTCAAGACTCTCCTCTTCTCCCAGGCATTTAACAGCATATGTTGAGAGTTCCATATGGTCACCCTTGCAGTGATAAACCTTGAATGTTACAATATTCTCTCTTAAGTCCTCTCCATGCAGTGCAGCATGGACACTCATCTACCATACTCCTTAATCTTTCTACCACTGGAGTTCCAATCAAATCGCAAACCAAGCAATTGCCTCCCATATATGAATCTGGTCCAGAACATTTCCATGGCATTGCAGTAGCCTTTGACACTAGAAACTTCTCTGTCCTTTGACCTCTTGGTGCCTGGGTGTGTATGACACATCCACCTTTCTCTCCCAGGAGGTACTACAGCTAATAGGCAGGTGGAAGTTGCATAGATATGTCTGTCACAGTTTGAACTGTTTGCTCAGCTGTCCACCCAACTGGTTTTAGTATAAGCATGGGATCTTCTAGGACTTTCCCAAGACAAATAAGAAATATTATATGAGAATACAGCAGTGTAAGGCTTATTACTAGGAATCTTCCCAACCAATTTCACTTATTTTTGTTTTAAACTGAAGCTTGAGCAGTGTAGACATAAAGAAAATTTTGAAACTTCGAAAAAGTTCAAAGCTCAAACTTTGGGTGGCTCTGAAAGGGTGAAGGGAGGGGGATGAGGCAAAGGGGAGATTAATGCACATATCCCACACTGTGTATGTAATGTAACATGTGACACAGTGTGTGTATGCATGACGTGTTGTAATGCTTGTTCCTGTGAGCTCTTAGAGTGCTGGGCCAATGAAAGGACAGGCACAGAATGTAAGGAAAGGGGCTGAAGAAAATTCAGTTGGTGAAAGTTAAAGGAGAAAGAAGAGAAGCTGAAGAGAAAGAACTGAAAGGGCTGAAGAAAAGTCAGTTGATGAATAGAGTTGGAGGACGAGAAGCTGGGAAGAAAGAGCTGAAAGGACAGCAGAGAGAGAAGAGAGAGAAACATCTTATATCATGCATTTTCAACCACAAACTTCAAGAAATGGTAAATTATTTTTTTAAAAAAATAACATATTTTTGTTGTTTTCACCTTTGCCGGTTTATTTGTACTACACTTACTTTAAAAGCATAAAGTTGTTCCATTTGCAAGGGAAATAGACAAACATACTTCTATCCGATCATTCTCATACTAGCCATTGTGGCAACATGGAGTTTACACTAGTTAACAAAGAAGACTTTTGGTGAAGTATCGTATCATTACAAGGATGGATTCAGACGATTAACTTCTTTAATGCATTCTATGTAGCAATTGCAACTGCATCTGTTGCTTGTGACAACTATTTTTTTAGCAGTTCGCATAGGCGCTGATGCTCCTCCAGTATTTTCAATTCAATTAAAAGCCCTGAACATTTTTGCACATGTTTTCACTCATCACTGCAATGTGTGTCCATTCAGCATAGTCTTAATGCTGAATGGACACTAGCATCCATTGATTTTTCCCTGGCCTGCTCTGCACCATGTGTTTTGCAGCCTTAAAACTCTACTCTCTCTCTCTCTCTCACACACACACACACACACTGCCGTTCTGTCTGCCAATGATGTTCTGGGTCCCAATGGTTATTATGGGATTTGGTGAAATTACAAGAGGTAATATGGTGCAAAATTGTTAAACTATACAGCTATTATGATAAATGTTCTGGTCTATGACAAATATGCAATCAATCCATTGAAAATCAAGCAAATTAATACTGGCTCCCAAAAGTGTGTGTGTGTGTGTGTGTGTGTGTATTTTAGTAGCAACTCCAGATCTGTCTGTCTGTCCGTCCATCCAGCCATTCATCCATTGATTCTATTTCCATGTGGGCATTCACTTTAAAACAAGAGTGGCTAACAATCCATCTGTAAAATGCAAAATAAGCAAAATGTAGAATGAAATTCATCAGCATAGATCAAGCAGAAGGAAGAGGAAAAGCTGCCAGCCTCGTTAAAAGAGGCGGTAATCAGACCACTCCTGAAAAAGCCTAACCTGGACCTGGAAGATGTGAACAACTATAGGCCGGTGGCGAACATTCCTTTCCTGGGCAAGGTGCTTGAGCGGGTGGTTGCAGGACAAATCCAGACACTCTTGAATGAAACGGATTATCTAGATCCATTTCAATCGGGTTTCAGGCCTGGTTTTGGAACAGAAACTGCCTTGGTCGCCCTGTGGGATGACCTTTGCCGGGAGAGGGACAGGGGGAGTGCGACCCTGTTGGTTCTCTTGGACCTCTCAGCGGCTTTCGATACCATCGACCATGGTATCCTTCTGGATAGGTTGTCTGGGCTGGGAGTTGGAGGCACTGCGCTGCAGTGGTTCCGCTCCTACTTGGATGGCCGTTTTCAGAAGGTGGTGCTGGGGGATTATTGCTCTGTGCCGTGGCATTTAAGCCATGGGGTTCCACAGGGCTCTATTTAATCCCCTATGCTGTTTAACATATACATGAAGCCGCTGGGAGAGGTTATCCGGAGATGTGGGCTAAGATGTCACCAATATGCGGATGACACCCAGCTTTACCTCACCTTTTCAACAAACCCTGGTGAGGCAGTGGCTGCTCTGAATCAGTGCCTGAGCACGGTAATGGACTGGATGAGGGCTAACAAACTGAGACTCAATCCAGACAAGACGGAGGTACTGTTTGTGGGTGGTTCGTCTGTCCGGCAAGGTGATGTTCACCCTGTTCTGGAGGGGGTTGCACTCCCCCTAAAGGATCAGGTCCGTAGTTTGGGGGTGCTCTTGGATCCAGAACTGTCACTTGAGGCACAGGTGAACTCGGTGGCAAATAGCACCTTTTACCAGCTTAGGCTGATATACCAACTGTGCCCTTATCTGGACAGAGATAACCTAGCTACAGTTATCTATGCTCTCATAACCTCTCGTTTGGATTACTGCAATGCGTTATACGTGGGGCTGCCTTTGAAAACGGTCCAGAAACTTCAGCTGGTACAAAACAGGGCAGCCAGATTGTTAATGGGGACTGGCCAACGAGACCATATTACACCAGTCCTTTTCCAACTTCACTGGCTGCCGATCCAGATCCGGGCCCAATTCAAAGTGCTGGTACTAACATTTAAAGCCCTAAACGGCTTGGGGCCAGGTTATCTAAAGGAACGCCTCCTCCCATATGTACCTGCCCAGACCCTAAGATCATCTACAGGGGTCCTTCTCCGTGAGCCCCTGCCAAAGGAAGTGAGGCAGGTGGCCACTAGGAGGAGGGCTTTCTCCGCTGTGGCACCCCGACTGTGGAATGAGCTCCCCAGAGAGGTTCGCCTGGCGCCTACTTCGTACTCTTTTCATTGCCAGGTGAAGACCTTTTTATTCTCCCAGTATTTTAACAGTTAAATTAACTCAATTTTAATCCTTGCTGTTTTAAATTTGTATTTTAATCTGTATTAATTCTTGCTGCTTGGTTTTATTCTGGTTGTGTTTTTATATTGTATGTTATTCTGTGTTTTTAGATTGTGGCTTGTTTTATATTTTTAAAATGATTTCATGGTTTTAATTTTTGTGAACCGCCCAGAGAGCTTCGCCTATAGGGCGGTATAAAAATGCAATAAATAAATAAATAAATAAATAATAAAACCTGTCAGTTATGCTCAAAGTCAAAGTCCTAGGCATATAAAAAGGTATTCACTGAGTGCCAAAAAGACATTAGATTCAATGTTAGGTGAGCCTCCCTTGGGAGGGCATTTCACAGGGACCTACCCTCAGATTCATTCATGTCAGAGGAGGCAGATGGTAAAGCAATGAAAATTGCTTTAGATGTTTTATATTTTGCATATTTTAATCCTTCTGTTATAAGTTGCCTTGGGTCTTTAAGAGAAAGGCAACAAAGGGTGCAAACACAGAATCATAGAATAGTAGAGTTGGAAGGGGCTTCTAAGGCCATCAAGTCCAACCCTCTGCATAATGCAGGTATCCACCTTAAAGCATACCTGACAGATGGCTGTCCAGCTGCCTCTTGAATGCCTCTAGTGTGGGAGAACCCATGACTTCCCTAGGCAATTGGTTCCGTTGTCATGTTGCTCTAACAGTCAGAAAGTTTTTCTTGATATCCAGGCGAAATCTGGCTTCCTGCAACCTGAGCCCATGATTCCACATCCTGCACTCTGGGTTGATTGAGAAGAGATCCTGGCCCTCCTCTGTGTGACAACCTTTCAAGTACTGGAAGGGTGCTATATCATGTCTCCCCTCAGTCTTCTCTTCTCCAGGCTGAACATGCCCAGTTCTTTCAGTCTCTCTTCATAGAGCTTTGTTTCCAGACCCCTGATCATCCTCGTTGTTTAGACAAAAGAAACTCCCAGCATTCCCCACCCAGCAGAAAAAAGTCCTACAACTCCCAGCATTCCCCAGCAAGACAGAAAAAAAGTCCTAAAAGTCCTCGCATTCCCCAGCCAGCATGGGAATGATGGGAGCTGTAGGCTTCTTCTTCTTCTTCTTCTTCTTCTTCTTCTTCTTCTTCTTCTTCTTCTTCTTCTGTTGGGATGGACATGTTTGCAGAAGCCTGTGGATCTAACGAGAGTATAGATGTTAGCAATCTGTGTAGTACTGACGTGCTGATAATTTTTTCCACGATTTTTTTTTAACCTTTCTCATTCAAAGCAATAGAAAAGAAATTGCTTTCAAAAAGAAATTTGGGAGAAGCTCTCAAGGGCTGGGTCCTGGGCTCTCATGTTTGCTCACCTTACTTATGAGGTGGCCAAGGAATGTATGCATGCGTCCTGACTTTCGTTGTGTAAGCATCCTTCCGGCAGAACTGTGTGACCTTTTCAGCTTCCTGCACTTCAATTAAAGCTCAGGGGAAGACATTATGAGCTCCTTCCTCCCAGGCTGCCAACACAGGTGATGCTGTGGCCACTTGCAGGGAGGGGGGAGGGGGAGACCCCCCCCAAAAAAAATACTTAGGAAAAGTAGGAAGAAGCTGCGCTACAATCCCTGTCAATGGTGACCTGCATCTGTGAGAAACATGGAGCATTTCTCCTCCCCCTCTAGAAATTCAATGAAGTTGTCCTCCCAATTTCTCTGCCCACAAATAGGATGGAAAACTTCAAGATTCAATTTGGGCACAGCTCTGTGTAATAGCATTTGGTGCTTCATTGAGTAGCAAGCCAGTAACTTACATCTTGCTTTTACTTTTGGGTCTTTTCAATCCTTCGTTTCCCCCCACCACCACCCCACTTTCTGTGACTAAGGATGTTTGCATCCCTATGTGTACAAAGTCCATCTGCTCCTGCATTCAAAAGCACCACAATCCTGGGGCTCTGACATCACTGATATTTCTTTCCAGCATCCAGACGTCATTTCAACATACAGAGGATTAGAACTTGGAGTGCCTTGCATGGGACAAGCCTTAGAAGCAGATGGGCTCTTAAGAAATAAAGATCCCATTTTCATGCAAATAACAGACAAAAAGCTCCAGAACTGGAGAGTGCTGGAAGGAAAATAGGATTCTGTATGGGCATATAATCTTCAAGAGGGCAACGTATTTCCTAAGCTTTGAAAAGGACTCTGAATATTTCTCCCAAGACCAGACATGGGGATAATAGTAAAGGATAAAAAGAGAAGTCATAGATAAATAGGAATGTAAAGAGACTAGGCGCATTTCTACATGAGGCTTTTATTGCATGCTCGTGATTGGTCACTCGTGGAAGTTTGTATGTCCTTTATATGATGTTGTCAACCTTCAGAATGTCTCCTGCACTTTTTGAGCTTTATCCCTTTTTAAAAAACATCAGAGATAAACCAATAACAACATTAATGCGAGATCTCAACAGTGTGTAATGACAGTGTTGTGCTATAATATAGCCACTACATGGTGCTGTATAATGAAACATATAGAACACTGCCAAGAAAGGGAGTTTTCAATTCAAATCATATGTTCGCCATGTAAAGGGGCCCATCGTAATCCCACAAAGAAACCGGAAGCAGAAAGCCCTGATGTGGTGAAGCCCTAGGTTGGCTCATGGCTGATTCACACATTACATTTCAGTGTGCACCTAATAACAAAAATAGATTTTCTGGGAAATGCTTGAATTCTGACAAAAATGGAACCACGTTGCATCTCTTCCTCCTCCATCTCTTAATAACATCTGAGAATACTACATGTAAAAAAGATCTAGGAATACATTTCACCCCAGTTTCATTCCTTTTGCTGCTCCTTGTGTGGGCAGGGGGCAGAATCATTGTGCAGTGATGTCATGTCCCAGTTATAAATATATGAAATAAAAATGTTGTATGGCTAAATTTTGATATATTTTACTTATTTACATAAAGTATTTGTATATCAACCTTCAGACAAATATATCCCATGACAGCTCACAATAAGAATTTACAATAAAATAGAATTGCATAAATTGAGAGCCAGTGTGGTGTAGTGGCTAAAGTGTTGGACTGGTAGTTGGGAGATCCAGGTTCTAGTCCCCGCTCAGCCATGGAATCTCACTGGGTGACTTCGGGCCAGTCACAGACCCTCAGCCCAACATACTTCATGGGGTGGTTGTTGTGAGGATCAAATGGATTGGAGAATTATGAAAGCTGCCTTGGGCTCCTTGTAGGAAAAAAAGGCGGGATAGAAACGTAATTAATTGGTTAATTAAAATACTACTCCAAAAATGCAAGAATAAAATTCACCAGAGCCCTTAGCAGGGGAAAGACGAGGATGAAGAGTTGCTATTGCAGGTGGCATGAATTCATCATGGATGAGCTCAACAAACGTATTGTAGTTTGCATGCATAACAAGTATCATACAAGTCAGGGAGCCATGACTGGTTGGAGCTCCCTGCTGATTGTACACTTGATGGCAGACCTGGATTGCCCTGTCTAGAATGTGTGAAATGGCTCTCTGAGGTGGTGTACACTGAGATAGCTTTTCCTCCTGAAAGTCCAGTGGTGATGGTCGAAACCAGGTAATGACTTGAATCCTTGGATGGGGCAGGTGGGGAGGTAATCATTCATTCACAAACTTGTTCATCAACCTGTGTGCCTTTTGCACAATAAAGCAGAAGGCAAGGCACAATATGCAACCTGTATTAAGATACTTTTTGTCTTCTAACATCTTCCCTTGGAATGAGGAGTTAAGCACACAAAGGGATTCCAAGCTCCAGCTACAACACCAAACTATCATTTGTGTCAAAATTACATCACACATAAGAGAATGTAGTTATGGATCCCAATGGACCATTAAAAGCTATGATGGCATTGTGAGGAGAGACAGGTGCAGGTGTCTTGCATGGATACTGTGAAATGATTCAAAGATCCATTTTCCAGGTCGATGGGTCACTATGAGAGCACTTTCCCTCTTGGTATTCATGAAGTCAACTAGCCTATTTGACAACAGCCCCCTGAATTTTTTTAAAAAAAACAACCTTCAAAAACATCTGGAAAAACATTCAAGATGCTGCTCATTCCATAAGTGGGGCACAACCACTCCTGAAAAGGCCTTCTTTCCAGGAATAACCCACCTAATTTCAGAAGATGAGGGAATCTAACACTGACTAACAATGACTAACACATCCTTCTGGCAGGTTTGTGTGACTCATGTAGCAAAAGGCACTCATTTAGGTACCCAGGTTCCAAATGCCAGTTGTACCTTGAAACAGTTGTGCCTTGAAACAGATGGATGTCTAGGAGAGCTGAATAAAATTTGGCAAGATGCTTTCTATAACCAGTCCTGGTTATACGGAGCTTTTGCATGGGCCTGATCATACACTGATCCTTCTCCAACAAAGTTACAGTGCCTGATCATCTATATTTCACGATGTTATTAATTCTGTGTTAGATATAATTAAAGGGGGCATGGGGATGCCTCTTTAATTAAAGTGAATCAGAGAGAGAGAGAGAGAGAGAGAGAGAGAGAGAGAGAGAGAGAGGTTTCACCATTATAAACCTCAAATCTCTATTGGTCATAAAAATGGCATCTATAGAACTAATGATTTGACACTTGGCAACCATAGTCATCCTGATGCAATCTACAAATGTGCAAAAATTTCTGATACAAATTGTCACAGATAGACTAAGTTTAAAAGTGCTGAAAAATTACATACTTGTACTTTTTACTCAAGTTGAGGCTCGGCCTGTCATATATTTCCTTCAAATTCTGGGGGAATTCTGGGATGTACTTTATTCAGGCTTGTTGAGGAGGTGTGCCTTTCATTGTTTAGGTGAAATTCTGAACAGCAGTTTAAAAATGATCAAGGTTTTTCTGCCCCATGAAAGCCTATAGCAGCAGCAACTAGCATAGTTATGTCGGGCATGCCCAGTTTCACTCTGAAGCTAGAATGCTACCAGCGCTCCAGTGTTTTGAATTCCACTGTTCCTGTCAGCATTCTGATGGGGGAGGGGGTTAGCAGGGAACTGTAATAAGAAAAGATAAGAGTGAGGTAATTTTGAAGTCTGGAAGAATCACTCTCACTGATGAAGCGGTGGGAGGGGGGTGAGGAAAAGGGTAGGGGTGTGCACACCAAAAAATATAGTCGTTTATCGTTATCGTCATTTCGGACCAAAAAAATATCGTCTTCATCCATATCGTAGGTGAACCGTATCGTCTTCACGATAATTATCATGAAAAAACGATATTTTTTGTAGCCCTATTTTTAAAGAAAAAAATGCCTATAACTTCTGTATTTTCAAAGTTAGAGGCTTGAAACTTGGTCACAGTGCTTATGGGGTATGCCTAAGTATGTGTATGAAATTTGAGATCAATCCCGCCAACCCTCGATTTTATATTAATTTTTTAAAGATCGTTTCCGTTCTGACAGGTCTGAGTGAACGCACGTAGCGAGCTGTCATTCTGATCTGTCAGAACTGAAACGATCTTTAATAAATTCATATAAAATCGAAGGTTGGAGGGATCGATCTCAAATTTCATACACATATGTAGGTTTACCCCATAAGCACTGTGACCAAGTTTCAAGCCTCTAACTTTGAAAATACAGAAGTTATAGGTATATTTATATGGCAGTCTGATAAAATGATAAAATTGCCCGAAAATTATCATCTCCGATGCTTATCGTAGGTTTTTCTATCGTATCGTCATCGTTAAACACATGCACGATAATGACCATATCGTATTGTTATCATACATATTAATGATACAATATACATCCCTAGAAAAGGGTATGCTGGAATTTTGTGCAGGTTTACTCAGAAGTAAGCTATTCTGAATGTACAAGGACATATCTATTCATTTGTACACATCTGTACTCAATCAATGACTTGTTTGTAGTTTGTCTTTTAGTTTGTTCTCATGTTTTTGTTTTCAGAATACTGTAGTAATAAATTTTCTTTTTAAAAATCAGGGAAATTCAATTGTCAAAAACCCTGCCAATTTTAGACAGGAGTTAAGGCTATCTCATGTTGGCTCAAGCTCGACAAATCAAGGAATGTGGAAGCTAAGGCTGATGCCTTAATAGACATGCCTGATGATCAATAACGATATTGCGTAATGTCACAAATTGTGATTGCTGGCAAGCAACAAGCAAGCATGGGTCAACTCATAGGAGGATTCCTCTAGCAATACAGTCAGGTTCAGCTGCTTCATAAGGCAATACAGGGCCAGGACAACAGGGGGCATCTTTGCTGATCCCAGGCATTCTATCCTCCCCATATGGACCCATCTGTTAAGGCATCATCACCCGAAGCTTCCAATTTTCTGGCTCTGTGGAGCTTCAGAGAAAATGAGAGAGACTTAACTCTGGTCTTAATCAGCAGGGTTACTTCTATTAATGAATACAATATAAATCATATAAGTATTGCACAGTGTTATTCTCTCTCATTGGTTTTACTTTGGTTTTATTCCATTGCTAGTTTTGTCTTGTTTTAAATCTCATGTTTTTATGTTTTGTTTTTGTATTTTATGGTCGTATTTTACTTGTAAATCACCCAGCGAACTTTTATTATTGGATGCTATATAAATATTGCAAACAAATAAGCAAGCAAACAAGAGGACTCAGCCCATTCTTCCAAGTTTCTACACCAACAGTGATGAATATTAGTCTTACTTTAACCAGTGCTACTAAATTTACCATGTAGCAATAGCAACTGCCAAGGTGAGGATAGATGCTCAGATCCAGAAACAGTCAAGATGCCACATGGTGAATGATAGAAACCCATTTTCCAGAATTTCAGCTCAAATATATTTCAGTCTAGTTATGGCAGTCTGAGACTGTTTCATGGAATCCTGGACATTCTTCTTGCTCAGTTCCCCACGCCAGGCAGTTGGCATAGGACATGGGGTGTACCAGTGCCAAAGTCCTCCGCTAAACAGAAAGCAACCTTGGATGCCGCCCACATCCCATTGAAGTCAGTGGCAAAGGTCCCATTGAATTCAGCAGATGTGGACTGTTGTGCCCAGGGTCCCGCTGCACCTTGGGGAACACAATTTGCATTCTTTTCAATGCTTTCTGAGAACCGATTTGTCTCTTCTTCTATAGTACCATTGAAACCTGAAGGTGTTTGGCTGGCACTCACTTAGACTTTGGGGACTCAGAAGGTGGGTTGGAAGCAGTGTTGGCCTTCTATGAAGCTGCCACTTGGCATATTCCACTGATAGCCAGTCATGGAAACACTGGGTGGCTTCCTCTTCATTGCACTCCAGCAAACAGGGGGCTAAATTCATCTCCTTGCTGCAGGAGCATCGAGCTGACAGCTCTCTGGCTCCATTCAGAGTCTTTGGGAATCAATAGGCAAGACACACTCCCCTCCGCTGGGCTTCCCACAGCAGCCATGGGGATGTAGCCAGCCAATCTGTTTGAATGCAGATTGCTCCTCGGTGCCTTGCACATCTGCTTCTCACTCTCTGCTATGTGAGGGCTTTGAACTTCTAGGGAAAGGAGGACAGGGCTGCTGTATCTTGAACAGTTGTAGAGAAAATGGAATTTCAGCAGGTGTCATTTGTATGCATGCAGCACCTGGTGAAATTCCCTTTTCAGCACAACAGTTGAAGTTGCAGGAGCCCTGCCCTCTTTTGTATCTGGTCACTCTAGTTTAGCTCCTGCAGCTTTATCTGTTGTGATGAAGAGGGAATTTCACCAGGTGCTGCATGCCTACAAAGGACACCTGCTGAAATTCCCCATTCAATACAACTGTTCAAGATACAGGAGCCCGGTCCTCCTTTCCATATGGTCACCCTAATCATGATTTCTCGGGGCTGCCATGCACGTATCATGCAATAACTCTGAGCTTCTTGGAGGGCAAGTGGAGGGAATAAAATAAATATAAATGAATAGGAATACGCACACATTTCCATTCCTGTCTTTCCCAAGCTGCAGCCCAGGCATTGTCAATCAAAATGAGTGAATTTGGAGTATATTTTGCAATGCACCAACAAACCAAAATAGCAGAGGGATATTGGGAATGAGATAATTGCAAATTGGTTCATGGAACTGGAAGGTTTTGAACATAGTTATAATTTTTTGGATGCCTCTTATGTATCTTGCCAGCGGGGTTGCATGCATAAGTATGTAGTCTAAGATCCAAACTATCAATATGATCCAGTATTCTCAGATTTCTGGCAAATTTGCAGAATTTTGACACGTATTTTCATCCTAAATGAACACACTAGATCCAGCAATAAACTGTGAAGAGCTTTATAAAATGTCTTAAACGTTTCATTGTTGACACTTTTTAGCAACGGAGCGCTCCAACAATCTGATAACAAAACGTGGGCTTGTGGGGTTTGTGCAATGAAATACGTCATTTAAGAAATACTCTCTTGAGTCTCTTTTTTTCTTTTTTAAAAAAGAAAATACCATTTCATCATGCCAGAGATGTCAAACTTCTTTCAGTCAGAGGGCTGGATTCAATTTCAGAGAAGCTCTCAAAGGTTGCATCGGAGGGGTGGACAAGGGTTAAGGCAAAAGGAGTATTGCCAAAGGCAATGGTGAAGGCCTAAAATAGGAGCATATTTTATCTTAAAGCTCTTACCGCCGGTAACAAATCCTTAGGAGAAGAAGTCCTACCTTTGACAATTGGGGGGGGGGGGGTGAAAAAGGTGGGAAACTACCAAACAATTGGTGGTCAGGAGAAAAAGGTGTGGCTATTGGGGATCTCCAGAGGACTTTATCGGGACCCCAGGCAGGCTGGATGTGGCCCACGGGCCTAAAGTTCAACACTACCACTTTATGCCAATCAGTGGAGGCTTGTGTCTTGTGGCTCAAAGTCCATAGGATCATGAATCCGCTCCAGGTTTCAGTCAAAACTCTAGAGGTTCGCACCTTGAATAGCTCCTTCAGGGTTCTGTCTGTTCTGAAACCTGGAGCGGATTCACTGCCCCAGTGACATCAGAACCACCAGCCTCCATTGATGCCAATAATCCACAAATGACTGCCAGTCTCCACAGTTGAATCACTTCTGCATCTGTCCAAGCTTGTGGCACATTTTCATCTTAAACTTTGGACTGCTACACTCACAGGCATGAATATTATTCAAACAAACAAATAGTCCATGGCGCCCGCTTCGTTCCTGGTAAGGCCAGCCCTAGAAAGCATGACGATTGGAGCAGGGGGGTGAGACAGCAGAGGGGGCCCCCAAAGATATTAGGGTGTGCCTGGACACACTGGGCACACCCCATTTGCACGCCTATGGTCACACTGTTTATACTGGGGAATGGTGGCCTAAATACCACCATCATACCTACATATAGAAAGCTCTGATTGGATAAAGACACTTTGTAATCCTATTGGTCTATGACATGACAGACATTCCCCATTGTACACTACAGTTACGAAGCTGAGAAGCATGTTTCTCAATAGACAGTCCTGATGACAGAGGAGGGAGAATTTTGTTTGGTCTACATTTTTATGCAAATTACCTGTGTTTCCTTGACTAATATGTTCCTTCAGATTACGCAATTCTCAGCTCAAAAATTGCATAGATAAATGTGTATACTATTGATAGTCATGTAAAGACTTTAGGAAAAGTTGTATACAAAATTCACATTTGAAGGAAAGTTGTGTATAAAAATAAATGCAAATGTTGTCTGTGTGTTGAGAGAGGGAGTTTAAAAAGATTCGCAGACTGATGCAGAAATTGGACGGGATCAATGTATGATAGAATGCATGTGAAACTGACATTGACCGGAAATAGACTGACTCATCCACCCCTAGTTCTGATTAATTTTATTCATAGGAAATGTCTATGTTCAATTTCCTGTGCACGCAAACACACCAAGAAAATAACACACTTTTTCAAACACCTCTTGATGAAACAGCAGTTACCACCTCTTGATGAAACAATCGTTTTTCTGGAAGTTCTAGGATAATCTCTCCTTATCAAATAGCATCTCCAAGCTAAACATGAACTTTGATTATAACAGACAATAGGACCTTGTATGCTGGGCAGAAAGTCCAATTTCCAGCATCCACCAAGGCCTCTCTATCAGTCTATTGAGTCACACTGAGGCCATCCATCACAGGAGAACTCCAGCCTTCAATATAAAATACAATAGGAATATGAGGCAGAAAGATATAAAAGCCGGATCTACACACTACACACTCTACCTTGCTTATTTCAGGTTCTTTGTGTTTTCTAGGTTGAAACAGTACTTTCTGTTTTAGGGGAAATGGAATAATAATAATAATAATTAATAATAATAATAATAATAATAATTTATTACCCACCTCTCCCTCTGGATCGAGGCAGGGAACAGCATCAGTATATAATATAATATATAATATAATATAAAATACATAAAACTGATTAAAAGTATATAAAATTAATACATTATTAAAATCAACCAAGTCTTAAAATTTGACTGGGTAGGCCTGCCAGAAGAGATCATTCTTTATAGCTCTCTTAAATTCTAGAAGACTGGTAAGTTGGCGGATCACTCCCGGCAGGCAATTCCACAGTCTGGGAGTGGCAGAAGAGAAGGTCTTCTGGGTAATAGTTGTCAGCCTAGTTTTGGTTGACTGTAGTAAATTCATCCCAGAGGACCTGAGCGTGCGGGGCGGATTGTATGGGAGAAGGCAATCCCGCAGGTAACCTGGACCCAAACCATGTAGGGCTCTATTGGTAATGACTAACACTTTGTACTTCACTCGGAAACTAATTGGGAGCCAGTGGAGAGATTTTAAAGCTGGTGTAATATAGGGTGACCAGATAAAATCCAGGTCAGGGCTCTTGTAACTTTACCAGTTGTAGAGAAAAGGGAATTTCAGCCAGTGTCATTTGTATGCAGTTAGTTCCTGGTGATATTCCCTCTTCATCACAACAGTTAAAGGTGCAGGCACTATACTAGAGTGACCATATACACAAGAAGGCAGGGCCCCTGCAACATTAACTGTTGTGATGAAGAGGGAATTTCACCAGGAAATAATTGCATACAAACAACACTGGATGAAATTCCCTTTTCTCTACAACTGTTAAAGTTATATGAGCCCTGACCTGGGTTTTATCTGGTCACCCTAGTGTAATATGGCTACCCCTAGGTGTACCGATGACCAACCTGGCTGCCATATTTTGAACTAGTTGAAGTTTCCAGACTAAGCACAGAGGTAGCCCTGTGTACAGCACATTGCAGAAGTCGAGCCTTGAAGTTACCAGCACGTGCACTCCCATCTTTAGGTCTTCCAACTCTAGGAAGGGGCTCAGCTGGCGTATCAGCCGAAGCTGATAGTAGGCACTCCTGGCCGTCACATCTATCTGAGCTCTCATTTGGAGCAAAAGCCAGCTAGAGAGAGCAGCAGGAAAAGGTGAGTGTATGAGGAAGAAGCAGCTGGAAAAGCCTTAATGCAGCTAGGGTAAAAGAACTTGTATTTTTTCAACTTTTGTTTTCTTTTAATGCCTTTATGTCACACAGTTCTATTGACTAAATAACTTTAACTGTAATTTGCTCGTTTTAATATATTAGTAAACTGTTGAGTTAAACCTAAATTGTCTTGTGTGTCAATCACCCCAAGTCTACAGCCCAAACCCCATGTTACTGGGAAGGGGAAGGTAAAAGAAGGAAGGTGGGACTCTTAAGGAGGCAAGAGATCCTTAAAAGAGTTGCTAAAGGGGTCCAGGATATAGAAGAACCCCTGACACTTCGCCTCAAATTGTACGCACCCCATGCAACCAAAACTGTTGTTGTGACCTTCATGGGAATCATGAAGGTTGCAGAAATTATCATGGTTGTGGGGTGATGATCCATTGACAGTGGGAGATGGGGTTGCAAGCAACTGTATTGGAAAGCTTGGGAGCAATTGCCATAAAAACTACCATGGCCATTATTATATCCTTGTTTCTGCTTTCATTCCTGATAGTGGTGCGCCAAAAATTTCTCCCACATTTCTTTTGGCCATTCTCAATCAATTGAATAGAAAAAAAAATGCTTTCAAAAAGAAATTCAATGGTGAAGAAATTTCAGAGAAATTCTCATCGGCTGGGGCTGGGTTTCTGGCACATACTGTCAGGTATAGGGTTCAGCAAGGCCAAGATGCCTTGCAGGTTGTAGGTTTAATTAGAACTGGTTTGGAGTGTTGGAATCTGAGCAGGCTTATCTCTGTCAGGATTCTTGGGGTAAGTATAGAAGGGAGTAGTTTTGTTTCCCTCTGCCCCCCCCCCCCCCGGCCTTGAGGCTGTAAGACTTCTATGGGAAACTGATAGAGTGTAAAGGAAGGTGGGAGGGCTTGTTTAAGGAGTCACTCAGATTGTGGCATCATCTTGGTGGGCTGAGCAGAGATAAGCCTGCTCAGATTCCGATACGCCAAACCAGTTCTAATTAAATGTACCTAAAACCTGCAAGGCCTCCTGACCTTGCTGAACCCTATACCTGACACTTACCTTACTTTGGAGGTAGCTGGAAAGAGTGCCAAGTGTCTTGTTTTTCATTGTACAATCATCTCTCTGGTGCTTAGTTACCTTACAATTGTCATAGACAAACAGCTTTTGTAATAGACAAACAGCTTTTGTTTATTACAGTGCATTATATCTAGGCTGACCATATGAAAAGGAGGACAGGGCTCATGTAACTTTAACAGTTGTAGAGAAGAGGGAAATTCAGCTGGCGTCATTTGTATGCAATTCGTACCTGGTGAAATTCCCTCTTCATTACAACAGTTAAAGCTGCAGGGGCCCTGCCCTCTTTTGTATCTGGTCACTCTAGTATAGTGCATGCAACTTTAATTGCTTTGATGAAGAGGTGATTTCACCAGGTACTAATTGCATACAAATGACACCAGCTGAAATTCCCTTTTCTCTGCAACTGTTAAAGTTACATGAGCCCTGTCCTCCTTTTCATATGGTCAGCCTAATTATATCTTACTGCACACTTCCCCCAATGTTTCAAAAAAAGGTGTTGGTAACATCCACATTTTTGTGCTTGATTATTTTAAAATTTATATCCCGCCAAGCAGTCTATCTGCAGGCTCTCACATTAGTTAGTCAATTAACCACCTCATTGACTAATTGATTGGTTAATCTATTAGTTGAAAGGCAGGTGATGAATCAACAAAAAAAGTATTTACGAAGCAGTAGCACTCCCAAAACACATGCTTTGATCATGGAAGTATCACATGGCATTTTTGCGCCAAACAAGATGCTTGGTTGTGTCTCTCTTTCTGGTACGACCATGTGGCTGCAATGTTATGCACCTTTCCCTGGAACTGAGTTCCATTAAACTAGGCTGACCATATGAAAAGGAGGACAGGGCTCCTGTATCTTTAACAGTTGTAGAGAAAAGGGAATTTCAGCCAGTGTCATTTGTATGCAATTAGTTCCTGGTGAAATTTCCTCTTCATCACAACAGTTAAAGTTGCAGGGCCCTGCCTTCTTTTGTATATGGTCACTCTAGTATAGTGCCTGCAACTTTAACTGCTGTGATGAAGAGGGAATTTCACCAGGAACTAATTGCATACAAATGACACTGGCTGAAATTCCCTTTTCTCTGCAACTGTTAAAGTTATATGAGCCCTGTCCTCCTTTTCATATGGTCAGCCTAATTAAACACAGTGGAACTTACTTCCGAGTAGACACGGCTAGGCTTGTGCTATGTATGTGTACCTTCATGCATACCAGGGCTTTCATCTGTCTCCCACTTATGGTGAGAACATCAGTTTTGTGTGAAAATGCAGTGTGTGCATGAGAGAGAGAGGGAGAGAGAGAGAGAGAGGGAGGGGGAGGGAGAGAGAGAGAGATGGGGGACACTGTTTTATATTGTGATCTCTTCAATATGTATGATCCAACATAAAAAATAAAATACAAACTTCTGACAAACAGATCAGAGCAATGATGGGGAGTGGGGGGGATGAGACATGCAAAGTTTTAGCTTTTAAAAACGCATCTTTCCCCTAGAAGCTTATTATAGAAGAAATGAGGGTGGCATTTAAGGGTGTTGCAACTCAAGCGTGGCAGCAAGCTGTGTCAAGCTTGAACGTTAAACATGGGTTTCTTTGAAAGCCTTGATTTGCCTTGGTCTGCGTGGGTGACCCGGAGAAAGGAGATGAATTCCTTTTGAAGCCTCATTCTCAACAAGTGACATCCACATCACAAGAACCACATCGGAGGCAAATTTGCAGCAATACCGGGAATGATCTGGTTTGGGCAAGTGTGAATGGGTGTACTACACAGTCGTATATTGCTTTTAAGTTCCTGTCTAGTGACAGTAAGTGATTCGGATGCCAGGAGGAAATGTATACAGTGTTGGTGGCAGAGAGAGAGAGAGAGACAGAGAACAAGGGCATTGTTATGATTCCATTATATAATACAGTACACGCTCTGTTCAAAATCTGTACCTTGTTTTGATCTCAACACACACACACAAACACACACTCACTTGCCTCAGTAGTATTCCTGTTATTTCAATATTAGTCCCATTTTACAGATGGGGGTCGGGGGGGGGGGGGTCACCAAAGGCCAATTAGCAGCAGTGATCCTGTTGGATTACATGAGTGACTCATCTAATCCAGTTCTCTATCAGCGGCCAACCAGAAGTCCCTTGGCAATCCACAAGCAGACCCTGGAAGCCAGACCTCCTCGCCTGCTGTTGCTCCCCAGCATCTGTTTTCAGAGGTCCGTTGCCTCTGAATAACCTCTGAACAAGCGATGTAGTACATCTGGCTTGGCCTTTTTCATTTTGGTCCACCATCTACCACACTTTTTAAAGAAGAGGGGAAGATCTAGGAGGGAGGGAGGGCCATGACTTTTAAGACAAACATTTAGATGATATCAACACTCTTGTATAAATAGTTTGGGTCAATTTCAGGGTGTGTCAGCCATTAACTCTGAAAGGCTACTCTAAAAGGTGTTGGCAGGAACAGGTGACCTGGGCTCTTCTTGTCCTAATGGCAACCAGTAAGATAAGGGTGGCTGCCTATTTGCTACGGGGCCAGATTTAAGGTTCTAGTACTAGTGTACAAAGCCCTAAAAAACCTGGGACCAGAAATCCCGAGAAAGTGCCTTCTCCCTTACCAAACTGCCCAGTCACTGAGGTCATCTGAGAATGTGTTCCTGGTGGTTCCACATTGACCCATGGTCCAACTGGAGTCCACCAGGGGAAGAGCCTTCAGTGTGGTAGCCTCCTTCCTATCGAATTCTCTGCCTTTGGCAGACAGGCAGGCGCCAACGTTGCATTGCTTCAGGCACCTCCTGAAAACATTGTTGTTTCAGGGAGCTTTCCCTGAGTGACCAGCTGCAGTTTTATCAGAACTTTGTTCTTTTAAAAATGTAATTTTAATTTGGTGTTTTTATTCTGTTTTTATTATTTTTTATTATTATTTTTATTGCTGTTCACCACTCCAAAATCTTTGGATGGGGAATGGTATATAAATATTGTAAATAAATAAATAACCTGAGACCTGTGGGCCGAACCTGGCCCACCTAGAGCCCCAATCTGGCCCACTGGGGTTCCCCAGAGGTCCACGCACCTTTCCTGGGCCCCAATTATTCCCCAACTGGTGATAATTTGGTGGCTCCCCAGCTTTCTTGCAGTTCCACCTCCCTAGTCTCAAAGGTTGTAATGCCTCTCGCAAGACTTCGTTAGAACATAAGAACATAAGAACATAAGAAGAGCCATACTGGATCAGACCAAAGGTCCACCTAGTTCAGCGCTCTGTTCACACAGTGGCCAACCAGCTGTCGGCTCTGAAACCATGGGTGCAACACTACCCTCCCACCCATGTTCCCCAGCAACTTTTTATAGGCTTGCTGCCTCTGATGCTGGAGGTAGCACATAGCCATCAGGACTAGTAGTCACTGATAGTTACTATCAGTAAGAGCTTTAAGCTCAAGTGTACTGATGGTTTTGGTAGTTGGGCCCCAACTGTTTTGCCTTCAATCCCGCCCACCACTGAAATGTGGCCCCTGAGAACTTTTTGAAAACTAAATTTGGTCCTCAGGCTGAAACCGGTTCAACACGCCTGCAATAAGGAGAGGCTGGTCCCCTCTACAAGATTTCGGTTTGACGCCCAGTTGTCCGATTATGCGCATCTACTGACAATCACTTTTACACTTAATCCCTATACACGGGAGGCATTGAAGCGCATTACGGGCTGTATGAAAGGTGCTTTAAAATTGTTGACATGTTGCTGAAAGTAATGCGCTTTGTTTCACCCTTTATTCTCCCTGCCCACCAGAATCTCTCGCCTTTGGTTTCCTAGGTTACCTGCCGAGAATGACCTGATTAACATGTTCAGCTACCTGTCTCCCCCCCCCCCTTCACCCGATTGCCATTTGAAGTGATCTGCTCAGAAATAAATGGGAATGTGCCTCGCACACACACATGCCAAAACAGACAGGGGGATGCTGCTTCATTCCTTCCCCCTCCTCTTCCCAGCGAGCTCAACAATTGTAAAACGAAGGGACAATATGATTACTAATGATGCGCACATCTGCACATCCTTCCTACCCCCTTTATTTCTCGTGAAACCACCTCCATCTGGTGCCACGTATCCATGAATGAAATGTTCTCTCAGGGGAGTTAAAATAAACTTTATTTTTAGTTCACATTGGTGCTTCCATATGGAGAGACGGAGAACAAGGAGGAAGTTGCCAGAAGGAGACAGGAAATAAAACTAAATGAAAAAGTGGGAGGTTTTCCCAGCGAAGGGGCAGTTCTATGCATGGCATCACAACCATTTGATTGTTAATGCGCTTCCTCACAAAATTGTTTACACGGCCATAAGGCGCTCTTACTCCCGCGGTAAATTAAAACTCGCTATTTAGCACGCATTCGAAAATGCGAATAATCAGACATAAAAAGCGCCTGGACCCCTCATTTGCGCTCCGCTCTTGTACAGGTAAATTTGGTAATGTGCCTTGAAAGAGCTTTAATTCGCTCTTGTAGAGGCACCCACTGGGATCAATGGTCATCAATAAGCCATTGATGGGAAGTCACTTTTTCTCACTCTAATACTTCGTGCATTTCCTTCACAAGCTACTTCCAAAAGACTCCTTCCATGGCTTAACAACAAAGCGGTTGAATACTGTGGCAAGTTACATTTTCAAGCGTTCTAGCTTAACCTAATATGCATTTGGCTTCTTGTAATATCAGGACCAAAGGGGGTGGGGACTAATGAACTTGGTGACTGATGACATCAAACTAAAATATTTTAAAGCCTGGGGAAAAGAGTCGAGTACAAAAAAGAAATTGTCTTCTTTTTCATTCATAAATTTGTAAGAGCCACGTATTCATCCAATTGCCTTCCCCAATTCTGTATTGCTTCTTTTCAGATGTGTTGCTTCTATGTCTTCATGGGACATGGTACTTTTCCCTAGAAGTAACTTCTAAAATATTTGATAAGATGTTGAACAAAAATAGTTTTGATGTGAGTAATGTTTGTTTCTGAACTTATCTTATTGCAAAGGAAGGTCAAAGAATGAGGGGAGGAAAATACCCTAATAATTCATTTAAAGTCTTAAATTTAGTGCGATTTATTTTCTCCCTCTTTCATAATGCTAGAACCTAGACCAGCCTTCCCAAACCTGGCACCCTCCAGATGTTTTGGACTACAACTCCCATTGATCCCAGCCAGCATCACTGATGGTCAAGGATGCTGGGAGCTGTAGTCCAAAGCATCTGGAGGGCACCAGGTTGGGGAAAGATAATCTAGGCTCACGTGATGGTATTGGATGGCATCTAGTTCAGGACTGACAAAAGGAAGTTCGTCTTCACAGAACCGGCCATTTCAGTTCAATCTATGAGGAAATGGTGGTGGCGAAAAGCAAAAAAACACACAATTGAATACTGAAACAAATGTTATTTTAATGAACAAATCATGAAGCAAATGAAGTTCTTAACCGGAAAATGAATGAAATTGCAAAATAAAAGCACATTTCTTGCACAGGCCTAATGCTTTCTGACACAGTGGAGGCTGGTGCCTCCGATTTCAGCAGGGCGGTGAATCCATTCTGGGCTTCAGCCAGAACCACCCATAAGTCTAAAGGAGCTAATCGAGGTGCTAAAACTATTTTGGGGGTAGGGTTCATTACCCTGGAAAGCTTCTTTAGAGTTCTGGCTGGTTCTGGCTGAAACCCAGAATGGATTCACATCCCCACTAAAATCGGAGCTACCAGCCTCCACTGTCAATATGTGTATCTCATGTTCTGACTCCCAGAGTAGGCAGGATATGCCAAAAGATCAAGATTTCAATAGATCAGACACATAACAATTGCATGAGTGAGTGGGCCACAGAGAATGACAGAGACAGTGTAGCTCCCAACTGTTTGCCAGGGGCACTCTGCCCTACTCTACCATTTCCTTCCTATGATTACATTATTTTCTTTCCTCTTCAAGGTGTTCCCAAATTTCTCTCCTATAAAGGGCACGACTTTCGTCCTCTATGCTGGCTGCAATGAAAGACGTTCTGAAAAGTTACAAAACCTGATGTGAGGAAAGCTCCCAGCAGAATCCATTTTGTCACAGCACATTTGTGATTATTTGCTTATTTTGGTATCCATGCTAAGCCTTCTCCTGCTGATGCACTAAAGACCCTGCCAGAGGCCTAATGAGAAATGACTTTGTTACATGTTTCAATGGAGACATTTTAAACAGAGGAGCCCTTTATTTTAGGGCTGTGCACAGCCCGATTCAACTCGGAGACCGATTCAGAGCTTCCAAATCAGCCCCAATATGACTTGGGGTGCTTCGGTTCCAAATCTGAAGCAGGCTTGCTGTTGCGATTTCCCGGATGCCTGGGAAAGCCAGGCACGAGGCCAACCACGAGTCCATAGGGCTCCCACCGATCCATGAGCCCACAGGACTTACCTGAAGCCTCTATGTATGCCAATGAGTCTCCACTCTCCACTCAACCTCCACTCTGGTCTGCTGTAGATCTACTCTTGTAAATTATGGTGGCTAGTGGGCAGCAGTTGCCCATTGGACCAAATCGGCCCAAAGCGTTTTGGCTGCTTCAGGCTTAGGTAGCCCAATCCGATTCGGGCCAAGGCAGGCCGAATCAACCCACTTCAACTCGAATTTGGCATTCAGAACCAAGGCAAAGCACACCCGTACTTTATCCTGATAGTTAGCTTATATTCCCAGTTGCCAGAAATTACCATTTTAATTCAAACCTAACTCCTTCCATCCTCCCATCCACCTCCAAGCCCTTGGCCTATCTTCCAACCACCAACCCACCAACCACAACAGGGTCCAATTCACTCAGATTCACTATGTAAACCGCCCAGAGAGCTTCGGCTATGGGGCGGTATACAAATGTAATAAATAAATAAATAAATAAATAAATAAATAAATATTACAACAAACTATTTCCAATTTGAGTCTAGGGGAGCTTTCTTATCACTTATCTAGGGGAGCTTGCTTATCACTTATATCACTTATGACTGCCCTTATGTGTCCATCCGTTGCTTTGGTATCTTTGTTTGTTTTGTTAATAAAAACACATCTACATTATCTCTGCTGCATCTAACAAGGGCCTCCAAGGAGGTTTGCAAAACAAAATGCTACAACAGCATTCAAACGGAGTATTTAAGCCAAGCAGAGTTCAAACCTTCGACCACAAATTTAAAAACTTTAAAAACGTGGCAGGATAAGAATGTTTTCACTGCCTGCCTGAAAGCTGCCTGGGATGAGAGGCTAGTCTAATCTCCTTTGGGAGAGAATTCCATAACTGGGAGAGGGGGGGCTGCCACAGAAAAGGCTCTGTCGCATGCTCCCACCAACTGTATGTCTTTTGGTGGTGGCACATAAAGCACGGCTTCAGAAGATGTTCACTACCTAAAGACAAGTTCATATGTGAGGAGGCAGTCTTTTGGAGATCTACTAACAACCCAGCCATTTGAATCCTCATGGCATAACACAGTGAGGTGGAACCTCTTTCAGTCCAAGGGCCAAATTCCAGCAAAGCTTCCATTGGGGTCAAAAATAGCAAAGATCCCAGCCATTTTAGCTTCAAGCTCTTAGAACCTAAGTAGAGCCATGCTTATCTAGTCCAGCATTCTGTTCACACAGTGGCCAACCAGCTGTCAAGCAGCGACCCACAAGCAGGACACAAGTGCAACAGCACCCTCCTGCCCATGTTCCCCAACAACTGGTGTACATAGGCTTACCGCCTCTGGTATTGGAGGTAGCACATAGCCATCAGGACTAGTAGCCATTGTAGGTCCAGTACCTAAACCTTGGGGGGGGGGGGGATTTCAACTTTCTGAATGGGAGAGGAAAAAGGCACAAAAGCAGGGAATCCACCAACTGATTGATGGTTGGGTGAAAGGGGTGGGGCCAGGGAAAGAAGGCATGGTCATATAGGGAATGTCAGAGGGCCAGTTTGGGCCCACCGTCCTAAGGTTCTGCACCCCTGTCATAACAGGATAGAATAAATTAGTTATTACTGTGGTACCAAGCAAGGGCAGCAGATGGAGAAAAGAATGGCTTCTAAAAGAATTAGAAGCCTGTGTCTTTAACAGAAAGCACCTTTATGAGACAGAAGCCTGTAAAAGCTTTGAGACAAATGCTTAGTGCCTCCGAGTTCTTCCAGTGAGTGGTTTGATGGGGAAAACATACCCCTGAAAGCATTTGACGTGTGATTGGTATCGAAGAGCAAGCGAGCGTGTTCAAAGGCCACCTCTTCCCAAATCCGTCTTTGTGGGCTCTGCAAAGAGAAGCTTGCTTCTCGCACAAGATCTTCACCTTTCTATTGAACCCATCATTTTCGAGCACCAGCTAATCTGGGTGGTGTGGCGATTTCCATATCTCTCCCTGCGCAAGCAGATGAGGAGCAAATGGATACCTCGGAGGCGGCTGCATCTCAAAGCAGCAAATGGAACTCCTCTCCAAAGGTCCCGGCTGAGCTTAAGCCAATGAACCTTGTGGGGAAAGATGCCACAAAGAAACACATGATGGAAATGTGGGGGTTTTGTGCTGTTGTCTCTTACACACAGATGCACGGATCTGGTGGAATCCGCGAGAAGGTCACATTGCAACAACGTATTATTTAATCGCGTCTCAAATTTCTACCCTGTCCTTTGATGCCCCTCACAATTTGTGGGACACCAAAGTATTTTATATGCAAGGAGCTAAGGAATTTGCATTTCAAGAAATTCACTTTTCTAAGGAAGAAAAAAGGCATAAAGTATGATCCCGCCTGAGTCCCATTGATTTCAGTGCTTTATAATGTAGGCTAAGTTTACATAGAACTGTCTTTGATTACAGTTCAAAAGCTTTAAAAGGGGATTGGATAAATTCCTGGAGGAGACGGCTATCAATGGCTACTAGTTGTGATGGCTATGTGCTACTTCCATTATCAGAGGCAGTAAGCCTATTTACACCAGTTGCTGGGGAACATGGGCGGGAGGTTGCACTCATGTCCTCCTTGTGGGTCCCTGGTCGACAGCTGGTTGATCACTGTGTGAACAGAGTGCTGGACTAGATGGCCCCTTGGTCTGATCCACCTTGGCTCTTCTTATTGACTTATGTTCTTATGTTAGAATGAACAAAATGCCACAGACTGTCTTCTGAGGGAGTGGATTGCCAGGATTCAGGTTGCGCAAATCTGTGAGGCTCTATTTTGCTCAGTTTCTCATTTTTTCCCCCGATGCTAAGTTGGTTCCGTTCCGATTCTGCACCCACTTGCAATATTTAGTTATTTATTTAGGGCAGGAAGATGAGAAACAACAGTGTTCTTTTAGCAGGAAGTTATCAGGATAGCACCTCAAAGCAATTCAATGCATTGCCCGGATGCTAATTCGATTGATTTTCATACAGCCTACTTTTAACTACTTACAAAGAACTGCAAATACAAGGTCAATGGAATGATAAGTCACCAGAGGCAGAAAAAAGTTACTTAACTGGAGCCTTATTTAAGTAGTTACAGGTAGCAGGTCACTAGGAGAAATCAGTGAATTCTATATAATGTTATTCTATTAATAATGTAATAATAATTCTTTAAAAATATGCATGTTCTTGTGCAAAGAAGGGGATTGTTATTATTTTGGGAGAAGGAAGAAACAAAAAGCTTGCAAAGTTGTGCCATTCAGAGATTTGCTGTGTGAAATTCCCTGTGGAACCTTGTTTAAAGGGGCTGGAAATACGATTGCATAGTAAAAATGCTTTTTGCAGAGCATATCTTTACTGAACATATTCCAAGCAGGTTCCTTGTGTCCAAATTCCAGATTAGAAAATGGAAAATACAAATGATCTTAGCATTTGAAAGACAGCATTGGAATTTGCAAAAGAATTCCTAATTATATATTCTTTGTCAGCTGCAGAAGAAGTAAAAGTAACAGTAAGAAGAGTCAAATAATGTGCATTTCTGTGTGCAAGAGAGAGAGAACAACCGACTCATACTAGGCTTTGTGATATATTTGAATGTATCTTTACAAACTACCTACCCTTCAATACTACCTGGTTATGTATCTAGATAGATCAACCTTCCCCAATCTGGTGATCTCCGGATGTTTGGATGTCAACTCCCATCAGCCCTAGCTGGCATGGCCAATGGTCAGGAATGCTAGGAATTGGGAAAGATTGCCCTAGGGGGATCACATGAACCTTCTCCCACCTTGAAGGCACACATGAGAAGGCTGAAGGGTCAGACTGGCTAGCTGAACCCCCTGACCTGTCTGCTGGCTGCACATCCATCAGCTGCACATCCAGCATTTAGTGGCAGCGTGAAGAGCCCTATGCACCTAACAACGTATGCACAACATGTGCATAGGCCTCCTCCACACAAGGGGGAATACTAATTGGTCTTGGATTCCCTCTGGCATGGAGAGGTCCCCTATGTGCTTTCATCAGTATGCACATGGAGACCTTCACACAACTACTGAAACCATGGCCAGCACATTATCTATGGGGGTGGGACTGGTCTTTGTGATCCCCTCATACATGATTTCAATGTAATGAAAGTAGCTTGGTGTGAAACCCCCCCCCCCTCTCTCTCTCACACACACACACACAAACTATTTGACGATCTCCATCAGCCATGTTCTAGGCCAGCCTTCCCTAACCTGGTGCCCTCCAGATCTTGTGGACTTCAGCTCCCATCAGCTCCAGCCAGTATAGCCAACAGACAAGAATGCTCAGAGTTGTAGTCTAAAAACATCAAGAGGGCACCAGGTTGTGTTGTATTTAGGGAAGCGAGTATATTCTGCTAAAACTTTGGTGCATCTTCTGATTCTTGATTCTGAGGACAGACTTCTTGGGAACTGAACTACATCTCATCTGCCCTCTGATCCCAAATAAAGAAAACAACAATATTATGGGCTTGGCATGGAACCACCACTGAAAATGACAGCCTTGTGTTGCCACAATTCCCTTCTTTAGACATGTCTACCTATGTCTGCATGGCATTGCACTGTGCAAATGTCTCCTCTTTCTAACAGCAACCAATAACTTCACAACACACATAAGTGCCATGCATTGTATTGCTTTATATGGAGCTGCTGTTGCAATCTTGGCCTCATGCTGAACATAACAGCTGGTGCCACCTATATAGCAGTTTGTCTTGTTGGCTAGTTTTAGCATCACAAGAAGGACATTTAAAAAGACTAACTGTTTTGATGCAGATCATCTGCAGGTAGAGACATCGCCAACTGAAACAGTTAAAAAAAAAAGACAAGCAATACAATAAACAAATCAGACTTATCCACAGATGATCCCTCTTCCTGAATCAAGTGAAACCATTATCCTTTGTTTGACTGCAAACTGACTTTCCCCAATTTTACCGCCCAACCTGGAAGGAAAAAGATAATATTTTCTTTCTTTCTGCACAATGCACATAATTGAGCATTGCCATTGGGGATGTGCATGGCCAAAATTATCGTATCATATTGTTATCAGAAATTCCAACATAAAAAAATTTCGGATCCGATCATATCGGGGGGTACCCGGATTTGATCGGATCGGAAATCCGATAAATATTGGAAGTTCTGATCCGATAGGAGTGTTTTTCCCCGTAGGTTTGCATTGGAGGGGGAAAAAAGCTTTCCCTCAATGCAAGTCTATGGGGAAAAACACTGGGCCGGCACTCCCTCCCCCCACTCGCGCTCCCTCCCCCCACTCGTGCTCCTTACCCGTCGCAGCCGCAGCCACCCCTGCCCCGTAGTACTGCTAAACAGGCTTTCCGACCTGTTCGTCAGTACAGAGAAGCACCGAGTGATGTCGTCATCACTCGGCGTGGCTCTGTACTGACGAACAGGCCAGAAAGCCTGTTTAGCAGTACTATGGGGGGGGAGGGGGAAGAGGAGAAGGCCCAGCTAAGGAGCGAGAGGGGGAGGGAGGGGAGGGAAGGGGAGGGGGGAGGGGTCCCCCTTACCTGAGCCTTGTCCGCTGCCGTCCGCTGCTAGGAACTACTGAGAACTAGGTTTTGCGGCCTAGTTCTCAGTAGAGCACCAGCGCGCCGGGTGATGATGTCACCCGGCGTGCCGGCGCTCTACTGAGAACTAGGCCGCAAAACCTAGTTCTCAGTAGTTCCTAGCAGCGGACAGCAGCAGACGGCAGCAGACAAGGCCCAGGTAAGAAGCGCAAGTGGGAGGGGGGAGGGAGGGAGGGCAGGCTCTAGGTCCGATAATCCGATAAGTTCGATAGTTATCGGACATATGGATTTCGGATCAGATCAGTTAGGGCCTGAGGGAATGTGTATCGTTATCATGAATTGAATGTCCGATAATGACCTTATCGGTTCGTTATCGGCCATCGTAACAATACAATACACATCCCTAATTACCATAGAAGTTAGCAATGGTGTAAAATGTAGGCAGCTTGGGAATAAGGATGCATTAAATTCATGGGCAAAGTCTGTGGGAGACTGTCCAAGAATGATGCCACTTCCAACATCAGGAGGTCTCACTTGCAATAGCTCCAAGTAAGTTGGGCATGATATTAATCAGATTATCACCACCTCACCACTGCTTTCCTTGGTCTCCAGGGGATAATATGGACATCAAAGTGGAAAATTTGGGAAGCTCCCTCTCAGTTTTCCTGCACCTTCAAGGAACCCAACTGGTGCAATTCCAAGGACAGACACTTCCACTGCCTCTACTCAATTTCTGAAGATCAAAGTAAGCAAGGAGGAAATCAGCTGAATTCACTGAGAAGGCTTGTAAAGCGGAGGGCACTTAGAGTGATCCCAGGGGCTCCAGTCACACCAGTTTTGCCTTACTTGGAAAAGAGTAGCTGGGAGAAAAAAACATAAAAAAGGGAAGGGAATACATATAGGTTTCTTCCTATGCAAATATACTCATAGGAACAGAAGAAGAGCCATGTTGGATCAGACCAAAGACCTATCTAATCTGGCATTCTGCTCACACAATGGCCAACCAGAGGCCCAAGGGATGCCCACAAGAAGGACACTGGGCTAGTTTGCACGTCAAAATGAGCCTCACTGAAAATAAGCTACAGTGGGTTGGTTATTTCATCGTTAACCCATGTTACTCCTGACAGATAATCAGGTGCTTTGCGGCTTGCCATTACTTGTTTCCTCCCACCTGCTCCTGGCACATATCCCACAGACCTTTGTGGCACAACCTCAACAGACTACTCCACTACTCCCCCAATGAGCACAAATGCACTCATTAGGGGAATATAGGTGGGGGGTTGCAGAATTTTATTTTTTTACCTTCAGAGGGATTTGCGCAAATTTCTCAGTATAGGGAGAATTACACACACACACACACACACACACACACACACACACACAGAGTAAAGTCTAGTAGTTACTGTGAATTTGCACAAATTTCTCTGAAGGTGAAAAAAATTAATTAAATTTGCGCAAATCTCCCCAACGTTGGAAAAGCAAAACGTGTCACTATCTAGAGAAACAATAAAGTTGAGGAGTAAATTGATAAGTGTAATTTCTTATTGATGCATCAGAGGAAGGGCAGATGGTGAGGATGGAGGTGGTGGGAGGGGGCACTAGCAACATCATGAGGAATGACTGGGTGTTTTGCCGCTTTTGCCAGGCGGCTCTGTGGCCCTTTCCATCAGCCCAGACATAAGCTACTCTGCTGGATTCGCAGTCACGACAACAAGCCACTCTGAAAACAAGCCACTCTGAACAACCCAACAGCAAGCCATGGGTTCTCAGGGCGGTTCATGCATGGTTTAAAAAACACATTGAGGAAGGTGTGTCTGACTTGGATATCACAAGAAGCCACCCTGAAACAAACAAGGGTGACAAGCCACCATGGGTTCTCATGTCATGCAAACCAGGTCACTGCTTCTGATACTGGAGGTAGCACATAGCCATCAAGACTAGCAGCCATTGGTAGCCTTATGCTCCATGAATTTCTCGAATCCTCTTTTAAAGCCATCCAAGTGGTAGCAAATTCAATAGTTTAGCAATGCAGTGTGTGAAGAAGCACTTCCTTTTATCTTTCCCTGTATCTCCCATAATTCAACTTCATGGGGTGACATCAGGTTCTAGCATGACGAGAAAGGAACAAAACATTCTCCCTGTCCACACCATGCATAAGTTTATGCGCTTCTCTCAGGTCTCCCCTTTCTCATCTTTGGCCCAAATGTTAACCTTTCCTGATAGGGAGTTACTCTAGCCCTGTGATCATTTTGGTTACTCTTTTCTGCACCTTCTCCTCCCTCCCAATGGGACAATTGTGGCTTAGAAAGGTGCAATGTAATTGCCCTTGTCTATGTGGCCCATTCACGTATTGGTGCAGCATAGCAGAAAGCCATTGGGATCAGGCTTTCTTCCATGCTGCGGAAGGTAAGTCTGACACCACTCTAAATCTATTTCCTTGTAGCCTGCAACAGCTGCTTCTCATCCTATCCTCCATGTACAGAGTGAGCAATTGGGTCTATTATCTCAGGACACCTGGTAAAATAAACAAGCCATGTTTCTCAGCTCTCTGCTCAGGAAACGTGACGACATCGCCTTGTTAGCCCCACAAGGGTGTCTCTTTGGTGCTGTTAAGTATCTCCGAGAAAGGAGACGTGGAGATCCAACGATAATAGGGCTCCCTTTCTCAGGCGTATATTTTGTAACAATAACATTCCTTGGAAGGAGTGCTTTAATGAGCTGGTTCCTGAGCTTGTTAAAGTCCGGATTCTCTAAACTGCTGAGTGTTCCTGATTGTTACAGGAGACAAAGACGGTTGAGGTTGTTAAGAGGCTAAGGCCCGAAGGACCGGATCTCTGAGAAGCATTCCAGTTCATCAGCATTCCATATTCCACTAAAACGTACCAGGGTGCTGAGGGGCAGATTCAATGTACCTTGTGTAATAACTCTGTTCCCCGAAACGATTTTTTCCCCAAGCTCTTCAGCTTATCAGCTAAATTAAGCATTACCAAAAAAAAAAAAAAGAACAATTTGGTTTCTGAATCTCCAGGTTTCCAGTAATAAAGATTACTAATGCTTCATTTTGGGGGCATCGAGTAGCTCATTTTAACTTTTTTCACCCTCATTACACAGACAACCCATTTAATCTGAAGAGTCCAGGTTCCTTTCTTAATTTTATTAGTGTTTGGCCCACTTCCAGAGTGTCTTAATCAACACGCTTGTTATTTGTGCTGGTTGTTAAGGGTAAACCAGTTATTATAGAGATAATAAAGTAAATTGCAACTGAAAAGGGAGATTCTGATTCCACCAAACACGCAGAGTGGAAGCATATTCAGTTTTGCTGCCATTAAGTCATTTGTATCTCAGACTCATTTGGAGGAAGAGCCACTACTCTTTGCTGTGGGTTAGGCTTGAGTTAATTTAGAGAACTGATCTGCCACAGCTCCAACAGAACAACAGCGGTACCAAGGAGCTGTGTTTTTTCTAGTTCAAAATGTACCGTATTGATTAGGGGGGGGGGGGGGAACCTGTTAGATGTGTGATATGAAAATGAGCTCAGAAATTCTCCACTAACCCTTCCACGTGGGAAGTTATATGGAAAGTAGGGACAGTCGAACGCCCCATGAGTTCACCAAGCGCTGCTCAGCCGGCCTTGTTCCAGGAGCCAGCCCGGTAGAGCACTCGGCAAAGCATACTTTCCAGGGCCTCCAGAAAGTGTGCAATTCCCCTGGCATACCATCAGCGTGTCCGCGGGAATTGCACACTTTCCAGAGGCCCTAAAAAGCATGCTTTTCCTCCTCCTCCCCCCCACTGCGACAATTGTGGCCTTAAAGACCCTCTTAAAACCTTGGATTAAGATACTAAGATATTTTTAACACGTACTAAACAGAAATTATTCACCATGTTTAATTATTGTTATTTTCATCATTGCTGAAAATTCGCCCACCTCCATTTTTTAAAGAATGTTTATATTGTGAAAGGCATATCACAACATTGCACAAAGATGCTATAGAATGCCAGTGTAAATGCCAGATGATGCTTTCTGGCTATGGCATACATGATTTCTGATACTCAATGATGTGATGACATCATGCACTTCCATGGAAAATCGCACCATTTCCTCTACATTTTCTCTGCCTAGACCTGTCTGATTCTGTTCACAGCAGTCAACTCTGGCAAGTAAAATCTCGAATGGAGCAACGTTGGATTCAAATAAACTAGGCTGACCTTATGAAAAGGAGGACAGGGCTCATGTAACTTTAACTGTTGTAGAGAAAAAGGAGATTTCAGCCAGTGTTATTTGTATGCAATTAGTTCCTGGTGAAATTCCCTCTTCATCACAACTGTTAGAGTTGCAGGGGCCCTGCCTTCTTTTGTATATGGTCACTCTAGTATAGTGCATGCAACTTTAACTGAGGGAATTTCACCAGGGACTCAATGCATACGAATGACACCGGCTGAAATTCTGTTTTCTCTACAACTGTTAAAGTTACATGAGACCTGTCCTCCTTTTCATATGGCCAGCCTAAAGAAACCAAAATGATGTGTGATATCAGTGAAAAGGTTTGAGAAAGCCTGGTTAATGTGCAGAAAGTTGCACTAAATGGGCTGCATAAAACATTTGACCCCCACCCACTCACCCACCCACCCAATTTTTTTCTTTCTGAAATCACTTTTTGCAGGTGGAAAAATCATATTAAATGCTGTAAAATGCATCTCTAGTTTAATGTTTTATTTATTATGTTTTTAATCTACCCAATAACAAAACTTATCTGGGTGGATTACATAGTGGTAAAAGAGCAGAATGCAATACATAAAACAATATTATATATATAATGATCTACAATGCCTGCAAGGCATTTTTCTCCATACCTTTATATGTGGATTTACTTTTTCTTGGACAGATCCTTAAAGATGGGGTGGATTAAAGATGAACAGAAGCAAATAAATAAGCAAAGAAATCAATAAGCATTTGGATACCTCAAGTGATAAAAGGAAAATTGGCCTAATCAAATTCATGCCACCACCATTTCTACACCATATCTCTACCAACTATCTGTAGCTCCTCTCAATTCGTGAAAAATGAGAAGACGCCTGCCAGACTCATGGAAGCTATCAAAAGAAAGCAGCCCAGTTTCAAAGCAATTTGGCATGGTGATTATACCATTTGTGCTCCCATCTTGGGCTTCTCCTGTTTCTATCCCTCTCTCCCTTCCTCCCGTTTTAGTTTGCAGAAAACAAATTTTCCAAATGACGTTAATTAGAGTTTTCCTTAATAACAAATGCGCAAAATCAGCCAACACACAAATCCTAGGTCATGAACTCGATTCTTCACGTGCTGGAAATAATGGTGGCCGATAAACAGCATTCAAATGGAAATGTTCACAATCCCGGGCCTTAATTGGCTGAATGTATCTACAAGGGAATGGGGATTCTTATGCAATCAAGATGTCTCCTCTCTTGGCTTCAATGCGGAATACCTAACAGATGTCTTTAAGGGGTGGGTGATGGGGGAAGTGAAATTAAAAGGATTTTGCAAATAGGCTAATCTTCTTCTGCATGTGCATACATGCAAAAGGCCGGCACATTCCCCCCCCCCCCCGGCCGCCTGCTGCTCCAAGGTCTTTTGACCAAGATAGACATGGGCCACAGGTGGCGACTTACCCAGACATCCTTAAGCTGCCCAAAAAGAATTCCTGGCCAGATCTTTTGTGTAAATATGTATTCTTACAGGAACTAGTAACAGTTGTTTAGTCTTGTGTTGGGGGGCAATCCCTCCCCGGCAGAGGGGAACATAAGCATGTCGTTAGTTTCTAGCCTCCTCTGCATTTCAGGCACACCACACAACAAAGAAACTGTATCATTCCAAGAAATTAATTTTGCTTCTGATGGAGAAGACAAACACATTTATTTATTTATTTATTTATTTATTTATTTATTTATTTGAGTATAAAAAGGGGCGTTTTTTCTATTATCTGGCATGAGTTTTTATTTTACCTTGATTCTTGATTCTTTTCAGCTACGGAGAACTTGGATACAACTTTCCTGTAATCTTTCCCTTTTTTTTTTCTTTTCTTTTTTTCACAAGTCAGGAACTACTTGGAGATATCTCTATCCCTATCCATGTGTGTGTGTGTGTGTGTGTGTGTGTGTAATCTTTATCATTTTTGCGTGTTGGCATTCCTAAGGCTTAACACTACAGTGCCTGGTCAGTGATCTGTTCCAATGGTCTGCTGATATTGGGTTAGTGTGTGGGATTGAGCTAGAGGGGGAGAACAGAAAACCTTTGCTCCCTATGATCTCAAAGAAACCAACCATATCCAATGTGAAATAGAGCAGCCAATTCATGCCCCCCTAAAAAAACAAAAAAACCCCTGTGTGTAATCGTTTGCCCTTTCATTTTAATCATGGCACAGCATTGGTATCCACCAAAAATCAATGTGCATACAGTAGATATGATGGAAAAGGTTATGATTTTAAGTATTTAAAGATCATCAGCAAAAACATTTTCACTCATGCTAGTCCTGTAAAATTACACCCACCCATATTCTCCCATATTAGGTAACTGAGCTCATCCTTAGAAAGAGACACTGCAGTGTGCATGCTGGGATTTCTCCATACTTCACATGAACACATGTTCTATCTAAGGACCTGCCATCTCCTGGAGTCTGAGTCAGATGAGACCTCCTTGGAAGGGGTGACCCCACATACATACCTACTATGTACTGGGACCAGGAGAAATTGGTACACCCCCAGTGGTGACTCAGAGAGCCACTATAAAGGACACACCATCTTTGTTGGTGCGCTAAGGAGCTTGTACATACACCGCATGCCACACTCTTAGGCTTCCCCTGTGCCATGGGATTTGCAATGATCACATTCTCCACCCCAAGGACAAAGATGATGATGGCAAACCTGAACAGAAGCCACCTTAAAGCATGAAATGCTCACTTGAGCGCACAAAGCTTCCCTTTCCTAAACCATGGCCTGTGTCTGAGACTGTTATTCCAGGAGCAGGGCTTCCACTGATGAGCAAGAAAGGGTAATATTGTGAGGCTTACAATAAAAACCTACAGTATCTCAGTGGCTGGTGCTGATACAATACCTATCCTCCTCCAAGTGTCTCCTCCAAGAGAGTTTCAGAGGTTGGCAACAAGGGAGAGGGCCTTTTTAGTGGTGGACCCCAATTGTGGAATGCTCTCTTCCAACCTGGCACCAACATTATCATCCTTTTGGCACCAGGTTAAGACTATCCTCTACTCGGAGGCATTTGTTGGCATGCAATGGGCTCATTAATGCATCAGTTGAATTGTTTGTGGTTGTCATTAATCTTTTAGTTTAGACTGACCAGATAAAATCCAGGTCAGGGCTCATGTAATGTTACCAGTTGTAGAGAAAAGGGAATTTCAGCCAGTGTCATTTGTATGCAATTAGTCCCTAGTGAAATTCCCTCTTCATCACAACAGTTAAAGGTGCATGCACTATACTAGAGTGACCATATGCAAAAGAAGGCAGGGCCCCTGCAACTTTAACAGTTGTGATGAAGAGGGAATTTCACCAGGAACTAATTGCATACAAATGACACTGGCTAAAATTCCCTTTTCTCTACAACTGTTAAAGTTACATGAGTCCTGACCTATTTTAGTTGTTTTACAGGGTAGTTGTATTTTAGTAGATAATTGTTTTTGTGGTTTAAAATTTTGCATGTTTTTAATGTTGCTGTAAGTTGCTTTGAGCGTTGATTGAGAATGGCATCTGTGGAGAAATAACTATTTTTGTGTGTCTGATATTTGTGACCTCCAAGGTTTGAGGCCTTGTGTTGATACTGTGTTACAGGCCTGTTTATTAGTAGCTGCTTAGCAAGAGATTCTGAAAGAGGAGAGAGAGAGAGAGAGAGACTATTGCTTTTAATATTTATAGACAGAGCTGAATCGAGTAAACTTGTGTTTTTATTAATCTAAGAAACATCAGGTTCTCATAGGGTGAAGATTCTAACAAGTGGGGAAACAAGCAGTACTGCAAGTTGACAGTTAGAAATGACTGTTGGGAGAGAGTCTGACTCTGTGGTGGGAAGGCCAGGTGCCCTGCTTTGCAGAGGGCAGTCTTCTATTTGAAGGGCTGTCCAGTACAAGTCCGGTTTCAGGATAAAGAACCCAAAGAAGGGAGAACAGGGGCACCGATGTTGTGGCATCCACAGTTAGTACCTCAGCAGACAGAGCAAGCCAGCTGGTCAGTCTTCCCAGTATTATATTTCTATTTAAATTATAGATAATAATAGCAATTATAAATAATTATAATATTACCTATAAAAATATCATCATCATCATCAGTAGTGTAAAGCCCACATTGCCATGGGAGCTACTAGTCTAAGGTGAAACATACTGTTCCTTGACCCTGCCATGTCAGTTGTCCTGAAGCTGTGGGGAGGTTACTTTCCTTCAGTGCAACTAAGGTAGGGTGTCCAGATCGCCCGGGGTTTCCTGGTCCTAACCGGGAAACCTAGGCCGATCCGGGCCAACCGGGGGGCAGCGGGGGAAAACCGGGGTGGCGGGGGGTCACATGGCAGTAGCAGCAAGTGGCGATGAGCGGCGGTAGACCCGGTGGCGGTGGAGGCGGAGGAGCCCGGGAAGTGCCCCCCCTCGCGCCTCACGCTCCTTACCTGCAGGGGCGTCCGCTTCCCTCCGGAGCACGAGGCGTGAGGGGGGGCACTTACCTGCTGGGGCGGCCGCTTCCCGGGCTCCGCCGCCGCCGGGGCCGCCACCGCCAGGTCCTCCACCACCGCCAGGTCCTTCGCCGCCGCCGCTGCCGGGCTCGTGAGGCCAGAGGCCGCGCGGAAGAGACGGGAGAGGGCCGGATCCGGAAGTGATGTAATCGGCCCTCCCCCAACTCTTCCGTGCGGGCATCCGGGCTCCTCGGGGCTTGTCGCCATCGCGACGAGCCCCAAGGAGGCCAGAGGCTGTGCGGAAGAGGCGGGAGAGGGCCGATTACATCACTTCCGGATCCGGCCCTCTCCCATCTCTTCCGCGCGGCCTCTGGCCTCAGAGGCCACGCGGAAGAGACGGGAGAGGGCCGGATCCGGAAGTGATGTAATCGGCCCTCTCCCGCCTCTTCTGTGCAGCCTCTGGCCTTACAAGCCCGGTAGCGGTGGCGAAGGACCTGGCGGTGGTGGAGGAAGACCCGGCAGCGGCAGGGGACCTGGGGGCTGACCCGGTGGGGGCGGCAGCAGAGGACCCAGCGCGGGCGGCGGAGGAAGAGAACCCGGTAGGTCCAGGCTGGTGTTATTGGAGGGGGCTTGGGGGGGTTGTTTTGGGTGGGAGGGGTGGCAGGGGGGTGGCGGGGGGGACCAGGATTTTGGTTTCCAAAATCTGGTCACCCTAAACTAAGGAGCTTTGGCCCTCGCTTCCTCACCACCATCATCACTGAACGACATTCACTTCTTTCTCTCAGGCCTCAAACCCACCTCCTTCCCTCTTCCCCCACATTTTAAAACCAGGCTTTTCCTAGGGCTGCTTCTTTTCCTCCATTGCCATCACTTCAGAGCATTTGCTGCCACCCCCACTACCATCCCTGCCACCAATATGGCCGCTCTGAGAGTGGGCTGGACTCGCGAACCCCAAGGTCCCCACTTTTGTGTTTTTCTCCCTGCATACCTTGGCATGGAGCTACATGGCTCCTTGCCAGGGTGTGGAAACATACTGTTTAACTATTAACGCTTGAGCTTTGAACTTTGTTGAACTTTCAAATGTTTCTGCATGTCTACACCACTCAAGCATTAGTTTACAGCAAAATTGGTCTGATAGATCTCGGGTAATAAGCCTTACACTACCATATTCAATAATAATAATAATAATAATAATAATAATAATAATAATAATATCCTGCCCAGTTTTCTGGATGGGACCTTGAGGGCAGCTGGCCTTCTGTTTCAGCAATCATGTCCTGGATCACAGCTCCATGCTTGCTTTGCCCACTTGGTGGGCAGTTCCCTTATTTCATTTGCACATAGGGATGTAGAGGCATCCACAGGGGATTCCAACGAGTTCAGATTTCTATGAATCTGAAATGCAGATTCCACCGCAGACCAGCTTTTTCTAAATCGCGCAGACTTGCAGACTGTTTTTTTACAGGGCGGGCAGAGTGACTTATGCAAGGGCCAAAGTTCAACTGGTCATGGAGCTGGATCTAAATACAGTAGAAGGACTGCTTCTTCCTCTTATTTATTTATTTATTTACTTTGCTACAATTATTTGTTACATCTTCCTCTGAAGTCCTCAGCAGTAACAGCTGGTAACAGAGACTGGGAAGGGGGTCTCACGGTATCTGTACCCAGGCATGTTGGAGGGTACCAGGTCGGCTGCTTTCTCTCCCTCTGATTCAGCCCACCCTTTTGAAACTCGTTCTATCTGGACCATTGATGGGACTGTTCCCTAGAAAGCATCCAAAACTGCTTTCAGCCCACCCTGGTAGGAGCCCCCACAGAGGTGTTCTCCTGTACACCATTTGAGAAATACTGGCTTATCCGACTCGATCGTTACAAAATGTGAGATTGGGCGAAGAACTCTGAGAACATCATCAGATGAGCATTTTATAGCATGCTTATTACTAGCCACACACGGATTTTGGGGGGGGGGGGTCCTTTTCACGATACCATCTGCCTCCCACATGTCTCCCACTCCTTCTGCTCATTTTTCCATCACAAAAAAAAAAAAAAAGACCCAGAAAATCCATTTTGGGCGGTCTGTAATGAAACTTGCCACCATTTCCTGCTGTGTGCAGGAGAGGCAAAGTGACCGAAACACCCACGGAATGGGCCACGTGGTCGCTGCTTGTTTCCTCTTCCTTCCCCGTGTGAAGAAAGAGGAAGCTGTTCATCCCTATTGTGGGACAGAAGCAGGAGGCAAAGCAATGGTAGGGAAATGCGATTCCCCCCCCCCCCTTCTGATGATGTCTCTGTGACAGAGACACAGACGTGAAACCGAACGCAGAGTATGGAATCAGACCGTTCAAGATTTCTGCTGAGGAACACATACGCACACAGAAGGGAGCTGCTTTTCCCTCTGTTATCCATACCCTGATTCGGCCTAATAATGTCTGCTTTTGTCTCTAGATTGTTATTAGCTGCTCAGGAGAAAGTGAGATAGGTGGATGGAGCAGATGGGGGTAGAGAAAGGAGAAAAGAAAGGCATTTTGAAAGCTCTTGGAAAAGCCTGTTCTTCCTTCCTTTTCCCCACCAGGCATAATATTTATGACTAATCATAGGGAATAATTACTCCAATTGAGAGTGCATCTCTCGGCAGGATCAACGCAACTGTCTGAAGCTGCAATTTTAAAAAATGTATCTAAGTGTGCATTTATAAAATGGCAGTGCATCTCCTATTGGACAATATGATGTCTTTACACACATACACACACACACACCCAACACCAGCATTGTACATCTAAATTTGTAGTGTTCTGTCTGTGGTGTTGTTGGTGTTGTTTTTGAGTGGAAGACAAAACACACTGAATTATTGTGTACCATGGAGTTCTCACTTGAAATCATCCATAACATTTATATCTGTAAAATGAGTACCACAATATGGTGTGATCAAGGAGGGATGTTGATGAGACACAACAGATTCAGTTGGCTTTGAATTTTATGAATATGACCTGTGGGTTTTGTAGCAGTCATGTAGATTCCTCAGACTTGCGGACTGGTTTCCACTGGGGTGGGGGTGGGGGGATTTGTGCAAATTAGGATAAGTGTGCAGTAGCACTAAGTGGAACAAATGTCTTCTACATCCCTATAAAAGATCTGAATCTGTCAAAGAAGGGACAATGGAACGAAAGACACCTGACAATCCAAGAAACACAGGGGGAATGGATTTAACAGAATCCATACGTCCCTAGTGTGGTATAGCAGTTAGCTATGGGGCCATAACCAGAAAGACCTGGGTTCAGCCTTAATGTTGTTGCTGTTGTTTGTGTACAGCACAATATAATAAATATATTAATATAATATAGTATAATAATATATAATATTAAAATCTCTAAGCAGTTTACATACAAAATAATAAAAACACGGTTAAAATACATATATAAAACAATAAAATATAAAAATCACTTACAACAACAAAGGTAAGATAAAAAGAAACAATAAAAAGAGACAATAATCAAAATAGCATCCTAAAATAAGACAAGGAGTCCTTGCATGTACAAGTATATTTTCAGAAGGCATTTAAAAGAATCCATATTTTCTGCTTCTCCAGCCATAGGGGGAAAGGTATTCCAGAGGTGGGCACCACTCCTGAGAAAGCTCACTGTGAAGATGTTACATGGCAACATTTTGTTGTTCCAGAGTGGCCAACATGGCCTGCCCTGAGGATCTTAAGGGTTGGCTGGGTGGAACAGCTAGGGATCCTAGTCCTGAGTTTTTAGGTTCATCCCAGGGCAGTTGCTATCTCTCAGCATTCCTCATAGGTTGAAGGTAAAACGGGGAAACCTCCATATACTGGACGACAAGGAGCAGCATGTACTGAGTCTTGTCTGCCTAACCCAGTACACTCTATTTTGAATGGTCATGACTTTCCAAGGCCTCACAAACATGTGTTTCAACAAAAGCCAATTGGAAGTTGTGTAGAAACAGTGAAGGTGTTAGGTGTTCCTCATCCAGCCGCTTCTGCACTCTCAGTTGTGGATTTTCTAACCAGAAATAGAGTTGTCAGGCTACTGTTCCATGTTTGTGCATAATGCCTAATTTGGGTACCACGTAAAGAAAGGTCTTTTCTGGTGTTGCTACCTGAGATCTTTTAACCGGACATGCAGGAGACTGTCCGTGCAATCAGAAGTAATTGCCATTGAGTTCAATGGGACTTACTCCCAAGCAAGTGTACATAGGATTGCAGTCTGAACCTTGGATCTCCTGCATACCAGTATCATCAGGTGCTCCTTGAAGGTTATACATGAAATTAATTAATCATTCATATGGATGAAGGAAAGTGAACTGGTGAAGAAGCAGAAAAGGGCAAGCAAAATGAAGAAGGCACTGGAGCAACACCACCATGAAGAAAGGTTAAAACTTTGGGTTCTTTAAACTTAGGGGGAGAAAATGGATAGAGAGACATTTTTCTCTCAATCTGATAATACTGAAATACGGAGTCATTTGAAATGTGGTGATGGAGGAGAGTTTTGAGGATACCATGAACTGCAAAAAAGACACATAAAGGGGTTCTGGAACAAATTAAGCCAGAACTCTCACTAGAAGTGTAAATGTTGAAACTGATGCTATCATACTTTGGACATATCATGAGAAGAAATGACTCATTAGAAAATACAATAGTGCTGGGAAAAACAGAAGGTAGATGGAAAAGTGGAAGACTAAACAAGAGATGGATTAACTCCGTAAAGGAAGATACGGACCCTTTCTACAGCATAGGGGTGTAGAGGGAGGGAGGGAGGGAGATCCCGAAAGTACCTAATACACTCCATTGGCACACAGGGACCAGCCGAGGGCCGTCCCAGGCAAACAGCCTGGTGTAGAAACGGCCAAGGACATGAAGTTACAAGATCTGAATAGGGTGGTTAACAACAGATGTGAATGGAAGTCACCAATTCATAGGGTCGCCATAAGTCAAAGCCGACTTGAGGGCACATAACTAACTAACCAGGGTCATGCCATGCAGCTGAATGGTAGGAGATACAAGAAAGGCAATGGGAAGTCCTTCACACAGCACTTAGTCAACTTATGGAATTCAGAAGGACGCCAACCAACTTTGACAGCTTGAAAAGGATGTTAGACAAATTCACGGAGAATGGCTGACAATGGCTACTAGTCTCTCTATCTACATCTACTGTATATCTCTATGTCTCCTCCTGCATCAGAGGCAATACCCCTCTCAATAACAGTTGAAGGGAAACATGAGTGGGAGTGTGTTATTGCATTCATGTCCTGCTTGTGAGCATCTCACTGGGGCATCTGGTTTGCCACCGAGGAAACAGACTACTGGCCTAGATAGACCTTTGGACTGATCCAACATGGATCTATTCACACTTTCAGTTTCCAGGTGGCAGATTCAATTGATATCCAAGTTAAGGATAGAGAACAACAACATTCTTCCTCTTGGTGATAGGTTGGCAGTGAGCCATTTACTAGTGACTGAAAAAGCTCTCCGCATTGCTCTGTTCATTTTCCTGTGCACGTGTGAAGAAAAGATTGCTGAAAACGGGGGAGCTTCCTAATGAAAGAGTTTTGCTCATATTTACTGATAATCAGAGTGTCTTCACTTCCTGGCTGCCAAGAGGGTTTTGTCTCTTTCAATTAGCATAATCCCACCTGCATTCTCACTTTCAAAACAGTCGCCTAAACTATTAATTACATATGTTTGGAGTAAATGAATGCAAGCTAATACATTTTCAAACTCAATTACTGTGATTATTATCTGATGATTTGGGGCATTAACTGACTCAGTACCGAACCTCCATTCATTTTCAATCGGCCTCGCCCAAGCAATCCTAAGGATGCCCTGCTGGAAAATGCTGGAGGATGAGTGGGCACAAGACTTCCCAGGTTGCCTCCTTGTGTTTAATTGCTATGGATTGCCTTTAACATTATAAGGAAATTAATAAGACATGCTGTTGGTCAATAATATCTGATTAAATAATTCAGTAGCAGCTCCTTAACCCCCCCAGGTGCAATCTATTAGGACTGTCCAGCAATTCAGGATTATTTTACTTGATTAATGGCCTGGCTTTTAATTGATTTAATTTAAATAAATTTGCATATTACCAAAGCCTCAAGGTAAGTGAGTCTTTGTGGAGTTTGAAGGGAGCCTGAGATATAACTTAAATGTGATGATGAAAACCATCACACATGATTAGCAGGCCCTTTTGTTTTCCCTTCCATTGGTCTAAAAAGGAAACAAATAATATGCCCTGCATTCTCAGCCTCATCAATTAACACCCCTTACACACACATACACACACACATATACAAATACACGCACACACATACAGAGATCAATCATTGCTTTAGTTAATTCCCACTACCACTTAAGACCAACAGGTTGTCAACAGCCCTTTTCAAATTCCAGTTCTGCTGTGCAAGCTTAATGTATTAATATCAAGGAGCTTTCTGTACATAGCAGCAGCACAGGAACAGAACTAAGAGAAGTTATTACAGGTTAATAGAAGTAACTGCCTTGCAATCAGGATTCCTGATCAGTGAGGCAGGGAGTCATGCAGTCATTTCATTCCAGGATCCGTTTATAATCTGTGGTTTTGAGAAGAACGCCATCCTGGCCAATGGAAGACCAAACTCTTCAGTCCTTTCCACATGGAAAGAAACTCCTAATTTCCAGAAGCAAAGTCACAACCTGAATACCATTTACGCAATAGATTCTTGATTTGGTGTCCCTCAGTGGCAAAGAGAGAAAAACGCACTGTTTGCAGCTGCATCGTAAACTGATGGTTGTAGAAGTGCTGCTTGAGAACACACGCAGAGGAATTCGAAAAAGGTTTGCATCTCAAAGGGGTAAAGTGTCCTTGCTTAGGTGGTGACTCCTTGACTTCATGAGCTAAGAGGGGTTTGGGGGTTTTCTCCCAGGACAGGTCACGTTCAGGACAGAGAATACTGTACTTCTGCACATGAAGGCCAGCACAGAAGGTTAAGTCACAGCAGCCACCTCTAGAACAGGCTTCCCCAAGCCATATTGGCAGGGGATGATGGGAGGCCCACATCTGGTGGGCCACAAGTTGCCCACCCCTGCTATATACCAAGTTTATTTTACTATGTCCCATAACAGCCTTCCCCAACCTGGTGCTCTCCAAATGTATTGGACTACAATTCCTACAGTTCTCAGCCAGCATGGCCAATAGTAAGCTGACCAGATAAAATCCAGGTCAGGGCTCATGTAACTTTAACAATTGTAGAGAAAAGGGAATTTCAGCCAGTGTCATTTGTATGCAGTTAGTTCCTGGTGAAATTCCCTCTTCATCACAACAGTTAAAGTTGCAGGTACTATACTAGAGTGACCAGATACGAAAGAAGGCAGGGCCCCTGCAACTTTAACTGTTGTGATGAAGAGGGAATTTCACCAGGAACTAATTGCATACAAATGACACTGGCTGAAATTCCCTTTTCTCTACAACTGTTAAAGTTACATGAGCCCTGACCTGGATTTTATCTGGTCACCCTACCAATAGTAGTCCAATACATCTAGAGGGCACCAAATTGGGGAAGGGTGATCAATCTATATAACTATTTCGTAAATCACTTGTCTGTAATATCCCATCAAAGGTGTACATTCTGCATGCAACCAGAAACCTGGGGAAACAGAAGAATGCTTTAAAAAAAAATCTCCGAAACACCTGGCAGGACTTTAAATGGGGCAAGCAACTTGTAGCCCTCCAATGTTTTAGCCTACAACTCCCATGATCCCTGATCATTGACTATGTTGGTTAGGGCTTATGGGAACTGTAGGACAACACATCCTACAGTTTCCCACCTCTGACCTATTACCAAGGAATAGCTGTAGTACACCTTGTAAGCTAATTGCTGGGATGAGAGTGATATTCACCTTCTGATTCTGCAATACCTCTGGGAGTTGTTGGCAATAGGTTGTCTCCATCCATCATCTGTCTGAATTGAGCATGTTGATGCATCTCGGCTGTCATGTATACACCGGTCCATCAAGCACACTTATGTCAATGTTGTCACTTAGAGATGTTATCTATATCTGAATGTTCTATACAGATGTAACAACATGGGACTTTCCATATTATATCAATTCGCTGACCTATTTAAGATCTCCCCGATCTTGCTGGAAAATTGTGTGCTGCTGGCTTTTATATATGTGTGCTATTTCTGGTTTTGCGGGTCCAGCAAATGTGAAGGGGGAGAAAAGAAAGTGAAAAAAGCTGGGGAAAGTGTTAGATAGGAATCATGCCTTCTGCTAGCTTCATAGAGCCGGCTGGTCGAATAGAAGATATTGGAGCAACTCTGATTTTAAATGCTTCTTTGAAATATAAAGGGGATGTTATTGAAATCATTCAGGGAGCCCGTTCTAACAATAGCACGATGCTTGGTCATGAATGTTAAACTACCTATCATGCCACCTGATTGATGCACGCTCTGGCAAGTTTCCTGGGAGGCAGGACTGGCTCTCCCTGAGGTGCAAGGTAATGCAATAGCTCCTTTCAAGAGAAAGAAGAGCGATCAGCGCTGTGAAGCAGATTAGGCTATCAAATGAGCAACAGGAAAAACAGGAAGAGGAAGAAAAGCCTAGAGGGAAGAGGAAGAAGGACAGAATGGGTTGTTATCCAAAGTTAGTGAATGATCAATTATGGAATGATATTGGGCCTCTATTACACAAGTGCCTATTTGAAAGTGGTTCATTTGGCTCAAGGCATATCGGTTATTTGCAAAATGGGAGTCTGAGTGTCAGATACAAATCTTATTGTAGCAGTTTTCATGTGTTTCCTCCATGTACAGGCCAAATGCATGGGTTAAGTGGCACTGCAAATCCCATCCCCACTCTGCTATCCAGGTGTTCCACAGGACATCTGAAAGGGGGCACCTATTACAGGTTGGGGAGAAAATAATTCCCTTTGCATTTTAGTGGCCCCATTCAGAAGATGCCTTAACCATGGCTTTACTATTATGGTTCAGCCAGAAAGCAAGACTGTGTTCAGAAGACATCTTAAACCATGGCTTTAACCACAGTGAATAAGGCTGCTCGCTCTCTCACTCTAGCAAAAAACAACAACCAGGAGAAACAGGGAGGCAGAGTTCCCCTCTGCTCCTGCTCCTGCTCTGCATCGGATGACAGCAAGCCTCTGAGTTCAGAGGTTTATAGTCATTGTGCCCTAAAACATAGAACATGATGAAATGAAAAAGGGTATAAAAGGCTGATTAAGATGGACTAAGAACCAGAGTCAGCAGTTTTTTTAAAAAAACTTTATAGGCTGATGGAAAGTTTGCCTAAACTTCTTAGTGAGGGAGTGGAATTTCAAAAAGGTGAGGTCAGATTAAACTTCCATGGAAGAGAATTCCACAACTGGGGTGCAGCCACAGAAAAGGCTCTGTCATATATCTTAAATCAACCCATATTGAGATGCAGAGACGGGCCTCTCCATCAGATCTTAGAGTGAGGGCAGGTTGATATGGGAAGAGGCAGTCCTTTAAGTACCCAAGGCTCAAGCTCTTAAGAACTTTTTAGGTATTATAACCATCACCTTGAAATGTGTTCAGAATCATATTACTAACCCTATTTACACATCCATGTTCCTTTGAGCATCCTTGCTGCTACATTGTGGACCAACTGAAGTTTCCAGAGACTCTTCAAAGGCAGCCCCATGTACATCATGTTACAGTAGTCCAATCTCCTTGTTACCAAGCAATGCATCACCTGTAGCAAGGTTGTGTGAACGGGCCCAAGTTGTTCTAACATTTCCAGTTGTAAATACAATGCCACAACTGGTATTTTATTTTCAATAGCGTACTTCTCTCTCTCTCTCTCTCTCTCTCTCTCTCTCTCTCTCTTTCTTTTTTGAGGGGGGAGGGGGCCCAATGTGTATTGACTACGGACTAGTGTAGCTTGCAAAGCTGCCTGTAGGCAGAACCCCCTGTAGCCAATTATTTCTGCCCTTTTCGTGTTAAAGGTCTCCGAAGAGAACGTGCAGAGGAGCAAAACGAAGACCATGATTACAATTTTCTCATTTCAAACCTATTATTTACCAGCCTGGTCACACCCGTATAGATTTGCACATGGGAAATTGTTTTTAGATAAGATCAGAGGGAGTTAAGAGAGATGTTTTAAATACATCCCCATCTCTGCATAGTTTAGTTAATGAATGCAAAGGAAGTAAATTTGATAAAGGTCAAGTACACATTTATTATGATGTCCCTTTTCTTTCCTTTTTTTCTGAGCAGTAATAATACGGTTCATCGGGAAATGTTAGGTTATTAATGTTAGGTTATGTTTAAGGCTCCCCGGTCTTTTGCCTCACATTCCCCCTTTTTCTTTGGTTTATCTCTTGAACTCTTTGCTAGTTGTTTTATTATTATCCTTGTTTCTCCCTCTCTTGTCTGTCTCAAGCACCTTCGGTATGGTCTCTTGGATAGCACAATGGTTCTCTGTCATGCCCCCTCCGGAGGTCTCCTCTTTGGAGGATGACAAAGGGGGGGGGGGGGGGTTAAGCCATCGACCATAAATCTCACAATATAGTAAGACCCCTCTCAGATACAGGAATTTTCCAAGTGGCCACCTAGCCCCAGGGAGTGCAGGTGTCTAACGGTCAAGACTCAATCAGCTGAAAGATACAGATGTGTCTGTGGAATAGGGAATCCTTGTGAGTATAGGTATATATGTGAGCTAGATCCTGTTCACGAGTAGACCTTTCCTCAGGTGGTACTAATGACCTGCAGCTGTGCTCCAGCTCTCAAGGCTCAGGCTTAAAAATAAATAAATCCAAAGTCATTTAAATTCATTTCAGATTTCTCCAACATCCCTAGATGAGAGCTTTCTCTGTTGTGGTACCCTGTGTGTGGAATTCCCTCCCTAAGATACATTCACCTGACAACATCTTTACTGTCTTGTAGATGCCAGGTTAAGTCGATTGTATTTACCAGCTGAGAGGCTGTAATCTGAATCTTATCAGTAATGCATTTTTTTTAAATTTGATTCTTATCATTTTAACATATTTTCATTTTCTCTGGCCATTTTTATTATGTTTCTATGGTTATATAAGCATATGGGGGGGCTTTTATAACAGAAATATGGTTGTTGTTTTAAAAGACCCAAATACTTAGATATTTTGTAAATGGCATCCTTCCATCACATAATAATATGTATATATTAATAGCAACTAGCAGCAGAGTATAGTTTCTCCTAGTAAGCTCCACAAAGTTTACGGGCCTTGCTCATCAGTGAGACTGGATGGTAGCCCGGAGGACGGCAACAAGGGAAAGGGCCTTCTCTGTGGTGGCCACCCAATTATGATCTCCCCGATGAGGCCCGCCTGGCACAAACCTGTTATCTTTTCGGCGCCAGGTCAAAACTTTTCTTTTCTCCCAGGCATTTTAACAGCTTAAGTTGATGTTTTAACTGACTTTGTGGCCAGGCTTAAAAGTTTAAAATGTTTGAAATATCAGCTGTTTTATGTTTTATGGTTAAAAATTTTATATATTGACTTTTTAATGTTCAATCTTTTAATTTTTGTAAACTGCCCAGAGAGCTTCGGCTATGGGGTGATATATTATTATTATTATTATTATTATTAATAATAATATTGGAGGACACTTTGTTTCTATCTTTGTTTACTGTACTTTTAAACTGCCCAATAACTGAAGTTATTCGGGCGGTATGCAATACATGAATAACATAAAATGCAAACATTAAAGCGAAATGAAATGAAGTGAAAGCACATAGCTCAGATGAAGAGGCAAGTATCTTACTGTCATGTTTCCAGAGTCCAAGAGCCCAAGAATTCCAAGGTAGTCAGCACAAACAGGGATCTGGCAAAAGGCAAGATCGCAGCAGTCTAGGTCACAGGCAACAAAGTTCCAAAAGCAATACAAGAGACAAGGCGCAGGTAGGAGATTCAGTATTCAGTCCAGAAGTACCCAGACCAGAAGTCAGTCTGAAAGGAAGCTAAATTCAGGCGACATTTAAAAAAAATCTGTGTTAGGGCTGAAGCATAGATCACCTTCAGGGGGAAGCAAGGAGTCAGGAATCAGGAGTTATGATCCTCATAGCCAAGGAACAAAGAGAATCAGCGCTGAAGGATACCGTAAAGCAAACCAGAGCCAGATACAGGGTGCCAATGTGTCCTCCTTTACGGAGGATAGTCCTCCATATAAAAGGCTGTCAGAGAACAGACCTCAATTTGAAGGTGTTCTCTTTTAGAAGGGTTATCCAGTCTGTCCAGTTCATAGATTCGACCCTAAGAAAGGAGAAATGGGGCCTTGGAGTTGCCCATGAACAGTTACCACCTGAATAGCAGGCTGAGCAGGCACACTGGTCACTTGGACACAGTCTTCCCTATTATGGTATCTATTGCATTTCTCTTTAAATTATCTATATAAGAATACAGTAGTGTAAGGCTTATTCCTTCAGGGCTACCAGACTGACTTTGCTCATTACTGTTTTAAATTGAAGCTTGAGCAGTGTAGACGTGCAGAAAAATTTGAAAGTTCAAAAAAAGTTCAAAACTCGAGCTTTAATTGCAATTAATTTCCTCAATGCCCAACAGGCAGGGCAGCCTCTATGCCAGCGGGATGACAGACAGCCCTGCTCAGCCAATCAATGTGGCGCGAAGGTGGGCCCTGGGCACAGCTGCTTGGTTAGGTTGTCACCGCCAATGGGGAGGGGAAGGGGATGGAAGCGAACAATCAGGGGGCGCGAGGGAGAGGGCAGGGCCATGCCACATGCAAATTTCAGAGAGGGGATTCACTATGCATGAGCCACATTTGCATTATTCATGAGCCCCTCTGTGGTGAGGGGACTGAGGAGCAAAAAAGCAGGAAAGGAGCAGGAGTTCTAGCACCCATGGGCTTTACACTAGAAGTCATTATTTCTAAATTTGTGTGAGTGTGTGAGTGTGTGTGCAAATGTCATACACGTCTGTGGCCTTGTTTTTGGTGATGCATTTCTTCTTTTCTTGACAATGAGCAAGTGGTCAACCTAACCCAAACAGGAAGCCCATTATAGCCCTTCCTGTCCAAGAGGGCTCAACAGGTGGGTGGACTCAGTTGAGAGCCTGAGAATGCTTCACTGGCACTGCTCAAAGTGATGTTTCCGACTGTGGCTCACCACTTAGGACAGCTGCATGTAGACCCAAAGTTCCTGGTTCTAACCCTAGCAGTTCCTGGTATGCTGGAGTAATTGCTGTGTACGTGTGTGTGTTCTACAATGTCATTGCAATCTGCTTGTTCACCCACCTTTTACTCAGACCCAGGAAACTCTAGTGGCATGAAGAAGTAGTAGATTTCATTGCCTGCTTCCTCATTCCTTCTCTGCCCAGCAAGCAACAGTACCTGGCAATGAGAATGAGGAGGAAGAGCAGGCAATAGTGCTGGTAAGAAGGCAGATTCACTGAAGGAGAGGGGCTCATTGAGGCTGCCTTGCCCAAGTGCCCTCTGAAACCTGGAACCAGGCCTGGTTCTACATCCGAGAATTCAGTCATTCAGTAAACTTTACTGTTCTTGACTAGTGAGAATGCCGTGTTTTCTGTGTTAAATATATTTTGACTTTCAAAGGAGAACGGGAGCAGCACGGGTCAGCTGTGACTAGAGCAAAGAGAGCATAACAGAGAAATCCCCCACAAACACAATTGTTTGAATTTGTAAACAAGCTCGCTTTGGCTGTGTTTATCTTCCTTTTGGGCTCACTTTCGGGGAAGACTTTTGAAATGCGTTCCTGGCAGGACTCTTAGCAAATGCAGCCTTTGTGTGCCGCAATCTTTCCAACCCAGTGCCTGACACCGAGGGGGCAATGCTCAAGAAAACACGATTAATATTCATATTTCGAATGTGTGGCTGCCAAAGGCCTAGTTCTGAGTTCAGCTCCGTCGGCCACCCAGCGTAATGCTGCATAATGTGTAGTACATGTACCAGAAATACATTTGTACATATGCCTGTGACAAGGCCGCAGAGAAGGGCATAACCTGGTAGTGCGGGCCGCTGAGCTGACAGACTGGCCCGTCAAGTAAGTGAAGGCAGAAGTAAGCAAAAGTTTGTTTTTATTCCAATTTTCAACCCCAATGCCAGCCCCAAAGTTGTGTACGAGAACAAAAAGTTTAAGCAGAAAATTAAATGAAAATCAATTAGATCAGACCAAGAAGTACCATCTCAAAATTGACAGGAGACAGGCAGACATCATGAGATGGAAGTAATCAATCGTCATTATAGACTGAGCACAAAAGGTTCGGCGTTTCGCATTATTTGCTAAACGGAGGCACACGAAAAGGTCAGATATCACTCTTAGCGAATGCCAAAGCTGAGGCATCACTGCAGAGAAGGCCCAGTCCTGACCTCAAGTGATGGGAAGCATCGTATGGTAGCAAACACGCCTTTAGATTCCCTGGGCCTGAGCCGTTTGGATTTTAATGGTAAAACCAAGACTTTGAATTCAACTCAGAGCGTCATCAGACGGCGGGGGAGGGGGGAATTGTGTTTCCTTACCATCACTTTTCCCCTGCTTCTGTCCCACAATACTTCCTCTTTCTTCACACCGGGGAAAAAAGAGGAAGTAAACAATGCCCACGTGGCCCATTACTGGGGTCTATTTTGTGATGGAAAGAAAGCCAAAAGAAGTAGGAGATGCATGGGAGGTGGACGGCGTCATCAAAAGGACCCGCAAAATATCGTGCGTGGGCAGTAATGTGAGTGTGAGTGTGATAAAACACTCATCTGATGATGCTCTCAGAAGCTGATTGTAACCCAATGCAACCCCAGAACAACAGCACTCAAAATAGCACACTACCACCCTGGTGACAGCATCCTGCACCAGTTGTAGTCCTTGCACCATTTCAAAGGCAGCCCCACGTAGCGCGTGCTGTGACCGATGCATGTGTGAGAGTGGCCAGATTGGCTTTTCCCAAGAACGGCAACACTTGGCAGGCCACATAAAGGTGTGCACTGTGGCACTCCTGGCCACAGGTGCCCCCCAAACGGAACACCTGATCCTTCAGAGGGAGAAATGCCCATCCTGAGGCCAGTTTCCCTACTGACCAATAGCACTTCTGTATTAAGTCTCAGTTTGTTTGCACATCTCCAGTCCGTCGCAACCACTAGGGCAGGATCTACACGTCGTCCTCGATGCGCCCTCCCTGCGCCACAAGCCGCTTCGGAGTGCTTCACTCCGCCTAGTGTGGCTCAAGCCTCGGAGGCTCTGCCCGCGCCCGCGCCGCTGCAGCCGCCGCCCTTTCATCCAGGCCGGTCTCGGGGAGGGAGGAGGGAGGGGGAGGGTTGTAAACAAAAGCCAGCGATTGGGAGAGGGATTTCCAATTGCTAGCTTTTGTTTACAACCCTCCCTCCTCCCTCCCTGGGACTGGCCGGGATGAAAGGGCGGCTGCGGCGGCGAGAGCACGAGCAGAGCCTCCGAGGCTTGAGCCACACTAGACGAAGTGCAGCGCTCCAAAGCGGCTTGTAGTGCAGGGAGGGCGCATCGAGGACAACATGTAGATCTGGCCTAGATCTCAATTCAGGGTTTCCTTGGAATTTGATGGACAAGATAGATAGAGCTGGGCGTCATCTGTATACTGTGGATGACCTATCCCAGTGGTTTCATGTAGATGTTTAAAAGCATAAGGGAAGAGATGGAACCCTGTGTGGTCACATAGGCCAAGGGTTTAACCAATACTCCCCCAGCACTAGCTTCTGGAACCTGTTAGGTGAGACTGAAATCAGCACAAACGTGCCCGTTGGACTAAATCCAGTAAGGTGATCCATAGGGATGCTGTGGTGAAAGTCAACCAACTCAGAAATCCAGCAGTACTAACAGGGACACACTGCCCATGTTCAGTTACATCAACTAAGAGCCTATCTACACTACTGCTTTAAAACGGTTTATAACAGTTTTAAAGCAGTAGTGTAGATAGGCTCAGAGGCAGTCTCAGTTCCTAAACCAGGCCAGAAACCTGACTGAAACAAGACAAAATCATCCATACCATCCAAGAGATCACATGGAGATCACCAGGGGGCTGTCTAAATGCTCAGAAAGCCCTGGGGTGGGCGTGCTGTGGCTTAGCATCCATCATACGATGCTGCTGCAATCATGCACCCACCCTGGGACTTTCTGCCAAAGCTGCGGAGGAAAAATTCAGGGACGTACCCCTACTTTTTTCTCCAGAGTGAGGCAAGGATGCACAGGATGGCATCAAGACACTCCCAAAGCCTCGCTCTGGAGCCTCAGCAGAGGTGTGGCCAGTGGTGCCTGGTGGAAGGCAACCTGTGATAGGTCACCTTCCACTAGGAAGAGGTAGGTGGTGGCTCCAGTCTGCAGATGGCCACCCAGAACCCCCGTGTTCCCTCCTCAGCATCAGGATTACCCGATGCCACCCCAGGAGACCATCCAGTGCAGAGCGGGAGGCATGGCAAAGATGACACATCACTTCCAAATCGTGCAAGATGCTGGTTCCCCTCTATTCGGCACTGGTTAGCCCTCATAGTGAGAACTGCGTCCAGTTCTGAACACCACACTTCAAGAAGGATGCAGACAAGCTGAATGGGGTTTCAGAGGAGAGCAACGAGGATGATCAGGGCTCTGGGAACAAAGCCCTATGAGGAGAGACTGAAAGAACTGGGCACGTTTAGCCTGGAGAAGAGAAGACTGAGGGGAGACATGATAGCACTTTTCAAATACTTGAAGGTTGTCACACAGAGGAGGGCCAGGATCTCTTCTCGATCATCCCAGAGTGCAGGACACGGAGTAATGGGCTCAAGTTAGAGGAAGCCAGTTTCCTGCTAGACATCAGGAAAAAATTCCTGAGTGTTTGAGCAGTACAACAATGGAACCAATGGCCTAGGGAGGTTGTGGGCTCTCCCACCCTAGAGGCCTTCAAGAGGCAGCTGGACAGCCATCTGTCAGGGATGCTTTAAGGTGGATTCCTGCACTGAACAGGGGTTGGACTCGATGGCCTTATTGGCCCCTTCCAACTCAACTATTCCATAATTCTACGATTCTATCACAGTAGCCTCCTTCAGCGTTCCAAGCACCTGGAATGAACCTAATCCATGTGATCTAGCATTGTCACACACACACACACACACACACACACACACAAGTTGCAGAACAAGCAACAAAAACCAGAGATTTGCATCACCACCCCGACCGGGCATCTCCTTCCATTATAACATACTTCCACACAGTTCATCTTTTCTTTCCTTTTTATTGTTGCTCCTCCATCTACAGCTTTTCCAAAACCATTTGGATCGGGGGAAATAAGCACATTGTATGGCTACTGAAAAGTATTTTCAACAATAACAACATCGGTAGCGCAGGTGAATATTTTGGTGATGGGTAAAATGGAAACAAATGGCCTGTAAATAGATAGATTTTTTTTTCCCAAGTGAGCCATCGGCAGTTTTCTCAGTCATGCATCAACACAGTTTTCCTTGAGCCTAATGGAAAGGTCGGCCATAGTTTAAATGAGCACACCCCTTAATTTTTGGAGAAACTGTGATAGCTGAGAGTCATATAGCATTGTCTCCTGCAAATTGATGGGGCCTGAGTGGAATATTTTTGCTCCCTGCAATTATTCTCCACCTGTGCATGGGGCTAATTTAAAATACATTTTATAACTCAAGCTGCAGCCACTTCATTTATCACTGGGCCCCTTTTGGAGTTTTTTCAATGGAGCTGACAGCATCACCCAAGGCTCCTTTTCCCCCTTGAGGTTGCAGGTGAAGGCCAGCTGGGGACCGAGAAGCATTGTTTTCATATTAGCATAGGACGATGGAACAAGACTGAAACACCCTGACTCAAAGCCAAGCACCGCTTGGGATTCAACCACAAAAACTCTTATTGCTTTCCACCATGCACACTAGAAACAGGAAACAACTCTTAACTGGCAATCAGAATGTGGTGCCATTGAAAATAGGTCAAAGCAAAAGCTAGTTACAAAATAAGATCGCCAATGACACCGCTCCGATAGTAATTCAAAAGCCTTGTATAATGCAGGGTAGAAAATGAATTAGATAAATAGGCAGATGGAGAGACATAGACGTTCGCTTATCATAGGGTTTTACGTACGTACACCCCTGGAGAGTTGTACAGATGCACGCTGGCTGACCATGCTGCCCCAGATTAATGGCCACAGCAACAAATCCCACTGGCAATATGGTAAATTACTGGAAATTGTTGTTTTCTAGATGTAAATCTGGAGGGGGGGAAATCAATCTTGAGTGTCAACGATGGCTGCAACAATTGAAAGCTGTAGGCTCGTTAAATTGATTGCATATCCTTTCCCTAGCTCGAAAAAAAAGTGGTAAACCAATATAACATTGATTAAGAAAGTTAAGACGGTTGCGGTGGTGTTTTTCCCTTCCTAGAGATTCAGGCAAGGGGCAACAGAGTTGAAAACTTTGAGTCTTTGGAAGGTCATTGTAACTGTATTTTTCCTTACATAACGTTTGGAGGGCTGTTGTACTGAAAACGTTTGTCTTTTTAAGATCCTTATGGCCAGACATGAGCCTGACACTTAAGAACATGTGAATTACCTAGTTGGGCCAGACCAAAGATCTAGTATTTTGTCTCCAGCGATAGCCAGCCAGTAACTGGCAAGGCATAATTTAATTGCAATGCCCTGTAGTTTACCCCCATCAATCAAAGGTGTGCCTCCATCAACCAGGAGTGCTTAATTTGGCTTGTCCATTGGAACTTCCTGGATCTGCTCTCCCATGGGGTGAACTGCTGGACTGTAGATGGCAGCCTTCTCAGTGGAGTATCCTCAGGCCCTAGAATGACTCCACCCAGTCAGGTTGGCCACTGGATCCTTCTGGGCAGGAAAGAGTATAAAGATTTAACTTCCTGTTCCTTCTAGCTGTGCCTTTCTTCAGTGTAGGTGTGTGGCTCCGATGTCAGTGGGGCGGTGAATCTGCTCCAGGTTTCAGTCAGAACCAGTCAAAACTTTAAAGGAGCTCTCCAAGATGAGTACCTTGGATAGCCCCTTTAGAGTTCTGACTGAAACCCGGAGCAGATTCACTGCCCCAGTGAATTTGGATCAACAGCTTCCACTGTTTTCCTTGTGTAATATTGTCTCCCTGACCTCTGGCATATCCTCCTATCCTTTGTTATTTGGTCCTAGCTCTGGTTTGTCCCTCGAATCTGCCACCTGGTTTGTCCTTCTGCCCTGAGCACTGCCTTACCGTGCTCCCCCTCTTTCCTCACCGGTAAGCAACCCTTAGAGACATAGGTCACAGCAGAGACTGTTGAGAAATGCAGTTCTAACAAGTTCTAAGACCCATTGCAGTTGAATGTCCAAAGCTGTGCGGCTGACAAAGGGGCTTAACAGTCAGACATTGAGTCAAAACAGAAAAAGGAAAAGAAAAGCAATGAAGGGTGCTTTTTATAATATAAAAAGTATGGCAGCTGGAGCCTCAAGAGCATCTAGGAACCTTCTTGTGGAACAGCTTTGCAGCAGAAGAGCAGGCCACTGCTGATCAGCTGAGGCCAGGAGACAAGGCAACCACAGTTGCCAGGGCAACTAGGAGAGAGGCACATAAAAGGCAAGAATAAATGGCAAAGTTGCAGGCCAGAGCAGGGTTTTCAGACAACCAAAATGCTCCAATGGCTTGGTGAAGACTAGTACATGTCACGGGGCTGGAGACATTGGAGGGAACATGTGCTGATGTGAACAAGGCCAAAGAGTAGGAGCACCTGGAGACAGGCTGATGTCAAGGTCCTGCTCCAGGAAGAAAAGGTGGGGAAAGTGAGCCATTTCAGTCTCCTCCTCCATGCCTGGGATCAAGTGAGGGGACAGAGTGGAGAGCTCACCACCACAGGCCAAGTTCACCTGAGCGAAGGAGCCAACTCCCGGCTCATTATCTTACAACTGCTTAAAGCCATCTGATTAAAGAACCCATATTTGTATCATGAGCAACAAATCAGAGTTGAGAACTCTATGGGCTGTTATTACTGGCCTTTTCTTCTTATAGCCTCGCATTGGGCTTAACCTTAGATCGTGTGCTTCTACATGTTACCGTAGAAGCAGACGATCTAAGGTCAAGCTCCATAGCTCCCCTACATTAGGGCTGTGGAATCTCTTTCAGGCCAAGGGACGAATTCAGTTCCTAAGAAGCACTCAGGGCTGCCTTTCAAAGGGGAGGGGGGCAAAGACAAAAGGGATGGAGTGGACAAGGAACCACCTGGTGATGTGGCAAAGGGGTCACGACTACCTGAGGTTCAACACAGCTGCCCTACATCAGCCTACAAACATGGAACTTCCTCCCAATGAAGACTGGCTCCAATTTGAATCAGAGCATTTTCCTAAAGCGCTCTTGGGTGTTTTCCTAGTAACCAGGTTTAAGCTTTTATGGACATCATTTTTTAATGTAATATGGCATCCTATATTTTATATTTAGAATTAGTTTTGCTAGTCAATTTCATTAACACACACACACACACACACACACACACACAGGTGATTACCTACCCCAAGCCATTCAGATAGGGCCAGTTGGAACTCTAATTCACTCAATTTAGGGTAATCAACAACAACCTCTGTCATCTGCTATGATCACCTCCTATCTATGCCTTTGGAAAAGCAAACCCATCCTGCCATTACACCTGAGCTAGAGATGCTACCTCTGTGGCAGTGGAATGGCTGCTACATCTAATACATGCTCAGCCCAGGACAGGAGCAGGACACCCAGTGGAAAGAAAAAGGGAAATGCAGCCACCCATGCCCCCATCGTCCTTGGCAACACTGCCACCACCCACCAATGCAAGAATGTGGCAGAGATGAGGCCCCCACGCTGCCCACAAATGGAGAGAGCCAAACCCACTGTCTGGTCTCTGACGTGAGGGGTGTGGCCATGAGGACAACACGCCCCTCAACATGCACAACACCCAGAATGACACCACGTTGCCCCCAACAGGTGAAGCCCAGTAGCACGGGCAACAAGCGCAAAGCTGCCTAGAGATGCCCTGCAGGAAGGGGCCCAAGGCCTTCAATACCACACTCTGCATGCAAATGCACTGATGTCGTTTGCCTATTCCTATTTTTTTTTAAATTAAATTACACAATTGCCACTTGCGCTTGAACCCATGCATTTGTTTTAATGCAAATAGGAGTGCTCTTGGCTTTAAGACACAAGAGCCGCTCATACTTAGGGTGACCAGATTTTGGAAAGCAAAATCCAGGTCCAACATGGCCACCCCACCAAAGCAGCCCCCCCCCCACATAAAATAAAAAAATTAAAAAGGCCGCCTGCCACGTGGCCAACAGACACACCTGCCACCCCCCACCAGAAACAACCCCCTCCACCAAGCCACCCACCCCCCCCCCAAAAAAAACCCAGCCCGGACCTACCGGGTCCTCCGCTGCCACCGCCGATCTCCTCCACTGCCACGTGACCCCCTGCAGCCCCCTCACCCTTCTTGCCCTGCTCCTGGGCTCCCTGGAGGTACCTGAGGAACACAGCAGCAGGCAAAGGAGGAGGAAGAGCCTGCTTTAAAATGCCCGCGCTGCTCCCCAGCCTCCACAGGAAACAAGTGCTCAGCGTTAGGGAGCGTCAACAAATTCCTTGTCTGGTGGCTAAAGCAGTTAGCCACCAGACAAGGAATTTGTTGATGCTCCCTAACGCTGAGCACTTGTTTCCTGCTGAGGCTGGGGAGCAGCGCTGGCAGGAAAGAAGTGCTCAGCATTAGGGAGCGTCAACAAATTCCTTGTCTGGTGGCTAAAGCAGTTAGCTTTAGCCACCACACAAGGAATTTGTTGACGCTCCCTAATGCTGAGCACTTGTTTCTTGCGGAGGCAAGGGAGCAGCATGGGCATTTTAGGGCAGGAGGATTGCTGATCCTTTCCCCGGTTTGCCCCCACAGTCCCCCTGTCGGCCCGGATTGCCCCAGTTTTCCCGGTTAGGACCGGGAAATCCAGGGCGATCTGGTCACCCTACCCATACTCACACAGGGAGAGGGACACACATGCATCGACTCACACACAGCAGAAGCAGCGAAACAGAACGAAACGCTGCCATGCACTGATGACATGACCAGAGGCTAAATTTGTAATGATTAGAATTAACTGTTTGTGTTTCAAGGACCAATGGCAAAACAAGAATGAAACCCGTTCATATCGCCATGGGCTCCCGCACCCACAAAACAAAACGAAACTCAAATCTGTTTAGCCCAGTAAGGGATCTTGTTTACATCACTTGATAAGCAAAGTGCCTTGGGCACAGCAGGAAATCTGAGCAAAGGCCCGAGAGGATGTAACCATCATGGCAAATGAGGTTGCAATTGGGCCTCCCATTGTTAAGAGATTTGGGATTCATAGACGAATAAGGGGTTGATTAGGATGGCGGATTCAACATGGATGAGTAAAATGAGTCAGTCCCAGTTATGATGTCTGTGGTTCCTGAGCTATAGCACATTAATCTGCCTCTTTCTTTTTTTAAAATGTATTTTGGGCCAGAACCAGTCAATATGGCTGGCACTGTATTATTATTATTATTATTATTATTATTATTATTATTATTTACATTTCTATACCATGCCATAGCCGAAGCTCTCTGGGCGATTTACAAAAGATTAAAAGATTAAAAATGGTATACAAAATTTAAAACCCTAAAAACATAAAACAGACAGTATACACAAAGACAATATACATCTAAAACAATGTTGAGCTGTCAGCCAAACCTAAAAACATATCTGAGATTGATTAAAACTCATCACGTGCTGCTAAATGCCTGGGAAAAGAGAAAAGTCCTGACCTGACGCCGAAAAGATAGCAATGTTGGCGCCAGGTGGGCCTCATCGGGAGATGATTCCATAATTGGGGGGCCACCACAAAGGAGGCTGTAATCAGGTGGCCATGTATCCTTTTCAGAGGACAGCCCTCTTTTTGAAGGTCTGTCCAGTCCAAGCCTGGTTCAAAGATAAAGAAGCCTAAAAGAGAGCAGGGGCCTTGATGTTTCCCCATCAACAGTTAGGGCCTGGATAGCAAACTGAGCAAACACTGGCTTCCCCACTATAGCATGTACTGTATTTCTATTTACAGTACAGTCCTTCTTTCTAAATTTGCATTTATACATTTGTCTCCTCTTTTTTGGTGATGCGTAAGTGGCCACCCTAAAGAGTGAGTAGCAGTACCAATTACCAACAGAATTCAAGTGGTTCTTCTTTCAATGCCAGCAGGATTGCCTGGGACTGATACGCCTCAGAGACAGCTTTTCTTTTTCTCTGCCCAAGCCTAGTCACGGCCTCCATTTTGTACAGCACTAAGCGCCTGTTCCATGTGAAGTGAGGGTATCTATGGCAAGAAGCAGGGCCTCTATCACAATTGTTCAGAGGCCGTGGAATGACCCCATTGATGAGGTTCAAATTTGCACTCTTGTTTTTGGGGAGAGAATGCAACCCCTACCTCTTGTGGAAGGCCTAGGATGAACATTGTGGCCCCATGCTGCTACATAGGATGCTTGAGGGGAGACATGATAGCCCTCTTCAAATAATTGAAAGGTTGTCACCCAGCGGAGGGCCAGGTTCTCTTATCGATCAATCCAGAATGCAGGACATGGAATAATGGACTCAAGTTGCAGGAAGCTAGATTCCGGCTGGACATCAGGAAAAACTTTCTGACTGTTAGAGCAGTGCAACAATGGAACCAATGACCTTGGGAGTTCGTGGGCTCTCCCACACTAGAGGCATTCAAGAGGCAGCTGGACAACCATCTGTCAGGGATGCTTTAAGGTGGATTCCTGCATTGAGCAGGGGGTTGGACTCAATGGCCTTATAGGTTCCTTCCAACTCTACTGTTCTATGATTCTATGGTTCCTTATACTGAGTCAAACCATGGGCCCCTCTAGTTGAGTACTATCAATACTGAGCTAGCAGCTGCTCTCCAGGATTTAGGCAGGAGTTTTTCTGGAGATGCCAGGGATTGAACCTGGGACCCTCCGCATGCAAAACAGGTGCTCTACCACTGTTGCTGCTGTTGGTTTGATTGTCTGCATTGATTATAGTTTTAAACTTGTTTTACTGCTATTATTATTATTTTTTGGCTTCCATTTCCAGCCACTCTCAGGCTTTGGAATGGCAGCTTATAAACGTGGCAAATATATCCACCAAAGTTTCGTAGGGCAAACTGTGTGATGTGACATCATGACATGGCGAGATTCCCCACCACCACAAGTAGCGGTGATGGAAGTAGAGAGGGATGAGGAAACTCATAACACCACAATGCATTTGGGTCACTAGGAGGAGAGAGGAAGAGGAAACGGCAGGCTCCTGTTTCAAGGATCTAGGGGGACCAACTGTCAGGATTTTCCTGGATTTGTCCTGGTTTTTGCTCTATCGTGGGTGTCGGGGGATTTTCTGTAATTTTCTATAATGCCCTGGAATGACACACTTTCCCCTTTAAGACCGCCATTAGTGTGGCTGAAGGGGGGATGATGCATTTTCCGGAAGCCCTTATGGGAGTAGTGGGGAGGGGGCAGAAATGACACGCTTTCCCCTCCTCTCCAATCGGGGCCCTTAAGGCCTTGATTGGAGTGAAGGAGGGGAAAGCTCATTTTCTGGGGACTCTGGAAAGCATGCCATTCACAACCACCATGCTAATGGCAGCTGCCAATAGCATGGAGGGGGAAATTATGCACTTTCTGGAGGCCCTGGAAAGTGCACTTTCCGGGGGGGGCTCACTGGGTGTCCTCTTCTTTGGTTTCCCAGATGTGGTCACCCTAAACATTTCATTCCAACCTTAGGTGCTCCATCTTTCTTCTCAGTCTTCACATTTCTAAAGTTGCTGCAAATGAATACATGAGTGGCTAGGTCTCTTTGTATCCAGAATGCTATTTCATGCTGTCACCCAATTATAAAACTCAGGGGATAGCAGGATGCCATCTTCCCCAACCTGTTTCCACTAAGGTAAAATCTGCTATTCCTATATGTATAGAATAGCCCACATGTACCACAGTCATGGAAATTCAACTGATCTAAATGAGGAGAGGAATAACACTGGACTACTTTCCAAGGCCTGGACCACTTCAGTCTGAAGGTGGAAGATCATATATTAGAACTACATTTTTTTAAAAAAAAAAACCTCCTGAATGAAAAAAAAAATCTAGCCAAGTCAGGGAGGCAGTTTTTGGATTGTGCTGCTTCATGATATGCTAGTTTTCTAATGTGGTTGTGCAAACATCCTCCTTCCTGCTACCAACTGTCACTGCTGAGGCCATCAGAGAAAGAAAAAAAAGAAGCCAGGCATCCCTCCATCATGCCTGCGTCTATATGAGGCTATTAGAAGGAGAGGAAGTGGCAGCCCTTCCATTGTGTCTATGACCTCCTGAACTTTACAACTAAGAATCTAGTGCCTACTTTTGCTTTTTTTCCCCCCTCTCACTCCCAATCCCCTTTCTCTTTGTGTCATGTTTTTGAGATTGTAAACCTGTGGGCAGGGACTGTCTTAAGAATTATTTTTGTAAACCACCTTGAGAGCTTTTTTTGGCTAAAGGGTGGGATAAACATGCTATAATACATAAATAAAATAAGCGTGTGAGTCCTTCACTTAAAGTCTGAAGTAGCCAGGTGATTTTTCTGATTACTTGGATGGGCACTATGTGCTGACAGTTGTCACTGCTGAGATCTCTGAGCTTACACAAGTATATGACATTACAGGAAGCCAGATTCCGGCTGGACACCAGAAAAAAACTTCCTGACTGTTAGAGCAGTACGACAATGGAACCTATGACTGAGGGAGGTTGTGGGCTCTCCCATACTAGAGGCATTCAAGATGCAGCTGGACAACCATCTGTCAGGGATGTTTTAAGGTGGATTCCTGCATTGGGCAAGGGGCTGGACTCAATGGCCTTATGGGCCCCTCCCAACTCTACTGTTCTATGATTCTGTGACACTTATGGATAAAGAAAAACGTCAACAGTAACATCAGGCAAGGCCCTCAGGACCACTCCTCTTCATCTTCTCCACCTTTTATCCCCAGTACTACTTTGATCAGCTTCCTCACCTTTGATCAGCAGCCACCACTGCCTCCAAAGTTTCTTTTATCTCCCATTATAGCCTATCACTGGATGCACCCCAAGTCCCTTTCTTCACATGATCAGTCCACTGTCAAAGACTAACTTGGGGCTGGTTTCCACATACATGCCTATCTCTGGATTAGACTGTGTTCGATTCCATTATGTTGGTGCAACATAGTGGCTAAGTGTGTGATCTGTATGACCCGGGAACACTCACTTCAAATCACATCTCAGCCGTGAACTCCACTCTGCTGAAGCCTCAGATCACCAGAACGGGGATAAATAAGGATTATTTGTGAAGCAAGATTAAAGTTCTTTCTGCTACCTTTGAGCAGTGATGGCTCATGCGCACATCCCTGCTTGATGTGCTGCAGGTGACAAAGTGAGCAACATGTACGTATGAAGCATGTCTTGAAAATCTACATGCCCTTATTGCAAGGAATATTCTAAACGTATGGAGTATTATTTAGGTATTTGTTTATTCATGTTCTATTTTTAGTCACCCTATAACAAATTGATCTCATGGCAATGTCCAAAACATAAATTCCAATTATCCCCAAATAAGACACATACAAACCACATTATTAATATTATTATTGACAACAAAAACAACAACAGCACAATAGTCGAACAATTTAAAAACAATGCAGAGGCTAAAATCATAGCAGGTATAAAATAATACAGAGATCTTTAAAACACACACACACACAAGCAGGTATTCCACAAGAGGAGTGGGGAGCTACTGCTGAGGAGGCCCTCTCTTGAGACAGAACCTGCAAACACCACATGCTTAGAACAGCAGAGACAGTAGGCGCAATTAAAGCATCTTGGGAGTTTTGAAATGTGCTGGCAGATGCCACTGCTGAGATCTCTTGAGTTCACACAAGTACCTGGCTCTGGTGAGTGAGGAAAGCTGTCAAATGAAACTTCAGAGAAGGCCCTTCGGAAGGGGAGAAGGCTGTTGGTGGTAGCCACAGGTAGGAAGTAACCACTACATCAGTTCTAAGTTTCTGAACTTGATATTTGAATAGATGCTGCTACCTTATCTTGAGTTAGAACACTGGTCCATCCAGCCCAGGATCATCAACTTTGAGTTTCAGATGTTCTCCGAGCTCTCATGCAGAATTCATCTTTACCCATTACTTCCTTCCTGAGGGTCGAACTACATGTTACATTAATTGGATAGCATGTAGCTCTTTGCTTTTTTTTTTTTTACTTTAGAGTAAGTGTGTACAACCCCAACTTGGATCAGGACCATCACACAGTGGGAGGGAAGGATTAAACCTTCCCACACTCAAACCTTTCCTCTCTGCCTTCTCCCCTGCCCCCCATTTCTCCTCCCAACCTCCATTGATGCCACTGGAGAGATTATTTCTTTTTTTAACCCTCACATGGAGGGGGAGTGTTTTGGGATGGACCATATGGGGAAGATTTAATCTTCCCCTCCTGGTGCACAGTGGTCCCAATACAAATCAAAGCCATGCACTTTTACTCTAAACTACAAGCTACGCAGTTAATGTAACTTGTACTTTGACCCTGAAATTCCTTAACTAGTGGTCCGTGAGCTGAAACTGGGGCTTTCTGGGGCTCTGCCATTGAGCTATTGCCCTGGGCCCTTTCTCTTCTTCAAAATCAAGATTAACCTGGTGACCAAGAGTCTGAGAAAGTCCCGGTTTCAAATCTCATTTCCTCCCAGTGGAGGCTAGTGGCTCTGATTTCAGTGGAGCTATGAATCCACACTGGGTCTCAGTCAGAACCAGCCAGAACTCTAAAGGAACTATCCAGGGTTCTGAACCATTCTGGATTCACAGTCACTAGTCTTCTCTGAATCACATTCCCCCTGCTTTGTGCCTCCAGAGTAACGTTCAAATACTGCTCTGGTAGTCCTGGGCATCTCCTCATTATTCTGCCTGAATCCACCACCCCTTGCAAAGTTTATTTATTTGTTTGTTTGTTTGTTTGTTTAGGGTTTAGAGCCTCCAGAAAGTGTGCATTTCCCCCCTCCGTGCTAATGTTGGGGAAATCATGCCTTCCCCCCCCCCACCAGCCAATGAGGGCATTAAAGGCACTATTATTAATAGGACCTTTAAGGCCCCTGTTGACATGGGGGGACCATGCGATTTCCCTAAGGCAGGGGGAAAGGGCGTGATCCCAGAGGCCAGGCAGGACCCATGCCCGAGTTGTCTCAGGGGCTTGTGAGCACTCGGCCGCAGGTCTGGCCTCACGCCAGACATGTCTTCTTGGGTCTATGACGGCCAGACACACGGCCATCCGCTGCCCTCCAGGACCCAAGCGGAAGCTCACATCATCCCTAGTGACCAGGCATGTTGGTAAGTGAGAAGGCATTCTCTTACAGGTATCCTGGTCTCAAGTTGTTTACGTCTTTGTACACTAGTACTAAAACCTTAATCCTGGCCCACTGGTGAATAGGCAGCCAGTGCGGAGGCTAATAATACTGACCTAAGATAGAGGATTGTTGTGTAATCAACAGGGTTGGTTCCTGACACACTGCACGAGGGCTCTGAATGCAGCAGAAGTGCTATATTATGAAACCTATTATTATTCAAACTACAATGTCAGCCAAGTCAAGAATGCAGCTTCCTTTGTGGCAAAATCATTTGCTGCGGATGCATCTGACTGTTTGATATAAAACCTGCTTGCTTTTCCTTTCATTCATTCATTCATTCATTCATTCTTTTTTATTATTATTTTAATGAAATACACACTTGCCCTTTGGCATATGGCCTTTTGTTTGAAAACTGTCACCTGCTCATAAACATTTTCCCTGAAAGTCACTGTGAATTACATGTCAGATGTGTTACAGGGCACTGGGTGCCAAATGGCCCCATCTCATCTGTAAGAGTGCCATTGTCACATCATTGCTTTTAAATGCTCTTTAACCTGATCCAACATCACATCGCCTTGGATTTCCCAGAACTACAGCATGAGCCCTGCCCTTTGCCTCACGCAGGAACCCTAGTTCCACCTTCTTCAGTTAAGATGTTCATTTCCTTCATGAGAGTGTTCATACAACAAAAATCCTCATGTTTACCTGTCATCTGAAGTCAAAATTGGAATTGCTAAGAAGAATCCTTAATGCTAAGAATCCAACATGCTCGAATCTAAGCCACAAGTAGCCAGGGCAAGGCAACGCGATGACCCTGGCTACCTTTCTGAGTGCTCTACCACTCCCATTGTTTGTTTGTTTTTATTTTTCGATTAACAAGTTTTCTTACTGGCTACTGGGATTGCTTCAAAGCAACGTGAGGGCCTCTAGCCACTGCTGACTTCATTTCCCATAAATGCCTCTGGGTCACACATGGGTCTTAGAGATATTCTTAGGAAACGAAGATGGTGGGCGGCTGTAGGACAATGCTTTCCTTTGCAGTGTGCAGAGGAAAGGGGAACCAGGGGCAGGGGGGAACCAGGGTGAGAGAGAGAAAGAGACAGAGGGAATGAGTTGGCTGGGGGACAGGGGTGGGGGGAGAAAAGAGTTTCCCTTCCCTTCCATGAAATAGGTTTCTGTTGGCACTGAACACTGTGAGTTCAAAGAAGTTGTTCACTGTGTTGCGGCTCAGACCTCCACCTCTGCCTTGTACTCAAGTCTTGCAGGCTGGTTACTTGTTCTTTGTGACTAGCCATGCCTCCCAGGTCAGCCATTTTGTGCTGGCACCCAGGACAGTTTCTCAAATTGATGAGTGTGCCCATTGGGCCAACAAGGTTGCCTAGCTGAGCTTTCATCCCTTCGAATACTGGGCCAACGCTAGGGTTGCCATGTCTCCTGAAGCTCAGATCCTGAGACTTTGAGGTGGAGCCTATGGATTAGGGTGGAGCTTAGCGATATACAGTGGTAGAGAACAGACCTAATAGAAAAAACTCTCAAACAAAGTAAGGATGGGTCAATGAGTCTAGTTCCAGTCCACATCACTTTCACGTGTGTTCATCAATGTTTGATCCCTAATTGTCATAGAAGCGATACTTTTTTTATCTGAAGATGTCTGATGTGCCATTTTCCAGTCCCTTGTGCCAATTTAGAGCTGGAGAGAAATCAAACATGCATTTTTGATAAAATCAGTGTTTTCACATTAAGAACAATTGCTGACACACTCCAATGAACCTCAAATTGTTGGGTATTCTCTGGAAATACAACATTAACAAAGTGCCGTCAAGATCTTTATCCAAAACATCATTACCTGTAATGACAAACTAAAGGCAAGATTAGGAGCTCCCACCACAGAAGGCGCACGGCAGGGCTTTTATGATTTAAATGAAGGACAGCACAAACAACTCTTGGAGTACCTCACGCTGGGCTGTTGTTCCGCTGGAGTCAGGCTTGATTAGGAGTGCATGTTCCCTCTTTTATGAACACCTGTGTCTAAAGCCGACAAATAATTAACTTAGCCGTACCATTTCCCTCCAATAATGGTGCAATTTGCCACGCCTTTCAGACCCAAGACAGCTGGCGCTATTGAAAAATCACCTCCGGATTAGGCCTTAACTCCCAGACCTAACTCTTTGGGGTCTTCTTGAATCTCCATGGCAACAGCCGATAGGCTGTAAATTATCACCTCTAATAATGATTGCTAAAGTCTATCTGATTTTATTCTAGTTCTATCCATAACACAAGACAAGATGCATGAAAATTAAAGGGTGGTCTGTGACCATGGGGGGGGGGGGGGGGAAATGTATATTATTACACCATGTGAAAATTAAAAGGACTGAAACAAATGGAAGGATTTTTATATTGTGTGTGTGTGATATAATTTATTATTAATATTTCTATATTGCCTTAACTGCATAAAAGCCATCAAGGCATTGTACAACCATTTTAAACCTTGGAACGATAAAAATAAGATCATTAAAATACTTAAAAATTAAAGCATTAAAACTACATATTTTTAAAAAGGCTAAATTAAAAAGATGTGTCTTTACACCCTTTCTCTCTTTGTGTGTGTGTGTGTGTGTGTGTGTGTGTGTGTATGAGAGTTTCAAGAGAAATGTTGCAATTTTTTCAGGCACACCATCTGTGTCTCTCTTTGCCCCTGAATCTCCAAATGAATCATGATGATTTGGGAGGAGACATATATCTTTAAATCCTACCAGGTCGCATTTCAAGGAGTCTTGGGGGATCTCTCCTGCTTTAAAGAAAAAGGTTTTCCCACAATGCATGGAGGAAATTACATGGACAACAGGGATCCCAACTGGTAATCGATACACTGGTTACAGCTGTGCAGAAATATAAAAAGGAGGTAATTTATACAGGAAGATTTTCAGATTTTTAAAGCTGTGTACCTCTCCCCATCCTAAACCACTTTTCCAGCATTAAGTGTTGACAGGTGAATGCAGTCATGACATGGACAAAACAAAAACCATAACAACCATGAGGACTCTCCACTTATCATTTAATTTTTGATATGTGTCAGCTGGAGAGCAGGAATACATTCTGCTATGGTCAATAGGCTACTGGAAACCCTCTGTCAACCAAGCAAGTCATGGAAATAGGATGCAATTTTTAAATAACTCACTAAAGGCCAATTCCTCCCTCCCGATGTAATTATTATTATTCCCCCCCTTTTCCCATGGAGCAGTGCCCTTGTAAAAACATGAAGATGGAATGCAAAATCTGTTTGGATTCTGCAGGAAATATTTTTTTAAAAGCAGAGAAAGACCAAAACGCTGTCAGTTGTAAAGTTTAACATTAATATTTAATCAACTTATTATATTTAAATCCCAGTCTCCCTCTAGAAAACTCACACTGGCACCCATTAAAATCCCCCTGATCACTTTTCCGAACATTGTTTGGAAAAGAACCCAACTTAGCTTGAAAAATATTTATTTTATTTATTTATTACATTTTTATACCGCCCAATACCGCTCACAACACTTAAAAAGAATAAAATGCAGATGATAAAATGCAACATAAAAGTTTAAAAATACAATATAATAATCAGGGATGTGTATCGTATCGGTCCGATGCCCAGTAACGAAACAATAAGGTCATTATCGGACATCCGATGACAGATAACAATAATTTCCTTAGGTGGCCCTATCTGATCGGATCCGCTATCCATATGTTCGATAACTATCGGACATATCGGATTATCAGACCTCCATTTCTGGTGTTTTCTCCATAGGCTTGCATTGGAGGAAAGAAAGCTTTCCCCCAATGCAAGTCTATGGGGAAAAACACAGGCCGGCGCTCCCTCCCTCCCCCCACTCATGCCCCTTACCTGCAGCCTTCCCCGCCACTGCCGCCAGTCCGTCCTACTGCTAAACAGGCATTCCGGCCTGTTCCTCAGTAGAGAGATGCGCTAAGTGATGACGTCATCACTCAGCGCGTCTCTCTACTGAGGAACAGGCCGGAAAGCCTGTTTAGCAGTAGGACAGACTGGCGGCGGAGGCAGCAGCAGGTAAGGAGCGTGAGTGGGGGGGGGGAGGGAGTGCCGGCCCAGTTTTTTTCCCCATAGACTTGCATTGGGGAAAAGCTTTCTTTCCCTCAATGCAAGCCTATGGGGAATCTGAAATGGCAGTCCGTAATCGGATTGGAACTTCCGATATTTACCCCCCAATATGTTCAGATCCAGTATTTTTAATACTGGAAATTCTGATCCAATTACGATTACAATATTTCTGGCCGTGCACATCCCTAATAATACTAAAATAATCAAATAGAAGCTAGCAGCCAAAAAATTAAACTACACTACTTGATAAAAAACAAACTGAAAAACTAAAATGCCTGGGAAAATAAGAAGGCCTTCATGTGGCACCAATAAAGCACAGTGTAGGCTCTAGGTAAGCCTCACTGGGAAGCTCATTCCACAACTGGGGTGCCACAGCAGAAAAGCCCCTCTTCCTAGTAGCCACCCATCTCAATCCCTTCGGCAGGGGTTCCCAGAGGAGGACTGCTGAAGCTGATCTTAGGGTCCGGGCAGGTGAATACGGGAGGAGACTTGGTAGCCTGGCCTCAAGCCATTTAGGGCTTTGACAGTTAGTGCCATCACTTTGAATTGGGCCTGGAAAAGGACTAGCAGTCAGTGCAGATGAAAGTGTACTGGCATAAAAATATGACAATGTTAGCCAGCCCCTGTTAATAGTCTCGTTGTCCTATTTTGGGCCAGCTGAAGTTTCCAGACCATTTTAAAGGCAGCCCCACATCTAACACATTGCAGTAATCCAGATATGAACTGGTGAATCCCTATTTTGTGCTCACTTTCTCCTGCATTTGAATTTGTTTAATTCTCAAGTTCTTTCTCTCCCGAACGCAAATTTTGCAAATTTGGGAACATTTTATCAAAAACGATCAGAAACAAAATTCTCACCCATCTGCAACCAGCCAAATTCAACAGGTGTTCCCCACATGGAGAGGACCACTCTGTAGCTGCCTGCCATATAGCTGTTTAAGATGCTGTCAGGAGAAAGAGGTGGCAAACCTATTTAAGCACTGGCTGAATCCAGACTTTCATGAGGAAAACACTTCAAATAATAATAATAATTAGGGATGTGCATGGCCCCCCCGGATCGGGATCCTCCAATTTTGTTCCGTATCAGATCAGAACAAAATCAGAGGTCCCCTGGATCAGATCGGACCTGATCCCGATCTGGAACTCGGATGTCCAATTTTCAGATCGGCTGGCATTTTCCCCCATAGACTTGCATGCAAGTCTATGGGGGAAAATGGTGGCAGGGGGTGAGTGGGGGCCTAACTCCCCTCCCTGTCCCCCACATCCCACGGTTATCTCCCGGGGCAGTGGACGGCCCCGGCAGGTAAGTGGGCCACCTCACTCCTCCCTCTGTGATTCTTACCTCTCGGGGCTGTCCGCTGCCGTCCGCTGGCGCCCTCGCGCTCCTCCTTACCTGCCAGAGCGTCTTCTTCCCTTACCTGCTCGAATCTACTGAGAACTAGGCTTCGTGGCCTAGTCCTCAGTAGAGCGCCAGGTGATGGCGCTTTACTGAGGACTAGGCCACGAAGCCTAGTTCTCAGTAGATTCGAGCAGGTGAAGGAAGAGGACACCCCGGCAGATAAGTGGGGGGCCCTCCCTCCTCCCTCCTCCCTCCTCCCTCCTCCCTCCTCCCCCTCGTGCTCCTCCTTACCTGCCGGGCCTGTCCATTTCCATTCGCTGCCACCCGCGGGTGGCAGCGGATGGCGGCAGACGGGCCCAGCAGGTAAGCCCCCCCTTGCACTCCTCCTTACCTGCCGGGGCTGTCCGCTGCCATCCGCAGGCACCCGCTGGCGCCCGTGGATGGCAGCAGATGGCCGCGGCAGGTAAGCCCCCCCTCGCGCTCTTCCTTACCTGCCGGGGCTGTCTGCAGACGCCCCGGCAGGTGAGGAGCGCGAGTGGGGGGAGGGGGTCCAATCCTCCAATCCCATACGATCCGGATCGGGTCCTGTTCGGATCGGATCAAATTGGATCAGCCCATCCAGATGCTGGGGATCAGATCGGATAATTTTATCTGATTTCCCCCGGATCGGGTCCGGATCGTAGATCGGACCCAATCCATTGCACACCCCTAATAATAATAATAATACCGAACTCACAAAACACCGCATGCTCCATCCCAACTCGTGCATTGAAAGAACAACAATTAGCAGGAAAGGAGGAGGAAGAGGTCTGCTGGACATTAACACAATGCATGCTAAGCAGATAAAAGCACACAGAGAATTCTTCCACACTAAAAACACCCCCATTCATAAAGCCATAGTAACAGCAGGTAAAAATTATGTCCCACTCAACCTAGCGCTACAAAACGAAGACCAAACACAACCACTCACACTCGCAGAGAAAAAAGAAAAATGGGCACAAAAAGCACTCCATGGGAAGCACTACAACATAATTCAGAACCAACAAATAAACAAAGAACAATCGTACAAATGGCTCAGGAAGGGTGAGCTATTTCCAGAAACTGAAGGATTCCTAATAGCTATACAGGATCAAGTCATAGCCACCATGAACTACCAAAAATACATCATAAAAGATAACAGTGTAACAGCAGACCTATACCGGAAATGCTATCAAGTCCATGAAGCAATAGGCCACTTAACAAGAGGATGTAAGATTCTGGCAGGAATGTACTATACAGACAGACACAATACAGCTGCAAAAATAATTCACCAACAATTGGCCATCAAATTCAACCTTATCAAACTACTTACACCATACTATACATACTCACCTGAAACAATCTTGGAAAACACAGATCATCAAATATACTGGGACAGAAATATACTGGGACAGAACTGGGACAGAACAAGACAATACCCTGCAACCGACCAGACATAACGGTCACAGACAAAAAGGAAAAACACTCATACCTCATCAACACAGCAATACCGAATGACAAAAATGTTGTTGAAAAGGAAGAAGAAAAGAGAGACAAATATACACCGCTGGCCATGGAAGTCAAAGAACTATGGCAACAGGAAAAGGTCATAATTATTCCGTTAGCAACATCAGTCACCAGCATCACATCAAAAAATTATACAGAAAACCTTCAGAAACTGGACCTACCAAAATACATCCACACCAACATCCAGAAGGCAGTCATACTTAAAACATGCTCAATTGTCAGGAAATTCCTGAATCAATAAAAGACAGCATGACTTGGCAAAGCCCGTCATGTCCATCTAGAAAAACCATCACGAGTGAGAAAAAGATGAAATAAGAATAATAATTTTATTTCATACCCTTGGCTTGGATGGACAAATCATTCATTTTCAAAAAAATCTTAAGTTCTTTTTGTCCTGAATATAGAGAACTTTCAAAGTTCAAGAATAGTACAGGGTTCAAGTGTGGCAGAAAATTGATGTGCAAATGCTGGTGCCACAGGGAACTCAGGGAGCTTAGCTCTGGGAAAGAAGCAACATGGGACCCAGCTCATCTACAGATAATAATGGCAATTTCTGGCACATATTTTTCATTAGACATGCTCACACACAACAAGGGATAAAGACATAGAATCCTAGACTGTGTCATGACCAAGCTTGTTCCCTTTGGTGTGGGAGAAGTAGTTTAAGCTATCAGTCAGAATCAGATTCTGAAGCTGAAGAAACAGGACTAGAAACGTCCTACATTATACAGGAAGTGGAGGAGGTGAATCTCCCAGGCTCTTCACCTGCCAAGGATGAATCGTCGCAACACCTTATCAGTGAGAACATGAACAACACACCGTCTGTGGGAACTCAAGAATCTTCTGAAGGGAAGGGGACTTCAGAGCTAACTGATCCCAGAGTATGCTGTAGGTTCAAATGGGTGGAGCAAAAGGTAAGCAAGAGGCGGTCAGCTTGACTAGCCTCCCACCAAAGGCCTCTTCAAAGAAATCTTACTTGAAGTGAGAGTCTTAGGGAAAAGACCACCATCTTTGTTGAAAGAACAATCGTTTAGTTTAGTTTAGCCAAGTGTGAGCCTAGAGTAATGTTCCTAAGTTTAAACTCTCTTGAGGTAGAGATGTTTATTTATTGAATAAAGCTTTGAAGATTGCTTGGCAGACCTCTTTATTGTCTCGCACTCCAGCAGGAGGGCTTAGAACCACGACAGAATTTTAGAGTTGAGAGGTACTTTGGAGGTCGTCAAATCTAACCCCCTGCTGGACCAGATTTGCAATGAAGGATGCTGCTACACCATCCCTGATGCGAATATGCGATCATGTGCACCACTGCACACTCAACGACGGAAATGAAAGTCAGGCTGCTTCCTTGAACACAATGGTGTAAGTGCCATAGCAGAAGATGAACATCCCAGATACATCAGGAGAAGAACACCATGTGTAGATGTTTCTATGCTAGAAGCCATCAAGCCAGACTTGGAGAGTTGACATTTCTTGGCTTTAAAGGAGAACCTAGATACAGTGGGCATCATGGAAAGCTGATGGAATGGTGAAACCCAATAAGATATGGTCATCTTGGGGGGGGAGCATTGTAATGATGGGCGGGGCTGAAGGAAAGTGGGTGGAACCAAAGGCAAAAGGAGCAGGGAGTGCGTGTGTTTTTATTTGGGGGGATTTGAGCAAATTTGCACTTGCGTTAATGGATATTAGGCCTAATTCACACTTCCACAAGTGAAACAAAATGCTCGTACATCCCTTAAAAAAAAAACAGATTCTGTCATTGAGCGGATGATTAAACGAAAGATGCCTGACAATCCATGAGACACAGGAGGAAAGGATTTAACAAAATCCATACATTCCTAATGCATACATAAGCCTTCCGTTACATAAGAACATGAGAAGAGCCTTCTTTTTAAAATAAAGACACAGACAGCGCAATACTATGCATCTTTACTCAAAGTATGTCCAAATGTGTTCAACTTGGCTGATTCCCAAGTAAGTGTGTTTAGGATTGCTAATTAGGATCCTAATTGCTTTTTCTTACACCATGATATCAACATCTTAATTTTAAGGGGGGATTTCCCCTAATTTCATTATCCTTTAAAGATGCAATACTATGGGTTGCGCCCTGGGTACTCATAAGCCCCCAAACCGAGGGACTTATGAGTATCCAGTGCATGGTGGATGGAGGATGGAGGGGATGCAGTTATTGCTAGGCACTCACCTGGGGAGCACCTACCCGGAGAGCTTCGGAGCAGGAGGAGGGAGGCCTTGTGTCACATAGGAAGCTCTCTAAAGAACTTCCACGGTCTCCTCCCTTCCTCATATGCAAGAATGCTCCCTTTTTCCCCTCTCCATGCTTGGCTTTATGATAAGGTGACCAGATAAAATCCAGGTCAGGGCTCATGTAACTTTAATAGTTGTAGAGAAAAGGGAATTTCGGCTAGTGTCATTTGATAATAATAATAATAATAATAATAATAATAATAATAATTTATTTATTTATTACCCACTTCTCCCAACGGATCGAGGCGGGGAACAGCATTAAACATAAAATACAAAACTGATTAAAAGCACATAAAACCAATACATCATTAAAATACCAATAAAACACCAATAAAACACTTTAAAATTCATCTGGGTAGGCCTGCCGGAAGAGATCAGTCTTTATTTGTATGCAATTAGTTCCTGGTGAAATTCCTTCTTCATCACAACAGTTAAAGTTGCAGGGGCCCCGCTTTCTTTTGTATATGGTCACTCTAGTATAGTGCCTGCACCTTGAACTGTGGTGATGAAGAGGGAATATCACCAGGAACTAATTGCATACAAATGACTCTGGCTGAAATTCCCTTTTCTCGACAACTGTTAAAGTTACATGAGCCCTGACCTGGATTTTATCTGGTCACCCTACTTTATGAGCACAGAGAGGCAGCCACTGCAGTTTGCTCTGCACTGGCTGCCAGAAGGCAGGGAAAGGGGCAGGGAGCGCAGTTTCCTGGGCCCCAGCTTGGAGCACTGTCTATGAGCTCTGAACCAGAAAATATATTTTTTAAAAAAATCATACATCCCCCAAAATGCTGTGTAGGGGACATAGGATTGCTTCCTTACTCAAAACCATTAAAACCCATTTCATATTCCCCCCTCTTCTCCATTAACTCTCCTAAGAGCAGCACCCATCTAATCCATTCTTTCTACCAAATTTATTGTGCTGATGATGTATGTTGTCTTACCATTTTCCCCCCATGTTGCCTATTTTTTTCCTTGAACTCCATCGTTGGGCCTGATAAAACATTACATCTCATTTCTTTCTAACTTACATTCCCCCTTTTTTTCATTCTTTCATCCACTATTTTATCCCTTCTTTCTTATTACTTCTGGTTAGCTGTTTCATATGTGTGTGTGTGGTGTGTGTCTTTCTTTACAAAAAATGGTCGCAAAACATCCACAAATATTTCTGAAGGCATTTCCCATTTTTTCCCACTCTGCACCTGCTTTCTTTGAACCTTTCTTAGAACCCAGGTTAGGGAGAGAATAAACAGGGCAATCTTGAGATAAACTGTGAAATTCCAAAAGATGCTAAGGTAGCAGTTTCAAACAGTACTTGAGGTGGCACTCTGCTGCTGTAGGCAACACTTAGAAGACAATCCAGCTAGTCAAGGCGGCCACATTCACACAGATAGCAAATACTTCATGCAACAGGGAGCATGCGAATATATGTATTATTTTCCCCACACAGAATGAAATGTTCCCCAGGTCAGACGTATGGCAAAATGTTTTAATATCAGCAGTTTTGGGTTACAGGGAGGCAGGAGAATATCTAGTCCACCCTTGGCCAACCTGGTGCTTTCACTCCCATTATGCCATGCCCCCATCATCCTATAATTCTCATGTTGTCTGAGGATGATGGGAGTTGCAGTACAACGTATCTGGAAGGTGCCAGTTTGGTAAAGCCTGATTTAGTCAAATAATCTGGCTTTTGTCAAAGCTAACCATGCATGCATTGGCTGAGGGTAGTACTGGCTGGTAGGGTGACCATTTTCTTGTATTAGAAGAAGGAAGACATTGTGGCTGGAGAAAGGAAAAGTTGTCAAATGGTTCCCAAATTGAGACTGGCTAACTGCTGCGTGTGTGCATGCATGGAGAAAGTACTGGTCACTTAGCTGAGTGGGTTATTTTTAACCTCTCTGCCTCAAGGAGAGACAGATTTCATTAAAGAACAAGTCTGGTTTTCCAGAAGAATTATGGGGCATTTGTTTAACATGTCTGCCACAAAAGTGAAAGGGAAATATGCTATAGCAAATCCATTCAAGTATCGAAGGACACGGTTGTCACTTTACTGCCAACCACGGCTGCTCCCAAATTTCATGGAGAATACAGAAATAAAACGTACCCCCTTTGGCTACAGAAATCAGTATTGTCCTACGGGAGTCTCTAGTGATGATGAAGCCTCCTGTAGTCATTGGTTCAGATACATAGCTGTCACAGAGGGGCTGGGCAGTCAAAAGGGAATCTGACTGCCATTGGCTGAGTTACTCTGATAAAGTCTCCAGTTCAAATAACATTAAAAAAAAAACAATCAGCTTCATCCCATGAAGCTGATTGATGGGAGATTCAAGACAGATCAAAGGAAGGACTTCTTCACACAGCACATAGTTAAACTATGGAATTCACCTCCGCAAGATGTAGTGATGGCTTGAAAAGGGGGTTAGACAAATTCCTGGAGGGGAAGGCTATCAATGGGTACTAGCCTTGATGGCTGTATGCTACCTCCAGTATCATACACAGTATGCCTATGAGCACCAGTTGTTGGGGTACATGGGTGTGAGGGTGCTGTTGCGTTCATGACCTGTTTATAGGTTTCCCATGGGCAGCTGGTTGGCCACTGTATGAAGAGAATGCAAGATTAGATGGACCCTTGGTCTGATCTAGCATGGCTTTTCCTATGCTTTTATGTCCCCTGGAGTTGGTCTTCATCCTCACCATTACAACCTGCTCACTCACCTGCCTCTTGCTCCTGCCCAGACTAGATGGGGAGGTCCATAGTTCAGTGTGATAGAGCACCTGCTTTGCATTTAGAAGGTCCCAGGTTTGATCCCCAGCTTCTCCAGGAAGGACGAGGAAAGAATCCTGCCTGGAACCCTGGAGAGCTACAGCTGCCAGTCAGTGTCGACAATACGGGGCTTGATCGGGCCAATGGTCTGACTCAGTAGAAGGCAGCTTCCTATGTTCTTATGTTCCTAACAGTGGTGGTGAGAAGGAGGAGCAGTAGATGCCCCTGCCTACTTACCCTGCCTACTGGTTCTCTATTTGTCAAGCAAGCCAGTGGTCACAAAGAGACAGAAGCAGCAGCTGGTGACAATGGCAATGAGGAGGTAGTTTCACTAAGGTAGTGGGGGAGCATTAAGGGTGTCTTGCCCATGGGCCCTCAAAAACCTGAAAGCAGCACTTGCAGCGGCACCACAGAAGCATTCTGAGAAGAAATGCAACTCAACAGGCTGCAAAGGAGGAAGCAATCCACCCTTTTACCTTACTTTGCCTTCGTGTGATTCCCTGCCAAGCCTCTTCCCAGACTCCTGTCACCCTTCAACCCATCCACAGCCAAGCAAAGGAGCGGACCATTTTCAGATCAAAATCAAATTATGCTAAGTTGGGCATGGTCAGGTGAGATTCCTTGGCAGAGCAGTGCTCACATATCAAGGCAGAGGCAGCACCTGACAGCAGGCTACCTTGTTTAGTTGCAAAAATATGGATGTAGGTTGGTGTTAACCTCCCGGCGGTGAGAAGCGATGATCCTGCAGCTTTGATTATCTCGGGAAAAGAAACACTATTACTGAAATGAAGGATGGGGCAGGAATGGGCAGGGACGCTCTTTGAAGTGTCTAGATTTAGTTCAACTTTTACAAAACCTGATCTGGAAAATAAAAAAAAATCTAACAGCGTATAATCCATACCAGGTGTGACATTGTGAGCCATTTTTAGTTGTCCTGCCCCAAAACAGATGTAGCAGAGTTGGCGAAGGTACAAAGAGATGCAATCTAAAATATAAGTAGGATTTATTATTTATATAAGGAATTACACTCCACTGTCTTTTCCCCTCCAATAAGGGAGCCACAATATAAAAATAATAAGCAAAGCATTGGAATACATTTACAGCAAGCTAAGAGTAGCAGAGAAGGAAAACACAACGAGCCAAAACTAACGGTCAATAAATAAAATTAAGCAAGAGTCAAATGCGTATTTAAATGCCTTCAATTATCAGCAGAAAACAGATAAAATGGAAGAAGACCTCCTCAGAAGCATTCAGCTTCTGGCAGTACTCACATACGAATGCTAAAAAAAATATCTCTTGAATCCAAAGCAGCCGCTATAAATCAGCTGCGGGTGGGTACATAAGTGTCATTTCAAAGAAAACTAAAACCCCACTGACCAGCTGTTTGATGTGGAAGAGGAGGGCTGAACAACCAAGCAGCACAATTTTATCCTTCATGAAAGGGCTCTGGATGTATGTTGGACTGAAGAGAGGAACCATAACCCAGCACCTGTAGATATACACTATTGCCCATCTGGCTAGGTTATGCTTTGGGAAGCATGTTTCCATATGTGTAGCGTCCTGCGCTTGATCAGGGCATTTGCCAGCATTTCATACCTCACTGTACCTGTTATTTTCCACTGGTGAAGTTTGATGGGAATTAGTTGTTATTGCTGCCTCCTGTTAACTAGGCTGACCATATGAAAAGGAGGACAGGGCTCATGTAACTTTAACAGTTGTACAGAAAAGGGAATTTCAGCAGACATAATTTGTATGCAATTCGTACCTAGTGAAATTCCCTCTTCATTACAATATTAAAGCTGCAGGGGCCTTGCCCTCTTTTGTATCTGGTCACTCTAGTATAGTGCCTGCAACTTTAACTGTTGTGATGTAGAGGGGATTTCACCAGGTACTAATTGCATACAAATGACGCCAGCTGAAATTCCCTTTTCTCTGCAACTGTTAAAGTTACATGAGTCCTGTCCTCCTTTTCATATGGTCAGCCTATGTTAACAACATAGTAAGCAGAGAGAGAGAAAGGGCAGAACTGAATGAGCTTTTACTAGTCCCACATGCACACAAAAGTTTCTTCTTTAATGAAGAAAGGCAAAATGGTTTACTCACCGTTTGTTCCATATAAAGATGCAGGTAGAGCGCATAGTTTCACACAGAGTTTGCTCAGTCCATTTCTTCGTATTCTATCACACTGGCAGGAGTGAGAGAGCAAGCCATGGGCTCCCGGCAATGGAGGAAGGCAGAGACAGAGAGGGGAAGGAACAGGAAGGAAGAACCACACTGTAGGCTATAGAGATCCTAAGGCTAGTTATGCCCAAATTTCCATGGACTAATTGCAACACTGCCCCCTTCCTGTAACTTGCAGATGAGGTTGCAATATTCCCAATAATGATAAGGTGGCCACTAGGCAAAAAGACGACCGTGATGTACATAAAATTTGTGAATGCTAATGTATGTGTACAGATGAAGATTAGGAGATTATCACTACAATTTAGATAGAAATTCAGTACATCTCACCATGATCAAGTGCGCTGTCCAGATTCTAAGGTCTATGCTGTTCCACTGTGGGGCTCTTTACCTTTAAACCAGCTTTGGACTGGACATCTTTTCAAGTAGAGGATGTCTTCAAAATAAAGGTCAGTCCTCTGGAAGCTCTCCAAATAGAGGACTGTGTTCTGGAAAGGTAGGACACATGGCCACTTTAGTGAAGACATTCCAGTCGCGAGTGTGACAGTGCAAGACATTCTGTGTTTTTAAATTGTGCCTTGTTTTATATATTTTAAAATGATTTCATGGTTTTAATTTTTGTGAACCGCCCAGAGAGCTTCGGCTATGGGGCGGTATAAAAATGCAATAAATAAATAAATAAATAAGCCATGTTGCCACACTGGCCGGGCAGTGGCGTACCCCAATCTTGAAGATCTTCTATTCCTGGCAGGACCAAGTAAAAAGCTTGGGCTTTGAGAGAGTTGCAGATTGCACCTAATTGCCTGCCTAAAGCTATTATCTGAGTCTCTCTGTGCACGTTTAAGGTCAGAATATGATTTGTCAATATTCCTGGAGGGTCACTGAAACAGATCGGGGGGGGTTTCTCCCTCTTTTTTCTTTGACAGCCGAAGTATCTGGTGCTTTAGCTTTTGCCCTTTACAGCAAAACGTTTGATTAACTAGTGTCCTGAGGCTAAATCCATCCCCTGAGCTCTATTTGTGGGATCACCCTTGATACAATGACCACCAGGTAATCCCATTTCTCTGATGGCCATGAGCTGAGCAATACAGGAGCACCGCATCGACTTCTTCCCCTAATATTGCAATGCCAGTTATGACACTAAATGGATCCAGGCAGCGTTGAGAGCCTTTCGACTCCGCAATCATCATCATCAATATCTCATATCCTCCTGCTATATCAATGGGCAGGTTGGCGATTAATTCTACTTATTTATGACATTCACATCCTGCCATTCTGCCAAACAGATTCCATTCATCCTAGTTGTCTCCATTCTTAGAGCAAACATTTAAGAGCCAGTGTGATGTAGCAGGGTTTTGGGCCAGGACTGGGGTGACCAACATTCTATTCCCCACTTACCCAGGAAGCTAAATCACTCTCAGTCTGTTGTCATCATTATTATTATTATTATTATTATTATTATTATATCTCTTTCTCGCTCATGGCGGTTTTTCTAGATGGACATGACGGGCTTTGCCAAGTCATGCTGTCTTTTACAGATTCAGGAATTTCCTGACAATTGAGCATGTTTTAAGTATGACTGCTTTCTGGATGTTGGTGTCGATGTATTCTGGTAGGCCCAGCTTCTGGAGGTTTTCTGTGTAATTTTTTGACGTGATGCCAGTGACTGATGTGACTAACGGAATAATTGTGACCTTTTCCTGTTGCCATAGTTCTTTGACTTCCATGGCCAGTGGCGTATATTTGTCTCTCTTTTCTTCTTCCTTTTCAACAACATTTTTGTCATTCGGTATTGCTATGTCAATGAGGTATGTGTGTTTTTCTTTTTTGTCTATGAACATTATGTCTGGTTGGTTGCAAGGTATTGTCTTGTCCGTATGTATTATTATTATTATTATTATTATTATTATTATTATTATTTACCTTTCTGTACCACCCTAGAACCAAAGCTGTCTGGGTGGTTTACATAAGATTAAAGCATTAAAAATGATATACAAAATTTAAAACCATAAAAACATACCACAGGCAGTATACACAAGAACATACATCTAAAAACAAGTATCAACTATCAGCCAAACCTAAAACAGATCTGGGATATTGCTAAATGCCTGGGAAAACAGAAAAGTCTTGATCTGGCACCGAAAAGATAGCAATGTTGGCACCAGGTGGGCTTCATCGGGGAAATCATTCCATAACTGGGGGCCATCACAGAGAAGGCCCTCTCCCTTGTTGCCATCTCCCGAGCCTCCCTCAGAGTAGGCACCTTATATGTTGAGAGTAGTATATGGGTAGGTTCAAGTCGGGAAAGGCATTCCATCAGATATTTTGGTCCCAAGTCCAGTAAGGCTTTATAGGTTAGAACTAGCACCTTGAACCAGGCTCGGAAACATGCAAGCAGCCAATGTAAGCAGGCCAGAGTCGGTCTTATATGTTCGAACCTCCTGGGCCCCGTTATCAATTTGGCCGACACATTTTGCACAAGCTGCAGCTTCTGAGCCATCTTCACAGGCAATGCCACATAGAGTGTATAGCAGTAATCTAGCTTGGAGGTTACTTGAGAATAGACAACTGAAGCCAGGTTATTCTTGTCCATATAGGGTCATAGCTGGGCCACCAGCCGAAGTTGGTAGCCTACCTCACAAGTTTGTTGTAAGGATAACAAAGGGAAAGATGTCAAGCCACATTTATGCCACCTTGAGCTCCTCCAATGAAGAATGTAATGAAAACATAATAAATGAGCTGCATCTGAATCCACTGCCATAGAACCAAAGTGTACGAATCCAAAATGTGCCCCCTTTATTTATTACATTTCCTTGCCCCATAGCCAAAGCTCTCTGTTCCCAATATCAAAAGCAACTTTTTTGAAATTCAATTTTCAGAGGATGCTTTCAACTATTCTTTCTGAAAAGGCCGTCGGTTAGAAACCCAAATCCCAATGCCAGCTATCTCTTTATGTAACAAATCACCCTTTCGCTATACAATTACAGGAAAACCGCTTCGAGCATAATCCTATGGTGTTCAGAAAGTGTCCCAGTGACCATAGGGTTTTTCATCATCCCTCTCCAGAGTCTGTGAACACTTTGAGAGGAGGACTTCAAGATCCTCCCTCTCTCCTGCTCCCCCCCCCCACTGCCTCCGCCCCACTCCCAACCCCTCAGGGGCTGCCACAGAAAGGACTGCGGTGACTGTTTCCCAAGGTCACAAATGCAACTTTGGGGAGAGAGGAAAGGGGGCATTCCAGTGGGTGGGGAGAGCAGACACCAGTGGAGGCTGGTGGCTCCGATTTCAGTGGGGCTGTGAATCTATTCTGGGTTTCAGTCAGAACCAGCCAGAACTCTAAAGAAGCTATCCGAGGTGCTGAATCTACTTGGGAACCTCTGGCGAAAATAAATAGTGCTCAATTCGTAATCTAGTCAGATGTTACAAGTTGAGTGGATTTATATGCTTCATCAGGTGACATCGCATTTTGGCTCTATAGCTACATTTAGGGCACGACTCTGCACACACATACACACACACACACACACACAAGGAGTAGCCATGTTGGTCTGTTGTGTAGTGATCCATTGTCCACCTGCTGACAAATACTATTTGTTGTTGTTTCCATTTCACTTTCACTTTCACATACACACACACACACACATACACACATTTCATTTTCAGAGACAGGTATCTGCAAAGCCATTTAAACCCTTAACATAATAACCTTTATACTAGAACATCTTGTCTAGTCGAGTGAAGTGCAATATTTCCATTGGCACAGTTCACTAGAGATTGCTAAAGAAAAGATGATTTGTGGTTAGTTGTCTGTCCGGGAGAAAGTGTGTGTGTGTGAGTGTGTGAGTGTGTGTGTTGCAGAAAATAATGAGAGGAGACTACATCAAGCAGAACCAAACAAGACTTTTACAGTGTGTGAATAACAACGCCATTTTGGAATCCTTTCATGTCTCTTGCTAATTGTGCTCAAGTCCTCTTGAGAACATCGTGATGGTGTAAATTATTGTTTGATCTGAGACCCCAACCTCTTCAGCTCATTTTTTATTCTGGTGAATTGTAATAAGATATCATGTGACTAGCTACAGGAACCTGTAGTGTGTGTGTGTGTGTGTGTGTGATTTTTGGACACTAGTTAGGACATTCATGCTGTCAGGATTCCTTATGACCTGCCCCCCTGATTGACTTTTTATGGATCCCTACCTCCTAAAGAGTCTCACCTTCCTTCTTTTTACCTTCCCCTTCCCAGTAACATGGGGTTGAGGCTGTAGATGTGGGGTGAACTGAAGAGTCTCACCTTCCTTCTTTTTACCTTCCCCTTCCAAATAACATGGGGTTGAGGCTGTAGATGTAGGGGTGAGTGTGGGGTGAGACACTTCAAGATTAGCACAGCAGGTGCAAAAATGCAAGTTCTTTTACCCTAAGATGCACCTAGACTTCTTCAAGCTGCACCTTTCTTCTCCTTCCTCATGGTCTAGTCTTTCTCTGGCTTTGGTCTGGCTGGCTCTCTTCCCCTCTCCCCCAAAAAAGAATGTACCGTTTCAATCTTGAAGAAATGAAACTTAACTGAAGAAATGAAATTGAACCAGGGAATGAATCTTAAGCAGAGAAATGAAACTACTCCTTTATTTGACTATTTTTGCTAGCACTAGTCACATTTTTTTTAAAAAACTAAAATACAACCATGGGGTGGGAGGAAGTTTCTTTAGAGAAGCAGTGAAGGGAAGGGATGCTTAACCATTTCCATTGCACTGTTTTTTTGCTTTTTCCTCACTTCAGATGCTGTTTCTACATGTATTTCCTATAGGGTGACCATATGAAAAGGAGGACAGGCTCCTGTATCTTTAACAGTTGAATAGAAAAGGGAATTTCAGCAAGTGTCATTTGTATACATGCAGCACCTGGTGAAATTCCCTCTTCATCACAACACGTAGGGTGACCATATGTCAGGAAAAACCAGGACATGTCAGGATTTTTGGTAACAAATCTGGGAAGGGGGGGGATTATGAAATTTGAAGAAAAGTCCAGATTTTTCCCATCCTCCCCCCCCCCACCCAAAGGGCAGCTCTACTTTATAGTCAATGGGAATTAACAAAAATGCTCACAGCTCCACCATTTTTAAAGATAAAGAGATGAGACTTGGCACCATGATAGCCCTTAGGTAGGGCCTTAGCAATGCCAAATTTGAAGCAATTCTGTTCATCCATTGTTTTTTAGGATTTTTTTTTAATTGAGGTTTTAAATGTGTGTTTTTTTAAAAAAACTGGCATTTTTAAAGATAAAGAGATGAAACTTGGCACCTTGATAGCTCTTAAGTAGGTCTTTAGCCATGCCAGGTTTCAAGCAGATCTGTTCATATGTTGATTTTTAGCAAGTTTCAAAACAAAATTGAACTTTAAAAATTAATAAATAAAAAAGCCAGCCAGCCAGCCACCCAGCAACAAACCCTGTTAAGTAGCAGCTTGTGGCAGAGTGAGGATAGAATCAGAAAAGATATTTGAGGGAAGGGGAAACTGTATCACACAGAGTATAGCAACAAAGTACAGCAAATGTTACAAAAGTAGGAGTGAATGGATGTCTCACTTGTTATTTCAGTGGTTTTAACATTAAGATGTTATGTAGAACAGATTTGTCTTAATTGTTTGATGTAAAATCAGACATGTGACGAAGGCAATGTTCAGGTGGGCACCCCCTTTGGTGCTGGACACGCCCCCTGGGGGCGGACATGTTGGTGAGGATGCCTCCTTGGGGGCCAACCATGTTGTCCTCTTTTTGGTTTCCAAAATATGGCCACCCTGTGTAGGAGCCCTGCCCTTTTTTGTATCTGGTCACACCAGGCAGGCTCCTGTGGCTTTAACTGATGAAGAGGGAATTTCACAAGGTGTTGCATGCATACAAATGATGCCTGCTGAAATTCCCTTTTCTATGCAACTGTTAAAGATACAGGAGCCCTATCCCCTTTCCATATGGTCACTCACCATAATTTCCTCCCCCTCCCCCAGGACAAACAGCCACTGAAGCAGAGGAGGGAAATTTGATCAGGGAAACGGTACAGGTTTGAACGTCCCCCCACTCCAGTGCCACCTCTCCAAAAAAAAAAAAAAAAATGGATAGCCACGCACTTTCAGTTTTGAACAAGTCTGGAGATGGAATCACACTTCCCCTGGGTATTGTTTAGTTCCATCTTAAGGCCAGACAAATCCCAATGCTAAATCTCCCACAGATAAAGCTTTCTTACTGCTACAGACCTAGGCCAGATCTACACCAAGCAGGATATAAAATTTCAAAATCGATTTGAAAATGGTACCCGGAGTGTGTCCTGGGCCTGAACAGTTGTCAAAACCATTATAAACCACTATAAAGCAGTAGTGCAGATCCTGCCCTGGTATACTCCATCACGCATCGCTTTCCTTTTCCAGTTCTCTGCATTTCAGATACTACGTGTGTTTATCAAGCAGACCTCGCTTTTTCTAAGGGCTTTACTCAACTGCCTTATTATTAGAATGAGAGTCAGGAGGATGAAGAGAAGGGGCTTTGTGCCATAGAAGGGTATTATTTTTCTGTTAAATGACAATTCATTGAAGCTTGATAATCTTTCTCTCCTTGGCTAATAACGTTTTTATCCTTTCTCGCATCAAGTATATGCTAAATCCTTCCCTCCTCCTTTCCCTCCCCCCTCGCTATCCCTCTACCTCGCCTTGTGCCACAGAGTTTAAATTCCACTATTGTGTCCAGTGATTCTAATCAGCCACTCAAAAGGATGTAACTGCAGGGGAGATGAAGGGCAAATGGAGAGGGGGGAAAGTGGTGTGGTCTTAACAGGAAATAATTCATTATTTTTATCCCGAAGAGAAATGTGTTGCTGGGGGAGGAGATTTTCAAGAGCACCCTTCCCCAACCTGGTGCCCTCTAGATCAGTGGTCTTTAATTGGTGGGTCACGACCCAAAGGTCAGTCGTGAGATCAGTCCAGATGGGTTGCGCTGCGGCAAAGCTGTTGCCGCCATGTTGGGCAAGGAGAAAATTCTGAAAGTGGGTCTCATGTTGCAGGTTGGGAGTAAGAGGTGGGTCTCAGTTCTGGACCAGTTGAAGACCACTGCTCTAGATGAATCCCAGCATCGTTGTATGGGGAACAACTATGGCCCATGGGGGCAGACATCTTTTTTCCCCATACAATGATGGTGGGAACCATACTATGACCAGATCTACACCAAGCAGGATATAACAGTTTGAAAACGGTATGAAAGCAGTACATAAAAGGCAGGAGCCACACCAAGCAGGATATAGCAGTATATAATATGTGTCTATGACCCCAACAGTTGTCAATGCACTTCAATACCGCTATAAAGTAGGAGTGTGGCTCCTGCCTTTTATATACCACTTTCATACTGCTATATCCTGCTTGGTGTAGATCTAGCCTATGTCATCACATAGTGATATTCCCAGTACCATCCTTTAAAAGATTTTAATCCTATTGGCGGAAACTGATGAGCATAAGTGGCATGCCCTTGTTCAATGTTAAAAAAATAAAGGTTAACAGAAGATGAAAGCAATTCTTAGCTACCTGGTTAAATTATAAGGGGAGTATCCAAATGTGTCATTCCACTTGTGCAAGTGATGTTGTGCTAGCAGAAACTAGCTTCCGGACGATGTGCAAGAAAAAAATCCAACTCAAGTTGCCTTTGTGCAAGCAAGTTGTGCAAGCAGATGAGCATTATGGTTGTGCAATTCACCATGCGTTGCACATAACTCTTATGCAATGATTGTGCTTACCTGTTGTACAACCTGTCCTGCAATGTATTGCACATAACTCTGGTGCAACCTGTTGTGCAACTGGTTGTGCATAACTGTGGTGTAATGGGTAACTGCTTATACAACAAAAAGATTAAGTGGAGCTCTGCTAGCTCTATATGAGTTTGCAGACTGATACCATTGGATGCTGCCCTAAGTATCTCACACTCCCGAAAGTGTTCCAACTAACAATGCCACCCAATTTTGTAATTAGTTGGCTCATTCATCAAAACTCATCTGCTCCTAATGCTTACCTGTGTAATGAGCCTGGATCGATGTATTATGAACTTGCTATTAAGTTCAGACTTGGTTGCAAACTTCGGAGTATGCATCGTAAAGGAGTACACCCCTGTCCTCAAAATGTTCAGTCATCCTACCACCTAGACTGCATGTCTCCATCGGAAGACTCCAAGGAGGACGAAGACTTATTGGCCCCAGCAGAAGACAATGTCCAGGTCCTGCCAGGGCCCACTCAGTGACAGGGTTCTAAGCCTATAGAGGAGCCCACTGAGTACCCAGCCCCTCAGTAAGAGAAGCATCCCCAAGTCCCAAGAAGCAACAGCACCAGAGGAGTCAGGCCCAACTCAAGAGAACCTCAACGAAATGCCAGGTTGCACTAGAGGTCTAATCAGGAGGAAAGGGACTCCTCATGAGTAGAGGGCCCTTCTAATGAGGAGGGCTCACTGCAGTCAAAGTGACCAACTGCAGCTGGGGCTTGGGTGAGGCTCTGGCAGCTCCAGGATAAAAAGCCCAACAGAAGTTTACAGAAGCTGCTTGAAACAATATCTGCATTAGACTCTGGTACCTTCTATCAGCTTGTGGAGTCTGCTTGGACCTTGGCCTGGATTTGAGTACTCTCTCTGCATAACCCCTTTTATCTATACTGCCTTACTAATCCAATGCATTTGGTGGGCCCAACTCCCATCATGCCAAGGGACATGGCCAATGGCATGATGGGAGTGGTCTGCCATAACATCTGGAGGGCAGCAGATTGGAGAATGTCATTCTACTCCCACCTTTGCAGCAGGATGAAGGTCCAGCAAAGGTGGAAGGTTCTGTATAGCCCTGAGCAGAGGATGTGGAGGAGCACCATATATACCCCCTAACCTACTCTCCTGCCCTTGGAAGTGGGAGAGGATGCTCTCCTGTCAACAGTATTTAAGGAAGATCCAGCTGCCACTCCAGTCAGCTTCTGGACATGGAATGGGGGTGAAGAGGATGGCACCACCATGCCCTTCACTTTCAGCAGCAAAGTATTTTGGGCTGGCCCTGCAGACATATCGTTACACCGCTTGCCCTAACGAGGGATGGGTGAACTCACCCGTGGCTAATTTGTCAGATGCTCACCCCATTAATGCCACCATCCACCACTGCTCGTCGGGCCATGCAAGCTTCTTGGCAGCTGTCCACCCTCACTCTGGAAATCATACATCCTCTAGGCTGACCATATGAAAAGGAGGACAGGGCTCATGTAACTTTAACAGTTGTAGAGAAAAGCGAATTTCAGCCAGTGTCATTAGTATGCAATTAGTTCCTGGTGAAATTCCCTCTTCATCACAACAGTTAAAGTTGCAGGGGCCCTACCTTCTTTTGTATATGATCACTCTAGTATAGTGCCTGCAACTTTAACTGTTGTAATGAAGAGGGAATTTCACCATGGTACTGGCTGAAATTCCCTTTTCTCTACAACTGTTAAAGATACATGAGCCCTGTCCTCCTTTTCATATGGTCAGCCTAACATCCTCCCTTCTGTAAACAGGGCCTTTGCAGACCCTGTTTACGCAAGGGGGAAATGCGTCATTACCAGAGCCTCCACTGTGGCGCAGATGCTGGAGACAAAGGGCGAGGAAGGGCCGTTGCGTTCCTGCCCTGCGTGTGGATTTGCCTGTGGGGCTTGCAACCGCCTTCTATTGGGAACAGGTATGCGGGACTATGGCGAACTGTTGGTCTGATCCCACGTTGCTGTTCTCCTCCTGCTCTTAAAATGTACTTACCGGTCGAAATGAACCTCATCTCCATGCAGAGATGGCCCAAGGCTGCATCCATGACGAAAGAGGGAGGCATGATTGAGAAAGGGGAATTGGAATTGTTATTGAGGAGCAGCTTGCCGGAATGGGAGGGCCTGTAATTCTGGAGGCCAGGAGGAGAGGTGGAGCTGTGAGTAGAAAGACAAGCCAGAGCTGTGGAAACCCAATGCCATTCTTTGCCTGCCTCCTCTCCTTGCTGGGTCCAGAGACTGTATATTTTCTCATTCGTTACCTGACGTGTCATCTTATTTCCTTGGCCCCCACCTCCCTTGTCATTCCCCACGCTTCCTCCTTGCTGCTGATTCCAATTTCCATCCCTTCTAATAAAACAATATGCGGCACGCAGGGAGCTCACGGGCCATTAAACCTCCACTAATCTGGCCCTCATGATAGACTTACCTGCGAGTCCCTTATTAATGGCAGATTTGTTATCTGGAAGAAGGTTCCAAATCTGGCAGGAGATTGCTGGTGCCTACAGGCACAGGAAACAGCCACAGCTAATGAATCAATTTTCTTTTCCCCCATTAGCTTCTCTCACTTCCCCCCCCCCCACTCCACCACCACAGTGTTTGGTTTACTTTATTGCAGTAAAGAGAAGACAACAATCAGAGCTCCTTCTCTGTACTATATTTGGACTTCAGACTTCTAAGCCATGTTCCACCATCGTCAGGGGCAGAAGAAGGAGCCATTCAAAAGAACCTAAGAAGAGCCATGCTGTTCACAGAGTGGCCAACCAGCTGCCAATGGGAAACCCACAAGCAGGACACGAGTGCCCCAGCACCCTCACGCCCATGTTCCCCAGCAACATGGGCATTCTGCCTCTGATTTTGGAGGTAGCGTAGGACCATCAGAACTAGTAGCCATTGATAGCCTTCTCTTCCAAGAATTTGTCTCATACACACGCCTTTAAAGTCATCCAAATTGGAGGTCATCACTAGGTCTTGCGGTAGCAAATTCCATAGTTTCTAAATGAAGTAAATGACATTGGAAATTTTTAAAACATTATAACATCCTAAAAGGTTAAAATATTAAAAAGTCTGGGCAAAAAGGAATGATTCGATCAATCAATCATGGCAAGCACAGTCAGCACCAGTTGTATCTCCTTTGGGAGGATGTCCCAAAGTCAAGGTGCCACCACTGTGAAAGCCCTCACCTTCATAAATGCATAGTGTAGATCTCCAACTGATGGTATTTGGAGGAGGGCTTCCTCTGAAGACCTTAGATAGCATGGGAGATGGTTATTCAGGTATTTGATTCCTAAGCTGTTTAGAGTCTTAAAGGTGATAACTAGCACCTTGAATTGAGACTGGTGGTGAATGGGTAACCAATATAATTCCTTAAGTATTGGTGTAGTATGACTAACTTCAGCAGCAAATCAGAAGCCAGTGTAATTAAGAATTGGTGTGAGATGGTTATTTAAAGCCCTGGCCAAAGCATAAAGAAGAAAGCATTGGTTTTCCAGGAGACTCATGAGTTTCTCAGTGGGTTTTTTTTTTTTTTTTTTGCAAACGGGGTTGGATGTAATTTTTAATTGTATGGGAAGGCCAACCAAGAACAGAGCTGAAAAATATGCTGACCGCACAATAGCATTTGATTATTCAACCTTATTCAACAGCGACAGATTGCAGAGGGGGTCTCACAAAAGTGGTGAACCAGCAGAATGATGGCACGTGAACTTTAGCTGTTGACAAATGGAAGGCGCTGAGTGCTGAGAGGAGAAATTCAGGCGGCTCATTGTTGGCTTCTAAATTAACTACGCAAGCACTTGGAGGTAGACCTTCGCATCATTGTCAGCGACTCAATGGGAACCTCAGTTCAAGTTGCTGCTGCAGCTCTTAGGTGGAGGGGGGTGGAATGGACTGAAGTCTGAAATTCCCTTTTTCTTAAAAGGTAAGGGACAACCATATTGCCAGGGAAGCTTTATAATAGTGCCGCACAAATCAAAAGTGTGCTCTGACTACCATGTTTGGCCAGGCACTCTATTTGAGAGAGGACAGTGAATGAAAAGTTCAGGGGTGGCAGAAAGAGATTAACGCAAAAAGGAAGCGAGTTCTTCGACAGATAATGGGAAGAGCATTCTTTGCCCAGTGCGCAATTAACCTCTGGGACTCACTGACACTTGGAGTCTCATTACATGATAAACTTTGCATGCAATTTCTGAAAGGACTCAGGGTTCATAAGCCAAATATTCCTACTGCTGGATCATACCTAAAAAGAAGAAGCGCTTAACTAGTGTGCTTACTTGCTCTTATTCTCATATTCTTCCATAAAACATCTAGCATATCCCCTTCTGCTTCATCCTTGCCCTGAATTGTGGGCTACATTTGCTCATATTTAGCCTTAGTTAGGAGTGCCTCTTGCTTTCCGCCTCTTCCTCTCTCCTCTCCTCCATCAGCCATTATGTTGTTGTTGTTGTTTACATTTATATCCCACCTTTTTGCCTCCTTAAGGCATACATAATTCTCCTCTCCTTTTTTATCCTCACAACAACAACCCTGTGAGGTAGGTTGGGCTGAGAGCCTGTGACTGGCCCAAAGTCACCCAGTGAGCTTCATGGCCCAGTGGGGACTAAAACCCAGATCTCCCAAATCCCAGTCCAACCCGCTTACCACTATACCACACTGGCTCTCAATTATATTATTATTATTATTATTATTATTATTATTATTATTATTATTATTATTTGCATTTATATACCGCCCCATAGCTGAAGCTTTCTGGGCGGTTTACAAAAAATGCAATTGTATTCTATTGGAAATTCTTATTTTGAACTGCCATGGGATATATTTTGCTTATGAATGGTGATATACAAATACTTCATGCCTCCTTCACCCCAGCATCTAAATTTACATGGCAAGCACCTTGGTGCAAGCTCTTTCGCCAGTCATGGTCCCCAATCAGTTGGAGGAACACATACAGCTGTTTGCACATGGGATATCTTACTAACACCAAATGCATGGCTGCCCAGGGGCATAGCCAGTATCAGGGATGTCGAAGAAATCTGCAACAGATTCAAAGGTGTTTGGATTTCTATGAATCTGACCTGTGGATTCTGGAGCAGACCAGCATTTTCCAAGTTGGGTGGATTCTGAAGATCTGCAGACCAGTTTTTGACTTGTGAGGGGATTACACAGATTTGCACTATACTAATGCGCGGTAGTGCTAATGTGCACTTTATTCAAATGCCCTTAGACTAGGAACCAGATGCATCATCTCTTGTGTCAATGCATGCACATGCACACTAAGGTGGCACTGAAAGCCAGTGTGTTGTAGTGGTTAGAGTGTTGGACTGGGAGTCAAGAGTTCCAGGTTAAACTTCAAAAACACTGGGGAGAGGTACCTGAGGATGACGATGTCATAAAAAGAACCCAGAAACATCCATGAGTAACTGATCTGGATTGCACTACATATGCTCCATGTGAAGGAGAATTTAGCTAGTATAGTATAGTGGTTAGAGTACTGGGCTAGCACTTGGGAGCTTTGGGTTCTAGTCCCCACTTAGCCATGAAGCTCACTGGGTGACTTTGGGCCAGTCACAGACTCGCAGTCCAACCAACCTCACAGGGTTGTTGTGAGGATAAAAACAGAGAGGAGGAGGAGGATTATGTATGCTGCCTTGGGTTCCTTGGAGGAACAAAGGAGGGATATAAATGCAGTAAAGAAATAAATATAATACTGCATCAGACCATCTAGCCAGTGGAGGCTGGTGGCTCTGATGTCGGTGAGGCAGTGAATCCACTCTGGGTTTCAGTCAGGACGTGGTTAGCTCCTTTGGCGTTCTGACTGGTTCTGACTGGAGCAATTTCACCACCCCACTGATATCGGAGTCACCAGCCTCCACTGCATCCAGCCCAAAATGGTCTACAGTAGCAGTGTTGAACTTTAGGCCTGTAGGTAAAATTCTGCCCAACTGGGGTTGCAGTCCGACCCTCTGGGGTTCCCCAAATGGCCGTGGCTCCTTCTCCTGGCCCCTTTTACCCAACTACCAATTATTTGGTGGTTTCCAGCTTTGCAAGGTCCCCTCTGCCATTCTTTACACTGACCAGTAGATGCTCTTCAAGATTTCAAACTGGAGTATATCCCAGTCCTACCTGGAGACACCTGGGACAGGGATGGGCAAATGAGCAATGTTTGAGATCGCTAGGACTCTCCAGTCATCATCTTGCTGTTCACCTCATGCCCAATTCCCATTCACATTTGTGATCACTGCTGACTTCGGGCAAACAGAAAATGTGCGCAAATCCAACAGCGATCGAATGGGAGATTTCCACAAATCTCCCCAAATTTGTGCAAATCTCCCCAAATCTGGCACAAATGTCCTAATTTGCAAAAATTTCATCCACAGACAAAAGCGGGGCTAATTCAATCTGAGGAAATTGGTCAAATGAGGATATTTGCGCAAATTGAACTAGGAACTGGGAACAAGTCCAACACATGCACAGGTTCAACAATTTGCGAATGTTTTACACGTGCTTGCACTCGCATTCGGAGCTTCAAACAGGGCATGTGGGCATGTTTTGCAAGCAAAACTGAAATTTTTATACAGCCCTAGCACTCAGGTGCTTGGCACAGGACTGTCTGGAGGCTACTGTGGCACCCCGGCTGTGGAATGAGCTCCCTAGAGAGGTTCGCCTGGCACCTACATTATACTCTTTTTGACGCCAAGTGAAGAATTTCACTTGACGCCAAGTGAAATTCTCCCAGTATTTTAACAGTCTTGTTGTTGTTGTTTTAGCTTTGCTGTTTTAAATCTGTATTTTAAATCAGTATTAATCTCTGCACTGCTGCTCAGTTTTATCCTGGTTGTGCTTTGATACTGTACTTTTATACTGGGTTTTTTATACTGGGTTTTTGTTTCATACTTTGAATGGTCTTCATGGTTTTAATTTTTGTGAACCCCCAGAGAGCTTCCGCTATTGGGCAGTATAGAAATGCAATGAATGAATGAATGAATGACCAGAGCAGGCAAGCCAATGGCATCCAAACAACTGAAGCAGCCAGGCAGGCCAGAAGCACAGGGGGCAGATGGCATTGCGTAACTGAAGGAGTCATAAGGCATTGGGTGAATTCAGATGACACTTTAGGCAAGGGAGGAGGAAATAGCATACTGACCTTGCGTTATTTTGGCGGCGCCATGGCGGCACACGCCACACGACATGTTGCCCCTCCCCCGTCACGCGGCTGAAAGTCCCGGCATCCTTCTGGGCTGCTGCATCTCCTCCCTCCCACCTCCCGCAGTCCTCCAGCCATATCCCAGCATGCACCGCAAGTTCTGCCAGCTGTATTGGAGCAGCCGGGGGGAGGGGGGGTCGGCTGCTCCGGCCAGTGAACTCTATGACCAAACAGAATAGTACATGAAGAGAGGGGGGTTCCCTCCACACGACACTTTAGACAACGGAGTTCGAGATAACTGAGAAGCCTGTTGTTTTTCTCCATTGTTTAAGTGTCCCAAATAGCGTACTGTCAGTTGTGAGTGCGTTGTGTGTTGCCCTCCACACGACACAATAAGCTACAAAACTGACAATTGTTTTCCCCCTTCTGTTGATTATCGTGTCATCCGAACCAGGCCAATGTGATGGAAGAAGAGAAATACAGCCCAGTATCCTAACAGGCCCTTGTCTAAGTATTTTGCATGACAGACTCATGAAAACTGACTTAAAGAAGGCAGGGAGAAGAGAGTTAATGTTCCTTTCCCAAAGCTCCAGATAGATGGTGTGGAGTTTCCTGGACAGACGTCCATGTTTGGTCTGGAGCACCACCAGAAATGGAGGAAAGCCACAACCCAGCATCTCCTCCCTCCCAGGCTGTGCTCCAGAGTGTTGGGAGATGCAAAGAAGGAGAGATGATGATGATGATGATGATGATGATGATGATGATGATGATGATATGAGGAGGGAAATAAAGGAGGGGAAAGGGCTGGTAAGGGGCAGAGCAATTCAAGGAAAAGGTCCTCCCTTCTTTCAAAATATTCTCATACCTCACCCATGAAGTAGCATGGCCAACTGCATGATGATGATGATGATGATGATGATGATGATGATGATGACATCCACTAAGCAAGACAACCACTCACTAACTCGGCATTTCCTATCCAGTAGCCTCCATTAAAGGAAATCCATAAGACAGGAAGCAAGATAAAATTAATTATTATAAACCCTGGGTCAGAGTTAAGGATGCCGTCACAGCAATATGCATTTAATTAGGCTTGATAGGAGTAATGGCTCTGATTGTTTATTATACCAGCAACGTCAATGTTATGATGTCCTTAATGACTTATCATTTTCATTGCTTTTAAGTGCCTGAAGCTTACCAAGGATAAAGTTACTTAGCAACCTGAACTGGGTTGGCAAACTATTTTTTTAAAATGAAATTCAATTGGGTTATAAACACAACTGCTGGGTTCTCCCATAACCAAGAAAAAGTGTAACAGTCTTTGTGAAGAAAGGGGCCAAGATGGCTACAGTCTGGCTAAGCAAGGCAGCATTGGCCTACCTTGCAAGACTGGGACCTCTGGGTTGGGAGGGGGAGAGTTCCGATGAGAAAGGCTCAGTTCAGACAACACGATAATCAACGGAGGGGAGAAGAGGCAACCGTCAGATGTGTTGCTTATTGTGTCATGTGGCAGGCAACACACAAAGCACACACAACTGAAGGTACGCTATTTCGGGCAATTAAACAACTGAGAAAAACAACGGGGTGCTCAGTAGTTTATCCTGAAATCCATTGCTTAAAGTGTCGTGTGTCGGGAACCCCCCTCTCTCCATGTACTATTCCACTTGGTCACAGAGTTCACTGGCAGGAGTAGCCAAAAAAACCCAGCCGCTCCTATACAGCCAGCAGAACCTGTGGTGCATGATGGGATACGGCTGGAGGTCTGAGGGAGGGGGAGGGAGGAGATGCAGCATCCCAGAAGAATGCCGGGACTTTCAGCCACGCGATGGGGGAGGGGCAACATGTCTTGTGGCGCACACCAGCAAAATAATGCATGGTGAGTGTGTTATTAACCCTTCCATTGTCTAAAGTGTCATCCGAACACACCCAAAATGTTCCAAGACTCAGAGTTGCTGATTCCCAGCAACCGCACCTGGCCTCTCTTATCTTGGGATGCCCTGGCAGGGCCCAGGCCTCTCTTATCTTGGGATGCCCAGGCAGGGCCCAGGCTCCAAAGTCACCATTAATTGGAAGTGAGCTGCAAGAGTTTCAGCTGTGGGAAAGAGCGGTTCACAGGGATGGGGCTGGTGGCATGAGCGGGAAGGCCAGGAATTGGTTTTGGTTAGTCACAGTACCAGCTAACCCAAAAGAGGGTAAATGGGATAGCAACTGGGTGGAAGCCATCTTCTCCTGGACCGGTGCATGGATGGAGGGATCCCTACCCAGTAAGGTGATGCTGGAGAATAGATAGATTTATTGCTTTCAGGTCTGATGCATTCTAGTGTGATTTGGTGTGATTTGTAGTAGGGATGTGTATTGTATCATTAAAATCGCCGATAATGAAACAATATGCTCTTTATCGTGCATACGATTAACAATAACGATATGATACAACTTCCTATGATAATCATCAAAGACGATAATTTTCAAACCGATTATATCGGATTATCGGACTGCCATATAAATAAACCTATAACTTCTGTATTTTCAAAGTTAGAGGCTTGAAACTTGGTCACAGGGCTTATGGGGTATGCCTAAGTATGTGTATAAAATTTGAGATTCATCCCTCCAACCCTCAATTTTATATGAATTTATTAAACATCGTTTAAGTTCTGACAGGTCAGTATGACAGCTCACCACATGCGTTCATTCAGACCTGTCAAAAAGTTGCAGGATCTTTAATAAATTCATATAAAATCGAGAGTTGGAGGGATTGATCTCAAATTTCATACACATACTTAAGCATACCCCAGAAGCACTGTGACCAAGTTTCAAACCTGTAACATTGAAATACAGAAGTTATAGGCATTTTACTAAAAAAATAAATCAGCTCTATAGGGTACAATGGGGCTACAAATAAAATATCGTATTTCCGATAATTATCGTGAAGACGATATGGTTCACCTACGATATTATCGGAGATGATTTTTTTTGGTCTGAAATTACGATAACAATAAAATACGATATTTTCAGACATGCACATCCCTAATTTGTAGTGAGCAAATTGGTTTATTGCTGCTAGACTCTACCTCAAACCTTTTCCTACCCCGCTCGACCCCCCTTCTTTCCTTGCTTGTATTTTAAAGGGCTTGTTGAATGACTGGAGCCTGACGTGGAATATAGAGTAGGATTTTAATAAATCACTTCAGTCTTTAACTTGTGTGGTTATTTCTAAAGGCTAGCCCGGGGCCATTTGGCATTGGGATAGGGAGGTGGGCTGGGGGGGAACTCAGCTAACGAGTTCCAAACCTACCTGAAAAAGGTGGGTTCTTTCCTTTACAGTCTTGATTTCAAACAATTTATTGCCAGTTAAGGTTGCAATCCTATGCACCTTTGCCTGGGAGTAAGTCCCATTGAACTCAGTGGGGTTTACTTCTGAGTAAACATTCATCAGAAAAGTGAAAGGAAACGTGCAATTACATATGTATTTATATGTTTCTGAACATAACCCATCCCGCAGTGAGATTTGGGTTTTTTTATTTGCTCTACAATAGGGACAGGGAAACTCCACTCCATGAGCCAAATGTGGATGTCTAGGCTCTCAATCCGACCTCCAGAATCTTCCCAGGCCACCCACATCCACATGCCTCTTGACCAGACACAAATGAGGGCAGGTCTCCTGCAGTTTTAACTGTTGTGATGAAGAGGGAATTTCACCAGGTACTGCCTACGTACAGCACCTGCTGAAATTCTCTTTTCTATATAACCATTAAAGATACAGGAGCCCTGTCCTCCTCTCCATATGGTCACCCTATAATTGATACGATCTATTCCATCCTACTCTGTATCCCCACACCCCCACCTACAAAACTGATGGAGGGAACTTTGCATAAGTTGGGAAGCCTGGGATGCAAATGTCCCCTCCTCCCTCCATTGCATACCGAATCAAGGTAACACTCTATAACTCCACCCACTTTTCTCTGGCCCTGCCCACCAGTGGAATGCTGACCCCAACAAGTTTAAAGCGAGATAATGGAGACCTTGACAGGAAAATGTTTCTCCACCCCTGCTGTACAAGCATGTCTCTGCTAGAGGGATATTATGGTCTGGATTGCCTTGGCAAGGAATGGCACACCCTCCTACATTTTACAAATGACAGTAGGGATATTCTTGTAATGTACCAACTCCCACTCCAAGGACAATTGCCTTGTCCCTGCCCCTAGCATGTCAGACATTGCTAAATGCCCGTTTCATTTGCTCAGAAAGTAATGGCCTTCCACCAATATAAGGACAGGACAATGTTTGCCATTTTACAGATGTCCTAGAAAGAAGTATAATTGTTTTAACAATGGGATATCCTGCCTTTCCCCCAAAGGAACCCAATGCGTAACTAATCCTCCTCCTCTCTATTTTTATCCTCATAACAACAACCCTGTGAAGTAGGTTGGGCTGAGAGTTTGTGACTCACACTGAGCTTCCATTGCCAAGTGGGGACTAGAACCCGCATATGCTGAGTCCTAGTCCAACACTCTAACCACTACACCACACTGGCTAAGTAGAAGGTAGCTTCCCATCGTTGGGCAAGAATAGAATTGCCTTTTTTCCCTATTTGGGCTCCCATACTTTTCACAGCTGCAGGGACAGGGGGGAATGAATGTTCGATAGGTGTAGCCTTTTCCCATCCCAAAGATGTGGAGAGCTGGACCTGTCATGTAACTGTTAAAAACAAAGGAGCTCTGTCAAGGAAAAAAGGTGACAACCCTAGGTGAAGCCTATTACCTCTGGCGGAGCTGTCACCTGAGAACACTGGCTGTAAATGCTGAACCCCTTTAACCTTTAAACACAGGTTTGTGTACCACTCTCCAGAGTATTGGGAAATGAGCTTGATAAATTAATGTGCGGAGGTAATGCGTTTCCCCCTCGCCAAGCCCTGTTCTGCTTTGCACCTTTGTTTCCCACCTCCCCTCTGCAATCCTTTCTAATTCTGCTACTGCTTCTGCTTGTTATGCATAAACGTGATTGATCGTTTAGGCTAATCTTAGATAAAATAGATGAATGCGGCGGGCCTGCCTCTAATTGATATTTTTCTTCCTCCATCCACAATGAAAGGTTTGTACATAGTAGTTCAAACCATTACTGGATTGGAAGGGAGGGTGGGTTTTTTTAAGAAAGGGGGGTGTGTGATTGAATCCTGCCCTCTGCCTGAAATGGAACCAGAAATTGTTATCGTGTCAAAAAATTAGGGACCTGCATCTAATGTGACTGGGCAACCATTGGCCCTGTTCAGATGCAACTTGCGGAAGGGTAGTTAGTAGGGGTGTGCATCGGATCGGGTCCGATCCATGATCCGGAACCAATCCGACCAAAATCAGATAAAATTATCCAATTCCGATCCCGGCTTCTGGATCGTCCGATCTCATCCGAACCAGTTCAAAAGGACCCGATCTGGTTCGGATAAGATCGGAGGATCGGACCTCCTCCTCCCCCTTGCGCTCCTTACCTTCCAGGGCCGTCCACTGCCGTCTGCTGCCCCCTTCTACTGAGAAACAGGCTTCGCGGCCTGCCTCTCAGTAGCATACTGGGTGGTGTCACCCGGCACATTACTGAGAGGCAGGCCGTGAAGCCTGTTTCTCAGTAGAAGGGGGCAGCGGACGGCAACGGATGGCCCCGGCAGGTAAAGAGCGCGAGTGGGGGGGAGGGACAGGGAGGGGGAGTTAGACCCCCCACTCACCCACCCACCGCCATGTTTTCCCCATAGACTTGCACTGGGGGAAAGCTTTCTTTCCCCCAATGCAAGCCTATGGCAAAATCACCCAAAATGGCGGCCAATCCAAAAATCAGACATCCGATTTTTGGATCAGAATCATGTCTGATTCGACCTGAGGGACCTCTGATTTTGTCCGAACCAATCCAGGACAACATCGGAGGTCCGAATCCGGGTCCCAATCCGATCCGGGTGGTCCGTGAACATCCCTAGTAGTTAGCTTAACCATGGTCATGATGGTTACCACTAACTACACCAAGTGCTCCTGCTACTTATGCATAGAACCACAGCCCTAACCATGGTTATCTTAACTACTATCTAGCCACCCTCCACCCTAACAATCTTTCTTGAGCGTGTGTAGCTTCTCCTTGCACTGCTGCAGTGTGTGAGACTAACCACTCTTCTGCAACCGCTTGGAGGACCATGGGAAGAGGTTCTAGTGTTGTTGCAGGAGTCCAAGATGGAGGGGAGTCCAATGGACTCCCCACCACTCCGCCTGGCTTCCTGAACTCCTGTCCATGAACTGCCACCATTTACTCACCCCCATTCTGCTCCCTGGGCAAGCTGCACAGCAGTCCGTGAGCATCCAATGAGCAGGAGCGGGTGAGGGTGCCCGACTCCTGAGTGAGCTGCCATTTTGCATAGAAATGGCAGCTCATTTTTTCCATAAAAGACTTCTTACACAAACAGCTGTGCCTATATTCATGCCCTTTGGCCAATGCTTGTTAGAAAATGAGCAATTTAAGAACATAAGCACATAAGAAGAGCCATGCTGGATCAGACCAAGGATTTATCTATTCCAGCATTCTGTTCAGAGTGGCCAACCAGCTGCCAATCGGAAACCCACAAGCAGGACATGCGTGCGAAAACACCCTCCCACCCATGTTCCCCAGCAGCTCATGTACATAGGCATACTGTCTCTAATACTAGAGATAGCACATAGTAATCAGGACTGGTAGCCATTGATAGCCTTCTCATCCAGGAATTAGTCTATGTGGAAGCCATCTCAATGTGATGTTGTGTGTCATCTGATGAACTTTGACTGCATGGTTCATGCTTCAGTAATGCTTCAGCTCCCTGGCAGAGTTCTTAGCACATGCCTGCAGCAGGGCTTCTAGTCTGAGAGCTGGGAGTTTGCTGGAGCCTTGATGGTGCTTCCTCACTGTGCCTGAGTGTACCTACATTTCAAACATTTCTATCCCACCTTTTGGTTCAACAACAGTCCCTTTAAGGCAGTTCACAACATTCATAAAAAAACCATCAGAATCAGCAAAGAACTAAAGCAGAGCAGCTGAAACAAAAGAAACACAGCAAGAAGGGCAGATATTAAGTTGATCATAATTTTGAAAGGTGTATCTGAACAAAAATATCCATGATGGCTAAAGACGTAAAAAGAAAGAGGCCAGCTGAATCTGTTGCCAGGGTGCCACTGCCCTGGAGGTCCTGAATTTGGCCATGAGGAATTAATTTCCTCCCAATACAAGTAGCATCTTCAAAGAAGGGATTTCATCAGGACCAGAGCAGGCAGAAAGGGTTAAATCCCATCCACAACTGTTGCAAGAATTATCAGTGCTCACACACACACACCAGGTGGTATTTTCTTTTCTTTTAAAATGTGTACATTAAATGGAAAAACGGATTGGACATTATCTGGTTTTGGACCTAGGATTGCATATGATAGCCCAAGATTCAGATCAGAGAAATACCAATCCTATACCAACTTCATTGGCTTCCCATTAATTCCTGAACTAATATGTGTTAATATTGTTCTTAGATTTTATATTGGAAACCAAACTCCACCCTCTGGAGGAATACAGGAGGGTGCTTCCGCATGATGAATGGGGAACTTCTGCAGGCCAGAGGAGGCCTGCAGGTGGAGGTTCCTCTCCCTTGCTCTAGAAGGAGGACAAAGATGGCTGGATCGGGAATGTTGTCCGGTATGATAAAAACGTTGTTTCCCTCCCACTTCCTTGTGTTGGCCCCATATGCAGAAAGCCAACCTGTCCTTCCAAACATGATTTGATAGGAGGAATCCATCCCACCCACCAACAAGCCCAAGGGATGTGCAATTAGATTCCCGGGCTGGTTTCTGGTCTTGTTTCTGACCTTTGAAAGCTTTTGATGATTTGGTTCATGGTTACCTTAGTAACTGCCTTAATATGAGACATCAGCAGTTGCAAACCTCAGCAAAGGTGATAAAGAGTGTAAGGAAGCAGCCCAAGGAGAGAGAATTCACATTTATTTTTCATTTCAATTTCAGTTTGTGCCATCCAAAGGCATTGAAATGGTAGAGGAGAGGCAGGCAACAGTGGTTTCTAACATGTAACATAGACAATCTTCATGTTCTAGAAATAAAGGAATAAATCACAGGTACAGGACTAGAGATGTGAAGGCCTGGGAAAAAAACGGAAAAATTAGGGGGGAAAAAACAGTTTTTTTCCGTTTTTTCCATAGCCTTTTTTGGTTTTTTTCTGAAAAAAAATGAAGAAAAATCAGATTATGGAATGATGCATAGAATGTTTAAGACAAGGTGTTTATATATTTACTTCTCCAAAAGATTTCTAAAAACTATGTACGGTATCAGATTATTACAATTTCTGTGCACCTAGGTTGCGAATTGAGACTACCGCTCTCAAATGCAAGAGCAAGATGCATTCCTGCCTCTAGGGGAAGCAGAGACTGAAACTGATACTGACAGCTATAGCTCAGAAAATGAGTCTGATTAAATTTCATGCATATTCATTGAATCTCGGTCCCCCTTTTTTCTCAATTCTTTTTATGGGAATGAGTGCTTTATGTCTACTTGACGCTGTGGAAGCCTAGCAGAGACATAAATAATTTTCCTTGTTACTAACGTTAATGGTTTCTTCTGTTTGTTTGTTTTTATTGTTTTTTGCCTGCTCTTCATAAACTGGCAAAACCTAAAAGGTTCCTTACAGTTCAGGCGTTCCTTGCAGTTCAGGAGCTTGTAGCTCCATTTGTTGTTGTTGTTGTTTTTAAAAAGTAAAAATTTTAAAAAGTAAATTCAATTTGTAATAATTGCTTGATTGCACTATATTTTTAATATACCAAATGTGATGATTTTATGCAAAACCAACCTGTACATAACTACATTTTATGTTTCTAAAGTAACAAAGTGCCTTTCAATCCGTAAAAAGTGCTAATATTGCATTTTTCAATTTTTTCAAAAAAAAAATGCGTTTTTTACCAGGAAAAAATGGGGGAAATGTTTTTTTTTTCCCCCATGGCTTCAAAATTTCTAGAAATTTTACATCTCTATTAACAAGACCAAATTTGGCCCACCTGGAGTCTTAATCTATTCCGTGGAGGTTTCCCAGATGACCATGTCCCTGACCCTCGAACATTGTGTGGTTTCCCTGCTGTTGCATGGTTTTTCCCATTCTAAGAGGTTAAAAAGCCTTTCCTAAGGCTGAGTTATTGCCAGTAAGAACTTTTCTCTGTTGCTGACCCCAACAAGTTTAAAGCGAGATAAGTAAAACAAGCATATAACTAAAGCTTTTTAGTCAATAGCGCTGACTACTAAGGCATTAAAAGAAAATAAGTGTTGCAAAAATGCATATTCTTTTACCTTACATTGTTTCTTTCAGCTCTGGTCTTTGGTCCGTTTCCAGACTGGACCCCTCACTCTTATATACCCTCTTCCCCCAAAACAGAAAGTCAAGTTCCCCTTTGAGGAAATGTAACTTAACTGGAGAAATGAAACTACTTCTCTCAGGGATACTCCTCCCAACAGAAAACTCCAGGCCTCTAGGCCTGAGTATATTACCTTGTCTTTGTAGGCCTCAAACCTTCACACTCTCACTCCAGCATGACAACCTTCATCTCCTAGCATCCCCTTTTCTATGCAGCATTTTACCATGATCTCCTAGTGGTAAGGTGTTTCCAGGCAGTCTTTTGCAAGATCAGTGTGCTTGTCAGAGGAGGGTATTTATTTATTTTTATCGCATTTATATCCCACATTTTTTCTTCTTGAAAGGAACCCAAGGTGGCTTACATGGTCCTTCTCCTTCCCATTTTATCCTCACAACAACCCTGTGGGGTAGGCTAGGCTGAGAGTCAGTGACTGGCCCAAAGTCACCCAGTGAGCTCCATGGCTAAGTGTGGATTTGAACCCCGATCTCCAGAGTCCCAATCCAGCACTCTAACCACTACACCACACTGGCTTTTCTTATGGCAAATGGGTGAGGAATGTTAAATCTTTCCCCCTCACCTGCTCCTTATCTCCTTCCAGCCAGTCCAGCACATTTACCCTCCATTGATCTCTGATACCAAAAGTGTGGTTAGCTTGAAGAAACGTGCTTAGACATAGGGGATGTGGTGAGATAAGCAGGGGATGAGGAGTGGAGGTTTAACCAGTGATCCATTCACCCCTTTCTTTCTTGAAGATGGAACACCTCTGCTTCCTGCATTCCTCCCTTCCTTCATGTGATTGGGGAAGATCTTTCTTTAAACATACAGAACTGAGCTCTTATATCCCAACTCAAATGACAGCCTTTCAAATGAGTGGCTGAGAATTTCAAGGGCTGCTACTCCAGATTGGCATTGTACCATGGCATTGCTAGGTAGCCTGAGATTATCTCTTTTATCTTCTCCAATAGGGACCTAGAGGAGATTGGGAAATGCTGGAGCTGTGTGTGATGGGCAGCCCTGTCGGTGAACCTCTGAACTGCAAGTGGCAGCCTTCTCACTAAGCTCCACCCACCCAGACTGGCCTTTGGATCCTTCTGGGCAGGAGGAGTACATAGGGCTTCCTATTCCATCTGAGCTTTGTGAGAACAACAAGGTCTTCCTAAGTTTGGATGCATTCCTGTGTCTATAGTTTTTCTTCAACCCTGACATGTTCTTAGCTCCTGACCACAGCTCCTGCTTCCAAGTTCACCCCAGATTGCTGCCTATGACCACCACTCCCTAATGGTTGGACTGATTCTAATTTCCTGCCCTAAAGTTCTGAGGTCCAGGTTTCTGATATCCCCTCCTCAGAAATATTTTCAGGATTTTCCTCCTAAAACTCCAGTTCTAGCAGAAGCAGATCCCGGTAAGGCGATGCTGGATTGTAGGTCATCTTTGAGAATGCGTCACAACAGAAGGTAAGTTCAGAATGCCCAGGTTAAAACATTTTAGGTAGACCAGGTAGCTGTTTCCTCACGTTCCCCCTCCACTCTGTGCTTCATTTGTAGCTCGTCAAGTCCCAGCTGATCATGTTGCTGCTCACATAAACCACTGACATAAGCAAAAGGGAACCGGATCTCTTAGATAAATCTGCCAGGGGGGAAATGTTTCCCATCTTCTCTTTCCAATTAGAGTTAATGGGACTTACACGCATGCATCAAATGACATTATGTGCCACAAGTTCTCAAGGAGGAAGCAATTTAATCCTTTTTTCTCTACTTGCCCACTTACCTTTTTTTTCCTAATGGAAGTTCACAACATGCTCCTCCGTACTCACCATTTTTTTCCCTCTGTTTATTTTCATGACTTATTTGATTTTTTTCAATGAATACCCTGCCTTCTTGCTATTAAAAAAAAGGCTCACATGGTGGAATACATAAAAGCAACCCAGTTACAACTGGCCAAAACTAAGTAAGACACAAATCCCTTAGTAAGAAATGATCAAAGAACTAAAACCCATAAAATCAGTGATGGGCAATCTCCTGTTGATTAGGGTGACCAACTGTCAGTATTTCCCTGGATTTGTCCTAGTTTTTGTCCTATCCCGGGTGTCGGGGGATTTTCTGTAATTTTCTATAATGTCCTGGAATAATACACTTTCCCCTTTAAGACCACATGGTGGGGGGTGATGACATGCTTTCTGGAGGTGTGTTATTCCCCCACACACACTGCTCCAATCAGGGCCTTAAATGGGAAAGCGTGCCATTCCCTGACATTATAGAAAAGGCCCCAATTGGAGCATTGGGGGGGCAGGAATGACACACTTTCTGAAGGCCCCAGAATGCCCCTTTCCCATCCCCACCACTGGATATCCTCTTTTTTGGTTTCCCAAATAAGGTCACCCTACTGTTGACTGCCATTATGATTAATATGTGTGTGTTTTTCCCTAGCATTCGCACACACACCTACACAATACCGCTGGTCTTTCCAGTCTTTTTCCAAGAAAGTTGAGGCAGAGCCTTGAAGAGCTGGCTCCCAACCTTTTTGGCCAGTTTCCCAGCTCCCCAAGCAAACTTACTCTTGTGAAGGAAAGGTACGAGTAGTAGAGTGGGATCAGAAGAGACAGGAGAGTCACCTATCTATTGAAATTCGGACCTCATACATGTGTACATAAAGCATGTGTTCTATCAGTGCTCTATGGGTAGCTATGGGAAGCCCTTTGGTTTCATATGAATCCAAGAAGCTGCTTTATACTGAGTGAACCTTGGTCCACCCAGCCCAGGCTACTCCAGCCATCTTCACCTTCTGACGTATGTGGCCTTTTGCTGATCCAGTACCATCTATTTCGACTGCCAGCAGTGGAGGCTGGTGGCTCTAATTTCAGTGGGACTGTGAATCCATTCTGGGTTTCACTCAGTACCAGCCAGAAATCTAAAGGAGCTGTCCAATGTGCTGAAGGCTATCCCAAAATTAGATTCAATGCCATCAATAGCTCCTTTAGCGATCCAGCTGTTTCTGACTGAAACCCAACTCATTGCCTCTGGCATAGGTCTATTCCAGCTTGTGACTTGATATCCTTAAACTGAGGGGGCAGGGGATAGAACCCATGACCTTCTGCATGTGCAATGTGCGCTCTGCCACTGAGCTGCATACACAACTATGGCCTCATCGTTATATTGGCACAAGTATACACTTCCCAGAAGGAGGGCCCCTAACACTTCCAATCAAGAGACATTATATTGGGGAATTGTTTGCAGAAAATGTGTATAGTATTCAAAATTCCCAAAAAGATGCCTATTTTAAGAGAAACTTGCACAAAAATAAGTACGACTTTCCATGCAAATGTTTATGATACGTTCTTTTTTCACCCCAAAATTCTGGATGAACCAAGCTGAAGACTGGGGAAATTCTCAAAGCTTGGGATGAACCAAATTTGCGATTCGAAAAATGGGAAGCTGAGAGGAGCCGAAATCGACAGAACCCTTCATACCTTCTTAATAACAATAAACTGCCCAGGCTTTCAGCTCAATCAGACCATCACAGGCTGCTGACTAGGATTAGATTACCTTCCTTTGGTGGACAACTGTGGGATTTGCCTGCATATGCACTATCCCTGATAATGCAATAATGTGCTTTGAATTTAGATTATATCAAACCAAACCCCTGAGGGAATCGCCTCACTCCCTGACAAGTCAAGAAGGCGTGATTTTGTCGAAACGAAATGCAAAGCAAACCAGTCGTGCTGACTGTACCGAATTGCCTTTCATCTCAGTGACACCTGGGCATTAGCGCCAAGCTAATCATTTGCTCATCCATCTTGCTTTCCCTGGACTTGGTCTCTTTTGGAGACTGCAACTTGAGCCAGGCTGGATTTATTTCTTGGCTCTGATGGCTACTCTTCCCATCTTTCATGAACTTCGCCAAAAAGACCACACAGTCAGTACAGACAGAATGAATCAACGTATTCAATGTGTCCTCCCAAAGAATTTTAGAAATAGATTGTATGTGGGTAGGTATAAAAGGCTTTGCACAGGTGGGATGTCTGCATAGCCCTATAGCATGGGTGTTGAACCTTTTCAGCCTGAGGGCCCAATTCATTGTTGGAGTAGCTCTCAGGGACTGCACTTCAGTGGTGGGTGGGGCCAAAGGCAAAAAGGGCAGGGGCAGAAATAAGGCTATGCACCACTTTGGCTCCAAAGTCCAAATTTTGAGCCGAAGTGGGCTGATTTGGACTGAATCGGTCTGAGTCCAAAGCGGTTCCAGATTGATCCGAAGCGGCCCAAAGCGGGTCAGATAAGAGTCCAAAGCCTGTAATGTTGCACATATGGCTATTTTTCGGCTGCCATTTCCACAAGATTCCTTTTATGGAAATAGATGAATCACCATTTTAAAAATGGCAACTCCTGTGAAGAGACATGGACAGCTGCGGGCACTTGCGACACGTCCAGGTAAGGAGCAGGGGAGTCTCACAGTTCGGTGGTCACATCCGAGGGGCGCAAATGGGGGCAGCTGCTTGGAGGGTGCCCAGCAAAGCCGAGCGCCCACCTGTTCATCCAGCATGTTGGATAAGGGGCAAAGGGAACAAAACAACATAGAGCGATGAAGAAGGAGTGAGACCAGGGTAATGAGGGATGAATATAAGCATATGCCATCTCATGGATTGTAGACTATGGCCGTTTCTACACCAAACGGATATAGAGGGAGGGAGGGGCGGTGAGCCTGGAAGTGCCTGCTTCCAAGATTGTCGCTCTGATGCACATGGGAGGCGTGATGTCCTGGGAGGCAGGAGGGCCATCGCGGCCGCCATTTTTTCCCCCAAACCGATCCGGAGAGCGCACTTGCGCTGCAACGGAAAAGGGTGAGTAAAAAAAAAATCCTGGCTGAAATCAGGGGGCCCACCCTCCCCTCCCCCCTCTATCCGGGGGATGGCGGACTTGCTTCCCCCCTCTCCCCTGATGGGCACAGAGCCACATGGTGTGGCTCCGTGCCCACTTCTGCTGCTGTGTTTACTCGCAAGTAAGAACAACAGTAGCCGGGATGGGCGCCCACATTTTCTGCCATCTAAGGACCACAGAAAAATCAGGATTTCCCAGGGATCCCTTTTGTCCCTAGGATATCCTGTGCCCGCCCCCCGGGAGTCCCTGTGCATCATGTGAATGCACAGGGACCAGCCGGGGGCAATTCCAGGCAAAAAGCCTGGTGTAGAAACTGCTATGTTTCTGTTGAGGATGGTGACTGAGGGAGCAGAGAGATGGAAGGAGGGCCAGGTTTAGGAGAGTAGATTGAATTGTTTAAGAGGACATGAGAATTTCAAGTAGCCACAGGTTATAGAAATAGATAACACCCTGCCTCATTTCATTTCAGCAGGCAGGCCAGAATGCCTCTCCATCGGAAATTGCAAAGTGTATGTGTATGAGCGAGAGATCTTTGAAGGCAGTCACCTTGAACCAGGTAACGACACTCCTATGGCTCCTTAGAGCATCCATTATGTGCCAAAGCATTGTAACTAACTAATGAACAGGGAAACATTTGGGTTCTGAGAATGACGAATATGGCTGCCGGGAGAGGCCACAGTTTCAGACTAACCTTGGGCTCATCAAGATGATACAAGCTGGGAAGCAAGTATGTTTTCTTTAGTCCTGCCTGCCCTTGACCAGCTGCCTTGGGCAGGTGTTACAGAATCAGATGGGAGAGAAGACAGCAACCTTCATAAGGTCAGATGAACTTCTGCAGCCTTATCATGAAGATGTAACAGAGAAGAAGGAGCAAAAGAAAACATTGGCAGGTGCAGGGCTGTGTATCAGGATAAACAGCTTGCAGTTTTCTGTTTCTTTGATAGGGAACGTGGACAATAAATTGCTCTCAAAGAACCATCGCACAAACTTTCCATTAAAGAGCGAACGTGATTAGGCAAGGGAAAAGTGTAATGAGTAATATTCCATGTATAAAAGCCAGTTCCCGAAACTCCATCACTCTCTTCCAACATTCCATGAGACTCTTGCATGACCAAAACAACCCACGTCTCTACTGACAGGTTCTCCGGTCCTCGGCACTGCCTCTGCCCAATCCCAATCCAGCTTCAGACTTAGTTATGGGAGCATTCCTTACCTCCTTCTCAGGACCTGAAGGCCATGATCAATTAACCAGTGGACAAGAAACCCAGATAAGAGTGAAAGAAGAACTTGGCATGTTCATGTCACCCCATCAGTCACTGAGGCTATTTGCCATTATAGGAGTCAGAGTAGTGATCGGCACAGGGATATGGTGAGTAGGTATATGGGATTGTGATGCTTGGAGTTAGTGATCCCACCCCAGTATGGATTAGGGGTGTGCATCGGATCGGATCCGATCCACGATCCGAATCCGATCCGACCCAAAATCGGGAAAATCCGATCCGATCCGATCCGATCCGGACAACCTCCGATCCGATCCGATCCGATCCGATGAGGTCCGATCCGGATCGGACGCCATTTTGAATGCTTTTTCCCATAGCCAAGTATTGTTTTACAAAAACGCCTATAACTTTTTCATTTTTAAAGATAGAAGGATGAAACTTGGGCACATTGTAGACTGGTTAGGGGTAGTTATCTGTGAGAAATTTCAGAAAGATTGGTGCATGCATTTTGTGGCAATTAATTTTTTAATAAATACCCAGGAATGCCTATAACTTTGTCATTTTTAAAGTTACACACATGAAACTTTGCCACATTGTAGGGGGTACCTTGGGACCTATGTGTGTGAAATTTCAGAAACGTAGGTGCTTGTCTTGTGTGGCAATTAATTTTTAGAAAAATGGGTAGTAGTGGGGTAAATACAGTTACGCCTCCCATTTTTTTATTTTTGAAGATACAAACAGGAAACTTGGGCACATTACAGGTACCACTTGCCTTGATATGTGTGTGAAATTTCAGAAACATTGGAGCTTTCCTTGTGTGGCAATTAATTTTTGAAACAATGAGGAAAGAAACACCTATAACTTTGTCATTTTTAAAGTTACACACATGAAACTTTGCCACATTGTAGGTGGTACCTTGGGACCCATGTGTGTGAAATTTCGGAAACGTAGGTGCTTGCCTTGTGTGGCAATTAATTTTTTAATAAATACCCAGGAATGCCTATAACTTTGTCATTTTTAAAGTTACACACATGAAACTTTGCCACATTGTAGGAGGTACCTTGGGACCTATGTGTGTGAAATTTCGGAAACGTAGGTGCTTGCCTTGTGTGGCAATTAATTTTAGAAAAATGAGTAGTGGTGGGGTAAATACAGTTATGCCTCCCACTTTTTTATTTTTGAAGATACAAACAGGAAACATGGGCACATTACAGGTACCACTTGGCTTGATATGTGTGTAAAATTTCAGACAGCTGGGTCCAGGCATGTGGTGGCAAGGTATTTTTGAAACAATGAGGAAAGAAACGCCTATAACTTTTTTATTTTAAAAGTTAGAAGTCTGAACATTGCTCACTTTGTAGATGGGTTAGGGGTAGATATGTGTCAGAAATTTCAGAATTATAGGTCCAGGCATTTGATGGCTATGGAATTTTTAAATTACATGTTTCAAAAAAATCTCTACAGAGGCCAGGTCTTCCCCTCCCGCTTCCCGCGAAGAAAAGGAAACACTCTCTCGTCTCGATCCCTTTGATCCTTGCTAGTAGTATCCATTACAGGGCTCGTGTTTCCTTTCCTACTTTCACTTTTCAAGCAGAACGGCTGAGCCTAGCTGAGTTTTGCAGCCATGCGTGCAAGGAAGGATCACTCTGGTCTCGATCCCTTTGATCCTTGGTAGTATCCATTACAGGGCTCGTGTCTGCTTTCACTTTGTACTCAAGCAGACACGAGCCCTGTAATGGATACTACCAAGGATCAAAGGGATCGAGACCAGAGTGATCCTTCCTTGCACGCATGGCTGCAAAACTCAGCTAGGCTCAGCCGTTCTGCTTGAAAAGTGAAAGTAGGAAAGGAAACACGAGCCCTGTAATGGATACTACTAGCAAGGATCAAAGGGATCGAGACGAGAGAGTGTTTCCTTTTCTTCGCGGGAAGCGGGAGGGGAAGACCTGGCCTCTGTAGAGATTTTTTTGAAACATGTAATTTAAAAATTCCATAGCCATCAAATGCCTGGACCTATAATTCTGAAATTTCTGACACATATCTACCCCTAACCCATCTACAAAGTGAGCAATGTTCAGACTTCTAACTTTTAAAATAAAAAAGTTATAGGCGTTTCTTTCCTCATTGTTTCAAAAATACCTTGCCACCACATGCCTGGACCCAGCTGTCTGAAATTTTACACACATATCAAACCAAGTGGTACCTGTAATGTGCCCATGTTTCCTGTTTGTATCTTCAAAAATAAAAAAGTGGGAGGCGTAACTGTATTTACCCCACCACTACCCATTTTTCTAAAATTAATTGCCACACAAGGCAAGCACCTACGTTTCCGAAATTTCACACACATAGGTCCCAAGGTACCTCCTACAATGTGGCAAAGTTTCATGTGTGTAACTTTAAAAATGACAAAGTTATAGGCATTCCTGGGTATTTATTAAAAAATTAATTGCCACACAAGGCAAGCACCTACGTTTCCGAAATTTCACACACATGGGTCCCAAGGTACCACCTACAATGTGGCAAAGTTTCATGTGTGTAACTTTAAAAATGACAAAGTTATAGGTGTTTCTTTCCTCATTGTTTCAAAAATTAATTGCCACACAAGGAAAGCTCCAATGTTTCTGAAATTTCACACACATATCAAGGCAAGTGGTACCTGTAATGTGCCCAAGTTTCCTGTTTGTATCTTCAAAAATAAAAAAATGGGAGGCGTAACTGTATTTACCCCACTACTACCCATTTTTCTAAAAATTAATTGCCACACAAGACAAGCACCTACGTTTCTGAAATTTCACACACATAGGTCCCAAGGTACCCCCTACAATGTGGCAAAGTTTCATGTGTGTAACTTTAAAAATGACAAAGTTATAGGCATTCCTGGGTATTTATTAAAAAATTAATTGCCACAAAATGCATGCACCAATCTTTCTGAAATTTCTCACAGATAACTACCCCTAACCAGTCTACAATGTGCCCAAGTTTCATCCTTCTATCTTTAAAAATGAAAAAGTTATAGGCGTTTTTGTAAAACAATACTTGGCTATGGGAAAAAGCATTCAAAATGGCGTCCGATCCGGATCGGACATCTGGTCCGATCCGATCCGACCAGCCTCCGATCCGATCCGATCCGATCCGACCCCCCAGGTCCGATTCCGATCCGCTATCCGATCCGATCCGGGGGGTCAGTGCACATCCCTAGTATGGATAATTGTTGGCAAGTCATGGTATCAATGCCTCCTGAGGTTTCTGGGAATGAGGAGACTGCCACCAAGAACCAAAATAGCACAACAATGGCCTATGGCTTGCGATGGGGATAGACATTGTGTATGTGGATGATTCCCATGATTGGCTCCCTACCCACCTGGGTTCACTCCGTTGATCCCCTGTGAAGTCTCACCTGTTAGTTTCTATGGGTTTTCACTCTTAGAACCTGCAGGCCTTAGTTATATATCTCTGAAAAATTCTCTCTCTCTCTCTCTCTCTCTCACACACACACACACACACACACATACACCAATATCAAAGCTATCCCTCCAATAGCAATGATGGACCCTTCCATTACATAGGATTGGAGATATCACTGCAGTTAGCTAGGGCTAAGGTAGTGCTAGCTGTCTTCCATGTTACTATCACAGGACGCCAAGTATCCTAATTATCCCAGATTTAGGACAATCATAGTCAACCCTCTCCCCTGCACAGTGATGCCTCCACTTCATTGCAGAGCAGCCAGATAGCACAATCTTGTCGTCATGGGGTAGTACTTCTTTTCTATGTGTGTTCTTTTTTTTTTTTAATATGAAATGATAGAGGGTCAAAAAAACGAATCAGCATTTTTATGGGTACCAAATTTGGTGTCATAGTTTTTTTTTGTTTTGTTTTTAAGACTCCAAAAAATTGAAACACAAGACAGATCTGAGCTGGCAGTATCAATTAACAGAGAAATTTATTTATTTATTTATTTATTTATTTATTTATTGTTGTATTTATATCCCGCCTTTATTCTTCCAAGGAGCTCAGTGCGGCATACATAATCATCCTCCTCCTCTCCATTTTATCCTCAATCAATCAATCAATCAATTCTTTATTAACAGTCAACAGACCATAAAACCATTAAATTACAAAATTGTCAATTCTGATAAATTTACAGAAATATCCTCAGATGACCATTTGTGATCTAACACGTGAGGCAAGATATACATATTTCGAGACTTGGATTATTATAGACTTATCCCTACCCTGGAGATGGATAGTGACCAGAAATTCTCTGGAACGGCCAGGAAATTTCTGAATAATTGGTTGCAGCAAGTCATTTCTGATCCCATTATAGAAGTTACAATTAAAGAACACATGTATTATTGTCTCTATCTCCGAGTTATTACAAGGACAGAATCTATTTCCTACAGGTATTTTTTTATATCTTCCCTCCAACAATTTGGATGGGAGAGCATTCAACCTGGCCAAGGTGAATGCTTTCCTATATTTGGGAATAAAAAGCCAATCAAGATACGCCATTCCTCCTTCACTAGGGTAAACTAATATACCCAACGCTGCAGGGGAACAGGGGCCTCTCGCGGACCCCCGCAGCTCTTGAAGATCAGTATCATCCAATCTCCGCTTGAGAGTTGATTTAATAATTTCTGAATCCAGCAGAAATAGATGAGGGGGGTAAAACCCCAAAGTGGTAGCCTTTTGCAATATTGCTTTGGTCCATAAAGATTCATAAGAATCCAAAAGAACCTGGGAAACCAAGGAGTTATGAGATAGGTTATAAAACTGTCGAAACCAGTATTGTAGAGTGTGATTCCAAGCCACACTTCCCAGTGATCTTAGTCCGACCTCCAGGTTTAGTACTGCACCGGACACGCATCTTGGGGCACCCAGTATTAATCTGAGAAAGAGTGACTGAACCCCCTCCAGAGATATCTTGGAGAGTGGGAACCAAACTGGAGCCCCAAAAAGAACCTGGGAAACCAGCTTTGCCCTATATACCCTGATCGCAGCCGGTATATACTTGCCCCCCTTTTGGTAAAAAAAGTGGATAAGAGCCCCTATCGTCTGTTCAGCTCTTGCTTTAGCCTTCTTGCCTTGTACACTCCATTTCATGTTCTCTTGGAACCATACTCCCAGGTACTTATAAAAACCCACCTGTTCAATTCTGCTACCTCCCATGGTCCACTGATATCTAACCCTAGACTTTGAAAAAACTAGCATTTTAGATTTCTGGTTATTAATGGTCAATCTGTTCTTATCACAATATTCAGCAAATCCTTTTAGGAGCCTTTTTAGTCCCAATCGAGTTTGGGAAATCAGCACCGCATCATCGGCATAAAGAAGTATGTTTACTCTCGTTGAGCCGATCTTTAGAGGATGCGATTGTATTATAGCCAATGAGTCTGGAAGGTCGGCTAGGTATAAATTAAATAAGATTGGTGCCAGCACACATCCTTGTCTGACACCACGAGTAGTAGCAAACTCATTGGTGAGGTGGCCTGATTTACTACATCTAACCTGGGCAGTTGTGTTATGGTAGAGTGTTTTTATTAAAAAGAGTAATCTTGGTTCTATTGACAGTTGTTCTAATTTGTTCCACAATATGGGGCGTGAGATGGAATCAAAGGCCGCCTTTAAATCAATAAAAGCGGTAAATAATTTGCCTCCTTTTGGTGTCATATATTTATGGGCCAAGTGAGTCAGAACAATACAATGATCGTATGTAGAACATCCTGTCTTGAACCCTATCTGTTCACTGCTCAATATTGTTTTATCAGAAATCCAGTCATTAAGTTTAATCCTTAGGGTATTGGCGTACAATTTTCCTACTACAGACAAGAGGCTTATAGGTCTATAGCTGTGTGGATCTGACCTCGAGCCCTTTTTATATATAGGGACGACTACTGTCTTCCGCCACTCCTGGGGAACTTGGCCAGATTTATTTATGGCTGTGAATAGAGTCGCTAACAATGGAGCCCACCAACTAGTATTATTTTTTAACATTTCTGGCAATATTCCATCTGGGCCTGGGGATTTGCCTGGTTTTAGCTTGTTTATCAAATCTTCTATGATGATGGGGTCTAATTCAGGCCAATCGGGGGTATCCTTAAGCAGTGTAGGGGCCTGATAAACCAATTGACCGCCATCAAAGACATTACGATAATGGTTTTTCCAGGTATCCGCTGATATACAGCAGTCCGGGGAGCCTCCCCTTATGTTAAATGCTCCTGAGACTATTTGCCAAAAAGTTTTGTTATTTTTGGTGGCTGAGGCACCAATTAGTAGTTGCCAACTCTCCCGGTCAGCCTGATTCTTTTTCTGGGACAAGATTTTCTTGTATTTTCTCTTTAAGTTGTAATATTCATCCGGGAGTCGACGTTCATTGTTTCTCCGATAGGAACTATAACTATCATTTAGTCTTTTCTTTAATTTTAGACACTCCTCGTCAAACCAGTTGTTGTGGGGGATCCCTTGATTTCTTGAGGAAGCAGAAATAGTTTGAAGACGTACATATAAATTTTGCGTCAGTTTCTCAAAAGCCGAAATATTAAATTCAGGGGGAGAGTTAGCTGTGATCTCATCTATTTTCTCTAAATAATTCGAGGAACCAATCAATTCATTAAGAGCTTGTGCTGATTCTTTGTTCCATCTAATTCTTTTCCCCGAGTTTACTGTTAAAAACCTATTACATAGGAGGGGGTCTCAAGCCACCAGCCGGGAAGATCCCGGAATTGTTAGATGTAATTCTAACGGCAGGTGATCGCTATCATGGCGTGCTGATACCATGAAGTGGCCAACCAACGTTTTGATGTGTCCATGAATTATAATGTAATCTATGACACTGGACCCCCTGGAGGAGATGTAGGTGAACTCTCCCTATTTATCATTGTTCTCATTAGGGGTGTGCACGGACCCCCCGGATCGGATCGGGACCCGGATCGGGACCTCCAATTTCGTCCCGGACCGGTTCGGACAAAATCGGAGGCCCCCCGGACCGGATCGAGTCCGATCCCGACCCAAAAATCGTACATTTTTGGATCGGCCGCCATTTTTTTCCCCATAGACTTGCATTGCAATGCAAGTCTATGAGGAAAAAATGGCGGCGGGTGGGTAAGGGGGGGCCTAACTCCCTCCCCCCCCGGGGCCGTCCGCTGTGGACGGCCCCGGCAGGTAAACCCCCTCCCCCGCGCTCCCTACCCCCCCTGGGGCCGCCTGCTTCCATCCGCTGGCGCCCGCGGGCGCCAGCGGATAGAAGCGGACGGCTCCGGGGGGGGGTAAGCCCCCTTCCCCGCCACTTACCTTCTCGGCACGTCCGGCGCCGGCGGCTACTACCAGCGGGCTCCGCGGCCTACTCTCAAGTAGCGCGCCGGGTGATGACATCACCCGGCGCGCCACCCTGGAGCAGGCCGCGGAGCCTGCTGGTAGTAGTAGGCGCCGGCGCCGGACGGGAGCCGCCGGGCCGGGCAGGTAAGGGCCCCCCTCCCCCCTCCCCCCTCCGCGCGCCCCCTCCTCCCCTCCACGCACCCCCTCCTTACCTTTCCGGCCCGGCGGCTCCCGTCCGGCGCCGGCGCCTACTACTTCCAGCAGGCTCCGCGGCCTGCTCTAGAGTAGCGCGCCGGGTGATGACATCACCCGGCGCGCCATCCTAGAGCAGGCCGCGGAGCCTGCTGGGAGTAGTAGGCGCCGGCGCCGGACGGGAGCCGCCGGGCCGGAAAGGTAAGGGCCCCCCTCCCCCCTCCGCGCACCCCCTCCTCCCCTCCACGCACCCCCTCCTTACCTTTCCGGCCCGGCGGCTCCCGTCCGGCGCCGGCGCCTACTACTTCCAGCAGGCTCCGCGGCCTGCTCTAGAGTAGCACGCCGGGTGATGACATCACCCGGCGCGCCATCCTAGAGCAGGCCGCGGAGCCTGCTGGGAGTAGTAGGCGCCGGCGCTGGACGGGAGCCGCCGGGCCGGAAAGGTAAGGGCCCCCCTCCCCCCTCCGCGCGCCCCCTCCTCCCCTCCACGCACCCCCTCCTTACCTTTCCGGCCCGGCGGCTCCCGTCCGGCGCCGGCGCCTACTACTTCCAGCAGGCTCCGCGGCCTGCTCTAGAGTAGCGCGCCGGGTGATGACATCACCCGGCGCGCCATCCTAGAGCAGGCCGCGGAGCCTGCTGGGAATAGTAGGCGCCGGCGCCGGACGGGAGCCGCCGGGCCGGAAAGGTAAGGGCCCCCCTCCCCCCTCCGCGCGCCCCCTCCTCCCCTCCACGCACCCCCTCCTTACCTTTCCGGCCCGGCGGCTCCCGTCCGGCGCCGGCGCCTACTACTTCCAGCAGGCTCCGCGGCCTGCTCTAGAGTAGCGCGCCGGGTGATGACATCACCCGGCGCGCCATCCTAGAGCAGGCCGCGGAGCCTGCTGGGAATAGTAGGCGCCGGCGCCGGACGGGAGCCGCCGGGCCGGAAAGGTAAGGGCCCCCCTCCCCCCTCCGCGCGCCCCCTCCTCCCCTCCACGCACCCCCTCCTTACCTTCCCGGCCCGGTGGCTCCCGTCCGGCGCCGGCGCCTACTACTACCAGCAGGCTCCGCGGCCTGCTCTAGAGTAGCGCGCCGGGTGATGACATCACCCGGCGCGCCACCCTAGAGCAGGCCGCGGAGCCTGCTAGTAGTAGTAGGCTCCGGCGCCGGACGGGAGCCACCGGGCCGAGAAGGTAAGTGCCCCCCTCCTCCCCCCCCCCCGCTGTCCACTTTCATCGGCGGGCGCCCGCTGGCGCCCGCCAATGGAAGCGGCGGTGGGCGCCAGTGGGCGCCCGCCGATCCGCCGATCCGCCGAACCGGTTCGGAGCTTTTTCGGACCGGTTCGGATTGGATCGGCCGATCCAGCTGCGGGATCAGAAATCGGATAATTTATCCGATTTCCCACTGGACCGGACTCGGATCGTGGATCGGATCCGATCCAGTGCACATCCCTAGTTCTCATGCCCTTTCAGTATAACCATATCATTTCTGAATACTAACTGTAACATGCATTTCCCTGCATAGTTAAGCAAGAGGTCCTTAGAATGTCGAAGATTGACACCAAAAGAACCTTCGCCATTTAGGATGTTACCACTACACTCTAGTGGATCTACTAAGTAGGTACCAGACCTGGCGTTTAGGTTGCCCGCCAAAATAGGGTGCGCATGCGGATATTTAGTTGTCTGTTCTAGAAAAAAACTCTCAAATTTCTGCCAGATTGCCATAGTTGTCATCTTACATGTTGAGGGAGGGAAGTATACATTGAAAATCAATAATGTCATTTTAGCTGTTCTCAGTTCGAGTACAAGAGCCTGTGTCATAGAATCACTGTTAGAAACCTCTTTTATTTTTGCGTCTAAAGATGATGAAATCAATAGACAAAGCCTATCCTCACAACGACAACCTTATGGGGTAGGTTGGGCTGAGAGTCTGTGACTGGCCCAAAGTCGCCCAGTGAGCAGCATGACTGAGTGGGGACTAGAACCCGGATCTCCCAACTCCCACTTCAACACTCTGGCCACTACACCACATTGGCTCTCAAAGAGAACATCAAAACCATGAGCGGTCCAGGGCAATCATATTGCACATAGGGATGCCCATCGCTGGAAAATCCAATTCTGTTTTGGCTCGACAGAGTTCTGCGGTGTGTATGACTCACTTTACGTCTGTGAGCCAAGCTGCAGGCTGTTCTCCAAGCTCCTTTTTGTGCATTTTATGAGGGGTCTGCAATTTGCACACATTTCTGAGCAATTTGTGCAAATCATGGCAGGATTTTCACATATTACACAAAATTGCCCGTAATTAGCATGATTTGTGCAAATTTGGCCAAAATTTGCATGTTGTACAAATGTGACCATAATTTATGCAAATTGCTTAGAAATTTACACAAATTGCAGAACCTTTCCAAAAAATGCAAACTTCCCAGGAAATTCGCAGACTGACCCAATTTGCTGCAGATTGAGTTGGGCGCTGCAGTGGAAACCAAAATGAAGTCTGGGGGGGTCTGAGCCTAGGAAAACACATAGAACTCCATCCCTGAAATAGATGTCTCTAACATCCCTAATTGCACATGTATTGTGAATCCCAACAGGTTCAAAAGAGCTCTCACCCAATGTGTGCATGCTGGTAAAACAAGTGACCATTAGAGGGAATGAGTGGTCTCTGCTTCCTAGATCACCTCCAGACATCTGCTTGATGATGATGATGATTTCTATACCACCTAATAGCCCAACCTCTCTGGGTAGTTCACAACAATTCATACGGTGAATAGCACATAAAATACAGCATAAAATTTAAAACAATATAGACAGCTAAAAACAGTTTCAACAGAATACGAGACCTGTTTAGATGGCTGACATAAATGTCCCACACATGCCGTTAAGTGCCTGGGAGTAAAGGATAGTCTCTTAACCTGGCACCAAAAAGATGACAGTGTTGATGCCAGGCAAGCCTGAGTGGGGAGCTTATTCCATAGTTGGGAGGCCACCACTGAAAAGGCCTTCTCTTTTGTCGGCGCCCCTCCAAGCCTCCAAGTTATTCATGCTTGGATCAATGTGAACAGGAGTATGGGACAAGAACAAAGAAGGTGCCGCTCTCCCATTCCTCTAACAGCCTGTCTTATTGCTTGCACACATGCAGCGCACATGTGTAGCTGTGTGGGGGGGGGGGGAACAGGGCTCTGTTAAGACAATGACTGCTGTTAAGACAAGTGTGCCTACAAGTAGACTGGATTGTGTCCCAATTATATTGTGTTAACATTTAGTAAATAAACCACTTCCACTTAACTAGCCATAGGTCTCACATGCATTACTGTGGGGCATGAAAGTCAACAAACGCGGAAGACAGCATATGTTGCCGCGAAGATACAGCATGCAATTGGCTATCGTGGTGTTAGTGCTGGCTTGTCAAGCGGAAGTGAGAAGTAAATGACAAGCATTTGAGAGCATGATCAATCTCTTCTAGAAGTAGAATTGGTGGTTCCAGCACTTTGCTTTTATTGGGATAGTTTTATAAAAGAACAAATGAAGGCAGTTATGATGGGAACAGAGCAGAGGTGGGGCCCTCTGGACATTGTCAAGCAACAGCTCTCGCCCTCCTGGACCATGAACTATGCTGACAGAGGCTGATGGGAGTTGGAGTCCCAGGGCAGGGTGTGAAGGCACAGGAGGCAGGCACCTTGCTGAAGCTATGCAAGTCTGGGTCCTGTCAGTGTTTGGAGTGGAGTCCAACTGGGAACCTCATGTCGTCCTTGAGTTCCACAACGGAAGAAATTTGGATGTAAATGTAATGGATAAATAAATAACTGGATAGCCAGCAGGTCCCCACCCTGGAGTATAGAGGGAAGGCTGATTGTTTGTGAACAGAGTGACTGCATTCAGACAACACGATAGTCAATGGTGGGGTAATAATCAACTTTACAGTTGTTTATCTAGGGGGTACTCCCCACACAACATGGTAATAAATAATCAACCGTGGTGTGGATTAGGATCAGCACTGAGTTGAATATAGCAGCATTCAGACGACACGATAGTCAATACAACTGACAATTGTTTCCCCCACCCCAGTTGATTATTGTGTTGTCTGAATGCAGCCAGTGTCTATTGCCTAGTCTTGTTCTATCCCATAGAACATAGTGGAAGGCATTTAGGGCTAATTCTGATGTTATTTTCATTAACACTGATGTTTAACACTGGCAGCCAGTTGATTCCCAGATCTTGCTCAGGCTGCATTTTGCTAGTGGCAGTTCATCTTAACTACTGAGAGCTGGCACGAGTGCAACCACATTGTGGACATATGGATTATGTAGACCACCCAGAGAACTTGGGGGTGGTTGGACGATTTAAAAGCACAACGAAGGAATCAATAAATGACTGCCCCTCAACACCCTCATTGCCTGAACTTTAAACTCTTAAGTTATGATTTCTAGACTTCATTATAATAACTTCAGCTCTTGCTGGATGGTGTTCTATATTATTCCCGTTATGATCTTTCAGTTGCGTGTCCTAATTTGAACCCACTTGGGCGTCTAGATCTTTTAAACTGACAAGGATTCTTGCAACCCTAGAGCATACCTGAGGCAAAGCTACTGCTTATTCAGTGTGATCCAACGTCAGAGAACTCCAACTTTTCCAAAGCCTTGCTTTGAAAGAGGGTGAAAGGGGGGGGGGGGGGAAGGGTGGTGGCTTCCTTTCCTTCAAATTTCAAAAAACCTATTTCCCTTCCATTCAGTGGAGGCTGGTGGCTCCAACATCAGTGGAGTTGAACTCTGGGCTTCAGTCAGCACCAGTCAGAACTCTAAAGAGGCCATCCAAGGTACTTTGACATCAGAGCTACCAGCCTCTATTGCTCCCATGAAAATCAATGGACGGGAATCATTTAAACCAGCTCCCAGGCTGGTATAAACGTCCCCCCATATTGGGGGCTTATAGAATCGTAGAGTTGGAAGGGGCCTATAAGGTCATCAAGTCCAGCCCCCTGCTCAATGCAGGAATCCACCTTAAAGCATCCCTGACAGATGGCTGTCCAGCTGCCTCTTGAAGGCCTCAAGTGTGGGAGAGCCCATGACCTCCCTAGGTCATTGGTTCCATTGTCGTACTGCTCTAACAGTCTGGAAGTTTTTCCTAATGTCCAGCCGAAATCTGGCTTCCCGTAACTTGGGCCTATTATTCCATGTTCTGCACCCTGGGATGGTTGAGAAGCGATCCTGGCAAACCCAAAGCCTCCTCCACTCAACCCACACTATGTCTCCCATCCCACCCACTTTTTTCTCTCCTGCTATCAAAGCTCTGACACCAGGAAGGGAAGAGCTGCAGCACTTTGCTTTTGTCAGAATAGTTTTATAAAAGAGTGAATAAAATAATGGCCATTATGATGGGAACAGAGCAGGTGGGGGGGACTGCCAGCCATTGCTGAGCTACAGCTCCCACCCTCCTGCGCCACTGGCTGTGCTGACTGAGGCTGATGGGAGTTGGAGTCCAAGGGCAGGGTCTGAAGGCACAGGAGGCAGGCACCTTGCTGAAGTTAAGCAGGTCCGGGTCTGGCCAGGGCTTGGAGGGGAGACTACCTGGGAACTGCATGTTCCATTATGAGTTCCATCATGGAAGAAAGTTGGAAAGTTCTTCAGGTGCAAGGAGAAGCCCTGTCTCTGACCTTGGAGGAGGAGATACAATCAATCCAACACCATCCCAGGGACCACAGGATGGCAGCCTAAGACTTTCAGTCAGTTCCTGCACTGGTAAATAAAGCTTTGATTTTCATTCTCATGGGTTGTCATGGCTAAATAACCAGCCCAGCCTCCTTACAAGTGGTTCTACCATTGGCTTCTCCCTCCTCTTTCTCGTACTTCCCTCTGATTTCCCAGTTTGAATCTCTACCTTTTGCCTTCTAGGCAATTTTTGTAACTGGAGTGTAGGCTAGAGAGGTCTCCTAAATTCACTGAAAGCAACTGTAATCCCAAATGTAACAGATTACATAATGGAGTCTTTGCCCTGTCGAAGGAACTGCATTTACAGGGACTGTATAACTGCAAGCGATTCCATCTGGCTGCCTCTGGCCTTTCACCTTTTGCAGATCATTTCAAAGAGGCCAGGGTTTTATCATTCTTGGCCACCTTTGCATTGTTCCTGTGTTTTCGTCGCTTGCCTTCCGTCACTTCAATGTTTTTTCCTCCGTTCTCCTTTGCTTCTTGCTGTGCCTGAGATCCTCCTTCCTCTGCGATCTGCCCTGCTGCTTCAGATTTCCAGGATACAATCCGTACAAGTTGAATAGTATAGAAGGAGGTGCCCTAAGAAACCAGTAGCAGTTTCAAATGCCCAGATTGCAGTGGAGGCTGGTGGCTCTGATTTCGGTGGGGCTGTGAATCCATTCCAGATTTTAATCAGAAACAGACAGAGCTCTAAATGAGCTGTCCAAAGTGCTGAACCCTATCCCCAAAGTAGGTTTGGCATGTTGGGTAGCTCCTTTAGAGTTCTGGCTGGTTCTGACTGAAACCCAGAATGGATTCACAGCCCCACCAAAACTCAGAGTCACCAGCCTCCACTTCCAGGTCATATACCCAATCAGTGTGTAGTCCTTCCATAGGTGAAATGGGGAAGCATGAATGATGAGTGATGACCATAGAGAACCTCAATGTTCAGAAACAATCTGTCTCTGAAAGCTAGTTCCAAGGGAGAAATAGTGGGAGACGGTCATTGCTTTCAAATCCTGCCTATGAGCTTCCTGGAGGTCTGTGTTTGGCCACCATGGGAAGCTAGATACTAAACTAGAGATCTCTTCTTATGAGAGCTCCTACCTTGCGTACAATGTGAATGAAGGATAGAATGGCCACTTGTAAATCACCCAAAACTAAAAACAAAAGGCACCAATTTACATAAATTTTGCATGTGCTAACTTGTACAGATAGGTGCAAAAATAGAAATAATTATTGTAATTGAATTAGAAATACAGTATATCTCACCATAGTGTGGACTGTGATCTGGTGACCTATGTGCCTGCCTTTCAAGTCTGCAGTCCAAGTGCTGTTGATGTGCAACTTCAATGCCAACCTCTTCGTAGGATCATAGAACAGTAGAGTTGGAAGGGGCCTATAAGGGCCATCAAGTCCAACCCCCTGCTGAATGCAGGAATCCACCTTAAAGCATACCTGAAAGATGGCTGTCCAACTGTATCTTGAATGCCTCTAGTGTGGGAGAGCCCACAACCTCCCTAGGTCATTGGTTCCATTGTTGTACTGCTCTAATAGTCAGGAATTTTTTCTTGATGTCAAGCTGGAATCTGGCTTCCTGTAACATGAGCCCATTATTCTATGTCCTGCTCTGTGGGATGATCGAGAAGAGGTTCTGGCCCTCCTCTGTGTGACAACCTTTCAAGTATTTGAAGAGTGCTATCATGTCTCCCCTCAGTCTTCTCTTCTCCAGGCTGCCCAATTCTTTCAGTCTCTCCTCATAGGGCTTTGTTTCCAGACCCCTGATCATCCATGTTGCCCTCCTCTGAACACCCTCCAACTTGTCTGCATCCTTCTTGAGGTGTGGTGCACAGAACTGGATGTACCCAAGATGAGGCCCAACCAGTGCCGAACAGAGAGGAACCAATACCTTGCGCAATTTGGAAGCTGATTCTTCTCTATCTTTAAACCAGGTTTGGTCTGGATAGCCCTTGAAATAGAGTCCCTCATCAAAATAGAGGCTAGCCTTCCAATGGAGAACTGTCCTCTGCCAAAGAGGACAGCCAGTCACCCTAACACAGGGATTGTTTGCACATGTGGCCGTATCATACATCATGTTGTAGGTGCGGTGGGACTGTGAGGAAGCCAAAGGGTATAGCAGGCTGGTTATTATGAAAATTGAGTTCCTAGAAAATGGCTGTGTCTAATTTGTGCTCTAGATCTTCTTTGCAAGCTAAACCCACCTCACAGTAGAGTGCTTGAACATCCATCCTCCTCCACCATGCTTAGGATCAGGTAGCTTGAGGTGAACAAGACCTATGAGTAAACAGCTCTTACGGTTCAGTCGGCCCTTTGGAAAATCTTCTGTGAAAAAGAGCTAAATGAAGTTGCAGCCAGCCCAGCAACCTCTTCTCCTGAGGCTGTAGACAGAAGGCCAGCATTGACTGTGTTCTTTCAATCCGTGACTGCCTTGGCTCAAGCCTATGAATGATTCTGGCACCCATCTGACAAGAGTGCTTACGAGCAACCGCTCTTCATTTCTTATTGCCATGTTATCCTCCTACTTGTTCTTCAAACTGCTATTCAGTTGAGAATGTCGGGCAGGAAAGACGGAAGCAAAAACCCAAACCAATCCCATTTGCTTTCAGATTGTCTTTTAAAACAGCTAATTCCTTCTCTTTTACATTACTCATGCCATTTCCTCAAACCTCTTTTCTCTCCTCTCCCACTTTCCCATGCATGAAATCTGAATTAGAATTCCACCCGGCTGCATATTTGCTGTGTTCATCAGGAATTTACATTCACTGAGCTGGAAGGAAATCAGTGCACATGGCATCGAACTGATCCTCGGCTTTTTCATCCCAAGAACGACTCTAAATCTGTATCATAGAAACCAGAATATGGCTGGAAGCCACAATAGTTTCATATTGTATAGTGTCAGCAACACTGAAAGACCTGTACAGCCTCATGAGTGTTACAGTATTTGTGGTGGTGGTAGTTGTTACATTAATTCGTAAAGGAAGGAGAGGGCCCGTCCAGCACCGGATGGACGCTTTCTCCCACCCCCGTTAATGCAGTTGGGAATTGAGGTAAAGCATGTCACAAGAGCCCTGAAAATTTATCCACCCAAGAGTCCCATGCTATTTAAAAGTTCAGGGTCTGTGAAATATGTACCAAGTCCACAAGAACAGAGATTCACAGTAGATCAATGGGTTATTCTTTATCATTCACCTTTGGGCAGGAGTGTTGAGCCTCTTTCAGCCCTATGAATTCTATTTTGAAGAAGCTCTTGGGGGTCAAATTCCAGTGGGAACAGGGGCAAAGCCAGAAGGGCAGGACCATGGGAATGGGCAGAGCTAAAAATACCCAAAATGCCAGCATGTCTTAGCTTAAAACTCTTACTTTCAGTAACTAATTCTTAGGAGTGGCATTTTAACTCATGCTGTGCTGAAAATGTTAATTATTCCATTTTGGGCATTTTGTGGGCGGGAAATGCAAGCTCTAGTGAAAGAGGCTGGGAGAGGTGAGAATTTGGGGAAATTTTCTCCTTGGGAAGGGGGCTGGGTTTCTACATACCTTTTTAAATGTAGGAAGTTTTGAGGGTCTGCTTTCTATTGTTTTTATTTTTAAAAAAACACCTCCATCACTTGCAGGAGCCAAGGAGTTCTTCCTGAATGCCTATTGGAGAGGACAAGGTCACATGGTCTCCCATAGGCATTCATGAAGAACTGCCGGGCTCCACCAAGTGCCAGGGGTGTTGTTTTTGTGGGGAGAAAAGAAAGAAAGGAAACCCCTAAACAACTGGCTACACTTTATAAAGATACATGAAAATTTTCTCCCTCCCCCAGGAGAAAATTCCCTGAAATTCTCCCCATCCCTGTGAAAGAGGCAGAAAAAAATGCCTCTTTTGCAGGAAGTGAAAAAGTTCCAAAAGTAGGGGACAGGATTCAGCCCACTAGTTGAAATGGGGGAAGGTGCACAAAAGCTGGGAAACTACTTAGTGATTCGTGGCCAGGTAAAAGGGGTGGGTCTAAAGGAAGGGGTAGGGCTTTCTGGAGAACCTAGGAGGGCCAGATTTGGCCCACGGGCCTAAGGTTGAACACATTGGATTAAGGGATTCCTTGTTCCTTAATATCAACTCGCTGAAGAAAAGAAAAAAGATTCCCATCTGCAGACAGTGTAGCTAGAAAAGCAATGCACACTTCTTCAGTGGGGACTTCTTAAAAACCCATTCGGCTCTGGCCTTCAGCCAGCCTTCACTTTCTCAGCCAACTGTAACTGCACATTTCAGCCTTCAGCCGCTTTAACACCTTCATTGGTTTCACTGCCTCCCTCAATTTCAAGTTTCCACCAGCAATCTTTAGCAGAACTCCAGAAAATCTTTCCAAGTCTGGGACACCAACTTAATCACAGACAGCCAGTGGGGAAATGATGTGCTCTCTTGTTTCTGTGTGCAGATCATGCCCAGACAAATGACACAGAGCAGAGTGGGGAAGTAGCAAGCTCATAGGACTGGGGGGGGTTCTCCTTGGATGGTTTCCAGATATAATACGATACGTTCTACAGGTGAATCCTGTAGCTCGTTCAAGGACACTGCCAAATCGTGTCACCCGCAAGAAGGCTAATGCCTTTAAGGCAAACAATTTTTATGCCACCAAGGGTTGGAAAGCAACAAGGTAAAGGAGAGAAAATATCTATTAAGATATTAAATTAAGATATTAAATTAAGAGATAGTAAATATCTCTTCTCGAGACATGATAGCACTCTTCAAATACTTGAAAGGTTGTCACACAAAAGAGGGCCAGGATTTCTTCTCGATCATCCCAGAGTGCCGGACACAGAAGAATGGGGCTTAGGTTACAGGAAGCCAGATTCCAGTTGGACATCAGGAAAAATGTCCTGTCTGTTAGAGGAGTATGACAATGGAACCAATTACCTAGGGAGGTCGTGGGCTCTCCCACAATAGAGGCATTCAAGAGGCAGCTAGACAGCCATCTGTCGTGTATGCTTTAATGTGGATTCCTGCATTGAGCAAGGGCCAACTCTGCTATTATAAGCCAATGCATTTTGGATCTCCTGCTGCACAAGAGGCGGAAGGGCAAGCCTTTGGCCATGCTAGCTGGGGATGATAGAGCATGTAGTCAAATGTATCTGGAGAGTTCCCAGGATGGGGAAGGCCAGAATGAGATCATCAAGTGAGAGACCAAAAGAACTAACGTGCATTCCACACACACACCAAAATTACAGATAGGTTCTCCAGTCCTTTAGGATGTGGAGGAGATAGCTATACAATATCAATCATATGGAAGGTGTGTCGAACCACTTTAAGCCTAACTGCCAAATTCAATGTGAGAGAAACTTGTGGGGGCCCCATTCCAGTGGTGGATGGGACCAAAGGCAAAGGAGCAGGACCGAAAGTGCTAGCGTGTTTGAACTTAAATTACCACTAGAAATTAAACTCTAGGGGAAGAATTTCAGACTTTGAGAATGGGGAAACACACACCAAGGCCAAGAAATCCCCAAACAATTGATGGTCAGGAGAAATGGTCAGGCATGGGGAGGGATCTTTCTGAGGAATCCCAAAGAGCTGGATTGGGTCTCCAGGTGCCAAAAGCTGGGGATCAACAGTCTTTTCATATGTGATGTGCACCCTTGTCTGTAAGTGATATATGATCATTAATAATCAGTATTACTTATTTCACCATCAATATTTGATATTGACCATTGGATATCTGGTCAATACCAAATTGGATATTTATTTATTTATTTATTTATTAAAACATTGTATCCCTGTATCACTGGGATCTCAGGATGGTGTGCAGATAAAATCAAACAGTACAGAACAATAAATAATGTACCCAGCTAAAAGCGTATTAAACCATTAACAAGCTAAAACAAGTACAAAATGTCAAAGCACTTGAAAATAACTAAAACTATGTGCAGCTTTAGCCCTCAAAGGCTTTGATAAAAAGCTATGTTTTAATTCCACAACTGGGATGCCACAAAAGGGGAAAGCATATTTTATAGTGTCTCATATTTTATAGTTGATATTTAGCCATCTAAGCATCTCCAAGATAAGTCTGAAAGTAATCTCAGCTTGATGAATATAGTAGAGTAGATGATGTGAGATTTGCAGGATAGCTATTGTGTATTGGATATAGAGCATCCTGCCTCAGAGGATAAGTGTTAGGTGTCAGATACTTCGTAGACAATTCACAGGGCTGGCCCTGTGAATTGTGGACTGAAGACTTGGCAATTTGTCATGAGAAAATGTATCTCTGCTTCTCTGGTATGTGCTTATCTCAAATGGTAGGCCGAAGGCCTTGAACGTTCTCTGGGAATTAAACTATGCTTTGCAAAGGTGGGGGCTATCTTCCTCACACTGTGGCGTCATCAGAAGAGGTTGAACCGTGCCGCCCTGTTGGTACGTGAGTTTAGATTACAGGCCTGAAGCCCTGTCTATCAAAGTAGCTTAGAATTTGCCCAGCCTCCACACTATATTGCCTTGGTCCTGAGAGTAATTCCGTTGCTAGGAATTATCTCGTCTATCCTCTTGCTGCTCTGCTACTGCTGTGAGTTACTATTCTGATTTGGAATTGTGAGATGCACTCTATACATGTTCTGTTAATGTTTGGACTTGTTACTTCTAAAGAACTTTGCCATGAGAAGTGCACTGTGGCTTTTCATAGATTTGGACTTGAGATTACTGTTCTGGATTCGTGTTCTATAGCTTGCTGTCTCTCTCCATGGAGCCAAAGTTACGGGCAGAGGGAGGCAGAAGCTGATCGTTGCTGTTCTGAAACTCGTGTGTGTGTGAGACCTGTGAGAGGACCTTCCTCAGAGCTAAAGCTACGTGAATTGGGAAGGCTCCCTAGGTCGAAGAGGTTCATTTCCTGGCTTCTGGCTTCCGTGGTCAGCTCAGCGTTCCCTGACAGGCTGAGTGAAGATTTAGTTGCCAGTTGACCGTTATACTACTGTTAGGAGGCCTAATCCTAGAGTCTCTCTATGTTCCAGAGGATTCCAGTGCAGCGTGGCCGCTCCTGCCCTCTAAGGACTAGAGTTAATCTCTAAATGTCAGTCCCTGAGTGAGTGCTGTTCTCATTAAGCCGTTCTACCTGAAAGCTGTGTGGTCCGTCTTCAGCTTCAAGTGTGTGTTTGCAGAAATGAAACCGTTATGCTTTGAATCTCCGTGTGATTACAATAAAAGAAATCCCACTGTTATTGTTGTGTATCAGTGTACCTAAAGTCGTGAGCAAGAACTTTAGAGAGTTAGCCAGAGTCACGACAGTATAATTCCTAGCCACAAAGCCAAGACCTGCTGTGTCCAGAAATCTCCCGCTGGAGTTCTCCCTCAAATTCGAAAAGACCTGCAGGTCATTCTCTTCAACACCGAGACTGTATAAATTCTTCAAAAGAGTAAGTAGATCTCCCTGTTCCTTGGATTTTACAAACCTTTGCCTGCATTCCTGCAAGAAAATTTATGACCTGCCTGAAAGATTCACCACCCCCTCCACCGCATCGTTTTTGCTAATTGAGATCTATCTGCGAATTGTACTTTCGTTTTCCTCGCCAATACAAGCCGCTTCAAAAAGGAGAAGAGAGGGGGGGAGTAAAGATTAAAAAAAAAAAAAAAACACCTGTCATCAGCTTTCGTTTTTCAGCCAAATTTAGAACTCTTTTTTTCTCTCATCCTTGCTAAAGACACTGTTCATTTGATTTGAAACTTAGAATTTTGCTGTTACTGCCTTATCATTTCTACAGTGATTTTGTTCTGTATTATGTACCACATGTTTTGCTCTAATTCTGCCTTTTTAATGTTTCTTACCATGTACAAAATATTTTTAAAATGTCATTGTTGATTTTTGGAGCTTAAATCAAAATGTTCTGTGTAGAAAGTTTTTTCTCCCTGCTTGGAGGCTTTTCTCTTTTCCCTTGGCTGTCTCCGTTGCGCGCCGGAGAGAGTTGGGGGGAGGGGTATGGGTTTTCCAAGTTGGGAGGACATTTTGGGGAGGGGAAGATGTTAGGTGTCAGATACTTCGTAGACAATTCACAGGGCTGGCCCTGTGAATTGTGGACTGAAGACTTGGCAATTTGTCATGAGAAAATGTATCTCTGCTTCTCTGGTATGTGCTTATCTCAAATGGTAGGCCGAAGGCCTTGAACGTTCTCTGGGAATTAAACTATGCTTTGCAAAGGTGGGGGCTATCTTCCTCACACTGTGGCGTCATCAGAAGAGGTTGAACCGTGCCGCCCTGTTGGTACGTGAGTTTAGATTACAGGCCTGAAGCCCTGTCTATCAAAGTAGCTTAGAATTTGCCCAGCCTCCACACTATATTGCCTTGGTCCTGAGAGTAATTCCGTTGCTAGGAATTATCTCGTCTATCCTCTTGCTGCTCTGCTACTGCTGTGAGTTACTATTCTGATTTGGAATTGTGAGATGCACTCTATACATGTTCTGTTAATGTTTGGACTTGTTACTTCTAAAGAACTTTGCCATGAGAAGTGCACTGTGGCTTTTCATAGATTTGGACTTGAGATTACTGTTCTGGATTCGTGTTCTATAGCTTGCTGTCTCTCTCCATGGAGCCAAAGTTACGGGCAGAGGGAGGCAGAAGCTGATCGTTGCTGTTCTGAAACTCGTGTGTGTGTGAGACCTGTGAGAGGACCTTCCTCAGAGCTAAAGCTACGTGAATTGGGAAGGCTCCCTAGGTCGAAGAGGTTCATTTCCTGGCTTCTGGCTTCCGTGGTCAGCTCAGCGTTCCCTGACAGGCTGAGTGAAGATTTAGTTGCCAGTTGACCGTTATACTACTGTTAGGAGGCCTAATCCTAGAGTCTCTCTATGTTCCAGAGGATTCCAGTGCAGCGTGGCCGCTCCTGCCCTCTAAGGACTAGAGTTAATCTCTAAATGTCAGTCCCTGAGTGAGTGCTGTTCTCATTAAGCCGTTCTACCTGAAAGCTGTGTGGTCCGTCTTCAGCTTCAAGTGTGTGTTTGCAGAAATGAAACCGTTATGCTTTGAATCTCTGTGTGATTACAATAAAAGAAATCTCACTGTTATTGTTGTGTATCAGTGTACCTAAAGTCGTGAGCAAGAACTTTAGAGAGTTAGCCAGAGTCACGACAATAAGCATGGACTACATGATAATGTCTATATCATAGTTCATAGAATCATAGAATAGTAGAGTTAGAAGGGGCCTATATAAGGCCATTGAGTCCAACCCCTGTTCAATGCAGGAATCTACCTTAAAGCATCCCTGACAGATGGTTGTCCAGCTGCCTCTTGAATGCCTCTAATGTGGGAGAGCCCACGACCTCCCTAGGTAATTGGTTCCATTGTTGTATTGCTCTAACAGTCAGGAAGTTAGTTGTAATTGGGTAGGTGATATCCAGGAGCTGGTGGTTAATATTCAGCAATCAGCATTACATTAACCAATGCATCTGGTTAACCAACCGTTCTCATTCATGAAATCCCTTGATCACCAACATACCACAGGAAGACTCACGTCCCCACACTATAATTGATACTGCAATTAGGGCCGGTCTCCTTTCATTTCATGGCAGGGGGATACATGAATTACAGAGGACATCAGGGGTTGAACCCCTGAAATGGAACAGGAGGAGAGAGGGCAAAATGATTTTGGGAGGTGAAATTATTTGATGGCACTGAGGAGGTCAAAATTGCGGTGGGGAGAGGGGTTCCTTGCCTTTTCCTCCCTTTTTCACAGCTTTCTTGTTTATGCTTTTCAAAGGTGCTCGCATGGTGCCGGACACTGCAGACCTCTGTTCGCTGCTATTTTTCCTACTCAATGGCTCAGTTCAGACGACATATTAAGCAACGGAGGGGTAAATAATGTACTGACCGTGCATTAGGCAGGAGGAGCTCCACAGATGACACACTGCAGCCGGCGCTGCCAGGAAACGGCAAACGGCCCGGCTGCAAGGAACTTGCGGTGGCCATTTTGGTTGCAGCTTCTTCTCCATGTGCCCCCCAGCCATATCCCAGCATGCACCGTGAGTTCTGCCAGCTGCATAGAGCGGCTGGGGGGTTTGGCTGCTCTAGGCAGCAGAATTCTATTCCGAAACGGAATAGTCCACGGAGAGAGGGGGGCTGAATTCAGACGACATTTTAAACAACGGGGCTTCAGACTAAACAACGTGCAAGCCCATTGTTTTGCTCCATTGTTTAAAGTGCCTGATTAACGTACTGTCTGTTGTGTGTGCATTGTGTGCTGCCCTCCAGACGACACAATAAGCAACACAACTGACGATTGTTCCCCCCCCTCCTTCGTTGCCTAATGTGTCATCCGAACTGAACCTATGTCTTTATTTAAACAACGTAGACGTTTTACTTCCTAGAGTTCTCAAACAGAATCCAGCAAGATGGTGTAGAAGGCCTGGCAATTCTAGGTGCCTAACCGAGATGGAAGGGGCCCAATGCCATGACATGGACGTTAAGCAGCAGCCAGGAGTTGGACATGGACGAGGAAGATCCAGCCGAGTTGGGTGGGCTGCTACCAGCAATGTAGTCACTGGACTTAAGCCCCAATAATGAGCCTGAAACTGACAGGCAGAAGCTCCAAAAACTCCAGATCTCTGCACCAGCATCCCTAAAACAGCCCACCTTGAGCTAGACTCCCCTGAGGAACCAGGGCTTTCTTTGCCAGTTCCTGCTCACCAATGCAGGTGGTGCACCAGGTGGGAGCAGATGGAGAGGCTAGAGAGCGCTCATCAGGACCAAGGGCTGTCCCTTTAAGCTTCTCTCCCCCTCAGTCAGGGAATGGAGCCTAGAGGAGTCACATAGTAGATAAATGTTCAGTTGGAACGGAGCGTTGGAACAAAGTGATCAGCGCCTGGTGATCTGTCCAAGGTCCTGAAAGCTCAGTCTCTTATCAGTCTTGTGTGTGAACCATATAGTCCCAGAGCCAGGCAGGATTTATTTACCCCAGCAAGTGCAAACGCTTAGTGAATATTTTTTGTTGTTGTTTATATATGACAGAAGTGTCTCAGAAAAGTGAGTCTTACAAAATGCCAGTGGTGGGGGGGCTGCGTGATGACGTCATCAATATGGCTGCTGCGCTATTATGTAGTTGCCACATTTAAATATACATAACTTCTCACCCATTTATGCTACAGAGATGAAAGTTTTTCTGAAATGTTTGAAATTTAATGACAAATACGTTGTATAATTACACATTTTTGTTAACTCCATTAGTTTTTGAGAAGTTATGCATATTTAAATGTGGCAACTACATAATAGCGTGGCAGCCATGTTGATGACATCATCATGCAGCCCCACCACCACCACCACCACCACTGGAATTTTGTAAGACTCACTTTTCTGAGACACTTATGTCATATATAAACAAAAAAATATTCGCAAAGCTTTTGCACTCTTCGGGTAAATAAAGCCTGCCCTGGCTCTGGAACTAATGCCCTGTGCTTTCCTTTATATTTGTGCCCTGGAATCCGGAGCACAGAGTCGATTCTGACACTTGGGTCCTGCTCAACTCATCTGCTATAAGATTGCTGACTGAACCATCTTGCCTTCTGTGGCCTCTGCTTCTTTGGGAAGTGGCATCCAAGATGGCTGCCATTAAGTTCCACAGCTAAATCAATTTCCAATCAATTGACAGCTCAACAGCATCAAAGAGCCGATCTGACTCTAGAGGAGAGGCCCTGCCACCGTGTCCTCTGTTGAGCAGATTTTCCCAAGCTGGCACAATCCAGATTCATTGAGCAACAATTCCTATCATCCCCAGATAGCACAAACACTGGCCATGGTGCTTGTAAATGGTGGGAGCTGTAGTCCAACTTATCTGAAGGACACCAGGTTGGAAAGGTTGCTTTAGACTGCAGCCCATAATTATTATGCTAAACCATATCCATTATTCTGAATCTGTCCTTCCTCTTAGATATATGGCTCCTTAAGGTCTTCAGCTGTACGATCAGGATCCAAAAGTGGGTCATATCCTGATAGGTGCCACCACAGCTTGAAAAGAAAGAAGACAAAATTCTTTCAGCATTGTGAAGAAGAGGGAAATTCAATGGAAGCAACTTCTCCAGCTGGACTGAAAACCAACATCTACCAAAGTTCCCTCTTTTGTACAGCTATTAAGATCTTTTCTGAGCCAGCTTTTAAAAAGAAGAAGAAATATGAACACATGGTAAATAATCCAAAGTAAGTCCCATGTTGTAGATCAGAATTTGGGGGGGTAAAATGTCAAAAAAAAAAACCAGTATTGCTTGAAACCAGGTGGTCATATTACACTTGATGCTCATCAGAAAAGCCTTACAGTTATAGAGGAATCATAGGTTTGCAAACCTCCCTACAACTATGAATGCACAGAACCCTGGATCACCTAAGCCAAGTGCTCTCTGAATTATTGCTAAATTGCAGAAAAGAGGGAAAAATGTCCTAAACACTCAGTCCTGTGCTCTTTTGTCTCAAAGAATTTGGAAGGGCATTTCGTAGATGCTGAGCTTGCAAGAGCTCTCAACCCTTTTCTCCTGAGCAATGTGTTACATTGCCTCAGAAGGGACTACAATTTGTGGTCTGTCCTTGAAAGCTAAAGAAGAGATATGCCCAGGTCCAGTTTGTCAGTATTGGGTGTTTGGCAGTCACTATTGGAGATTTTGATCTTGGACAGTCTAGATTTGATTGTCACTGCTTGATATTTTAGGACAGATATTCAGTCATGCAATCCAACACCTAGACCTTCCCCCGGCATTCTCCTTGATGGCATCTTGATTTCTCTCCCCACCCGCTCTCCATTTCTGAAAGCCTTCTTCCAGTTGGATCCATTTTTCTCCATGCCGTTACTGGGCTCTCCCTTAACAATGCAATTGAATTCTGGTGTGCAAATGTGTACTCTCCCCTTCTCGAAGGCAGCTCAGAATCATTCAGGCCATGCTCTCCCATGATTCCTCACCTCAATCTGCTAGGAAGCTTTTTTTCTTGTTAGTGAATTTCTTCAGGGCAGTAAAGGGTCACTGTTGCCCATCAGGGCTATGATACATCTCTCCGTGCTTGTTCTGTGCCCTTTGTACTCGAGTGATGGAAAGAAGTATTTCATCCCTGTCATTCTCTCCTGAAAGCTCAACAAGGCTGACATTATAGATTTTAATGGGAACCCAGCAAAACGTCCGGAGCTGTTGGGAAAGAGGGCTAGTTGCTGCTTGGACTACAAATTTATAATAAGGTGAACGCTTCAGCAAAAGATAAGCACTTGCAAGTCCCAGTCATTCCAATGGAAAAATTAAACATATGCATATATTGGTCCGTCTAGCTCAATAGATGGTGTGATCTTGTTGCGATCAAACCATCTGGAAACACCAAGTGACAATCTACATGTGTGAATAAGGCAGCACAGATTCAACACCACTTTTGAATCGCCATCACAATCTCCAAATCTACTTCTTCTGTTGTTGTTGTTGTTAATCCCCCTTCACTAATACTTGATTCCAGAGTGAATCACAATAATGCAGCAATTTTAAAAATGCTCCCAGAAGCATTTGCAGGCTCATTTTCAACCCACAATTTCTGGCTTCCTGGAGCGGCTGTGACCTATTTTAAAAAAGAAAATATATTTTAAGGATTTTTTTTGTGTGCGTGACGTTCTAATCTGGAAAAACACACACACACACACAGATGCTGGAACTTAAAAATGAACAGATGCAAAAGTGACACAATTTAGACTTAAGCATTGTCTCTTCTCATATATACCTGTCCAGCCCTTAATATCAGGGCTCTCCTCCTCTCCAAATGAGGTGAGGCAGGTAGCTGCTAAGAGGAGGCAGGTAGCTGCTAAGGGGAGGGCTTTTTCAGTGGTGGCACCCCCGGGTGTGGCATGCCCTTCCCAGGGAGGCTTGCATGGCACCTACACTGTGATGCTTTTGGCACTAGGTGAAGACCTTTTTTATTTCCCCAAACTTTTTAGTCCTTCAGCTTTGTTTTAAATGAGTTATTATGTTTTTACTGCTGCTGTTTTTATCCTGTTTAAAACTTTTAAAGGTGTTATATTTTATCATGCTATATTTATGGATTTAAATTTCTGTGAACCGCCCAGAGAGCTTTGGACATTGGGTATTATAGAAAAGTTGTGAGTAAATAAATAATTAATAAAATAAATAAATAAATAAAGCTGTCCATCCCTACTCACTTTCTTTACAACTATGAGCTCTTACATAACTATCCTTTATCAGCTAACAAATACTATCAACCACCCAATGCCATTGCATGTAAACTATTGGATGAAATCAGATGCCAAATGCTGAAATCATATATCATTCGACACCAAACCAAGGCCAGATCTACACCAAACAGGAGATGACATTTTGAAAATGGTTTGAAAACTGTATCTGGAATGTGTCCTGGGTCCCATCAGTTGTCACAACTGATATAAACCATTTTAAAGCAGTAGTGTAGATCCTGCCCAAGATGGCAGACATCAGAGAATACTCAGCAAATATCAAAGCATTATCCGTAAGAATATTCAGCACAGATATTCACAGAGGGGAAATTCGGAGGATAATTTTTGTCAGCAAATTCGTTCCTACATTACAATTCCACCCCCTTCTCCTACCCCCTTTCAAACAATCCACTAGCTTGCCCAGGTAGATTGAGCGCATCTTGGGATCTATTTGTAAAGTGTTGGAAGACAGAAAACTCTTCCGTTCAGTGAGCTTTAATGGGAACGATAATAGGAGAGATGGCTAAGGTGTCAGTGACGTGTAACAGACTAGGGGAAATAAGTGAGTGTGCTGTAAGGATTAAATCTGCCAGAAGGTTTTTCAGCAAGCTGTGAGATGTAGCACATTTATTATCTTTGCTGTACGTCTTGTCTTTATTCATCCTACACAACCATATTTTTTCAGTTGGGAAGATTTCTCTCAGCTCGGATCCCAGAGGACTTCCTTCCTGAAGCTGCCAGCCAACTCACTACATTTTTCATATGCATGGGTTTACATATTAAAAAGGACATCCTATTTGCATACGGAGGGTTCTTGAGTGTCTTCATTTGGGGAGATTAATATCCCAACCTTCAATATCATGAGAGGGTTCTTCAAGCGGGCGAAAGGCCCAAGTGGATTTCCTGTATTATATACCAATTGGGACATCCGATTGCCCATTTGCTTAAAATACATTAAAAATGCATTTAAAAAACACACACACATACACTGTTTTGAAATGTACTCCATTGCAAAAGTGTAATCATAAAACAAATAACATAAAATGTGTACAATCAGATATATGGCCCAGAAAATGCTAGATGTCATGACTCCTCTGGATCCTTTAGCGATAGCAGGATGTCTTTGTCTCTCTTCTTTCTGAAATTAATTGATTCCTCAGTTGTTGTACTATAACAGCAAACGCCCCCTACGAAAAAGGCAGCCGGGGGAATGCATCATTTGTCAGCAACCTTAGGTTATAACCATTTCCTATTTCTTCTTTACTTCACTACATAAAGGACAGTGTTCAAGGGCTTTAGATTGATTAAACTCCTTTCAACCCTAAGGAGTTTAGGGTGGAAAAGACCTCAACATGAAACTGAACAAGGCCCATGGGTCACCTGGTCACAGCCTTCCCCCATTATGGTGAGTTGTATTGTATTTCTATTTAAATTACAGCAATTCTTTCTGAACGTGCCTCTGTACACATACATAAGCATATGGACATTTTATTTAAATCAGTGGTTCCCTTTTCGGTGCTGCCTTTCCACTCTGGGGGTGATGCGAAAATGGCCACTATATGACTGGCCCACAGTCATCAAGGATTATTTGTAACTGAAGGGACCGTGATTCATTTAAACTTCTCCCCAGCCCCGTTTAAACAAACCACAGTTCCCCAAGGTTGGACATCATAGGGAACTGTGGTTTGTTTCAAATCGGGAGTGGAAGCTTCCTATCTCCACCTCTGGCAGGGAAAGAGGAGAAGAGGGAGTGCACAGCAGGCCAAGGTTTGCCGCAGCTCATTCATATAGAAGGAGACCGTGGTTTTCTGCTATGTCGGAATTCAGTAATTGTCCACCCTGGCAAAGCAACCCAACTGGATGCTCACCTTGTAGAGTGAAAATATCCCCTCAGTCGTCATCTAGGGCATCCTTCTCCACCCTGGTGCCCTCCAGGTGTTTGGGACTACAATGTCAGCATTCCTGACCATTGGCCATACTAGCTGTGGTTGATGGGAGTTTCACTTAGAGAAAAGGTAAGTGAAGGAAGAAATGATAGAGACATACAAAATTATGCATGTTGTGAAGAAAGTGGATAGGGAGACCTTTTTCTCCCTCTCTCATAATGCTAGAACCCAATGGGATCATCCCATGGAACTGATTGGTGGGAGATTCTGGACGGATAATTAAAAAGCATTTCTTCACACAGGACATAATTAAACTATGGAATTCACTTCTACAGAATGTAGTGATGGCCACCAATTTGGACGGCTTTCAAGGGGGACTGGACAAATACCTGGAGGAGAAGGCTCTCAGTGGCTACTAGCCCTGACATATGTTACCTCCAGTATCAGAGGCAGTGTGCCTATGTACACAGTGGCTGAGGAATATGGATGGGAGAGGGCTGCTGCACTCCTGTCCTCCTTATGGATTTTCCACAGGCAGCTGCTTGACCACTGTGTGAATTAAAGAGCTGGATTAGATGGACCCTTGGTCAGGTTCCAACATAGCTCTTCTTACATTCTTATGAAATCAAAACACCTGGAGGCTGCCGGATTGTGGGAAACTAATCTCAGATCAGTTAGGCAAAGGTGCAGTGGAACAATCTGTTTGATCTTCCTTTTATTGTCCAAGACGCTCACAGAGAAAGAAGGCGTTAACATCTCAAATAAAGCTTTCTACCGCCACGCATGTGCCAGATGGTCTTGTCAAACAGAGGGCATAATTGCATCTTCAAAAACAAAACAAAAATCCCCCACACAGCTTTTCAATACTTTTTCAGGCTCTAGGTGACTCGGATGACATTTTGCTGTCTTTGAAAACCACTTGTAGCACAAAAGAAAGAAGAGGATTATGCGTGACAATGTCACCATTTCTTTTCAGTCTGCTGAACTGAGCTATCCAAAGGCAGAACTGCACCTTCAGTTCACACACCTGTGTGTTTCCCCATATAGATTTTTGAATACAGTAGGCACCAAGTGATGGATGGACATGCAAGCCTAAGCTGGGCCATTGTATGGTTGGTGATATAAAAGTGGTGTTTGATCTCTAATGACTCATTCACACAGACAAATCGCCACATGATGCTGCGGTGATCAAGTTTGTACAAGCTGGAGTGAGCCAAGCCAAAAGGCTTCCCACTGAATGGGTTCACACACCCCTTTGAACTCATTAAATGTTTAGTACAGAGATAGGACAAGCACTCAAACTGGGGAAACTAAGAAATGCCCCCCATAGCCAGAATCAAAACTCATGTTGGTTTGATCCAGACCACTATAGGCTCTCTACATTAAAACAAACATCTACTAGGCTTTCTTCTTATGGAGACTTTCCGGGATTACGATGAGCGCAATACACATGCCTCTCCCCCCCCAAAAATTTTTTTCCCCTTTTTGGCCGTTTCCTTTGTGGGGAAGTTCCATATGTTCCATTTACACAGCCAGCAGATGGCACTGCAACTTTGCAGTCATATAGCACTATCCCGGTAATATACCGGCTCTTTGATGGCAGTTTATATTTGTTTCTGCATTTTTGGTGAATTAAATCATGGCGGAATAAAGCCAAAAAGTGGCAAGAGAGGCACTGGAGGATGACAATGTCATGAAAAGGACCCACAAACTTCAGTGAGTAACCGATCTTGATTGCACTACAAAAGCTCTGTGTGTCCTATGAGTCTAGATCAGTCCTCAAAACTGACTATAATTTTACACCCTCTTCCACTGCCATTTATGCACATAAGATTTGTCACTTTCCTTGGGCAGAGAAAACTACGAACCCCATTATGCATGCAAGAAATGACATGGCTGAGCCTATTCAGAAGCATTATTTCAGCTCCTGGAGATGACAAGGCCAGGAGGTTGGCTATCTTGCTTGGAACCCAGGGCTCCCTCCTCCTGCTGGTTTCCACCCTGCCCCGCTCCACCTTCAAATATATCAATTCTTATGTTTGGGGGTTTTCCTGCTTGCAGCCTGTGATCTGGCTTTTGCAAGTGGCCCCTAAGGTCCTGCCCTAGCTGTACCAGTCAAGGCTGGTGGCTCCAATTTTGATGGGCTGTGAATACATATCCAAGGTGCTGAACCCTATCCCCCAAATAAGTTCACCAACTTGGATTGCCCTTTTAAAGTTCTGGCTCATTCTGACTGATTCACCGCCCCACTGAAATCGGCGCCACCAGCCTTCACTGAGCTGCAGCACTGTTTGTATGTACTATCACAGGAACCCTCTGAGGGGCTTTTCAGCACTCACAATGAGTGACCCAGGTGGTTTGTTGAAGGGAGCAGGGGATATTTGCCCATTCCTCATTGAGTAATCAAGGCCCAGTTCATGCACGCATGTTCACCACTCCCTCACTGCAACGTCGAGTGGTGGTTTGCTTGTGTGACGGGGCCACCACCTTACAGACAGGACTTTCACATCCCCTCAAACTAATGTTCCTCAATGGAGTGAGTTCATACATTCAACTTACCAGCCATCAAGTAGTGAAAAAAGAAAGCCATGTGTCTACATGTGTGACTCAACCTTGAACAATCGTAATATAGAATCCATCAAGAGCTCCGTCTCTATAATAGCATAAGAGGAACAACTTCTGGACCAGACCAAAGACCAACATTCCAGTTTAGCATTCTGTTTTCTACAGTGCCCAGCCAGTGCCCATAATGCCTGTGAAAAAGCCCACGAGCAGAATAAGAACACCACAGCATCCTCCACCTAGGTTTCCCAGCAACTGGTTTTGAGGGGCAGGTTATTTATTCTTTCATTTCATTTCTATACCAACCAATAGCCAAAGTTCTCTGGGCGGTAAACAAAAATTACCTCTGATCCTGGTGGTAATAATATAGCTAGTAGACATGACTTGTAGACATTGATAACCTTATCCTCAATGAATTTGACGTATTCCCTTTTACAGCTCTCCAAGATGGTGGACATTAATGCGTCTTGCTGTAGCAAATTTCACAGACTAACTATGCTCTGTGTGAAGAAGTATTTCCCGTTCATGAAGTCATACCAACCCTACCTTAATATGCCACATGCTATGGGGTGGGGAGAGGTGTTCTCATCTCCTAGCTTTCCAATCCATGGGGGGGGGGGGGAGAGAGGGAGAGAGAGAGAGAGAGAGAGAGAGAGAGAGAGAGAGAGAGACTTTAGTAGCTGTCCCCACTGGATTTCTTTTGACTGCAATGCATAAATTGAATCAGGAGAGTTCTGTAGATGAATATGTACCTTGTTATCGCAATAAATATGTATTAGGGGAATTCTAACATAGATAAGCACCTTCTATTATCACTGCTCCAGTATGATTCATACTGTTCTATATTGGTTTTGTTTTCTTGTTTCATGCTTTTTGTACATGTACACAGAGAGTGTTGGCACAGGGACTGGAGCAGTTTCCTGCCCCGGTTTTTATCAGCCGACACATAAGAAGAAACAAGGAAAATCTGTCGAACTCAAAGCCTCCAAGCCATATTCAACATGCTTGCCAGCAAAACAACCAACATATCAAACTGCTGGCAAAGCAAGCAACCAGTATCGTACCCAGCATATCATCCACTATTATGAAACACCGAGCATGCCAAGAGTACCTCACCCAGCAGATCAAGCATCCAGCCTACAACTGAACGTATCAAACAGTGACACTAGGGGCGTACGGGTTTGTTAAATCCATTCCGCCTGCGTTTCACAGATTGTCAGGCATCGTTCATGACATTAAGAAGATAAGAAGAGCCCTGCTGGATCAGACCTGGAGTCTATCCAGTCCAGCACTCTGTTCACACAGTGGCCAACTTGCTGTTGACCAAGGACCCACAAGCAGGACACAGTGCAACAGCACCCTCCCACACATGTTCCCCAGCAACTGGTGCACATAGGCTTGCTGCCTTTGATACTGGAAGTAGCACATAGCCATCAGGACTAATAGCCATTGATAGTCTTCTCCCCAAGGAATTTATCAAATCCCCTTTTAAAGCCGTCCAAATCAGTGGCCATCACTACATTCTGTGAAAGTGAATTCCATAGTTTAACTATGCACTGTGTGAAGAAGTCCTTCTTTTTATCTGTCCTGAACCTCCCACCCATCGGCTTCATGGGATGACCCCATTAGGTTCTAGTATTGTGGGAGATGGAGAAAAATGTCTCCCTATCCACAGTATCCACACCATGCATTATTTTGTACATCTCCATCAGGTCTCCCCTTAGCTTCCTTTTTTCCAAGCTAAACAATCCCAGCTGTTGTAACCTTCCCTCCTACAACACATGCTCCAGCCCCTCGATCATTGTCCACTCATTGACAGAATCAGAGCACTTCAGGAATGTGTGAGGGCTGCATGACACACAGAGCTTTGTCCTCTGACACCTTGTCATTGCTCTGCGTCCCTAGCACCTGCCTGAGGCAGCTGCTTCACCCTGGCTAATGGTAGGGCCGGCCCTGGCCCATCCTCTGCTTTGGTTCCACAGGCTCCTTTAGTTAGTTAATTAATTGCTTATGGCACTCCAAGAGGTCCCTCAAGGCACCTTAGTGCCCCCCAGCACACAGTTAGGGAATTATCACCAGCAATTATAAAACACTGAGAAAGTTTTGACTGCTACCCTGCTGGACAACCCATCCTACCCTAGATTCCAACAGAATGTGCTTTCCCAGCAGGCACCATTGGGGGCTGTATGACCCTCTTTTCACCATCAAGCCTCACATAACCAGCCATTTTTGATCCTGGATGAGTCCTCCGTTTCAAGAATGGTGCCAAGTTCCCCTCTTGGCATTTTAACTTTCTTGAACTTTGCCAGTAACGATATGTGCACTGGGATGAAATAGGGCTTATAGTTATTTCACACGCGTTGATGTGTCATAAGGTCTGACCTTTATCTTCTGCATTACACAGTCTCTGCTGTGGGTAAACAGTCGATGTATCGAATAGTGTGGGAATCCCCCCTCCCTTTCCTCTTTCTTTGGAGCCTTATCTTTTAAAGAGACAACAGCTTGTGACTTCTGGTATGGAAAGGGCAAAGAATGCTCCATGTCTGTGTGAGGGCTCAAACACTAAAGGGCAAGCATGTTTTTTGAACTTCATAGGTTAATCATCTCTCTACCACCCCCACCCCCCATATCAAGGTCTCTGGATATCACTTTACTTAAGAGGTGACAACCTCAGATAGGCTACAGATAATAAATGGTCGATAAGGCGGATTTGGTTTATCCAGTCTTCTCTGTGCCCATCATCAAGGACCAGTTATACATTCTTGTTCCTGCCTTCTATCTGTCTCATTCCCATTGTGTTCCCAAGAAGGAGTTCAGAATGGCATCGATCAGGGATGCACTTTGGCCAGTCATTGATAGGGATAGTGTGAGCATCTGGCTGGGTCCATAAGGCCCTCATGGACCCAGGTGGATGTGCTCAGCCCAAGGGTGGATCTGCACCTGAGCGCTTGCAAGCCCCCCACGAGTGCTCAGGCACAGGTCCGCCCTAGATTTTAGCATCACACCCTTTCCCCTCACTGTGTTAATAGTGGCTGCCATTAACACAGCAGGGGGGAAATGCGCACTTTCTGGAGACTCTGGAAATCACGATTCCCACCTGCTCCAATTAGGTTTTTCTAAAGGCCCTATTAATACAAGGGTGCCCTTTAAGGCAGGGCCGTGCAGAGGGGGGCCAGTAGGGCCAGTTGGCCCAGAGCCCACAATTTTGAGGGGGCACTCCGACGAGAAGGTTCCCCCCTAGCTTACGCTACTACTTCTGTAGCGTAAGCAGCCCGCCTTGCGGAAACAGCGCAGAAGCCGTCTGTTATGAATACCACGGTCAGACTACAAGCTCCAGAGGGCCATGCTGCATGCGGGGCGGGGATCTATGTGCCTTGAGGTGTTGTAGAACAGGTTTAATATGAAGGTGTTAAGTAGTACGGACATGTTGGTGGGCATGCCCCCTTGGGGTGGCTATGTTGTCCTCCTTTTTTGAAATGGGGGACACACACTTCCCATCTGGCCTGGGCATATTACCAGCTCTGCACGGCCCTGCTTTAAGGCTCCTATTGGCAACATCATCCTTGCTAACATAATAACACAGTTGGATACTGCCCTATGAGAATGTCTGAGCCATACGCCAGGATATGCTCTGGGAATAAAACAATGCAATCAGATTCAACTATTAAAATAATATGAAACAGTACCTCGAGTTACGGAGGCAGCCATCAGCCTCAATGGGATTTTTAAACACATTAGACAAATCCAGAAAGGTTAGATTTGTCAATGACGATTGTCTATCATAGCTAAATGGACTCTTCATGCACAGAGGCGGTATGCCCCCTTTGCATTCGGCTCGTGTGGTTCAAAGAAACATCTGGCTGCCCAGTGGTAGATAGTGAACGCTGGATTAAATCAGGGCTCTTCTCATGTTCTTAAGTATATTGAAATGCCATCCCTTAGATCACTGCCCTGCAAAATCCTATGCATATTTGAAAAACAACTCTCTTCTCATAAGCTTCTCTGAAGAATGGGGGGAACCATACATGGCAACTTAAGAAATGAAATATTGACGGTACGCTTTCTGAGAAATGCGTCATGCTTCCCATTTGTCACAAAGGATCTAGGCATCATCTGTCCATGTGGGGAACTCCTGTCAAACTCCAAAGGAAAACTATATGCTTCTCTCTCTCTCTCTCTCATATTTTTTTACCCAAAGCAAATGACCTGAAGGCAACAAAGACTGTTTTTATGCACTTAGCACATTTACTGTATTATTTACATTTACTTTAAAAGGTGTTTAAGGGCTTTTTTTTGCATTTGTTCGGAGTCAGGAGTCAAAGTTCCTTTGATATGAAATTGTTCCAATCTACACGTTTGAGTTTTATGGAGTTTCAGGGAGATCTGTGCTGACTCAAAATGGGGTCAGCTCCCTCTCTAGATGGGCGATCTCTCCAGGTGAAAGAGAACGTGTGGAGGGGGCAGCAGGCTGTGCCCATCCACTGCAAAGTTCACATGGCTCCTGGCCCTGATGTCCGTGTGTGAAACAAAATGATGGCTGTAGGAACAAATGGAAAGTCTATAAAGAGCCAGTGTGGTGTAGTGGCTAGAGTGTTGGAATGGGAGATCTAGGTTCTAGTCCCCACTCAGCCATAATCAATAACAAAAGAGGATGTGTATATTTTTGCCAGAGCCAGCACTTCCTCACTTTTGAAATATAGTTGGGTGAGAAGGGTTAATATAATATAAGGATGCAGATATTCCAAGAATCTACACGGCTTGCTCATGAAACGCTGGATCAAACACAATTCCAGCTGCACATTATAAGCATTATCGCTTATGTTGGAGCCCACGCAATTGTCCCTATTGAATTTCATTCTGTTGTTTTTAGCCCAGCACTCCAGCCTATCAAGATCACTTTGAAGTTTGTTTCTGTCCTCCAGGGTATTGGCTATCCCACCCAATTTTGTGTCGTCTGCAAATCTGATAAGCATTCCTTGTACCTCCTCACCCAAGTCATTAATAAAAATGTTGAAGAGCACTGGGCCCAGGACTGAGCCCTGCTGTACACCGCTTGTTACCTCCCTGCAGTTTGAGAAGGTACCATTGATAAGCACTCTTTGAGTCCAATTCTGTAGCCAACTGTGGATCCACCTAATAGTAGTTCCATCTAGCCCACTTTTAGCAAGCTTGCTGATCAGTATGTAATGTGGTACTTTGTCAAAGGCTTCGCTGAAGTCAAGCTATATTATGTCCACAGCATTCCCACAGTCCACAAGGGAGGTTACCCGATCAAAGAATGAGATCAGATTAGTCTGGCAAAATTTGTCCTTGACCCATCCATGCTGGCTTCTAGTAATCACTGCGTTGTTTTCAAGGTGCTTACAGATTGACTTCTTTATAATTTGCTCCAAAATTTTCCCAGGGATTGATGTCAGACTAACTGGGCTGTAGTTCCCAGGTTCCTCCTTTTTGCCCTTTTTGAAGATAGGGACAACATTAGCCAGTCATCCAGTCATTTGGCACTTCACCCATCTTCCATGATTTCACAAAGATAATAGAAAGTGGTTCTGAACGTTCTTCTGCCAGCTCCTTTATTACTCTGGGATGCAGTTCATCAGGCCCTGGAGATTTGAACTCATTCAAAGAAAGTAGGTGTTCCTTGATCATCTGTTTATCAATCTCAAGCTGCAATCCTGCCCCTTCAACTTGTACTTCAGCTGTCATCTTGCAGGAGGGCATGTGCTAACCCAACCTTCCCAAACCTGCTGCCCTCCAGATATTTTGAACTACAGCTCCCATCTTCCCTGAGCACTGGCCACAATTGTTGTGGCTGATGGGAGTTGCAGTCCAAAACAACTGATGGGCACCAGGTTGGGGAAGGCTGCACTAAACAGGTGAATTCTCGGCTATCAGCCAGACCCAGACTCTCTTACACTGTCATTTGAGAACTCTCCACAGAACTTCCCAGTTCAAAACAAACACACAAACACAGGGCTGCTGACTAAAATAGCAGCTGTGCATCCCTCCCCGCCCTGCCTCTTGCATAATGTCTCACTCAATTTTGCCCCTGTCCTGATTTCAGGGCAATATATGCTTTCCCTGCTTCCATAATTGGCAGCCCTTTGAGGCAGAGTGGGAGTGGGGAAACACAGAGCAATGGCATCAAGAGACAGTATGGCTCAATTCGGACGACATATTAGGCAACGGAGGAGGGGGGAAACAATCGTCAGTTGTGTTGCTTATTATGTCGTGTGGGGAGTAACACACCACGCACACACAACTGACAGTACGCTAATCGGGAGAATTAAACAACAGAGCCAAACAACGGACTTGCACATTGTTTAGCCCAAAGCCCCATTGTTTAACGTGTCGTCTGAATTGAGGGGCCCCCCCATCTCTCCGTGGACTATTCCATTTGGGGATAGAGTTCTGCTGGCCAGAGCAGCCGAAAAACCCCAGCTGCTCTATACAGCAGGTAGAACTCACAGTGCATGCTGGGATATGGCTGGGGGACTGAGGGAGGAAGAGGGAGCAGACACTGCAACCAAAATGGCCACCACACGTTTGTAGCAACCGGTGCGTTTGCCGGTGCCAAGCAGCGCCGGCTGCAGCATGTCGTCTGTGGAGCTCCGCCTGCCTAACGCACGGTCAGTATGCTATTTCCCCCTCCATTGCCTAATATGTCATCCAAATTGAGCCTATAAGTTGAACTAAACATCATGGAGGGTGAGGGAGGAACTCATCACACAGGGCTGCTGTTTTCCATGATAGCTCTGTGTACATGATGACTTCTTATTCCACCTTTGGAGAAATGAGATATGGCCTTTCTCTGCCAGCTGAGAGCCATCCTTGGGAACAGGGCTCCTTTTCCCCTTACATAATTGCAGTGGAGAAAAATGTGAATGATGGATTTCAAGTCACAAGAGGGCCCAGAGAGACAGGACCTTTTAAAATGTAAATAATGTAGGCTGAACTCGATTCCGTAATCCCTGCTTGTGCAATCACTGAGTTTGCCTGACTCATGTTTCATTAGCTACTGGATTCTGAATGATGCTAAGCTGGTATAAAATATTCATTTCCAAAGATGGAATGCATTACATTTTAAAAATGGCAGTCAGTGGAACAATAAAAAAGAAGCGGGGGTAATTTACATAAAACCGACATTGTGGCAAGTACTTTTCAATTTCACCTTTGCATTCTTGCATTTTAGAAAATATGCATCCAATATCAAATGCGGGACTGGAGAAGTATTTCAAATTGCTAGGCATTTACACCAAGTATTTCAGTGCTGGGGTGACTGGGCATCTTTGGGGAAGTGGGAGGAGATGTTGTTTGCAGCTAGGTAAAACATTTTCCACTTGTGCTTATGTGCACACTGTATAGAGTGCATGGGTTCATTATGCCGTTGGTCCCACAATACGACAAAAACAGAAGATCTGGAGTTAATCTGTAGTATTCCCAGGACAGCAAGCAGGCCACTAAGATGGCATCTGAACACAGCTTAACTGTGAGGATGGAATATTTTCACATAGAACCTAAGAACGTGAGAAGGACCATCCTGGATCAGACCAAGCGTCCAACTAGTCCAGTATTCTATTCACACAGTAGCCAACCAGCTGTCGACCAAGGACCCACAAGCAGGACACTGTGCAACAACCCTCTGACCCATGTTCCCCAGCAACAAGTGTATATAGGCTTACTGCCTCCGATACTGGAGGTAGCACAGAGCCATCAAGACTAGAAGACGTTGGTAGCCTTCTCCAGCCAAAGGAGGGGTGTTGTGAGAATGCAAATAGGACATCTTACAGCAGTCAGTGCCCTCTGATTGAATTATAGCAAGCAGGGATGAGGAGGGATAGGAATGCAGAACTTTCAGCCCAGGGGCCCAATCCAGTCCTCTTCCCCCAACCCCCAACCCCTGATTATTTAGTGGTTCTCCAGCTTTTGTGCAGTTTTTTCCTCATTCTAAATGATTGAAATGCCTCTCCTAAGGGTTGAGTACTTGGAGCAAGAGCTTTAAGCTAACATACGCTAGTAGTTGGGGGGTTGGGGTTGGGCCTTACATCTTTTGCCTTCGGCCCTGCCCACCCCTGGATTGTGGCCCCCAAGAGCTTGTCCAAAATGAAATTCGACCCTCAGTCTGAAAGCAGTTCAGCATCCCTCATCTGAAGTATGTTCTCCATACTGGAAATGATGCACAGAACAATACGTTTCCCGCTGGGGATTCTGGAACTTGTAGGTGGATTAGAATGCCGATTGAGCATCCTAGGAAAGGGAAAGTACTCTGGCCAGAACCCTCCACCATTTTGCTAAATCTCAAATGAACATAAGAACATAAGAAGAGCCCTGCTGGATCAGTCAAAGGGCCCATCTAGTCCCACACTCTGTTCACACAGTGGCCAACCAGCTGTCGACCAGGGACCAACAAAGCAGGAGAACAGGTGCAACACAGCATCCTCCCACCCATGATCCCCAGCAAGTGATGCACACAGGCTTACTGCCTCAGATACTGGAGGTAGCATATAACCATCAGAGCTAGTAGCCATTGATTGCCTTCTCCTCCAGGAATTGATCCAACCCCCTTTTAAAGCCACCCATATTGGTGGCGATCACTACACCTTGTGATAGTGAATTCCACTGTTTAACTATGCCAACCATATCAAGCTGACCACATGGCATGAGGTTCCTCACTTCTGTACACAGTACATACAAACCCTTTGCAATCCCTTCCCCTAATTGCTGATGTGGGGGAGATTTTGGGGGGAGGGGTTGCAGCATGTGGGGAGAGGAAGCCTTACCCTGTACTCCTCACCTGTGGCCTTCCCCACAAAAGGACCCCTCCTTGAGGCATTTAGGTTTCTTAAAAGCTTCCATTGGTACCATTCAGTGACCAAGAAAGAAAACTCTGGGTAGGACCATAGAGATTAAGAGTCTTGTGTTCTGCACCACCCAAAAGCTTCCTCTTTCCCACTGTTCAATGGTGCAGTGAAAAAAATGGTAGACTTTGGACTTAATTGTCTTCTGGGGGAGGGCGCTTCTCTGTAGATCAGTGGTGGAATTGTGTAGCCATCCAGATGTTGTTGGACTGCAGCTCCCATGAGTCCTAGCCAGCATAGCCAATGGTGAGGGATGATGGGAGTTGCTGTCCAAAAACATCTGGAGGGGCACCATTCCCCCACCCCTGCGTTAGATGTGTGTTGTGTATCACTTCACTTACTTCAAAATGTGGGAAGCCAGCCATGCTGCATTTGGGGGACCTCCTACTCCTCCTGCTGAGTGGGGCCCCGGACAACTGCCCTAAAGTCCTACCATGATGGCACCACAAATGCCACTGTGATGGTGGGCATCAGATTAGTCTCATTCACCAGTCCAAAGAGAATATGTATAATAAAGCATGTCCCAAAGGCAAAGGAGTAGAAAAAACACAGGTATCCCCCCCCCTCTCATTCCAATTCAAAATGCCAACAATGCTCTACAATTCCATCTAAATTACACACTGAAGAAGGAAATGACCAACTGGACCTTGAGAGTCCAGAAGAAGTTGAAGAATGTTTGACTGTCAGAACCGCGGCGGGTATGCCCGGTGTTCCAGATGTGCCCAACTGTCTCTCTTCATGTTTGTCTGCTGGGATCACTGCAGGGCACATCTTGAAATGTGAAGAGATAAGTTTAAGAATGGAGGGACCTGATGTAGAAGCCACTTCTTTTAACTTGCATTCCCCTAGAAAATCTTCTTTGTTCTGCTCTCATGGATACCTTAAATATATGCAAACACAGGAGGTTTTTTTTTTCATTTCTTTCATGAAACCACACTTGGCATTCACTGATTTTATACACCCCGCTCTTCCCCCAAGAAGCTGTTTTCTAGGCAGCTCATGTGACCACACTTCCGTAGTAGAACAGTGGGCCAACAGACACATTCTGCAAGAGCTCCGTGATCAGAGTTCCTGCCTGGATGTCTCTTTTCTTTGTGAAATTTAGCTGCCAATTTGATTGGAGCCCATTGAACCAAACAGGACGTCTAAGTAGGTATGTATAGGATTGGTAGTCGATTCATCAATTACATTTGCCTATGGGCAAAAACATTGACTCTAAGTCAAATAAGCAGAATTCCATCACTTTTAAAGGATGCACACATGTATCATAGCAGCCATTGGGTGCTATCCATTTGTGTCCTTCTGCCAGACATCACAGATGGATTGAATTCCCCATCCACTCCCCAAACCTTCGCCTGTTTAACCCTCAGATCTTCTCAAGAGGCCTGGGTGGACCCTCTGGATCAGATCTCGGGGGAAGGGATGCAGGGAGCTGCATGGAGGAGGGGGGGAAGGGATATTCCCGCTGTATGGGCAGAAGCCCACTTGCATAACATTGGGTATAGCCCATTATTTCGGAACAGGCATCTCCACCACTTTGAAAAGAAGGGAGAGTGCTGCTTTTCAGACAGTGCTTGACATCTCTACATTTTTGTAAGCACTTCTATTAAAATAATATTTTAATAACCCAACTGCTCAATTAATTGTAACACCCTTTTGGTTGATTGAAAGATGTTTCTTCCTTTGTTTGTTTTTTAAAAAGTAATCAACTTATTAAAGGCTGATGCCCTAATTAATGAGAGTGAGTTTCCAGAACCACCACCTGCCACCCCAAAACCTAAACCCAGCAATGGAGCCCTCCCGGGCCTACAAACATCTATGGCCAGATTGACACTTTGAGCATCATTAGACGGGCGAGGGGGGAATTGCATTCCCCTACCATTGCTTTCCCCCACCCCTCACTTCTGTCCCACAATACTTCCTCTTTCTTTACACGGGGAAGAAAGAAGAAGTAAAACAATGGACCATGTGGCCCATTCAGTGGGTGTTTTTATCCCACTGCTTCTCCTGCATAAGCAGGAAATGGCGGCACATTTCGCTACAGCTGAAAAAGTCTGATTTTCCGGATCATTTTTTGCTACAGGAAAATGAGCAAAGGGGCGGGAGCTGTGTGGGAGGTGGACAGCACCGTCAAAAGGACCTGAGAAAAAAATGTGACTGGCCAGTCACGAGCACGCGATAAAACGCTCATCTCTTGATGCTCCTTCTGTCAAACCCATCACGGTAACACTATATCCCTTTTGTGCATTTATACGTGGCAGACCTTTGTTGTGGTATTTTGGATAACGTGGAATAAAAAGTGGGAAATCACACTATGAAAGCAATATATGGAATGCGTAATGTGCCCCAACAGTTGTCAGTGCACTTCAATACTGCTATAAAGCAGTAGTGCAGATCTAGCCTTTGTGTCAGGTAGTTCTAGTTTTAGAGGGAATCTACACATACGCTTTTTACGTTTTAAAATGTTGATTGCTACATTGTGAATTGCAACATATTAAAATGTGACAGGCCACATTAAGTGGTACATACGTTATTGTCGATCCTTTCTCTCGTCTTTACTGTTGTTATTATGGTCACACTGAGTCTTTTCTTCATCTCTTCCTATAACGTTCCTTCTGCTCTCCATACTTTCCATACCTACTTCCTCCTTCCTTTCCCTTCCTTTCAATGAAGATTTTACTATTGAAGAGCACGTCCCCCCACCCCCAGCTGTGATAGGATACCGGAGGGTTTTTTCCAGTGAATATGCACCGGTAAAGAAAGACACATTATTCTTCCTACAACGATTTATATAAAGAAAAGAGTGGAATAAATCAAAGAAAATCAGAGTAAACAACAACTGTTCTAAAACGTTACAGTGGCTCAATTCGGACGACACAATAAACAACTGGTGTGGGGGAAACAATCGTCAGTTGTTTTGAGTATCGTGTCATCCGAATGCTGCCATAGTCAACTCAGCACTGATCCTAATCCACACCGCAGTTGATTATTTATTACCATGTTGTGTGGGGAGTACCCCCTAGATAAACAACTGTAAAGTTGATTATTACCCCACCATTGACTATCGTGTTGTCTGGATGCAGTCACTCTGTTCACAAACAACTGTAAAGTTGAATATTACCCCACCATTGACTATCGTGTCATCTGAATTGAGCCAGTAAGTATGTCATGTGGCCCAATGAGTGGTTCTAACCCATTTTAAACGTAGCAAACCTATAGTGTAGATTCCCCCTATGTCTTCTTTTCATAAGGACGTATTTCCCAGAGACATGTCTTCTTTTGAGGGATTTTTTTTTAAGGCATGGAGAAAAGCAGAGGTCAGCAAGTTAACAAATTGGCATGTTCGACCTGAACAGGCCATCAAAAAGGTAATTTTGCTTAGATTCAGTATCCTCTGCCCTCCCTATCTTGATGTGTATCTAAATGATGGAAACCTCTCCTCCGATTCATAAAATATTTTACCAGGGAGCCAAACAGATCTAATAGACCCATTTCTCATTAAAAAGGTCAATGCAGCAAACGCCTGATGCTGTATAACTGTCTGATTCAATTTGGCAGGTCAAGCTTGACTAACTCAATCCCTCAATTGGTCCCCGAATTCATTTCTATCAAAAGGAAGCAAAGAAGCAATTTTACAACAAACAGTCAGAATTAGCAGTTCCATTCTCCTCTACCCCTTTTTTAACGTTTCCTCACCATATTGATCAAATCAAATATTCTTTGTTATGTAAAACTGAGCCACAGTTTCATATTCCATTTCACCATTCCATATCCATAAGTAATGAAGCCTAAACTCCACGAGGGATCGAAATTATACTTTTGATTATTTGATAAATAATAAAAGCCGGGAGAAAAACTTCAGGGGAGGAAGAAAGATGGGCTCTGCAGATGTGATTCATGCAGATATGCCAAGCAAGACATTCTTTTTTAAAAAAAAAAAAAAATAGGGTTTTGTATTTTTTAAAAAAAATATTGTTTTTTCTCCAATTGAAACCCAATGAGAATCTTTGTGCTATAAAGTCAGAAAGATGATGTATGGAAAAGATAAGACAAGACCAAATTAGACAAGACGCAGGAGACCCATGTACAGGATCTCAGCAACATCGGTTTTAAAAGAAAAATTTAGCAGCTGCAGCGTGTGTATGATTCAGATCAGGACGATGGAGCTTGGGAGAGTGGTTTAATCCCTTCACGTGTGCCATTTTTCTGATTAAAATGTCCATATCCACCCCCCAGCTGCTGTTTGAGAACCAGAGATTCAGGACAGATTAAAAAAAAGGACTTCTTCACATAGCATGTAATTAAACTATGGAATTTGCTACCACAAGATGTGGCGGTGGCCACCAATTTGGATGGTTTTAAAAGGGGGTTGGATGAATTCCTGGAGGAAAAGCTATCAATGGCTAATAGACTTGATGGCTATGTGCTACCTCCAGTACCCGAGGCAGTATGCCTATGTACACCAATTGCTGGGGAATATGGGTGTGAGGGTGCTGTTGCATTCATGTCCTGCTTGTGGGTTCTCTGTCAACAGCTGGTTGGCCACTATGTGAATGGAGTGCTGGACTAGATGGGCTGATACATCACAGCTGTTCTTACATTGTTAGTGTGCTATAGTTAAAAGTGTTGAACTAGGATTGGGGTTGAATCCACACTCAACCACAAAATTCACCCCGGTGATTTGAGGCCAGTCTCTCTCAGCCTAACCTGTTTTACAGGGTTGTTGTGATGATAAAATTGGGGGGTAAGGAAAGAAAAGGGCATGATCCTAGGAGGAAGTGTCAGATAAAAGCTTAATAAAGATTTTCCCTATGTTAGTGGTATGTCCTTCCAGATGTTGTTGAACTCTAATTCCCATCAGCCCGACCTAGCTGGACAATGGTCAGGGAGGGCAAGAGTTGTAGTCCAACAACATCTTAAGGGTCACAGGTGCTCCTATGGGGGATAACCAGGGTCATTATATCTAGTTTGGGCCCAGTTCTACCTCCGACTTATAGGTTTTTAGTTGTCACTCATGAACTGCTTGACATGAACGAATGCAGCCAGGGCTCAAGAGCTGCTGGGAAGTTGGCACCAACCTGCCTTGCCCAGATGTCAATCTAGATAGGGACTTCATAGAATCAGCTCCTGAAAAGACTATGAATGGCCTGGGAGGATTCAGCTGGAACAGTCCCTTCTCAATGACTCCTTCAAAAGGTGTCCACTTACACATCACCAAAAACGAGGACAGAAGAAGGCACTGATTTATATAAAATTTGCACCTATTAATTTGTATGTAGAGGCACAAATTAAGAAATAATGGCTAGAATTTAAATAGAAATGTGATGCATCTCCCCATAGTGAGAAAGACGGTGAGCTGTGTGCCTGCTCATCCAATCTCCATATGCTCACTGTTGGTCAGCAACTTCAAGACCCCTGCTCTTCTTTCATATGATTATTTATCTTTAGCCTGGACTTGGGCTGGGCAGCCCTGCAAATAGTGGGTGCTTTCAAATCTGCCACCCTTCCATATCTGCCACCTGAGAAAGGGCCAGCCCTGGTAAAAGACACCCTGCTTCATAGGAGGGCCAGCCCAGGTAAGGAAGAACACCTGACTCTCATATTCCTTCAAAATACCTGAAAGATTGTCTCCTCCCATATGTACCTGCCCAGACCCTAAGATCATCTTCAGCGGTCCTTCTCCAGGAGCCCCTCCCAAAGAATGCAAGGTGGGTGGGTGGCTACCAAGAAGAGGATCTTTTCTGTTGTGGAACCGTGCTTGTGGAATGAACTTCCGAGACTCGCCTGGCACCTATGTTGTACTCTTTCTAGCGCCAGGTGAAGGTCTTATTTTCCCAGGCATTTCCATCTTTTCATTCTGTTGTTTTCAATCTGTTATTGTATTTTAAATCTCTGCACTGCAGTGCTAGATTTTATCTTGGTTTTACTTTTATACTGTAGTTTTACACTTTTAATTTTTATATTGTATTTTATGCTGTATTTGGTGGTTTTAATTGTTGTGAACTGACCAAAAAGCTCTGGTTATTGGGTGATATGTAAATGCAATAAATAAATAAATAAATAAATGTCTTCAGAAAAGAAATCCAGACCAGGGATCGCATGCCATCAATTCCTGAAGAAATCATGAGCAGCCTGAGATAATTCCACTGTTTTAGGAACGGAGGCAGCTGCCCTTGTACCATTTTGTACCATTGGTTCTTTGGGCCAATAATGGGTATTCTGACTAGCAACATTTCTCCTGGGTCTCAGGCAGAGAATGTTGATTCTAGAAAGATCTTTCTCACCAACTGCAACCTGATCATGTCCTATTTGTGGGTTCCTGGTCAACAGCTGGTTGGCCACTGAGTCAACAGAATGCTGAATTAGATAGACCGTTGGCATGATCCAGCATGGCTCTTCTTATGTTCTTGTGATCCTTCTAAATAGAGATACCAAGCCTTGAACCCGGGAGCTTGTGAATGCAAAGTAGTGGCTCTGATTCCGGTAGGGCTGTGAATCCATTCTGGGCTTTAGTCAGAACTAGCCAAAACACTGAAGGAGCTACCCAAGATGTTGAACCCATTTTGGGGATAGGATTCATCATCTTGGACAGTTCCTTTAGAGATCTGGCTGGTTCTGACTGAAACCCAGAATGAATTCATAGCCCCACCAGCCTCCACTGAACGCAGGTTCTCCAGCATGGAGCTCAGTTTCCTCCCAGAACAATTTTATGTCTCCAAAAATGGTTTCCCGGCCCCTTCTTGACAGTTCATGGAGCAACAAAATGATGGGAGGGGGCATTGGGGGTTCAGCAACAAATAAAACAGATTAATTCAGTAGTAGTAATAGAACTGTCAAGGAATCGAGTTAAATGCAAGAGAGAATCAAAAGTTCTTCAATTATCCTCAAAAGCAATGAAGGTGATTGCCTGACGTATTAAAGTGGGTAGTGAGTTCCAAAAGTGAGGAGTGCTCAAATACGAAAGCCCTGCTCTGTGTTGCCATCTTCCACGCTAAAGCAGGATGCAGGTATGAAAATTGTAATGGACAGACCAGCAGCATGTCATGGAGAAGGTGGTCCTTGAAGTTCTCCAGGCCCAAGCTCTTTAGGGTTTTAAAGGCCAATTGTGCCTGGAAAGGAAATTGGGATCATCCTTAGAAAAAGTCCCATGGGGTCTAAAACACAACAACAGTGGGATGTCTGATCTTTTATCCACCTTAAATGGTGCCCTTGGCCACTGTCTTCCCTCACAGGCAGACAGAAGAAAGAACAGAAATGAGACCAGGCTGAAACGTGTCCTTTCTTTGTACGGCTCCAGCCTCCTCCTACAGCCTTCCTCCTCTTCCAGCCTTCCTCCTACAGGGAACCCATGACCCAACAGCCGCAACCAGACATCAGCCTAGTTCTGTGCAGACCTCAAGACTAGTTCTGAGCCCTGCCCACTCTTGAGAACTCCACCCACATCTGCTCCGACTCCACCCACTTTTGGCTCCAGCCCTGCCCACTTCTAGAGTGCAGGCGTTGAAAGGGGGAAATGTTCCCCGCCCCTGTCCTGCAGAATTTGCTTCAGAACTTGCTTCGTTTACTTTGGCTTTGTTTTCTTTGTGCAGCTGGTGCTTCCTTTTTTTTCTGTAGCTACCAAATTGTCTCTTTCCCCCAATACCTTCAAAGTGGCCTCTCTCCGCGGGATGCGCACAGCTCTCAAGCACGTGCCTGTGGTTTCTGCAGACTCTCCCTCAATTCCACTCTCTCCTGCACGCTGCCAGCCGATCCCACGCCGTTACAAGAGAGTTCAGGCAGCTAATGGGACTCAGTGTGCACCTTCATTCTTGGAAGAAAAGCTTCCTGGCATGCTAGGGGAGAGAGGCAAATTGAACTCTGAGCATAAAGCCAGCAGAGCCCTGATTGCATTGATGGCGGACGTCAGGGCACGGGTACAGCTAAGGATGCTATGGAACTGAATACCAAAAGTTAAGACAGTGCAGCCAATGCATCCTTTCAGGGCCAGCATCAAAGGGGGGCATGGTCAGGACTGTGCCCAGGGCCTGCAGCCCAGCCTGGGGCCAACTGACAAGAAGTCCTTGGAGATGCTCCGCCTCTTCACATTGCAACCTGCTTGTCCACCTGTCTCTCGTCGGGGTGGGCAAACCCATCTGCCTTCAACTTGTTGGACATTCACCCATCGCTGCTGCTGTCCGCTCCCACTAGTCTGGCTGTGCGAGCTTCTTTTGAGGCTATGCTCAGCCCAACAAGTACTTGGCAGCCGTCCTACCTCGCTCTGGAAATTGCTCAGTTCCCCCACTGCATAAATGGCAGCCAAAAATACTCCATTTACGCCAAAGGTAAAGGTGCGAACGCAGCAGAGAAAATGCACAATTTCCTGAGCCTCCATTTCTGATTTGCGCAGTTCCCCCGTGGCATAAATGGCATCCGTAAAAGCCCCATTTACACAAGAGTAAAGGTGCGATCAGAGCGTTTGCGCCTTTACCCTTGCATGCATGGGGACTTTACAGCTACCATTTATACAGCAAGGGGGAAACACGTCCTTTCCAGAGCTTCCATTGTGGTGCACATGAGAGGCTCCCGATTAGGGCAGACGGCTGCCGAGCACTCGTCGGGGCCTCCTGCCCGCTTGAGTGTGGATCCACGAATGCACTGCTGGTGCCTGACATGACCCAAGGGTGTTGACGCAGGGAAGTCCCTCAGATCCTGGACTCAGTCGGGCGTTCACAACATCCCTAGTCTTGCTCTCACCCAGACAGGGGTGGTGTTGAGAAGGAGAAGGAGGAGATGCCACTGACTGCTTGCCCACTGGCTCTTTAGCTGTCAATCAACCAAGTGGTAGCAATGATGAGAAAGAAGAGGAGGAGCAAGTGGTGACGAGAAGGTAGACCACACTGAGATAGGGTGTCTTGCCCGAGAGCCCCACTGCATCCTTCGCCTGCCCTTTCACATTGCACAGGCAAAACTACGGGCAATTCAATTGTCCTGCATCAAGGGTCAATGCCACCCATCACATCATGCCACACCTCTACTACTACAAGACCTGCAGTTTCTTTTCCACCTACTGGATTTATTTAATTTGTCTTCAGGGCCAGCATCAGGTCTGAAGGAACCCTGGGTGAAGTGCTTGCTACTGGGGGCGGGGGGGAGGCTCTTATATCAATGCCCCCTTCCCCACTGTTCTTTCCCAGCAGGGATGGCACTACTCTGATGAGTGCTGGGCAGCCCCCAGTAGTGATCTGAGAGTCATTTTCATTTCCCACTCTGCACCTGATGTAACACCACGGCCAGGATTGAGCCCAAGCTCCCTGGTTTGGATTCAGGATCTGATTCAGATTTGTAGGCAGAGCTAGAAGAAGCCCACTCAAGACAGGGAGCAAGAGGGGAAATTCCCCAAGATGACTCTTCCCAGGGGCTTATCAGATAGGAGTCCCCAGTTCAGAGATTGTCATTGTCCCTCCCTGTGGGAACTCAGCGTTTGTCAGAGGGGGAGGGAGTACTGGAACTGACAGGCTCCAGAGTTCAGTGCAGAATTAACTGGGTGGAGTTGAGAGGAGGTGGGAGGCAGTCTGCCAGATTGGCTGCCCATCAGAAGTTGGGTTAGGAGGATCCTCCCTGGAGCCTGGGCATGGTGCAAAACTGTCCATTTTAATTGACAGGCAACTGCCTTGCTTTGTTTAGCTTATTAGGTGTAACACCACAGGTGTGAAGAGAAGTTATTAACAGCATAAAGAGTTGGTGGATTGCACAGCAGGTCTCTTTTGCCTCACTACACAGTGGGTGGATTTAGCAATCCCTGACAACCACCCTGGAGCACTGAGGGAAATTTAAATGGTGACTCCAAGAAGCCTACTGGGAGGTCGCCATTTTGATTTCCTACAATGGCCAAAACAATGTTACACCTGGGGCATTGTGAAAAGGGTTCACAGTCCTTCAGTGGAGGCTACCTGGCCCTCATTGGAGACGCAGGGTTGGCATTAGCCCTGCCAGGGTACCAGCACCCTGGCCAACTATCCAAGCCCACTAGTAACTGTCCTGTTTCAAGGCCAACAAGTGCCGTGGTCAATTCTCAGATAGTCCCAGGTGTAAACAAAGAGAGCTGCCAGTCCAGTCCAAAGCCATACAAAGGAATCCAAATAGCATAGTTGGAGAAGGCAGGGATGAGGTCAAAAGCAATCTAGAAGTTGATCCACAGAAGTCAGTTATACCAAACAGAGAGTGTCCAAGAAGGTGGTCCAGGAGGCAGCAAGGTCAAGATAACCAAGGCAACACCCTGAGGTTAACTCAAAGTTGACTGCAGCAGAGGTATGGTTCCAGCTGTTCTGATTTATAGCTGGTTGTTAATTAGCACAGCTGGCTAATTAGGTCAGTGTGTTATTTTTAAAGGAGGCCTCACAGGGTGGCCTCTTCTTGCTTTTTTGTCGTTCAAAGGGATGAATCATCTCCAGCTCGGCCTCCTGCATTTGAGGGAGTCCATGAATGACACTGGAGGGACCAGGATGCTCTTCTAATGGTTCCAGGGGAGTGCTGTTGGCCGGAGCCTCCAGCTGTCCTCCTGGCTCTGGCTGGGACCTGCTGTGCTGGCTCTTCCCCTCCTCTTCCTCATCCAATGAATCCTCCTCCAGGTAAGACATGACAGTGACACCGGTCTTGTCAGCCCTACACTAACTTCAGAAGATGGGAGTGTTAGTAAACTGACCAGAAGAGTTTCCGTCTTTTAAAATGTAAAGCTTGTTTAATAGCGTTTTAATTTCATGGTGGATCTGGTTGTACCTATTGCAAGAGCTGTAAGTGAGGCCTAAACAAGACATGGTGTTAATTTCAGGAATGCAATTGACTTGCATGTTTGGGTTGATGTCAGTAGCAGCCTTTGGAAAGCCAAGCAGCAGGAGGAGTGGCAGGAATCGTCTGACTCTTTCTGTCCCTGCTTCTTGCAAACATCTCCTTTCTTGGCACCAATAGCGGCTTCCTTTGGAAGGCAAATAGCTTCTTCCGAAAGATGATTTTTGCCAAGACTGTGGCAGGAAGAGAAAGAGTTAAACTTGCCTATGGTCCCAAGGTTGCTCTGGCTTCCCGGAGGCTGCTGTTTACATCACACAAATGTGCACCTTCATTTGATTGATGTAATGAAATGCTATGTCCAGTTTGGTCCTCAGAGTCATTCAATAACATCTCCTACTGCAGTTATTCATAGATGGGAGAGGAACAAACATGCTCACATTTCATACCCTGATAATCCAAGCAGGATCTGCTAAGGCTCAGCCTGAGTCCAGAGAAGTGATATTAAAAGTGGGAAAAGGGGGGGGGGGGGGTCATTTGTTCAAGATAAGCTTGGGAAACCTAATTTTTCTATACTATATTATCCCGCAGTTTAAAATGAGCCTTACCAATTGCAGCACATAAAATGGCAGGTAGTGCAATCAATCAATAGATTTAGCCTGGAGAAGAAAAGATTAAGGGGAGACATGATAGCTGCCTTCAAATATCTGAAAGGCTGTCATGCAGAAGATGGAGTCGACTTCTTCTCCGCTCCTACAGAGGGCAGGAACAGAACTAATTGGTGGAAATTGCAAGGAAACAGATTTTGACTCAACATTAGCAGGAATGTCCGAACGGCATAAGACGTCCAACAGAGAAACAGGCTGTCTCAGGAGCAGGTGGTCTCTCCTTCACTGGGGTATTTGAAAAAAGGCTGGACAGCCATCTCTCAGCATCCTGCATTGCAGATCCTGCATGGAGCAGAGGGTTGGACTAGATGACTAAGCCCCTTCAAGCTCTACAATTCTATGATTCTAAAGGACAGAACAGATATTGCTTTAATTGTGTGCCTAGCAGTGACATCTCTAGAGAAGGCACTTGGCCTTTGATGTGGATTAGGACCCTAACCTAGGGGCAGGGGCACTTTAAAGATCCATATCAGGCCATCTGCACCTACTCTAGAGTAAAAATGGAAAACAACATCACTTCTTAGAATGCCTTTCTGTGTAGTTTTTAAATACCTACTCAGAAGTAAGCCCTAGGACTTACTCATAGGTAAGTGAGCATAGGATTGCAGCTGTAATGTTCATGTGCAAGCATTTCCATACATAGCCTCTATGGTAGGGTGACCAGAGGGAAAGGAGGACAGGGCTTCCATATCTTTTAACAGTTGTATCAAAAAAAGAATCTCAGCAGGTGTCATTTGTATGCATGCAGCACCTGGTGAAATTCCCTTTTCATCACAACAGTTAAAGCTGCTGGAGTCCGGCCATCTTGGCCAGATACAAAAGAGGGCAGGGCTCCTGCAGCTTTAACTGTTGTGTTGAAGAGGGAATTTCACCAGGTGCTGCATGCATACAAATGAAATGACACCTGCTGAAATTCCCTTTTACTACAACCGTTAAAGATTCAGAAGCCCTGTCCTTTTCATATGGTCACCCTATAGACTCTATAGCCAAGATGCATCTGTAACACACACACACACACACACGTGTCATAAAATTAATTTCTAGACACTTGCTAGAGAGGCTGAAATCTGAAGAAGGGCAACTCTAGTGCATGTGTGCACACATCTAAACAAATGTTGAATAAAGCAACCCCAACTTCTCTGCAGACAGAAAAAAAAGGGGGGGGGAGTAATTTACCAGGGACAGATCCGAGGAATCCAAGATTGTTCCTTGGTAAATGCAGAAGATTGGGGAGCATTCAATCTTCCTTTAATTCCCATTTAAGAACCATTTTTTGGTTCCTCGACAGCACACCACCATCAGTTGTTAAACAACACCATGTAAACACCATTAACATTTCTTTGTTAAGCTAGCAATAAGAGAACCATTTGTCTGTTAAATTAAACCACAGACTTCAATGCGATTTAAGGGACCTCACATGCTTCTCTTTCTGCAGAAACAGCAACAATAGCAATAGGAAGAATTCAGTGCTACTAGGGATAAGTGCAGCCAACATTTTGTGTCAATGACAGCAGGATATCAAAAGGAAGCACTGTCACTCTCGCTACCCAAAAAAATCTCAATTCTTGTTCAGCTGTTCCATCTATAAAGAAGCAAGAATTTCTGGCTGTTTGGGTTAGGTGTTGGTGTTGGTTTTTGGGGTATGACTTCATCATTGATCTGATCAAGAGAGATCTGCATTCCGGTAAGCCCATGGTGCTAGGAAAACAACAGCGTGGCTTTTTGTACTTTTCTAGTGACAAAACTACATCAGTCATCAGTCATAAGATTGCTACAAACATAAGCGAGAACATTATTGTGTGTGTATTTTTTTCCTTTCTTTCTTTTTTTTATTGATGCTACAAGGCCTATTATGTGTAATGCAGCTTTTAAAGTGCTTTCATCTGTGGCCCTGATGTTTTATTTCTGTTAGGGCTTATGATCGCACACAAGATAACAGGAGACAGAAAATCTAGAACAACCATTTAAAAGCTAACTGTGGGCCAACAGTTATTTTAGAAGAAACACTTGTTGATAGGACGAATGACTGAAAGGAATCACTGAAGTGTCAATTATCCTAAAACAAGTTCGAAGTCGGCATTTCAGTAGGGTTTGGATCCTAGCAGCGAATCAAAAACATTTATATGTAAGGAAGTAAGTGATTGACCAAACAGAGACCTTGATTTATTTAGTTAAGGACTTGGACTTCCTGCTTCATCATTAAAACAGTTGGGTTTCAATCCGGACTAAGGGAACCAAGGTGACAGTTCAAAGGTTGCAGCTGGATGTGACACTGGAGAACTGTGGTTTCTTTTAAAAAGTTCAAGAGCAGCAGTGGGGGAGAGCAGCTGGTTCCAATCAGAACCAGTCAGAACTCTGAGCTCTCAGGCTTGCAAAAGAAGCATTGTCAGATACCAGTCTATGAATTGAAAAACTTGAGAGGACAGGTGGAAATTGAAGGGATACAGAGATGAGATCTCATGGGCCATCTCTGATACAAGCAACAGTCACATGCATTTTGTCTCTGAATAATTCTCCTGCTCAGAGTGCTCCTTTCTGCCCTAGCTGTGGGCTTTTCCAACAGTCATTCACAAAGGAAAATTGAAGACATTGACATGATTGTGAGCTTCTTTCCATAAACAGCTTGTCCCAGGAATGGGGAATGTGTGTCCCCTTCAGATGTTGTTGGAAGTGGAGGCTGGTGGCTCTGATGTCCGGAGGCAGCGAATCTGCTCCAGGTTTCAGTCAGAACTCTAAAGGAGCTATCCAACTTGGATAGCTTCTTTAAAGTTCTGACTGGTTCTGACTGAAATCCAGAGCAGATTCACCGCCCTACTGACTTCGGAGCCACCAGCCTCCACTGGTTGTTGGACTGCAGCTCCCATCAGCACTAGCCAGGATAGCCAATAGTGAGGGGTGAGAGAAGTTGCAGTCTAACAACTTCTAGCCCAAGACTGCCCAGACTCTCTCTGATATTAGACCTGCTGGTGCAATTATAACCAGAGAGGCAGCCTCCTACTCTGACATCAGAGCAGGTTAGCCAATCTGAGAGATAGAGCAGAAAGTTCAGAGGTCAAGAGGGAGTAAAGATGTTGGAGAACAAGGGGGTCGTTAGGGAAACTTTAAAAGACCTGCTTTCTGGACTTTCATCCTACTCCTGTTAGTATGGAATATGGACTCAGTAGTACTCACAGCCCATTTGGTAAGAAAGCATCATAAATCAGCCAAGCATTCGGTTGCCTCACACATTAAATTGCAGTTGTGATAAAAGCACATGGGAGTTGCATACTTCCCTGCCACACCTTGGAAGATGCTGCTTAGGGAAGTGTATGAACCAGGCCACCCATTTATTTATTACATTTTTATCTCCGCATTCCTCCAAATAGCTTCAGGCAGCATGCAAAGATCTACCCCTCCCTCTTTTATCTGCACAACATCCCTGTGAGGTGACCTAGGGTTGCCCCAGAGAGCTCTATGGCTAAGGGAGGGCTTGAACCGGGGTCTCCTTTTTCCCCTGTCTGACATCCTAACCAGTACATCACGCTGACACTTCTTTAAGGCAATAATGTGAAGTATCAAACTGCCCACTTCTACAGCCCTTCCAAAAGCATAATCCAACACTATCTCTAACTGAGAATATTTTAAGAGGAGGGGGAAGTATTTGCAAAAGACACATTGGAATTGGGAGCAAGTGAAAATGATGAAAATTTGATGCAAAAATTACCTTCCTCTCTCCCCCCCTCAAGTGCTAATGAATCCTTCTGGAATAGAGCTGCACTGAATTTCCTTCTGCAAAATCCAGTAGTTACTCGCATGGAAGTGAAAGCGTTCGCAGCACAATTTATAAAGCATAGGGGATCCTCCGCGTGGCTGTAGGACTTCACTGCTCCTTCCGTCGCAGACCATTTCCAGCCAGCTGGTGCTCATGTTCAGAGAGGTCTGAATAATGCTCCCGGCAGACGGTTGACAGAGACTCTCTGCAGTCCTCCAGTTTCCCCCCACTGTCTTGCCCAGCATGCCATTTATTGCACCATTAAAAAAAATGGGGAGGGGGGCTCATTTTGGATTACGTGACAAGCGGTCTCCAAACCCAAACTGCTCTATGAGCAGCCTGCGAAGCTGAATCATCAGGAGGATGTGCGTCCGAAGACGTACATAAGATCTGCCGTCCGCAGCAAATGCCCATCCGCGGCGACAGCCTCCATGGGTGTGGCGATGTGGCGATGTGGCTAATGCCTTGAGCTTGACTCTGAGCTCCAACAATGCTAATTAGCTTTGGGCATTATCACACCTACTATTTTTCCCCCGGGTTGCTTCTGCAAGTTCCCCCTCCGTTTCCTATGCCAGTCTAGCATTTTGAATCACACGTGGTCGGTCTTGCTGCGTAGCCTCAGCTTGGCCTATTGAACTTTGCCGGTTTCGGACTTTGCCCGTTCAGGGATCAATCGAAAGAGAAACGAGCAACTGTGACCTCAGGGCAAGAGAGCAACACAACGGGGACAATGTCATGCAAGTCCAGCGCTGAAGAAGTGGAGCAAAGTCGTAGTGGGTGTGCTTAAAACCGCCCGTGTGATCAGACTGTGGCTTCCTTCACAGCCCTGGAAGCTGTGGTCCAAGCGAACCTCGCCAATGTCAACCGTTTAGATGCCTCAAAGCCAGCAAACAAAAAGCAAAGCAAAGACAAACAACCTTCCTGCCATTGCTCTCTTGCTCCCTCCCATCTCACATCAAGTCTAGGCGGGGTTGGCATCAAAGGTGGGTGTGGCCATGCACCTGCCAAGGCCCACCCCCTATAGGGGCGCATTGACAAGCACCCCCTGGTGTTGTACCTCTGCTTCCCCCATTACAATCTGCTTGTTCACCTGGCTCTCACGCTGGCCCAGTCAACAGTAGTGGTGAGAAGGACGAGCAGTAGATACCATTGCAAATTTGCTCACTAGCTCTCTGCCTGCCTGGTAAGCAACAGGTAGCAACTAGGGGTGTGCACACCAAAAAATATCATCGTTTATCGTTATTGTCATTTCGGACCAAAAAAATTATCGTCTTCATTCATATCGTAGGTGAACCGTATCGTCTTCATGATAATTATTGTGAAAAAACTATATTTTTTGCAGCCCTATTTTTAAAGAAAAAATTGCCTATAACTTATGTATTTTAAAAGTTAGAGGCTTGAAACTTGGTCACAGTGCTTATGGGGTATGCCTAAGTATGTGTATGAAATTTGAGATCGATCCCTCCAAACCTCGATTTTATATGAATTTTTTAAAGATCGTTTCTGTTCTGACAGGTCAGAATGAACGCACGTGGCGGGCTGTCATTCTGATCTGTCAGAACTGAAATGATCTTTTCATATAAAATCGAGGGTTGGAGGGATCGATCTCAAATTTGGCACATGTGTAGCATACTGGGTCTAGCATACTTAGGCATACCCCATAAGCACTGTGACCACGTTTCAAGCCTCAAACTTTTAAAATACAGAAGTTACAGGTAAATTTATATGGCAGTCCGATAAAACGATAAAATCACCCGAACATTATCGTCTCCGATGATTATCGTAGGTTTTTCTATCGTATCATCATCGTTAAACACATGCACAATAACGACCTTATCGTATCGTTATTGTACATTTTAACAATACAATACACGTCCCTAGTAGCAACGATGAAAAAGAGGAGTACAACATTACGCCTGGTGTGGAGAATGTGCACAAGGAGACATTTTCTCCCCCTCCCATAATACTAGTACCCAGTGGGGTCATCTCATGAAGCTGATTGGTGGGATGTATCAGCGGCAGCAAGCCTATATACACCGGTTGCTGGGGAACATGGGTGGGAGGGTGCTGTTGCACCGTGTCCTGCTTGTGGGTCCCTAGTCGACAGTTGGCTGGCCTTTGTGGGAACAGAGTGATGGACTAGATGAATCCTTGGTCTGATCCAGCAGGGCTCTTCATATGTTCTTATGAGCACCAGCAGATGGTGGCAATCATGGTGAGTAGTAGTGTCACTGAGGGATGGGGCCCATTGAGGGTGTCTTGCCCATGGGCCAACAAAAACTGGGACCTGGCACTGGGTCTAGTAACAGGTTGATGGAGGGCCAAAGCACCAATACCTTAAGGAAGTAGCAAGCAGTGATTCTTCTTTTTACTCTAGAGTAAGCACAGGGGGTCCAAACGATATTAAGACCCTAGCATGTTGGGGTGGGATGGGGCATTAACTTTTATCCTCAGGGAAAAGGAAGTGGCCTTAGACCATTGGTCCATCAGGTTCTGTTTACACGGCTAGATTGTAGCTCTCCAGGGTCTCAGCCTCTAAATAAAATAACCCCAGCCAAAAATGCAGATTTCTCCCATAGGCTAAAGCATGCAAATGTGCATTTTGGGGGAAATTGTGAATTCTAGGGGGTGGTATGCATTTTCTGGGGGATTTGTGCATTTTCACATGTGCAAATTTGCACAACTGTAGATTTGTGCAAATTTGGGAAATTGGGGGGGGGGGTGTCTGGTTCCATCAAGGAGCAGATGATTAAACAAAAGGCCCCTAACAATCCATGAAATGGATTTTACAAAAACTGTACATCCTATTGTCCTATAAAGAATAGGAGCGGGTGGGAAATTTGTTTCAGTTTGGTTTTCAGGATTTTCCTAAATTTGCAAAGTTCTCCATATTTGGGATTAAAAAGACATCGTGGTCGTCTCCATGCATCTGACTGGCCAATACTGGGAACAGCATGCTGGACCAGGCAGAACATTGGACTGATCTAGAAGGCTCTTCTAAAGTTCTGACCAAGGTTTCTCTAGACCTCTGTTTTGCTTCCAACTCAAGTCGAGCTGAAATGTCTCAGAATACATATTTCTGGGAAGATTTCTGAGATTTTTCTTTTTCTGACCCACTCCTTAAAAAAAGGCAGGATTTTCTCTGAATATTCTCGAACATTTAAAAGGGGGAAATATGGTGTCAACCACTATCCCCTGCCCCACATACGCCCAATCAAAACTCCAGAACAAAGCAAGGTCTGGGACATTGTGGAGGATGCAAAATGGGGGCCAGGCTGCCATCACAGTTGCTGGGGTCGTCACACGCCCCCTCCCAAAAAGAAGCTGATTATTATTATTATTATTATTATTATTATTATTATTATTTCTTACCCACCTCTCCCTCTGGATTGAGGCAGGGAACAACAATAAATATAAATACAAAGACCATAAAATAGATAAAACATTAAAAACAAATAAAACTAATACATTATTAAAAACATCTTAAAGTTCAACTAGGTAGGCTTGCCGGAAGAGATCAGTCTTCAAAGCTCTCTTAAATTCAAGAAGACTGCTAAGTTGTCGAATCTCTCCCAGCAGGCCACTCCACAGTCTGGGAGTGGCAGAAGAGAAGGTCCTCTGGGTAACACTCGTTAGCCTGGTTCTGGCTGACTGGAGTAAATTCTTCCCAGAGGACTTGAGTGTGCCGGGGCAGATTATACAGGAGAAGGCGATCCCGCAGGTAACCTGGATCCAAACCATGTAGGGCTTTAAAGGTAATAACCAACACTTTATACTTTGCCCAGAAACTAATTGGCAGCCAGTGGAGTGATTTTAAGATTGGTGTAATGTGGTCACCCCTAGGTGTACCGGTCATGCTAGTGATGAAAACCATTCACGAGAGGCCTTCTGAAAATTCCTCCAATTCTTGGAGAAGTTTGGGGATATAATGGAGCTCTGCCAACCCATTGCAATTGAAAAATGAGCATTTTCTCTCATTTCGGGGCTTCCTCTGTGAAGCCCGAGATCTCAGGTGCACAGGCGATGGGACCTGTTTGCCCGGTGCAATCAACTCAGATTGGTGCTTGACTCGGACGACTCCTAGCTTGAATTCACAGCACCACTCCGTTCCCGTTATGAAAAGTCTTTCGTTTCACTCCAGGCACGAGCACTTTTCTTGGTCATTTTGCTTAACTGACCAAAAGGGGAATATAACATTATTAATGTAATGTCCACTCGGTGTATAAGCAGAACAATGAAATTCAATTTTCTCTCCAATTAACATAAGCCCAGTGAGTATTTAATGTAAAATATAATACCTCTCTCTGTCTCTCCTTTGCCTGCCTCTCCTTTTTTGTGACTACGTTCACTGGTGCACACTCGAAATAATGGGTTTGCAATGGCCAAATTACAGTTTTCAAACTTTTACTGTCACTTTTCTCCTCCTAATTTCAGATCAGTTTTCTCTTCCAGAAAAATGAACTCCTTGGCGAAAAACACACCATTTGGAGTCAGTAATAAGATGTAACTGGATCAGCAAGCAAAGGCGCAAATGGAAACAGCAGGCAAGATTTCAGCTTGGGCAGCTGCTTATCCCTAACGTGACTTTTCTTTCCCGGAATGATCACAGCATGTGCTATTAAATACGGCATAATATAAAAAGCCATATTCCTACTCGCCACTAGGTGGCAATGTAGGCAAAACACAAATACATCAGAACATGAGAGTATTTTTAAGTACAGTTGTCACCAGATGTTTTCCCGATGTAGCATTTCAGGTCTTATCTGGAGGATGCCCTGGGAAAAGATCCAAGGAACATGTCTAAGTAAGTGTGTGTGTCTGGCCAAATTGCCCAGTGCAGGTGAATAGAACCACACATCCCTGTTCACAAAATTATTCATCTACCTCTCATCAACACTGGATGGTGTTGCTGGAGATTCACAGAATCATAGAGTAGTAAAATTGGAAGGGGACTATAAGGCCATCGAGTCCAATCCCCTGCTCAATGCAGAAGTCCACCTTAAAGCATCCCTGACATATGACTGTCCAGTTGCCTCTTGAATGCCTCTAGTGTGGGAGAGCTCACCACCTCCCTAGGTCATTGGTTCCATTGCCGTCCTGCTCTAACAGTCAGGGAGTTTTTCCTGATGTCCAGCCAGAATCTGGCTTCCTGTAACTTCAGCCTATTGTTCTGCGTCCTGCACTCTGGGATGATTGAGAAGAGTTCCTGGCCCTCCTTTGTGTGACAACCTTCCAAATACTTAGGGCTGATGAAGAAACTGTCCACACACTGGGCAACGTTAACAAGATCCAATACTTGGATAGCTGCCAAACATCACTGGTGACATGTTCTCCATCACTTGTGTCATGTTCTCTGGTCTTGATCACCCCTCTGGCGCAGAGGAGATCCCTGAAGTGGAGGAGGCAACATCCAGCAAGCCAACATCTCTAACTCTGGGACCTTCAGGACCAGAAGACATTGCTTTTATTGGACTCTTCAGATTCAGAAGGCATTCCACCCCCATGCAGTTCTTGCCATTCCCATGGAGCCAGTTGCTGTAGAATTAGGTGATGGCCTGTAAAGAGACAGACAGCTTTTGAGAGACGGGAGGGCTAACAGCAGGCCTGTTTTCATAGTAGAGTTGCACATTCACAAGCCTTGCTTTCTCCAGACATTCGCACTATATGCACAAATACCTGGGGTTCATGTGTCGTGTGTGACACCAGGTGACAGGGCTAAACAAGGCTGCCCCATTCCCAACTCGTGTAAGCAGTTGTAATAACACCCAAATAGAGTAAAGGGGTCCTCAGGACATGGACTGGCCCCCCCAGGTTTGCCATTGGTCCGTCCTCTGCAAGAAGAACTTGAAAATGCTTCCTCATTGGGTTGGAACTTTGCCTGAGCAACCAAGCTCTGCCTCCTGGCTCTGCCACATGGCTTTGTGCCTCAGCATTGACTCCTGGCTTTGTGCCTTGGCATTAACCCAAACACCCAGTTCTAACTCCCTGGCACGACTTCCCATTCGGAAAGCAACTTATAGCTCAGCCTCGACAGTGACTAAGTTGCTCAGCAGCGCTGAATGGGCTCGTTTTTCGGCAAATATTGACGTCACAGAATGTTTCATGCAGCCCTAAATGATGGCTGGTGGCACCAAACTCCCCCAAATTATTATTATTTACTATGTATAATGTTTCTACACCCATTCGTCTATTTAAGAGCAAAGAGCAGCATGCAATGTTTGAAGCAAACAAAAACAGGCAGATACAGTGGCTTGGAACTGAAATGGAAGGGCTAAGTCTCTCTGCAAAAGGGACTCTGATCTCAGGAAGGCTCTACAAGGATTCGCTTTTGCGCCTGGTTAGGCGATTATGCGCATAATCGCAGAAGCGCATTTACGCCTAATACCTCTGCACGAGAGGCGGCAAAGCGCATTAATGGATGTCCAAAATGCGCTTTACAAGTAGTTAATGCGCATAAGCTCTTGTTCACATAGTCAAAATGCGCTTTAACGGCCGGAGCAAAATAAAACTCGCTGTTTAACGCGCATTCGATAATGTGCATAATCGGAGAGATAACGCGCCTCTACGCCCGATTTGCGCTCCATTCTTGTAGAGGTAAATTTTTTTATGCGCCTTGAAAGAGCTTTAAATGCCTCTTGTAGAGGCAGCCTCTGAGATGAAGAAAGGGGGAAGATGGTTTTCAATTATTCCCTCTCCCTCTGGTTCCAGAAATTCCCCCATCCCTTTGAAGGAGATTTTCAGAGGTGAAAGGAGTTACTGGGCAAAGGGAAATTGCCTTCCCATCCTCCTTCCTATCCATAGGAGCACTTTGTGAGTAGAACTCCATTGAGGGAATGTTCCTGCCACTGTATAAATTCAGTACAAGAGTATAAACCTGTGATGGAACAGACTAAGCTCTCCCAATGAACTCAATGGAACCTAACAGCGCAATCCTGTACATGTCAATTCAAAAGCCCCACTGAATTCAATGGGGCTTACTTCCAGGTAATACACACACACACACACACACACCAGGTGGGTATAGGACTGAATGTGCTCAAACATGGCTGGATCACATCAAGGCCCTTTCCACACCAGGGTGTTTGCCCGGGATGACCCCCGGTTGATCCCTGTGCGCCAATGGTGTCTATTAGGTACTTCCGGGATCGCCTTCCCTCCCTTCCTGTGCGCCAATTATGTGTATTAGGTACTTCCGGGATCACCCTCCCTCCCTCCCTGTGCGCTGATTTGTATTAGGTACTTCCGGGATTGCCCTCCCTCCCTGTGTTCCAATGGTGTGTATTAGGTACTTCCAGGATTGCCCTCCATCCCACCCCTTTGGTGTAGAAAGGGCCCAAATATGATGAAACACTAGTAGATACAGTATCAGCTAGAATTCATACACCCAAAGCTGGAGGAACGACAATAGCCAAAACTCTCTGCTCGGTTCACAAAAATTACAAATCACAGATACAAGCTAATAAATTATTATTATTCTTATTATTATTATTATTATTATTTACTGCTCCATAGCCGAAGCTTTCTGGGCAGTTTACAAAAATCAAAACTTTGGCCATTAAAAATCAATATACAAAATTTAAAAGCACAGAAGCATAAAAACAGACAACATATAAAAACAATATACATGTAAAACAACTGTGAACTCTCAGCCAGGCCAAAATATAATTCTAGTTTAAATTATTTTAACATACAAAATTTAAAACAATTTCAACAGCTAAAACAATTCCATTAAGGATACTAGACCTGATAAAGACAGCTGACCAAAATGCCCCATTGCATGCCATTAAATGCCTGGGAGTGGAGGACAGCCTTAATCTAGAGCTGAAAAGATTAAAGTGTTGGTGCCAGGTGGGCCTCAGTGGGAAGATCTGATGACCTCCAAGCAGCCTTCCAACTCTATAATTCCATGATTCTAAATCTATAGGGCTGACTTCAAACAGCAGCCAGCACCTTTTCAATGGGCCACATCTATGTTAGCTGGCACAGATGAAGAGGCCTCCTGTCTCTCACCCATGACCCAACAAACTGCCTTCCCACTTCCAAAGTTCCAATCAGCTTTTTCAATAAAACCAAGATTTGGAGATGCAAAACGAGGGGAGGCCTAATGTGATTAATTTCACTTGATTTGGGGGATGCTTGCATAGAAATTACTTTGCTGCTCACTATAGATTTTGAGACAGAGCCAGATTTAGGAATCAGAAAATAACGTTGCATTTTAAACTCCCAAATAGTCTTCATCAGCTAACAATTAAAATTCAGGCAGACAGAGTCAAACCCTCCTCGCAGGCCAAAGTCCTTGCCCCACAGGGGTATTGATTGTCAAGATCAATCGTGCATATAAATGGAAGTTTAAAAAAAAAAGGAGCCAGTCATTAAACTATATGAGATTCCATTGTCAAGACAATATAATTGTGCTGTGCTGCCGATATTTGCACAGTTTGGTGGTTAGGATCCAGTGCTGGAACTCCTGTGTATTACTAGAGGGAAACCTTAGGAAGCAATTGCTGAGACAATGGGTGGGGTCACGGGCAGAAGACAATTTGACCCCCGCCATATTCACCCACTGAAAGTGATTCCATTTAACAAACACATTTTAAGCCCTAATGATCTTGAAGCCCAGTTCTCTTCATCTCACTTAGTCAGGACTGTCACCTAGGAATGCAAAGTAGGAAATGAGATAAATGGGATATATTTCACCTAAAAGTACACCAGAGAGCCCTGCTCCTTTTACTTGCTGTTCCTATTGTGGCTTTCTTTGTAGTCTGCCTGTATTCGTAGAATCATAGGGGAGTCAAACTCTCCTCACAGGCTGTTCACACAACACACTGACCCACACTCAGTGGTTTAATGTCAGTTGTTGTTGAACTGTGGGTCGTTTATTGAACCGTGGGTTAGCATGTTGTCTGAACCCAGCACATTTTCCGCAGGGTGGCTTGTTAACACTGCAGCGTGGCTTGTTCACCACCCTGAACAACTCAACAACAAACCATGAGTTCTCAAGGTGGTTTGTTCAAGAAAAATAAGCCACACTGCTTAGTTAACAAGCCATGTGAGAAATGTCCTGGGTTCAGACAACAAGTTAACCCATAGTTCAACAAACAATCCACACTCAACTATAGAGTTGGAAGGGAGCTTGTAGTCCAGGGGCCTTGAACCTCAGGACTGTGACCAAATCTGGCCCACCTGGAGTCCCTATCCAGGCCTCCAGGTTTCCCCCAGCTGGCCACACTCCTTCTCCAGCCTCCCCCTTTTTCTCTGGCTGCCAATCATTTGGTAGTTTCGCACCTCTCACATCATATTTTCCCCATTCTAAAAGGTTGAAGTGCCTGTCCTACAGCTTAATTGCTAGCGTTAAGAGCTAGAGTTAAAATATGTTGGTATTTTTGGTATTTGGGAGCCCTTTTCATAGGATCATAGAATAGCAGAGTTGAAAGAGGCCTAGAAGACCATCGAGTCCATCACTATAATGCTCCCACACACACACAAGAACTTCTCCAAAATTGAATTCAACCCTTGAACTAAAAGATGTTTGACACACACACACTCCCGAGGTGTAGGCCATCTAATTCCAACCCCCTGCCCAGTGCAAGAAATCAGAACTAGAAGAGCACCAACAGATGGCTGTCCAGTCTCTGCTTCAAGACCTCCAAAGAAGGGGAGCCCACCCCTTCCCTAGGTAATTGGTTCCACTGTCAAACTGCTCTTACCAACAAGAGGTTCCTCCGAACATGCAACTGAAATCGACCCTCCTGAACCTTGAGCCCGTGAGAACTTGTTCTGCCCCCTGAGGCAGCAAGGAAGGCAGCCCTAGAGCTTCCATAGACATGCAGAGCTGGCCATGCAGTTGTTTGGCCTCTGAGATCAATCTAACACTGTTTGATGCATTTAAACCCATTGGAATCGATGGCTTGGGCCCTACGTTTGGCTCATGGGATGTTCCCACTGGCAGAAGAGAGGGAGATGATTTCCCCCCATCCTCCCTTGCCCCCATGTCCGCCGAAAATCTGGAGGTCAGAACAGCATTGGAGTGGCACGCAGAACCGAAGAAGAAATGGGAAATAGTTGCCTAACATAAGAATATAAGAAGTGTCATGCAGGATCAGACCAAGGGTCCATCTAGTCCAGCAATCTGTGGCCAACCAGTTGTCGGCCTAGGACCAACAAAGCAGGGCATGACTGCAACAGTACCCTCCCACCCATGTTCCCCAGCAATTGGTGCATATAGGCTTACTGCCTCGGATACTGGAGGTAGCACATTGCCTTCCACCAGCAGGAGCCTTCCCTGGATTTTTTCATGGAACTCAGGATCCAAACCAATATCTTTAGGTACCCCTGCCTCTAATTGGTGGCCGATGCATCATGCACAAAGATTTCCCTGGATCATATGCACAACGTTTGATCTGAAGTGCTTCAAGTAAAGCAGGGATGTGTTGGAGAATCCAGATGAAATTTGTCAGACAAATCTTGCCACACCATGCAGAGGCTCAGTCTGGCCTGCAGTTATTGCTTCCCTATTAAACCATGTCGGGAATGTTTATGCCATAAAGCACCACAGGACATTAACAGTTGCAATAACCATTTGATGGTCCTAGGAGGTGGGTATGCCTGGACTAGAACTAATGATGAGTAATGAGAGACTAGTCGCTTTGGTAATTACTTCCACAGACAAGAGGGCTCAATTAACCCCAGCGGCATTCCCAGGCCCATGTGGTATATCCAATGGAAGCCTTCTACAGGAGATTTAATAGGGCCCCTGGGGAAAACCATCTGTGTAGATAACGCCACGTTCTATACCAGATAACAGTCTCACTGTCAAAATCAGTACATACAGAACCTAAAAAAGACTAAATAAATACCACTCTATCCAGTTGTGATGAAATCAGTGTGATTTCTCTGTTGAGGGCAGTCAACCCATATCTTGGCTGGTCGAAAGAGGGAGTCTCCACCTGCCTCAGGATCCTGTCCTTCTCTAGAACTCCACCTCCTATCCAGCTGTTTCATATCCTCCCTGAAAGGGAAGCCTGTTCCACTTTGAAAACCATTAATCTAGGGGTAGACAACACACAGAGGCCACACGCTGGCCCTTCCTGGCCCTTTTTGTGACCCGCACCTTCATCATTGCCATGCTGCCAAAATTTGGCAGTGCTCCGGAGGCAAAACAAAGAAGCAGCGTCATGGGAATGACCACTTTCTTTGAAGGCAACACTGTCCTTCCTATAGACTTCCAAGAGCGTGATTCTCTTTTAAAGCCGGATATGTGCTCCCTGCCTGACTTAGATTAAAGAGAAATAACAAGATTTTTTGCTCTCGCCCCACTGCCAAATTCTGGCCCCAAATTCCTTAGCTGCAATTTGAGAATTTGACATTTGGAATTTGACCTATGGACCCCAAGGCACTGGTCACCCCTTGCAGTCATCTAACTCCAAAATTATGTGCTTTCTCTTTTCCTTGTGGTGTCCTCTATGCACCCATTTTCTTCAATATTAAACATTCCAACTGCTGCCTGATTCGACAGGAGTTCATCCGTACTCATATTTAAGAGACCCATATTGTATACCTGATAAATATTCCAATGGGGCTCTTAAGGTTTCTCTAACCTCCAAGATTACTTCTGTATGCAGACTAGCTTTATCCAAAGAGTTGTCCCTATGGCTTGCACATTATATCTGCTACAGCTTTGTGAAAGGTACAGTAGGAAAGAATTCAAAGAGGGAAAAGGCACAAGACTCAAAGCCAGTAATATCACCACAGAGGATCTGATGCCTCCAATTATATCATCAGCCAAGAAATCTATAGTTAAGCATCTAAATTCTTAACCTCCCTCTAAGAACAGCTTTTGTGCATTGTTCAAGTGATCGGAGAAAATACAGTATGAGTCAAAACGTTACTGTGAGGACACGTGCAATCAAATCCAGTTCCTCCTCCAAAGCAATGATTAGCAGCAATCTTGGGACATCTTTCAATGCATTAAAGAGACATCCATTAATACGTCAAAGTATGGAAGGGAATCAAGCATGACAGATACTGCGAAAGTGCTATTCCTGCTTTTCTGGCATTTCCTGTCAATGGCAGGGAAATATCACATGCATTATTTAAAAAAGAGGGGGGGGGAGACAATTCTCCAAGAGATGCTACAGGCATCAAAGACTTCAATCTTAAATCTACTTCCCAGGGATTAAACCCTTCTGATTTACTCCAGGATTGGAGCAGAAGTCACGTAACTTGGCCTGAAAGACTGACCTTAAAAGTATTTCAGTTCTATACACAAAGTGTGTGTGTGCCAATGACGATCCTGATGAAAAGAGTCAATGGTACGGTCTCCTATAGATTTTGATTTGGGGCATATGAATAGGGTGACCAGATAAAATCCAGGCCAGGGCTCATGTAACTTTAACAGTTGTAGAGAAAAGGCAATTTCAGCCAGAGTCATTTGTATGCAGTTAGTTCCTGGTGAAATTCCCTCTTCATCCCAACAGTTAAAGGTGCAGGCACTATGCTAGAGTGACCATATACAAAAGAAGGCAGGGCCCCTGCAACTTTAATTGTTGTGATGAAGAGGGAATTTCACCAGGAACTAATTGCATACAAAGGACACTGGCTGAAATTCCCTTTTCTCTACAACTGTTAAAGTTACATGAGCCCTGACCTGGATTTTATCTGGTCACTCTAATATCATATGAACATAAGAAGTGCCATTCTGGATCAGGCCGAGGGTTCATCTAGTCCAGCACTCTGTTCATACAGTGGCCAACCAGCTGTTGGCCAGGGACCAACAAGCAGGACATGATGCAACAGCACCCTCCCACCTATGTTCCCCAGCCACTGGTGCATATAGGTTTATTGCCTCTGATACTGGAGATAGCATATAGCCATCAGGCCAATTGGAGTCCACCAGGGGAAGAGCCTTCAGTATGGTGGCCCCCATGCTATGGAATTCCCTGCCTCTGGAGGTCAGGCAGGCGCCAATGTTGCATTCCTTCCAGCACTTCCTGAAAACATTGTTCCAGAAAGCCTTCCCTTAATGACCAGCTGCGGTTTTATTGTACTTTTGTTTCTTTCAAAAAATGTATTTTAATTGTGTTTTTATTCTGTTTTTATTCTTTTATTCGATTTGTCCACTGCTCCACAATTCTTGAATGAGGAGCGGTATATAAATATTTTAAATAAAAAATAAATGAGCAAGAATTGGTAACTAATCTCCTTCTGTTAGCCAGTGTTGAGGTTAGAAAAAAATGGAAGCACATCAGGTGAGGGATGGGCTGGAAACATCCTGGGATATCATGCATATGTTCCAATTAATTCATCTATTATTATTATTATTATTATATTATTATTATTATTATTATTATTATTATTATTTACTGTCCCATAGCTGAAGCTCTCTTGGCAGTTTACAAAAATTAAAACTTTGGACAATAAAAATCGATATACAAAATTTAAAAGCATAAAAGCATAAAAACAGACAACATATAAAGACAATATACATTTAAAACAACTGTGAACTCTCAGCCAGGCCTAAATATAGTTCTGGGGTCAATTGAAAACTCAGCATATGCTGTTAAATGCCTGGGAGAAAACAAAAGTCTTGACCTGGCACCTAAAAGATAACAATGTTGGCGCCAGGCGGGCCTCATCGGGGAGATCATTCCATAATTGGGGGACCACCACTGAGAAGGCCCTCTACCTTGTTGCCATCCTCCGAGCTTCTCTCAGTGTAGGCTCCCAGAGGAGGACCTTATATGTCGAGCGTAGTATATGGGTAGGTTCATGTTGGGAGAGGCGTTTTGTCAAGTATTGTGGTCTCAAGCCATGTAAGGCTTTATAGGTTAAAACCAATGCCTTGAATCGGGCTCGAAAACATACAGGCAGCCAATGCAAGCAGGCCAGAGTCTGTTTTATATGTTCAAACTTCTTGGTCCAGGTTATTAATTTGGCTGCTGCATTTTGCACAAGCTGCTGTCTTCAAAGGCAGCCCCACATAGTGCGCATTGCAGTAATCTAACTTGGAGGTTACCAGAGCATAGACAACTGAAGCCAGGTTATTCCTGTCCAGATAGGGGCATAGCTGGACCACCAAACGAAGTTGGCAGAAGGGACTCCATGCCACTAAGGCCACCTGAGCCTCAAGTGACAGAGATGGTTCTAGGAGAACCCGCAAATTACAAACTAGCTCCTTCAGGGGAAGCGCAACCCCATCCATTTTACAGGAAATTAACATTTTGTGTGAGGGGGAATCAATTTAAAATATCTTAGAATGGGTGTTTCCAACCCAATGTTCCTCGTGATATTTTATGAGCAGGATAAGAATCATTTAAGGATGACAATTTTTTAAAAAAATCTATGTTGGAGCGATTAAAGACATTGTTCTTCAATCTTGCATGATATTAGGTGTATAATGAATGTAAGAAAATGAATGCAATGTTCACCCTTAAAGCTGTACTGGTTTGTTTCTAGGCGTAGTTGAAGAGTTTTGTAGCATGCAACTTAGCTTTTGTACTTTCATTAAAAAGAGGGTGGAATAAAAAGCACGTACACATAGGTTGGTGTGAAATAAAACAGGGATGTGGCTCTTGCAAGAACATGCAGTGCTTGCTCATTTAAGCATGACCTGCAAGTGGATTCGGTCAAGTGATGGCAGAATTATCACTAGACTATTTAGACCGGCAATATTCAGCCCAACTCCTATGGTTCCCCCTCCCCACCCCGCTCAATTTTCAGCAACAAGTTTACCATTCAATAGGTGCAATTTCTTTCTCCTCCTTTGCTGTCGTGCTCTCAGATTTCTTGGAATTTGTATATGGTCTATGAGCATTTCAGATGTCCTTTCTTTAGCTGTGCTGCTCATTTCAAACCGAAACTGCCTTAGGGCAAACATTTTCTTTTTCAGCTCTAAAGCACAATGCATACTTTAAGGACTGTATATGCAACCTCCAGAATGCTGCAAAGGGTCTCTCAAGAAACTAAGAGGTGAATCGCTTTACAAAGATGGAGCAGGATGATGGGCAGAGAAGCAGGCAGAATACTAGCCTTATCAAAGCCAGCAATACAACTCCCCTGCCTCCCCCCACATGTCTTCTTAGGATCATAAAACAGGCAAAGAGAAACCCCATATGGCTGACTCTTTGCTGCTTTGGTTTCTCACTTATTTGCTTCCTGGCTCCTCACTTCTTCCTGAGTCCTCACTGCCTCCTGGCTTTTCACTGCTTCCTGGCTCCTGGGACATTAAAAGTTCTCTAGCCCTGGGAAGAAGGAAGTGGAGAGAGCACCATTCATGTGAGTGCCATTCATCTGCCAACAGAAGGTCTCCCCACGAAAACACCCTCCAGGCTCCTCCTTCCTTTGGCTTCTGGGATGTTGAAAGAGCTATTTAGCCCCAGAAAATAGAAGCCTTCAGGCAGCATCCAAAGGGTGATGTCCCTTTGAGGACATGCAACTGTATGCTGCACAGTAGAGAGAATAATGGCATTTGTAATCTTTAATCAATTATAAAATGTGTGTGTGTGTGTGTGTGTGTGTGTGTTAGGTTATAACATTTTGGGGGGAGATGAGCTAGGGCAGAACCATACCCCATCATGAGCATGACAGTGTTGGGAGTAGGGTGACCAGATAAAATCCAGGTCAGGGCTCATGTAACTTTAACAGTTGTAGAGAAAAAGGAATTTCAGCCAGTGTTATTTGTATGCAATTAGTTCCTGGTGAAATTCCCTCTTCATCACAACAGTTAAAGTTGCAGGGGCCCTGCCTTCTTTTGTATTTGGTCACTCTAGTAGAGTGCCTGCACCTTTAACTGTTGTGATGAAGAAGGAATATCACCAGGAACTAATTGCATACAAATGACACTGGCTGAAATTCCCTTTTCTCTACAACTGTTAAAGTTACATGAGCCCTGACCTGGATTTTATCTGGTCACCCTAGTTGGGAGGGGAGATAAAGAGTTAAAATTGTATTTTAAAATATTTGCATTGAGTAGGTCTCAGGTTCAAGAACTAATGGCAAAAAAAGGAGAGAAGCAGGTTCTCAGAATGCTAAGATACTTTATTTCCAAGCCCAACACGTTTTGGCCTATATTGATTTTTAAGGCCTTCTTCAGGGGGTTGATAAGAGATGTCTGCAGAAATACTCCTAACAGGATGATAATCTCCTACAGTTGCCAGTAATTATCAGGAGAGATGTTCCAAGGCAGCATTTATTTATTTATTTGGTTGTTTGTTTTTTGAATCAGGAGACGGTTGCGCAATTGCGATCCTGCGAAAGAGTAAGTTAAAAAAAAACCTTAAAACAAAAGCGCTGGCAGCCATCCTGGGGATGGTGAAATTGCTATCCCCCCCGATGGGCATGGAGTCACCTTGTGCAGCTCCGTGCCTGTTTAAAGAGCCCCACTACTCTCAGGGAGGAGGGAGGACCTGGGAGCACTGGCCACAGTCCTTGGGGTTATCCCGGGACCCTTGGAAAAAAACAGGATCAAAGTAGTTCATTTTATCCTGGGGAAAGTGAGTGCTCATCCCCGAATGATCCCAGGATCCCCTGTGCATCATTTGGATGTACAGGGATAACCTCAAGCTGATTCTGGAATAAATGGATGGTTTAGGTATTCAATCAAGGTTCACCCATACACCCAACAATGGTAAACATACTCACATTTCAGAGGGGAAGCTGTATTGAGTGTGTTGCAGCAGAAGCAATAACAAGGAATCTTTGGGCAGCCTTACAGAATGACTGCGGCATAAAGTTTCATGGAGTAAAGCGCCCCTTCGGCAGCTCTTATACAACCATAAAACCATTAGTCATTAAGGTGCCGCAAGACTATTTTGAGTTTGAACTGAAATTTGCTTACCAGATCCTATAGCCGGCAAAGTCCGAAATGACTGCCAGCAATTAGAATGGAAGCAGCTTGTGAGGTGGGGTGAGGACCCTGAATTAGCACCTCCGCCCATGGAAGAGCATTACGTCTGTCATTGCAAATTGGTCTGTATTAGGATGGATGCAAAGTGCCCGTTGTACTAACAGTGTCAGTTGGGTTCTTTACTTTGCTGAGGTGGTGAAGACACCAGACGGTGCTCAGGGGCATGAAAACAAGCAAGCACATCCCCAGAGAACGAAGAATTCCCTGGTGGGAAAGAAAACTGAAAGTGACCTCATAGCCTTAAACCTGTGTGTCCGCTACAGTGCTAATATCCCAGCACTGCAATCATCATGGTCATTAGCTAATTGCATCCCGGAGGCATTCCAGCATGCCGTGCGCAAGCTCTTTGTCACGCAGATGAGGCTCAAATGCACAAGATGGTTCTCTCTATCACTCACACAGTATTTTATATTTCAGAAACCAACGATTTCTGAGCACCACTGAACAAACGGTTGGGTGGTGACCACTGAGCATATATATTCTAGAAAGGAAAGCTGTCGGATCTAGAAAGAAGCCAAACGTCTGAATAGGCAAACATTCGGCTAGGAATTTGAGGGGCAAGAGCAAAAAGGGAGCTAAAGCCAGGGAGATTACCGCACAAAAATTTGGTAAAATATTAGGCTGGATGCTATTTGATGGTTGCAGCAACAAGTTCCTCTCTCTTTCTCTTTCTCTCTCTCTCTCTCTCTTTCTCTCTCTCTCATTCTCTCTTTGATGCCCCTCTTTAGCTAGGGTGACCTTATGGAAAGAAGGACAGGGCTCCTGTCTCTTTAACAGTTGCATAGAAAAGGGAATTTCAGCAGGTGTCACTTGTATGCATGCAGCACCTGGTGAAATTCCCTCTTCATGACAACAGTTAAAGCTGCAGGAGTCCTGCCCTCTTTTGTATCTGGTCACACTAGTGTAGCTCCTGCAGCTTTAATTGTTGTGATGAAGAGGAGATTTCACCAGGTGCTGCATGCATACAAATGACACCTGCTCCGCTGCTGTGCCAAAGAATCGCTGCCTCCGAGAGAGCACTGTTGCTCCCAGCACAGGAGCAAAACGGAATCACTATGCTGGGAGCCAAGAGGAAGGCCCCCAAAGGCTAATATCGCCTCATAAGCCCCTCTTCCGGCCAGTGTCACCACAAAGCCTCACCAACATTGGGGCTTGAGGAGTGTCTCCTCATTCCCCCCAACACACACAACCAGAAACAGCCCTCCTGCAGTCAGGTAAGCTGAATGCAGAGTGGAGCATCAGTGTCTACAGTGTTTATTAAATAAACAAATAAAAACAATGTCCTTTATGATTGAGTATTCAATAAAGTTAGCTTTAAAAAAAAATCCCTGGGTGCACACCCTAATGAAATGTGCTGCACACTAGGGGGGTGCACCGGATTGGGTCCGATCCATGATCCAGACTCAATCTGGGGGAAATCGGATACAATTATCCAATTTCTGATCCCCGCATCCGGATCGTCCGATCTGATCCGAACTGGTCAGGAAGGACCCGATCCGGTTCAGATAAGATCGGAGGATCAGACCTCCTCCCACCCCTCCCTCTCCTTACCTGCCGGGGCCATCCGCTGCCATCCACGGCAGTGGACAGCCCCTGCAGGTAAGGAACGGGAGGGGCGGGAGGGGGCTTACCTGCCAGGGCCATCCAGCAGTGGATGGCCCCGGCAGGTAAGGAGCATGACGGGGGAGGCGGGAGGGCTCCCCCACTTACCTGCCGGGGCAGCCGCTTCCCTCCAGTGCTTGGATCTACTGAAAAACAGGCTTTGTGGCCTGCTTCTCAGTAGCACACCAGGTGATGTCATCACCTGGCACTCTACTGAGAGGCAGGCCACGAAGCCTGTTTTTCAGTAGATCCGAGCACTGGAGGGAAGCGGCCGCCCTGGCAGGTATGGAGTGCGAGGGGGGAGGGACAGGGAGGGGGGAGTTAGACCCCCCCACTCACCCACCCACCACCATGTTTTCCCCATAGACTTGCATTGGGGGAAAGCTTTCTTTCCCCCAATGCAAGCCTATGGCAAAAACACCAAAAATGGCGGCCAATCCGAAAATCGGGCAGCAGATCCGAAAATCGGACGTCCTATTTTCGGATCGGGATCAGATACGATCTGATCTGAGGGACCTTCGATTTTGTCTAAACCGATCCAGGACAACATTGGAGGTCCCGATCTGGGTCCCAATCTGATCCGGGGGGGCCTGCACATCCCTACTGCACACGCCTATGAGCCATCGATAGACTCATCCCTCATGAATTTGTCTAATCCTCTTTTTAAGCAATCTCAGCTGCCAGCCATTGCTCACATATTTAAGCAGTGAGTTCCATCAGTTAATTATATGTTGCGTGAAAGAAGTACTTCCTTTGGTCCGTCCTGAACCAATTGGGTTGGAGCATTTCTCCCATGAGGGTAGGTTACAATAGCTGGGATTATTTAGCTTGGAAAGAAAGAGGGTAAGGGGAGACATGATAGAGGTGTGCAAAATTATTCATGGTGTGGAGAAAGTGGACAGGGAGCCATTTTTCACCCTCTCTCAAAATATTAGAACCCAGGAACATCTCATGAAGCTGATTGGTGGGAGATTCAGGACAGATAAAAGGAAATATGGAATTCGCTACTTCAGGATGTAGAGATGGCTACCAATTTGGATGGCTTTAAAAGGGGGTTGGATAAATTCTTGGAAGAGAAGGCTATCCAGGGCTACTAGCCCTGCTGACTATATGCTACCTCCAATGTCAGAAGCAATAAGCCTATATAAACCAGTTGCTGGAGAACATGGGCAGGAAGGTGCTGTTACACCATGTCCTGCTTGTGGGTCCCTGGACAACAGCTGGTTGGCTGCTGTGTGAACAGAATGTTAGACTAGATGGACCCTTGGTCTGATCCAGCAGGGCTCTTCTTATGTCCTTATTGCCAATCAATTCTATTAGATGACACCCCTGAGTTCTAGAATCATGGAGAGGGAGAGAAACAAAAAACCCATGGTGTGTGTGTGTGGGGGGGGGGAACCCTCAGTTTTCCTCACACCATGCATCATCGGCCAAATAACCCAACTCCAAGATGGTTGCCCTTTTTGCACCCTTTTCAGTTTTACAACTTCCTTTTTGAGATGGAGTTACTTAAACGGTGCACTACCCTGAGGGAGCATGGACAAAAATATGTTACAGTGCATTCCGATACATGTCTAGTCAGAACTAAATCCCATTGAGTTGGGATGCACACATCAGCAAAACCTGAGCTACCTGAAATTCTCCAAATTCCATTTCAAAACTCATTCCAACTTGAGTCCCTATGAGATTTCATTAATTTTTTTGCGTCAGTTGTGTGCATCTTTGAAATGTATGCATTCTTCTCCCATTGATGAAAGCATATTAGTGTATATTTGTCATAAGTATGCATTTTTTCGTGTGCATTTTTCAAATGTACACATTCTGTCGAACATATTGCTGTGGGTCTGTGAATCACACTGTAAAATCAGAAATGGACAGACTTTGACTGCAGGTTGCACTTTTCAGTCCGGAAATCAATTTATCATACATCTGTACTCCTTTGTAAAATGGGCATACCATTGCACCCTTAGTTCCTTATTCAGTATTATTTTCAATACCTCACTGTGCCCATTGTCTATGTCCCATTGATCCAGCATTGTGCTAAGTTGCAACCATCCATGCTGAAGTTCTTCCAGTTCACCAACCTTATGAAGTCCATCAACCTCCACTCCATAGGCCACAGCAACAAAGCATTAAAAATTGAATGGCCTTCTCTTTAGTGAGCAATTATCTCACTCATTGGTTCGATTCGCTTGGTATCTTAACGACAGCCTCTCCCCGCTGTTGTTTTTTTAATGTTTAAAATATGAAATAAATGTGCCGTCAGGCTGAAAAATCTGCGTAGTTTTAACTTGCCGTTTTCAATAAATAATAGAGAGTTTCAATTTACCCATCATCTGCCATCTTGTGTGATGGGCTTTGTCATCTCCCTTCAAGCTTTATAAACCCATTTCTATTCACCTTGATTGTGCCAAGTGAGACTGTTTCATCATCTGAAAAGAAAAGCAAGAAAGCCCCGCTAATTCCCACATTCATACACAATGTTAATCCTAAATAAACAGAATAGAAGGAAAAACCCAACATGGAGGGAACACAATTTATGCACATGAAGCATTCTAAAAAGCTACTCAAAGGAAGAGGTTGGAAGTCTCATTATTTTGTGATTGTGTTTTGCATGCAAGGTAAATACGATGTGCTTTAGATCACAGAGTGTTTCCAGACTGGCTCTAAAATCCAGCTAGCGGGAGATTATATGCATATAGAAATTGGCTTCCGAGTGTGTGTCCCCACTGGGTTGGTGAATCACGTACATAAATGGATGCTATCTTCCTTCTCCATCCATCAGCCAGGCTTTTGTTTAAAAGCTGATTTCCTGCTGGTTCTAGAAAAAGGGCTGGAGGCTGGATTCAGTCCAAAAACAAATGAACAAACCAGGAGGTATACCTCAAAAGGTGGGGAAGAAAGATATGTTGTTCATTTGAAAGCACCCTACTTTTTAATCATGGTTAATGTCCAAGAAAGAGACCTTGTGGTTGTGGTGGATTGCACAATGAAAAGGTTGACCCAGTGTGTGGCTAATATTGAAAATGAGGCAAATTCCTTGTTGGGGATCATTAGGAAAGGTATCAAAAGTTAAAAAGCCAGTATCGTGCTGCCCTCAAAGGAATCTATGGTGCAATCAGAAATACTGTGTACAGTTCTGATCACCGCATCTCAAAACGGGGGTGCTGAAGGGATGGAAAAGGTGCACAAGGGGGCAACCAAAATGAGCAGGAGGCTGGAACAACTCTCCTGTGAGAAAAGGTTACAATGTTTGAAGCTTTTTTGCACTGTCTGGCAAGTTGGTGTTGACCTTTAATGTCCTAAATGCTTCAGGGGTTAGAGTATCTAAAGGAATATCTCCTCCCATGTGTACCTGCTGCTTAGGTCATTTGGAGACTGTCCCCCGGGTATACCCACTGAAGAAAGCTAGATGGATTGCTACCAGAGCGAGGGACTTCTCAATTGTGGTATCCCACTTAGGGAATGAACTCCGCAAGGAGGTTCACCCCGCGCCTATGTTATTATCTTTTCAGCACCAGATAAGGACCATTATTTTCTTCCAGGCATTTCAGAGACCTTGGCCAGATCTACACCTTGTGTCATTATTATTATTTATTATTATTATTTATTACATTTATGTGCCACCCCATAGCTGAAGCTCTCGGGGCGGTTTACAAAAATTAAAACATTAAAACCAATATACAAAATTTAAAAACATAAAAACAGATTTTAAAAAGTCCTCAACGTATGCTGTCAAAATGCCTAGGAGAAGAGAAAAGTCTTTACCTGCCACCGAAAAGATAACAATGTTGGCACCAGGAGGGCCTCGTTGGGGCAATCATTCCATAATTTGCGGGAGGGGGGGCATCACTGAAAAGGCCCTCTCCCTTGTTGCCATCCTTCGGGCTTCCCTCAGAGTAGGTACCCGGAGGAGGACCTTAAATATTGAGCATAGCATATGGGTAGGTTTGTGTCAGGAGAGGCAATCCATCAGGTATTGTGGTCCCGAGCCAGATAAAGCTTTATACGTTAAAACCAGCACCTTGACTTGGGCTCGGAAGTGTACAGGCACCCAGTGCAAGTGGGCCAGAGTTAGTCTTATGTGTCATATCATCACGATAACACTATTTCCCTCTTGGCCATTTATACCTGGAGAGGATTTAGAAGGAGAAGGAAGTGTTCAAACATCTGCTATGACTTACAGCAGAGTTGCCTTATACAAAGAAAATGTACTAACACAGCATTTACTATTAGGGGATATAAAACCAGGATAGAGCCAGTTTGGAAGAAGTTCAAATGAACTTACTTTATTAGTGCTTTTATACACATTGTCAAAGAAGGCTATCTAACAGTTTTACAAGCACCTCTAAAGCTTAATGTGTCAGTGTAAGTAAACAAAGCCATGAGATATGGTTACTTGCTTCCCTCAGGAAGAGAGCATATGGTCCCCTCTACAAGGATTCGCTTTTGCGCCCAGTTAGGCGATTATGCGCATAATACCTAATACCTCTGCACGAGAGGCGGCGAGAGGCGGCGAAGCGCATTAACGGATGACCAAAATGCGTTTTCCAAGTAGTTAATGCGCATAAGCGCTTGTTCACATGGTCAAAATGCACTTTAACGGCCGGAGCAAAATAAAACTCGCGATTTAACGTGCATTCAATACTGCGCATAATCGGAGAGATAACGCGCCTCTACGCCCGATTTGCGCTCCGTTCTTGTAGAGGTAAATTTTTTTAAGCGCCTTGAAAGAGCTTTGAACCTCTCTTGTAGAGGCAGCCTATGTTGCTTGTTGCAAAGAGGAAGAGAAGGGAGTAGGAGAAAGGAACTGATCAAGTTACAGGATGACGGGGGGGGGGGGGATGAACAAGATGCATGTTAATGCATGTTCTCTATTGCCCTGCCCCGCCCCCCAGTGAGTGGAAGCATGCAGAGTTGTTCCTATTATCCAATAGGAAATGCCCCTCCAATAGCAGAGATGGCTCCATCCTTTGGGGGACTTGCCTGCAGAAAAAACCATGGGCATAGAGCTACCCCCAGAAATGTTTACACTTGTGATAGGCCCTGAAATAGGTGCTCCAGGGATTGGGGTGGAGTGGACAAGCCTTAGCTCCAATGGAGCCAAAGCCCCCTTCATTTCCTTGAGAGATACCAGTCCACATCCAGGCCCAATTCAAAGTGCTGGTATTAACATTTAAAGCCCTAAACAAATTGGGGCCAAGTTATCTGAAGGATCATCTCCTCTCATATGTACCTGCCCGAACCCTTAGATCATCCTCAGAGGGTCCTTCTCCATGAGCCCCTGCCAAAGGAAGTGAGGCGGGACGCTGCCAGGGGGCCTGCTGTGGCACCCTGGCACACCCTCTGCTGTGGCACACCCTCTGCTGTGGCACCCTGGCTATGGAATGAGCTCCCTACAAAGGTTCAACTGGCATCTACGTTATACTCTTTTTGACGCCAGGTGAAACCCTTTTTATTTTCCCAGTATTTTAGCAATTTATAATCCTCGTCTTTTAACTCTGCTGATTTAAATTTGCATTTAATATATATATATATATATATATATATATATATATATATATTAAATCTCTGCATTGCTGCTCCGATTTATTCTGCTTGTACTTTTGTATTGTGGTTTAATGTTGTGGTTTTAAGCTTTCATATTATATTTTATGCTGTAGTTATGATTTCAATTTTTGCGGATCATCCAGAGAGCTTCAGGTATCAGCTGGTATAGAAAATAAATAAATAAATAAATAAATTTAAATTTAAAAATTACCAGTAAAATTGCTAGAGGAAGACCGCCTCCACCTCCTCCAGTCCTGACAATTATGAAATGGCCAAGTTTTGGAGATCTGCCAATTCACTCCCCACTCCTACCCTTACTTAGGATTGCTCACTAAGCTATTTTCACTTTGTGAGTGTCTCATAATAGTTCGCCTCATAAATGTGTTTTCTTCATAATAGAGGCCAGCAATCCAACACAGATCAAGCAAAGAAGGAGTCCCGTGTTTCTGTGCTGGCAGAAAGCAAGCTGACTTCACTAACATTAGAGGGGGGGCATTCAGATATCTCTCTCCACATATTGGTATCGATGTTCATGTCTTTGTCTTACAAATCATTAAATTTCCATATATATTTTTAACAACCCACTTGAATTGGTATTAATCATATTATATGAAAAGCAGTAAGATTGCAGGTTCAGCTGAATATGAACCTTACTAAACCCCCCCCCCAACCTTTTCTTCTCAGAACAGAACTCGATGCAAAAGCAATTGTCTCATTTCTCCAGTTAAGAGCCATCTCCCAGTTAAGTTTCATTTCTACAGTTAAGTTTAATTTCTTCAAGATCGAAACTCTACTTTCAGTTTTGCGGAGAAGAGGCTATAAAAGAGTGAGAGAGCCAGTAAGAACAGAGAGAGGGAAGACTAGAGCAGGAAGGAGCAGGAAGATGCAGCTTGAAGAAGTCTAGGTGCAACTTAGGGTAAAAGAACTTGCATTTGTGCAAATTTCCTTTTCCTTTTAATGCCCGGGTCAGGGAAATGGTGCTAGGTGTGGGGTTAAGCCTGCTATTTGCCTTGTGGGGATATCAAGGCTGAGCTATAGACAGCAGTCGGAGGTGAGCGAACAGTTGAACCTGCTAGTCAGAGCCGAAGGAGACACAGAAACACACCAGAGTCAGGAAGACAACATTTCTCAATCAAGATCCCAGCCCAAACAGGAAGCCCCTTTTGTTCAGGAGTGCCCAAAGGCCAACCTTGGTGGGTGGGTGGACAGGAAGTTGTTCCAAACTGCAGTTCTGCTAGATCTCCACTTGAGGCAGCCCTGCACAGAATCAAAGGTTCACAGTTCTGGCCCTGCTGGCGCCTGACAAAGGAAAAACATATAAATTACCTGTATGCTTTTCCCATGAGGCAAATAGCAGCTTTGTAGGGGGGATGATTTTGATCAGGAAAATTATGCAGGAGAAATGGTTAAATACTCTTTCCACCGAGTTGCTTCTTGTTCTGATTTCCCCTCTTCCATAGCTACTTTGGACTAAGAAACACACACCTCACAAAAGAAATCTGGTCACAAATTACCATCTTTTTTTCCAGTGTGCTCCAACTAAAATTCCAAATAGTATTCTCTCTCTCTTTCTCTCTCTCTCTCTCTCTCTCTCTTCCTCTCTGCATTCATAATGAGGGGTGAATCATGGTTTGTCTCTCTTGATCATCTTGAAGTTTTGCAGTCTCCTACCTCCCTTGCTCTTAAACGATTGACAATGATCAGCCCTTATCTTGTTCTTAATTTCCTCTTCCCAGGGGCCTGAAGGGATGACATGATCGAAGGATAGAAAAATGATTAAAGGTGTGGAGATGTTTTCTCTCTGTCTCTTAAGGCCTCTTTACACATTCTGTTTTCACACGTATCAATAAGTTTCTGGCTTAGGATTTGAATGTACCCATTGGATGGAGGAGTAATGGCAGCTATTTAGATAGATTCTGTTGTTTTTTTAAAAAAAATGGACAAAATCATTGAAAAGAGATCTATCAATCATTATTAGGCAGAATTTATGGAATGTGGCCTCTCTTATGTCCTGCTTCCACACATTCCTCTAGTGACTTTGGTTCAACCAACAAAGCATTTCGTATATTCTTATGCCCTCCATGTACCCTCTGTGAGATATTTGAGCTCACACACTGGTCTCCATAGCATAAGGCCCTTAGACTATCTAGGAAAAGAAGAGAAGGGGTGAGGCGATTTCTTACTTGTGCACATCATTTAGGCATGTTTCTGCCCTTATCGCAAGAGATTTGTGGCTTCAACAGTGCAATGCAAGAGGCACGAGCCAGGATCCCTTGCAATATTTATTTATTTATTTTATTTTATTGCACTTCTATACTGCCCAATTGCCAAAGCTCTCTGGGCGTTTGACAAAAATTAAAACCACAAAGTACAATTTAAAGTATAAAAGGTCAACCACAATATAAAAACACAATCTAAAAATACAACCAGAAGAAACACCGAGAAACAATTGAGAGTTTTAAAATACAGATTTAAATACAGTTTTGAAACAGCAAAGTTAAAAGCCTAAGATTCAAAGACTAAGATGGTAAAATGTTAAAACACTTCACCTAGCATCAAGAAAGAATATAACATAGGTGCCAGGCCAACCTCTCCATGGAGCTCGTTCCACAGCCAGAGTGCCACAGCAGAGAAGGCTCTCCTCTTGGTCGCCACCTGCTTCATTTCCTTTGACAAGGGCTCAGTAAGTGACCTTTTTACAATAAATGCCACACACAATCTGATGGTTGTACCTTGGCTTCTTCTGGAGTACTGCAAGGGATTCTGGGATGCCCCTTGCAGATTTCACACTGCTTCATAGTGTCCCCTAGAACCATTTGGGTTGTTTGTACTGCTGGCCCAGCCGTATTTTGCATGTGATCCTCGGGCCATCTTTAGAAAACGCTTTCTTAAATTGTAAGATGGAATCTCAGAGAATCATTTGGGAAGTGCTGGGGATAAATTGTAACTTTGTCCTTCTCACCAAGTTGTCACTGGCACCATGAAAACGTCCTGGCAATTGCAAAGAAAAATGTTAAAGATGCTGTTCCAAGATGTAGTTTGGTTGTATGTCTTAAGTGAGAAGCAAAAAACAAAAAAAGATATATAAATATCCATGATAAAATTAGATGGATGAAATCCATAAAATGACTTTAATAGACAAACCCAGTGAAGCAAAACTGCGGCATAATTTACAAATCTAATAAATATGAGGGATAAGAGTTAGAACTTCACGTTACCTCAGCAAAACATGTTCCCAAACTCTGTGCTGAATCAATTCAAGCGTAGGGCGGGGTGCCTTTGTAGGTGATAAGCAGAGCAGGGGGGGGAGGCAGTTGGAGCACCTTCCCAATGAGAAATGTCTAGATAAGCCCTCAGATGCTTTGGAGTAAAACTCCCAGCATTTCTGACCTTTGGCCATGCTGGCTGGGGCTGATAGGAGTTGAAGGCCAAAATAAAAAACTGGAGACTACCCGGTTGGGGAAGGTTGGGCTAAATAAATAATGGGGACTATGAGGCCTTCCAGTTCCCTTCAGTTCCAGCCAGCATGGCAAATAGTCAAGGATCATGGGAGTTGTTGCCCAACAACAGCTGGTATGCCATAGGTTCCCGCCACCTGGGCAAGAGCATTTGGGGATTTTTAGTTTATCAATTGGGGGGAGGCCAGAGAGGCATGACACAGGTTATTTAAATTAGGTATTATTATTATTATTATTATTATTATTATTATTATTATTTATAATTATTATTTATTTATTTATATAGCACCATCAATGTACATGGTGTCATGAAAATGGATAGAGAGAGAGATTTTTCACTGTCTCTCATAATGCAAGAGGCTGTGTATTGGCAAGGGATTCCGAACGGAAAACGGGACATCTTTCTTCATCCATCACATAATTAACGGGTGCTGTGACAGCCATTAGTTTAGATGGCTTTAAAGGGAGATTCAGCAATTTCATGAAGAAAAGGATAGGTCAGTTAATGGCTATTAACTATAATGACTGGCTGTATGGAATATTCCTATTCCATAAAGCCAGGACTAAACAGCCCTTCAGTCTGATCCAGCAGGACATTTCTTATGTTCTTATGGGGGACAGGTTAAGCTTCCCTCCCCACCATCTGTTGATTCTGTTATGCAAATGAACCTTTACTCTGCATGGGAATGTAATGGAGTGTCCTGCAGAGGGCCATGGCTGGCCGGCTGAAGCCAGAAGAGGAGCACTTTGCACCCCAACATTTTGCTGCCGGATCCCATTGCAGCACGATTTGTTGAGTTGCAGCTGTACAGTCAAAGCCACCATGAGTGTGAACGTTCTGTGAAGCATTCTTAAGGTTCCTCCTTTTTAAAGCAAATTGTGATGGCCAGCTTGCTCCGACGGCCAGGGCAGCCAGACAGGCTATCAGAGCACAAAGGAATACAGTGAACAGCAGTGCAAGATTCACGGAGGTCTGAAGGGCAGTCAGGCAGTGATGCTTGGTGTGAAATGAGGGATATTACAAATACACAAGGGCCTCTCTGGTTTTACCTGGAGGATATGGCTCACGCCCCATTGAAAAGCATGGAAGGATGGATTTCATTTTAATCCTTCTGTTTTTAGTTTGGATGCCTTTTAACTGTGACTGCTTTGCTTTGTTTTTACTGTGTTGTTATATTGATTGGGGGGGGGGGTATTGTTTCAATTTACTGGTAAACCACTTAGGGTCCCTTGAGATGGGAAGAGAGAGATGAATATCTAAAATAAATAAATGATGAATACTTGTAGCTCATCTTGCCTTCGAGCAGGCGAGATGAGCTCCTCATCACCTTTGCTGTTCACCTGTCCTCTCCACGCATGAGAGCAGCTCTCAAAACAGCAGAGAAAAGGATCAACAGCCTGCTTTGCTCTCCCTTGCTGGGCAGTGGTTCATACTGAGCCCAGGATCATAGAATCATATAGCAGTAGAGTTGGAAGAGGCCTATGAGGCCATCGAATCCAACCCCCTGCAGGATCTCTGTAACCCAATAAACTAACCCACTATAGGTAAAATAACACTTACTGGAGACCGGGGGTTCTTGGAGTGGCTTATTTGGGGGAAATAACCCACCGTTGGGCAGGAGGGACATCCCACAGACACAGTAATCCATCATGGGTTGCTCTGGAAAATAAACAGGCTGCTGGCACCAATTTCAGTAGGGTTGTGAATCCACTCTGCGTTTCAGTTGCAATCAACCAGAATGTTAAAGGAGCTATACAAGGTGCTGAACCTTATCCCCTTGGATAGCTCCTTTAGAGTTCTGGCTGGTTCTGACTAAGACCCAGAATGGAATCACAGCCCCACTGAAATCAGAGTCTCCAGCCTCCACTGGAAAGAGCAACTGAGCAGTAGTGATATTGGCAGGGAGTGGCAGGGAGAGGTCAACTGAGAACATCTATGGTATTTTGTATATAGGTGGGATATATATTGAATTAATAAATCATCATCATCTTGCCTAAATCCCTTCCAAAAACTGGAGCCAACACTGAGAATACCAACACAAGGTTCCCGCGCTACCTGCCCCATGAAGTTTTTTCACCAGGATGGTCCTCCACATACTTCATTGCAGGCAATAGACCTCTGCCCACCTCATTTCTAAAAATGGAGTCCTACATGCGGCAGCCTCGGAACCAGGAAGAGGAAGTCAGCTCACATTGGAACACAGGGTGGCACTATTTATTTATTTATTTATTATTGCATTTATATACCGCCCCATAGCCGAAGCTCTCTGGACGGTTTACAAAAATGGCTTGGTTAGGTTCAGGAATTTAGAAATCCAGCTGATTCCATTCCCAAATTGCTCCAGGATTTGATCAAGAACATCTTTCCATCCCAATTGGAAATGTCCACCTCTGCCAGGTTGCTTGAAGCAGGCACACCTAGAAATGCAAAGTCAAAGATTCAGGAAGTGGTGTGGGTGAAGCAGCTTTAAGGGCTGGGTTGCTCCTTTTTTAAAAAATGCAGTTAAAACTTTCCGCATGAACATCTTCACTCTTTCTTGGTAGATGGGACCTTCTGGTTATCTCTCAGCCTGACCTCCAGGTCCATCAGTACTCCAATACAGTTGTTTCCTCCAGAGAAGCTCCCTCCACTCCTTTAACATTATGTCAGACCAGTTTTTATTAAATCCATTTCACATTCAGTTCACGGAGCTGTTTGTAATACCATGAAGAATGAGTTGCAATGGATATCTTTCAGGCAAGATCTCTTTGGGTCTCTGTTTCATCCTTGTGACTTGGGAGGGAAGGAAAGAAAACTGAGTAGATCATATCATAGGGTTCATCAGATGCCTATTGTCCTGTGTGGCTAGATAAATCTGAATGGTTTTCCAAAGAAAACCGCTACCTGCTGATATCTTATGGTAGCTGTCAATTACCAGATGTCTGGCTTTTGTTGTCTGTAACTTCTATAATTTCTAAGCACACACTCACCCCCGCACATGCCTGCCAGTGGTTACAATTCTGCAGGACAGAATTCATCCACTAATAGCTTATCCCAAATGGCCTCTCCTTAGACCGGGATTTTATTTTAGTTGCATTTAGTTGTCTCCATTGCATTTCAGCCTGACTTTATACTGGTTACATCCATGCGAGGCAACTCACTTTTGTGTTTCAGATGGATTCCTGGCATTTATGATGTCGTTTCCCCCAGTTGGAATTGCTGTCATTTCTCCATAGTGAAAAACCAAAAGGTGGAGAGCATCCAAATCAGGACAAAAAAAGGGAGAAACAGGTTCTCAGGATGCTGAAATACTTTATCTCAAAGCCCAACGCATTTTGGCCTGTGTTGTTTTTTAAGGCCTTCTTCAGGGGGCTGTAATATTAAAAAATGTATTAAATTATGTTTGCAGGGATAACACATAACATAGATAAATAAATCTGTTTAGGGGTTAATTAGGCAGATTGCCACAAAGGCCTATGCCCATATGTAAGTATTTTTTTTAAAGAAATATTACAATATGAAGATTCTGGGGCCTGTCCACATTACACATTAAAACTTGTATAAATCATATAAAGCATTTTAAACAAAAGTATAATATACACATTCTTACATGATAAGAGATGTCTGCAAAAAAATACTCCTAACAAGATGATAGTCTCTTACGATAATTACTGGCGACGGGGAAAAATAATCATTCCAAGGCCCCTCCTTTTATTCTAATTCATTTCTTTCTTTCCTTTTTTTCATTTTGTTTGGAGGGGGGCTCTGCCAAGTGCTTCCATGTAGCAGTGATAAGTGCAAAGTCTCAAAATATGTTATTCCTTCTATCCTTATTGCTATTATGTGGGAGTCACTGCAGGTAATTGCTGAGTCACAGCAGTGGCAAAAATTCAAGATCTATGTTCAAGCCACTGGGTTTCAGAGTGTTTAACCTCAAAATCCATTCTATTGCCTTCCTTAATAACAGTTCATTGTCGTGTATATTCAGTTTTTCCAGAGCCCAAAACTTTAAGTCTGCAAACGAATGATGTCTGTGCTGAAAAGTGATCTATTATTTATTTATATATTTATTTTATTCCGTTTATATACTGCCCCATAGCTGAAGCTCTCTGGGCGCACCTGATCTGTAAGTTGCTGAGGTGCTCTCCTATATGTCTTTTCAGAGGTCTAATTGTTTTTTCTATATAAATCTTTGGGCATTTGCACTGGATGGCATAGTTGACAAAAGTACTGTTGCAGATGATGAAATGTTTGAGGAAATATCTTTGCTGATCAGATGCATTTTTGAATTCTGTTACTTTGAGGGTGTATTTACAGTAGCAGCAGGGATGGTGTCCCTTAGGCATGGAAACACCTGGTAAAAAAAATGGGTAAACTTCTACCATGTTCTTTGTATTCACTCCTGATTAAAAGATTTCTTATGTTCCTGGTTCTTTTAAAGGAAACCATAGGTTTTTCCTGGCACCCTGGGATATGTTGGACAATGTTCCAGTGTCTCCTTATGCTTCCTTGCAGATGATTTGGTATATGGTCATATGCTAGACTGCAGTTGATTCGGTCTGGGACTGTTATATTCTTTTTTGATAAAAGAATTGTGATTTTGCTTCTGCCTTTCTGAGGCCTTGTGAGATTACAGCATCGGGATCCCCTCTTTCTTTTAATTACACAGACAGTGTCTGTGATTCCTGTCTGAAATCTGATGCCTTGGAGCAGTTATGTTTAAGTCTTAGAAACTGTCCATATGGGAGATTATTTCTTAAAGAATAGGGATGGGAACAATCGTATCTAAGATATCTAGAAACATTGGTGGGTTTTCTATAAATGGAGGTGAGAAGATGTTCTCCCTCCTTCTTCACTTTTAGATCTAGGAAATTAATTTCTCCAGTGTTGAACTGGATGTCAAATTTAATATTGTCATTCTTAGAATTTACCCACGTTATAAACTGTTGTAGATCTTCCCTATCCCCCCGCCAAATGGAAAATACATCATCAATATATCTCAACCATATCAGAAGATGTTTTGCATATTGCCCCTCTGATGAGAAAAAATATTTTTCGTATTCTTCCATATACAGATTGGCTACCTCTGGAGCCATGGGACATCCCATTGCTACCCCCTTGATTTGCCAGTAAAATTTGTTGTTAAATTGGAAATAATTCCTGCATATGGCTATTTCTGCAAGGGAGAGAAGGAAACAGGTAGGGGGATGTTTTTCTGTTCTCTTGTCCAGTGTATGTTGTATGACAGTTAGGGCATCCTGCTGAGGTATATTGGTATATAGAGATCTTACATCCATTGTCATCAGAATATCTCCCTCTTGTATATTAATGGGTTTTATTTTATTTATGAACTCAGAAGAATCATGTACATAGGATGGTATGAGAGATATGAAGGGTTTTAAAAATGATCTACAAAATTCTTTCCCCAGGTCTTCACATCTCTAGCAATGTGGGGCAGTAGTTTCAGCACCTTGGAGAGCTCTGGATGAATAACTTCAAAGCCTGGGTGAGCTCCAGAATCAAGAACGATGGCTAGTCCTCCTGGAAGCAAAACTATCAGTATTACAAAAGGCAGCCTGATGGGCTTATGGTTATCATGCCAAAGCATTCTGGAAATGGAAGGTCTTATAGGCTCCCATTCATGAGTTAGGATAAAATTGCAAGAGGTTCCATATGAAGTAAGGGCTTTCTCCTTTCCTTTGTGTGAGTTCAGTTCAGGAATAACGTATTATAGTGAAGCCTAAATTGTTATCCTATTGACAACGACACACCATAAATATGAGGCCAATTTTCCATGACTGCCAGGGGAGTACTTTTGGAAGATTACACGTTTCTTGAATTAATACCCCCTGAGTCCCCTATTTGGAATTGTTTTAAATGGTTGGAGTGGGAGGGAGGAATTTTCTGGCAGTTGCACATCAGCCATGAGAGCAACTTATTTGGTTAATTGGTTACTTTGCTCAATCTGCTAGAGAGCACTTCATTCCAAAAAGGAACATTGCAAAAGTAGGAGAGGGGGAAACATGAGATCATAACACAGGAGATACATGTGCTGAGTAAAAGGATATCAGAAATATGATAGATAACTTCTCTTCCAAAACTATATGACAAAATACGATGACCTTAAGGAAGTGGTTCTAACCTGACCTATGGACCAATTGGGCATAATCTAGGGAGGAAAGAGAGCAATAATAAGGAGCAACACATCATGGGTATATCAGCCTGAAGATCTACCTTTTAATGGGAACAAAAACTTAGAGACCCAGGTGTAGGAGTAACTGAAAGATAAACCACGTATAACTTCATGTAATAGCAACCTACGGCACCTTTCACATTTGGATTTTAAATGCTGTATCTGGAGCAAAGACTACCAAGTTCTTGGCCCTCACCCCTGCTGGTGACCATCAACAATACTTCTGCATGCCCTGGATTTGGACAGAAGCCAATTTGCAGCAACACTCAATGGGACAAATGAGGACTTCACTGTCCTACTGCCTGGTATTTCCCCCTACAGATGGATATAAGCAGAAACAGTAAGTCCAGCTTCCCTGGAAGCCACTTCAGAACTTTCAGAGAAGCTGTGAGAGTGACTCCTACTATAAGAGATGGGGGACCTATGGTGGTGGTGGGTGGGAGCAGAACCAAAAGTAAGAATGTCCACTCCTCTCTCTTTCTACCACTCCATCTCTCTCTCTCTCTCTCTCTCTCTCTCTCTCTCTCTCTCTCTCCATGTTGCTGTCCACCCTGAGCATTGAGGGTCCTGACAGATGGGGGAAAAAATTGCTTCCCCTGCTCATGCCGCCTCAGTCTGCAGCTCCCCAGAGAGACCTGCCTCACTTTTCAAGAGCCATCACACCGGAGAACAAAGGCAAGAGGCTCTGAACTTATGAGACTCCCATAATGCAACGATGAGAAAAACGGCAAAAGCCAAACCACATCTTCGCCAATGACACCACAGCTGTGCACCACATGAATAGATAAACAAATGTGATTCTGATGAGCAGGATGACAGTTCTCCATTCAAACTGCATTATCCCAAGTTGCTCCTGGGCATCTGTTACATAATTAGCCTTTTTTCCCTTTTTTTTAAGAAAGCTATTTTGTAAGCACTTAAGCAATTCAATTTTCAGCAATACTTCCCTGGCATACATCACCATGAACAGCCAAATAAAGCGGAACCAAACTCAAGGTCTACTCCATTGTTCTTAAGCCAGGGTTGTCAAACCAATTACAGCCCACGGGCCAGATTCAATTCTGGAGAAGCTCTCGGAGGCTGCATTCCAATGGTGGGTGGGGCCAAAGGCAAAATGGGTGGGGTCAGAAACCCCAGCATATTTTATCTTGAAACTCTTGCTGCCAAAAGCTGAACCTTAGAAGAGGCTTTTCAGCCTTTTAGAATGAGAGGGGGAAACATGCAAACACCAGGAGACTATCAAATGAACAATGGGTGGGGGAAATGGGTGGGGCCAAGGGAAGGGGTGGGGCCATCTGGGGAAACTTGTAGGTCCACAATATTGATATTATTGATGTAGTGGGCTAGACTTAACCTACTTGGTGTTATCACCTTTTCTATGCAACTGCTGGTCCTACAGGACATAATTTCACTACTCTTTGCTCCCATATTTCCTTGTGGCTGTGCCCCATTGCATTCAGGCATGTTTGGGGGGGGGGGGAATAGGAGACAAAACAGTAACTGAGTCTGAGTTGCAACCAGTTACTTGGATTAGTGGAGAAAGATTCAGGACCAACTGCAATCAAACCAGGTGTTGAAATGCCAGAAGGCCAAATCGAGATGCTCCATGCACCATCTATTGAGCACCAGGGCTCTATAGTCTGGTTGGTTGCAGGGTATTGTCTTGTCATTATTATTATTATTATTATTATTATTATTATTGTTGTTATTATTACAATTATTATTACAATTATTTATATCCTGACTTTCAGGATATTAATAATAACAACAAACCACCACAAGATCCCAAGGCGGTGTACACAACAGCAGAACTGGGCAACAAATCCAATATTTAAAAAAACATACAATTACACACTAAAAAGCAAATTAAACAACAACAACAACAACTCTTCAACTAGCAAACCAAACAACAATTAATACAAGTGTGTGTGTGTGTGTGTGTGTGTATTAAAATAATCAAATGTACACATTTTAAAATGCCTGAGCAAAAAGGCAAGAAGAATATAAATCCTTCCAACATGACTTACATACAAATCTTCTCTCCACTTCCAGTTTGCCTATCATAACAAAGATGGCAGACCAACTTTACTGGAAGCCGGTGAGCCTTCAAGTAGCCAAGCCAAGAGCTCTAAGGGGAGATTCGTCTTTTCTTGAGTATAGTCTCCATTAGACTGAGGAGCCAGGCCAAGCCAGCAGCTGCGTAGCATCAGGCAGAAGCCATTGATCCCTTGTTTCCCCTGATCCCTGCTGAGTGGTGATTGCAATGCCATCTCTGACCATGCAGAGTGGTGGCACAGAGCTCTGTAGGGGGAGTCTGTGCCCATCGGGGTTGAGGGAGGAGCATTTTCGGCAGCATCCCTGGGATGGTTCTCGACGGTTTTCGGTGCCAAGTTTCCAGGTTTGTTTGGGTTCTTTTAAAAATATATATACTTTTGGCGCAGGATCGCACCCATGTAATTGTGCAAACAGCTACTTCTTTTTTTAAAAAAAAAGCCACGCCAGAATGTCCCTCTTCATTTCCAGGACGATGCACTGGAGTTTGGACCCTGGGGAACAATCCTGAGAGCTTGAAAGCCCAAGAACCTCCCTCCTCCCCTGTGTCCCGGAAGGCCTGCAAGTGTACATGAGCCCTTTTGTCTCAAATCTTGCTCAAAGAGAAGAGAGCCACACTGAATAATGTAATCAGTCATGTTTGTTGCCAAGAATCAGAGGTGCTTTGGAATGGAATCAGATACACTGTCCTTCTCATCCACATGCAAGTTTATGGTTAGTAATTGAATCTAAATATGTAGAATTGCTTAATATGGCATGAGGGGCATTTTAAATAGCCAAGCACTGTGGAGAGCATTTGGATATGATTTGTTTATAGCATTTGGAACGGGCAATGGCACTCGCCTGGGGGCATCGGCAAAAATATTATTTGGAAATTGAAAGCTTGGGATCGGCTGGTGGAAAGAAGTATTGGAACATAAAGTCTTGTAGTCTTATTTATTTTAAGGCTGCCAAGATTCATTGGCTTAATCAGAATTTACTCAATTCAAGGTTGTGTCGATTCATGAGTAGGGACCAATTGCAGTTAGTGCAGCTAAGACAGCCTTCTCAGATATGGTGGCCTCCAAATGCGTAGGACTACAACTCCCATCATTCCTACACAGCCTGGCCATCGAATTAAGGAATTGCTTGTGTATTGTTCAGTCTGTTTGAGTTATTTAGGTTATTTTGAACCCCAACAGGAAATGCAAAGGGAAATGTTCAAGATGACTTTTCTTTCTGATGGTGAGTGGTAGATCTTGTTCATTAAGTCATAGGTGATATGTGCTTATTAGCAGAAGGCCTTTAGTTCAGTGCACATACGTTGCATTCAGAAGGTCTGGGGCTGATCTCTTGACATCTCTACACAAAGGTAGCAGGATTAATCAAGATTAGTGCTTAACCCTAGAAAGCCACTGCTGGTGAGAGAAGATAACACTGGGGCTAGATGTATCAATGTTGTGACTAGATTTAAGGCAGGTTCATATTAGATCAGGGGTGGACCACCCTATAGCCTCTTTTCTCTCTGACATTCCATCTCTCTCTCTCTGTCTCTTTCTCACTCACTCACTCACACACACAAAGACACACACACTGTCTCTGTCTTTCTCTCTGTCTCTTGAAACATTGTCTTCACTCTGAATAGGCTTTATTTGCCCCCCCTCCACTAGCACCACACCATAGCCAAATCTAATTGGCTATATAGCATTGCAACGTCATCACATTCACTACATGATCCCTGATTGGCTAGGATCATATATTTCATAAGTCCAGGAAACATTGCCCTCTTACTAAAGCCCTGTTCAGACAACAGGGTTCAATCTCTGTGTGTCATGTCCAAAGCCGGTCCAATAGCAGGTTCCAGCCCTTCTAAACACGTGTTCGTGGGCATACCTGCCATGTGCCAATATGCATATGCATGTACATGTAAAGGAAGTTGTATGTGCACTCAGAGGCCCTAAAAAACCAAAACTTGCTGTTATCACTATGGTGGATGAGAGAATCAATCAAGTGACTCCAGAGGACCAATCCTGTGATAATGGCTGAAAGAAACTCCAAATCTGCTGCCTGCCCTCAGTGTGCATAATATTTCTCAGTATTTCCCTCTCTCCTGCCAGATTACTGGTCTTCTTGCCTACTGGCTTAGGACATGCCCATCTGTCCCAAGGCAGGGTGACCATATGTCAGGAAAAACCAGGACATATCAGGATTTTTGGCACAAATCTAGGAAGGGGGGAAATAATGAAATTTGAAGAAAAATCCAGATTTTTCCCATCCTCCCACCCAAAGGGCAGCTCTACTTTATTGTCAATGGGAATTAACAAAAATGCTTACAGCTCTGTCATTTTTAATAGTAAAGGCATGAAACTTGGCACTACGATAGTCCTTAGCTAGGGCTTTAGCCAAGCCAAATTTGAAGCAGATCCATTCATCCACTGATTTTTAGGATTTTTTAAATGTTTTTTTAAAAAGTAATTTTTAAGGAAAAAGATATGAAACTTGTCACTTTGAGAGCTATTAAGTGGGACTTTAGCTATGCAAGTTTCAAGAAGATCTGTTCATCCATGGATTTGGGGGATTTAAAAAAAATTGAGGTTTTAAAATATTTTTTTTATAAAACCATCATTTTTAAAGAAGAGGAGATTAAACTTGGCATCATGATAGCTCTTATGTTGGGATTTAGCCATGCCAAGTTTCAATCACATCTGTTCATCTGATGATTTTTAGCAATTTCTTTAAAGTTCGAGGTTTTAAAATTATTAAAAAAAAAAAAAAACACTGAAGCCATACTCTTCAAACACAGGTTGTCAAACCTCCTCTTTGGGGTCTTGCACCTTGAGCAGTTTCAGCCCTTGGCATCAAGGGGATCTTGAGTTTTTAGCTAAGAAGTGCTGGGCGAGCCCAGCACCTTTCCTGTTGCAGATTTGGTGGGCAGTCAGGCACCTGGAGCTCAGCAGAGGTGAGGCATCCACAGATCAAAATGTGGGAAAGGAGAGGTCAGTCAAAGCAGTCACATGTTTGTGCAGGAAGTAGACAGGAGTTCAAAGTCTGGATGTGTGAAGTGGTGCTAACGCACAAGCCTTGAGAAGCTAATGTATATAAGTGAGAAGTGTGAATGGGCAAAGCAGTGTCCGATAGGGGTGTGCATCGGATCGGATCCGATCCACGATCCGAATCCGATCCGCCCCAAAAATCGGAAAATCCAATCCGATCCGATCCGATCCGACACACCATCCGATCCGACGAGGTCCGATCCGGATCGGATCGGATCGGCGGATCGGACGCCATTTTAAATGCGTTTTTCCAATAGCAAAGTATTGTTGTTTTACAAAAACGCCTATAACTTTTTCATTTTTAACGACAGAAGGATGAAACTTGGGCACATTGTACACTGGTTAGGGATAGGTATCTGTGAGAAATTTCAGAAAGATTGGTGTATGCAGTTTGTGGCAATTAATTTTTTAATAAATAACATGGAATGCCTATAACTCGGTCATTTTTAAAGTTACACACATGAAACTTTGCCACATTGTAGGTGGTACCTTGGGACCCACGTGTGTGAAATCCCAGAACCGTGGGTGCTTGCCTGGTGTGGCAATGAATTTTTGAAAAATGGGTAGTAGTGGGGTAAATGCAGTTATGCCTCCCATGTTTTTATTTTTAAAGATACAAACAGGACACTTCGGCACATTACAGGGAACACTTCCCTTGATATGTGTGTAAAATTTCAGACAGCTAGCTCCAGGCATGTGTTGGCAATGAATTGTTGAAAATTGGGTAGCAGTGGGGTAAAATACAGTTTTGCCTCCCATTTTTTTATTTTCAAAGATACAAACGGGAAACTTTGGCACATTGCAGGGAACACTTCACTTCAAATGTGTGTGAAATTTCCGGAAGCTAGGTGCAATATTTTAGTGGGAAACGAACGTTTATTCATGGCATTTCACATGGGATTTATGGGTTGGTTTGAAGAGCTACCAAGCTCTAACTCACTCACATGGCAGAGGACCTATGGCCGCTCATACGCTGAAAATTTCACAAACTTTGGTGCAATGCTTTAGTGGGAAAACAAAGGTTTATTCATGGCATTTCACATGGGATTTATGGGTTGGTTTGAAGAGCTACCAAGCTCTAACTCGCTCACATGGCAGAGGACTTATGCCCGCTCAAACGCTGAAAATTTCACAAACTTTGGTGCAATGCTTTAGTGGGAAAACAAAGGTTAAACTTTATTATTTTAAACCTTCAGGAAAGGGAGGGGGAGGCTGTGTTTGTGTGTGTGTGTTTGACAGCTTGATCCACCAATTGTGCTTGACTGAATCACCCAATCCTGTGAAGACTTTCTTCAGCCTCCAATCGCAATGCTGGAGGAGGGCACCAGTATATATTCTCTCAGCCCTGCCCTTCTGGCTCTTTGTGGGTTGAACGTGGAGGAGATTAGGGAGTGTTTTGGAGCTGTGTTGGAGAGACTGTATTATTGATTGTATTTGGAGGTGGTTTTGAGGAGTTTTTCTGATCTTTTACTTCAGCTTTTCTTGTTCTCTCTCTTGGCTTTCCTTTCTCTCTTGCCTTTCCTTTCTTAGATAGCACGTTTGTTTGTCTGTGAGTTCAGTTTGTCTTTGCAGTGAGTGTGTTTGTTCTTCTTTCGCTTTCTGAAAAAAACCCAAAAAAATAATAAAAAAATATTTCTATCCTCTCTCTCTCTCTCTCTCTTTCTCTCTCTCTCTGTGTGTGTGTGTGTGTGTGTGCGCTTGTGAGTGAGTGTGTGTTGCTGGGCTGTGTAGCCTGCTGCTACAAACACAAAAAAAGTCAGCAAAGCACACACTTATACAAAAATAAATAATAATAAAAATAAAATGAAGCGTGGCACTCAAAGGGGGGGTGCTCCCAAGGCAGCATTTGGGAGAGGCCGCTCTGGGCATGGCGCTGCTGCTGCTGCTGCTGCTGGGACCAGCAGCAGGCAGCCTACTTCCACACCCCCAGTTAAACTGAGGCGTTCTCCACTGGGGCAGCAGAAGCAGGCAGAGGCAACTCAAAGTAGTGCCTGCAGGGCACTCTTTCAGCAACATGAGGCAGGTGCTGGGAGCAGCAGTGGGCATGAAGAAGGAGCACTATATCCAGCTCCTTCTTTGGTGGGTGAGCCTGTGAACCCGCTGACTGATCTTTTCCCAGATCTTGTGGAAGTCAGCGAGGTTCAGAGTGAGAAGGAGGACTCTGATGTGGGGCAAGAGGAAGAGCAGGCAGCACCAGAGACTTACTCTCCACAATCCGTCCTCTCTTCCACTCATTCCCTTGCTCCTGAGGTGACACCACAGAGCGAAGGCGCCGGCAGGCTGTCTGTGTCACCCCAGAAGCGACAGGCAAGCAAGGTGTGGGACCACTTTGAGGTGGCAGTGGATTCCCGCTTTGCTGTCTGTCGCCACTGCAAGATGTCAGTGAGCAGGGGAAAAATGCCAGGCCACTTCACCACCACGAACCTCAGCCGCCACATGCAGAGGCACCACCAGTCTGTTTTGCTTGGGACCGAGGCGGGCACCTCGCAGCAGACTGGTGCTAGCGGCAAGGGCAAGCAGAAGGCTCCTGCAACTTCTGCCAGCTCTCGACCTCCCATCCCCAAGAGGCTTCGCCAGGCCACCATGGAAGAGATGGGGTGGGGGAAGTATGGAGCCACAAGGTGGCGTTTTCCAGCGCCCAACCAGATCACCAATTGCATCGGTGAGATGGTGGCGTTGGATGACCAGCCATTCAGCCTCGTCGAGAACGCAGGCTTCAAGAGGCTGATGGCTCTTGTGGTTCCATACTACAAGCCGCCGTGTCGCACCACCCTGAGCAGGCGTGTGGTGCCCTCCCTGTACCAGGCATGCAGGGAGTTAGTTCTGGGTCGTCTGTGCCAGGCAGAGGCACAGAAGGTGCACTTCACTTCGGACATCTGGTCCAGCGAAGGAGGAGTGCACGCTTACCTGTCCCTGACGGCTCACTGGTGGGGAGCCTCAGGGCAGGAAGCACCCAGGACTTCTGGGACTGGGAAGGAGGGCTGCTGCTGGGCCCTCCTTCATACCGCAGTCATGGACCAGTCCCACACGGCGGAGGAGATTACGGAGGCCATGAACCGCATGGTGGCAGGGTGGCTGGGCGGGCACCAGCACACCCGCGGTTACATGGTCACGGACGGGGGAGCCAATATGCTGAAGGCGGTGTGCGATGGCGGATTTGAGGGCATCCGCTGCATCGCGCACGTCTTCAACCTGGTCGTCAGGGATGGCCTTGGAGGCAGCAAGGCCCCTCTCCCTCCCCAAATCCGTAATCTCCTAGAGAGCTGCAGGAAGGTGGCTGGGCATTTCCACCACAGCGTGAAGGGCAGTCGGTTGCTGCGGGAGAAGCAGCAGGAGCTGGGACTTCCGCAGCACCGGCTAGTGCAGGACGTGGCAACACGTTGGAACTCCACCTACCACATGCTCGAGCGTATGGTGGAGCAACAGCGTGTTGTCCACGAGATGTTCAGGGTCGGGGACATTGGCATCCAGGCCCCACTGTCCAGGCAGCAGTGGGAGGCCATGTCCCAGCTTCTGGTGGTCCTCAAGCCGTTCCTTGAGGCCACCGAGACCCTGAGCAGCAGCACTGCCCTTCTCAGCCAGGTGCTCCCCGTGGCCAGGCATCTCCAGAATCAGATGGGCGAGCTTCTGGAGGCCGGGGATGCCGTCACCGGCAGGCGCTTCCTGCCAGAGGTGCGGGAAGTGGTGACGAGGCTGAGGGAAAGCCTATCCCGCCGGGTCCAGCCTCTCTACAACGAGAGGCAGTACATGTTGGCCACCATGTGCGACCCGCGCATCAAGGATGGGTTATGTGGGCAGACTTCCCGGGCAGGTTGGGTGGAAATGCTGGTGACGGACGTTCGGGCGGCCCGGGATGCCAGGATTGGGCAGGCAGAGGAGGAGGCCAGCGAAGCCCAGGCGCTAAGTCCGCTGAGCAGCACCAGCAGCGGCGGCAGCAGCACCACCACACCCAGCAGGGGGACAGGCCAGGGGTTTTGGGACAAGGCTTTGCAGGCTGCGGTTGGGCATAGAGGCACTCAACCCAGCCGCCGCCAGGATGACGCTGCAGCAGCAGTGCAGCGTTACCTGGCGGAGCAGATGGAGGACGGCTCCATCGAACCCCTGGCCTACTGGTCATCTCGGCGCCAGATGTGGCCTGATCTGGCGTGGGTGGCCATGGACAGAATCAGCTGCCCACCGTCCAGCGTTCCAAGCGAGCGGGTGTTTTCCATGGCGGGCGACGTGGTCACACCCCACCGCTCTCGCTTGGACGCTGAGATTGTGGAGCAGCTGGTCTTCCTCAAGGTCAATCTGCCCCTGCTGGGATACCCCACCCTCATGCCCGCGGGGGAGTAATTGGCAGGCACCCCCCATCCATCCCACACCTTTGGGCAGGCACCGGCAGGCCCTTGATTTTTTAATTCTTATTTTCGGTTAATTAATTTTCTTTACTTTAATTTACTGGCTGTGTTGTTTACAGCTCAGTAACTCAACTCTGAACGATGGATCCCGAAGGGATCTAGTTCCTTCTCCTAGCCTCTTACATTGAGGGGATGCACAAGCATCTCACACATTCTATGTTGTTTGACTTGAACCAATGTGCTTGCACGTGTGCCTCTGAAATTGGACTCCGATGGCTCCCTCCAGGCCTTCTGTAAGGTCCCACACTTCCATGGGCGTTTCTTCTTGTAAGACCACGTCAGAGGCTCATGAGAACTTTGGATAAGAAGAAGGCTTAATTTTATCGCCAAGGAACGCATGCACCTCTCTGACTATGAACGAAGGACGCGATAGGATTCCTCTTCCAGGCTCCTACATTGAGTGGATGACAAGCAGCATCCCACACTGTTTCTGACTGTGTCTTTTGGACTTATGTGGCAGCCTTGCAGGGCTGTCACTGTGTGTTGTGTTTATTTTGGCTATATGATTTAAAAAACTGCCTGCCCGCCTGCCCAGTTGCTAGGTTGCCGCCATTGTGAAGTAGCCGGAATGCGTGGGCTGGTCTCACGGTTCTATTGCTTACTTGTGCAATGCGCAAGCGCCTGGCATCATGCCCGCCTCTGCCTCTGCCTCTGCCTGCCTGCCTGCCTGCCCGCCTGCCCACCTGCTAGGTTGCCGCCATTGTGAAGTAGCCGGAATGCGTGGGCTGGTCTCACGGTTCTATTGCTTACTTGTGCAATGCGCAAGCGCCTGGCATCATGCCCGCCTCTGCCTCTGCCTCTGCCTGCCTGCCCGCCTGCCTGCCTGCCCACCTGCTAGGTTGCCGCCATTGTGAAGTAGCCGGAATGCGTGGGCTGGTCTCACGGTTCTATTGCTTACTTGTGCAATGCGCAAGCACCTGGCATCATGCCCGCCTCTGCCTGCCTGCCTGCCTGCCTGCCCGCCTGCCCGCCTGCCCAGCTGCTAGGTTGCCGCCATTGTGAAGTAGCCGGAATGCGTGGGCTGGTCTCACGGTTCTATTGCTTACTTGTGCAATGCGCAAGCGCCTGGCATCATGCCCGCCTCTGCCTGCCTGCCTGCCTGCCTGCCCGCCTGCCCGCCTGCCCACCTGCTAGGTTGCCGCCATTGTGAAGTAGCCGGAATGCGTGGGCTGGTCTCACGGTTCTATTGCTTACTTGTGCAATGCGCAAGCGCCTGGCATCATGCCCGCCTCTGCCTCTGCCTCTGCCTCTGCCTGCCTGCCTGCCTGCCCGCCTGCCCACCTGCTAGGTTGCCGCCATTGTGAAGTAGCCGGAATGCGTGGGCTGGTCTCACGGTTCTATTGCTTACTTGTGCAATGCGCAAGCGCCTGGCATCATGCCCGCCTCTGCCTGCCTGCCTGCCTGCCTGCCCGCCTGCCCGCCTGCCCAGCTGCTAGGTTGCCGCCATTGTGAAGTAGCCGGAATGCATGGGCTGGTCTCACGGTTCTATTGCTTACTTGTGCAATGCGCAAGCGCCTGGCATCATGCCCGCCTCTGCCTGCCTGCCTGCCTGCCTGCCCGCCTGCCCGCCTGCCCACCTGCTAGGTTGCCGCCATTGTGAAGTAGCCGGAATGCGTGGGCTGGTCTCACAGTTCTATTGCTTACTTGTGCAATGCGCAAGCGCCTGGCATCATGCCCGCCTCTGCCTCTGCCTCTGCCTGCCTGCCTGCCTGCCTGCCCGCCTGCCCACCTGCTAGGGTGCCGCCATTGTGAAGTAGCCGGAATGCGTGGGCTGGTCTCACGGTTCTATTGCTTACTTGTGCAATGCGCAAGCGCCTGGCATCATGCCCGCCTCTGCCTGCCTGCCTGCCTGCCTGCCCGCCTGCCCGCCTGCCCACCTGCTAGGTTGCCGCCATTGTGAAGTAGCCGGAATGCGTGGGCTGGTCTCACGGTTCTATTGCTTACTTGTGCAATGCGCAAGCGCCTGGCATCATGCCCGCCTCTGCCTCTGCCTCTGCCTCTGCCTGCCTGCCTGCCTGCCCGCCTGCCCACCTGCTAGGTTGCCGCCATTGTGAAGTAGCCGGAATGCGTGGGCTGGTCTCACGGTTCTATTGCTTACTTGTGCAATGCGCAAGCGCCTGGCATCATGCCCGCCTCTGCCTGCCTGCCTGCCTGCCTGCCCGCCTGCCCGCCTGCCCAGCTGCTAGGTTGCCGCCATTGTGAAGTAGCCGGAATGCGTGGGCTGGTCTCACGGTTCTATTGCTTACTTGTGCAATGCGCAAGCGCCTGGCATCATGCCCGCCTCTGCCTGCCTGCCTGCCTGCCTGCCCGCCTGCCCGCCTGCCCACCTGCTAGGTTGCCGCCATTGTGAAGTAGCCGGAATGCGTGGGCTGGTCTCACGGTTCTATTGCTTACTTGTGCAATGCGCAAGCGCCTGGCATCATGCCCACCTCTGCCTCTGCCTCTGCCTCTGCCTGCCTGCCTGCCTGCCCGCCTGCCCACCTGCTAGGTTGCCGCCATTGTGAAGTAGCCGGAATGCGTGGGCTGGTCTCACGGTTCTATTGCTTACTTGTGCAATGCGCAAGCGCCTGGCATCATGCCCGCCTCTGCCTGCCTGCCTGCCTGCCTGCCCGCCTGCCCGCCTGCCCAGCTGCTAGGTTGCCGCCATTGTGAAGTAGCCGGAATGCGTGGGCTGGTCTCACGGTTCTATTGCTTACTTGTGCAATGCGCAAGCGCCTGGCATCATGCCCGCCTCTGCCTGCCTGCCTGCCTGCCTGCCCGCCTGCCCGCCTGCCCACCTGCTAGGTTGCCGCCATTGTGAAGTAGCCGGAATGCGTGGGCTGGTCTCACGGTTCTATTGCTTACTTGTGCAATGCGCAAGCGCCTGGCATCATGCCCGCCTCTGCCTCTGCCTCTGCCTCTGCCTGCCTGCCTGCCTGCCCGCCTGCCCACCTGCTAGGTTGCCGCCATTGTGAAGTAGCCGGAATGCGTGGGCTGGTCTCACGGTTCTATTGCTTACTTGTGCAATGCGCAAGCGCCTGGCATCATGCCCGCCTCTGCCTGCCTGCCTGCCTGCCTGCCCGCCTGCCCGCCTGCCCACCTGCTAGGTTGCCGCCATTGTGAAGTAGCCGGAATGCGTGGGCTGGTCTCACGGTTCTATTGCTTACTTGTGCAATGCGCAAGCGCCTGGCATCATGCCCGCCTCTGCCTCTGCCTCTGCCTCTGCCTGCCTGCCTGCCTGCCCGCCTGCCCACCTGCTAGGTTGCCGCCATTGTGAAGTAGCCGGAATGCGTGGGCTGGTCTCACGGTTCTATTGCTTACTTGTGCAATGCGCAAGCGCCTGGCATCATGCCCGCCTCTGCCTCTGCCTCTGCCTGCCTGCCCGCCTGCCCGCCTGCCCGCCTGCCCACCTGCTAGGTTGCCGCCATTGTGAAGTAGCCGGAATGCGTGGGCTGGTCTCACGGTTCTATTGCTTACTTGTGCAATGTGCAAGCGCCTGGCATCATGCCCGGCCCGCCTCTGCCTGCCTGCCAATGTGACTTTGCCTGGAGGAGCCTATGCCAATGTGACTTTGCCTGGAGGAGCCTATGCCACTGTGACTTTGCCTGGAGGAGCCTATGCCAATGTGACTTTGCCTGGAGGAGCCTATGCCAATGTGACTTTGCCTGGAGGAGCCTATGCCAATGTGACTTTGCCTGGAGGAGCCTATGCCACTGTGACTTTGCCTGGAGGAGCCTATGCCACTGTGACTTTGCCTGGAGGAGCCTATGCCACTGTGACTTTGCCTGGAGGAGCCTATGCCAATGTGACTTTGCCTGGAGGAGCCTATGCCAATGTGACTTTGCCTGGAGGAGCCTATGCCAATGTGACTTTGCCTGGAGGAGCCTATGCCAATGTGACGTTTCCTGGAGGAGCCTATGCCAATGTGACGTTGCCTGGAGGAGCCTATGCCAATGTGACGTTGCCTGGAGGAGCCTATGCCAATGTGACTTTGCCTGGAGGAGCCTATGCCACTGTGACTTTGCCTGGAGGAGCCTATGCCACTGTGACTTTGCCTGGAGGAGCCTATGCCAATGTGACTTTGCCTGGAGGAGCCTATGCCAATGTGACTTTGCCTGGAGGAGCCTATGCCAATGTGACTTTGCCTGGAGGAGCCTATGCCAATGTGACTTTGCCTGGAGGAGCCTATGTGCCACTGGAGTCCTCCGATCCACAGCGGCCGCACGAATAAGGTAAGTGTGTGCAGTCAACGCAGGGACACCTGAGGGTGTCCAGAAGTGTGGCAGTCTGAGATCTTACTTCCGAGTAAGCAAGCAGGCAGCCCCGTGTGCCTACTGGGGCGTGGGCACTCAGGACCGGGCAGATGCCAGTCCTGGGTGAGAGGGAGCCAATGGTGGAAAAGTATGATTTATCTCATGTTAATTCTTTTCCCCCCCCCCTCCTTCTTTTGCAGCCTATGGAACTCTTCGCCACTGCGCAAAGCGGACCCGTGATTCCAGACTGCCCATCTGCCCCAGCCACGGCCGCATGGAGGTGGCCCATCGATTCACGTCACCCGTACGACTCAGGTAAGAGGCTCTCTTTAAGAGCTGACCTGCGAGGAAGCAGGCAGCTCCATGTGCGTAATGGTTGGGCGTGGGCATTAAGGACTGGGCAGATGCCAGTCCAACGTGGGAGTGGGCTAGTTGTTAAAGTGTTATGTGTGTAATCCTTATTTTCCCTCCTTCTTTTGCAGCCTATGGAACTCTTTGCCACAGTGCCCAGGAGAGACGGTAATGCAGACTGCCCACCTGCCCGTCACTGCCCGCCTGGAAGTGGCATCTTATCAACAACGCCCTCACGACTGTGGTAAGTGGTCTGTGAATGGGTTGGCACCTTCCACCTAACCGAAGTGGGGCTGTCTGCCTGCTAACTTCCGAGTGAGCAGGCAGCCCCGTGTGCCTGCTGGGGCGTGGGCACTCAGGAAGGGCAATCCTGGGTGGGAGGGAGCTAGTTGTGTTAAAGTGGTCAACTAATATTCATTCTTTTCCCCCCCCCTCCTTCTTTTGCAGCCTATGGAACTCTTCACCACTGCGCAAAGCGGACCCGTGAATCCAGACTGCCCATCTGCCCCAGCCACGGCCACATGGAGGTGGCCCATCGATTCACGTCACCCCTACGACTCAGGTAAGAGTGCAGGCAGAGTGGCCATATAGAAAAGAAGGCAGGGCCCCTGCACCTTTAACTGTTGTGATGAAGAGGGAATCTCAGCAGGAACTAATTGCCTATAATGACACTGGCTGAAATTCCCTTTTCTCTACAACTGCTGAAGTTAGGAACCCTGACCTGGATTTGATCTGGTCAGCCTAACGTAGGGTGCTATTAGGAGTGAATGAATAACCCCAGGACAAAAGAAATGGTGATTCTCTAATGCTCCGGTAAGCTGTGTCCTGCCAGACACAAAAGGATAGCCAATCACTCTAACAATGGGCTCAGAAGAGTGATTTAGAAAGGGAGGGGTGCAGCAGGAGAAAGAGGATTGCGTCACAAACAAGAGAAGTGTGCCGGTGGGAGACTACTAGGACTTGCATGTATTAATTTAATACAAATCTTTATTTATTTTCCTTTCTTCTTTTGCAGTATAAAAGTATTCATGTAATATTCATTTTCCCCCTCCTCTTCTTTTGCAGCCTATGGCACTCTCACTGCCACAGTGCCCGGGAAAGGAGAGACTTTGCCCATTACATGCCAGCCTGCCTGCCCGCTGCTGATGCCACCTGCCACCTTCCAGATCGTTCCTGCGAGGCGGGCCAGCCGCCTTCCTTGCACAAGCCATGGGACTAGGGGTCCTCCAGGAGAATCTCACCGAGTCCTCAACGCCCTCAGGACTATGGTAAGTGTTCTGTGAATGGGGGGGCACCTTCCACCTAACTGAAGGTTGGCTGTCTGCCTGCTAACTTCTGAGTAAGCAGGCAGCCCCGTGTGCCTGCTGGGGCGTGGGCACTCAGGACCGGGCACATGCCAGTCTTGGGTGGGAGGGAGCCAGTGGTGGAAAAGTATCATTTTTCTCATATTCTTCCCCCCCCCTTCTTCTTTTGCAGCCTATGGAACTCTTTGCCACAGTGCCCAGGAGAGACGGTAATGCAGACTGCCCACCTGCCCGTCACTGCCCGCCTGGAAGTGGCATCTTATCAACAACGCCCTCACGACTGTGGTAAGTGTTCTGTGAATGGGGGGGCACCTTCCACCTAACTGAAGGTTGGCTGTCTGCCTGCTAACTTCCGAGTAAGCAGGCAGCCCCGTGTGCCTGCTGGGGCGTGGGCACTCAGGACCGGGCACATGCCAGTCTTGGGTGGGAGGGAGCCAGTGGTGGAAAAGTATCATTTTTCTCATATTCTTCCCCCCCTTCTTCTTTTGCAGCCTATGGAACTCTTTGCCACAGTGCCCAGGAGAGACGGTAATGCAGACTGCCCACCTGCCCGTCACTGCCCGCCTGGAAGTGGCATCTTATCAACAACGCCCTCACGACTGTGGTAAGTGGTCTGTGAATGGGTTGGCACCTTCCACCTAACCGAAGTGGGGCTGTCTGCCTGCTAACTTCCGAGTGAGCAGGCAGCCCCGTGTGCCTGCTGGGGCGTGGGCACTCAGGACCGGGCACATGCCAGTCTTGGGTGGGAGGGAGCCAGTGGTGGAAAAGTATCATTTTTCTCATATTCTTCCCCCCCCCTTCTTCTTTTGCAGCCTATGGAACTCTTTGCCACAGTGCCCAGGAGAGACGGTAATGCAGACTGCCCACCTGCCCGTCACTGCCCGCCTGGAAGTGGCATCTTATCAACAACACCCTCACGACTGTGGTAAGTGTTCTGTGAATGGGGGGGCACCTTCCACCTAACTGAAGGTTGGCTGTCTGCCTGCTAACTTCCGAGTAAGCAGGCAGCCCCGTGTGCCTGCTGGGGCATGGGCACTCAGGACCGGGCACATGCCAGTCTTGGGTGGGAGGGAGCCAGTGGTGGAAAAGTATCATTTTTCTCATATTCTTCCCCCCCCCCTTCTTCTTTTGCAGCCTATGGAACTCTTTGCCACAGTGCCCAGGAGAGACGGTAATGCAGACTGCCCACCTGCCCGTCACTGCCCGCCTGGAAGTGGCATCTTATCAACAACGCCCTCACGACTGTGGTAAGTGGTCTGTGAATGGGTTGGCACCTTCCACCTAACCGAAGTGGGGCTGTCTGCCTGCTAACTTCCGAGTGAGCAGGCAGCCCCGTGTGCCTGCTGGGGCGTGGGCACTCAGGACCGGGCACATGCCAGTCTTGGGTGGGAGGGAGCCAGTGGTGGAAAAGTATCATTTTTCTCATATTCTTCCCCCCCCCCTTCTTCTTTTGCAGCCTATGGAACTCTTCGCCACTGCGCAAAGCGCACCCGTGATTCCAGACTGCCCATCTGCCCCAGCCACGGCCGCATGGAGGTGGCCCATCGATTCACGTCGCCCGTACGACTCAGGTAAGAGTGCAGGCAGAGTGGGCATATAGAAAAGAAGGCAGGGCCCCTGCACCTTTAACTGTTGTGATGAAGAGGGAATCTCAGCAGGAACTAATTCCATACAAATGACACTGGCAGAAATTCCCTTTTCTCTACAACTGCTGAAGTTAGGAACCCTGACCTGGATTTGATCTGGTCAGCCTAACGTAGGGTGCTATTAGGAGTGAATGAATAACCCCAGGACAAAAGAAATGGTGATTCTCTAATGCTCCGGTAAGCTGTGTCCTGCCAGACACAAAAGGATAGCCAATCTCTCTAACAATGGACTCAGAAGAGTGATTTAGAAAGGGAGGGGTGCAGCAGGAGAAGGAGGATTGCATCACAAACAAGAGAAGTGTGCCGGTGGGAGACTACTAGGACTTGCATGTATTAATTTAATACAAATCTTTATTTATTTTCCTTTCTTCTTTTGCAGTATAAAAGTATTCATGTAATATTCATTTTCCCCCTCCTCTTCTTTTGCAGCCTATGGAACTCTCACTGCCACAGTGCCCGGGAAAGGAGAGACTTTGCCCATTAAATGCCAGCCTGCCTGCCCGCTGCTGATGCCGCCTGCCGCCCTCCAGATCCTTCCTGTGAGGAGGGCCAGCCGCCTTCCTCGCACAAGCCATGGGACTTGGCATTCGCCCTCAAGGAGAATGTCACCCAGTCCCCAACGCCGCTGTTGGACTTTGCCCTGGATGCCAGCCTGCCTGCCCGCCCGCTGCTGATGCCGCCTGCCGCCTTCCAGATCCTTCCTGTGAGGAGGGCCAGCCGCCCTCCTTGCACAAGCCATGGGACTTGGCATTCGCCCTCAAGGAGAATGTCACCCAGTCCCCAACGCCGCTGTTGGACTTTGCCCTGAATGCCAGCCTGCCTGCCCGCCCGCTGCTGATGCCGCCTGCCGCCTTCCAGATCCTTCCTGTGAGGAGGGCCAGCCGCCTTCCTCGCACAAGCCATGGGACTTGGCATTCGCCCTCAAGGAGAATGTCACCCAGTCCCCAACGCCGCTGTTGGACTTTGCCCTGGATGCCAGCCTGCCCGCCCGCTGCTGATGCCGCTAGCCGCCTTCCAGATCCTTCCTGTGAGGAGGGCCAGCCGCCTTCCTCGCACAAGCCATGGGACTTGGCATTCACCCTCAAGGAGAATGTCACCCAGTCCCCAACGCCGCTGTTGGACTTTGCCCTGGATGCCAGCCTGCCTGCCCGCCCGCTGCTGATGCCGCCTGCCGCCTTCCAGATCCTTCCTGTGAGGAGGGCCAGCCGCCCTCCTTGCACAAGCCATGGGACTTGGCATTCGCCCTCAAGGAGAATGTCACCCAGTCCCCAACGCCGCTGTTGGACTTTGCCCTGAATGCCAGCCTGCCTGCCCGCCCGCTGCTGATGCCGCCTGCCGCCTTCCAGATCCTTCCTGTGAGGAGGGCCAGCCGCCTTCCTCGCACAAGCCATGGGACTTGGCATTCGCCCTCAAGGAGAATGTCACCCAGTCCCCAACGCCGCTGTTGGACTTTGCCCTGGATGCCAGCCTGCCCGCCCGCTGCTGATGCCGCCTGCCGCCTTCCAGATCCTTCCTGCGAAGAGAGCAAGCCGCCCTCCTTGCACAAGCCATGGGACTTGGCATTCGCCCTCAAGGGGAATGTCACCCAGTCCCCAACGCCGCTGTTGGACTTTGCCCTGGATGCCAGCCTGCCTGCCCGCTGCTGATGCCGCCTGCCGCCTTCCAGATCCTTCCTGTGAGGAGGGCCAGCCGCCTTCCTCGCACAAGCCATGGGACTTGGCATTCGCCCTCAAGGAGAATGTCACCCAGTCCCCAACGCCGCTGTTTGGACTTTGCCCATTAAATGCCAGCCTGCCTGCCCGCCTTCCAGATTCTGCTGTGGAAGGAGAAATAAATAATACTAGGTGCTGCAAGAGACCATGTGGATTGGCTCTACATCAAAGCAGCCTTCTGGTTTAGAATTACATACTACACAAGAAAAGAACAATCATTTATCCTGCAAGATCCCTTCCCAGGCTAGGATCTGAATAATAGCTATTAGCTAGGATCTGAATAGCTATTAGCTGGGATCTGATTAGCTACTAGTGCATTTCGTAGCATTCCTGCAACCAACACCTGTCTTGTCATGTAAATGTATGGGTCCCTAAAGCAATTTACAATCACTTTACATTTTACAAATGAATAAGTGAAACTTTCTTCCCTCATTACCATTCCACACCAGGCAGGCAATGTCCCCTTCCTGAAGGTTTAAAATAATAAAGTTTAACCTTTGTTTTCCCACTAAAGCATTGCACCAAAGTTTGTGAAATTTTCAGCGTTTGAGCGGGCATAAGTCCTCTGCCATGTGAGCGAGTTAGAGCTTGGTAGCTCTTCAAACCAACCCATAAATCCCATGTGAAATGCCATGAATAAACCTTTGTTTTCCCACTAAAGCATTGCACCAAAGTTTGTGAAATTTTCAGCGTTTGAGCGGGCATAAGTCCTCTGCCATGTGAGCGAGTTAGAGCTTGGTAGCTCTTCAAACCAACCCATAAATCCCATGTGAAATGCCATGAATAAACCTTTGTTTTCCCACTAAAGCATTGCACCAAAGTTTGTGAAATTTTCAGCGTATGAGCGGCCATAGGTCCTCTGCCATGTGAGCGAGTTAGAGCTTGGTAGCTCTTCAAACCAACCCATAAATCCCATGTGAAATGCCATGAATAAACGTTCGTTTCCCACTAAAATATTGCACCAAGCTTCCGGAAATTTCACACACATTTGAAGTGAAGTGTTCCCTGCAATGTGCCAAAGTTTCCCGTTTGTATCTTTGAAAATAAAAAAATGGGAGGCAAAACTGTATTTTACCCCACTGCTACCCAATTTTCAACAATTCATTGCCAACACATGCCTGGAGCTAGCTGTCTGAAATTTTACACACATATCAAGGGAAGTGTTCCCTGTAATGTGCCGAAGTGTCCTGTTTGTATCTTTAAAAATAAAAACATGGGAGGCATAACTGCATTTACCCCACTACTACCCATTTTTCAAAAATTCATTGCCACACCAGGCAAGCACCCACGGTTCTGGGATTTCACACACGTGGGTCCCAAGGTACCACCTACAATGTGGCAAAGTTTCATGTGTGTAACTTTAAAAATGACTGAGTTATAGGCATTCCATGTTATTTATTAAAAAATTAATTGCCACAAACTGCATGCACCAATCTTTCTGAAATTTCTCACAGATACCTATCCCTAACCAGTGTACAATGTGCCCAAGTTTCATCCTTCTGTCGTTAAAAATGAAAAAGTTATAGGTGTTTTTGTAAAACAATAATTTGCTATAGGAAAAAGCATTCAAAATGGCGTCCGATCCGGATCGGAAAATCCGATCCGCGGATCGGAATCGGATCTGATCCGATCCGACACACTATCCGATCCGATCCGATCCGACCCCCCCAGGTCCGATTCCGATCCGCTATCCGATCCGATCCGGGGGGTCAGTGCACATCCCTAGTGTCCGATGCCCACAACACCCACCCTAATGTTAGAGTAGAGAAACTTGTGACAATCATACACAAGTTTCAAAAAAATATATATTGAACTTTAGAAATAAAAAAGCCGGCCAGCCAGCCGGCATCAAGCCTTGTTAAGCAGCAGCTTGCAGCAGAGTCAGGACACAATCAGAAAAGATATTTGAGGGAAGGGGAGAATGTATCACTCAGAGTATAGCAACAAAGTACAGCAAAAGCTACAAAAGTAGGAGTGAGTGACGTTAATTTCAGATACATTGGACATCTCACTTGTTATTTCAGTGATGTTAAAATTAAGATGTTATGTGGAACAGATTTGTCTGAATTGTGTGCTGTAAAATCAGACATGTGACCAAGGCGATGTTCAGGTGGGCACCCCCCTTGATGCTGGACATGCCCCCTGGGGGCAGACATGTTGGTGGGACACCCCCTGGGGGGCCTACCATGTTGCCCTCCTTTTTGGTTTCCAAAATATGGTCACCCTAAGCCAAGGTAGTTAGCCCAAGACACTCAAACAATGAAAGTGTGTCATTTTGCAGTTCAGGTCAGTATTTGGCCCATCTTGATTACCATCAGGAACAGTATGCGCTTTTGCCGTCAGTCTTTGTATCGCTGGCTTAGCAAAATACCTGTGACACCAATTGCTTGTTGGCATATGGACAGTTTTCTAATGAGACAAGGGGTGTTCCCTGATGTGTTACTTTTCCTGGGGCATGTCATAAAAAAGCATCATCAAAATCTTGGTAGAAAGGGACTCAGAAGCAATATTCCATCAAGAGTCTAGCCAGAGGGGGAGGGGGATGTAGCCATCACACATTATGGTGACTAGCATAGGATAGTATAGACTATGGTATAGCAGTTAAAATGTTGGACTGGAACTCAGGAGATGTGGGTTCTAGTCCCCACTCAGCCATGAAGCTCAGAGGGCGGCTTTGGTCAGTCACAGACTCTCAGCTTACCCTCAAAGCTCATAGGGCTGTTGTGAAGATAAAATGGAGAGTGGAGGAACATATGAATCACCTTGGGTTTCTGGCAAGAGGGGGGAAAGGTGGGATATTACTATATCTCTTTCAACAACATTTTTGTCATTCGGTATTGCTATGTCGATGAGGTACGTATGTTTTTCTTTTTTGTCTATGACTGTTATGTCTGGTCGGTTGCAGGGTATTGTCTTGTCGGTATGGATTGTTCTGTCCCAGTATATTTTATGAACTGCATTTTCCAAGATTGTTTCGGGTGAGTATGCATTGTATGGTGTAGGTTGTTTGATAAGGTTGAATTTGATGGCTAGTTGTTGGTGAATTATTTTTACAACTGTATTGTGTCTGTCCGTATAGTCTATTCCTGCCAGAATTTTACATCCTCCTGTTATATGGTCTATTGCTTCTTGGAATTGATGGCATTTCCTGCATAGGTCTATTGTTACACTGTTATCTTTTATGATGTATTTTTCGTAGTTCTTGGTTGCTATAACTTGATCCTGCAGAGCTATTAGGAATCCTCCTGTTTCAGGAAATAGCTCACCCTTCCTGAGCCATTTGTTCAATTGTTCTTTGTTTATTTGTGGATTCTGTATTATGTTGTAGTGCTTCCCAGGGAGTGCTTTTTGAGCCCATTTTTCTTTTTTCTCTGCGAGTGTGAGTGGTCACTCATGGCAGTTTCTCTAGACAGACATGACAGGCTTTGCCAGGTCATGCTGTCTTTTGCTGATTCAGGAATTTCCTGACAATTCTGCATGTTTTAATTATGACTGCTTTCTGGATGTTGGTGTGGATGTATTCTGGTAGGCCCAGTTTCTGAAGGTTTTCTGTATAGTTTTTTGATGTGATGCTGGTGACTTGATGTGACCAATGGAATAATTGTGACTTTTTCCTGTTGCTGTTGTTGTTATTTAATTCAAATGTGATAAGTATGCAATTTCCCAGGTTAAACCAAAAATCCATGTCAGGTTGGCATACATAAGAAGACATAAGAAGAGCCCTGCTGGATCAGACCAAGTGTCCATCTAGACCAGCACTCAGTTCACACAGTGGCCAACCAGCTGTTGACCAGGGAAGGACCCACAAGCAGGACATGGCGCAACAGCACCCTCCCACCCATGTTCCCCAGCAACTAGTGTATATAGGCTTACTGCCTCTGATACTAGAGGTTGCACTTAGCCATCAGAACTAGTAGGCATTCATAGCCTTCATGAGTAATTTATCCAACCCCCTTTTTAAAGCCATCCAAATTGGTGGCCATCACCACACCTTGTGGAAGTGAATTCCATAGTTTAACTGTGCGCTGTATGAAGAAGCTCTTCCTTTTATCTGTCCAGAATCTCCCACCAATCAGCTTAATGTAGGCTGACCATATGAAAAGGAAGACAGGGCTCATGTAACTTTAACAGTTGTAGAGAAAAGGGAATTTCAGCCAGAGTCATTTGTATACAATTAGTTCCTGGTGATATTCCCTCTTCATCACAACAGTTAAAGTTGCAGGCACTATACTAGAGTGACCATATACAAAGAAGGCAGGGCCCCTGCACCTTTAACTGTTGTGATGAAGAGGGAATTTCACCAGGAACTAATTGCATACAAATGACACTGGCTGAAATTCCCTTTTCTCTACAACTGTTAAAGTTACATGAGCCCTGACCTGGATTTTATCTGGTCACCCTACCCCTTTGGGTTCTAGTATTATGAGAGAGGGGGGGAAATATCTCCCTATCCACATTCTCCAGACCGTGCATAATTTTGTACACCTGTATCATGCCTCCCCTTAGCCTCCTTTTTTCCAAGCTAAACAATCCCAGCAAGAGCAAGTGCATCCATGATTGTGATCACTTGCCCACTATGGAGCACACTGCCATTGCCAATACAGGGAGGTTTGTGATGTTTTACTGCTTATTGCCAGTTATATATAATGTAAGTGTTTGTAATGTTTAATTATTATTGCCATTTAAGATGTAGTGCTGTGTGGACTTCAAATACCAGGTTGGAAAATGGTTAAATCTGCTGGGAGGGGGAGAGAGTGAATAGAATGTAAAGTGAATGCTGATTGGCTGGTGGGTCAAAGGTCTGGATTGGCAGTTAGCTGTGAGGGGGTGGAGTTAAGAGAGGCAGTAAGGATTGTATGTGGAAAAAGAGAGAGTTAGAATCTCGGGTTTGTCTGTGGAAGGGTCTAGAGGGAGAGAGTAGGAACAATGTCTTTTATTTTAGGAACAGAGTGACTGGGAGGAGAGAGTGTAGTCTAAGGGGTCGCATAGGCAGGATTGCTCATTAAACTGTATTAAAACAAACAAGCATTGAAACTGATGAAACCATAAGCTTTGTAACTGCATAACCTTACTTATTGTTACTTATTGTTAACTGGAGTGGATTCTTAAGGGACCTGAGGTAGGGTACAGTGTTCAATGGTGGCAGCAGTGAAGAAGAAGGGGAAATATGGAGTGCTGGGCTGATTGCTGAGGCCAAAAAAGGTCACAGAGTCACAGAGTCAGTGAGCAGCATTCTAATGCCTGTTGGGATCAGATGGGATCCTTTGATTTATAGATAGGAAGAAAGTAGGACCGAAAGGGTCACAAGGTTCATTTTGAACTGTGCATGGAAACACACGATAGAAGAGCAAGCCAACTTTCCTAAAACAGCACTGCATCTCATGGCCCCATCGAGACCGACGGCTTTAATGTGACACAAGCCGTTGTGCATTAGAGCCAGGACACTCCTGGTGGCTTTGCTACCCCCAGGATCTGAGGCAGTAAGTCTGTAGGCATCAGCTGCTGGGCAGGAAGGTGCTGTTGCACACGGCTCCTGCTTCTGGGTTCCTCGTCGACAGCTGGTTGGCCACTGTGCGAACAGAGTGCTGGACTAGATGGACCCTCGGTTCTCACGACAGCTTGTGCCAAAATAAATCTGCCCATCTTTTAAAGCCCCATGGGGCTTCTTGTTGTGGTTTTTGCTGCAACTGACTAACAAAGCCACTCTCCAGGGTTTTCAAGCTTATGCCTTTAACCAAAAAGTACAAACACCCTCCTTTGCTTTTTAAGTCCATGCAGGGCAGGCTTTTGCAGAGGAAATGAACGGGATGCGCAGCGGCAGAGAAAAGCCTCTGCAAACATTTATTCATTGGGAGAGGGGCACAGGCAGTGTACTTCATTGTGAATATGGGGGTCTTATAAATACAGAATCATGTGCTTGCTTCCATCTGTGAAAGCTTGGCGTGTGCGGCATAAACCTTGTTCAAATCCTGAGAAATGTCATAACGTTTGGTTCGAGAGCCCTCATCTTTCTGAGTGACAGCTTTGATGGGAGGGAGTGGGGTTCTGCATATAGCTCTCTGCCTTCAGTAGCTGAACAGGTCTTCGAAAATAGCTCAGTGGGGGAGCACATGCGTTGCATGCAGAAAGTCCCAGGTTCAGTCCCAGACATCTCTAAGTGGGCCTAAGAGAGATGTCCTGTATGAAATCCTGAAAAACTGTTGATAGTTCACTGCAACCATCCCCAGTCTTCCGATGGTTTTGACTATAACTCCCAGCATTCCTGACTCTTGGCCATGCTGGCTGGGGCTGATGGGAGTCAACATCAAAAACATAAGAACATAACATAAGAACATCGGAAGAACTCTGCTGGATCAGACCAAGGGTCCACCTAGTATAGCTCTCTGTTCACACAGTGGCCAACCAGCTGTCGGCCAGGAACCCACAAGCTGGACATGAGTGCAACAGCACCCTCCCACCCATGTTCCCCAGCAACAGGGTTATATAGTCTTCCTGCCTCTGATACTGGAGGTAGCACATAGCCATTGATAGCCTTCTCCTCCAGGAATTTATCCAACCCCCTTTTGGAGCCATCTAAATTGGTGGCCATCACTACATCTTGTGGTAGCGAATTCCATAGTTTAATGATGAGCTGGGTGAAGAAGTCCTTCTGGAGGTCACCAGAGGGAGGCAGGCTGGTATAGACATTAACTGGATGGAAATGGCTTGACCACATTTACCATGGTGCCCTCCCACTTAGAATATTGCAATGCATTATACATGGAGCCCTTTTTAAAAATGGTTTAGAAATTGCAGTCAGTCCACAAGACTATTAACCGGGACTGGGTGTTTTGACTACATTATGTTTGTACTTTGCCAGCTGCACTGGCTCCTATTCTGTTACTGGCCCAATTTAAAGTGCTGGGTTTTATCTTTAAAGCCCTAAATCGCTTGGGACCGGGTTACCTGCAAGACTGCCTTCTCCCATTTGTACCTCCCTGAACCTTACATTCTTCTCCAGAGGCCCACCGCTGAGTGCCCAAGCCGAAAGATGTGAAGTGAGTGACCATGAGGGGGAGGTTCTTTTGGGTGGTGGCACGGCATTTATGGAACTGCCTTCCTGGAAAGACTCACCTGGCACCATCTTTATGGTCTTTCAGCATCAGATGAAGCCCTATTCATTCACCCGTGACTTTTAAATTACATGGTTATTTTAGCCTGGGCTTCTCAATTGTTTAATTTTTTGTGGGTTTTCATTTCAATAGTTTTTATGCTTTCATTCCACATTTTAATAGTATACTTTATTGCGAGCCCCACCCGAGAGAACTTGTGTTATTTATATATTACTATATCAATATAGCAAGAAATGAAAACAAATATAAATAGTGAACTCCTGCACTTCTCACATTCACTCCAATTTCCCAGCGCATTTTCCTTAAGTAAGTGTGTCTAAATTCATATATATACTGTTCTCATGGCTGCAACCAACATTTTGCAAGAATGATCATGCAGGCTGGCTCAAGCATCCATCTTTGTATTGCGCATTTATAGTCACTGATAAGTGTCTTCTTCTGGTGGCTAATTTCAGATGGGTTTTGGCCCACATCAGATTATATTTTTGTCTGGAGTGACTATGTTTGGCTAGTCAACTGGCAGCTGATGTTCTTGGGGCCATTCCAGCTGTCTGTAATTTCTGGAATAGAACATGTTTTCTGCTGGCTTTGGCCAATACAGTGGACATTAATTGAATAATTGTTAATTCTCCTCCGAGAGCCATCTGCTGAAAAGACCGGATGGTTAATTCCATGTAGGAAACCTGTGGAACAGTGCCATCTAGTGGCGCAGGTATTGCCTGTCTTCATTGCTTGTAGGAAGTCGTGCATTCTCCTGTAACGGGAAGGGTCACGCTAAACATTACAGGTCTGTGTGACTTCCACGGACCATGACTCGTCTCCCTGGTAACGCTTAGTAATGGACAGCACATGACATGACAGCGTCACACTCAGTGCCCAACCCAACAAGTGGCTGCCGACAAAGCGGAGCGAGATGTGGGGAATTTGCCACCGGGATATACAAGAATTTTGTTTCTGATAACGTATCAGGCAAACATGTCCTGCTCATAATCTTGAATGTGAGTAGGGGTGCTTTTTTTCTGGAAAATATTTGCAAATTCCCAAATTTGCAATCAAGTTCAAAAAATGAATTATTAATTTTATTATTAATAATAATAATAATAATAATTTAAAGCATTTTTATGTTATGGTCAATGGGGGGAAACATGTGCACAATTGAAAAAAAACCCAGAAAAGGATGTGGGGGGGGGGCAATCCCGGACTTACCTGCTTCCAGGATCGTCCCTCAGCTTCTAAACAGAAGCGTGACGTCCCAGAATGGAAGGGGGATGTTGCACCCACCTTGTTTCTTTTTTTTAAGACACCAGAGCTAGGAGCGTAATGGCGGTCCTCCAAAAATGTGAGTTTTTAAAAAAGCATGTTCCCCAGCGACTGGGGCACATAGGCAAACTGCTTCTGATAATGGAGGTGGAAGATAGCAGAATCTCTCACCTTCCCCTAAAACTACACACAAGATAATGCCAGTAGAATAAAGCAGCAAGCTCTTACTAAAACCAGGCTGAGATGATGGGACATAAGAAAAGGGGAATAGTCACCTCTACATATCCAATCAATGAGAATCTTCTAATAGAAGGCATTGAATCCACCAATGGATCTTGGCTGGAAAGGGGATAAGAACCTGAGAAGAGCCATGCTGGATCAGACCAAGGGTCCATCTTGCCCAACACTCTGTTCATACAGTGGCCAACCAGCTGTTGACCAGGGGCCCACAAGCAGGACACGGTGTAACAGCACCATCCCATACATGTTCCCCAACAACTGGTGTATATCCATCTTTTGATTAGAATTCCATCGTTCAATTTTGTGCTGTGTGAAGAAGTCCTTCCTCTGATCTGTCCTGAATCACCCACCAATCAGCTTCATGGGATGATCCTGGGATGAAGGATCCACCTACCTACTTATATTCTTTGATTCAAGTCTTAATCAGTGTTTAATACTCTACATTAAACTCGACATATTGACCCTGTTCAGACGACACGCTAAGCCACGGTGGTTAAGCATTTTGAGCTAAACATGGCTTAGCTTGTTGCGTGAACCATTCCTAACCATGATGGCTACATAACCACGGTTTAAACATGCTCGCTAACCTTTTGCTGCAAAAGGGTTAGCGGCCTAACCATGGTTTAGCATGTCATCTGAATAGACCAAATGTAAGATGAGCCCTGCTGGATCGGACCCAAATATTCCTGTTTCGATCCATTGACTTCCAACCCTTTGGAATTCTTGACTACAGACTACTCTGCTCTTATTCCTCAGGCATAGGACAGCTGTACAGCCCCCTCCGTGTTCCACCAAACAGCTTCTTTAATTTGCCAACCTTATCCATCATAAATAAAACATTTCCGAGTTACCAATCCTGACAGGAAGACTTAAGCCCCAGCCTGCTGCTGTCAGAAATTACTCCATTAGACACAGGAGGAAATGCTGGATGAGGTCACAGTGTCAAAGACTTAGCTTGGCTTTTAAAAACCCACCTGTATAAATTCTGGATGGCTAACAATGTTTCGAGTGACACCAAAACCAGCTAATTAAAGTATCTAAAGGGGCGCTGGAGGACAGTAACCGGTCACCCAAAAGGGAGGAGCTAATCTCTTCTTGTAAGGATGGATTCCGATGGTTAAAGCTGCAGGAGCTATACTAGAATGACCAGATACCAAAGAAAGCAGGGCTCCTGCAGCTTTAACTGTTGTGATGAAGAGGGAATTTCACCAGGTGCTGCATGCGTACAAATGACACCTGCTGAAATTCCCTATTCTATACAACTGTTAAAGATACAGGAGCCCTGTCCTCCTTTCCATATAGTCACCCTCATGATAAGTGGTCACATAATAATAATAATAATAATAATAATAATAATAATGAGGATGAGGATGAGGATGAGGATGAGGATGAGGATGAGGATGATTTCTTACCCGCCTCTCCCTCCGGACCTAGATGCCAGGATTGAACCTGGGACCTCCTGCATGCAACGCAAGAGTTCCTTTTCTTAGGAGCCTGATCCTACAGGTCACTGGTTGTTGTTGAATTGAATTCATAAAGCAGAGTGCAATCAAGAATGGCCAGAAAAGCTTAGGATCCTTATAGCTCAGTCAATGTGTCTATTTCCCAAATTCGGTAAGGCTTTGCATTGGAGCTTGGAGCTCCAAGGGAGCTGTTGTTTCAGCAATGATGCCATTGAGACTGAGAGCTAGATGGTCCTCCACTTTGTGGCTCTCAGCCATGGAGACGGAGATACAGCTAACCAGGCAGTTGGAGGTAGTGCTGAAGCTCCTGCCTGACGCGCTGCCACCTCTATTCCTGCAGTCTTGGGGGTGGCTGTGAGGTCCGAGAGCCAGCCAGAAACCGGGTAACAGCACCGGCTCCAGGCTTTTGAGGGCTCTTGTGCAAGACACCCTCAATGGGGGCCCTCCTCGCTCAGTGAGTCTACCTTCTCTCCACCATTGTCATCAGCTGCTCTTGCTCCTCCTCTTCCTCATCATTCCGCTTGCTTGCTTGCTTGCTTGACAGTCAGAAAGCCATTAAGCATGAAGGCCATGGCATCTTCTGCTCCTCCTTCTCACCACCACCATTGTCCAGGCCAGAGAAAGAGGCTTCAACCCTGACACAATAGCCATCCATGGCCCTTCTCTGCTGCCCTTGCCCCACTGCGACAGCCAAGCAACTGAGCCCATTGCTTCTTGTGGTTTCTCCACTTCCCCCAAAAACCCTCCTCGCCTATTGATCCTCAGGAGACAGGCTCCTCCTTCGAGCAGAGGAACCACCGACTCCCCTTTAGCTCCAGAACAGCCAGGAATCCTGCAGGAGAGAGGAAATGGCTGAGTCTAAAGCACAGGGCAGACTTGTTAAAAAAATTTAATCCGGTCATCCAAGCTCCCACTCTCTTCTGTCAGAGACAGATTGGGCATAATGTGTCAACATGTACTGACACTTCATTCGGCTGGTATCTCGCGTTCCAGCGGCGCATTCATGGCACGGCAGATAAGGTTGCATAATTGCTTCCATTACAAGGCCTCTGCACGTCCTCCCCTTTCGGCACATCGGCAGCTTGTAACTTGGTGGCAAAGGATTACTTTGACACCAAGAGAGTGGCGTAGCATTGCTTGGCTTTTAAACAGGTGGAGAGGGAGGTCTCAGTAGATGTCATGCCCCCACCCCGAGGAATCCTCTTCTGTTTGATCTAGAGACTCCTGAGCTGGAAGGCCCCAAGGAACAAGTCACTTCGGGGGCTGACCAGAAAGGTCCTGGGCCCTCAGGAGAGATGGCTTGAGATCTTCCCCCTCAAAAAGTGGAATGCTCTGTGTCGAAGTCAGAGGAAGATCCTAAGCCACGACCCAGCCCCAAGAATGCTGACATCTGAAGATACAGGCTAAATCAAGGGCCAGGTGAAGGAGGGCCTACTTGCGGAAAAGGACTCCTCGGGAGTAAAGGACTCCTTGTGAGCAAGGCCTCTTCCTGAGTAGGAGGCTCTGCAAGCTCTGGCTATATAAATTTTGAGTCAGGGCAACTAACGGCTGGAAATGATGTCTTACCTGCATCTTAACTTCTTATTTATTTGTTTTTATTTTATTTATTAAAACATTTGTATCTCACCCTATATCATTAAGATCTCAGGGAGGCACAGCTCTGTGCCTATTTCTGGTGCTGCACTTACTCGCGAGTAAGCATGGCACCAGGCGGGACGGGCGGCCACATCTTTCACAGTCTCGGGAAGTTCCTGGGACCGTGGAAAAATCGGGATTTCCCAGGGAACCCTTATCCCTGGGAAAACCTGTGCCTGTCCCTCCCACCGGGAGTCCCTGTGCATCATCTGAATGCACAGGGACCACCCAGGGGCAGTCCCGGTAAAAAAAAAAAGGCCGGTGTAGAAACAGCCTATGTCTCTTGACCATGCCTCGTGCCTGGACCGCTGGGCTCCTGCTGGGCTCCGCTTCTTGGACTATGTTTCAGCTTGACTCTGCATCAGAACGTTCTACTGGAGGCCACCTGATAATTCTGTGCTCTGACCATTGTATCCAGTCTGCTCCTGCCTTAAACTGATTCCATACTGGACTGATACCCCTGTGCTTGACTACTTGCCTAGCTATTGACTAGCCAGTTGGATTTGCCCCTTTATTTGCTTAACACAGAGTCTGACCAAGTCAGAGCAGAGCTGTGGGGATGCTTGTGGGAAGGGTGCTTTCTGAATTCCAGTGTAGGGTGACCGTATGGAAAGGAGGACAGGGCTCCTGTATCTTTAACAGTGGTATAGAGAAGGGAATTTCAGCAGGTGTCCTTTGTAGGCATGCAGCACCTGGTGAAATGCCCTCTTCATCACAACAGTTAATGCTGCAGGAGCCCTGCCCTCTTCTGTATCTGGTCACTCTAGTATAGCTACAGGGCTCACCTGTTCATTCATGGTGCCTTTCCTCTCCTTTGGTCTCATAGACTCTCGGCAACTAGATGTTTCCTTAAATGTTTTTTTTTTTTTTTACAGTAATAAATTCTACCCCACTAAAACTGCCAGTCCTTACCTGGAAATCAAAACGGAAGTATGTGTGACATAATTCAAATTAACAAGGGCAATAATTTAGCAGGCATATTAACTTCAGTTTCACCCTTAGTTTCTGTCTCTAAAGAAAAACTAATTTTACTGGTCTGTAATGCAGCTCCTACTTTGGTTGCATTCTAATATGACAGCCAGTATGGTGTAGTGGTTAGAGTGTTGGACTGGGACTCAGGAGATCTGGGTTCTAGTCCCCACTCAGCCATGACTTGGGCCAATCGCTGACTCTCAGCCTAACCTACCTCACAGGGTTATTGTGAGGATAACGTGTAGAAGGGAGGACCATGTAAGTCACCTTGGGTTTCTTGCAAGAGGGAAAAGGTGGGTTGTTGTTGTTATTATTATTATTATTATTATTATTATCAATTAATTAGAATGTGATACATATGCAGTTTTCCAGGGTAAAGCAAAAATCCGTGTCAGGATTTTTGTTTCCTTACAACAAGGCATATATTTTGTTTTCTTACCACAACTTCTCCATATTCAGCAAAAATCCCACCGCCTTACCGGGGCTTTGTCTTCGGCAAAATACACGCAGTCTCTCCCCACCCCCTTGTTTTTGCCAGTTCCTTCCCATATGTTTCAATTTTACCACAAGCGGATGGTGCTGTTTTATAGCACGTTTGCCATTTATTACTGCATTTTCAGGGTTTAATAAAATGACAGATTCCTGCTCAAAAACAACAGGAGAGGCATCAGAGGTTGGTGATGTCATGAAAAGGACCCGCAAACTTCCGTGAGTGACCAGTCACGAGTATGCAATAAATCACTTGCGTAGAGAAGCTCTTGGTTTATACAGAATATTCTGGGTCAGCAGAATAGTATAAAAGGAACTTGTCAGGAAATACAAGATTGGGAGAGGAAATGCGGTATCTCATGTTCCGTAGTGATAGTTTCAATACTTTGTTGATGTGTTATATCTGTTTTCAAATCATTAAATTTGATAGTGTTTGAGAATATTTTAAATTGAGTGCCGATTCCCCCCCCCGTAGGAAAGTGTTGTTATTATTATTATTATTATTATTATTATTTATTCATCACTAGTGCTAATACTGAACATAAGTGGTGAGTGCTAACAGGTTTGGAGCGAAAACAGCACAACTGAGGGGGAAAAAGGAGACGGCATTAGCATGCTCAGGAGAACCCCCAGGTTTGCAGAAAGAAAGACAAAAAAAACCTTTTAAATAGCAAAACAAAAAGGGGGGCAAAACCCCACCCGAACACATCCCAATGAGCACTGAGCATGCTCAGTAGGTACAGAACGTTACGCATCACCTGAAAAAGAGAACTGGTGAGGGAATGGTGTCCCCTGGAAGGGGGCATGGCTGGCTGCTTGGAATCTGAGCAGGAGTTATCCTATTAGACAACAAGAATACATGGCAACGTAGTTGAAGTTCCCATTTGTAATAATAAAGAAGAGCAATGCCCTTGATTGTGTTTCCACTTCCAGAAGTGCTGAGTGATTATTCATACTGTATATGCGATGATTTGATCATCAATGTTTGATGTTGTACAGTACATTCCTTGTATTGGACTGCCACAGTCCTAAGTGGATTTTGTTGAGATCCCAGGACTGTGCTGCGTGTTTAATATGCTCAAGCATTAAATAATTGGGGTGCAAAATTAAAGGAGTGTGTATGCACTAAATACTACAAAACATGATCAAAATGAAATTCCCAGTGAAATTCCCAGTGAAAGTCAGCCACTGAGCTTTCAATTTTGGTATGTTCAGTCTTTCTAACAGATAGGAGTTTAGAATCATTCCCCTCTTTTTTTCTATAGGTGTGTTTCAGACCTCTTATTTTTGAACCCATTTATTTGCTTCAGTTTGATTTTTCATAGAAGGATATTCCTTATGGACAGATGCAGGAAGCAATACATTTTCTAGGACGCCTGTATGAAAATGGCTTATTTAATAGTCCTGGAATGGGCAAAGCGAGGGAAAAATCTAAACATTTTTATCAGAACAAGTACGACATGGCTCTGTGTGCAGTGAATGCATTGCCATTAGAGATTTCTGCAGGATATAAACAGATTTTTAAAAAGTGAAACAGTAAATAATTTTGTGTGCAAAGTACATTACCGTTAAGGATTTCTGCACTGCGGTAACAGTTTTCATATGGCAAATAATAAATGTATATCAGGATTTCTGTGTGGCACAGCATTTTAAAGGATATAGGAAACTTTTGTTTAGAAAAGCCACATTAGTTTATCATTTATCATTTTTAATGCTTCGGGCTTTATTTACTGTACTGCTTATTAACCAGGCATTGCTGAAATCTGCAAGGTGTAAACTGTTGTTTTCTATTGATGCGTGAAATACTTCACTGGTGCAAGTACAGCAAATTCTGGAACAGATGACTTTTCAGGCACCCTGCTGGGACTGTGCCGCTTCAGAGAATGCAGCTAAGTCTGCTCCACACAAGAAAATAACTCCCTGCATATAGAAACTGAGTATGTCAGGGAAGGGGGTCAAACTAAAATCTTTCCCCTGAAGTGGTTGCTTTCTGCGGGGAGCAGGGCTATTTCAAGATTTGGAGCACTCGAACATTCAAACCTGTACCTTTTGTCTGAAATAGCACAACCTCAAAAGATATCTATTGTGCTATTTTACTAAACGCTCCAGGGGCTCAGCATCTCCTGGAAATAATGTCAAACTTCCTTGTGTCGGTTGGCGTTTAGTCTTCCAGAAGAGGGTGGAATAAGAGTTGAGTTGATCTTTGGATGTTAATAATAATAATAATAATTATTATTATTATTATTTATAACCCGCCTCTCCCTACGGATCGAGGCAGGGAACACAATACACATACAAGCATAACAAAGTTTAAAAAAAAATAAAAAATAAAACAAGAGAAACACACGGGGCGAGCTGTCATTCTGATCTGTCAGAACGGAAACGATCTTTAAAAAATTCATATAAAATCGAGGGTTGGAGGGATTGATCTCAAATTTCATACACATACTTAGGCATACCCCATAAGCACTGTGACCAAGTTTCAAGCCTCTAACTTTTAAAATACAGAAGTTATAGGCATTTTTTCTTTCTGCCAAAAATATCATTTTATAACTATAATTATGGTGAAGACGATACGAATCACCTACGATATGAATGAAGACGATAATTTTTTTGGTCCAAAATGATGATAACGATAAAAGACAATATTTTTTGGCATGCACACCCCTAGTAAGGAGACATTTTTCTCCTTCTCTGATAATACTAGAACCTGGGTTCATCCCATGAAGATGATTGGTAGGAGATTCAGGACAGATAAAAGGAAGGACTTCTGCACACAGCACATAGTTAAGCAATGGAACTTATTTCCACAAGATGTAGTGATGGCCACCAATTTGGATGACTTTGAAAGGAGGTTGGACAAATTCCTGGAGGAGGAGGAGAAGGCTATCAGTGGATACTACTTCTGGTGGCTATATGCTACTTTCTGTATCAGAGGCAGTAAGCCTATGTACACCAGTTGCTGGGGAACATGGGCAGGAGGCTGCTGTTGCATTCATGTCCTGTTTGTGGGTTTTCTGTTGGCAGCTGGTTGGCCACTGTATGAACAGGGTACTGGACTAGGTGGACCCTTGGTCTGATCTAGCATGGTTCTTCTTATATTCTTAGGGCAGGCGTGAGAGGATTAAGACTAGGTGGTTGAGCATGAAATCCTCTAGGCCACTAAGTCTTCAAGGGTAAGGGTCATAGCTCCATGGTAGAGCTCACACTTTGCATATAGAAGGTCCCAGGTTCAGTCTCTGGTATCTCCAGATAGGGCTGGCAGAGACTCCCATGTGAAACCCTCCCATTCAGTGAGGACAATATTGAGATAGAGGGTCTGCAACATCCAACATTTGAAACATTAGTAGTGAAGCTGAGACTGTTTGGTTCTTTGTCCTGCCACAGAAGATGTGATAAGGAGACAACGCAGGAAAGCTTTGTTTGCCAGTGTGCACTGAATAGCAATTGCCTAAACTATTCCATTGGAGTAATTCATTAAAAAAAAAAAAAAAGTCCCCAAGCTTTTTTACAGCAAAGCAGCAACCATTTTAAAATGGTCCCTTCTCTTTTTGTCGTGGCTGTTGTCAGAGAATTGCCAGCATGCTGAAACGATTAATTCATAATGGATGGTGCGCATGTGAAAATGACATGATGGCTGACAGATGGTTGTCCAGCTGCCTCTTGAATGCCGCTAGCGTGTGAGAGCCCACGACCTCCTTAGGTCATTGGTTCCATTATCGTACTGCTCTAACAGTCAGGAAGTTTTTCCTGATGTCTAGATGTCTGGCTTCCTGTAACTTGAGCCCATTATTCTGCGTCCTGCACTCTGGGATGATCGAGAAGAGATCCTGGCCCTCCTCTGTGTGACAACCTTTCAAGTATTTGAAGAGTGCTACAATGTCTCTCCTCAGTCTTCTCTTCTCCAAGCTAAACATGCCCAGTTCTTTCAGTCTCTCCTCATAGGGCTTTGTTTCCAGCCCCCTGATCATCCTCGTTGCCCTCCTCTGAACTTTTGGAAAGGAAATGTGACACTCCCTGCAGTGTCTTCCTAAATGAAACAGTAATGAAATCAGTGGTCCGCTATTTGAGCCAGGTCTTTGAACCCAAGATTGTCCAACAGCACCTCTTTATTTTTATTTTTGAAGGGGGATCCAGGGAATGTGCAAGAGAGCAACGCAACTGCCATGCAGAACGTAACTGAGATCTGTGACACAGCGTTGGCGTACTGTCCCCCCCATGAAGAACTGATCAGACGCCTTTCGTGACTTCAAACACTGATGTCCAAACTAGACATCTGTGGAATCTGGTGGCTCCAATATCAGTGGGGTGGTGAATCCGCTCTGGGTTTCAGTCAAAACTCTAAAGGAGCCATCCAAGGTGCACCCATTGCATTCCCTCTGAAAGACCAGGTTTGTAGTCTGTAGATATTCCTAGATCCACCACTTGTCACTGGAGGCCTTTTACCAGCTTTGGCTGATTCGCCAGCTATGGCCTCTCCTGGACAGGGATAGCTTGGCCATGGTGGTACAGGTACTAGTAACCTCAAGATGGGATTGATGCAATGCGCTCTACGTGGGGCTGCCCTTAAGGCTGCTCCAGAAGCTGAAGTTAGTGCGGAATGCAGCAGCTTGGCTGTTGTCAGGAGCTGCCCCTTTTCAGCATGCAACTCCTTTGCTGAGGGAACTGCACTGGCTGCCTATTGGTTAAGGTTTTGGGACTAGTATGCAAAGCCCTAAACAACTTGGAACCAAGATATCTGAGAGAGTGCCTTCCCCCTTACCAACCTGCCTGATCATTGAGGTCATCAGAGGGCATGCTCCTGGTGGTTCCACATGGCCTGATTGGAGTCCACCAGGAGAAGAGCCTTCAGTGTGGTGGCTCCTTTCTGATGGAACTCCCTTCCTCATGAAATCAAGCAGGCACCAACGTTGCATTGTTTTTGGCACTTTCTGAAAACAGGCCTTTTCCAGGAAGCCTTCCTTGGTTGACCAGCCTTGCTCTCTGCTTTTTAAAGAACGATTTTAATATTATGGTTTATTCTTTTTATATTTTGTTCATTTTATCTCTTGTTGTTCATCGACCTGGAATCTCTCTAGATGTGGAGCAGTATACAAATGTAATGAATAAATAAATTTCAGCCAGGCATGCAGCTGGACGAGAAAGAACCAGTTCTGACTGGAAACCACAGGGGATTCACAACCCCACTGACTTAAAAACCACCAGCCTCCACTGGCTAATCACCATTAAGGGATCTCTGGATCTTAGGGCATGATCCAACCAAAGGGAAACACTGGGGGGAGGGAAGGAATTTTTTTTTAAAAGTAAATAAATAAATACATTTTTGAAACAAAAAAAGATGTAACAACAACACATTGGCTCAGTTCAAACAACACATTAGTCAACGCAGTGTGAAAACTCCATTTAACGGTTGAGTTTTTAGGAGGTACTCCCCACACAACATGTTCTAACTAAACCATTGTGTGACTGTGGGGTACCGTGGAGTTGAGTAAAATCCATCATGCTGTTTGTGTGAGAGTTCCTTCGCCCTCTCTCCTCCCCTGGCTCTCCCGATGGTATCCCATCAGCCATTGCTGCAAAAAAAAATCCCGGTGGCTCTCCTAGAAGAGCACTCGTTCCTTTCGCCGCTCTTGCCAGGAAACTCTGTAGCCAGCAGGAAAATTTATTTATTTATTTATTTATTGCATTTTTATACCACCCTATAGCCAAAGGTCTCTGGGCGGTTCACAAAAATTAAAACCATGAAATCATTTTAAGAAATATAAAACAAACAACAATCTAAAAACACAAAATAACATACAATATAAAAACACAGCCAGGATAAAACCAAGCAGAAATTAATACAGATTAAAATACAAATTTAAAACAGCAAGGGTTAAAATTGAGTTAATTTAGCTGTTAAAATGCTGGGAGAATAAAAAGGTCTTCACTTGACAACAAAAGGAGTGCAAAGTAGGCACCAGGAGAACCTCTCTGGGGAGCTCATTCCACAGCCAGGGTGCCACAGCAGAGAAGGCCCTCCTCCTAGTAGCCACCTGCCTCACTTCCTTTGGCAGGGGCTCACGGAGAAGGACCCCTGTAGATGATCTTAGGGTCCAGGCAGGTACATATGGGAGGATGTGTTCTTTCAGATAACCTGGCTCCAAGTCAACTCAATGCAATGGAATTCTCCACGGAGCCCACCACACAACATGCAACACAACAGTTGTGCAGGAACTCTCCTCTGCATAGCGTGGATATTCTGCATGGAGCGTTTTCCAAAAAAACTCCATCATTGCATGGAGCTTTCCTACCAGACAACACGTTTCTCAACGGTGGGGTTGTAAAACTACCACTGAGAAACGTGTTGTCTGAACTGAGCCATTGTCTTCATTACAGAAGTAAAACAATCTGAGAATTTGAGTATACAAAACCAGAATTGAGTCATACAATCCCCTTGAGATTTAGCATTACAATGCAACATGAGACAGAACGTTATCTCTAAATTAGAGTCAAAAACCTGTTCCTGAGATACCACAACTGTAAAACTAAATTGATGACAGAGCAAAGCTAGAATTTCACACATTCTGGTTTCAAGCAGGGCTCTTTTGTAGAAATTATGAAAAGGGAGCCATGTCTCCAGAAACATATATTTATGTGCAAAGAGATTTTCTCCAAAATGAAGGTTCCCCCAGACTTTATCAAACTAGGCAGAAAAGTTGGAGGAGGGAGGGGGGGTAGAGAGATGCTAAACTGATCCATGTTTCTGCAATCAGGAATTTAGTAGCCACTAAAATTACAGAGTAATTCCCTCCTAATGTTAGGCTGAACAACATTTAGGCTGAACAACATTCCATTTAGGCTGAACAACAATACCTCTTTTGGGTCTAAACGAATAGAGCATCCCAAAAATTGATTTGATGGAGAGCTAAGCATGGACTTTTCTTGGTGTTGCCCAAACTTCTTATAGCCCAGGGATATATTTATTTCTACATTGAATTGTAGGCACACTTGACTCTTACACTTTAAAAGATTTACTATTCCTTCCAAACAACAACACATGCAGAGAGAACTGGGAAGGGAGACTAAGAGTTTAGGCAAGAAAATAGAAGAGCTTCAACTGGAGCCAAACTGGCATTGACTCTAGCACGGGTGTGAAGGTTTGAGGCCTACAGAGGCATGGTAATAAACTCAGGCCTATTGGTCTGGAGTTTTTCTGTTGGGAGGTGGCTTCCCAGAGAGGAGTAGTTTCATTTCTCCAGTTAAGTTTCATTTATTCAAAGCTAGAACAGTACTATCTATTTTGGGGGATGAGGATATAAAAGAGTGAGAGAGCTAGCAAGAGACCAGAGCCAGGGAAGACCAGACCTTAAGGAAGGACCAGAAAGATGCAGCTTGAAGAAGTCTAGGTGCAGCGCAGGGTAAAAGAACTTGTGTTTTTGCAACTTTTATTTTATTTTAATGCCTTTTGTACCACTCAGCTCTATTGACTCAATACCTTTATCATAATTTGGTTGTTTTAATTCACTTGTAAACTTTTGTGTTAAGCCACAAGTGCCTGGGGTGTTACTCACCCCACATCTATAGCCTAAACCTGGGAATGGGAAGGTAAAAAGAAGAAAGGTGGAACTCTTAAGAAGGTAAGAGGTCCTTAAAGAGTTGCTCAAAGGGTCCAGGACATAGAAGGAACCTTGGCAGCAGGTGATGAGCCTTTGTATCTGGTGATCCCTGAGGATTCAACAGCAGAGCCTTTGGAGTCTGAAGAGTTATATGGACAGCAGCTTGGTGGGCTTCTGGGATTCTCCTTGCACTGAGGATTCATCCAGAAATCATTCTGGGCAAAAGTTCCCACATCCTAAATTCCCTCCTCCTCAGTGTCCCATCTCCTGATCTTAGGTGGTCCAACACCTGGGGGCCATGACAGAAGATATGTCACTGAGAAGCTGTCACCTGCAATTCAAAGGCTCACCACACGAGGAAACTGCACACTGATCCATCAGTTCCTGTTCGTGTCTTTAAAGGTGTTCTTTCTGCTGTAAACCTGAACAACGGCATGAAAAATGGCAAATCCTGCTCAACTTGATTGCCACTACAGGTAAAGGAACCAAAGTGGCTACCATGAGGAAAAGGGAGCATAGACTCATAGAATAGTAGAGTCCAACCCCCTGCTCAATGCAGGAATCCACCTTAAAGTATACCTGACAGAAGGCTGTCCAGCTGCCTCTTGAAGGCCTCTAGGGTGGGAGAGCCCACAAACTCCCTAGGTCATTGGTTCCATTGTCGTACTGCTCTAACAGGAAGTTTTTCCGGATATCCAGCCAGAATCTGGCTTCCTGTAACTTGAGCCCATTATTCCATGCCCTGCACTCTGGGATGCATGGGCACACCAACCCATGTTAATACTCACTCAAGGGAAATAAAATGAAATTAATGCAACAATTAATGTAATTCACTTCTATGGATTCTTCTGGGTTCCGCAAAAATGGTACAGCAGTAACTTACAGCATTAAAATGTCTTTGGGAGGGTTATCAATTGTTGCCTCAGAAAATGCCTTTCATTCCAGCAACAAGAGGCTTGTAATTAAATGAAAATGAGACTATTAATGCAAATTGCACCAAAATGTAATTTGGGTGATTTCAAATGGAAGAGCAAAGATGAAGCACCTAGTTCATTATGAAATATACATGAAGGGCCTGATGCCTTTCAAAAATACTTACATACTTATCACTCCCTTTGTTTAAGTGGATCTCTCTCTTTTTTTCCATGCTGGGGTCAAGCTGCTCTGTTTGTTACCCCTGATGCTCAAGAAGAAGCATACGAAAAAGTCCGGCACTGTGAACATCTGGGGAGATCGTGGTATGTGCTTTCCTTGATCTGTCAAGAGGGGAATATTCATCATATCATTATTCATAAGCCAAAAAAATGACTAACATGTTCAAAACCTCCCCTTTTTAATTCTTGTCCTGATTATTAAACTTGCTGCGAAACTTACATATACATTTTGGGGCATATGGATCAGGGGAGAGGAGAATCACTCAAGAGCAATTTATTTATGTCTCTTTATATAGGGGGGTGGAATCCTCCCTTGCGGGAGATGCCCAAGTAATCAAAGTGCATCGGATAACACCAATCAGCATGTTCTTTGGGGATCCCTCTTTGCAAATTTCCCCCCAAAAGCTCCCCTTTAAGGAACAGAGAGGATCCGTCTGGATTGTTAACTCTTGCTCCTGCTGCCCCCTAGTGGACACAGTCTGATTCTTCGATTTGGCGATTCGTGCAGGCTGCAGCCAAAAAGGAAAAAAGAAACCCATCTCCAAAACATGTAAGAATATAATAAGAACCTTGCAGGATCAACCCAAAGATCCATCTAGTATTCCACACTTCGTAAGGTTTCATATGTCTAAAAAAATTATATATTGCCCTTCACCATATTTTGCTCAAGAATGGTTTACAAAATTAAAATATTAAACAATAACACCACATCATAAAAAAGTGGCAGATTTTTTTAAAAAAACAAGAGCATTCAACAAGATTTTAGAATGCCTAAGGGCACAATTCTATGCATGTTTCTACAGAACACACATAGAATAGCTACTAGACCTGATGGCTAAGTGCAACCTCCAGTATCAGAGGCAATAAGCCTATATACAGAAGTTGCTGGGGAACATGGGTGGGAGGTTGCTGTTGCACTGTGTCCTGCTTGTGGGTCCCTAGTCAACAGCTGGTAGGGCACTGTGTGAGCAGAGTGCTGGACTAGAGGGACCAGCACGGCTCTTCTTATGTTCCTATGGAGTTTTCTCCTTTGGTGGACACCATCTCCCTTATCTGTACTACTACATGGAAGACTGTATGGGCCTATCTAGGGATGGACCTCTGCTCTTTCTGGTAGCTCTGGAGAAGCGACATCTGTTGCAGAGGGATATGAGTTGACTGCAGTGTCAAATCCTAAGAGGTCACTATGGCTTGGAAGTGAACATTTAGTGATGGGGAGGGATTCAGGATTGTGCTATCAAAGACATGGAGTAGAGGCAGGGCGGAGGAGACCAAATGTGGGCACTGCCTTGGTGAATCCGATGACAGATCCATCATTCATAACCAGATCCTTGTGTTAGCTCATAAGAAGAGTATAAAGGTGATGGCCAGCCCTACCATTGGGCAAGGAGAGATGGCCGCATCTGACATATTGGAAAGGGTTGGAATTTGTCTGTTATTTCATTCATTTTCTTACTTACTTTTTTTACACTGGGGATGATTTGAATTTCCTGCTTTAAGCACTAATATTTTGAATTGATCCTAATCAAGAAGGCTCACAGAGAGCAATGGTGCCCCGCTACTGTTGTATATCTTGCCAACAGTGAAACATATTCTGAGAGGCTATCACATTATAGTGAGGGGGAAGAGCCTTCCTTCCACCATCCCCCAGTTTCATAACTATCCCAGTTCGTTACTGGAGAAGCCAGTGTCTAAGTCAGCCTTCCCCAACTTGGTGCCCTACAAGTCCCAATATTCCTAACCATTGGCCATGCTGGCTGGGGCTGAAGGAATTGACATCCAAAACTTCTGGAGGGCACCAGGTTGGAGAAGGCTGGTCTAAGTGATAGCTGCTACCCTCTTTGTACTAGCAGGCTTAATGGCCTAGCTTCACTTGAGTGAGTCAGTCCAGTTGATGGCTTACTATCTTTTGCAAATTAAAATGACTTTGCAAGATTGATTAGTTTCACTGATTTTATTGAATTGTTACAGCAAGAGAAATGCTCTTAGTTGCAAGTTTTTAATTACCATATTTCTTCAATTCTAAGATGCCATCAATTGTAAGACGCACCTTAATTTCAGTACCACCAACAGAAAAAAAGCTTTGATTCTAAGAAAAAAATAAAAATAAAAATAAAACCTTTGCCTTTTGCAAAGCGAGGGAAAATTCAAAAACTGTGATTCTAAGACGCCATCAATTCTAAGACGCACCCCGTTTTTAGAGACATTTATATGGAGGGAAAGTGCATCTTAGAATTGAAGAAATACGGTAGTTCAGATTGAAACTTTCCTTCATCCCATTCCTTACTGCAGCTACGGCATGGCTACCTGGGCAACGTGGTACGCAAGGCAGTCACCATGTGGTATTGACGGAGATATTGCGGGCTCCTTCCTGAACGTTGAAGAGATTGGTCTCTAGGCTTTTGACTTGGTGAGCTATAAGAAAAAGGCGGTGGAGCCCCTTCCAACTCTACAGGAACACTTCCCATCTTATCCTGCAAGGGGAGGAAGCTCTGCAGAGCCGCGAGGCAAGTGGTCATTCAACTGCTGCTATCACTGCCTAGCTGGGTTTCCTTCGCCTGTGGAACTTCTCAGCTGCCTCCTTACAGGCTCAGGGCCAGCAAAGAGCTACCCCACAACTTTGGGGGCTGGGGCATAAAAAGCAGGCTCCTGCAGGGGCAGGACCAGCGGCGGCAAGGTCACCGCCAAAGGGGCGACACCAAAGGGGGTTGCCCCTTTGGGGGAGCCACTTCAGGAAGGTACGCATGCTCAAAAGGAGTGAGAGGAGCAGCTTCTTTCCAGTTTGGGCCTGCAGAATTGCCTCCACTTAACATCATGTGAGGGTACTGCCAGTCTACAGGAATAAAGGTGTGCTTTCCAAAGAAGGCAGGAGGTGATAGAAGTCAGGGAACAGCCATCAGAGTTATACAGGGCAGAGGGAGATATGGGGGAGAGACCATTACACCTTAATAAGAGAGGGTACAGCCCCAAACTAACCCCCAGCTCAAATAACCTGGATGGCCTTGGCAACAAACCCCCAGGGTTGAAATTATTGCTGCTGAATGCCAGGTCAGTGAATGGCAAAACATCTGCTATCCAGGACTTGATCCTGGATGAGCATGCTGGCCTGGCCTGTCTCACAGAGACCTGGTCGAATGAAGTTGGGGGATATGACCTCTCTCAGCTTTGCCCACCAGGGTTCTCTGTCCAGCAGCAGGCAAGACCTGGGGGGTGGGGAGGTGGGGTGGCAGTGGTCTATCCCCCTGACCAGGTGCCCTGTCACACAGTCTGCGGAGTTCGAGTGTGTGTATCTGAAGGTGGGGGCCCAGGACAAAATAGGGATTCTGTTGGTATACCGTCCACCCCACTGCTCAACAGTCTCCCTTCCCTTCCTGAGCTAGCCGGGGTAGTCTCGAGGTTGGGGTTGGGATCCCCCCAGCTTGTTGTGCTGGGGGATTTCCACATCCATGCTGAGGCTGCCCTGTCGGGAGCGGCTCAGGACTTCATGTCTGCCATGACAACCATGGGTCTGTCCCAGATGGTATCTGGCCCCACCCATTCTGCAGGGTGCACTTTGGACCTCATTTTCTGTGATGGATGGGGTGATAGTGATCTGAGAGTGGAGGAACTTTATATAGTTCCACTGTCATGGACAGATCACTATCTAGTGGGGTTCAGACTTGCTGGCACTCAGAACTTCTGCAGAGGTAGAGGACCAATTCAGATGGTCCACCCCAGGCAGCTGATGGATCCAAATGGTTTCCTGATGGCTCTTGGGGATTGTCCTTTTGCCTCAGCAGGTGATTCTGTCGAAGCCCTGGTCAAACTCTGGAACGGAGAAATGACCAGGGTGGTGCACACGATCGCTCATGAGCATCCTCTTTCATGATGTGGCGCCAAATCAGCCCCCTGGTTTTCTCGGAAGCTGGCAGCAATGAAATAAGTGAGGTGGTGACTAGAGTGACGTTGGTGGGAAACTCAGAGTGAATCCGATCAAGCATGGGCTAGAGCCTATCTGAAGGCCTACTCTGTGGCAATACAAGCAACAAAAAATCTATTCTTTTCTGCCACTATTGTATCTGCAAAGAGCCACCCAACAGAGTTGTTTCGGGTGGTCAGGGGCTTTTTACATACTAGCCCCCAAGGGGAGAATTCAGACCTTTTGACAGCCTGCTATGTACAATTTGCTCAACACTTTGCAGACAAAATCACTTGGATCCACTGACTTGGACACTATAGTTGATTCAGTCCCAGTGGATGTAACTGTGATGCCAACTTGTCCAATATTATTGGATACTTTTCCATTTGTTCAGGATCCTTGGAGAGGTGAGAGCCACTATGTGTACAGTATATTAGATCCTTGCCCTTCCTGGCTCATAAAAGCAGCCAGAGGGGGACTGGCTGAGTGGGTAAGTGGAGTGGTCGATGCTTCCCTTCACCAAGGCAGGGTGACTGCCTGCTTGAAAGAGGCGGTAAGTCCTACATTGAAAAAGCCCTCCTTGAACCCCACCGTGTTAGATAACTACTGGCCAGTCTCCAATGTTCCATTTTTGGGCAAGGTATTGGAGCACGTGGTGGCCTCCCAACTCCAGGGATTCCTGGATGAGATGGATTCCTGGATGAGATGGAGTTGCTCCAGGCCCTTGATCATTTTAGTTGCCCTTTTCTGCATGACTAAAATGATCCAGGAGCTGGAGCATCTCACCCAACCTGGTGCCCCCTGAAGTGTGCTACAATTCCCATCATCCCTCAGTCCAACAAGTCCATAAGGCCCCAGATTGCAGTAGGCTGAACAATAGGAGAGGCACAGCATCTTGTCCATTGATCTTGAATTGCATCCTGCATCACATCACAGTTACCTTCCACCTGATGTGAACCCAAACGAGGAAGGTCAAGGGTTTCCCATTCCATTATTTCTTTTTCATGCAAATAGCGCGGACCTAATTCTCACGTGAACCGAATCAAGGCTGTCCCCCTTAAAATGATCTTTGGGGCTGACTTTATGCACCATTTAATTACATTACCAAACTATATGATTAACAGCTGCTCTTTTACACATCCATTTGCACCAAGGGCATTAGAGCATAGACATTTTGCATTTGAAGCTATGCCGTGGGTGTTAATATCTGATTTTGGAAAATGTTTTATTGATCTATTATATGGTTTAAATGCATGCCATTCTCTCTTCCCTCTCTCTTTCTCTCACCCCACCTCAACACCTTGTAACTGGAAATAATAGATGTGAATGGCTTTTCTATGACCTGTTTAAAAAATTACATGAACAAATGAACTGGAAACATAATACAGCAATGTTCTTTCTTTCCCTGAGTAGCATCGGGTCAAAGACCCATCAAAGAGCAGATGAGCTTGCGAATACAGATGGCCGCTTACCAACTTAGAATCATACAATCATAGAATAGTAGAGTTGGAAGGGGCCTATCCGGCCATTGAGTCCAACCCCCGCTCAATGCAGAAATCCACCTTAGAGCATACCTGACAGATGGCTGTCCAGATGCATCTTGAATGCCTCTAATGTGGGAGAGCCCACGATCTCCCTAGGTAATTGGTAGAGCTGTGCACAGACCCCCTGATCTGATCCGGATCCTGATCTGTCAGGGCCAGATCAGGCTGGATCTGACTCAGGTCAGATTGGCCCTGATCTGATCTGACTCGGATCCAAATCCGGATCTAATCCAGATCCATGCACAGAACTCTCCTGCTCTCTCTCTCCCTCCCCCCACTCTCCCTGCTTACCTGCTGCCTCCTCCACTTCATCCCCCATCGTCTTCTCTCCTCGATGTCGGCCAGCCGACATCGAGGAGAGAAGACAACGTGGAGGATGACAGGGGACAACACGGAGGAGGCCGCAGGTAAGCAGGGCAATGAGGGGAGGGAGGGAGAGAGCAGGGAGAGCGGGAGGGAGATCTCTGCACAGATCTGGATTGGATTCGGATCACGGATCCAATCCAGCCCGATCTGGGCCCAATAAGGTTCGGATCCGGATGGCCCAGATCAGCCTGACCTGCTCCGGATTCAGGATCCAGATCCAGATCCGTGCACAGCCCTAGTAATTGGTTCCATTGTCATATTGCTTTAACAGCCAGGAAGTTTGTCCTGATGTCCAGCTGGATTCTGGCTGCATGTAACTAGAGCCCGTTATTCCACATCCTGTACTCTGGTATGATCGAGGAGAGATCCTGGCCCGCCTCTGTGTGACAACCTTCCAAGTATTTGAAGAGTGCTATCATGTCTCCCCTCAATCTTCTCTTCTCCAGGCAATACATGCCCAGTTTTTTCTGCCTCTTCTCACAGGGCATTGTTTCCAGACCCCAGATCACCCTTGTTGCCCTCCTCTGAATCCCCTCCAGCTTGTCTGCATCCTTCTTGAAGTGTGGTGCCCATAACTGGACACAGTACTCAAGATAGGCCTAACCAGAACCACTACCTCACACAATTTGGAAGCTATATTTCTATTAATGCAACCCAAAATAGCATTTGCTTTTTTTGCAGCTACATCACACTGTTGGCTCATATTCAGCTTGTGATCTATAACAATTCCAAGATCCTTCTCGCTTGTAGTATTGCTGAGCCGAGTATCCCCAGAACTGCACCATGCCATCAGATTAGTCAATGTTGTACCCCAAATTTAGTGGATTGTACCATTGCAGGCTACAGGTGGGAAAGTCAAATGTTTAAATTCTATCCCCATGTAAAAATGCTGCCTGTACATACAGAGCTGGTGAGGAAAGTGAGGGTGCAACTCAGCTAGCTTCAAAAGAAAAGAAAAAGGCTGATGTGTCTTCATGGGATGGGAATAGATAGAGGAGCTCCAAACTTCCTAGACTGTCCTCTAATCTGTGCTGACCGTCCTTCTGATGCTACACTGATGCTTCACTTCCTATTTCTTCATACTCTCGCTTCTCAGAGACATCTCTTTGGGTCTCCCTCCACCTTGCGTCGGGGACCTTTCTATACAACATCTATTTCCTGCAATAAACGCAAGCTTTCCTCTTCCTTTGACCCAGAGTCTCCAGTGTGATTTATCCGGGGTAAAGCATGCTCCTTCAGCTAGGATTCCACTCAGCTCAGCCCTTGACAGGTTCCTGCTGTTCTGCTAACAGCTGGTACCTCAGGGCCAAGGCTAAGTGAGCCCTTCACCCTTGCCCTGTACAAACTTGCCCAATGAATGAACTGTACACTGTCTTCAGATCCCCCTCATCTTCCTTTGGCCTACAAAATCCTTGATGCTGGCTGGCATTAAGAGCCCTGCTAACCCATCAAATTCCCAACAACTGTGTGGATCATCAAGGCCAGGGCTGGCAGGGTCGGGCACCTCCCAAGGCCCGTATCCAACAGGGGGCTCACCACCAAGAACCTGCTGAGTTCGCTGTTGCTGCTGCCCCTTCATAGAGTTGCTCCCTGTTTACTCGCCCATCCTCTGAGCAGCAATGGCAGCAAGGACCAGGAGGAGGAGCTGCTGGCCCTGGCATACTCATCAGCTCTTTTCATGGCAAATGATCAGTTAGTAACAATGGCCATGAGGAGGATGAGGGCCCACTGAGGGTCTCTTACCCAAGGCCCTTCCCCTTAGCCTGAAGCCAGCACTGATCAAAGTTCTATGGGGACACAGGAGCACTTGTCAAGCCAACGGTTGGCAATGGTACAAAATCTGATCAAACATTTTGAAGCCTTAATCTAGGACGGTGGCTTCATTTTTATTTTTAAGTATCCAAATGCTGCCGCTTTAAACTGCCTGGAAATCTCGCTCCTTTCGTTCTTCTTCTAAGCACAACTTTAAAAAGAGGAGAAAATGGGCTTTCTTTTTCCCCCCTGCAGTGCTTTATTACAGGCTGTTTTGAAGAACAATGGTGTTAATAGGGAGTCAAGGTTTACTAGCCCAATGTAAAAAATTCTTTCACTTGGAAGCTTGCGGCACGACGCACAGGGAAAATACTTCTCTCATACACATCAGTAATAAATTCAGCATAGGAATAAAGAAAAAGCCAGAGAGGGAGAGGGAGAGGGAGAGGGAGAGAGGGAGCACAACTACATTAAGAACTGCTTGAGTGAGTGAGGAGACAATGCTTAAATGCATAATTACACTCTTCCTTGCTGTAATAAGTAGCCTTTGCAATTTTGGTGGTTAACAGCAATCAATGCAATTTTTGTTCTCTCTCGGAACACTCGTTGCGTCTGGTAATAATAAGGGGAGTAGCTTATCCCAGTTATGTCTTTGCCATTTTAATTACTGCAGGCTTTCGCTAGGCAGAGGAACAGGCCCAAATGTCCTCTTTTTGCTAAAGTAAAAATAAAACCACCAATTACTTAGTGAAATTTGAATTACACTGGAAGATAAAACTTGTTGTGAGCAACTGGCTTTGTCTCTATGCCATGCCCTGACCTGAGTTATGTAGGAAACACAGCTAGAGCCTTCCTACACGAGGCCTTTATTATGCACTCGTGATTCCTCACTCACAGTAAATTGCAGGTGCTTTACACACCGTTGTCATCCCCCAGGGCCTCTTCCACGTATTTTTTTTTCTGATAAGGAAAGCCAGGTATATCCATGACTGGCATGAAACCCTGGTGTATTTGTGCAATCCCAATAAAGCATAGTGCCACCTAGTGGTTGTGTAATAGAACATATAGAAAGGCAGAGAAAAAACAACCAGGGGGGGGGGGGGGGGGGACATGTGTAAAGGAGCTGATCTTACTCCCACAAAGAATCTGGAAGCAGAAGCCTCAGTAAAGTGGCGGGTTAAAAGCCAGATATAGAAAAGCCCTTAGTTCACAATCCTATGCATGTTTAGACAGAAAAAAAGTCCTACAACTCCCAGCATGCCCCAGCTGTATTTGCTCAAGCAGGATTCCCCCATCACACAGAGGGTTCTACTCGTGTTCAAGCAAGCACAACTAGAAACCCTCTCCAAATCTTGCTGCTTGGGGGACTGAGAGGGTGGGGGCAGAGTGCATGGCCCTATCCTGCTGCATTTGTGTACCCTCAATGTCCGAACAGGGCTATTGTCTCTTTTAAAATTTAGGTTTGCCAACTGACTGAGAGGAGAAAAATAGCGCAGCCTGCTCTTGTGCCTTTAACAGCAGCTTGGCATGTAGAAATCAGGAAGTGAATTTACTCACAACAAGGAGTTAAATATCATGTAAACATCAAGAGGTTGTTATGAAGGTACTGCTAGCTAAATGGGCCAGCTGAAAAGTATGGATATCGGTAGAATCTGTTCCGGGAATAAAGCTTGCTGCACTTTAATGAGCTTGGCTCCCTGGACTTCGGCTCATTTTACCAATCAATCAATCAATCAAAAGTTTATTGAATAAGTCTTCAGACCATTTCACACACAATAAACATGTTAAAAACAAACAATAAATGCATGAATCTTAAAACATTACTTTTAAAAGTCTAAAATTGGGGTAATACGATATTTAAAGAGATAAAAGTACATGCTCCTATTGAGGCCCTACAAGATTTAAAAACTGATACATGGCTCATTTAAAACACATTTTTCCATTTCCATTTTCCTTAAACTGGTCGTCTTAACCATGAAAAGGGCAACCCTCTGAGTGACAAACTGGTTGGATCCTTGTAAGAGGAATTTCAGCTTGTCCTCAACCATCCAATTTTTCATACGCCCAAGAAATGGAGACAAATAATGTTCCCTACAACTGGAATATAATTGGCATTCCAGTAAATAGTGGGCCAGACCTACCACTTCAGATGCACCACATATACAAAGTCTGTCTTCTGCTGGAATGCCCCAGAATCTTCCTTCTTGCATCGTTGTGTCCATTTGCTCGAATCGAAGATGAGAAGACGAGATATTTTTCTTCCTGAAATTGGGTTTTAGCCCTCGCTAACCATTTCATGGACCTTGTGTTTGACAGGGCAGGTATGTCCATCTGTGCTCTAGTATCCAGTACTCTTTGTTTAAAAACATTTCTTATATTGGAACTGAGAGCACTTAGAAGCTCCACACTAAAACCATAGTTCAATAACAATTTTGAAAAACTGTAAAACCAAGATTTTTCTGAGATTTTAACTGTTTGTTCATTCAGGCATTTCTTAGGGAGCCTGGTTTCACTCATTTGAACTAGCTTGAACCAATAATTAAATAGCCTAAGGTGGTAGTAGTAAACCTTTATTGCAGTCAATAGACCAAAGGTACAAAACATTAAACATTAAAACTTTAAAAACATACATTGTCATTGATTTAATACAATAGTTAATATTAAAAATTTAAAATACTAGGGTTATTCAGTCAATAAAATCCTTGTACACATTGCCCAATTTAAAAACGTTGCTACTTGTACAGTTATAGTCTTATCCGAGCCCTGCAAGAGCAAGACAGTTCATTGATTTATGGATCTACCTGGAAAGGTTTGGGTAATGGGCCAAATTAAATCTGCTCGAGCCTGTTTGTAAAAGTTACAAGAGAGTAGAACATGTGATACTGATTCTACCTCTATACCATTACAAGGGCAACGTCTGCTATTACGCGGTATTTTCTTAAATCGGCCCTCAAGTCGTCTAGATGGCAACACGTTAAACCTTGACAGCCTGAAAGCCCGTCTGTACTTGGGCACGGTTAACCATTTTAGATAAGGTGCTTCACGTCCATCATATTGAGCTGACAAACCCAGAGACTGTGGCGCACAAGGGCCTCTGGATGCCTCCACTAGTTCTTGCCCATCTATGTCAAGTAGTCTCTGTTTAACTATTGCTCTAGCCTGGTCAAACCCCATCATGGATAGATAGGGAGCTGAAAGCCCTATGCATATAAGTTTATTCTTTAAAGCCTTTAACCAGGGGGAGGTAAAAGAATCACAAAGTGTTCTATGAGCTAAATGTTCGGCGGATAGTACTAAGGTGAATCAGGTCTGAAACTGCCACTATCCGAAGTTCAGTTCTAATCGTGTGAGCTGGAGAGACTCTTGATACACCTGGAATCGAACATAAAAAATGGTTCTGGACCCTTTCAACTCCGTTATTATTGGCAAAAACCCAAACCTCTGCACCAAATGTTAACACTGGCAGCACCTTTGCCTTATACATGCTCACAACTGGTTGGAGTGAGCCTGGGTAACTATAATTTATAAGCCTATTCAAAGTCTGAGCACAAGCAGTTGCTTTCAGCTCATTTCTCTTTGCTTGTAATGTCCAGGTTCGCACAGCTGAAAAGACTATGCCCAAATAAGTACCACGAGCTGGCCTTTCTCAATCAGCATAGAGTTGAGCCAGTTTGCAGAGTTCCAGGGGTATTTTTTAATTGCACAATAAGCTAATTATGCAAATTATGGTCATAATTTGTGCAAATCATGCAAACTACAGCTGTAGTTTGCACAATTTGTGCAAGCTACAGCTTCAAATTGCATAGTTTGTGCAAATCATGGTGGCAATTTGCATAATTTACACAAATTATGGCCAGAATTTGCGTGATTTACAGCTGCAATGTACGCAAAGGGCTTTTTACACAAATTTAAAAACCCAAAAAAATGTTCCCAAATTTTGCCCCTCTCCCAGCTAAACTCATAAATGCAAGCTGAGTTAGGGATGCCGCAGAAATCCAGCGAGCCCAAAAAGGGCTGGGTTTTCTAGGAATGGCCATCCCTATTGTAAAGTTGTTCCTACTTTTATGTAAAGCCCTGCCCTCTTCTGCATCTGGTCACTCTAGTATAGCTCCTGAAGCTTTAACTGTTGTGATGTAGAGGGAATTTCAACAGGTTTTGCGTTGAACACCTGCTGAAATTCCCTTTTCTATACAACTGTTAAAAACACAAGAGCCCTGTCCACCTTTCCATATGGTCACCCTACAAATGTGAAATTGTGGGACACAGCAGCCAAGAATAGTTAGGAGAGTGAGGATTTCATCACGTAGATATGCCTGCATTATACAAAATCCGGAATGCTGTAGAGGCTGATTGGCTAGATAAAACCTAAATCTCATTGAAATTGAAGGGACTTGTATCCAGAGAAGAATACAGATTCCATGGATTGCTTCAGGTTTCCGCTTGCCTTTCTTCCTCTAATGGGATTATGCCTCTTGTTTGCAAGTATTTTTAAATTCATCCATTTTAGTTCTTGTCTGATGTGATGGTGGTTCTTGTGTACCTGGCAACCAGCTGTCTCTAAAATCCCCCAAACAAATCATACTAAGGCAGAAATAGGCCATTTTACCATTTATATACATAGCAGGCATTTTTGCCTTAATAAAAAAAAAAGATTCAAAAATATAATGTACTGACAACTTCATCAGAACTGCCAAGTAAAGAAACCTTGTCATGTTTTGTGATATATGTTTTATTTGCAGATATATACAAGTTGAGCATAGGTTGAGACTCATGCACTGATGTGCTAACATACCAACAAATTTTGGTACCCCCAGGGGCATTGATAAGAACTTAAAATATGCAGGGCTCATGCCCATAGGTCACAAAACTGCATAAAATTTACATGTGTTAATTTATATCTCTATATACAAATGTAGAAATAATATTTATTTAAATTTCACAGGAGGCAAAGCCAGCCCATTAATTTCTCATCCAAATCATCTGGAATTAAATGGAAAACATTCCCCACCCCCTAAATGCCATGCAGGGGGAGATTTGGGGGAATGTTCCTCCCCTCTTCAGCTGCATGGCAATTAAGTTGAGAAAATAAAGCTTTTATTGGCACTAATGGACACTCAGGGCAGGGCTGTGCTAGGGTGACCATATGGTAGGCTGACCATATGAAAAGGAGGACAGGGCTCATGTAACTTTAACAGTTGCAGAGAAAAGGGAATTTCAGCTGGCTTCATTTGTATGCAGTTAGTACCTGGTGAAATCACCTCTTCATCACAACAGTTAAAGTTGCATGCACTATACTAGAGTAACCAGATACAAAAGAGGGCAGGGCCCCTGCAGCTTTAAGTGTTGTAATGAAGAGGGAATTTCACCAGGTACTAATTGCATACAAATGATGCTGGCTGAAATTCCCTTTTCTCTGCAACTGTTAAAGTTATATGAGCCCTGTCCTCCTTTTCATATGGTCAGCCTACCATATGGAAAGGAGGACAGGGCTCCTGTATCTTTAACAGTTGTTTAGAAAAGGGAATTTCAGCAGGTGTCATTTGTATGCATGCAGCACCTGGTGAAACTCCCTCTTCCTCACAACAGTTAAAGCTGCAGGAACTATACTAGAGTGACCAGATACAAACGAGGGCAGGGCTCTTGCAATTGGAAAGCATAGAACGAGGCTTGGAAGGCAGAGAAGAGAAATGTTATTGTGGGCTTCACAAGTCAAGCAATCCTCAAGACCAATGAAAGGGGGTTCCCATAACTCTAGGACCTAAAATGACCATCCTGCACCACTGTGGGCAGCTGACTCAAGCCTGACTCAGGGCTCTGTGAAAAAGATGCAGGGTTGGGGCCTCATGGGTTCAGGCCTAGCAAGCCCCCGTGTATCCCTATTTCTAGGAGAACAAACAAGACCATGGGATTCATCAGAGAGCAATTCAGCTCTTTCTGTATCTCTTTCAGTTTCCCTCCAAAAACACCTGCCTGCTGCTGCTGCCTGCTTGAGGCAGAACAGGACTTTCCAACAGCTATCCCTCAGTGGCTGCCATTTTACTTTTCTAGAATGCTCCCAATGTGCATTGTTCCAGGGCATTCTGAGAGGAAACAATGGCAGCAGCAAAACATGCCAACTACCGGTGAAGGCAGCCATTTTAATTTATTATTATTATTATTATTATTATTATTATTATTATTATTATTATTTTGAGGCAGTCCCCATTTTTCGCCCAGAAATCCTTAAGTGGTGTTCAGCCTTTTCTGGAGAGAAGGTACCACTCCCCTTAAAGGACTTGGTTTATCATTTCAAGGTGCTCTTAGATACATCGTTGTCACTGGAGGCACAGGGTGGTCTTGATGGCTCTGAATGCCTTTTAATCAGCTTAGGCTGATATACCAACCATGAACTTACCTGGACAGAGATATCCTTGTGACAGTTAGCCATCTGGTAGCAGGCCATTTGGATTACTGCAATACACTGAGCTGCCTTTGAAAATGGTCCAGAAACGTCCGTTAGTCCAACACAGGGTGACTAGATTGCTAACTGGGATGTGTTAATGTATCATCGTATGCCATCTGCTGCACTGAATGCCAGTCCATTTACAGGCCCAATTCCAATGGGCTCAGAAACAGGGTTCCATTTGTTTCAATGTTTTGTTCATTACAAAATGAATGCACATCTGTAATTCAGAGTAGGAGCCTAGTACAGAATAGGAGAGCTGCTCTTCCTTCACATTTTGATAGTATCCTCTCCCGTTTCTTTGCATTGCTTACCCTACACATGCTCATAGTTAGCTGAGAACCAGAGACAACGAGCTTCTTCAAGTGAGCATTTTATAGCACACTTGTGACTGGCCACTCACGGGTGTTCACGGGTCATTTTGACAACAGTGTCAGCCTCCTGCACATCTCCCGCTCCATTTCCTAGTTTTAGCATCATATATTAAGCCACCGAAAACCCAGCTCTTCTGAAATAAGACGGTATTTGTTGGGATTTCCTGCCATATGCAGGCGAAGTTGTGCTACAAAAAGCCCAGTAGAGGATGCTATTCCCATTGAATTGTACAAGCCATGTGGTCGCTGCTGTCTTCCGTGTGCAATTTCAGCTCATTGTAAATGCAGAAGAGAAGCAGGAAGCAGAGCCATGATAAGAAAATACAATTTCCCCTGTCTAAGGAACTCAACTATTCTTTCATTGCCTCTGTGACCCTTTAGACTAAGGGTGGGAAATGTGGCAACCATGGGCACCAATACACACCTGGACACCTTTCTTGGCACCCGGACACTTTTCTTGAAGAAGAATATGTTTTCTTACTGGCAGCTGGAATGGCTGTACAAAAGTTTTTTGCTGGTGCTGAAAACTGTGGCTCCAAGTGTTGTTAAATGTGTTGGGGCTCAGGTCTCACCTCTGCTTTGTACGCAGTCTTTGGGACAGGTTACTTGTTGCCATGCCTCCCATGCAGCCATCTTGTGCTGGTGCCCAGGAAATTGTGAAATGTGCCCACAGCCCAAAAATGTTTACCTACCCCTGCTTTTGCTCACTTAATCATGGCCAGGCTGAAATTTGGACCAGGGAGGGCTTAGTTCATAGCAGCGGAGGCTGGTTCAAATATCTCATCAAAAAACTTCCCAAGTTTCGTTTATAGCAGCAGAGCGGCAGCAATTTTAAAATAGTCCATTTTCTTTTTGTTGTGGCTGTGGCTGTTGTTAGAAAATTGCCACCGCGATGAAACAATTAATTTGGAATGGATGGTAAAATGTGAAAATGGCTTTTAGAAAGCAAATACGACACTCCCTGCAGTGTCTTCTGAAATAAAACAACAGTGAACTTAGTGGCACGTGACTGCCATTTAAGTGAGATCTTTGAACCCAAGATTTCCCAACAGCACTTTTTTGATGGTGGTGGGAATCCGGGGAATGTGCAAGAGACCAGCACAACTGCCATGCAGAACGTGACTGAGATCTATTACACAGTGTTGGCATACTCTCCCCGCAAAGACCTAATGTCTTCAAACACTGAAGTCCAAACTAGATATCAGTGGAGTCGGGTGGCTCCAATATCAGTTGGACAGCGAATCTGCTCCGAGTTTCGGGTAGAACCAGTCAGAACTCTAAAGGAGCTAACAAAGGATTGGAAGCACCTTGGACAGCTCCTTTAGAGTTGTGACTGGTTCTGACTGAAACCCAGAGTGCATTCACCACCCACACTGGCATCAAAGCCACCAGTCTCTCGGCCACTATACTACATTGAGACAATCCTTAGAATCATAGAATCAAAGATTTGGAAGGGGTCAATCTAGTCAACCCCCTGCTCAGCGCAGGATGCAGCTACAGCAGCCCTAGGAGATGACTGCCCAGCCTCTTGCCAATTTTTTTATTTATTTACTGCCCAATAGCCAAATCTCTTTAAATACCTACAGCGAAGGGAGAACCTGCCTGTCTGTTGCCCTGTTGAACAGCTCTTGGTGTGAGCAAGTTTCACCTTATGCTTTGCCAAAATCTGCTTTCCAGGTCCCTGCAATTTCCACCCCTTGGTTCTAGTCCTACCCTCTGGAGCAACAGAGAGCAAGTCTGCTCCATCCTCTGCATGACAGCCTTTCAGAGATTTGAAAATCACTGACATGTCTCCCCCTAACCATCTCTTCTCCAAGCTAAGTGTACCTAACTCTTCCAATCATTCCTCATAGGCCTTGGTTTCCAGATCCCTCACCATCCTGGTAGCCATCCTCTAGTCACACTCTCCATGCTTAAAAGCAAGGCTGGCCCTACCATTAGACAGAGTGAAGCAATTGCCTCAGGCAATGGATGCTGGGAGGTGGCAGCAAGGTGTTGGAGAAGACATCTGTGTGGCAGGTACCCTGCTCTGTGCCTCTTAAGTTAGCCTGCTGCCTTCAAGTGCAGTGAAGGATGCTGTCCCATCATCAGTGTTGAAGAGAGGTTCATCTGCCAACCTTCTGATGGGATTGGAAGAGGAAGCTCTCTTGTTCTACGCTTCAGGCAGTCAACTGTCTTAGGCCGGCCCTGCTTAAAAGATGGTATCCAGAACTGGGCACAGTATTCCAGATGTGGCCTGATCAGTTGTGAAGGCTTGAGGCCTACAGAGGCAAGGTAATAAACTCAGGCCTAGAGGCCTGGTGTTTTTCTGTTGGGTGTGGGTATCTCTGAGAGAGTAGTTTCATTTCTCCAGTTCAGGTTCAATCTAGGGATGTGCACTGGATCGGATCCGATCCACGATCCGAATCCGGTCCAGGGGAAAATCGGATAAATTATCCAATTTCCAATCTCACCGCTTGATCAGCCGATTCAATCCAATCCGATCTGGAAAGGTTCCGATCCGGTTTGGATGGATCGGCGGATCGGCGAGTGCCCGCTGGCGCCCACCGCAGCTTCCATTGGTGGGCGCCAACGGGCGCCCGCCGATGGAAGCGGACAGTGGAGGGGGCTTCCCTAGCGGGGCTGCCCACTTCCATTGGCGAGCGCCAGCGGGCACCCGCCGATGGAAGCGGACAACAGGGGCAGGGGGCGGCAGACGGGAGCGGACGGCCAGGAAAGGTAAGCAGGGGGCAGGGGGAGGGGGCTCGCGGCGCGCTTACCTTTCCTGGCCGTCCGCTCCCGTCCGCCGCCGGCTGCTACTGTGAGCGGGCTTCGCGGCCTGCTCCTAGGTAGCGCGCTACTCAGGAGCAGGCCGCGAAGCCCGCTCGCAGTAGCAGCCAGCGGCGGACGGGAGCGGACGGCCAGGAAAGGTAAGCAGGGGGCAGGGGGGCGGGAGGAGGGGGGAGGGGGAGGGGTTTTACCCCCCCAGGGTCGTCCGCTTCCATCCGCTGACGCCTACGGGCGCCAGCGGATGGAAGCGGACGGCCCCGGGGGGGTAAGGAGCACGGGGGAGGGGGCTTACCTGCCAGGGCCGTCCACAGCAGACGGCCCCGGGGGGAGGGAGTTAGGCCCCCCCTCACCCACCCACCGCCATTTTTTCCTCATAGATTTGCATTGCAATGCAAGTTTATGGGGGGGGGGGGGAAATGGCAGCCGATCCAAAAAGTTCCGATTTTTGGATCGGGATCGGACCCGATCCAGTCCGGGGGCCTCCGATTTTGTCCGATCCGTGACAAAATTGGAGGTCCCGATCCGGGTCCCGCTCCGATCCGGGGGGTCCATGCACACCCCTAGTTCAATCCCTGGTTAAGTTTCATTTACTCAGAGTGGGAACTTTACTTTCTATTTTGGGGAAAGAGGGTATATAAGAGTGAGCAGACCAGGGCAAGAGACAGAGAAAGACAAGACCTTTTAGAAAGAGCAGAAAGAAGTAGCTTAGGGTAAAGCACTTGAATTTTTGCAACTTTTATTTTCTTTTAATGCCTTTGTATCGCTCAGCTCTATTGACTAAATACCGTTAGCTGTACTTTGCTTGTTTTGCTTTACTAGTAAACTGTTATGTTAAGCCACAAACGTCTGGAGTGTCACTCACCCCACGTCTACAGCTTAAACCCCACATTACTGAGAAGGGGAAGGTAAAAGGAAGGACGGTGGGACTCTTAAAGAGGCATAGGTCCTTAAAGAGTTGCTCAGGGAGTCCAGGTCATAGACAGAACACTGACACCAGCGCAAAAGAGAGCAGAACTATTTCTTCCCATCTGGACTACTGTAATGTGCTCTACGTAAGACTGCCTTTGAAAACGTTTCAGAAACTTCAGCTGGTCCAGAAGACTGTGGTAGACTGTTGACCGAGGCTGGATACAGGGAGTACATGACTCCCTTATTACAACAACTTTACCAGGTACTGGTCTGTTTACAGGCACAATTCAAAGTTCTGGTTATGACCTATCAAAGCCTTTTGCAGCTTGAGACCATCTTCTCCGATACAAACCACCTTGGGTATTAAAATGGGAGGGGGGCTTTTCTTAGTACCACCACCACCAGAGGCACGTGTGGTGGGGACGTAAGAGAGAGCCTTCTTAGTGGCTGCTCCCAGGCTCTGTAACTCCCTGCCAAGGGAAGCTGTCTTGTTCCCTTCTCTGCTGTCCTTCCACCGGCAGGCAAAGATGTTTTTATTCAGGCAAACTTTTGACATATAAGCTGATGAGTTGCTGAAGGGGGGCATAATTGGTTGAGACTGTTTATTTCTTTTGTTGTTGTCATTTGCATTTATTTGTTTTTATGTTATGTTTTAATTAAGATTTTGTTTTTAATCTGGATTTTATTGTTTGCCTCATTAAACAATCTTTTGGGGCCAAAAGGCAGGATATGAATTAAATAAATGAATCAAGGCACTGTTCTTCTGCTAATACAGCCTAGTTTTGCATTAGCTTTTTTTTTTAGCAGCCACATTAACTCTTGGTTCATATTCAAGTTTGTGATCCAAGGGAAGAGCAATCCCACGGGCCTTAGACAGAGTCTGGGGGTCCATAGGATACTTCAGATCCCTGAATCCGAGGTCAGAGACAGCTCTCCGACCTTGGACCCAGGGATTCTGAGCTCCCCTCTCCCTCCCCTCCACCCCACAGCTGGTGTGGAGAGAATCGCACAGCTGCCTCTCTGAGGTCACAAAAATGACCTTGGAAGGAAAGGAAGAGGAATGGTTCTGGGGTAGTGAGGGGAGGAGATCAGGATGACTGGCATACAATGTATCTTCCACCCCAACCTAACCTCCTTCCCTCCTCCCTCTGCAGAGCCCCAGCTAGATGGGCAAAATCGCCCATCTAGCAAAAACCGCCTCCATGCTGCTCCCACTCTGCATAGGATTCTGGTCAACCTCCGAGCTTAGAGGCTGACAGGAATCCTGAAAGGATTGCGCCCTAAAACCCCTAGATCTTTTTCACATGCACTTCTGCCAAGTTGGTATCCAACCTCCCACTATCCTATGCGTGTGCCTTTGATTATTATTTTTTTGTACTTAAATGTGCAACTTTACATTCATCTCTGTTGAATTTGAACTTATTAATTTCATCTGAGTGTTCCCACCTGTCAAGAGCCTTTTGAATCTTGATTTATTTTTTCTCGTTCTGTGGTGTTAGCTCTCCCTCCTAGCTCTGTCTCATGTGCAAGTTCTTAATAATAATAATAATAATAATAATAATATTAAAGAACTCTTCTCCATAAGTTCTTTCTGAAGTTTGTGCCTGCAAGGGAGCCATTCTGAGAAGGAACACTGCCCTGGCTTCTCCTTTTCAATTAGAAGAGCGAAATGTATGATAACCATTGCAAATGTGGCAAAGGAATCAGTTCTGGCATGTTTTGTTTTTTCTGCCCTTCTTTTGCTGCTGTTGCTTATGCAGTTTATTTGACAGCTCCTCCTGCTCTGATCATCTTAAGATCAATAAAGTGCTTCAGACAAGTAACCTCAAGCTATCCATGTTAATTAGATTAGCTTACAATAGAAAGGATGTATTATTGCTAAGGCCAATAAACCTTCACACAGGCATAGCTTTAACTGAAGCTCCTAGAAAGGGGCTAAATCGAAAGAATGTTGAAAATCATGGGGGCAACACTAAACGGTTGTTTATTTATTTATTTGTTGCATTTCTATACCGGGCAAAAAAAGGAAAGAAGCAGGTTCTCAGAATGCTAAGATACTTTATTTCCAAGCCCAATGAGTTTCGGCCTATGTTGTTTTTTAAGGCCTTCTTCAGGGGGTTGATAAGAGATGTCTGCAGAAATACGCTTAACAGGATGATAGTCTCCTACGATAATTACTGGCTTACTGGTTCCACTGGATAGATATGGCTGGAGTCCTCAGTTTGCTTCTGCTGGCTAATGTGTCCTCTGAGTATAGCTAGAGTGACCAGATACAAAAGCAAGCAGGGCTACTGTAGCTTTAACTGTTGTGGTGAAGAGGGAATTTCACCAGGTGCTGCATGTATACAAATGACACCTACTGAAATTCCCTTTTCAATACTACTGTTAAAGATATAAGAGCCCTGTCCTCCTTTCCATAGGGTCATCCTACCACTGCTCAGTCAGCACAGTCTCATCCACGAGCACTGGCTGACTGACAGACTAGGCAAAGGGAAGAATGGGACACAAGGAAGAAAGCGAACTCTGTTATCTGGGGCCATGTCTATATGACACCGCTTTGCCTCCTGATCCCCCCAAAACCCCATAGCATCTCTGCTGCGAAGCGAAATCAAAAGAGTTACATGGCAGGAATAAGCGCGAGCTATCCTGCCTGGTGGAAACCGCAACACCATTGTCAAGCGGTGACAATGGGAAACTGCGAAACCCTTTTTATGGCAACTCTGTGCAACTTTGAAAGCCTGTAGCAGAGCATCTGCATTACAACAGCTCATTTAATTTAGGTGTTATGTATCCTTACTGCCTTTACTGTAATTCCCCAACTTCGCCATGGCGACCATTACAAGGCTTGTCAAGCCCGCCCCCTGCTCTGCATTCCCGTGCCTATCCTGTGCTGAGATCCGCCCCTAGGTATGGCCACTTCCCTAACACAAAACAAAGCCACCACTGACAGATGAAGAAACAATGTGGTGACATTGGAGCAATTGAAAAAGTCACGGTAAAACGACACTTCAAAATAGCGCAGTTTCGCAGGGAAAAGCCCGATGTGACTGTGAGTTGGTTTAAACGATGGGGTGCACCTGCTCAGCCATGATGGGGTATATAGGGAGTATAGACAAGTCCCTACAGGTGCATCGACAATGAATGTCCATCATTCTGGGAGCTGATTGAGGGAGGGGGAACATATTTTTTTATTTTAAGCATGGAATGAAACATGCCTCCAATTTTAATCTGGGGAGGGGGGATTGGCACCCACATATCAAAAGTTTGAGAGCTGAGAGACTAAACAGCAGCCAAGTGAAATGTGATTGTCTAATTTCCGTGACTCTTTTCTCCGCACCATATCCTTCATAAACTCCTGTGGAAAATCTAGTTTATTCCCTCTTACTCTTAATTCCAGTCAATTTCTTTTTCCCTGCAATGATAAAATTAATATCTTCCTTGCCACCTGCAAGGCATAACGTTCACTCTCGGCAGTGACGGGATGCCTGAATTATTTGCACATGCTGCTAACGCAAAAGAGATTTAGTAGGATTAATATGGAGAATAAATGGAAATTGTTAAAGGAGGTCAGGCAAAATAACCTATAGATGAATCTCTCCCTCATAGCGGTGATTGATTTTCCTCAATTGAGTTCTGAAGGGGAGTATGGCTTTTTTTTCCAGATTTACTTTAGAAAATAACATTTAGAATAAATTAAAACTAAAGAAACAACTTGGTATAAAGTGACTTCCTATGTTCCAAAGAGCCTCTACATATCCCCATAACACTGTTTTATGTGGCCGTACTCTGGAAGGTTTCTCATAGGACATTTTCTCAAGAGCACACTCAGAGCCTTTCTACACAAGGAGTTTATTGTGCACTCATGCTTACTCAAGAGTGTTTTACATGACATCGCCATCCTCCAAGGCCTCTCCTGTTCTTTGCAATCATTATACTGGGGGGGGGGGGGGGGTTCTAACGAGAAAAGTTTGGTATATCTGTGAATGGTAGTATGAAAGCCTGGTATATTTGTGCAATTGGGCTATAGCACAGCACTACCTAGTGGTTGTATAATGGAGCATATAGAAAGGCAGAGAAAGAAAAAACCCAGAGGGGAAAAAAACAAGTGTAAAGGAGCAAACATTAGTGCCACAAAGAATCTGGAAGCAGAAGCCACGGTAAACCAGTGGGTTAAAAGCCTCATGTAGAAAAGTCCTCAGTGGCATGTTACACATTATGCAAAACAAGGTGGTGGAATTGGAGACTGTATTATTTCAAGTTGCAGGTGGGGGGAGATTACGTTACTGAATGCTCCCACATATATTATTCCCTGCATATAATGAAACTAGCAAATCACAGAGAGGGCTACTTTTAAATGAATGGAGTTGGGTTAAATGAATGGAGCTTTTTCACGAATAAGCTTTTAAAACAGGGGTGTAGAATCTAGGGCTGTGCAAGCCTCAGCCTCAGATTCAGAAATCTGAGACCTCGGCAGCCATTTTATGACAGAATCGTCATTTTAAAGCACAGCCCTAAGACTCTGTAATGAGGAAACAGTCTACAACTCCCAGCATGCACTGCCTCGGAGGGCTGGACTTACCTAAGCCCAGGAACAGTGGGCACTCGTGGCCTTGCCATTGCCGCTGGCACTACCACAATCACCTGCCTGGTGGCACGATCCAGGAGGCCCCAGTCCCTGGAGGGGTTGCTGCACATTCCATGAGTGTCCCACAGCACAATATCAGAACACAACATTTAAAATGGCTAAAAAAAAAAAAGTCCAGTAAAATGCAAACACATAAAACCAATGAGGGTGAAAATTAACAACAACAACAACATCAACAACAACAACAATAATAATATCCCGGCTTTTTTCCTCTTGCAAGAAACATAGTCCCTCTCCTCTCCATTTCATCATCAGAACAACCCTGTGAAGTAGGTTAGGTTGAAAGTCAGTAACTGGCCCAAAGTCACCTAGTAAGCTTCATGTTGGCTCTCCAATACCTAATACTCTAGTAGTGTACAGTCTTTTTTTTATTCTGAAAGCCCGGTCAGATGGTTAAATCTTACCTGGCTTCTCTCTTTAATGATGAACATCACAGCTCTTCCTTCTGTTCCAGCCCCCAAACTCTGCAAAAAATAGCCATTTTCCCCCAAGAAAAGGGTATCCATGAAATCTTTTTCTTAAAATATTTTATTTAAGAAATACAAAGTAACAATTATATAGCAACAAAAAGATCAGCACAAACAGCTTGTTTTACCTTATTCATCACAGATTCTATACATATTTTAGGATCGTTGTCCCTGAACTAGGGTGACCATATTTGGGAAACCGAAAAGAGGACGCCCTATGGGGGGGAAGTGGCTTTCCAGGGCCTCTGGAAAGCGCATCATTTCCCCACCACCACCACCACCTTAAAGATCTCAACTGGAGTGCAGGAGGGGAGTGTGTCATTCCCACCCCCCACTGCTCCGATCAGGGCCTTTTTGATAATGTTTGAAAATGACACACTTTCCCGTTTAAGGCCCTGATCGAAGCGGGGGGGGGGGGGAAATGACACACCTCCAGAAAGCACGTCATTCCCTCCCACCATGCTAATAGTGGCCTTAAAGGGAAAAGTGTGTATTTCCAGGACATTATAGAACATCACAGAAAATCCCCCCTGACACCCAGAGTAGAACAAAAACCAGGACAAATCCCGGGAAATCCTGACAGTTGGTCACCCTACCTGAACATACACTTGTTGTGTATTAGGGCTGTGCATGGACCACCCGATTCACTTTGGATCCCGTTTTGTCACTTCCGAATCAGGCCCGATTAGCTTCGAGTCAATTCGGACCTCCCTCGATTTGTTTTGGATCCGAATCTGAAGTGACATTCAGACCTCCAAATCGAGATTCATTTTCCCCATAGACTTGCATTGGGAGAAATAAACACCTATAATGTTTTCATTTTTAAAGATTGAAACATGAAAGTTCGGGACCTTGCAGATGGCCTGGAGCTACTCATGTGTGACAAATTTCAGAAACGTAGGTGCAGGCGTTTACTCGCAATTTTTAAAAATGAAATTTTCCAGGCAATCCAGTCCATGCAAAGTGCTATAACTTTCTCATTTTTCAAGACACACACATGAAAGTTGGGGACCTCACAGCCCATCTGCAATGTGCCCAAGTTTCATGTTTCTATCTTTAAAAATAAAAAAAGTTATAGGCTTTTCTTTCCCCCAATGCAACCCTATGGAGAAAAACTCGGAAATGGCTACCACATGGGCAAATGATCATTTTTCAAAAATTCATAGCCACAAAACGCCTGCACCTCTGTGTCTGAAAGTTGCCACACATGAGTTGCTCCAGGCCATCTGAAATGTGCCCAAGTTTCATGTTTCTATCTTTAAAAATAAAAAGTTATAGGCATTTCTTTCCCCCAATGCAACCCTACGGGGAAAAACACTTAAAATGCCGTCCAAATCTATCCAAATCAATCTGAATCGATTCAGACCAAACCGATTCAGTTTGGATCAATTCGGACCTCCCCCGATCCACTTCGGATCTGTTTTAGGGAGGTCCAAATCACCCCGATTCACTTCGGATTTGGGATTTGGATCCGAAGCGATGCACAGCCCTATTGTATACATTTTAAACTCTTACTATAGCCACAAAGTAATCACTTTTTGATTATTAGCCTTGCTGGTTAGTACACCGTTCCAAAAATAAGACTGTGCACTCAGTGGATGCTGGTCTGCAGACCCTGCATTAATGAAGGGGAGGCACATTTCAAAGGATGAGTCCTGATTGTTTATCCCTGATTATCCCTCTGATCCATCAGTTATGTTGTGCTAGTATTTCAGCAAGAGCCACCTTCTAGATTTTCAGAAACCATTCAGTCCATGAACTCTTGAACAAATTTGTCATCCATGAGCTCTAGAAACTAAGAGCTTACTTACTCAGGTGCATGAAATGGGCAGGAAGTGATGGAAGCGTCTGCTTAAGCACTATGGCAGGTGTCACTGATCCCAAATCCGTAAGGTGTTTAAGGCCCAGATATTTTTTTAATCGAAACAAATTTCTCCAAATCCAACTTGGTCTTTTGGAAAGTTCATCTACAAAGCTTCAAAAGGTTTCATACTATCTTACTGTTTACTGCAGTCAGAGATCTGGCCGTATCTATTTATGTTGTTGGAAGCAGCATTAGACATTCTAAAGGAAATTTCTGTCATGTTGATTGTGAACGTGTGAAACTGTAATCCTTTGAATGGCTTTGGAAGTTCTCTTGAGACTATCAGAAAAGATGGTAGAAAGAAACCAAAAGATTTGGTGAGAAAGTGCCCCCAACAAAACAGTTTTAGGGATAAATATGCCGGGTGCAGCAGACAGCTGTCAGAAGGGAGACAGGAGTTGTGCCAGAGGGTCAGAGCCAAGAGGCAAGGCAGGGATTCACAGTTGAGGAGCCAAACCAGGTCAAAGCCAGGCTAGCATCCACACCTGACTCCGTCGGGCAAAAGCCAGAGCCCCAGCATCCTGGCAGGGCAAACCAGCTCTAATACCTCTACTAGGGTCCCTGGGCCAGCCATCTGGGTCAAGGAAGCCACCATTTTAAATTTCCTACAATGACCTCAAAGTGATGCTATGTTGAACACTCCAGGGCATTGTGGGAGATTTTAAATGGTGGCTTTCCAGCTGCTTGCCATTCCCCCAGGAACACCTGGGGCAGTCACATAAGAGGGGGTCCACCGGACAACACTTTACCAAGCCTTTCTCCACTCTGTAGAGGGCTGTGGCCAGAGCTAAAGAACCAAACCAAGAAGACCATTTTGACCCAGGCAAAGTCCCAGGCCAAAGAGGGCCAGTCCTGAATTTGAGAATAAACCACTGCCAGCTGCACAGAGAACCAAAGGCTCCCAGCTCCAACTATAGTGACTCCCAACACACTAGCAGAGAACTGAAATCTCCGGTGGAAGCCACCATTTTGAATGCAGCAGTGTTCACCAATTTTGCTTGCTCCACATTTCTGTCTCCTCTTTCAAAGTCTGTGGCAACATATATTTCAGCTATCTCAATGCTCCACAGATGTTACCTACTCCTTAGAGTCCTGGACTTTCCTCCACACACACACACATACACAATCCATTACTATTCTTTATTCAACTGAAATGACAGCCTGTTTCTCAAAAGCCCAGGTAGCTTTATTATCTCTGGGAATCATGATCGCAGACTCACTCATTCCTGAAATGCTTGCTCATTTGCCATATACAGCAATGAGCTGTGTCTTGGACTTGACTTTACTGTTCCCATGATTGATGTCTCCTCCCACCAACAATCTCGTTTATAACATCATATTGGGGTTTCTGGAACTGGCATGCAGCTATGAAATCAGAGCCATTTGTTGCTTGGTTATGTTGGTATTCTGCCCACCCTTAGGGATCTCAAGGTGAGCCAAATATTGAACATGAAGGCCTATTAAGGTCTGAATTTGGAGTTCAATGAATAAAGAAGCAGGATTCTCAGCTATGTGGTGAGAACCCTCCAGGTGCACACAAAAATCGTCATCACATGGGGAGAAATCGCATTTCCTTACCATTGCTTCTCTACCCCCCCCCCCATGCTTTTGTCCCTCATTACTTCTTCTTTCTGCCCGCAGGGGGAAAAGGAAGTAAACAAAGACCATGTGGCTCATTCAGGGGACATTTTTATCGCACCACTTTTCCTGTACACAGTGGGAGATCGCAGCACTCCATGTTTTTTTTTAAAAGGCAGATAAGAAGGTGTCTATTTTGCAACAGAAAAACAAGCAGGAGGACCAGGAGGTACGAACGGGAGGCGTACAACGACGTCTAAAGAATGCACACACATTCTTAAGTGGGCAGTAGTGAGCGTGTGATTAAAACATTCGTCTGATGAACCTCAGAGTCTGATCAGGGGTGTTGAGCCTCTTTTACTCTAAGGGCCAAATTCAGTTTCAAAGAAAACCTTGGGGTCCACATTCCAGCAGCAGGTGGGGCCAAAGGCAAAAGGGGGCAGGCCAAAATACTATATATATATATAATATATATATATAAGCTGAAAACTCTTATTACGAGGAATAAGGGTTTAGGAGAGCCATTTCATCCTTTTAGAATTGGGTTGGGGGAACATGCAAAATCCAGGAAACTGGTCAAGGCTCGAATAGACCCAGGAGTCACAAAGAGAAGAACCAGTCTGGTCCAGGGTCATACACATGATTCTAAGTATGGTTGGCAGGAGAAGGCAGAGGCAAGGTCACAGGGGTGCAGAGTTTAGTCTGCAGGAGTCAGACTTACCGAGCGTCAAGACCAGTCAGGGAGTGTTCAAGAGGGCAGTCCAGGTGGGTCACTGAGGGTCTAGGAATCTGCAGAGGTCCAGAACTGAAAGATGAAGCACGGGAATTAAGTCACTGTTGTTTGCAGCAAAGACCTCACTTTGACTGTGCTGATTTATAGCTGGTTGTTAATGAGTGCAGCTAGCTACTTAGGTCAGTGTGTTGCTTTTAAGGGAGGCCTCACGTTATGACTTCCTTTTGCACTTTTGCTGCTTGTGTCTGAGCCTATGCCATTTAGAGAGATGAATGATCTCAGGCTCTGATGCCTGCATTTGAAGGAGCTCGGGAACGGCACTGGAGGGGCCAGGTTGCTCTTCTAATGGTTCCAGGGTTGGGCTGTCAGACGAAGCCTCCAGTTCTTCACCTGGCTCTGCTGGAGCCCATTGTACTGGCTCTCCCCCTCCTCTTCTTCATCAGATGAATCCTCCTCCAGGTAGGGATTAACAGAAACCACCAAACCATCAGTGGCTGGGTGGAGGGGAGCATGGCCCTCTGCAAAACCCTGGAAGGCTGGATTGTGACCATAGGTGAGCCCCTGCCTGAGGTTCAACATTCCTGGTCTCCTGAATGTGTGCAGGAGCAGAGCCTTCTGGGATAATGATCCTCCTCCTCATGTGCACATTCATGTGATCTCAATTCACATCTGAAAAGGACTACAAATGCAACTGTATCCAACATCTTCAGATTGGAGGAAATGCTCCATGGGGTAATAGAGGGTGGAATTCACAAGGAGAGCAATCCTATGGCCCCTAGACAGTGTCTGGGGAGGCATAGGAGAGTTCAGATTCCTGGATCTGAGATCTGTGCTCTGACCTCGGAGCCAGGAGCCCGATCTCCTCTCCCCCTCCCCGCTGACACAGAAAGAACTCCACAGTGAGCTTGGAGAGGAAGAAAAGGGGGCAGTTTTGGGGAGGACTGGGGAGGTCAGCTTATGAAGAATCCTCCGGCCTCTCCAGAGCCCCAGCTAGATGGGTGAAAAAAACCATCTAGCGAAAATACAGAATGGAGGGATCGCAGAGGTGAAGATCACCTCTGCGCTCCTCCTGCTCTGCATAAGATGCCTGTCAGCCTCCAAGTTTGCATGCCAACGGGCATGCCGATAAGAATGCACCCTAAATTTCCCTGTGATGACTACTACTGCTATTCCACTTGAACTGGCTGGTTTTAGGGGCAACATAATAGGTAGAGCACATGCTTTGCATGCAGAAGGTCTCAGGTTTGATCCCTGGTTTCTCCAGGTAGGACTGAGAAAGACCCCTGCCTGAAACCCTGCAGAGCACTGCTGGCCAGTGTCAACAATATTGGGCTAGATGGACGAAGAGTCTGACTCAGGATAAGGCCACTTCCTATGTCCCTTCCTTATCACTGATCTGTCCCAATTTCAGCCAATTGCTACATTGATTTACAGAGCATAATTAGGGGCCCTCATCACAATAAAGTTATTCAAGCATAAGTTCCATTAAAATTAATGGAATAAATTGGGCACATCCAAGACCCATTGGTTTCAACTTCATTTGGACTGGGACGAGAATGCTTAAGGGTGATGTACTGGATATGAAAAGTCAAATCACAGCTCTCTGGACAAATATGGCACTCACTACTCATAACTTCATTTTGCTGAAAGTATTGGTGAACGATTGCAGGGAAGGATATCCACAAAAAAAATGCCCCCCTAATGGATGTCAGTTCATTTAAAAGCAGCTACATTCCATCTCACTGTAAAGCAATGCAATTTGGGAAAGACATTTTCAACCAACAAATCAATTGATAAGTACATGCAGGACTTCTGACTCACCTAGTTTGTATGGGTGGCAAGCTCTTTTTGATGGATAAAATCTTTCTCCCATCCCAAAAATGTAATTACTGACGGAAGATTTATGTTTTGCACTCCAATATGCAGAAGCCATTCTTAAAAGACATTTATAGATCACAATGCAACTTTAACAATCACAGGCAGAATGTAATGGCACCCAGCTGTGTGCTGCAGTTATGTTACAAAGAGTTCTTCAAAAAGCAGAGGGCAGAATTCATCACTCAGCAGAACTATTTAAGGCTTTTCATTGGTTGAAAAGGTAATTATGGACTCGACAGTATGCAAGGCTATCATAATTGAATGAATAATAGCGCAATCGTATGCATGTTTATTCAGAAGTAAGTCCCATTTTGTTCCGTGGGCTTACTCACAGATAAGCGCACCTAGGATTACAGCATTACTCTATCTTGTATTGTGCTTGTTGCAGTGAAGCCTCTGGCAGTGATCGACTGAGCTAGCCACATATACATGCAAAGGCACACCATGTTCACAAACATTCCAACTGTTCAGGAAACAAACTTTTCAGAATGTTTGTAGTTCAGTTTCTGTGAGGGAAAGGGAAACTGAAAGTTTTGTTAAGATTTAAATCTCATGGAGGACCAAGCGTTAGGAGTAGTTTTACAGGTCAGGTTGAGGTTTGGGGAAAAGTCACAAAAGTTAAGGCACATAGAGACAAAAATCAGTACAGAATAAGCAAACCGGGAAAAAAAAATGGCAGTGACCATTGAGAAACTCTGTGGCGGCAAGAGCATCACCGGAAGTGGCGGTTACTCTTGCCGGCGGACTCTATAATTACCACCATTATTATTATTTTTTTGCTGAAATGGGATAAAAAACCCTAGGTCGTGCCAGATGACATGGGAGCCAACAGGGACACCCACTAACCATCTTGCAGAAGATGGTCACCCAGTGTGGGTAAGTGACCTACTGTGGGGAGAGGTTTGTCCCACCATAGGATACGCCAACCCCCCATGGATCACATTTTTGAGTGATCCATCCACGGTTACTATTTTGTCTGAACAGACCCTGAGCAAGTCTCTGTGATGTTTCACTGTTTATTGCTATTTATCTATGATGTAAGTGCTATTTGGACTTTGAATGGTAAGGATGGTAAGTGGTTAATGCTGTTGGGAGGGGGAGTGAGTAACTAGAATGTTGGAGTGAATGCTGATTGGCTGTTGGATTCAAGTATTTAAATGACAGTTACAGTTAGCAGTAAAAAGAAGCAGTTGAGAGTGGTTGGATTCAGACGACACGATAGTCAACCGGGGGGGGGGGGGGGGAGGCAGGCAAAAAGGCAGTTGTCCATTGTGTTTATTATTGTGTCATCTGGGGGGCAACACACAACAGGCACACAACTCACAGTATGTTATTTTCTGGGATTAAACAACGGGGGAAAACAATGGGCTGCTCCATTGCTTATCCGGAGAACCGTTGATTATCACGTCGTGTGATGGGCTCCATTGTGTACTCTCCCCCATCGAGTGCACTATTCCAGAAGGTCATAGAGTTCTCCGGCAGGAGCGGCTAAAAGCACCCCGGCCGCTCCTGTACAGCTGGCAGAACTTGCAGTGCATGATGGGATAGGGCTGGGAGGAGGGAGGGAGGAGCACCAGCCACCCAGAAGGATGCCAGGATTTTCAGCCGTGCGACAGGGGAGGGGCAACATATTGTGTGGGGAGTACCTCTGAAATAAGGTACTGTGCATTGGCTGTTCCCTACTCCGTTGCTTAAAGTGTCATCTGAACATGGCCAGTGTGTGTGTGGAAAGTTGACAGAGTGAGAGAGAATCTGGGTTTGTCAGCTGAGGGATTTAGTTCAGAGTAGGATCAAGGTGTTCTATTGTTTTGGGAAAAGAGGGAATAGGAGGAGATAGATTAGACTAGTGGGTAGAGTAGGCAAGGAAACATAGGATACTGTATTGTAGCAAAACAAGTACTGCAACAAATGAGACCATAAGATTGATAAACTGCATGAACTTACTTATTGTTAAATATGTTATTTTGTTTCATAAACTGGATTGGATTCTTAAAGTGTTCTATGGTGGCAGTGGTGAAGTCAAAGGGTGAATAGAGTGGAGCTGGGCTGGTTGCTGTGAAGCCAAAAAGGGTCAGTGAATCACAGAATCAGTGAGAGGCAGGATGCTGACTTGGTCCGTGGTTGGGATCCTTTTATAGAGAGAAAGATAAAATGGAGATCCAAAGGGAGCGGTCATGTCAGTCTCCTCTGAGTAGAGTTAGCAGCCAACCAGACACAGCTTATTTTTATGTAGTAGGGTTTTTAAAAAAAAAAAATCCCTGGGACAGTTGCCGGAATGGTGTGAGTCAAAGCCAGACATTTTGGACCAGTTGCAAGCATTTTTATTTATTGGTTGCTAAATGCATTAATTGTTCTCTCCTTCCCTCCTCACTCCTTTTTCCTTGTGTGTTGTCCCTTTTCAGATTGTAAGCCTGCACACAGGGTTTGGGCTGGTTTGGACGACATGCTAATCAACTGGTGGGGGGGAATCAACAGTCCGTTGTGTTGATTATTGTGTTGGGGGGGGACACAACTCACAGTATGTTATTTTGCCAATTAAAACAGTGGGAGGAAACAACGGGCTGCTCCGTTGCTTATCTGGATAGCCATTGTGTAATCTCCCCCATTGAGTGCACTGTTCCTGCAGGTCATAGAGTTCTCTGGCAGGAGCAGCCGAAAGCACCCCAGCCGCTCTTATACAGCCAGCAGAACTTCCAATGCATGATGGGATAGGGCTGGGAGGACTGAGGGAGGAGGGAGGGAGGAGCACCAGCAACCCAGAAAGACGCCGGGAGCCCACACCCATCAGAGTACCACAGCCAATTAACTGGAGGAGGAAGGAGAAGAAGAAGGGGTGGAGTGGAGTGGAAGAGCAAACAAGTGAAAACCCATGTGAAAAGCCCTTGACATGCTTATGAAACAGAGGTAAAAAATGCGGAGGCAAACCAAGGGGAAGAACAGGAGTGATGGAGCCCTTAGTAATGATGCCTCCTGTTAGAAAGGCAGCTAGCAGAGAAAAACAAAACAAAAGGCAAAATGGAATGAGTGTTTACCAGTCCCACATGCACACAGGCTATCTTAGCATAATATCTCTCTTAAGTAAAGGAAAGAAAGCAATTTTACTCACAAATACTCTTACACATGCAATGCAGGTCCAGTGCAGGATTTAAAAAGAGTTGTTTAAAGTAGGAATGTTTATTCTTTAGGCAATCAAGTACAGGTTATAGCCTAAGCAACCAACAATCAATACAGTTCCATACCGACAAATTAGCAGTCTTCTGGAATTTAAGAGAGCCGTGAAAACTGCTCTCTTCTGGCAGGCCTACCCAGTTGAATTTTAAGATGTTTTTAATAATGTATTTGTTTTAATCTGTTTTAATGGTTTATCTGTTTTATGATTTTTATATTTATATTTATTGTTGTTCCCAGCCTCGATCTGGATGGAGAGGCGGGTAAGAAATAAAATAAATAAATAAAATAATACAATGCAATATAATATAATAACAGTAAAAAAAATTCTATCACAGGGTTAAAATTCAGTAGTAAAGAATTCTGTCACAAAGTTAAAATTCAGTGTATTCACAATACTTTACAAGGATATATCATTGCAGAGACGACATTTCTTATACAAGACAATTGGCCTCTAGGGTTACTTCAGTCCATTTTTGTGTTCCTTTACACCAGCGGGAGAGCCAGAGAGAGCAAGCACATGTGCTCCCAGCAATGGTGGAGGTTTGGAGGGGGAGGGGAGGAACAAAAGGAAGAAATCTCAGGAAACCATATTATAAGTTATAGAGATCCTAAGGCTAGCTGTAGTCAAAATTCCCATGAATCACCTAACTGCACACTGCCCCCTTCCAGTAACTTGCAGACAAGGTTATAATATTTCCAACAGAAACTGCCAATAAGATAGGGTGACCAGATAAAATCCAGGTCAGGGCTCATATAACTTTAACAGTTGTAGAGAAAAGGGAATTTCAGCCAGTGTCATTTGTATGCAATTAGTTCCTGGTGATTTTCCCTCTTCATCGCAACAGTTAAAGTTGCAGGGGCCCTGCCTTCTTTTGTATATGGTCACTCTAGTATAGTGCCTGCACCTTTAACTCTTGTGAGAGAAGAGGGAATTTCACCAGGAACTAATTGCATACAAATGACTCTGGCTGAAATTCCCTTTTCTCTACAACTGTTAAAGTTACATGAGCCCTGACCTGGATTTTATCTGGTCACCCTACTAAGAGCAACAGCAGCAAAAACTTAGCTTTTTCCCAGCGGGATTTACCAAGCCCCAAGCCCTGAACTGCCCAGGCAACACCCCTGGCTAAGGTGACCATGTATCCTGTTTTACAGAGGGCAGACTTTTACTTCAGGGGGCTGCCAGAGGACCATCCTCTATTTGAAGGTGTCCTCTTCTTAAATGACTATCTTGTCTAATTCCAGTTTAAAGATAAAGAAACATAAGAACAGTTGCCCATCAACAGGTAGCACCTGGACAGCCCGACTGAGCAAGCAGGCAAACGAAACACCTGGTCACAGTCTTCTGCACTATAGTGAGATTTCTTTACTTCTATTTAAATTATAATAATTATTTCTAAATCTACATCTGCAAATATAAATTAGCAGGTGCAGATGTTATGGGGGGGGGGGTTGATGCATCTCCACCGTTTGGAATGATCCCTAAGGGTCCACCCTACCTTGCCCGGACTATTTTTCTCAAAACTTTTGAAATCAAAATTTCTCTCTGAGACAGGCAGAATTCCCACCCAAAGTCTTAGGTCAGTTGCTTACACCCTGAACGTTCTGTGCTTTCCTGCTCCTGGTTAATATTATTTCTAACACACGTTCTAGGCTTGCGCTAAGGCTGACCATCTGAAAAGGAGGACAGGGCTCCTGTAACTTTAACAGTTGTAGAGAAAAGGGAATTTCAGCCAGTGTCATTTGTATGCAATTAGTTCCTGGTGAAATTCCCTCTTCATCACAACAGTTAAAGTTGCATTCACTATACTAGAGTGACCATATACAAAAGAAGGTAGGGCCCCTGCAACTTTAACAGTTGTGATGAAGAGGGAATTTCACCAGGAACTAATTGCCTACGAATGACACTGGCTGAAATTCCCTTTTCTCTACAACAGTTAAAGTTACAGGAGCCCTGTCCTCCTTTTCAGATGGTCAGCCTACTAAAGAAACTTGACTTATAAGATCCCAGTGGCTCAGCAGCATAATTGCAGTCAATCAGTTCTGCTGCTGGAAACAAAAGGAAGAATTCCCCGAAATGGAAAACTGTTGCATGGTCTTGGTTAAAAATATGCCTTTGAGAACCAGCATGGGCAATAACTAGAAAAAGTTCAACGCCGTATTTTTCTACCCTTATCTAATTTCTTGCAATACTGGCATGTCATTCCTCAAATCTGTGATTTAAAAAATGAGGCCATCACATTCTATTTTACTCAATTCTCTTGTGTTTGAGATATGTGCAAACCTGTGTTGCATATATTTGTAGCTTGGGCAGGGAAGGGGCCAGGTCTAAGCCTCATACGTGTTGCTTGTGATGAGATGTAATTCACCAAGCAGTGCACTGAACCATGGGCTACTATGGGTGGGTAGCATGGTACTCAAAGCATGTTGGGTTCTATCCAATGCTAATTAGAGCAGTCACATTGAAATGAATGGGACTTAGGTTAGACTATCATTGGATACAACCCATCAAAGCAACTTTGTCTCCGAAAACTAGGGCTGTGCGCAAATCCCCAACCAGCTTCAGAGGCTGATTCAGAGCTTCCACATTGGTCCTGAATGGCCTCAGCTCGAATCAGACTCAACTCTTTCCAGATCCAAATCCAAATTGCTTTGGATCTGGGAAATCCAGACCTGAGACCGGGGAATGTCGCAAGCACTGTAACCCTAACACACACACACTGTGCTCACCCCCTGAACCAGCTTGGCGAGCCACTGCCCTCTCCCAGCCAAATGAGCAGCTGGGACTTACTGGACCCATCTTCTCATGCCCGGCAGCCACCCAGTCCTCCATGGGAGCTGCCATTATTACCTAACAGGGCCTCTGAATCATCTGGATTGGTCCAAAGCAACCCAAAGCACTTTGGACCAATCCCGACCTGCTTCAGGCCAATCCAGACCAATCCAGGCCAATCCAGATGCAGTCCGATTCACTGTGCTCTGGTTTGGGTACACAGCCCTCCTCCTAACACCAAGTCTAAGGGGTTGTTAATGGGTTGGACTTGGGAGAAATGGAAGTGTACCCAGGGAGCAAGTAGGGGCCCTTGTTGCCTTACATGACAAGTGTCTCAAGGCCAAGCATCACATTCTGCTAATCATGCATACTGTAGCTATGTGTGATTGTTTTCCTCACTCTTATGTAAATGTGTGCAGTCCCAATTTGGATCAAGACCATAGCCCTCCAGGAAGGAGGTGTTAAACCTTCCCCACTTGCCCCTCCCCAATCAAAATTCCACACACACTGCAGGGGAGGGGGTTACAAAGAAAAATCTCCATTGGCACCAACTGAAACTTTTTTTCTGAATTGGGGCCATGTACACTTGAACAACAGTGAAGAAATATACCGTGCATAGCCACACTATGCATGATAAGCAGAACATTTAGGGCTTCTCTACATTGAAGCAAAAATCCCACACCCTTACCAGGGCTTCACCTTCCGGAGGCTTTGCAGGATTACAATCAGCACAATGCACGCACCTCCCCTCCTTCTCCCCGCCCTGTTTCCTTTGTAAGCAAGTTCCATGTATTTCATTTATACAGCCAGTAGATGGTGCTGCGATATTGTGTGATTCTGGAAGTTCGCCACCTCCTTGTTGGTGGTTTATGTTTATTACTGCATTTTCAGATATTTATAAAATGGCCAAATAAAGCTTTAAAATGACAGGAGAGGCACCAGAGGTTGACAACATCATAAAAAGGACTCACAAACTTCCGTGAATAATCATGGGTGCACGATAAATGCCTGGTGTAGAAACGGCCTCAGTTTGGCCCTTTAGGTTGTTTCTCCAGTTGGGGCAACTTTTTCCTGAAAGTTGCCATACAGTCCTGTGCCACACCTCTGATACCACCACTTTCTAGAACTGAACTGTCTGCCTATGTTAGACCACATTTCCTGCCTTTCAGTGCTTTGGACTAATGGGTGCTGCTCTTAGTCTTGGCCCATACCTGGCCTGAACCATAGTGTTGCCTCAGATTCTGCTAGGCCCTGACAGGACACCTATGGCAGGAGAATACATATTGCTGCACCAATAGTTATTCCAAAAATACTGGTTCTCTAGCCTGAAATAATGCCTCTGTTTAAGCCTTGTTGTCTGAATCTAATACATGCCGTTATTAAAGAGCCCGCTCAGTGAATCTCAGCGATATAAAAGAGGTGGTGATCTCTAATGTATATTAGGTAGGGATGTGCATTGTATAGGATCCGAATACCGATTAAAATTTGAGGATTTCGGCATCCGATACACAATTCCGATATGGAAATTTGTTGATCCAGTTTTTCCCGATACAATATTTTGGTCTCTGATTTTAATTGGAAAAAAATGGAAAATTGGACGCCATTTTGAATGGTTTTCCCCATAGCCTATTTTTGTGTTACAAAAATGCCTATAACTTTTTGGGCTATGGGGGAAATAATTCAAAATGGCGTCCGATTCAAAAATCGGACGTCCGATTTTAATATCAGTATTGGGTCTGATACGATACGATGGACCTCTGATTTTTCTAATCCAATATTTTTCTAAATATGAAGTTCCGATTCCGATTCAATCTGATTTTTGGCATCCGTGCACATCCCTAATATTAGGATTAAGCCATTCAAGGCTTCTATGAGCAGATCTCTTGGATTGCACCTGGAAAAGAACAGAGAGCCAGTCCTACCCACCCCCAATTGGAATATGGCCCCCTTTGCAGCCGTGTGTCATCCCACATATATTTACAGGACTGGAGTGCAATCTAAATAGATTTTGTTCCAGAGCCCTTTTATTACAGCTGACATGCAATCTTCTGTGTTTAAAGCTTGATTGTCTCAGGGCAGACAAGTGAGGTCTTGTTTGCAATAACCATGAAAACTCATTCTGTGAAACTATAGAGATGATGATAAAGATAAAGATAAACTCAAAAGTATTTATGCAGAATGCACCAAAGAAAACCTTGCAGATTATTTAAAAATGGCCATTTGTCACTAGACTGGCAGGGCTGGCCCAAGGGATTTTGCTACCTGATGTACAGCAGCAAATGGTGCCCCCTACCCCTTCCTAGTCAGGGTAAACACTAGGAGTGTGCACCAGATCAGGTCCAATCTACAATCCAGACCCTATCTGGCTGAAATCAGATAAAATTATCCGATTTTGATCCAAGCATCTGGATCGTCCAATCTGATCCAATCTGAAAGGACCTGATCCGGATCGGAAAAGATTGGAGGATCGGACCTTGGACCCCCTCCCCCCACTCGCGCTTCTTACCTGCTGCCTCCTTGCTGCAGTCCACTGCCGCCCGCTGCTTCCGTACTAATGAGAAACAGGCCTTGCAGCCTGTTCCACAATGGAGTGACAGCGCGGCAGGTGATGTCATCACTCGACGCACCCTCGCTCTACTGTGGAACAGGCCTCAAGGCCTGTTTCTCAGTAGTACTGAAGCAGCGGGCGGCAGTGGATGGCAGTGAGGAGGCAGCAGGTAAGGAGTGCAAGGGGGGAGGGCCCCACTTACCTGCCGGGGTGCCCGCTTCCGTCTGCTGCTGCCCGCTGGTAGAAGGGACCAACGGGTGGCAGCGGATGGAAGCGGGCACCCCGGCAGGTAAGGAGTGCGAATGGGGGAAGGGGAGGGCCCCACTTACCTGCCAGGGCACCCGCTTCCATCTGCTACCGTCCGCTGGTCCCTTCTACTGAGAAACAGTCTTCACAGCCTAGTTCTCAGTAGAGTGCCATCACCTGGCGCTCTACTGAGAACTAGGCCGCGAAGCCTGCTTCTCAGTAGAAGGGACCAGCGGACAGCAGCGGATGGAAGCGGGCAGCCCAGCAGGTAAGGAGCATGAGTGGGGGGGGTAGAACAGGGAAGGGGGAGGGGGAGTTAGGTCCCCACTCACCCGCCCCCATGTTTTCACCATAGGCTTGCATTGGGGGAAGCTTTCTTTCCCCCAATGTAAGCCTATGGCGAAAACACCTAAAATGGTGTCCGATCCGAAAATCGGACATCGGATTTTTGGATTGGAATCAGCTCCGAACCAAACCGGGAAGGCTCTGATCTGATCCAAGGCCTCGGTTCCGATTCCGATCCGATCCTTTGGGTCCATGCACACCCCTAGTAAATACCTGCCATGTTATTTTGGCACCTGAGGCAGAAATTCCCACAAGCACCACTCCTGGCAGTAAAAATACAACATCAATCAATTAACTCAGAACATAAGAAGAACGGTGCTAGATCAGACCAAAGGTCCATTGAGTCCAGCATTCTGTTCACAGTGGCCAATCAGCTGCATGTGGGAAAGCCACAAGCAGGACATGAGTACAACAGCACCCTCTTTCTATAGCTTATTTCATTTCATTTTCATTTATTACATTTCTATACTGCCCAATAGCCGAAGCTCTCTGGGCAGTTTACAAACTTTAAAAACCTTAAAATACAATATTGTACATAAAATAATAACCATTTACATACAAATAGACAACACACTTATAGATACATATTATTTATACACTTATAATAATCCACAAAAAGAAATCTCAGGGCCTGATTAAAAACCTTATCATATGCTGTCAAATACCTGAGAGAAGAAGAAGAAAGTCTTAACCTGGCACTGAAAAGTTAACAACGTTGGCGCCAGGCAGACCTCAGTGGGGCGATTATTCCATAATCAGGGGGCCACCACTGAGAAGACCCTCTCCCTTGCTGCTGCCTTCCAAGCCTCCCTCGGAGGAGGCACCTGGATGTGGTCCTTAGATGATGAGCAATGTATGCAGGTAGGTTCATGCCTACCTATATCGAAACCAAAAATCAAGTGGCATGCACACATCTGTTAAACAGCCCTTATGGTGGTTTATATGTTTTTAAAAAGTACATAATAGAGAAACCGGTTTTCAGTGCTGAAGCTGTAAATGTGGTCTTGCTAATTATTTGTAGTACACTTCTATTTATAACCAGCCACTTCCCACTACCGCTTAGCTATTAAGATTTGCTATCCGATGAACAAAACTCCATTAACTCCATTACATGAATCAACCACTAGAGGGGAGAAAAACCTCATATTTTTCCACCCTTTTAATCAGTGACATTAATCCAGCCACAATTATCCCCACAAGTATCTTATCTTCCCATTGTTGGCTGAATTTCAAACATCAAGCTCAATGAGGAATCAAAATGAGGTCTATGGGACGTTGTTAATCATCTGGTCCAAAGCTATTCTCCCCAAATCATTTGTAAATGACATTTGATGCTCAGCAATTGACACTCCGTGGTTTTTCCAGTTACAGTCAATGACGCACAGTAGCAATACACATTTCACAGTGTCTTCCAGGTAGCAATCAATATTTGAGAGGATCTGACAGCTGCGTTCGGCAATAGCATTTAGAAATGTTTGTACTAATCGTTCGTTCAAAATTAATCCAAAAACACCGTTATATACAAAATTGAAACAGCCAGATATTGCATTAAGATATCAAATTTTGAACTCAAAAACAAATTGCCAAAGAGACCAGATTTTAGGCATTTTCCCACAAAATTCCATTTCTGCTTGAGTTATAATCTGTCAACCTTATTTATTTATTTATTTATTTATTGCATTTCTATACCGCCCAATAGCCAAAGCTCTCTGGGCAGTTCACAAAAATTAAAACCATGAAAACCATTCAAAATATAAAACAAACAACAGTATAAAAACACAGTATAAAATTCAATATAAAAGCACAACCAGATTAAACCAAGCAGCAATGCAGAGATTAATACAGGTTTAAAATACAGATTTAAAACAGCAAAGTTAAAAAAATTTAGTTGATACACTGTTAAAATACTGAGAAAATAAAAAGGTATTCACCTAACATCTAAAAGAGTATAACGTAGGTGCCAGATGAACCTCTCTAGGGAATTCATTCCACAGCCGGGGTGCCACAGCAGAGAAGGCCCTCCTCCTGGTAGCCACCTGCTGCCTCACATCCTTTGGCAGGGACTCGCGGAGAAGGACCCCTGGGGATGATCTTAGGATCTGCGCAGGTTAGTCTGGCCCCAAGCTCTGATTCCTATTTCTGATATCAAATTTGTATCTTGTAGAAAGGTTTGGCATATATCCCTCCCCACCCCCCAAAAGGGATACAGCAAGGATTATTTTTGTCTCAGGTCCAATGACGGAGTCGTAAAACCAGTGATTTGTGGTAGGACCGTGCCACTGTGTCAGTATGTACAAAGCTGCCTACTACTGAATTGACCATTGGTCCATTTCTCACTATTGTGTAACCAGTATTGGACTATTGGTGTATATTATACATGGTCCAAAATAAAGCAGGTACTTGCCGATACAGTCATATTGCACCAGTGCTTTGGGATCTGCACGGGCTTCCAGTCCATTTCCAGGGCCATTTTGAAGTGCTCGTATTAACTTTTAAACTGTAAATGGTTTGGCGGCAAGTTACCTGAAGGATTGTATCCTTCCATACACATCTGCCTGGACCCTAAGGTCATCTTCAGAGGGCCTTCTCTGCATACCTCTGCCAAATGAGGTGAATCCGGTTGTTACTGAGGAAAGGGACTTTTCGGTGGTGGCATCTCAGTTATGGAATGCCCGCCTCAGAGAGGTGCACTTGGTGACTGCATTGTGGTCTTTCAACACAAAGTGAAGTCCTTTTTAGTCTCTCAGGCTTTTTAGTCATTCCATTTTTAATGACAGTATTTGTGCTTTATAGGTCTTTGTACTGTTATTGTCCACTGCTCTTCATTTATAGGTTATTTTTTAATGACAGTATTTGTGCTTTATAGGTCTTTGTACTGTTATTGTCCACTGCTCTTCATTTATAGGTTATATTTCATTACATTCTTATGTTTCATGGTTTTGACCTCTATTTGGGGAACTGCCCAGCAAGCTTTGACTATTTTGTTGTATGGAAAAGCTTTGACTATTTGGTTGTACAGAAATGTAATAAAGGAATAAAATACTAGGGCTATGCACGATCCCACTGATTCTCCTCAGAGGCCAATTCAGAGCTTCCAAAGCAGCCCCTATTCGACTCGGGGCACCTCAGAACCATCCCGGCCCACTTCGGATTCAGCTGTTGTGGTTTTCTGGTTTCCTGTGGGCGCCTGGGAAAGCTAGGTGCAGGCTGACTGGGAGTCCATAGGACTCCCTCTCACTCACTCCCTGAAACCAACAAGCTGCTGCCCCCCACCTGAAGCTCCGCTCGTGCCGGCAAGTTACCCATCCTTCAGGAGAACCGCTCCAGCCTGCCATAGATCTACTGCTGCAAACTATGGTGTCCGGAACAGGCAATATCCAGCTTCTGTAATTTAAAACAGTAGATCTATGGCAGGCCAGAGCAGTTCTCCTGGAGAATGGGTGGCTTACCAGCATGAATGGAGGCGTAAGGTAAGTCTCACGGGTGGGCAGGCAGGTGGCAACAGCTGGCCATCAAGCTGAATTGGCCTGAAGCACTTTGGCTGCTTGGGCTTAGGTCGCCCAATCTGGTCCCAAACCGGACTCTGGTTGAGGTGGGCTGAATCAGCCCACTTAGTCTCAGATTCGGGGTTTGGGACCAAGGCAGTGCACACCCATATAATATATTCTGACTGTCAGCTGCTGTTAGTCAGAAGGCTGCCCTGACCCTGTGACATTGCTCACTGGAATTCTTGGTATTTTGTTTAAAGTTTTCATAAAAAAGGAAATAGTATATTAGAGTGTACGATGACACTTAATCACAACATGCAATTTTGACATAATGAGATCTCTCCCTGGCCATGATGAAGTAAATATTTTACATAGTTGTGTATGAAACAGAATTGATGCTAATTTGAGGCTTAAGGTGGCTGTAAAATGTATCCCAGGGAAGGTGGAAGGCTGGGGCCTGTTTATTAGCTAGGCCTGCAGCCCAACTGTAAGGGAGACTAAACCCATCATGGCAAGGTAAATAATTTAGAGGTAGAGATAAGATTGTTCAGGCCAGCTTATGATTGGCCCAGGCCAAGTAGTCCCAGTTTTAGAGTTCGTTGTAAGGAGACAAGGAACGAGGCAGGCTTTAAGGAGTGATTCTGTGGAAGGTGGCCTGTTCTTGTCACAGAAAGAACTCCACTGTGGAAAGAGTTTAAGGAGTGAGTGAGTGAGTGAGTGAGTGAGTGAGTGAGTGCTACCTAAGATTTCCAGGCAAGGGGCCACTGGAGAGTAATTTTCTGTGGCAGTTACCACAGGGAAAGGCACAGGAGTGGTGAGAAGCCAGACACGAAAGGAGGAATCCTTCCTTCCTGAGTAGTGAAGGGAGCCAACAGCAGGCCACAACCAGAAGACGTCTGACACTGTATCCCCAGGAAACAGAAAGAAGGTCTGCTAGAAGAGTTTTGGAATTTGGAGGAGGTACTCAGGAGAAGCACAACCGGCTCCCTATTCATAGAAAATTTAGAATTGTGGAGTTGGAAGGGACCTCAAGGATCATTTAGCCCAACCCTCTCCAATGTGCAGGAAAACCAATTCAACCATCCATGAAAGGTGGCAGACCAGCTTCTTCTTAAAAACCTCTAGAGATGGAGAACCCGCAACCTCCATAGGTAGACTGTTCCACTGTTGTACAGACCTTACCATCAGGAAGTTTTTCCTGATATTTAATCGAAATCTTGGTAGCTTTAACTTATACCCATTATTTCAGGTCCTACTTTTTGTGGAAATAGAAAATAGTTCTTGGCCATCTTCCTGTGGCACATTTTTATGTGCCTGAATGCTGTTAACATCTCCCCACAGTCTTCTTTTCTCCAGGCTGAACATCCCAAGTTCCTTCAGCCTAGGGCTGTCTTCATGGTGCCTGGTTGGCACTGCCTCCCTCTCAAATCCCGCGCTTTCCCTCTCCTGAGGCGTAGTTGAGTAATCCCGATGCCGCGGAGGGAGCACGGGGTTTCTGGGTGGCAGCCGCCCCTGTCCTCTTCCTGCACTTTCCCCAAAGATGTCAAGGAGGGGAGTTGAGAGCCACCCCAGAGCAGAGCCCCCAACCTTACCACCCGCCCGACCCCAGAGAGAGAAAGGACGCAAAGGATGCCATTGTTGCCCTCTGCTCCTCCACCCTCCAGAAAAGAGAAAGAAGGCAGAGAGGGAGTCAGGCAGGCTTTTTATTCTGTCGCTGCTCGTTCATGGACTCTCATGACAGCCTTTTTTTCTGCCACCCTCTTCCTGGTGGAAGACAACCAATCACCGGTCATCTTTCACCAGGCACTGCCCCCAGATTGACCCTGGAATGACCGTGGAGCGACATTACACAGCGGAAGAGCCATGTTGGTGTCACTCCCTTTGAAATAGCCAGGGAAATTCCCCAACTTTTTCAATTTGTAGCATCGTGGGGTAGCCCCGCAGTGGCTCCGGAGCTGTGTTTGCATAGCCTAACCAATGCAGCACAGATCCACAGCCATTGTGGGGCTTTCCCCATGTATAGACAGTCCCCCCCCCCCCCCCGCTGTCCTCATAGGGCATGAATGTCTTCAACTCCCTGTATCATCTTTCTTGCCTTCCAGAATTGTACGCAATACTCGAGGTGTAATCTCACTGGAGCCAAGTAGAGAGGAATAAAGACTTCCCGCATCTTTGATACAATGCTTCTTCTAATGCAGCCCAGAACTGTCCTTCTAGCGGCTGCCTCACACTGCTGCCTCACGTTCAACCACACCCAAATCCTTCTCAGCTGTATTCCCTCATCCCCATCCAAGAAAAACTGAAACACATCTATCATTCTGCTTGATCCCAAGGCAAGGAGGAGCTGTAGGCAAAAAACCTTAGATGTAGCCCGTGCATGCAAAAATTCCAGTATGTGGCCCCCAGCTTTGTACATATATGCATGGTTCTTTGTAGGGGGCAGCAGCAGGGCCCCCAGCGTCACACCTGCACCAGGACACATGACCCCCTGGATGACTTTGCAAAGCTGACCAAGCAGGGGAGCAAAGACACTCCTCGCCGAGAGTGCTATTTATCCTAGGGCCAGCCCTGTTTCTAGACCTACCTACTGATGCTGGGGATTGGACCTAGGACCTTTTGCATGCAAAGTAAATGTTCTGTCACTGAACTATGGCCCTTGCCTTCAGATTTAAATCAACAAACTAGATTTGGAGTATCTCGGTATAAGGATACTCCACAATTGTCATCCAAGGCCCTCCTCCAAGTGTTTCCTCTAAGGGAGGTTCAGAAGATGGCAACAAGGAAGAAGTCATTGTCAGTGGTGGCCCCCTGAAATGCTCTCCCCGCTGAGGTCCACCTGGCACCAACATTGTCAGCCTTTCGATGCCAGCTTAAAACTTCCCCCCAGGCATTTGACAGCATATGATAAGCTTTTCACCAGTCCTGGGATTTTTATAGTTCAGTGTTTTGTAAATGTGTTTTATATTACATTTTAAAAAAATTAATATTTTGTCAACCACCCAGAAAGCTTTGGCTATTGGGCAGTATATAAATGTAATCAATCAATCAATAAAATGTCCTCATGCTATGGCTGTTCAATGTTTATCCTTTCTTATGGCCAGTAAGGTCAAGGACAGATGCTACTAATACAACCCTAAGCATGTTTACTCAAAAGTAAGTCCTACTTTGCTCATCAGGGTTCACGTCCTTGTGGGTTTGTGTCCTCTGTTGTTGTTTTTTAATGTTTTATTTTTATTAAAAAGCAACAAGACCCATCAAACACCTTACAACAATAAACCATCTAGGTATAAATAACATTTGAACAGAGAAACATATAATGAAGGAAATGGATGACCATGTATCACACCTTGCTTCTCATTCCAAAACTTCCTAAACGCCTCCCATTCCTTTTCAAATTGATTTATCTGCTTAACCCAAAGTATCCATGTAATTTTGCTTAAGGTTGCCAAATCCCATATTTTAATATACTGCTCTTTTAGTCGAGGTAATTCCTTTCTTTTCCAATACTTGGCACAAAAATGATGGGCTGCTAATATCATATAAATAGTAGTTTTTCTTTGTTCTTTGATATACATCTTCCAGATAAGTTAATAAGCAAATTCCAGGATCAAAAGGTATAGCGTATTGCAGGTATTACTAATATTAAAAATGATCTCTTTCCAGAATCTCCTTGCCTCAGAGCAATTCCACCAACAATGCATACAGTCTATTCTTCCCTTCCAGCAAATAACCTTACAATTTTAATAGATCTTAGATGACAGTTAAGGAGTCGTGTACCAGTGAGTTAGAAGCTTAGAGTGCAATCCTATCAGGGTAGTTGCCAGCCTCCAAAATTGGAGGCTGCTGACTATCCTATGCAGGGTGGCTGGAGCACAGAGGGGATCCTCTCCTCCTTGCTCGGACCGCCCTCCATTTATGGCTAGATGGGCGATTTTGCCTGTCTAGCCAGGGAGTTTTGGAGAGGCAGGGGGAAGCCCGCAGCGCATGGGAAGTTCCAAAAAGCAGCTTCCGCAGTCTTCTCCCCTCCCCAACCCTAGGACTGCCCCCTTTTTGCCCTCTCTGTGCTCTATGTTCGAGCATGGAGACCTGGCTATGAGGAGGAGGCGGCAAGGAAAGTAGTTTCTGGGAACCAAACATTACTATGGCCTTCTAGAAAGCATCTAGTGGCCATCGGAATGCACCCTTCATTGAGTTTTCTATTGAAGAAAGTTATTTCAGAGAAATGTCCACAGCTCATTTGATATCCTTTTCTCCAAGTACTTCCTCCCATCTTTGAATGCCATTTGGTCTTCTGTTTTCTTCAATGTGCCTTATAATTTGGTAGATTTGGGTTAGCAATGTTTTTTTGGTTTCTCCCACATTATCTTCTCAAATGTATTTAATTGTCTCCATCCTCATTTTTAATAAATGTTTACTTGAGTAGGTATGAATTGCAAAGGTAACATGCATTGTGCCAAGGCTCATATACAAATACATATAAAAGGCCCCCGCTCCTGTCCCATTTTGTGCATGTGCTATTAACAGCTTATTAGATTATTTTCATTTTCCAATACAATATATAAAGCTATCCTGCCCCCATTCCCTCCCCTTTACATTTTCTCCTCCCTTCTTCATATCTTGTATTTAAAGAGTAACGGTTCCATGTCTATAAATAATATTTATTTATTTATTTATTTATTTATTACCTGCCTCTCTCTTTGGATCAAGGCAGGGAACAACATTAGTACAACAATACAATATAAATCAAATACATAAAATATATTAAAACAGCATATAAAACCAATACAATATCAAAATAACAATCAAGACATCTTAAAATTCTTGGTTAAAATTCTTCTGGGTAGGACTGCCGGAAGAGGCTAATCTTCACAGCTGTCTTAGACTCAGAGAGAGAGAGTTAAGTTGATGAATCTCCTCCGGCAAGCCATTCCAGAGTCTGGGGGCAACTGAAGAAAAGGTCCTCTGGGTAACAGTTGTCAGCCTAGATTTAGCTGACTGAAGTAAATTCTCCCCAGAGGACCTGAGTGTGCAGGGCGGATTGTATGGGAGAAGGTAATTCTGCAGGTAACCTGGACCCAAACCATGTAGGGCTTGAAAGGTAATACCAACACTTTGTACTTCGCCCGGGAACTAACTGGCAGCCAGTGGAGTAATTTTAATGTTGGGGTAATATGCTCACCCCTAGGTGTACCGGTGACCAACCTGGCTGCCATATTTTGAACTAATTGAAGTTTCCGAACTAGGTACAATGGTAGCCCTATGTACAGTGCATTGCAGAAGTCAACCCTCGAGGTTATAAATAGTCATTAAGCAAAAAATAGATAAATAATGGTCACATAGAAAATGATGATGATGATGATGAAAAATAAAAAATGAAATGAAATGAATGTGTGCGCCTGCACCAGTTTTGTAGTGGATCATATTATTCTACATATAATTGAAGATTATTATTATTATTATTATTATTATTACTTAATTAAGATTATTATTGCTCCTGTGCCTTTAACAAATACCTGGTATGCAGAAACTATACTGGAAAAGCTTTCCCCATTACTCTGTCCTCAGGCCCAAAAAAGCTTTGCCTGCTACATTTCTGTGTATGGGGCTGCTGCTTAAAGGTATAAGAAGCAAGCAAGGCCAGTAATAAAAGGCGGCAACACAAAGGGACAGCTTGCATGTCGCGCTGCAATTTCTAGGTTGTTTAACCTAGAAATTACCAGGGACGAGCAAAGTGATGAGCACGCTGACTCCCATGTACCCATCATTTCCGCTTTTAATTAACCCAGGAACACCCTGTTCCTGAGTTGTTTCATGATGTGTGAACCCAGAAACTCTGTCTTGTTTATGGGTTAAATCACTCAGAGTTAACCCAGCAAAAAAAATATAGGCAATTGTTGAGTTTACTCTGGGGTGTTAATTGAAAATGGAAATGAGCGTGCAGGAGGCACTTCGCCCATCCCTGGCAATTTGTGGATTAAGCAACCCAGGAATTGCAGTGTGACATGCGAACTGGATCACAGAGACAGACTTAAGGGTTAAACTGTAAGGCTCCTTGGATGGTCTGTTCCTTGATAGGAGGCTTCCTGCCATGTCAGTGCAGTCAACATACCTATCAGTCTTAATTATCTTGTTTGGAGACTCATGTTCTGGTATAAAAGTGTTTAATTCATATTATTATGGATCTTTGATGGGGAAACCAGAGGTGCCTGGGGAACCACTCAAACTTCCTTGTAAAGGCGGCGGGGGAGGGGGGGAACATGCATGAGTAAGACAGTATGAATTCTCACCTTCAATTTCCCCACATGCTCCGTAGAACACAATCACCACACTCCCCAGACCTGGACAAGTAGAAGCATGCTCCAAAAACAAACAAACAAAACAACAAAAAAGGAGAGGAGTAGAAGGAAGATTTAAATGAAAGCTGGAGCTAGTTTTATTTTTTAAAAAATGGTTTTGTGCAATTGCAAGTCCCTGCTTGTTTAAATTAGATAGCCAATAGCCTTCCATCATCATCCTACACATATGTGCCAAATTTGAGATCGATCCCTCCAACCCTCAATTTTATATGAATTTATTAAAGATCGTTTCAGTTCTGACAGATCAGAATGACAGCTCGCCACATGCGTTCACTCAAACCTGTCAGAACGGAAACGACCTTTAAAAAATTCATATAAATCGAGGATTGGAGGGATTGATCTCAAATTTCATACACATACTTAGGCATACCCCATAAGTGCTGTGACCAAGTTTCAAGCCTCTAACTTTTAAAATACAGAAGTTATAGGCATTTTTTTCTTTAAAAATAGGGCTGCAAAAAATATCATTTTTTCACGATAATTATCGTGAAGACGATATGGTTCACCTACAATATGAATGAAGACGATAATTTTTTTGGTCCGAAATGACAATAACGATAAACGACGATATTTTGGGGGGTGCACACCCCTACTAGTAGCTGGTAGTAGGTGCTCCTGGCCATCGCATCTATCTGAGCTATCATTTGGAGCGACGGATCCAGGAGCACCCACAAACTGCAAACACAGCCTTTCAGGAGGAGTGTAACACCATCCAGAACTGGTTGACACACCTCATGAACTCGTTATCAACTGAATGGGCACATTTAGAGCAAATAGAGTGAGCGAGTGTGTAAAGCAGGGGTGTTACATCTGTGGCCCTCCAAATGTTGCTGACTCCAACTCCCAACAGATCCAGCCAGCATAGACAATGGTCAGGGGTGATGGAAGTTGTAGTCCATCAACATCCAGAGGCCCATAGGTTAAACATCCTTTAGTATAAACACATGCATGCCTCACACATGTTTAATGACAGATGGGATGTCTTTCTTGAGTGCTTAGGTGACAATAATATTGATCCAGAAGAGCAGTGCAGATGGCTTGGTAGCCAAGTACCTCTTCACCCAGCTGATTCTGTTCCTCTTGTTTAGGGTTGTGCACGGACCACCCAATTCGCTTCGGATCCTGATTTGTTACTTCCAGATTGGGCCCAATTCACTTCAGGTCTATTCGGGCCTCCCCTGATTCGCTTCGGATCTGAATCTGAAGCGAGATTCAGCCATCCAAATTGAGATTCAGATGACTCATTTTCCCCATAGACTTGCATTGGGAGAAGTAAACGCCTATAACTTTTTCATTTTTAAAGATAAAAACATGAAATTTGCCACGCGAGTAGCTCCAGGCCATCTGCAATGTGCCCAAGTTTCATGTTTCTATCTTTAAAAATAAAAAAGTTATAGCCATTTCTTTCCCCCAATGCAACCCTATGGGGAAAAACACTTAAAATGGCATCCGAATCGCCGAATAGATCCGAATCAATTCGGACCAAACTGATTTTGTTTGGATCAATTCAGTCCTCCCCCAATCCACTTCAGATCTGTTTTAGGGAGGTCCAAATCACCCCTACTCTTGTTCCACTTCGATCTTATAACTTCTTCTGTGTGATGATCCAGGTGAGAAGGCAACCCCACTAAAATGTCTGAGGAGAGGACTTAATAACCATCTCCCCAGCATCTCCAACAGCCATTTCCCTTAAGAGTTCAAAGGGTTGGGGACCATTGATATCATCTGCCCAGAGCAGCAGCAGTAGTAGTAGGAACACCTGGTTAACTAAAGGACTCTGAAGAACATCTGCCCCCTACTACCACCCTTGCTTATGGCACCACTGACAGCAAGCCAAGCCAGGTGCCACAGCAGTTGGACATCAGCCCGGGTTCATCTGACACCATGGACAGCATTCAGTATTCCAAAATAGATTGCTTAAAGAAGTGGCTGACAGCTAGTGTAGCATTAGATGTTGGGCTAAGATCAGGAGGACCTGAGTTCAAATACCCTCTCAACCATGAAGCTCACTGAGTGATCATGGGCCAAGCATTCTCTTTGCAGGTGCTTCTAGATGAGCTTTTATTGCATCATCTCCCTGGCTCATTCACAGAATGTTACAGGGGGTCCTTCTATGACCTGTATCACCTGAGCAACCTTATCCTTTTTACCTTCCCCTTCTCAGTAATGCGGAGTTTAGGCTGTAGATGTGACATGAGTGACTGTCCAGGCACTTGTGGCTTAACACTGCAGTTTACTAATGAATTAAATAACCAAATTATGATAAAAGTAATTATTACATAGGACTGAGTAATAAAAGTCACAAAAATGCATGTTCTTTTACCCTAAGCTGCACCTAGACTTCTTCAGGCTACATCTTCCTGCTCCTTTTGTACGGTCTGATCTTTCTCTGGCTCTCCCCTGGCTGGCTCTCTCATTCTTGTAAACCCTCTTCCCCCAAAACAGAAAGTTTCAACCTTGAAGAAAGGAAACTTAACTGGAGAAATGAAACTTAACCAGAGGCTGAATCTTAACCAGAGAAGTAAAACTACTCCTCTCAGTGATACCCTCTTCCAACAGATTAAAAAAAACATGCTTCTAAGGCCTGACTATGACCTTGCCTCAGTAGGCCTCAAACTTTCACAAGGGGGTAGGGTCTAGATGATGTCTTCCACTCATCCTTTTTCTTACAGCAGAAAATCCATTAAAGAAAAAATAAAGATGGAATAGTTGCACAATGGAATTGTTTAACCCTATCATGTTGACCACTTACAACAGTTACTCCAAGAGGTGGATTATCAGTGTGAGGGCGTTATTGTCCTCCTCCAAATTTGATTTTAGTATGGTGAACTTCTTTGAGAAACATGATGCTTGGAAAGTGGTATACAGACACCGTCAAAGAAAATACACATGCCTCTGTCTTCCTGGAAGAAAACAGAAGGGTGGATATCCAATCACTCCACAAAGTTCCCAGGTTGTAAAAATAGGGATGTCACTTAATTATTGGGAACCTTTTTTTTTTTTACTTCCTAATAGTTCTGAACCACCCAAAGGAATAATATACCTGTTCTTTTAAAGCGTCAAGTGTTTGTTCTGATTTTATATAGAATTCCTTTCCTTTCTATTATTTTTGCCTGCATTATAATGAACAAACTTTAATCAATCACCAGTGAGCTGTTGACCATTTCAGTAGTCTTCTAGAGCTAATAGCTAAAGTTGTTCCTCCCCAAAGGGTTTTTATGGTTACAAGACAGTCCTTTAAGGGTGTCTGACAACTGCTATTTACTGGACACACCTACCAACGAGTGTTCTTGCCTGTGCTTGTGTGCAGCTAGAAAGAAACAATTTGGAGCTGGAATGTGACCAGCTAAGGAGACAGAAGTCTGCTTGTCCGCTGGCCTGCTTCCCTATGCTCAACTGGTATCATTCTCAAGAAACAGATTATTATAAAAATGGCGTAAGTCTCCAGAACTCTATCCTCACAAACAAACTGGCAGCTGCCCCTGCAACTTCCAACTGTTCAGGGAAATCATGAACCACACCCATAACGGTGTGTCAAATATGAGCAATGGGCTACAAAGGACCATTGCACACAACATACTAGTGAGACCACACACTTAGAATACTGTGTACAATTCTGGCCACCACACCTAAAACAAATACCGTAGAGCTGGGAAAAGTGCAGAAAAGGGCAATTAAAATGATCAAGGGGCTGGAGCATCTCCCCTAGGAGAGGTTACAACAGTTGGGATTGTTTAGTTTGGGAAAACAAGGAGACGTGGTAGAGGTATACAAAATTATGCATGGTGACAGCTTTTATGTGGTCTCCTATCTTGCCACCCTCAGAGGGTACAGATTGCCAGGTTTTGGATTTTTTTTAACCAGGACTTGTTTCTGTGCTTTTAACAGTGGCCCTCCTCTTCATGTCTATAATGCATGTGTTTGTGCAATCACAGAGTTGGATGGGATCTCAAGAGTCATTTAGTCCAACCCCTGCTGATGAATCCCCCATAGGTGGCCATTCATTCTTAAAAATGTAGAACCCCCTCTACAAGAATTTGGTTTGACGCCTGGTTCTCCGATTATGCGCATCTTCTCAGAAGCGCTTTATGGTAAATGTGACTGTACGCGGGAGGTAATTGAGCGCACAACTGGTGGCCTTACCGGTTGTTTGAAATGCGCTTTAGAAGTAGTTAATGCAGAGAATCACTTGTCTACATAGTCAAAATGCGCTTTAACGGGCCCGCAGCAAACGAAAACTCGCTATTTAATGCGCATTCAATAATGCGCATAATCGAATAGATAACGCACCTCACCTCCCGATTTGCACTCCATGTAGAGATAAAAAAATTAATGAGACTTGAAAGAGCTTTAAACCTCTCGTGTAGAGGCAGCCTAGGAGAGTCTGCCATCTTCTGAGGTGGTCTGTTCCACTACTCAGCAGCTCATACCATCAGGATGTTCTTCCTAATGTTTAGTTTTTTAAAAAAAAACCCTTTCTTGTCATTTGAACCTGTTAATTCTGGTCCTCCAGAGCAACAGAAAACAAATGTGCTCGGTCATCTTTGTGACAGCCCTTCAAATATTTGAAGATGGCCAACTTATCTCCTCTTAACCAGCTAAACTTAACCAACTCCTTCTACTTTTCTTCATAGGACTTGATCTCCTGGTTCTTCACTATCTCTGTTGCCCTTCTCTGGGCAGGTACCAGGTTGTCAATATCCGTCTTAAACTGCAGTGCCCAGAGCTTGATACAGTAATCCAGGTGAGTACTGTGTTGTTGCTTATACAAACTGTACAAATGACAATAATCATCTGATACAATGAGTCCACATTGTATTTGTTAAAGCAGATTTATGTATGTATGTATGTATGTATGTATGTATTTTAGCACTTTTGTCCTGCCCTTTAGCCAAAAAAGGCTCTCAAGGCGTCTTACAACAATAATCTCAAAACAGTCCCTGCCCACAGACTTACAATCTAAAAAACATGACACAAAAGGAAAGGGGATCATGCATGCAGATTGTAGCAAGTTCACTCCTGCTCTAGAGAATGGGATCCCTTATGAGCAATATCCTTAAGACCTCAACTTTTATGCCACTTAATACACTGCTCAGATTGGTTTAAAGTTGCCCTGCAGAGACCCAAGAAATTAACATTTGCTTCCTTCACAGCTAGAGCTGTCCCTTATGAAATGACCCTCCAATGTGTGTTCATTTTTTAACACAGAATTAAATCCCTGCTTATGAAACACCAATTAAGGATCAATGTTGCCTGATTATTATTTTTTTATCAGAAACCTATAAAATAGGCCAGTGATTAACTATTTACCAATTAACTTTTTCACCTTTCCTGGAGTTGGAGGGTACATTTATTCAGAGTCAGGCATATGTTCAATTAATGTAGATTAATGATGCCCATTGCTGAATTTATAATTTTTCTGGCTTCTGGTTCACTCATTATTATGTGGATCACTGCAACAGCCTACTCTGTCTTCAGATACACCTGTTTTCCTCTGGTCCATGTGAGAAATGTTTAGCTGTCTTTGGGATATCTGCTAGAGATAAAAAATCTGCAGTTCAAAGATGTTTTTATTAGGTTAATTGAGGTCTTCTCTTTCTGAAATCCCATGAGATTCTGATGGCAGTAGAGCAAGTAGCGTGAGTACAAGTTGCTAAAGTGTTAAATTTGTTTGTTTCTCCTGCCTATGTCTAATTGTGCTTGCCATGTTTTTACTGGATCTTCTCCAGCATCTTTAAAAGCAGAATTGCCACATGGAAATGTAGCAATCAAAGCTTTTCTAGTCAAGGAGATTGTGGTGGAAAGTGCAGATCAGAGGTAGCCAAACTTTTGGGCCCGTGGGCACATTTGGAAGCTTGAGAAACTGCCCTGGGCACAACCACAAGATGGCGGTCATGGTGGGCGTGGCTAGTTCCCCAGGTGCTGCATGCATACAAACGACACCTGCTAAAATCCCCTTTTCTATATAACTCTTAAAGATTCAGGAGCCCTGTCCTTCTTTCCATATGGCCACCCTAGTCCTGATGGCCCTGGCATATCCATGGGGCCCATGTGCCCCTGCTGCTCTATGGGTGGTCATTTGGGCCATTGAGTTTGACACCAAAGTCCAGCCCTAGTTGCACCATTGGCTAGGTAAACAATCTGTGCAGATCAACCAACAGTGATCAGACCAGGACGTGGCCAGAGATCAAGCCCAAGTAGATTCCAGAGAAAGTCCAGCCCAAGACATTTTGCTGCCTGGGGCAGAGTACCAAATGTTGCCCCCCCCCCACCCCACCCCAAGTGAAGGTTGCTAATATCCCAGATCAACTAGGTTATTTTGGCACCTGAGATTAAAAAAATGAAAAATTAAAAACCACAAGCACCTGTAAGCCTGCGCGCATCAGTTGCTGGGGAACATGGGTGGGAGGGTGCTGTTGAACCATGTCCTGCTTTGTTGGTCCCTGGCACTGTGTAAACAGAGCACTGGGCTAGATGGACCCATGGTCCGATCCAGCCTGGTACTTCTTATGTTCTGATGTACACCTGCCCTGGCAGTAAAACATACAATAGTCATAAATAAAATAACTAAGGGCACAATCCCATTCATGTTTAGACAGAAATAGGTCCTACAACTCACAGTATCCCCCAGATAGCTATGCTATCCTGGGGGATGCTGGGAATTGAAGGACTTTTTGTGTGTGTGTCAACATGCCTGGGACTGAACCCTAACCACCTACCTACCCATGGTGGCATGATACTCCATGGTGATTATCTCTGAATGACATTCCAGTTAATAATAGCAACAGCAATAATAACAAACAACAACACTTAATATTTGTATAGCACTTCCAACTTGTTAAAGTGCTTCATGTCCATTACAGAGTTGTGTAAGTCAGTGCAGGATTTTCAGACTCCATCTCCCATCAGCCCCAGCCAGCATGGCCAATGACCAGGGATGGCGGGAACTGTAATCTAGCAACTTCTGACAGCCCACAAATTCCCCCACACCTGGCCAAAGTGAGTTCGCAGAGGCAGGTTCTAGTGCGGTATTAACTACTTTTTAACAAGGCGGAGGTTTTATGCTTCAGATAGCAGTGTGGCTCTAATCTATTATACAGATGGAGGGAGAATTGCATAAACCTGAATTCCAAACATAGTTAGCCTGCCTAACAAATCCCATTCCCCTGAATGCTGAAACAATTAGCATACTGTTCATTCATAAGATCAACGCCACAGAGATGTAAAACTGCAGCTGTACGAGGCGCTGTTTCACCACTGTTCAACTCCTACGGTGACCATATGGAAAGGAGGAAAGGGCTCCTGTATCTTTAACAGTTGTATAGGAAAGGGAATTTCAGCAGGTGTCATTTGTATGCATGCAGCACCTGGTGAAATTCCCTTTTCATCACAACAGTTAAAGCTGCAGGAGCCCTGCCCTCTTTTGTATCTGGTCAATACAGCAGGGTTCCTGCAGCTTTAACTGGTGTGATGAAGAGGGAATTTCACCAGGCGCTGCATGCATTCAAATGACACCTGCTGAAATTCCCTTTGCTAGGCAACTGTTAAAGATACAGAAGCCTCGTCTTTCTTTTCATATGGTCACTCTACACACTCCTATGCGCTCTTCTGTTTGGGGTACATGAGACCAGGCTTGCTGCCTGAGGCAAAGGACAAGATGTTACCGCTCCCCATTCTGTGTGCAGAATCTGACTGGACTGACGTTGGAATCTTACTTCTACACAGGTGATAGGACAGCACCCTCTCCATATCTATCTATCTATCTATCTATCTATCTATCTATCATCATATATCACAAAGTGCACCGCTCCTGGTTCCAGATTTCATCATACTTCGGGTAGACCCATTGGAATCAATGGGTGTGCTCTCTGTATGACTAACCCTGGAACCAGCCCACTGAATGTTGGGCTTGGAAGGTTCTGGAATGCTCCATGGCAGTTGGACGTTGAGTATAGGAATAAGGGACAAACAATTGGCCATGCATTATATGAGATATATAGGGAAGTCAGAAAGAAGTATGTATAGAATAATATTGGAAGATAAAATGTGTATGGGGGGGTGAAGGAGAGAAACTATGAGGATCATCAGACGGGGTGGGGGGAATCGCATTTCCCTACTTTTGCTTTGCCTTCTGCTTCTGTCCCACAATAGGGACAAGCCATTTTGTCTTTCTTCACATGGGGAAGAGGAAGCAAGCAACAACCACATGGCCCATCCAGTGGGCATTTTTATGGTGCAAACTCTCCTGCACACGGCAGGAAATAGTGCCAATTAATGTTACAGGCAGAAGAATCGGATTTGGGGGGTGACATTTTGAAGCGGGAAAAACGACAGAAGGAGTGTGAGACACAGAGGATTGCAGCATCGTCAAAATGTTCTGCGAAGCTCCATGAGTGGCTAATCTCGAGCGTGCCATAAAACACTCATCTGATTACATTCTATGTTAAGGAGAGGAAAGTAAACTGGAAAGTCTTATTGAAAAGTAAGTATCAGTCTCTTAAATTTAATAGAACATCTTGGGTACAAATTAGCTGGAGTTGCGCTCCCCACAGAAGGCCAAGGGCACAGTTTAGGTGTGCTCCTGAACTCAGCACTTACTGGAAAAAATTCTGCTGGTGGAGGCAGCCAGGAGTACTTTTGAGCAGCTTAGGCTAGCATGCCAGTTGCAACCCTATCTGGAGAGTGAGGACCTTGCCTCAGTTATTCATGCTCTGGTGACATATAGGCTGGACTACTGTAATGCTCTGTATGGGGGGTTGCCTTCAGAAACTTCAGCTGGTACAGTAGACAGACGGACAGATATTGGTGGGGGCCGAGTGATCGACTCATGTCACATTGATTCTCTGCCAGCTACACTGGCTGCCAGTGTGTTTCTGAACCCAATTTAAAGAGCTAAACTTTAAAGTCTTAAATGGCTTGGGCCCAAGCAACTTGAAGGACAGCCTGCCCTTCTCACTTGCCCACAGCCAAGGGCAATGAAAATGATGAGCATGGGGACCTTCTCAGTGGTGTCCCCACACTACTAGAATCAACTTCTATTGGGGGTTCGTCAGGCCCCTTCTTTGCAGGTCTTCAGGAAAGTTCTGAAGACGAAGACCACCTGTATTTGCTGCCCTTCCCTTAAGTCAGGGCTGTTGGTTTTTATCAGTTTTAATTGGCAGCCTCTATCCCTCTTCAGGAATTTTCAATCTGAGTATAAAAACCATATGAGGAGGGGGAGTGTGCTAGGCCAGCCCCCTGCTTCATAATCACAACAGTCACCCTCTACACAAGGTGGGCAACTTTGTGAAGGGGAGAGCCTCCTCTGTCCAAGGGGGCTCTCCACACAACCCTTATGAAAACAAAAGGTGGGTTCTCTACATAAGAAGAACCATGCTGGATCAGACCAAGCGTCCATCTAGTTCAGCATTCTGTTTATACGGTGGCCAACCAGCTGCCTAAGGGGAGCCCACAAGTAGGACACATGCAACAGCACCCTCCCACCCATGTTCCCCAGCAAATGCTGTACAGAGCTTCAGCTATTGGGCAGTATATAAATGTAATAAATAAATAGGCCCACTGCCTCTGATAATGGAGGAAACACATAACTATCAGGACTAGTAGCTATTGATAGCCTTCTCCTCCAGGCATTTATCCAACCCACCCCTTTTAAAGCCCATCCAATTGGTGGCCTGCGGGATCGCCTTCTCCCATACAATCCACCCCGCACGCTCAGGTCCTCTGGGAAGAACTTACTGCAGTCGGCCAAGACTAGGCTGACAACCGTTACCCAGAGGACCTTCTCTTCTGCCGCTCCCAGACTGTGGAATGACCTGCCGGAGGAGACTCGTCAACTTAACAGTCTTTTAGAATTTAAGAAAGCTATAAAGACTGTTCTCTTCTGGCAGGCATATCCAGTGGAATTTTAGAATGTTTTAAGGGTGTTTTTAGGATGTTTTAGGATTTTTTTATGCAGTTTTAATAATATGTGTTATGTTTTAATCAGTTTTATGTATTTCATCATGTTGTTGTTCCCCGCCTCGATCCAGACGGAGAGGCGGGTAAGAAATAAATTGTTGTTGTTGTTGTTGTTAATGAATTCCAGTTTAACTATACGTTGTTTGAAGAAGTACTTCCTTTTATCTGTCCTGAATCTCCCACCAATCAGCTTCATGAGGTGACCCCTTTGGGTTTGAGTATCCTAATTTGAGCATCTTTGGTTGGAATAGGTATGTTTTTTTGAATTTTATGTATTTATTTATAGCATTTTTATCCCATTCAGCCAAAAAGATTCTTGAGGAGCTTACATAACAATAAAAACAAGACCATCTTTGCTGGCAGGTTTACAAACTAAGGTTTTGGGTAGATTTCTGTTCCAGAGACTTGTCAATCATTGAGAAAATTGTGAATTGAGAGCGCTGTCACGACACCCGCTCATCTTGAGACTCCTTTTTACCTTTCTCTTTAAGGAACCCAACTATGAACGCAGTCAGTATATGGCTGCCCACTCTCTGGATTATTTTTTCTTTCTGTCTGATCCTACTTCTGGGCATCACCCTTTTCTCTCCCACTGGTTCTGTGATTCTATGATCCCTTTTTTGGTCACACAACAACAAGCTTGGCATTTTTCTTTATCGCTGCCACCACATAACTCAGTACCTTGCCTCAGGTACTTAAAGAATCCAATCCACTGCGAAACAATTAGCTTTTATTTAACAAGAAGTTCATGCATTTTATTAAGCTTGTCGTTTTATTTGTTTCAGTACTTAGTTGTTACGATAAATATGTCATGTATCCTTGCCTACTCTACTCTCTAAAGTCAAATCTAACTCCTCCTGCTCCCTCTTATTCTCAAAATAATAAACCGTAAGCCCTACACTAACCTATCCTCTTCTGCAGACTAATGCCAACTCTTTCTCACTCGCAAAGACCAACTAACTGATTTTAACTATCATTCCCCTTTACACACTTGAATCCAACAGCCAATCAGCATTCACTCCAACATTCCATTCACTCACTCCCCCTCCCAACAGAATTAACCATTACCACTCTTAGCATACAAAGTCCAAACAGCATTTACATAACAAATAAATAGCATCAAAACAGTGAAACATCACAAGCACCACCTTAGTGTAATATAGTGTATGTCTATATTCGTGTATGTCAGACTAGGACCAGGCAGATTCAGGCTCAAATCCTCACTGAGCCACGAAGCTCCCTGGGTTACCTTGGACCAGTCAAGATGTCTCAGGCTAACCTACCTCAAAGGGTTGTTCTGAGGATATTGTAGGAAGGGTAGGATATAAATAAATACAGACAGGTGCCAGCAAAGGCTGACAGATTGTCCTTATTTAGGAAGAGCTCCTGAGGTTTGTAATGATACAGAAGATCCAATGTCATAGTAAAATTATACTTTGATTAGGGCCAGTATTCACAATGAAGCATACAAGCTTTGGAGTTTACCCAGAACTCTTCCTCAGGCTATTTGTACAAGAACCCTGACTATGGCCAGATCTACACCAAGCAGGGTATAACACTTTGAAAATGGTATATGCAATTTGTCCTGGACCCAAACAGCTGTCAAAACCATTATAAACCATTATAAAACAGTAGTGTAGATCCTGCCATGGAAAGCAGTTCTAGGGCTGAGCCCTGCAGAACCCTAATTGAAATTAAGCCCTACCTGGCACCACTAGACACTTTTATAGAACATTGATAATGCTTGGATATTTATTTTAGGCTACAATCCCAAGAGGATTTACTTGAAAATAAAGCCCACTGAAATCAATAAAACTTGCTTCTAAGTATATATGGTTAAGATAAGAGTTGTAAGAGTCCATTCCACGGGCCTAGTGACTTTCCAGACTAGCTAGTTTGCTTTCAAAATATGCAATGAAATTTTTAATTGGTTAATCACGCAGATGAATGCAATAAGGTCTAGTACCCCCCAGCTGAGTATTATTTTAGAAATGTTAAGAGCTTGCAAAGATTTATAAATGAGAGACTTCAGGTCATCTGAGGCTAGTTAGAGAGGCAAATCAGATAATCCTGGCCTTGGAAATACTGATGATCTGGCTGAAGTGGCCGTATGATATAATGCAGGGAATTTCCTAGACTATTTTTAAATGTTCCTCCTTGTAACAAAACTAAACAAAAATGGAACAGTCGTTATTGTGTTTAGGCACAAAGTCCTAGCTCCAGATTGAGTGACAGTGAAGAGGGTAATATTTAATTTGCAAAAACGAGAAGTGGTCAGGTCATATGCCTGTTTGGAAGCAGCGGAGACCCATTAACACACAGCACCCCTAACCCAGAAGCAAGAGGAAAAACGCCAGCTGTGACCAGTGACTCAGACTTGTGTCTATGATCAGCCGAATCAAGTATTATTATTTTTTCCTGGACTGTACCAATTCACACTGCAGAGGGAGGGGGATCGAGACACACTTGGAGGTCGCATTCCAGGGGTGGGCAGGGTCAGAGGCAAAGAGGGGTGGGGCTAAACATTTAAACATATTGCTGCTTAAAGATCATGCAGCCTGGAACTACTCCTTAAGAAAGGCATTTCACCTTTCAGCATGAGGAAAAAATGGGAAAAGGGAGTGTGGCCATTGATTGAGACCCCAGCATGGTCAAATTGGGACCCTAGGCCTGAAGTTCCCCACCCCTGCTAAACAAAACTACCCCCACCATGCTGCACATATATAATAATTTATCAGAGAGAAGTCTACACTAGGGAACTTCTCTCTCCCAACACTTTAGCTTTCTACATGCAGGGAAGGTTATTTTGCAGGAGAAGCACACACATCTCTACAGCCTGAAATGATACGAGTGCAGGAAAAAGCATTCCACTTGCTGATTGCATCTGTGAATTGGCTCTTGACGTGCAGGCAAAGGCAGTCTGTACATGTTCAGAGGTGCTCTCTTGTCCAACCAGCTTTTGGATACAGATGAAATCCATGCCAACTGATGTAGAATATTAGAGAAGGGTTGCCAGCTCTTGGAATATAACGCTCTATCTGGATAGGGCCTGGGGCAGAGCCCCTGAATTAAGAGGTGGAGCCCAGATTTGGGGCCAGAGGGCAAAGTTTAGTGGGGTTGGGTAGGTCAGGGCTGAAGCTCAGTGTAACAACAGTGTAGTGGTATAATAATAATAATAATAATAATAATAATAATAATATCCCAACTCATGCATTGAAAGAACAACAATCAGCAGGAAAGAAGAAGTAAGAGGTCTGCTAGACATTAACACAATGCATGCTAAACAGATAAAATCACTCAGAGAATTCTTCCACACTAAAAACACCCCCATTCATAAAGCCATAGTAACCAAACACAACCACTCACACTCCATGGGAAGCACCACTGCATAATACAGAACCCACAAATAAACAAAGAACAATCGTACAAATGGCTCAGGAAGGGTGAGCTATTTCCAGAAACAGAAGGATTCCCAATAGCTATACAGGATCAAGTTATAGCCATCAAGAACTACGAAAAATACATCATAAAAGATAACAGTGTAACAACAGACCTATGCAGGAAATGCCATCAATTCCAAAAAACAATAGACCATAAAACAGAAGGATGTAAAATTCTGGCAGGAATGGACTATACAGACAGACACAATATAACTGCAAAAATAACTCAACAACAACTGGCCATCAAATTCAACCTCATCAAACAATCTACACCATGCTATACATACTCACCTGAAATAATCTTGGAAAATGCAGATCATAAAATATCCTGGGATAGAACAATTTATACTGACAAGACAATACCCTGCAACGGACCAGACATAACAGTCATAGACAAAAAAGAAAAACACACATACCTCATCAACATAGCAATACCAGATGACAAAAATGTTGTTGAAAAGAAAAGACAAATATACACCACTGGCCACGGAAGTCAAATTACTACGGCATCAGGAAAAGGTCACAATTATTCCATTAGTCACCTCAGTCACTGGCATCACATCAAAAAATTATACAGAAAACCTTCAGAAACTGGCCCTACCAAAATACATCCACACCAACATCCAGAAAGCAGTCATAATTAAAACATGCTCAATTGTCAGGAAATTCCTGAATCTGTAAAAGACAGCATGACTTGGCAAAGCCCATCATGTCTGTCTAGAAAACCTGCCAGGAGCAAGAGTTATTATTATTATTATTATTATTATTATTATTATTATTATTAGCAGCCATGGGGAGGATGTTGAACCTCACCCCTTGCTTTTCAGGAAACTGGCCAAGGCAAAGAAACTGGCTAATGCTGTTTCTTACTGGCTGGCATTGGCAACACTACAGGAGAGGTGAAGGTTTCAGTCAGAGGCTGACACCAATCTCTGATCTATACTCCAAGCCACTGAAACTCACCATGCTGCTCCAGGTACGATGGGCAATAAAACATCACCTTTATTAAAACTAACAAGATTTCCAAGCAACGTGAAAGATTTCTGAGTTATGCAGGCTGGATCTTTCAAGAGGAAAAGGGGAAGAGGAATAAATGTTACTAAGAGGATGTGACATTAAGCCCTGGTCTTGCAGATCATTTAAGGGCAGAATCCTGTGCATGATTACAGAAAAAAATGTCCTACAGTCCTGACATTACCCAGCCAGCCACGCTGGGGAAACTGTGTGGCTCCATTTCTGTCAGCATTCACCACCTGAGTCCTCTATTAGAAGGAGCTACAGTAAGTAGACAACATAGGCACCAGGCTGTTGTAATAAAACATTTTATATTATATGGCAAGAGAATCCATTCAGTGCAGAGCGAGGTCATGAGCCAAGATGAATTAAACACAGAAATTTTAAAATTGAACACATCCTGCTTTCAAGGGCCAGCTAGCAAGGTAGCTTTATCTCAGTTGGTCTGTTCTACAGTACTAGATTAGATTTTAAACACAAAGCAACAAAAGAAAGCAAGAGGTCTCTTTTCCCCAGTCATGTAATGTGTGCCTTATTAACAATACATTACAATTAAGTTTATTTATTGTATTTCAGTGTCTTGTCTGCATTCTTTCTGTTCTTTTTTCTTTGTATATGGTGTTTGTAAGTTTGTAAGTGTTGCTTTGAAATAAGAATAAAAATACTGTTAATTTTTTTTTTAAGTTTACAAATGAGTAAAAAAAACCAGGTTTTAAAAGTATACAGTATTTCCAATTTGTCCCTTCTGAAGTTGTTAATTGCATGGATTTAAATTGCATTCACAATGTGCCTTGAACCATCCAAGCCTTATTTTTTTTAAAAAAAATCTATACCATTTTTCACTTTTTAAAACATCCCAACTGATTTACAATATAAAAGCATGATAAAATACAATAAAACCAGTCGTTAAAACAATAAAATAATGATTAATACAATAAAGCCTCAAAGTAGCGGTTAATACTAGCAGTCAAGGATAGCTGACAATATTAGCAGTCAGGAAAATGCCTGGGCAAACAAGTGTGGCCCTTTCTACACCTAAGGGTGTAGAGGGAGGGGGTGTGATCCTGGACTTACCTACTTCTGGGATCATCCCCGAGGTTCTAAGTGGAAGCGTGACGTCCCGAAAAGGAAGAGGGACATCGCACCCATCATGGCCGCCTTTTTTTTAAAGGGAACAGTGGCCAGGAGCACACTTGAGCCCCAATGAAAAAGGTGAGTAAAAAAAAAGCCCCGACCCCACCCCCGACACCCCTGGACTCCCCCCAGCCTGGCCCCTTCCCTCTGCTGACCCCCACTACTTGCAGGGAGGAGGGAAGAAGCCGGGACGAGCGTTCACACCACCCACAATCCTCGGATCGTCCCGGGAACATGGCTAAAATCAGGATAACCGAGGTCTCGGTTATCCCAGCACAATGGAGGGGTCGTCCCTGCCTGCTCCCGGGATCCCCATGCGTCATTTGGATGCACAGGGAGCACCCATGGATGACCCCAAGAAAACAGGCCGGTGTAGAAAGGGCCTATGTCTTCAGTTGTCAGTGAAAACTCTCCATACTAGGACCTGTCTGTGGTGGGAGACACAGTGGAGAAGGGCTTCATCCACACTACAGCCAGATGAATTTCAGTAGGCCGCAGTATAGTCATGGAGCCAAAAAAAAGTATAGTTTGACCCAAAAAACCCTATAGTTTGAAGCCAAAATCACATTTGTAAGTTGATTTGTCAAGTAAATGAGAAAATGAGGCAACATTTCAGAGCCATCTTGGAAAATGGTGGAAGGAGTACTCTAACAATTAAAATAGCATATTCTTTGAACTCCTTGACCCCAAAAACCTATAATTTGATACCAAACACAAGATAGTAACAAAAATAGTTGACAAAAACTAGCGACCCAAAGGAAATTGTCCGCCATTTGAAAATAGCACCTAAAAAGGTTCCACACAAGAATCAGAATGTCTACCCAAATTATTATGTTAATCCAATACTTCAAGATCACATATCAGCCGAGAAAATCTCTGGACCTCAATTTTTTTACAGGAGTATATTGTGGGGACTGGATCACCCATAAAGCGTTACAATGGCCCAGTTACCAATATCGAGGTTACCAATACATGAATCTCTGGGGCCAGGCTATCCCTGTCCACGAATGGTTGTAGCTGCTGTACTAGCAAAAGCTGGCAACAGACTCTCTTTGCCACCAAGGCCACATGGGCCTCAAGTGACATATTAATTCAAGAGCACCCCAAGGCTATGGCCAGATCTACACCAAGCAGGATATAACACTTTGAAAACAGTTTGAAAACTGTATATGGAGCACGTTCTGGGCCCCAACAGTTGTCAATACCGTTATAAACTGTTTTAAAGCAGTAGTGTAGATCCTGCCTATGTACCTATCCTTGTATATATTTTTGTGTGCATTCCTCCTAATACCTTTTATGACGTTTCATCAACATACACATTTTGGTATCATTTTTCTAATAGTATTATTCCTAATTGGCATTATTTTCACAAATATGCATTTTTGTGTGCACCTTTTTCTACCATACACATTTGTATACATTTTTATTGGAGAATATTGCAAAAAGTGGAGAAGTAATAATTTCTTAGGATAACTTGAGTTTTGGTTTGCATATTGGTTTAAAACCACAGACCTAGACATGTGAATCTAATGAATTTCTCCCACATCCCAACCCCAGACACACACCCAATTTTCTGGTAAAAGGGAAAAAAACACTCTCAATTCTGCTTAATTCTTACTTCATGTAAAATCTCACTTCTGTGGAACAAACCATGTAAAATGGAGAAGTAGTGCATTTTCAAATCCACAAACCGATCTAAAAGTTTGGTTTTCCATACTTTCCAGGAGGAATATCATAATATCTTCCTTTGCATCAAAATGTACTCACACAGCAATCGCTAAACTCCATTCCCAAACCTATTATTTACTAGCACGGGCAATTTTCGGGATTGGGCCATTAGTCCCTTTGATGTCAAGGGGCTAAAGCCTTCTCAAGTGGTTTGTGGGTGTTAGCCAGGATGACTCCAAAGCATATTTGCAGATCCCCAGGCATGCAGGAAACAGACTCATAGCAAGGGCAATATGCATGTCATTGTAACTATTTTATATCACACAGGGTGCTTCCACAGGAGGGTTTTATTGCGCAAACCCACTGCCTCATTCATGTATTTTTGTGTGTAGAGTGTGTGCATATGTGTGATCAGACAGTGTTTTCCATTTGTAGCCTTCCAATTCCACTTTTTTCTTACCAGAAAAAAATCTGTTAAGATGGAATACCTGCACAACACCTTTTGATTGTTAGCACTAGCAGCTCTCTGTCAGGAAACACACATAAAGTTCAAATAAATGTTTTTCCCCTTCAGGAAAAATTATGAAGGCTGGATTAAAATAGATCTTTGTAAATATTCCCAGACTATGTTGCCAGTATATTGGAATTCCTCTGTAAAGATCTTCAGCCTTCTATGAACTATTTTCTCCTCTAAAGTTCCTGAAAAGCAACTGAAAGAACTAAGCAGTGTAACAAGTAAACAAGGGAAGTTATAGAATACGTATCACCGGAAGACTTTTAAAAATTAAACTGCACAATCATCTCTTCTGGTAGAGTTAACATGTAATTCTTTCACCTTCAATGCTTAAAAATAGATGAGCAACTCAAACCTGAAATCCAGGTGAAAAAAATGGGCTTATGCCATTATGGGAACTTTGTAAATTGTAGAATTATTCAGTTCCCCAACTCCCAAGTTGTGCAACAGAATCAAGTTTCCACCGTTTGTAAAAGGTTCAGGAACTTTAGATTTCATCTCCTTATGCATTTCAACTCACTACTACACACTCATACGAGACCAAACTGAAAATGATGGGACATCACCATATCCTTTCTAGTTCCTTTTATCATGGATTCATTAACCGTACCTTCTCCTCTGCAGCATTTGTGTATTGATATCTTAATTCACACATACTCCTCGATGAATGGCAGCTACTTGAAAATGTAGCTGCATGCAGGATGCTCTAAGTGGAAAACAAATTTGTCAGAAGTGGCTTTTCCACATGACTGCAAACAAACACACACACACCTAAAAAGAGAGGTTTGTTCTGGTATGGTTGAAATAATTGCAACTACCTGGGGAGCCATTTGACATAAAAAATATCTTGTCATATCGAACAGCCAATGTGTAGCAGGAACCACATCACAAAGTATACACGAGCGAAGAGGGCCAAAATTGAGAACAGACAAATGGATTCACATACAGCCAACTGTCTAACCCATTCTGCCCTTTCCTTAAAACAGTTTGCAGTTCAGAGTGTACCTTGTTCCTTGAGCAAACCAGGATAGCATTGGCACTTCTGCCTTGTCTTCTGGTAGAATAAATTCACGATGTTCAGAGCTGTATGGTATATACCACAGCAAGAATGCAGAGACCAAGATGTGCACCATCTTTAAAATGGGGAAATTCCAGATCGATTGTACATTGTAAAAGCTAGATCCGGATGATGGGACTGGAAGAAAACTGCTCTGCAAGCTTGTTTCTCCATTATTATTATTTATTTTATTATTATTTATTACATTTCTATACCACCCCATAGCCGAAGCTCTCTGGGCAGTTCACAAAAGATTAAAACATTAATATACAATATGTAAAAACATAAAAACAGGCAGCATGCACAGAGACAACGTATATCTAAAAAACAACTCTGAGCTGCCAGCCAAACCTAAAAATATTTTTGGGATCAATTAAAAACTCAACATATGCTGCTAAATGTCTGGGAAAAGAGGAAAGTCTTGACCTGGCATTGAAAAGATAACAATGTTGGCGCTAGGCAGGCCTTGTCAGGGAGATCATAACATAATTGGGGGGCCACCACTGAGAAGGCCCTCTCTCTTGTTGCCATCCTCTGAGTTTCCCTCGGAGTAGGCACCCACCCAGAGGATCTTAGATGTTGAGTGTAGTGTATGGGTAGGTTCGTGTCAGGAGAGGTGTTCTGTCAGGTTTAATGATGGCTCCCATTAAATTCTACAAGACAAAATATACGGACTGCAATTGGCAAGGTGGTAGGGATGAACTGAATTTTTGACACTGTCCCACTCCCCCCAAAAGCAAGAATAACTGAATATTTCCTTCCATATTAATGAACACTGCCATTCATACTTCCTCCCCCCATACGTTGGGGATGTCATGTCATTATAGATGGACATTCACCCCTCCACCCTTCATTGCTAGTAAAGGCAACCCCTCACACTTTGTTGATATGGTGTTTGTTCAAACTTGTTATGGATCTAAAATTACCACAATTGTTGACCTTTGGAGATAAATTAGAACTTCTCCTTTATTTTTAAGACTGCCTCCCCCACTCAATTGGGAAATACCATAATTCTGAATGGTTTGTCATTGCCTTTTTAAAAAAAAATTGGCTGCATGTTTGTTGTAAGGAACACATAAATCGTTCCAGACCACATAATTCATATTAGTAACCTCTCAGGACACTTTGAAGACTCAGACAGCTGATTCACGCTGAAAATGAGAAGAAATATGGACTAAGCATTTTGGCACAGAGTGAAATAATTATGTGAGCATTTAACCACATACCCAAGGACCAATTTTCAATGCAGGCTGGCATGCCACCAAATGGCTTCTGACAATTGGTCAGTGAGGCCCTGGTAAGATGCCAATCTGTACTGAGTGATGGGGTAGTAAAGCAATCACTATCTGGCAGTCAGTCATCACATGAACACAGCACTAGGGACAAAATATAGAGAAATAGTGGGTTTTTTTAAAAGTGTAGTCTGCCACCCATGTCATGTGAACAGACTTGAGGCCTTCGTATACTTTAACCATCAATTTGTACTATTCAGAGTGTTTAAAGAGCTTGGCCACATCTGTTTGCATGTGGAGTAGGAATTATTTATTAAAAGTATTTTTCACCCACACTTCATCCTAGAATATCAGGCCACTATACAAGATGCATAAAAACCCAAATATGCCACAATATAATAAATGATCATAAAACATCACTATTTAAAAATAAAACCCAACAAAATCATAAAAAGTACAGAGAAAACAAACCAGCATAATACTTTAAAATGCCCAGACAAATAAGTAATTTGAAAGCATCAGTCAAACTTCAGCAGGGAACACATTCCACAGATGAGTGCCACCATAGAGAACAAGATTCTCTTGACAAAGGAACTTGGTAAAGTTCATCCTCTGAATATCTAATCTATTTTACTTATTATGTATCCGGAGGGTAGCAGTTATTCTGGATCAGTACTTTTCACACAACTTTATAGACTGAGGAAACCCATATCTGCCTTGAACCCAGACTCTGGGCATATTATAGGACACACACTCAGCTTATTTTTAATTAATTAATTTAAAAGATGTATACGCTGCCTTTCAAACGATAATACTTAAAGTGGTATACAAGAAATAAAAATAAATTAAAACCCAAATAATTAAAAATAACAAAGACAAACAAGAGTAGTACAAAACAATAAAATCATATAATTTCAGCCAGCCATTCTAACCATAGAATCTAAAAACAGGACTCATGAGGGGCGCTGGCCAAACCTGTTGAACCTCAATGCTGCCTCACATGGACGGCACATGCCCCCTGCAATACACCCTCAACATTGCAGAGGGAAGATCAACAATGCTAAGCTTTTGAGGAACTCCAGGGCTTCCCAGCACAAAGACTTAAAAAGACTGTATCATGCTTATGCATGCTGGAAGCAGAGAGAAGACGGATGATACATTTCGGCAGCATGAAGTCAACATTTCTTTGCTGCATCCCTTCCTACAGCAGTTTTGTTTAACTGAAGGAAGTGTCCTAAGGGTTGAAGGGTTTGATTTCCCACCTCTTTTACTTCCTACCCATCAGCCAAGATCACGCAAATACTCATTACCCCTACACACAACCGCAGTCCCACATTCTCAATCACCGGGGGCGCAATCCTATGCATGTTTAGCCAGAAAAACATCCTACAACTCCCAGCAGAGGAATGCTGGAAGTTGTAGGAGTTTTTTTTTTTCTGGTTAAACATGCTAGGATTGTGCCCAGATTCGTTTTAGCTCACTTCATCCACAAGCACCACCCTTCTGCTACTTTTTTAAAAACAACCCTGAGAGCACAGAAGCGTGATAAGGGGAGAAGAGTGATAAGGAGTCATTAATCCCTGCCTATCAATGCCAACTTGTCTGCTCATCCACCCCAAGCAGGAACTTTTTCCCAGCCAACTATGCAGCACGCACTGTTAAACTGAAAGAGGATTCACCTCCCTTTTCTTCCAGATAGGCAAGTTAATAAGAAATTCGTATGTGCCACCATTATTGCTAAAGTGTGTGAAGTGACACAAAAGCCCTCAAGTCCTTCTTCCAGCAGCTTGGGCTGGGAGATCTAAGCAAGTTGTCCCTCTTGCCTTAGAAGCAGCAGGAGGGCACCGGCCTTGCCATTTGTTTTTAAAAGGGTGCCTGGTCAACTCAAGCTTTTCTGGGTAAAAGCCAGCCTTTCCTCTCGAAACGCTTCATGGCGAATTGGTAGGCGAGGCTGCAGCTAGAGTTTGGGGTGGGGGGGGGGGAGTGGGAAGGAGTTCGAAGGGAGGAAACCTTCTGTACATGCTCAGAGGCGCGTTCGTTTCCCTTATGAATTAGGCTCAGCCCTGTCCCTGGAAGAGTAAGCGCCGGGGCTCAGCCCTCTCTCAAAATGATCTCCGGAGGGTCGACCTCCCCCTCTCTCGCCCCCTTTTCTTCCTCCCCTCACTCTTCTGGCCTCTTCCTCCCTCTTTCCCCGCTCCTTCTATCCCCTCGTTCTCTCCCTTCCCTGCCCGCTCGTCTCCCTCCGTGTTCTTCGCTTCCTCCATCCCCAGCTTCGCCCTGGACGACCCAGGCCAGGCCCCGCTTTCACCTCGCCGCCGCCTTGCCGCCTTTCCCCCTCCCCTCCGTCACAATAACCGCCAGGCCAACCTAACAATCCCGGGCCGCCCTTCCCGCCGCCGAGATTGGGCTGGCGAGAGGAGGGTGCGCGCCTGTGGAGGCTGTCTGAGGGGACCGGAGAGGAGAAGGACCGAGAGGAGGAGCCGCCGCCGCCGCCGCCACCCTCGCGACCCGCCGCCGCTTCTCGCCTTGCGCCGCCCTCCCTCCATTCCCCTCCTGCCAGGCGCGGCGGCGGCGGCGGCGTCCGCCCGCCCGCTCCTCCTCCTCCTGCTCGGCCCTCGCCCTGCCCAGGCACCGGCTGTTGCTGCTCTTGCAGGGCCGCCGCCGCCGCCGCCGCCGCCCAATCGCCCGGCTGGGGGAGCGGCGCGGGGCGGGGCTGGAGCTGCCAGGGCTGCCGCCGCCTGCGGCCGCTGCCGCCGCCACCGCCACCACCGCCGCCGCCGCCGCTGCTGCTGCTGGAGCCAGCGGGGGGAAGCAGACATGGAACAAAAGAAGCGCTGAGGCGAGCGGGGGCCGTGGCGGCGGCGGCGGCGGCGGCAGCAGCACCAACACCGCCGCCACCCAGGCCGCTCCCGCCTCACCTCAGGCCCCGCAAGAGGAGGAGGAGCAGGCGGCGGCCGCCGGAGAGCCCGCCACAGCAGCAACATGTCGCCCAGGGCCGAATAGCTGGAGCTCGCCGCCGCCCTCCTCCTCCTCCTCCTCTTCTTCTCCGCCCGGCCTGGCCGAGCCTCCTTCGCCGGCCATGCCGAGCGGCAGCGCCTCCCCGTCGCCTCAGGAGGAGCCGCCCGAGTTGGTGGTGCTTCTGCCGCCAAGGCCGCCGCCGCCGGGCCTGCTCCTCCCGTATCGCCATCACCCGCCGCCTCTTCGCGAGCAGCCCCTGCCGCCGCCGCCGCCGCCGCCTTCTCCGCCTGACACGCTGCTGCTGAGGGACCGCCTGGCCGGCTTGGGCCTCCGGGAGCGCGGGGGTGAGGCGGCGCCCACCTCACCCGAGCTTCATGAGGAGGAGGACGACGAGGAGGAGGAGGAGGCGCCTGAGGGGGACGGCAGCAGAGGCAGCGGCGACCTGGAGCTGGACTTGGAGGAGCCCCCTGAGGAGGAGGAGGAGGAGGAGGAGGACGGAGGCGGCGAGGAGGAGGAGGAGGAGGAGGAGGAGCTGCTGGAGCCCGGAGGAGGCCCGGCCTCGCTGCTGCTGCTGTCGTCGCCGGCCTCGCCCCCGCTGCTGCCTCCTGGGCTGGGCCCGGTGTTACTGTCGCCGCCGCTTCACGCCGCCGGCTCGGCCTTCGAGGCTCCGGAGGCGGCGGTGGTGGGGCTGGGCGGGGCGCTGTACGGGCCCGGCGAAGATGTCCACCACGGGGTGATGGCGGCGATGCTTTCCCAAGCCTACGGGCCGCCCGGCGGAGGAGGAGGAGCGGCGGCGGCGGCGGCGGCCGGGATGTCCCCCGGGCCGGTGTTGAACGGGGAGCAAGCGGCGCTGCTGAGGAGGAAGAGCGTCAACACCACCGAATGCGTCCCGGTGCCCAGCTCCGAGCATGTGGCCGAGATCGTGGGCCGGCAGGGTGAGCAATGTCGCCGGTGGGAAGGGGGCAGGAGAAGGCCCGGGGGAGGAGAGGAGAAACGCCGCCGCCACCGCCGAGCCTCGAGACGCCTGTTGTGATTTGGGGGGCGGAATTAGGTGTGGGTGGAAGTGGACGAAGTGGGGAAACTGCACGAGCCGGGGGGGGGGGGGTTAGGGGTTGGGGAGTGAAGGTGCAGATGGGTCTGATTTAAAATGGGGTACAGGGAGGACTCGGAGGCTGCTGTCTACGCTGAGGGATGACAAAACACGGTGAACACGACGAGATTATCTCCCCCCAAAAAGTTGCTGAAGCTTTGTGAAAAGGGGTGCGGGGCTGGATCCGACGGGATGTGCACGTGGCGACCTGGAAATTGGGGAAGCTGAGGTCAGGGGAGGCGTTGCTGCCCCCCCCCCAGCGCAGCTTTAACCATCTGGTGCCCTCCAGAGGTGTTGGACTACAACTCCCAGCATCCCTTCCCTCCCCCCCCCCCCCGCCGCCACGCGAAGTAGTTCGACCAGAATTGGGATTGCCAGGGTGCCCTGGGGATTACGGAATGGGGTTGGTGAAGACATTGAGGGATGAGGGAATAGCAGCAGCCTAGGTCGCTTAAGAGCGCTATCCCATGCATGTTTAAACAGAAAGAAGTCCTACAACTCCCAGCGTGTCTGGCTGGGGAATGCTGGGAGTTGTAGGACTTTTCTCTGTCTAAACATAGAATTGCACCTTAAGTCTGATTCAATGAGAGAGAGAGAGAGAGAGAGAGAGAGAGAGAGAGAGAGCGATCACTGGACTGGAAACTGGGAAGTGTCTTGTTAGCCATGAAAGATGGAAGGGAAGTGGGTTGGGTGTTCTGTGTGGCTGAAGGGATGGGGAAGGACCTCTAAGGGTAAGGTAAAGCAGCTGGTGGCCAGGGTGTGTGAGATGCCTTGAAGGATAGGAGGGGCATTTGGTACTTTGTGTCCTGCAAAAGTAGACTGTATAAAAGTGTGTGTTGGTTTGGAAGGACAGGTCCCTGGCATTTAATGCTTAATGCAGGAGGCCTCTGGGCAGGCTTGAGCATGTTCCACAGAGAGATTGAGCAGATTTTGGTGACTCTCCCCCCCCCCCCCACTCCACCACCAGACAATAGTTGGTAGAACTTTATAGGGCCTGTGTGGATTTTCTCTTACAAGGGGCTTCCAGATAGAATGTTTGGGAGCACCAAGCGTACACTCGCAGTAGGAGGGGATGGTGGTACTGCTCCAGGATCAGAGACTTTTCAGGAAGTAGTTCAGAGAAGATTAACTCAGGCAAAATAAAATGTATTTGCCACATGTTGAACCATGTGAGTGATGTCATTATTGCAGACTGGAGTGGGGGTTGTGAAATGAGATTTAAGTTGTGTGTTAGGAAGAATTTTCTAAGTAAGAAGGCTTGGACGGTTTATGGGTAGGTGTGTGTGGGTGTGTGTATGGAATCTCCATCACTTGAGGTCAGGAGCTGGTTAGGAAAGCATTGGGCTGGGACAAGTGGATAGAATGGAGGATTTCTTGAGATCTTATCCGACCAGAGAGCTAGTGTGGTGTTAGAGCTTAAGACTACTGAATTTGAGCTGGAGAGACCTTAGTCAAAACCCCTACATAGCTATAAGCAAGTCACCTGCTCAGCCTTTGTTATAATAGAAATGTGATGACTGTTATGTACACTGTCTGGAGTTACTTCAAAGAAGGGTGGGATTGAAGCAAAATGTGATGAGGGACTTTTTTCTGGTGCACTACCATGCCTCTATAGTAGCTTTGGGGAGGTTTTCTACTTCAGTAAAGAGGTTGAGTATGACCCACGAGGAGCCTTTCAGTTCTGTGGTTCTGAGAGCTTTTTCAAGGCAAAATTTGATGCATCTCTTGGCATGGTATGTGGCAATTTGTTGTAGACAAGGATAATTACGCTTAGGCAAGCTCCCAAGAGAAAACCTGTGTGAAAAGCAGCCTGTAACCTGTGAATGGTGATATTGACTCAGGATAGGAGAACTCTAGTGACAAAACTGGTGTAAGATCAGCTATTACAGTTTTTTTCTAAGACAATCCTGAGCTAATACAATTTCGGAGGCATTGGTGGACAGTAACTGGCAGAGCCACCCTAAAGCAGAATGCAAGTAAATCATTCATTCCACTTTTTAAAAGAAACAATATTTTGATTAAATTTGGTCCTCTTCCCTGTCCCCATCCCCAGTATTAAGTATTCCTAAGTTTCATGTAAGCACTAAACTGTTGAATGAATGTCAACTCTTTTCTCACTTCCATTCTTAGTCACTAGGATGAATTGTCTGATGCTTGCCTGGGATCCCTTTCCCTTTTTAAAAGCTAATTCCCCATCTGTCCTTTTTCGTCTGGAAATACAATAACCTGAAGTTGGTGGGAAGACGTGGGCATAGCAAAGCACCAGACTGGTGTGACCTGTGAAGCATAGATAAAGAACTGAAGCAGCGCATTTGAATTTGCAGATGCAATGATAGGTTTTAAAAGCTGTTTTACTTGCTAAAATGAATTTTAAGTAGCTGTCTCTTTCAAACCTTCTGTTCATTTTAACAACAAAACGTCATCTCCGATTATAACCGAATGTGAAACTTCTTTACCTCAGGCCAGCTGCTGCTAGCAAGCTTGTAACTTCCACTGTTAGCAGTCAATTGATTTCTCAGAGGCTGCTCATGAGTGAAATTATGCTACTGTGACTTTTAATTTTACACTTTCCCATTTGTGCTGAAACAGACAAAAATGAAAGACAAAGGGTTTCACAGTGATCAGGTTTAAGAAGGGAATATGTGCCTTGTTAATGTTTGCCTGGCCAAGGTCTCTTGTCCTCCAATTCCAGTTTCTGCTTCCTGCTGTTACTCCTGCCAAACAACCTGTTTTTGCAATCATGCTTTTTGTGATGAGGACATGGCTTGTGATACCATAAGATTACATCATTGCGTCCTTGTGGATGGTAGGATCACTCACTACAAGCACGTCTGTTAAGCTAATCAAAGTACTACAGCATGTGCTTGTTTCTTAAATGAAAAAATACTTCAAACATTGGGCTTTCAACCAGTTAATTTTTTTAGCTTATTAATCTTTTGCCTTTTAACTGATTATTCAATTTATTTAAATTCAGTTAACTTAGGGCCCACTCAGATGACACTGAGGACTCTGTGGTTAGCTTACCCATGCTTCTCTGTGGTTAGCACTAACTACAAGATGTATGCTCGCACATGTCATCGTTAACCCTGTCCCTTCCCAGTTTCCTTAACCGCACACTAACTACAAACCAGTTAGATGAGCACCTGAGTCCTCTGAATGCTCTACCCTCTATCCCATCAGCCCTTGTGCTAAGAGAGCTGGTACTTGCGTGATTTAGGTTATTTAGGGTGCTCTATACTGCTAGCTCTATGATTTCAGCTCCGTAACCACAGCTGCATCACATAAGACACCTTAAGCCAAAGTTAGTGCCACTAATCCTGCTGCAGAACAGGGTTAGTGAAGCCGGCCACAATGTGGTTAGCAGATGCACCTGGTTAAGGAAAACACATAAAAATGAAAACTAAAAGGAGGAGAGCATCCAAATCAGAACCAAAAAAAAGGGAGAAAGAGGTTCTCAAGATGCTAAAATACTTTATTTCAAAGCCCAACACGTTTCAGTCTGTGTTGTTTTTTAAGGCCTTCAGGGGCTGTAATATTAAAAATGCATTAAATTATGTTTGCAGGGATAACACATAACATAGATGAATACATCTGTTTAGGGGTTAATTAGGCATATTGCCACAAAGGCCTATGCCCATATGTAAGTATTTTTAAAAAATATATTATTAAAATATTAAGACCCTGGGGCCTGTCCACATTACACATTAAAACTTGTATAAATCATATAAAAATATTTTTAACAAAAGTATAATATAAAGATTTTTACTTGATAAGAGATGTCTGCAGAAATACTCCTAACAGGATGATACATCTAATTAACCCCTAAACAGATTTATTTATCTATGTTATGGGTTACCCCTGCAAACATAATTTAATGCATTTTTAATATTACAGCCCCCTGAAGAAGGCCAAAACGCATTGGGCTTTGAGATAAGTATTTTAGCATCCTGAGAACCTGTTTCTCCCTTCTTCTTTTTTTGTCCTGTAAAGAAAACTCATGTCAAACGACACCGTAAACCCTTCTGCTTAACCCAAACCCCTTAATCAGCATGGTTAACGGAGTCGTCTGAATGGGGCCTTATTTTCTTATTATCAGGAGTGCTTTTTGAGATGCTGAAGGACATTTAAAATAACTTCCTATTTAATCAATTGTTGTCATACCACTCAATATTAGAATAATAGGGCATCGTTAATATTTTCTATTTTATTCTATATTACAGTAACATACCATAACCCAAATAGCTTCAAAAATAAAGAAGTTTACCTTTAACTTGTAGCTCCACTAATTCAAGTGAATTCTGACTGATAGAAATGCTCCCCATAAATTAAACAAGTAAGGCTTTAGTTGAACTACCAATTAAGCTTGGAGTCTTGTTTTAAAAGGGCATGTGGCTGACCTTTTCAAATAGTCTACCTCAGATTAGATTACTGTCTAAAGATTTTTTGCATGAAGTTCTTTTTCTAAAACAACCTTTGCTAACTTTGTGTCCCAGATGCTGTTGGACTACAGTTCCCAGTCATCCCTGTCCTTTGGTCAATATGACTGGGGCTAATGGGAGTTGTACTTCAACAACATCTGAGCACCCAAGGTGTTGAGAGGCTACCTGGGATAACCCTCAGTGTGGTGGATTTTGCAATGCCCCCTTCAACCATCTCAAATCCTGCCCATCATGTGGAGTAGAGGGCAAGCACACCTGCATGGCCCAATCTCTTAACACCTTCAACTGTCCATTGGAGGACATTCTGTTCAAATGCATCCGATGTGCCTAATATTTGACTTGTGTTGGCCAAAAATCACATGGTTGATTTCTTGACAAAACCTGCTGATTAGTCATGAATTTATCAACATAGGTATATCTGAATATAACATCCCCACATGGATGACTGTGGGTATCAGAGGCTAAGTAGGGAGAAAAGGTGTGCTCTTCATGGAAGAGGGCAGATTTGGGGAGAGGGTCAATCTGATCCTTGGTCTTTGTTACCTTTGGTCATTGGGAAATTGAAGGAGAACTTTATTTATAGTGTAGGGCTACCCTTGAGTCCTGTTTTCAATCACATAGGTACATGGTGAAAATCTCCAAATAGCCTTTCCTAATGAATAATATTTGTAAACATAAAAAAGACTTGGTTATAACAAAATATATGTTAAACAGAAAGTTGTTCCATCCCTTTTTGCCTAACTGGTGTAGATGTTTCTCAGGTCTCTGCTTTTTATCTGCTAATTTATCTGCTTCTGACCCCTCTCCCGGATTTATGTTCTGTTTCTCTTGATTCTTATTTGTAGTTAACCTGGAGATCTGAAGTCATATTATATTCTACGAGGGCCGAAAATCTGGACAAAAATGATAAAGATTTACATTTATACAAACTAAAACAGAAGAAACACAGTGGTGTGTTTCAATTATGCTTCTTTTAAAAGAATCACAAACATTAGAGAAATTAAGGAATTGTTTGACCATTTATGCTGCAATCCTATACATACATGCCTGGGAACAAGTCCCATTAAACTCAGTGAGGGGTACTTCTGAGTAGACATGTAATGGGTTACATTATTTCTCCAGTAACAGTTAAAGGAATACCGCCCCACCCCCTGCAACCTATAAAGTGGTACTTGATGGAGTAGACCCAGAAGTGAGAGACATAGAAATTACCTAAATACATTGTTTCCCCAATCTCCTTTCTAAACCCACATGAAGTGGTTGAACCATCTTTTCAACTGAACTGCTACAGTAGCCTGTCCCAACCTGGTGCCCTCTAGATGTTTTATACTACAAACCAGAGCATTTCTGAGCCCTGGCCATGCTGGGTTGTGCTGATAGGAGTCGAAGTCCAAAACATCTGGAGGACTGCACTACAGAATTAACACAGTATGGCTGCGTTTGGACAACACAATTATAATTGTGGGTACTCCCCACATTATAATCAACAGTGGTGTAGATTAAGGCCAGCGTCGAGTTGACTGTTAGTCAACGGTGTATTTGATTGACCTCTCCCGCCCCTCAGTCCTTCCACTGGTATCCCATCAGCCATTGCGAGTTCTGCCAGCTGGACGAGTGACAACCACCATTTTGGTCACTTCTGCCGGGGGACTCTGTTGTCACCAAAAATAACCAACTGTGTGCAATGAAATAGTCAACAGTGCCTGACAGATGACACGATAACCAACGGTTGTTCAAATAATCAACTCTGAACAGCGTTGGTTATTTGCGTTGGATATTTCGGCTGATTAACCAAACGTGGTGTGAAAAAGTCCTGACAGATGACACAATAACCAACTGTTGACTATTTAACCCACCATTGGTTATCGTGTCCTTCGAACCCAGTCCAAATGTCTGTAGATTGGTATCTCACATAAATGCTGTAACAAGCTTCAGTCCTTAAGGTTGGGATATACTTCTAATGTGCTCCTCGCTGTTGAATGAATAGCTCCCTCCCCCATTGGATTTTCCCCCCTGGATACTTTTTGGGGCAGGAGGAGGATATGGTGCCTTCAGAAAAGATCCAGAGTGTTATATTTGCTTAAAAGTAGAATCCTGTTCTCTCCCCCTGCCCCACATCCACACCCCATCATTGTTGGCTGCAGCTGCTTTGTTTTATATGCTTGATATTCCTAGTATTTGACTTGTGATGCCAATTCATAGTTGCCATAGCAAGGATCATGTCATAAATAGATTTGTGACTATGAAAAAATACCTGTGGAAAGAAATTCTTTTCTCTTAGAAGGCATGAGTAAGGGTTTTGAAGGAATGGGGAGAGGAGAGGAATGTTAAACAAATAAGTATTACGTCTGTTCATTTCAAATAGTTCTTGAAATTGCATGGTGCTGTTTATACCTAGAGAGCAAAAGCTGTGGAATTGAGATCATTGGGATCTGTATTCAAGCCTACACCCTGCTGCTCAGAAGTAGATGCTACCAAAGGGGAATCTTTGCCTTTTAATATTTCTGAAAGCACCTAAAATATGCTGGGAAGTGTACAATCAATAAGGTCCTCAATAAAATTACAAGAAAAAGGGGGAGTGAGGGGGATTTTGTCAGTGACTGGAAGTAGAATGGCTATGGGTGCAATCCTATATTCATGTTCAGACAGAAAAAAGACCTGCAATTCCTAACAATCCCTAACCAGCCCGAGGAATGGAGAATGCTGGGAGTTGTAGGGCTTTCTTCTGTCTAAACATACATAGAATTGTGCCTTAAATTAAAGAGAGCTTAAGAACAAAGGCAGGGAGCATATGGAAAGAAGAAGGGGATAAAAGAAGATGTCATGCAGAGAGTTAGGGAATTTCCAGGAATAGGGATCTGAGCAAAACTTGCTGTTGAAAAGGAGCTATGTGGATTTTCATTATTCACCCTCACTTTTACCACTTACACTTGCAAGCATGGTAGTTGTCAGGTTGGCATAATAGGAATAGTTACATCTAGGCATAGTACAGCTTTAGATGAGGAAGTTCCCAGTGATTGGAAGGAGAAATACACCAATTTGTAGTGAATGGCTCCACTCACTTAAACCGCTTTATAGTGGTTACCATAAAGTTCCAGGAGTAGGCAATTTGGTGTCTTCCAAATGTTTCAGTCAGAGATTGTAGGAGTTATAGTCCAAAACAATTGGAGGGAACCGGTGGCTTATCTAGAAAATAAAGAAGTTCAGGAGTTCAAAAAACAACATTGGGCAGAGTCCTAGCCCTCATTGCATGATATAATTGCGAGCCTTCTTTGTAGTGGCACCCACCCTCTGGAAGACCCTCCCTCGTGCGGTTCGGGAGGCAGAAAACGTTACAACTTTTAAATGCCTCCTGAAGACATACCTTTTTACACAAGCTTCCCCTGATTTTTAATGTAGCTTGTTTTATACTGCCTTTTTAACTTTTTGGTGTTTAAACTTATATTGTTGTTCTTGTGGTTTTTAACTGTGCACTGCCCAGAGAGCTTCGACTGACGGGCAGTGTAGAGATGTAATAAATAAAAAATAAATAAATAAATAAAAATCAGTTTGCAGCCAAGGTAGGGTTACAGTAGCAGGCAGAGCTCCATTCACTTGGTTGTTGTGGGGAGGGGCATAGATCACACTTTGCATGCACAAGAGTTCAATCCACTGCATCTCCAATTAAAAGTATCTGGTAAATAAGGGTTGGAAAATATATTTGCCTGAGATCCTGGAGAGCTGCTACCTGCCAGAGAAAATTTTACCCACCTGGCAAATCTGTAGTCTGACGTCTCACAGCTTTGCCTTAATGCTATCTAGCAATCACAGAGGATGCAAACTTTCTGAAACCCCCATATTGATGAGTGGAGAAAAACAGTGCTTTATACAATTTTGGACTGTCATCCAAATGTGCCCATAGACACAAAGTGTTTCAGTTTGAGCACTGTATTAAGAACTTATCTTGGGGAGTTGCACCTAGTTCAGTTATAGCAAGAATTCCAGAGATTGCTTTCTGATGTAGACGGAAGTAATGGTAGTAATGGTGTTTAAAGAGTTCCAACTCTGGCTTGTCTGGGGAGAGACAAGCCAGAGTTCTGGGTTCATATTCCATGATAAATAATCCAGGAACAGAATGACCCTGGATTGTTTATCTACTGTGATTGAACCACATGAACTAGCACATTGGCTAGTTCACTGTAACCCAGGGTTTTAAAACAATCTGGATGCTCGTGGTGTGCGAGCCAGGCCATAATAAGCTTTCTGTCTCTTCCCAATCTGATTGACACATTCTTGCTTTGGGGCAAGCAAGTATAACTTCTACAAGTCTCCAGAAATGTCAATAAATTGATGGTGTATGTTGTTAAAGTTCTCAGTTGACATACAGTACTCATTTTATGAAAAATAAACGTAGTTTACAGGAATGTTAACCAAAAAAATCCAAAGGTTGTTTTAAAAAATATTCTGAACAGATTCTTTGCTAAGCTAGTAATTATTAGCAATATATTGCCAATCTTTGCTCATGAAAAGCCTTTTGTTTAGAAAGTACTTGAAAGTTAGTGAGGGAGGACATCTGTGTTTTTTATAACAAAACAAAGTGATCTAAAACCAATTTATTTAACTGGAAATCACAATAAAATTAACATTTTCAATCAGTCTTTTTTTTTTTTTTTTTGTAAATCCCAGCTTTGTTTTTATTTTTTCTGGGGCGGGGACCTCTGTGATCTGATTCTCACATAATGACCCATGATTTGCTGCATGTGTACTGGCTGCATGCCATAGTCATTTTGAATATTCAACCCCCGATCGAATAAATTGGGGGTTGCTTTGTGACTTCTGAACCCAGATATTATAGGTTAATCATGGGCTTAGCAACTCACAATTAACCTACAATTAGTAATTAGAACTTGAGGGAATGGTATAACTCTACTTCTATACAATTATTTAGAGCAGCAGCAAAAATAAAAATAGCTGTAATGATAGCTAACCTCCGATAGTAGAAGGCACCCTTAGAAGAAGAAGTAATTTGGTTAACTGTTTATTGCTTAGCGCATGATTAACTTATAGTGTCCGGGCTTGTCGATTGGCCCAATTGGAGATTGAATATTCAAAAAGGCTGCAGAAAATGCCGGACACATGGCGCAGCAAATCATGCATTAATTAACCCATGGCTTGTAGCTGTTATATGTAAACAGCACCTATGTTCAGAGGCAGCATACTAAATGCTGGAGAGGGTTGCTGCCTTCATGTTTAGCTTGTGGGCTTACTGGAGGGATGTAGGTGACCACTGTTAGAAACAGGTTGCTGGGCCAGGTGGACCCTTGGTCTGATCAGGCAGAGCTCTTCTTTATGTTCTTAAGATGTCCACAGTGGAATCTGCACTATGAAAAATGAAAGAGGAGTTAATCAGAATGAATAATTGGTTAGGGGTGTAGTTGCTGTTGCTGTGATCTGATTTTTTTTCTTTTTTAAAAAGATGAGCAGTCTTTGCCATGGGAAAAGATTGGTGAATGATAACATAAAACAGCGTCAGAATGGACATTGTAGCAGACAGTTATCTAAGAATGATGACTTAACAGAAATGTGATAACTTAATCCAGCAAGGTAGTTACACATCTTGTTGACAGATGGTTTTTCCAGGCTGAATTAGTATGCATTCAGATATGTTGCTGGCATATTGTTGACTTGCACCCTGTTACGGAAATCGGAATTGGTTAGCCACATTAGGTATTTTAGCCTTCATGCGATTCAGGGGATGGGCACCATGTGCACACATTCCATTTATGCAGCTCCCTGTGAATTGATAGCCTTACACTTAGCACCGTCAATCGAGGTTGCTGCTGGCAAAGCTGCAGTAAGTTGCTCATGGCTCCATTCTGTATTACTACAAGCTTTGCTCGGTGTTATCTAACACAGTGTCATTCAGAATGATTTGCTGAAGAAATGGGAAGTAAGCAAAGTGCAAAGCAGGTGGAGTATTCCAGTCTGGAACAAGCTTTAGGTTGCAGTCCTATACACACTTAACTGGGAGTAAGTCCCATTGAACTCATTGGCATTTACTTTCAAGTTGACATGCATAGGATTGCACCATTGGTGACCTATTTTGAGAATAGCCTGCTGGTTAGTGGCTGGCCTTGTCTACTAAATGTAGAGATTTAATAAAACCAAGCAGCTCCCTAGTAAAGCTTGCTTAGACAGTTCAACTCTGAATTTCTTTCAATAAGAAGAGGTTAAGAGGAAAAAATGACACATTTTTTAAAAAAATACTGGAGTGTGTGTGTGTGTGTGGTTTAAATCACCACAATATAATCATCATCATCCAACTCTAAAGATGCTGAAGAATGTATGTTTGTTTGTTTGTTTGTTTGGTGTTTACAAATGATCTCCAATATTTTTAAATATTGTTTCAAGTGACAATTCTTTGTCATAGGTAGTAATCACATCTTGACTCCTAAATGCTGAGTTTCTTTTACCTTTGGAGCGTGGAGAAGAAGCTCCTCCTTCAGAATATGATTTCTACATGAAATAAGAGTTGCCATAACATATTAGGAATAATAACAAAATATTGCAGTGCATTTGGAAATAAACAACATGATTTCCTTGAGCAGTTTGAGGAAGAGATTAAATAATCCCTATTCTGTGCTTAATTTCCTCCCCAATCATTTCTCTGGATGAAGGTCTAACGTTATATACCTGATAGCGTTCTTATGTGCTAACCAGGGTATGAAAAGACATGTAGTGTAGCAAATAGTATGAGTTTAGACCAGGTGCAGTCAGAAAGTCCAATATGTGGCTTTTGGAAGTCACTCTCTAACCCATATGATGTTTGTGGAGGTAAAATGGGTAGCAACATGAATGCCACCCTAACATCCCAGGATGAATGGTGGGATTTAGATGTAATAATAATGTATTTACTATTTATTAAGTAAATTTTAATTCTGAAAATCATTGACTGGGTTCAGACGACTCGATAACTATTGGTGGGTTAAATAGTCAACAGTGGGTTAAATAGTCAGTGGGTTATTGTGTTGTCTGTTGGGACTTTTTCACACTACAATTGGTTATTCAGCCAAAATAACCTACCCTGTGCAGAGTTGATTATTTGAACAACTGTTGGTTATCGTTTTGTGTGTTGGGCACCATTAACTATTTCATTGCACAGAGTTGGTTATTTTTGGCAGCTGGCAGAACCTGCAATGGCTGATGGGATACCAGCAGGAGGACTGAGGAGGGAGTGAGAGCGGGGGATGTGTCAATCCAACACACCATTGACTAACAGTCAACTCAATGCTTGCCTGTATCCACATCACGGTTAGTTAAAATCATGTTGTATGGGGAATACCCCCTTGATAATCAACCATGGACTTGACTATTAACCCACCATTGTTGGTCGAACGCAGCCAGTATCTATGCTCATGTCTTTCCCCCCTTTTCGTTTTAAACCTGGTCGCAAAGAAAGAAACGAATACATAAAACTGTATCTATATATTCATAAATAGGGGAAAAAGAAACAATAACATAGGAAGTTGCCTAATATTAGGCTGACCATATGAAAAGGAGGACAGGGCTCATGTAACTTTTACAGTTGTAGAGAAAAGGGAATTTCAGCCAGGGTTATTTGTATGCAATTAGTTCCTGGTGAAATTCCCTCTACATCACAACAGTTAAAGTTGCAAGCACTATACTAGAGTGACCATATACAAAAGAAGGCAGGGCCCCTGCAACTTTAACTGTTGCGATGAAGAGGGAATTTCACCAGGAACTAATTGCATACAAATGACACTGGTTGAAATTCCTTTTTCTCTACAACTGTTAAAGTTACATGAGCCCTGTCCTCCTTTTCATATGGTCAGCCTACTTATATGGAATCATGCCATTGGTCTGTCTAGCTTGTGTTTCTTGTACTACTGACTGGCAGTAGCTCTCCAGGGTTTCAAATAAGAGTCTTTCCCAGTCCAACCTGGAGATGCCAGGGTTGTGTGCAACCTCTAACCTATGGCTCTTCCTTATCAATATAACATATATGGAAGAATGTTTATAATAACTGTAAATAAAAATCAGTATTTGAAGATATAGCGATAGTTCTGATAAGCTTATCAAATTGAGCGGCTCCCCATTTGTATTGATCTACTCACCTTTTTGAATTTGTGATTGTGTACACAATCCCTGCATCAGTTAATATATAAACCAGTGTTTCTCTCACGCTGTGATTTTCATCATGTTCATAGATGAGCCACACAGTGACCTCCTACACACGTAATTACAACCTAGCGATGGGGTGTTGTAAATGAGCAGGAGAGAGCAGATGCGCTACCTGCCGCACGCCTGCCTCTTCCACTTTTACTCCACAACCCACGGTCGGCTCCTTTGTAGGTAGTGGAGTAAGGCATCCAAACCTAAACTGCTGTATTGTTTAGGAGCTAATCAACCCTGCAGTTAATCCATGTTTTGTTGTTGGGTTGAACACTGAGTTGTTTAGCCCACTAAGCAACCCAGCAGTCTGGGTTTGGATGTCACACTACACAACCTATGAAGGATCCAATCATGGGTGGTGGACTAAAAGTGGAGTTTCCTGTTATAGAGAGGAAAAGTAGGACTTGGAAGGTGGAGTTAGTTTACAAGCGAGTCCTGAAAGCCTAACTATGTTTACAGGCAGGGTCCCACTTCAAAACATTTGAAAAGCACTTTATAAAGTTTCCCTTTTTCCATTGAGGTCTACCTTATTTGCAAAAGAAAGAAAGAAAGAATAAAAAGAGCAGTGCCTAACCAATGGAGTGTGAGGCTGGGCAGCCCCTGGAGGCTTCTGTGTAGTATGGTCAGTCTGGCAGGTGGGGCAGTTTGGGGGAATCTTATGTGATGTAACAGATTGCTGAACTTGGATCAGAGAAACTGGGGTTCAGATACACATTAATCCACGAAGTTCTCAGGGTTGTTGTGAGGATGAAGCGAGATAACCTATGTTTTTTGTCTTGTACATGTGGGAGGAAGGAAAGGATACAAATTTGTTAATAAAATAAAAATAAGTTTTCTAAGCTATATATAAATCCTAGTGGCAATATGTGGGAGGAAGCAGTTAATGCAAAATTTAGCCATGTAAGCATGGTGGAGAGAGAAGGGGAGGTAAAACGTGAGCCAGTAAATTCTGGGACAAGAAGACCACCTTGAGCCTGTGGTGTGGGCTCGAGAATTCTGCTGATTAAGGGTGTTCTGCCCATGCTTCCTGCTCACATCCTCTTTGGTTTCAAAGCCTTTTGGCAGACACTGGCTGGCTGCACGTGATTCCAGTTTTGCTTGACAGCTGTGAGTCTCCGAGCACCTCTCTATGCTTGTTTTTGTTAGGCTTATTTCAATGAAAGCTGAGTTCCCAGGGTCCTCGTAAGAAGCCAGAGCTAAGTGATCTGCTTCTATACCTTCCGTCTGTTATGTAACCTTTGTGACTGATGGCAATCATTGTGCTTTCTGTGCAGAATAGTTGTGAATGAAATGTGAGGAAAGGTTGTGAAGTTAATTTGGGCTTTTTAAAAAAAATCCTGAAACCTTTCCTCCAGTGAATAAAAAAATTGCTTAAAGTATAATGACACATTTTAATGTATTTAAGCATTATATATATATATATATATATATATATATATATGATATGACAGGTTTTTCTTTTTATTATGTATTATTAGGTCATTAGAAATCAAGTATAGTAATTTATCAAACTCTTAAGTTCCTCAAAAATGCATTCACCCTCCCTCTACATACCCCAGTTGTTCCCTCATGTGTCTTGTTTCAACATTATTGCTACCTTTTTAAAGGTGAAAAGGTTGGCCATCAAAAATTCTTGATATTAGAAACCTGAAGGGTCAAAGATCGTTATGAAGTTGGGCTCTTAAAAATGTTTTTCCCCATCTGTGACACATTACTATTTCAGATATTTCTTCATTTATATAAGTAAAGAACTATTTTACATTGAGACCCATGTTTACCTGTTGAGATAGTGCTCAAAAAAACCATCAGTACTCACAAGTAGTAAGGACTTTTGAGTACTTAAGCCACTTCGGGTGCTCTCATGTGCCTCTCTCCCAACACCAAGCAAAACAGCCTAATACTTTTTACACTCTTGAGATGATGTCTGCTTATTGACAGGTAAAGATAGTCAAGCCACCTACATTATTGGCTCAGAAATGAGCCAAGCCATTTCGCCCCCACATCAGGAAATAACTTGGCTCATTTCCAAGCCGCCCACACCCAAATGGCCTCTTCACCCTGCCCAGAAAGGGTACTCTGTTAGCTGCATGAAGCATTTCCAAGCAGCCAGGGATCATGGGGAATACCAAAGTCTTTGTTGGGTCACACAGTAGGAAAGAGAGGCTGCACTGCTCAGATTATGGTGGGAGCAAAGGCGCACTCTCCTCCAAGGCCCCCTCTTGCCCCAAGTGTCCTTAGTGAGGGGCTTAAACGTTTGCATCCCAGAATCATAATATGCATAAAATTGGGCTGTAAACAAGTGTCTGGAACTTTCCATAAGCAAGGAATGGCAGTTACTGAGTAAAATACTGTTTCTCCATGTGATGTAACGTGAGTGTGTCTGCTATTTGTTTGCTAGAGTTATAAGTATTAATGACTTCAGAACTGAAATATTGCAGAGTTCAGGTAATTGGACATAAATAAGAGTATAAAATCATACAAGCTCCGTGGAGGATTCTAGTGAGATAAACAATGACATCAACTGGATTTTAGCACCTATGGTTACTTGCTATTCCTTCACTTCCAACATCACACTGTAGACCCAGTTTGCATATCATGACTATCCAGGGTTTAAACAAACCCTGGGTAACCCTGAATGAGCAGGAGCAAGCAAGCAAGCTTGTTGGCTCCCAGCTGCCCACCCACCTGCTCCTGCTGCATTAAGCAGCACAAGAACTATCCATTCCTGGGTGGTTTATCGTGATGTCCAAACCTGGAATTGCAGGTTTTGGGGAGAAGAATAACTCAGACCTGTAATCTAAGAATAAGCCATGTGTTACAGACCTGTTCCTCTTCCAAAAACCTAGATTTCTGGATTTGGATGTTATGATAAACAACCCAGGAATGGAGTGAAGTATCCCTGGATTGTTAGTTTAGTGGGAGTGGGCGAGTGGCCAGGAGCCAGCACATTTGCTTGTTCCTACTTCATTATCAACAACCCATGGTTTAACAAATTCAGATTTCATTTTAAACATAACTGAAACATTTAAAATCTGATTATTGTTTTTAAATTCCACTTTTAAAAATAATCAATTTTTATCCACTTGGGTGGTGAGCAAGAGAGGGATCACATGATAACGTGACCAATTTCAAATCCGTTAACCATGGTTAAGACATCTCCAGCATTATCCTAACTGTGCCATTTAAGCTGCTAAACTTGACTGATGATGGTGTTTGCTTTCCCAATAAACTCTAATATTCGCATGAATCTTAGCCATGATATGCTTCAGTGTCATGAAACATATAGGAAATAACTTGTTAATTGCACTATTTATTTAAATATTCCTGGTCTCTCTCCTCCCCTTGCCGTGCATTTAAGTCAAAATCATGAAGAGCAATTACAGTTACCACTGAATAAGTGCCCCACCCTATTTTGTGTAATTAAAGTTGATGAGTTCAGTATGTCTTCCCTTATAATATACTCACTGTAAGACTAGTTGAGCCAGTATAACCTGGTTTCTGGGATTCAAAATAGTGCAAGTCCCATTTGTAGGAGTAAAGATATAAGGAGGTGGTCCATCTCTCCTAGTATCTATCAGTTGATATTAGCAGTGATGATCCTAGTCTTGGGCAGTGGGTTTCTTGAAGATGTTCTAGCTGAAGGGGGGCAGGGACTGAACTGAGTGCATACAAAGTTTGCGTTTTCCCTGCCATTGAGCCTTCAGCCATTGTACTTAAGCATTAGCCTGGGAGTGATACGTGATAAGGAATTCCATGCAGGACTGGGTGAGGAGAGATGGAGCACTCCGTTTCTCCTCTGTGTCCAGTGTAGGGTTGCCGAAGCAGGCTGCCAGAGGAGGGAAACATGTTACTCTTCACCTGGCATAGAAATGTAACAGCTTGCCAGAGGAGGGTTGAGCTCTCTGATTTTCCTCTGCTAGCCCCCAGTGCCTTATCCAAATGACTGAAGTAATTATGTATCTTGGCTGATGTGATTGTTGATTACAATATACACATTGGTAATAAGAACTACTCATCCAACCTCCGTGCCTGCCCAGAATAACAATAATGGCTATATCTTGTATTCAAAATATATCTAGTAGTGTGTGTTTTAGTGTGTGTCTTCCAAATTTGCTTGATTAGGAACTATGTAGTTTTTCAGCAGCCTGTTGGTGAGAGAGAGTTCTCTTGAATTAATTGCTAGTTACTTAGGAAATGTACATAGTGGCTGAATTCAGACAACACATTAGTCAATGGTGGGTTGAGTAGCCAACTCACAGTTGGTTATTTTGTGGGTACTCCCCACCCAACATATTCCTACACAACTGTGGGTGGTTGGGGCTGGCGTTGAGTGGACTAATAGTCAACCCAGCATTTGACTGACACAGCCCCCGCCCCTCTCCCCACCCTCCCTCCTCCCTCAGTCCTTCCAGTTCTATCCCAGCAGCCTCTGCAAGTTGCACCAGTTGTAGCGGAGTGGCAGCCGCCACTTTGGTCGCTCTCGCCACCTGCCTCTATGGGCTTGTGTTTTAACCCACTCACCACATGCCATTAACACACTCACCCCTCCACACAACACTTTAAACAACTGGCTTTGAGCTAAACAACTTGCAAGCCAGTTGTTTCTCTCCGTTGCTTATTTGGGCGGAATAGCATACCGTCAGTAGTTTGTGAGCGGCGTGTTACCCTCCACACAACACAATAAGCAACACAATTGATGATTGTTTCTCCCCCCCCCCCCCCTCAGTTGCTTAATGTGTTGTCCAAATTCAGCCAGTCTCTTTTAGTTGGTCTTGGCATTGTTTCCTTATGTGTTGCTTCCCAGTAGTACCATCTATTAATGTAAGCGTTTCAGTTTGGAAGTGCTAATAGTAAGTTACTTGACATACAGGCGTTGCAGAGACGAGCACAGGCTTGTTTTGTGCTCCAATACATGAAGATAGCTGCCAGGCTTTTCTTTCCCTCCTTAGGAAAATGGCAGCTCAGACCTGCCAGTGTGAAGCAGACAGTTTATCCTTGTATTAAACATCTTAGGCTGTAGAACATAATAGAGCCAAGCAAAGGAGGCAATGCCAGGACCAGGCCTACTGAGTGGGAAATATTAAGTGCAAGTCTTGCTGCTAATATTTTTTTGAAGAGGCAGTGCCTGAAATGTGGACTTGGAAATGCTAGACATGGTACTGGTTCCGACCATTCATTGGTAACAGTGCTTGGTTTTTACATTAGTGGATCAGCAACAAAAAACAACTATATATTTTTCTTTAGCATTTTCTTCTCACAGGAGATTTCACATTACAGTCTTAGCTCCAGGACTGGTGCACCACTAGCATGACCCTGATCGTTAAGCATTTACGAATGCAATTTTGTAGGGATAACCTGTGTGCTCTGGCTGCATACCCTAAGGGAAACCAACACACTCCAGGCTGTGCTTGCATGGATACAGATGCAGAAAGAGAAGTGATGGGGCAAATGGTAACAGCCAGCCCCCTTTGACCTGAACTTATCACTGTTGCTGTTCCTGGCCAGATGCTGGAGGGTGAGCAGGGGTTATCTTCTTTCAGTTCCTCATTCCCCAAAGACCAGCACTTGCAGTGACGCAGGCAGCACTTCCTTAGTTTGGTTCTTCCTTTTCATGGAGAGTGGAATAACCCAGTCGAAGGGAACAGGTGGACTTGGCTGCTAGAAAGAGCTGTGCTTTTTAGCAAGCAATGTGATACCTCTACACAGCTGCAGGCAGACACAGAGCTCCTGGAGATGAAATCATTGCCAAGAAGTGCTTAGCTGAGATATTTGGACTGTGGGACTTTGCCCATTTCTGCGGTGACCTTGCTCTGCAAGAGGTCACTGCCTACAAAACTGTTTACACAGAGATTTCATTCTCATGAATGGCAAATGGTTTCTTGGTTGGTAGCAAATATATTTTCAAACTCTGCTGCCTTATAAATATTCTGGATAGTGGTTGGTTAGATCATTTATACTCTCACTATCCTTTGCTCTGTAACAGTTCACATATTTGAATCAGGTTTTCAGTAACTTTATATGCTACTGTTCAGAAGGATTTTGGTTGTTGAATTGTTGCTAAAACCTTCTGGAGCTTGACGGGGAGGTGGTGTATTTAAAAGATCTTGGGATATACTCCTCAGCAAGAATCAATAATTTTGACAGTGTTAAATGAATTTTCTTTAGGATCTCAAGCACTTTTTAAAAGTGGATGTTTGTAAAGGAAATGTGTGTGACTGTAATGGAAGGAGTATAAATAATTATGCAGAGAGAATGAGTCAGTGTAGAAATGTTTCCACAGTTCAGTGAAGATTCAATATCATTTCATCCTGCGATGGAGGAGAGGCAAAGGCACTTAGACCCTTTCCACACCAACCATTTTTCAAAGGGCTGCCCCTGCCTGCTCGCGGAGAGTCCGCATGACTCACAGAGCATCCCGCAAGCAGGCAAGGGCCAGCCCTCCATTGGAGCTCAGGGAACGCTATTATCCCGGTTCCTTCCCTGCTCCCGGGAGCGAAGCGAGATGGGTGGCTGGTGTGGCCGCCCATCCCGGGCACAGCCATGCTTACCCGCAAGTAAGAGTGGCTGTACCGATGGCCACGGAGCCGCACCGCGCGGCTCCGAGGCCATCAGGAGGAGGGGACAGCGAAATCGCCATCCCCAGGATAGCAAGGGGGTGGGGCGATCGCATGTGGTTTTTAAAAAAAATAAACTCACCTGCTCTTGCGCCCCTCTGCAGATCTTTTTTTTAAAAAAAATGGCCGGCGTGACTTGCGGCGGTCCAGGAGGAGTGGTGCAGCCTCATTGCGCCAAACCCGGAAGTGGCTACTTCCAGGTTTCCCCACTTCCCGCCCTCTGCGCCCTATGGTGCAGAAAGGGCCTTAATATGAATGAGCCATCTGCTTTGTTCTTCTCTGGCCCAAAACATATCATTATCAATTTTGAGTAGATAGAGTTCCTTTTAGTTACATAGCATTCAGTATTTTTATCTTGCTTTGTTATTGTTTCCTTCTTTGTTATGATGTTATGCCTAAGTAGAAGGAACCAGTGAGGCATTTTCTGTAAAACAATGGCTTGTATGCTATGACCTTGTCTACACTTCTTTCTGAGGCACAGAGGTGAAAGCACCTTCACCTGGGTAACAAGACGGTCCTCTCCTCAAAAATAGACTCCACAGTTTATTTGAACGCATCTCCAATTTGCTTCTGCAGATTTTTTTTTAAAAAAAGTTTAAAAGAGCTAAATGTCACTTTTAGAGATCTGAAAGCAAGGTCTTGTTGTTGCTGTTGCTATTCTGGCAGCCGTGTCAGAAAAGCAGGATATAAATTTAAAAAGAAATCACTGGCTTAGTCAGACAGGGATTTGATCTGGTGTTTGTATCCTGTACTGGGATGTATACAGGAATTAATCTTTTTTTAAAAACAACCACAAACTTTTCTGATTCTGCTCAAAACTGACACATAACTGACTTCTGAAATTTTCCTAGCTAATGGAGAGCAGCCAGCAAGTTATTTGCAGGCTGCTTTCTACAGTTCCAGGAATTCTTGCTGCTGTACTGGATGCATATGGGATAGTCAACTAATCCTGGTTTGTCCTGATGGCTAGCCCATTTGTGTGTGCGCGCGCATTAGCCACAACTAGAGATACAAAGGCCTGTAAAAAAAAATCAGGAAAAGCATTTTTCCCAGTATTCCTTCCAAGGAGCCTTTTCATTTTCTCCTGAAAATTCGACTGTTTCAACAACTTGGGTTATGAAATACTTTCTTTCAGAATTATGAATAAAATGGTAGGACATATATTCATATATTGCTACGTGGCCTTTACTCACCCCAAATTATTTCTAAAAACTATGTAAAAGGAAGGCTTTCATGTAAGACTAGAGATGTAACATTTCTGGAAGTTTTTAAGCATTGGGAGAAATGTTGTTGTTAAAAAAAAAAAGAATCCTCTCCATAAATTTCCCAGCGTAGTTATTTTTTTTCATTGTTTATTAAAATTATTGATCAAATGTATCTTTTATCTAGGGATGCTCCAGGTCATGCTTATTTTCCCAACGTGTGACTAGAGTTATCATGTTGTAATATATGTAGGAAATGTGTGCTCTTAACTGTTTTAACCTATAGACTCCTGTGTTTCTAGGCTTGTTCTGGTTAGATACTTTAGCACTCTGTAAATGTAGTTCTAAGACCTATAGAAACACTATAAGTCACCATCACCACTACATGTGACAGAGCAGTGTGTGGATTATCCCACTTCTGTTTCTCTTTAAAAAAATACTTTGAGGCTTGGGTCTATGAGACTCACTACCACTATGTTTAATGAATTTCCCAATTAGACTTCACCATTAAGGAAAGCTTCCCGAAATCAAGGATCCGTGCAGGAAAGCTGCTTTAGCTATAAAACCTTTACCCACAATAGACCTTCTGTACCTTAAAAAAAAACCTCAGTAGTGAAATGTCCAACTGCAGGAGAAACCCATCTGCTAATATCGGGGAGGGGAGCACAAGGATTCAATCTGCTGCTGTGATGAGCAGGACAGATTCTTCGTGTCATGGCCCCATTCAAGAGAACAGAAGGGGAATGCTTTTCTGAGGCAGGAAAGGTTCAGGGGAATTGGACTTGCAAGCATCCACCTGCCTCAGCAAAAGATTCCCCTTCTCATGAATGGGGACAGGACGCAATGTGGAAGAATCTATCCCGCTCATCACGGCAGTAGCCCGGATCCTTGTGTGCCCCTCCATCACTGTCATTTCCATAGCAATGGGGCAGTGGGCGGCATTATTGTAGTCGCCCCTGTTCCTGCTGCTATGGAGACAAGGGCAAAGGGCGTCCCCTCCATGTTGCTATGGAGACAAGGACGCATCAGCAGCACCTCTTCTGTCTCCATCTAGTTTCAAGATAGAGAACAGGGAGAGCTGAAGATCACAGGTCCCTGCTCTCTGCCTCGAAAGTAGATGGGAGCAGAAGAGGTGCCGCTGAGATGAATGATGCCATCTCAGTGAAGAAGTTATGTCCCCATCAACGCGTCCTTCCCCGTCAGGGCCATGGCAACAGGGAAGAGGGCGACATTTCTAGAGCAGCCCACTTCCCTGTTGCCATGGCCCCGACAGAGAAGGGCATGTCGGCGCCAAACCATGTGATCCCCTGTGAGGGATGACTTCAGCCAGCACTAATGTGGGCTTCTCCGGAGGCTGGATCACACGCTGTCACACAAAGAGGCCATTCCGAAGCCCCTTCGGCGGGGACACTGTATGTCACTCTGCAGGCTGCTGCCGCGGAAGCAAAAGGCTTTGGAACAGTCTCCTCATGTGTCAGGGCACGCAATCCAGCCTCTGGTGATGGCCATACCGCGTCCTTTGTAGTGGCTGCCGCCGGAGAAAGGCACCACGGCAGAACCCTCTCTCCTCTTGACAGGAGGTGGGATTGATCCGCTGCCGTCGCTCGCCGCATCTCTGCAGTGTGTCTCTCCTCCCCCCTCTGCTCCTCCCCATGGAATGGTGGCGCCCTGGTAAGGTAAGCAGTAACCAGCTCCACCATTTGGTTGAGAAGGATGAGAGGAGGGGCAGAGAGATGACAACCCCACGGAGCGGAAATAGTCCACTCCACAAAGCAGCACTTCCATGTCATCCAAAGGCACCCCGGAAATCGCCATCCGTGGAGTGGACTATTCCCACTCTGTGGATGAAAGTGTCATTTGAACGTACCCTCAGATGTTTTAAGGACTATTTTCTGAAATTCCCGGTGGCCAGGCATAAAATAGGAACCTAAAATGTGTTTTGTATAATATATAGCATAAGTTAGAAGTATCATGTTTGGTATATTGAATTTAACAGTATAGTTTATTCTAAAGTGTAGTTTATGCTTTGCAAGTTTACTGAGTTTGCTTTAAAATGTTTTTAATTTTAGTGATTTTATGAGCAAACCAAGTTTTACATAATATATTTCATTTTTTTAAGTGACAAAATTACTTCAGATCTGTAAAGAGCACTAAATAGGTATTGTATATTCTTCGATCATACACACACAATTTCTGTTTTTCAGGGGGTGGGGTGGGAATAGTTCCCCCCCACACTCCATGGCTTCAAATTTTCCTGAAATTTTACAACTCTAGCTGTGAGCCTATCCTACTTCTCTCCTCCAGAGGAGGGGATGAGGTGTTCTGACATCCTCCACAGCTGAACAGAGGAATTGGAACTCATCTCCTTTGCGTTCCCTTGAGTGTCTCTGAGACTCAGTGCAGAATCAGGGAGAATATCTGCCATTCTCCCATTAGTTGGCATCACAGGGAGTCCTTATGCTTCTTAAATAAATAAATAAATGGAAAATCTTCAGCAGAAAAAAATCCACCTCATATCACTGGATTCGTAGGCCTTAAAACAGACATCTTTTATTTGTGGCCTATTTGGCAGGAAATGTTCTGAGCTTTATGTTAAATAATGCAAAACCATAGTGAATTCAAATAAGACATTAATAAAGGCCATTCTGAGATCTTGTGTGAACTTAATTTTGCTTTTTGTTGAGGGAAGTGGAATTGTTCATTTCCTCAACTTTAAAGCAGGTTGTCTGACTACCCTGTGTTTAATTGATGACTGAAGACTAGTTTGGGCAGGTGGCAGCCCCCTTCATGTGCATGTCCTTGGGCTCACATGTGCCTCCAATCTCATGAAAGATGTAAACTATAAATAAACAAGTACATATGCACCCTATTCAATACAATAGCCATGATTTTAGTTGCTGTTCTAGATAATAAAAGTCCATTGAAGCCAATTTGTGAGACTTGGAGAATACCATATTTAGCCATTCCATAGCAGCAGGGCTGGCCCTACCATTACGCAGACTGAAGCAGTCACCTCAGGTGGCAGAAGCTGGTAGGCAGCAGTTGGAGGAGAGACCTGTGTGCCATGCATCTTACTCTGTGCTCACCTACTGTCTTCAGATGCCATGAAGGATGCTGCTCTATTATCTGCCAGTCCTTTTGTACGTAGAACGGGAGGGTGCCATCTTGTTCTTCAGCTTAGACAGCAAAATGTCTTGGGCCAGCCCTGCACAGCAGGAACCTACAATGAAGGGTGACGATTTTGCAAAACCAGAAACTGGGGCTTCATAGAATCATAGAATAGTAGAGTTGGAAGGGGCCTATAAGGCCATTGAGTCCAACCCCATGCTCAGTGCAGGAATCTCTGAGGGTCACTCCCTCCAACCACTTCGTAATTCTATCCAAATTGGCTTCAATTGACTTTCATTACTTAGAACAGCATCTCAAAATTACCTTCTGCTTTGTTACTGTAAAGACTGTTTAATACCTCTGTGTGATCCACCAATAAAAGGAGCCCATGTAATTCAGCCAGGGTATTTATTTGTTCTTGAATCTCACTTGGCACAAACATTTTGGAATGTGGTTCTGTGAAAATGTATTGCATAGAGTGCCCACCATATCTGGACGATGGACTACTCTGTGGAGCGCATATAGTGAAAGTTATTTTGACCATAAACCTTCCGATCCGTGTTGTTGTCGTTGTGCATTCTCTCATGTTACGCTTCACCAACATGTGTGCAGGGGTTGTATGTTTCCATGGGATCTCTGGTAGAATGTGGAATTATGAGAAACTCAGCTTCAGATGCAACATTTAAGGTGCAGCACACTGACCTCAAGCTCTCTGCCTAGCTAGCCTGGGGGAAAAGCTATGTGTGTCACCAGAACTATAGGCAATACTTTGTTGGGGATGGTAAGAGATCATAGAATTTAGGATGCGTGTCAATTCTACTGCATATGAAGACCAACGATGACATGGAGTTGCTTCTGGATTGATGTTTTGTACAGTTTGCAGGGGTAGAGGTGGTAAAAGTTGCCTTGTAAGCTCAGCTGGCAGTTTCTCTTTCATCAAGCAACAGATGTGCCTCCCTGTCCTGTACATGCACAGCCAGCTTGCTGGAGAGAGGTTGTTCTCTTGGCATAGCTGGTTATCTTATCTAATGGTGAGTTGGTAATGGGTTTGTATGGAGTCTTTGTTATCTCTTTTATGACTTTTGCATTACAAATTGCAGTCTAGAATCTGGAAAACTTTTGATATTATCTGGAAAATAAACCGCATGTATTAAAAAAAATTATTAGGAACAACTACAATGTTCACGACGCAGTTTTAATGAAGATGTTATTTTGCCTTCTCTGAAAGTTTTGATGCATCAGTACATCTACTTATTTTTTTATCTGCTTTGCTGTGTATTTTTTTTACAAAAGACAGCAACTCTGGGGAAAACCCCCAACTAATGACAAAACAAATAATGCATTAGGTTTCCAGGTGAAGGAGGTGTATTCATTTGTTTTAGTATTTCCCTGCCTGTTTTATCACAACCCTTGTACCTCCTTGTGGATCATAGCATGGAATAAGATAAAATTCCATGGAATAGGATAAAAATGACTCTTAGCATGTGCAGAGAAGAGATGTCCAACTGATCTATCCTCTCGTCTATAAATCCTTCCCCCTAATCCCTATGGAGACTTTTAGGAATTACTCAACGCTATGGAAATAGACGTGCATCCATCCATTTTTCATACATTTCAGAGTTGAGTCCAGAGCAATTACAGGCTAGTGATTTTCCTGTCATTAAGTGGAACCACTCCCCGTATATCTAGGATTATACAAAATAACTAAGCATTGTCCATTTATGTGCTCCACAAAGAATTGTAGCCCATCTTCAATAGGCTACAGACTTTGTCCCAGTGTAACTGCTAAGGATGTTCCACTGTAACATCCACTGCTCGGGGGTATAGGATATGTTCATTTTTCAGCGCTGAGCAATATATTTGGAGTGGGAAAGGAATTGATTCTTGACCCAGATTGCTTTTGCTACCTACCCTGCTGACATGGTTTGACTGACATGCTCAAGTCAGCTGGAGCTGTTTGCTCTAAGCACCTCTCCGTGAATGTAAGAAAAGCTCTACTGGCATTCTGTTTTCAACTGTTGGTCAGTGAGACATTTCTGGGAAGCACAAAAGCAGAGTGTTACAGATATGAAGCTTTGTGGCGCATAGTTTTGGACTGATTTGCATGAGTTGATATGTGGCAAATTGGGTGAGATGCCCTGCATTAGTCTGTAAGATAGAGTGTGTGTGTGTGTGTGTGTGTGAATATATGGGTACATTCCTTGGATACCTACAAATCCAATAACTTTGCCAGCTTCCCCAGAGCAGTTTCCCTTTTTCAAAAGCCTCAACAAGCTTTGGAGAAGAAGCAAAACAGAGACTCAACTCTGACACCCTCAGGAGGTGAAACGGATCCTGCTCCCACCCCCAAATCCAGAGCTTCGCCCTTCTCTAGAAGTCCATTGTGAAATGTAGCAGGACCCAACTACTCCAGATACACAGGACATAGTGACTGGTGTCCGAATTGCTGAAGTGGGGAAGAAGAGGATTCCCTCCCCTTCCTTGTTTTATTTATATTCCAGTTCTCTGGTTAAAAGCACACAAAGTGGCTAAAGATATAAAAATACATCGAAGGCACAATCTCATGCATGCTTAGACAGAAAAAGTCCTCCAACTCCCAACATTATGCAGCCAGTCATGGTTGGCTAGAGAGTGCTAGGAGTTGTAGGTGTTTTTTGTCCCTGATAAAACATACATAGGATTTCACCCTTATGGACAGTACAAAAGGCATTAAAATTGCTGCACTAAAAACCTGTTTAGAAGCAGATGTCCCTAAAAGCAGCAGATCGTTAAATATTAAAAGTTCGTTGAAATAAAAAGTTTTCAATAGAATTTTAAAATGGAATAGGTAAAGAGTTGCAGACTTAAATGGATAAGCTTCTTCAGCCTTCCTTCCCCAACCTGGTACCCTCCAGATGTTTTGGACTACAACTGCCAGCATTCCTTATTGTTGGCCATTGTGGCTGGGGCTGATGGAAGTTAAAATCCAAAACATCTGGAAGGTACAAGGTTCAGGAAGTTTGCTTGACTAGGCATCATGTCATGCAGGTTTCGCAGTTTACTAGGGCCAGATCTACACCAAGCAGGATATAGCACTATGAAAGCAGTATGAAAGAGGTATATAAAAGGCAGGAGCCACACCAAGCAGGATATAGCACTATGAAAGCGGCATATGGTATGTGTCTTATGGGCCCCAACAGTTGTCAGTGCACTTCAATACCGCTATAAAGCAGTAGTGTGGCTCCTGCCTTTGATGTACCGCTTTCATAGTGCTATATCCTGCTTGGTGTAGATCTGGCCTAGGTTTCATAGCCAAAACTATGGAGTGCCTTCTGGCTAATTCCCCATTTTTGAAAATACAAAAAACAATAGTTACCTGGCTTTGAGAAGGCCGTGTCTAATCTCATATAATCTTAAGGATGGAGATCATAGCCTCTGACTTATTTTAAAATTCAGGCATGTTTGTACAGGAGTAAACAGTCCTTGAGGAAACTTAGTCCTAGACTATTAAAGGCTTTAAAGGCCAACACTAGCGTTAAATTGCCCGGGGGGGGGGGGGGGGGAGGAGGCAGCATCCATTGTATGTGAAGGAAGAAACTACTCAGAGACTAGTTTTGGAGTACGTGAGCCTGGCATACCTCAGTTGAGCACTGCCTGAAGGGAAATCAATTGGGGATGGGGACGAGAGAGAGAGAGAGAGAGAGAGAGAGAGAGAGAGAGAGAGAGAGAGAGATTAGGAGCAGAGCAAAATACACCAATGAAAACAGGATCCTTCATATAACAGATGTTTATGTCTCCTGGACTAGATCTACACTATTACTTTATAGTAGTATTGAAGTGCACTGATAACTGTTGGGGCACCTTACACATCCCATGTGCTGCTTTCATAGACCCACAGTGGTTAAGCATTTTGAGCTAAACATTATGTTGCTTAGCATGTCATGTGAACCATTCCTAACCAGGGTGGCTACATAACCACAGTTTAAACACGGTCTCTAACCATTTGCTGCAAAGGGGTTAGTGGCCTAATAATGGCTTAGTGTGTTGTCTGAACAAGGCCTATAGTGTTGTTTCCTACATTTTATTCCACATTATCCAAAATATTGCAACAAATGTCATTTTGTGGCCTACAAAGTATAAATGCGCAAGAGGAATATAGCGTTACCATGATGGGATCATAATGATTTGGAACAAGGTGTGGAGCTGGTGCAGGTCTTCCTCCAACCTTAATTACACAAGGATGTTCGCACACTTTCTATTTACCATCCATTTATTAATTTATTCTCATTTATATGCTCTCTTATTTGCTAGAAGATTAGCAAGGCAGCACACAACAATTTAAAACAATAAAACCTGAAAACACTAAGAAGCAACATTAAAAACAGTAAAACACAGGAGCTACTACATAATTCAAAAGGCTAAATTAAAATATGTATCTTCACATCCTTTCTAAAAACCAAGAGAGTGAGGTGCCAATCATAGTGCTTTAGGAAGCTCATTCCATACTTTGGGAGCGATACAGAAGAAAGCTCTTTCATGCATGCCTAACAGACAAGTCTCTGTGGGTAATGGTGCCCTCAAGAGAGCCTCTCCTACAGATCTTATTAACCGGACAGGTTTGTAGTGAGACAGGCAATCCCTTAGAATAGTCAGGTCTCAAGTTGTTTAGGGCTTTAAAAGCTAAAACCAATACCTTTAGTTGAACCCAAGAAACCAATTGCCAACCAGTTCAGGTGTTTCAAGGTAAGTGTTTTATGGCTGCAATACCTTGCACTGGTTAGCAGCCTAGCTGCTGCATGAAACTTCCTTCAGGGGTAGCCCCACGTAGAGTGCATTGCACAAAAACAAGATAAGGAATATATTTTTTTAAAAGGAATCCGACTGAGATTGAGATTGGTGTTGGGAAGGGGGGATTGACAGGGGCAAAGGGAGTGTGTGACTGCCCTCCCGTACCATTTGGGCACTTTTGGGGGCACTATTGCTGGCAAGGGTAAAGGTTACAGATAGTGGCTTGACCATGATTGCAAATGGCAGTCATGGCCCTGCTGGGCAAGAATGGCAGGGGTTTCTGCCACTCTTCCTGAGTCACTTGCTGCCTGATGCCTTTTACGCACAATGGGTTGGCATGTCTGGTTTGGACAACATGCCAACCCATAGTTAGTAAAACACCTTCTGCTGCAGACTGTGGGATTCTGACAGTAGGTTATTTGGGAAAAACAACTGATCCTGAGAAGAGCAGTCCAGGTTCAGACAACATGCTAACCAACGATGGTTTGTTCCAGAAAGCAAATCAGCATTGGTTGACGTGTTGTGTGAACCCGGTCAATGGAGAAGTTCACACAAAACGCTCACCCACGCTCAGTGGTTGAATGTGGGTTGTTTTGAACTGCGGATTGTTCGTTGAACCATGGGTTAGCATGTTTGAACACAGGCAGAGTGGTTTGTTAACTATGCAGTATGGCTTGTTAACCACCCTGAACAACCCAGCAACAAACTATGGGTTCTCAAGGTGGCTGATGTGGTTAGCAAGCCAGCCTGGCAGCATTCAGGCAACACACTAAACCATGATTCAAGACATCCCAAACTCAACTGGAGTGTGGTTTAGTGTGTTATGTGAACAACCTCAATGAGTGAATGTTTTCACCCTCTTTCACAGCAATACTCAAAGTTACAATGGAGTAGAATGCTTTTTGCCACTGCAAAATTCATGAAAATTGCCCCTCCTTTTGGCTAAGCTGTTCTGTACATTGCTTCTTAGGGCTAGAGCAAGCAAATATATAACATTGCTTCTCTGAGATATAGATTTATATTAAGCCCTTAGTCCCTTTAGAAAAGTTTAGTGGAGGAAGTTGCTTGTGGTAAATGAGGGTTGTTCCTAGCATGATTTTGAGGGAGTTAACAACATACCGGCTCGCTTTTCCCTCATCTTATGAAATATTTATAGCTTTAAACTTTTTCACATGTATCCTGGGCTGTATTTCCTTATTAAGAGGTTTATAGATTTACCTTTCAAATCAGCTAGTTGATGACTTCTGCATAGGTTGGGCTGATCCTGCAATGCATTTTTATGTACCCGTGGGTAAGAGCGAGCATGCAATGCACACAGTGCAATCTCTGTGTTAGAATAAATTGTTCAAACTAAGCAGATTTGCATGTTTTTGGTTTTGCATAACTCAGCTTTCAATATGGAGGCTGTCGAATAATGTTATTGTTTTGGCAGCGATTGGAGGCAGGGGGTGATGGAAGGGGGAAAAGACGTTGCGATAGGGCCTAGTACATAATGGACCTGGATAATGGACAATAATCACCCATGACGGCGAGAAATGCTGATCTTAAGGGCTGCTTTTATTTCCAGATGTGACTGTCAACCAAGCGAAAACCAGTTTGTAAAAGACTTTGATCATTCTCTATATTAGCCACATGGAGTCTTAAATGGAGAGGAGCAGGGCCAGAGGGGATAAAGACTCCATACATTTTCAAAATAGTATTAGGTGTCAGAAAGAAGTCCTACCTCCGCAACCCCATCCCAAAAACCTGTTGGTTAATGGGGAATGTGGCTGTGTATTCCCCACATGCTGTCAGTGAATCCTGGCAGAAGAGAGTAGCATGCAGGTGCTAGACTGAAGTTCAGCAGGCTGAAAGGGAAAGGAAAGCATTTACCCTACGGCATCCTTCAGGATCAGTTCCCCCTGCCAACGATCTGGTGGGGCGGTTGGCCTTGGAGGATATGCACCCTCTGGTCCACGTCTTCCAACCTAATTCTCTCCTTCTGGAAGGATGCTTTAAAGTACAAAGAGAATGCAACTTAAAGGATCACTGCAAGAATACACTTCCCTTTCAGACCAATTCTTCCCTCCCCCTTTAACCCATGAAATGTTAATGTATCCCAGTTTATAGTGCATATGGATATAGCACAGTATCTACCATTTAGATAAATAAAAAAAAGTGAAAAAAGTGCAATAACCATATTTACCACATTTTTGAAACTATCCCACATGGGTGGTCTTTCATCTAAAGATGCTAATGAAGAACTGAGGAAATTAGAAGAAAAATAAAAGCAAAGGGGAACTGGAAAGGTATCATTTTTTTTCTCTGAAATGCTCAAGGAAAGGGGGGCTGTATTTGCCTGCCATGCTCTTGCTTATCACATACTAAAATTATTTGTTCTTGCTGAAATCAGTGGTTGTCTCTACCTAAATCTTGGGAAGGTGGATACACTGGAACACAGTTTCTTTGACTTTTTTCTCTGTGTTCTGCATGTAGTATTGAGCATGTAGTTTCAAGGCTCATATATATCCAAGAAAAGTAAGTCCTCCTAGACAGCCTGAAAATTCATAGAAAATCCCATTTTAAATTTCACGGACATAGTATTCTGGAACGCGCTTTTATTTAATTCTTTTTATTGTCTATTTAACATTCCTTTTTTCTGTACCATGAAATGGGGATTTGCCTATGTAATGCGTGTCTAGTTTATTTAATTCCCTTTATCCAGATTTTATAACTTGACATGTTAGAATTAAGCAACATAACTATCTCAGCTCTTGTCCTATATGTACTTAAATGAGTTCTTAAAGCTTTTTAGATGTTGACCTGGCTCGAACGTCATGCTAAGCCACAGTGGGTTGTTATCGTGGGTGGTTGCAGGGTGGCTTAGTGTGACGGCCGAACCTGGAGCGTTTTTTCCATCCTGGGTAATTTTTTGCAAACAAGCAACCCTGAGAACTCATGGCTTGCAGTACGGTTGTTTAGGTTTGCTTGTTCTCATGGTGGCTTGTGGCAATGTTTGAACCTAGTAGGGTGGTTTTATTGTGGGTTGTTGAGAGTGGCAAAAAACCCAGCCACTTCCTGACGATCTCCCTAGTGCCTCCTCCGTTCTCCCTCATCTCAGTTTCCTCCACCTCAGCATGGGTTTTTTTTAATAGAAATCTTGAAGAAAAGACACTAGAGAGTATCCTGAACACATTTGCAATTTATTTATTTTTTCAGTCCTGCGCAAGCACACAGGAATGAATTGCCACTGTTGCTCTGCTTGAAATTTGCACAATTTCCCCTTCCATTTTACTGCTCTCCCTTGAACTTTGCATATTTTTATGATCTCCCTCACTTGTCTGCTTTGAAATTTGCCTAAATTTGTTTAGTGATCCTGCACACTGCTTTGTGATGCCTGTTGTATTGTCCAAACTTGGCTGAGTGACTCAAGCATAGGCTGACCATATGAAAAGGAGGACAGGGCTCATATAACTTTAACAGTTGTAGAGAAAAGGGAATTTCAGCCAGTGTCGTTTGTATGCAATTAGTTCCTGGTGAAATTCCCTCTTCATCACAACAGGTAAAGTTGCAGGCACTATATTAGAGTGACCATATACAAAAGAAGGCAGGGCCCCTGCAACTTTAACTGTTGTGATGAAGAGGGAATTTCACCAGGAACTAATTGCATACTAATGACACTGGCTGAAATTCCCTTTTCTTTACAACTGTTAAAGTTACATGAGCCCTGTCCTCCTTTTCATATGGTCAGCCTACTCAAGCATGGTTTGTTAACCACACAGACACCGTCCTGAGAACCCATGGCTTATTGATGGATTGTTCAGGGTGGCCTGTTGTGATGTCTCAATCTGGCAGGGTGGCTTCAGCACTGGCCAGATGCACACTTGTGTCAGATCATTACGATCCCATCATGGTAACGCTATATCCCTTTTGTGTATTTATACCTCGTAGGACACACCATGACATTTGTTGCAGTATTTTGGATAACGTGGAATAAAAAGCAGGAAATAACACTATGAAAGCAGTATATCGAATGTGTGATGTGCCCAACAGTTATCAGTGCACTTCAATATCACTATAAAGCAGTAGGGTAGATCTACCCCATGGTTTGTTCAAAAGGGCTACAGAGTCACCCGGCAAGAGCAGCAAAACATCCAACCACTCCTCGCCATCTTGGTTGCCGAACTCTGCCTGACAGCAGTGTATGTTCCTGCCACCTCTGTCCCTCCCTCATCAGTGCCCTCTGCCCCTCCTCCTCTTGTTTGGTGCTCCATTTGACAATGATCGTCATTTTCCCCTTATGAGCCAAGACGTTTCTGTTTCTAGCAGAGTTGTGTGTGAAGGCATGATGGACTTATCCCTGGGTAAGCACATGGAGGTTCCAATTTGGGACCATGGCGATTTGAGAGAAGGGATTTAAGCTTCCCTCGCTCATGTTTTTATGCCAGGGGAAAAGGTTAGAAAGGAAAAAATCCCAAAACGCGTGCAGGAGGAGGAAATTTGCCATGGTCCTGAATTGCTTGTCCCTGGCTGTGAGGAGCAGCCAAGGATGCCTTTTTAAAAAGAATTGAAGGGCTGCCAAAAGCTTTTTTAAAAATCACATGGTGAGGTGGGCAAGGAAGGCTTTTACTCTTATTGCTCAGAAAACTCTTTGCAAGTACCAGAGCGTGGAGAAGCAGAAGGAGACAAAGGAGGATGAATGAAAGCGACTTCTCTAGCAGGTGCAGCAAAAGGCTTTGCAGACACGCACACACATCTTTGGTTTAACTCGTTATTACCCACAAAAGGCTTTGCAGGTAGCAATCAGACAGAGGTGGAGGGAAAGTTTCTCCCTGGAGCCGACAAAAGCAAAACACGTCCAGCACAGAAAGGCTGAATTCGGACAACACGATAGTCAATGGTGGGGTAAAAATCAACTTTACAGTTGTTCATCTAGGGGGTACTCCCCATACAACATGGTAATAAATAATCAACTGTGGTGTGGATTAAGATCAGCGCTGAGTTGACTGTGGCAGTATTTGAATGACACGATAGTCAATACAACTGACAATTGTTTCCCCCGCCCCAGTTGCTTATCGTGTCTTCCAAATTCAGCCAAAGAGGACTAATATTAAAAAGGCTGCTAACGTAGCAAAACCACAAAGGCTCCTGGGATGACTGAGGGGAAAACAAACCATGGCAAGCTGCAGAGCGCCTGATCGTTTGTTGGGAGTAATGTGGGTCAGCAAGCAACCAACCAACCCACTGTGGCTTATTTCAGCATGGCTTGTCATGATGTGCGAAGCATCCCATTGTGTCATTCTAAGCTTCTTCTTTTTTTCTGTTTTGTGGCTCACAGGCTATTAATTTTGATTACTCTTAATTAGCAAGTGGGAATTGACTTATTGTTCAGGCTGTAGAAGTATGGGTTTAGAACAAGTGGCATATGTATAGAGGGAATCAGCCTCAGCGTATATACTTTTGAAAGAAAAATAACCTGGATTCTCAAGAACTATGTGCCTTTTTAAAGTATTAGATTAAGAACATTTGGAGTAAATGCTTAGATAACACAATGCACAGTTCAGCTCAGTTGTTTCAAAACTTACAAGTTCTTTCTGCTCTGTCATCCTAACTCCTGCATGTGGCAATTCCTCACATGTCCAGGGACCTGGAAGCAATGTGTGGGAGAAGCAAGCTTCCCTCATTATATTCCTGTGCTTCCACATCCAGTTTTGTGCTGGAAGTTGAAAACATCTTGGATCATACACTGGCATGTGTCTCATCATAGCTTAATATCTTATCAGGCTGTTAGATTACATGTTAGGATGCAGCACGTTGAAGAAGCAATTAATGGAGAGGGCACGTAAGCCAGAAATTGGAGTAAAAGCAAACATGAAGGTCATCCAGTGGCATACAAAGCTTAACAGCCTCTGTTTTGGCTTGGCTGTCTTTACAGTAGTCTCTTGTGTCTGTATTTCGCCAGTGGTTGCTTACAAACTAAATTCACTTAGCATTGATTGATGACGCATTCAGAAGTTTCAGGTATCGGAGGCTGCGGCTTCCATTTGATGGCAGTTCTTTATCTCCAAATAACAAAAGAGAAGTTGACCTTGGTGTCCGTAGAGTCAGCTTTCCTTTCAAAGTCACTTTTTTAAAAAGCATTTTTAGTGGTCCTGTTGAGTTGGCTTTTGACACCACAGAGAGGCTTGGCTTACATTTTTCAGAGAAGATGTTCTGAAACACCTGCATTCCTTTGGATGAGAAACCAAAGCACCAGTGCAATCCAGAATTAAGCCTCCAGATGGGAGGCTTAATTCTATTCCCTTCATCTGAAGTTAATGAGAATGCAAAACCTCTGTTGGCTAGAATGTACATGCTGCCCCTCCCCACACTTTGGCTCTTGAGCTAGCCGCATAGGGTGTTTTTTTTTTTTTTGTATATTTGTAACTCAAAGACTTGAATGAGAATATTCATTCAATTGTCTTTTGTTGGCAGGGAGGTGGTGTTCAGAGATTCCTTTTCCTGCTTGCTGCTTGGCCAAGGATATCTTGGCATGGTGTCTACTGGTGTTGGAAAGGGGAGGAACAAAGGGAGGTGGGGAAGCTCTCCTTACTCTCTATGTTGTTGCCCATGCCACATATCCCAGGATCCGATGTGCAAAGAAAACTGGGAGAAGAGAAGCCAAAAGAGCAAGAAGAAAACCAGCACCCCTGCAAATGTCGCATTCCTTTCCCATTGTAATATTTTCTTTGTCATTTCATTTATTATTCATTAAACAAAAAACCTACGGTTTACAAAAACAATGTTAAGGCTCTACAGATTCCAACCAAGCACCAAAAAGCAGGGAAATTGGGAGTTAAGGCTCACAAGCCTTAACGCCACATCCTCCCTAAGGAGGCAGAAAGTGCAAGTGAAATTCTCATTCTCCCAAAGCAGATAAACCATGAGGACAGGGTGGAGAATATGATATGCAAAGGTGACTGTGGGGTTGTGGAAAACTGTTCACGAACAACTTAGGGCCACCTACTTCTCTTTTTTTGTTTAGAGCAGCCCTTCCCCAACCTGGTGCCCTCCAAAGGTGTTGGACTACAACTCCCATCATTGCAAGTCAGTATGTCCCATAGTCAGGAATGCTGGGACTTGTCATCTCAAAAATCTAGATATGCAATTTGATCTGCAGAGGTGACTATGGGGTTGTGGGAAATGATGATGAACAACTTAGGACCAGCTACTTCTCATTTCTTAGAGCATCTCCTTATGTTGAGAGTTGCAACCGAACACATCTGACAGGCACCAGGTTGGGGAATGTTGTTCAAGAACAAGGGAAGGCAGAATGTAGATCTCCAGATGTTTTGGAATTCTACTTGTAAAAGCCCCTATCAGCATGGGCAGTTATCAGTAATGCAATGAGTTGATGTCCAAATCATCAGGATAGATCTATTTTGTGCCCACAGCTGTACTAAGGTATGATGTTTTCCAGCATTAAGATATGTGATCAATCAAGGAACTACAAAAGAGCTGCATCACTTTAAATAAACTGTCAAAACCAAATGAAACAACTATGAATTAATCTTGAATACCTAATCCAGATAGCCCTTCAGACATCAACATTAGTTTTCAACACATGGCATAGGATGTCTGTTTCTTGAATATCAGATAAAGGATTTCTCTTACTTGTTCAGCAGTGTGAGATCAAAGGCAGAGTTACCACCTAATACTTTCATGCGTATTATTTTAAAATCAAGTATGAATTGATTTTTGTCTTCCCCATAACACATAACATGGGAGTTACAGTGTAACACATCTGGAGAGCACCAGGATGGAGAAGGTTGACTCCTATACATGTCTTCTCATAAGCCAGTGCCACTGAATTCACTAGGGCTTTCTCCCAAGAGGTATAGGATTGCAAACTAATCTCATCTGAAAGGTGTTCAAGACAGCCAAACTAAACCTCTTCTGCTCCACTATTGCTTTGATGAGATGATGTATTGTGCAGGGATTGTGGGGAGTGAACAGTATATTTTTTATAAATACATTTAAAGAAAAAAAACATTGGTTCTTTGAAAGGCAGGATATTGACCAAAAGTTGGAAGTGCCTGGCACATGCTCTGGTTCTAGATCTGTAATGAATAGTGCCCCTTTTGTTATCAAGAGTGCTGCTATATGCGAGATGTGTGTGAGAGAAAAGTATTGGGCAGACCCTGTATTTGGTAAGGGTATGGAACAGCATTCCCCACCCTGCTGCCCTCCAGGTGTTTGAGATGACAAGTCCCAGCATTCCTGACCATGGGACATACTGATTTGCAGTGATGGGAGTTGTAGTCCAACACCTTTGGAGGGCACCAGGTTGGGGAAGGGCTGCTCTAAACAAAAAAAGAGAAGTAGGTGGCCCTAAGTTGTTCGTGAACAGTTTTCCACAACCCCACAGTCACCTCTGCATATCATATTCTCCACCCTGTCCTCATGGTTTATCTGCTTTGGGAGAATGAGAATTTCACTTGCACTTTCTGCCTCCTTAGGGAGGATGTGGCGTTAAGGCTTGTGAGCCTTAACTCCCAATTTCCCTGCTTTTTGGTGCTTGGTTGGAATCTGTAGAGCCTTAACATTGTTTTTGTAAACCGTAGGTTTTTTGTTTAATTAATTTCATGGCTTTGTGTAACGGATGACTGGATATTATACAGTTGACAACCAAGCCAGCGTCAGCCAGACTGTTATACCATCTTGACATCCAATATAAAATCAAAGCTAGTGTTATGTGTTGAACTCACTTTTAACATTAATAAATCATCCAAAATGCTTGCATCTCCCTCATTTTTAAAGATAAAGAGAAGAAACCTGGCATCATGGTAGCTCTTAAGTAGGGATATATCTATGCCAAGTATGAAGCAGATCCGTTCATGCCTTGATTTTTAGGAATGTTTTAAAGTTCAAACAGAAATCTCTTTGGGGTCCAGGACCTTGAGCAGTACAAGTTTAAAAAATGAAATTAAAGATAAAGAGATGAAACTTGGTCCCATGGTAGCTCTGAAGTAGAGATTTAGCCATGCCAAGTTGGAAGCAGATCCGTTCATCCCTTGATTTTTATAAATTTTTAAAACTTCAATTTAATTTTTTTAATTAACTAAAATGCTTACAATTCCATCATTTTTAAAGATAAAGGGATGAAACTTGACAGCATGGTAACTCTTAAGTAGGGATTGAGCCATGCCAAGTTGGAAGCAGATCTGTTTATGCCTTAAGTTTTAGGAATTTTTAAAACTTCAAACCCAATACTCCTCTTTGGGATCTAGGGCCTTGAGCAGTACATTAAAAAAAGAAAGAAAGTAAAGATGAAGAGATGAAACTTGGCACCATGGTACCTCACGAACCGATCTGCTTCCAACTTGGCATGGCTCAATTCTAGGGTGACCTAGTGGCTAAAGTGTTGGACTGGGAGCTGGGAGATCTGGGTCCTACTCCCCACTTAGCCATGGAAACCCGTTGGGTGACTTTGGGCCAATTGCAGACTCTCAGCCCAACCCATCTCACAGGGTTGCTGTTGTGAGGATAAAATGGAGAGGAGGAGGATTATGTATGCCGCCTTGGGTTTCTTGGCGGAAAAAAGGTGGGATATAAATGCAATAATAAATAATAATAAAAAACTGTCAGGATTTCCCCAGATTTCTCCTGGTTTTTGTTCTATCCTCGGTGTCAGGGGGGATTTTATGCAATAGTCTATAATGACCTGGAATTACACACTTTCCCTTTTAAGGCCACCATTAGCGTGGCAGGGGGGAATGACATGCTTTCTGGAGGTGTGTCATTCTCTCCCACTGCTCCAATCAAGGCCTTAAAAGGGAAAAACATGTCATTCCCAAGCATTAAAGAAAAGGGCCTGATTGGAGCAGTGGAGTGGGGTAAGAATGACATGCCAGTCAGTCAGTCAGTCAGTAAATTTTATTGTATATAGCCACCAGCCATTTATACACTTCTCATATACATGAAATTACATCCCTAGAGTCAACACTATTTACTCTCACATGCATGGCCAAAACCAGAAATTTCGCTGTTCTAAAAGTTACATATTTACTAAAATCACACAGTAAAAAACACAACTTTTCAGCAATTGTTCTTCCAGTCAGTTGTGTCAACAATGGGAGAATATAAATTTTCCTAATATCTGAGTAACTTTCACAAGTTAAAATAAAATGGGCAGCGTCCTCCAGTATCAGGTGATTGCAATGACAACCTCTAACGTCCTTTGGGATACCTTGAAGGCGACCCATGTGATCTGCCACCGGAAGAACATTTAACCGTGCCCAAGAAAACGCCACTCTCAACCTTCTTGAGGGTAAATCTAACAGATATTTTGAGAGGGAGAAAGGGGGAATGGCTAAATGCATATACAACTTATTTGATGCACAACTTGTAATTTCGGCCAGTTGAGATTGCAGTTCTATATCTTTAAGACGCTCCATCAAAACTTGCTTGGCTCTATCATAACCCATAGATGTTAGAACGGGCGTAGAGAAACCCATCCTAGAGATAATGTTAGAAATCTTTTGTTTCCAAGAGGTGGAATCCATTTCCTCAAATGCCAAAAGAACTAACTCAGATGACCTTTTGAATGTCACTTTTAACCAAAAGTATAAAGCTATTTTAAGGGCTTCTACTTTTATTGACAATACTCCCAATTCTGCCCTAATTGTTACCAGCTTAGTTGAGGCTGGCACGTATAGCAGTCTACGTAAAAAAATATTTTGAGCCTTTTCTATTGGATCTAAATTAGACATCGCCCACAATAAGGCGCCATAGAGCAACTGTGGCATGACTCTACTCCTGTATAGTTCTAAGGCTGGTTTCACTAGATCACCCCCTTTTGTTCGATAAAACCTGAGTAATCCGTTTAACGTTTTATCTGCCAGCAGGGCATTAGTTTTTATTTGGAGAGACCAAGTTCCTCGTTGCTGGAATATAACCCCCAAATATTTAAAGGAAGGGACCTGTTCTATATTATTTCCATCCACTTTCCAGTTATAGATCCGGTTTGACTTACCAAAAACCATTATTTTTGTCTTACTATAGTTAATAGAGAGTTGTTCATTATGGCAATAAAGACTGAATCGTCTTAACAACCTCCTCAACCCCACTTGGGCTTGAGATATAATGATGGCATCATCTGCATATAAAAGAATTGTAATCTTGTATTGTCCAATTTTCACTGGAAAGTAACAGTCTCCCCTTAGGAATTCTACAATATCATTTAGATAAAGATTAAAAAGTAGCGGTGCCAGTAGACAACCCTGTCTGACTCCCTTTGTTACGGCAATTGAATCTGTTAATTGGCCATTCCTACCTACTCTGATCTTGGCAGATGTCTCTGTATGCAAGCTCATAATACAAGACAAAAGTTGAGAATCTATTCCCTGGGACCTCAGCTTTAACCACAAAGGGTTCCTAGGGATAGAGTCAAAGGCTGCTTTTAAATCTAAAAACGCTACAAAAATCCTTTTAGATGGACCCCTCAAATATTTATCTACAATATGCTTCAGCAGAAAACAATTCTCCAGTGATGACCTACCTGCTCGGAAACCTGCCTGCTCTGGGGCAAGCAGATCTCTTTCCTCAACCCAGTCCTCCAGCTTCTCTAGTAAGTGTCTAGCATAGATCTTTCCTGGTACATCAAGTAGACTAATAGGTATATAATTTTCAGGATTGTCCCTACCACCCTTTTTATAGATCGGAATGACTATCGCTGATAGCCAGCTAGCTGGAGGCTTACTGGATTGGTCAACTAGGGAAAAGATTGATGCTAACACCGGAGCCCACCAGTCTGGAAAATGGGTAAATAATTCAGGGGGGAGACCATTTTCCCCAGGCGCCTTTCCATTACGCAACCTATTTATAAGAGCTTTGGCATTATCCTTTAAAACAAGATTCCAGTGGGAGACCCAGTTAAAATTGGAACCTAACGCCTCACATTCATCCTTACTTCGAGTGTTTGGGCTATTAAATACCGTTTTATAGTAGGATACCCACTTAGGTCCAGAAATGCAGCCATCTATTACTGGAGCTGATCTTCCCTCTAACTTTGCCACTAATGCCCAAAATTTCTCCATATTCTTTTGATGCAGGGCTAAACCCAGTTCTCTCCATTGGTCTCTATAATAGCAGTTTTTTTTTTGGTGTATCAATTCTTTATATGATCTGCGTAGCTCGTAGAAGAGTCGAGGGATTCTTAATTCCCCATTTTTCCGATAACTTCTAAGTACCCTTGTAATTTGTTTTTTTTTCCTTCTACATTCTTCATCAAACCATCCGTATCGCGGATGGGTATAACACTTTCTCATAACTGAAACTTCTCTGAAAAAAAGGGGTTTCAACCTATCCAGCAGTTTGAAAAATGACTGTGTTGCCTCCTCCGCTCCAATTGGGGACTTTAAGGTGGCCCCAGAAAGCCATTTTCCTGCCCCCCCCCCCCACTAGGTGTCCTCTTTTTTGGTTTCCCAAATATGGTCACCCTACTCAGTTCTTGCACAGGCTGCATTTCCATCCCTAGATATTTACTCAAAAGTAAGACCCATTGAATTTCCTTGGTTCTTGAAAAGCAATACACTTGCTTTTAGATTTGCCAGTCTCAGCATTCTATGTGTGCTATGAATGCCTGCTCTGTCTGTCCCTATAGTTTCCTGCAAGGTCCAGCCAGGGGAAGCCAGTAAATTAAAGTCAGGGGTGGAGGGTGGGATTCCCTCAAGTTCCTCTGACAGCAGGTGCTATAGAACATAGACCTTCCAGGAGTGTTGAGGGTGGATTTCTGGCAGACCCAGCAAGGCAACTTTATGGCCTGTTAGTCCCTCCATTTGGTAGCCCGCAGAGCACCTGCCTCATAAGGCAAATGGCCACATGAGAACTGTTATTATGGCCTGCTACTTTGTTTGTCTTTAGTAGTCTGTGGTCCAGATCTCTTCAGAAGGGGGAATAGCGTTTTGTGGTTGGGGTCAGTCTAAATTATCTCCAGGGCTCCCTTACTCAGTGCCTCTGATAGCAAAGAGATTGAGGATTTTCCCCAACTCTGTTACTCTTGAAGTTACTAGGCCTGTTGAAAATAGATTTTATAACATAAGCATGAAAACAGTGAATACCCCTTTTAACTTGTTAAACCAATGAAAACATGCCACACACGAAGTCTTAAGATATGAATGGTTTATAAAGAAAAGTAAATGCAAAAGAACATCAGATGCAAAAGTGAAATCTGAAACATTACTATTAGTAGTAGTAGTATCCTGCCTTTTGCCCAATGGTGGGCCTCAGGGCAGCCTTACAAAACTAAAACATATACAGCTAAAACCTATAAATAGGAATATACTAGGCTGACCATATGAAAAGGAGGACAGGGCTCATGTAACTTTACCAGTTGTAGAGAAAAGGGGATTTCAGCCAGTGTCATTTGTATGCAATTAGTTCCTGGTGAAATTCCCTCTTCATCACAACAGTTAAAGGTGCAGGGGCCCTGCCTTCTTTTGTATATAGTCACTCTAGTATAGTGCCTGCAACTTTAACTGCTGTGATGAAGAGGGAATTTCACCAGGGACTAATTGCATACAAATGACACTGGCTGAAATTCCCTTTTCTCTACAACTGTTAAAGTTACATGTGCCTTGTCCTCCTTTTCATATGGTCAGCCTAAATATACAAAAGTTAAAAATATAATTAAATACTTTTCAATATTAAAGCATTTTAAACATTTTAAATACATAACAATTTAAAAGTCAAAGGTATAGACAGAGGTCCAGATTATTTGCCAGAGGCCTGCTGGAACAAAAAAGGGTTTGTCTGCATCTAAAAACACATCAAGGAGGGAGCCAGTGTAGACTGCAAAGATTAGAAAGAAAATCCATGTGTGTACACTATGCAAAATAAATGACAGCTCAACTGTTTCTAAACCTTATTAGAGAAACAGGGTGACTAGGCCGAAACCAGCGTTGTAGGCCCAGAAGCACTTTGAAAGGTTTCAATGTTGTACTTAAAACTTAACACCGGCCCAAACTAATTAAATGAAGTGTTTGAAGCTTTCAGCTTATAGCAGTATGGACCAAACTCTTAGAAAAGAGGGAAGGAGCACTGTGTGGGGGGGGGGGGGGGGGTGAGGGATAGAAAGAAAGGTATAGCCACCTATTCCCTGGAGAGATCTGAAGATCAAGTTACCATGGATCCAGAGGAACCACATCCTGCTTCACCAGGGAGCAAAAGAGCAAACTGGCCTTGTGAAGATAGCCCAAAATACTCTCAGAGCCAAAGGAATGCACGTTCCAGAAGAGAAAAGAGAAACTCTTCTTCTTCTTCTTCTTCTTCTTCTTCTTCTTCTTCTTCTTCTTCTTCTCTCAAAAGGTCTGTGCTAGAGGCAGCGGCCATTTCACTCACCCACCCCGCATTCTAAGGCAGGAGGGAGGGGGGAGAGCGACGCTACTGAGCGTGTGTCGCGCTATGAGGGAAGATGGCCGCCTCATTGACTTGAATGAGAGGTTAAAATAGCCCTTAAAAGTCAACCGAAGGGAATTTTAAAAAAACGAAAAGCTTTCCACCAACTACAGTCAAGGAGGAAGAAGACCCCACCACTGGATTAATTAATAAGGCTCTAGAAATTATGCAAATTGTGAGCACAAAAGTCTCAACCCAGAAGTAAATTTTACGAAAGCAGGGAGACAGGTTTGTATTCCTTTTCTACCTTAAACTGCTCTCCTTCCTTCAATCTTTCACCAATGTTCTTGAAATTTTCAGGTAATGTAAAACAAACATTTCTTTCTGGCACCTGTAAATTTCATAAAGGTTGATGAAACAGTTTTGATTTTATGGCTGTTAGAATGACCCCCCCCCCCAATTATCACTTTAACATGGCGGAATGTGTTTTTTACTGACGGCCCTTAACAATGGAGGCACGGCTGTGCCTCCATTAATTATGTTTTTACAACAGTACACCAGGGTAGGAACCCTTTTGGGGCTGTGTGCACATTTGGCAATTTGAGAAACAGCCCCCTGGGTACCACCACAGAGTAGCTGCCATGGGGGGTGGGAGTGGCAAAGGACAAATAACCCCCTGAAAAGACTGTGTGCAAGGCAGAGGCAGAGCCTGAGTCCAGCACAGTTCCTTTGAGCCCACAGTTTTCGGCATCAACAGAAAACTTATTTCACAGCAATCCCAGCTACCATTAATATAATAAGAATATAATATAATTCATTTATTTCCTACCAGCCTCTCCCTTTTGATCGAGGCGGGGTACAACAACATATACAAAACACCATAAAATGCATATAACTGATTAAAACCCTATAGAACGAATACATTATTAAAAGGCATCTTAAAATTCAACAGGGTAGGCCTGCCGGAAGAGATCAGTCTTTATGGCTTTCTTAAATTCCGGGAGACTGTTAAGTTGACGAATCTCTCCTGGCAGGCCATCTCACAGTCTGGGAGTGGCATTAAGAAAATGTGTTAATTAAAAAAGGGGGGGGAAGGGTAGGGCACCTTGTTAAGTGCCAAGAAAGGTGTCCGCGGATGCATTGGTGTCTGCAGGCGCCATGTTGGATCTAATACCAAGCTTAGCATGGATAGATGCCTGCTGTTTTTGCCTCCCATTTTCCTTTCCCTGCTCATTATCCATAGGAGATGTCCCAAACCTTAAGAATTTGAACTGAATGTTGATGGTCCAGGTGAGGAAGTGAATTCTGTCCTGCATGAGAAGCAACGCTAGAATCTGGGCTTGCAAGTGGTGCTTCCAGGGCAGTGGGAGGGAGAGGCTTTCAATATTTGTCTCCGATCAGGCTTCTCTCCCACACTTTGGAATAACTGGATCAATAAAAAGTTGAGTGAAGAGTCAAAGACGTCTTTTACTTCTTAAATTGTTTTTGTCTCTTTTTTCAATATTCACTCTCATCTGACATATTTCAGCCACCCCCGACCTCGTGCCCTGTAGATGTCTTGGACTGCAACTCCTATCAGCCCCCACCACCATAGCCAATGGCCAGGAATGCTGAGAATTGCAGTCCGACATGTCTGCATGGCAGCAAGTTAGGAAAGATAGCCATACAGTATATTCTGTTCAGCCTTTCATTTACCTGTGAGGAGCTTTGTGAATTTTTCCATTTATTTGCTGCCTCAATTGAAGCTGTAATTAAGTTACCTGCCAGTACTTGTTTTCAACTGGTTTTACATCCTCTGTGTAGCCTAGAAGAAATGTTAGTGGTGGTAACGGAAATAATTTTGTAGTAATTCTTCTACTAATCTCAGCAATTTTCTTCCAGTCACTTGAATTTGTATAAATCTCTACCTTCGTATAAAAGTCATCTGCGCTGGATGAAGCATATCCCCAACATGGATCTTTGATTAACCTATTCATTTTGAATATTTTTAAAGGATTTAAATGCCAATTATATTGAACTTTAAAAATGATTTCTTCTTAAAGCAGTAGAAATTGGGATTTTAAGTTCATTGGCAACAAAAGTTTCCCACATACTATCATTATTCCATCTAGCTTTTGAACCATGCATTTTTGCTTTTGTTCTTTCTTCCCCCAGTCATTAAGCGCCCAACTTATTTTAGGTAGTAACCCTTTATTTAGTATTCTGTAATTTTGAAATTAATTTATCAGAGCAGTTTAAGTTGTCTGTTCACTGAATATTCTCTTACAAGATAATTTGACATATGCCTTAATTGAAAATATTAAAGCTATTGAATTCTATTAAGTAGTCTCATGCAGATTTCTATATAGCATAAGACTTGAACATCTCCAAAAAAAGAGAGGTTGGATCCAGATTTAAGCTGGATCAACTGTGTTGGCACAGGTAGACTTCTCTGCCGCCTCCTTCCCACAGCAGCCCTCAAGTCCCTGGAAAATGCTTCACAAGGTCAGAACCTGTTGAATGGTTGATCTGTGGCATAGGAGAGAGGGGGGATCCCCAGAAATCTGGCAAAAAGACTTTCCAGGAGTGGAGGCATTCTTTTCATGAGAGGCAAATTCTCGATCCAATCCCTGATACTTTACAAAATCCTGCATTTTCCTATGGTATCCAATTTCTAAAATTTGTCAACACTTGATCATAGTAAGTTTAATAAGAGATTCTCTGTGAACACTATCCATACTCAACTGGAGCTGAATCTTTACCTGCTCATAAGAAAAGAGTAAATCATAGATGCCTAATGGAATCTAGTCTTGTTACACCATAATAAAGCCAGGATCTCCAAACCATATTATTCTTCTATTGAAAGTCATTCTTTAGGTGGTAAAAAACATATTGAAGGTCCTACCAACTGCACTGCTATATGTATTTTTAAATTAGGCGTTCCCATACGCCCTCTCATGTTGTTTTGATATAATACCGTGTGCTGCTCTGGCCCTTTTTAACATCAGCTGATTTAAAATACAAATAAAAAATATCTTCTCCCATAATTCTATCTTTCCCTTTGCAATTGATTAAGCCAGAAATAAAAACAATAATTTGGGGATTAGAATCATTTTTACTGAAGCAATTCTTGCTGTCCAAAAAAGCTTTAGTTTAGAGCACTGATTTTAAATAATCTTGTTGTTAAGTCATACACAACCTAGAAGATGATATGGTTCAAGCTGAAATGAAGACGACTCAGAAATATGGTTACAGAACACCACTGCTTAATTTGTGTTGGTGTGGTAGGTCATGTCACACCTGTCCTGAAACGGCTACAGTAGCAGCAACCAGTATGTCTCCAGGCTCAGTTGGAGATTGTGGCTTTGACCTACATAGCTTGAAATAGTCTAGATCCTAGCTATCTTAGGAAGTGCCTACTCCCATATAAACCTCCCTGTAGTTTAAGATCAGCTACATCAGCCCTGCTTCAAGTTCCATTTCTGGAGGCAACATGAAAATGAAATAACATTAGCCTCCTCAAGAAGAAGGGCCTTGTGACTTGATGCTCCAGAGATGGAATGGCTTTCCGTGAATTGTGTATTTGGATCCACCCCTTTTTAAATTCTGCAAGGAAGTTAAGACATCTTTGTTTTATTTATTTATTACATTTATATCCCACCTTTTTTCCTCCAAGGACCCCTAGGCGGTGTACATAATCCTCCTCCTCTCCATTTTTATCCTCACAATAACAACCCTGTGAGGTAGGTTGGGCTGAGAGTCTGTGACTGGCCCAAAGTCACCCAGTGGGTTTCCATGGCCGAGTGGGGACTAGAACCCGGTCCAACTCCCAGTCCAACACTTTAGCCACTACACCACACACTGGCTCTCTTGCTAGTTCATATATGGTTTGGTTGGTTCACAAGGGCTGCTGATTTTGAATATATTTTATTGTTTTAAGGTGCTTCCAGAGAGACTATTAGTTGCACTACTGATTAAAAAAACATTGTGCTGCTGTTAAACTCTTCTCAATTTTTTTAAAAAATGAAAATACATTAAATACATTAAAACTAAGGTTGCTTCCAGAAGAGACTTTTATTGTGCAGTTGCTCGGTCTCATTGATGGAAGTTTACAAGGGGGTTCCAGACACTGTCGTCTTCTACTTGTGACTCTCCCGTATTTTCCCACTGTTTCCTCTGGCATTTTTTTCTTTCAACGAAAACATCCATTAAGGACAAAAAGAAAGAGAAAGCAGTGGGAAATGGGAGGGTTACAAGTAGAAGATGATGTCTGGGACCCCCTTGTAAAATTCCATCAATGAGGCAGGGCAAGTGCACACTAAAAGTCTCCTCTAGAAGCACCCTTAATTTTAATTGATTTTCATTTTTTATGGAGAAGAGCTTTGTTTCTTTTTTTAACAGTAGCACGATGTCTTTTAATTGGTAGGGCAAATGGTTCTTTGTCTGAAAGCATTCTAAAACAATAAAATATATCCAAAACCAACAGCAATGCTAGCTGTAATTTGCTTTTATTAATTTTTTTATGGAGAAGAGGTTTGTTTTGGTTTTTTTTTAATGAAAAATAGTAAATAAATTCAGTAAATAAATAATTTTAAAAATCTCCCTATCCAGTGCAGTGACCTGCACATAACATCGGTTGTGTAGTTGCTACATTGGGAAGGGGGGTGAAAATATCTGCTGCACCATTTGGAGATGATTTCAATGAAAATCTTAACTGTCAATATAGTGCATTGGATTAGACGTTGCTCTGAGCTCCATGGAGGAAGGACATACAAATAGGAGAAATAAAGCAGATAAATTTTTTGTTAAAAAGGTTATAAGTAGTGACTTGCCTGCGAAGAACGGCATTCAAGCAACTAGGCTGTGAAGGTTTTCAAAGGTTGGCTGTTTTTCTCTCTCAAACTACAAGTGACTGACATAGGTTTGTGTGGACAAGCAGGTTACTACAGATTGCAGTGAGCTAATTAGTTTGCAAGACAGGCTTAGCCTATGCTCAGTTAGCAGCCATCCTTATTTGGCAAATAGTTGGTCTCAGTGTGGTGGTGTGATTTGCCAGGGAAAGAATTTCTGTTTTGGTGATCTAACTAGGTGTGTTGTGGAGCACAGTGAACGGACAATGCAGTCGAGAGTTTAAGTGTTTCTTCTTTTTCACTTCAAGATTCTTTACTAAAACTTGTGTGTCTGTATATTTTCTCCGTGCAGGTTGCAAAATAAAGGCATTGAGAGCCAAGACGAATACGTATATCAAGACCCCTGTCCGTGGAGAAGAACCCATTTTTGTCGTCACTGGGCGCAAAGAAGATGTAGCCATGGCCAAAAGGGAAATTCTTTCTGCTGCTGAACATTTCTCCATGATAAGAGCTTCACGCAACAAAAATGGCCCAGCTCTGGGAGGACTGCCTTGTAACCCCAACCTACCAGGCCAAACTACAGTCCAAGTCAGGGTGCCTTACCGTGTCGTCGGGCTGGTGGTCGGCCCGAAAGGCGCTACGATCAAAAGAATTCAGCAGCAGACTCATACCTATATAGTTACTCCCAGTAGAGACAAGGAGCCAGTCTTTGAAGTTACCGGCATGCCTGAAAACGTAGATCGTGCTCGTGAAGAGATAGAAATGCATATTGCCATGCGCACTGGAAACTACATTGAACTAAATGAAGAAAATGATTTCCATTACAACGGTACGGATGTGAGCTTTGAAGGAGGGAACCTGGGATCCGCCTGGCTTACTTCCAACCCAGTACCTCCTCCAAGCCGCACCAGGATGATTTCTAATTACAGAAACGACAGTTCCAGTTCTTTAGGAAGTGGCTCCACCGATTCTTACTTTGGAAGCAATAGGTTGGCTGACTTCAGCCCAACAAGTCCATTCAGCACAGGCAATTTTTGGTTTGGAGAAACATTGCCTTCTGTAGGTGCAGAGGATCTTGCAGTTGACCCACCTGTATATGACTCCTTGCCAACACCTTCTCAAACTATCTGGACACCTTTTGAACCCGTTAACCCACTCTCCAGTTTTGGTAGTGAACCTGCTAGTAACGCGAAGGCTCCGCGGAGAGGGAGTCAGCCATCCACTCCTCGTCTGTCGCCTACGTTTCCGGAAACCTTAGAACATCCACTGGCAAGGAGAGTAAGAAGTGATCCACCCAGTACAGTCAACCAAGTTGGCCTTCCAATCTACATCCCTGCTTTTTCTAATGGTACCAACAGCTACTCTTCTTCCAATGGTGGTTCCACATCTAGTTCCCCTCCAGAGCTGAGACGGAAGCACGACTGCGTGATATGCTTTGAGAATGAAGTAATCGCTGCCCTGGTTCCGTGTGGTCACAACCTATTCTGCATGGAATGTGCCAACAAGATCTGTGAAAAAGAAGCACCATCGTGTCCAGTTTGCCAGACAGCTGTTACTCAGGCGATTCAGATTCACTCTTAAATATATAGAGATATTATATATGGACTTTTAAACCTCTTAATGGCTTGGATGTAATGGTACCCCCTAAGTAAACTTATAATGAACTCAGATTGTTATTGGGCTTTCTTGAGATTAGGCTAACGTTGTTTGAAAGGCATGTACTCTTTTTTTTTTCCAAAAAGGCTTGTACAGTTAACACTAAGCCTAGCCAGTCGTTCTCCATCTTGGTTGCAGCTGTGACACCTGTAGCAAAGTTCTTCTGGAACAAAGCTGTGACATGATAGGAGCATTAGGCACTTGATCAGTTTCGGAACAAAACAGAGCCTGAGTACTCACGGCTTTCCAGATGATCTTGGCTATAAATTGGTCGCAATGGTCATGACAGTGAAAAGCCTGGTACAGCCCTGGACGTAGAAACTTATTAATTAAGGGGGTAGGGTACAAAGGATTATCAATATATCAAACACACTTCCAATGCTGCCTTCTTTACACTGCCAGTTTTTCAAAACAGGTTTGGGGGCGCTTTTTTCCCCTCTTTACAACATAGGCTTAACTTATCTAATGTTGCAAATAATTTTATGATGCACAAATTGATTTCCTGACGTTCAGCGTGTAGCGTAGTGGCATTTTTTAATCAATGAGATCATTGTTCATAGTGGACAGAAGGGGGCAAAATGGTATGAATTTGACCACCTTCTCATCCAATATGCAAATGGGGCGTCTTAAGAAAATCAGGAATGTGTGGGTCTTCCATTGCTTAAGTGTGGGAATGACTGCCTTGCCTCTTATCAGTGCTGAGGGTTCGCAGGAGCGCCAATGCATGCACAGAGTTCCCTCACTAGTAGCAACTTCCCCGTTCATTTCAAGGAAGGAAGCCAGTCTTATATATTGCTTTGAACGTGTGGATTGGCTGTCTCCCTTGAAAGGAAGGAGGGACCCTCTTGTTTTTTCATTGGAGCACTATGCATGCATCAGAGCACACATAGAATTAATAATGTTAAGAACTGTGATGTTCCCATACTGAGTGCAATCTACCGAGTGACGTCCCTGTCCCACTCCATCCCCACCTGCTTCTGTGGAGCATACATCAGGTTGGGGAACAGCTGTCGGTTTTATGCACCCATTATATCCGATAGCAAGGATGCTAACATTCCATTGGCTAGTTTGATCAAGCTGTTCTTAAATTAACTATTTTAGAGAATATCAAGAGTTCAAGAATGTGAATCATTTTTATGTTTCAACCATACTTGCACATTATGTGAAACATATATTTTAGTTTTAGTAACGTAAGGGGGGGAAAAAGGAGTCACATCCACTCTCTAGTATCCGTCATGAAAGCATCAGGGATTGTGACCCAGCAAGCGGTTTATCTCATTTCAAAATCATACATCCCTGTCCAAAGGAAAAATGGACTTCTCTATTTTTGTTTTCTTTGTTTTGTTTTCTTTACATTTCAACCTGTGGATGTTTCTCACTTCTTCACCCTCAGAATGTTCCCAAATCTGTGCTGGCATTTGAAAAAAGAACACTCAGAAGTTCTGATGGATTTCTTTATTTTTTTATTTGTTTCTCATTCTCTCTCTCTCTCTCGCTCTCTCTTTTTTTCTTTTTTTTTTTTTGAGCAATATTTTCCCAAGCTGAAAAAGATTTTTTTCTCAGTATAACAAATGTGTATTGAACTAGTAAATATACAGAAATCTTTATTTTTTATTTCCACTTGAAAGAGTTACATTTCGTATAAAAAAAAAGTTTACAGATAATGGTTTTTATTTTATGATTTTTTTTCCAGTATAAAAGTTGCCTTGATGGCATATTATTGTTATTATTATTATTACATTATGAGATGGATAACTTTAACGCTAGCAGCTTGTAGGATAGTTTAAATGTCAGTATTGAAACCTTAATCTTTAGCTGCAGTCTTGTAGATATGAACAATCTCGTTCACCAAGCATGTGTTTTGTACTCTCTTGCATTGTACACTGCAACTAATCAGCCAAGGAGTCAAGAGACATTAGGTGCGTGTACTATTTCTATAAACCACAGACTCAAGAATGACAAAGCTTTCAATATAGTTTAGTATTTGCTAATTTTACTACACTCTTTTTGTTATGTATATGTAGGGAGGTCATAGGGATTATAAATTCAATTTGAGTAAAGTTTAAAAAAACATATATTTTATGATAAAGGGCCTTTAACTTATGATGGCCAAAGCACTGATATTATATATTTGCTGTAAAGAGAATTATAAGAGTTTTATTTTTCTGATATTAAAAGTTACTTAATAAAGACTTGTTTCCATTAACTCGAATGTTTTCTTGACTTTGCTGTTTTCATGGATTGTAGTTTTCAGACTGCTTATTGCTTCAGATGGCTTTTTTCCAGGACTAGATGGAATACTTGTGCCACCACGCCAGCTCAGCCAATCAAAGCCAGATGCTTTGCTGCTATGAGTGCAGTAGCCAAGTCAGATTAGCCCTGTTCATTGCTTGCTCATGTGTAGAGCACTCGTAAAAGAAGGTGTAGGGGTCCCCCAACTCACAGATGTGTGAAGAGGGGCTCCTTCATGTCAGCAACTGCTCAGGCGTAGGGCTTCCTCTTCAAATGTCCATGCTCAACTTGCACATGTTGGGGGCAGCTCCAGCAGCGCAGCTCCATTCTTTCTGTGCACATGAATAGGGTTAAAGGGTTAACGATCAAATGGGCTGATAAATGGCCTTGCTTTGGCAGATTATGAGTCTTCTTAAGTTATTTTAAAAATAGAAAATGAAGTGGGGGAGATATTCTGGGTCACAGTAGAAAAGCCCCAATGTGGGCCAAGATATAATTTCAGAAGTGCAGAAAATGTAATTTCAAAATTAAATTAGAAACTTTCTTCCACGACTCATGAGATTGAACAAATGGGATGGCATCGTAGTATGAGTGTGAAAGGCGGCCTTTGTTACAGGTTTGTAATGAGCTGAACACCCTATCAGGACCTCTGGCCTCTTGAGTACTTAGAAAAACGGACACCGTTTGCTACTTGTGTGTTATTAATATAGATGAATGCTATACTGCAATTTCTGGCTATAAATGAAAATCAGGCAAGCCAGAGACATATAAGGTGATTAAATAAGTGTACTTAAAGAAACTAAATGACACCATTCCAGCCTCTATATTTTAGAGTGGGGTGAGCAGTGATATGGGGGACATGTTACCAATTGTACAGGGCCCAGGGAAATTACACCTGACCACTGAAACCTGTGTTGTAATGTAATACTTAAGCAGTAAGTGGGAATTCATATGATTGAGTATTGCTCCTGCCAAAAAAATACCCTGCATACAGAAAAGTAGATATCACAAGGAACAGTTCCGGTCTATCTATTCCTTGTGTGTTGAAAACCAGATGGATTGAATAATTTTGGTGGATTGAATAAGTATTGAGTCATGTGAACCCTCAGCTGCAGTGTAACAATCCTGACACAGGTTTACCACCTCAGTGAGGCCTCTTCATATTGAAAGCAGATAATACCAGTGCAAATCAAGGTTCCAAACAGAATAGGAATTGCTTCACTTTGGACATGAAAGATGGGCCCAAAAGCCGTGACTATTCAGATATATAGCTGGAAAAATGTGGGAAATTATAGCAGAATATCTTGACTCATTGGATATAGGACTACATTTTCAATCTAGATGCTGGAATCCAAATGAGTTTGTTGTTACTTGGTTCAATAAACCATGTGACAGGAACAATGCTTTATGGCATTTTAGAGATGTGGAAATGTAGGGTGGAAGGGTAACTTGCCCAAGGCTATTTTAGGGTGAATTTGGATTTGAATCTAGATCTTACACCAGATTTGGAACTGAATTTATCCATTAGATCAAGCTAGCCCTCACTGGTCGTGCATACACATGACCATCTACCTCTGGCAGCGCTGACTCCCCAGTGATGCTGGTTGTTTTGTTTAGACGATATGTGGATCCATTGGGTAGGATCCTAACTTAGTCACACTTCGAGTACACCCATTGATCTCAATGGGTTTTATGTTTGTCATGACTTATATAAGTCCCATTTATTTCAATGGGTCTACTCAAGAATGGCTAAATCTCTATCCAACACAGTTGCAGCGTTCGGATGTCATTTTAACCCATGATGGGTTAATAAGCTATCCATGGTAGCTCCCCCACACGATCAGACAAATAAAACTATTCTTCATAATCTGAGTCATTCCCCACTTCCTGCTCCCTGTCCTGCTGCAGTCCTCCCGCCCCTGCAGTGGTGCTGTTTCACCCATTGACAGCATTGTAGTAGCCTGTTTTAACCTTCCACAATATCCCAATGAGAAGGGAGATGTGTGGGATAAAGTACACGGGTTTAATTCAGAGCTTCCATCATCCCCCTGACAATTGGGGTTGGGTGGAGTTTAAAGTGCTGGAAGTTTTAAGGATTGGGACTAAACTTTATGGAAGGTCATGAAACAAAGATCTGCTGGCTAGAGGAGAACAGAGGCAGCAGTTTTGACCCCTCTTGCCAAGCAAATCTGTAGGCAAACAAAATAACCCACTGTGACCGCCACAGGACACGATAATCCGTGATGGGTTAAATAACCACTCTGCAGAGTGTGAGTTATCAGAGTGGGTTAATTTGGCCTAATCATGGGTTTAAAAAGCTCCTGACAGATGACACAATAACCCATGATGGGTTAAATAAACTATCATGGCTTATTTAACTGTCGTGGGTTATCGTTTTGTCCAAACCCAGTCATAGTATTTTATCAATGTTATAAGCTGTTTTATGAAATCTAGCTGAAAACTGGGACATAAATCTATTAATCAAATTATTGCTAAGCTTTGCGTGGGCTAATTTATCTTGTTCATCGCTCAAGAGAATGAACTTGAAAGGAGGTGCCAAGGGCTAGCGTAAAGGGTGCCTGCTGACAAGAGCCCCCTGGAGTGATTTCTCCTCTTCATCATTGCAAGCGGCTTTTTGCCTACCTCCTCTTTGGCCCAGATAACAGGTGATGAGGAGGACTGGTAGATCCCACTGCCTACTTGCTCACTTGTTCTCTGCCCAGCAAGCAAGCAAGTGGGAGCAATGAAGAGAAAGAGAAGCAATGACAGTAGAAAGGTAGACAGGCCCATTCAGGATGCCTCACCCAAGAGCTCTCAAGAACCTGGAGCAGGCGCTGAAGGTACTTTCTAGACTTCCACTTTTCTTCCATTAGGCACCAACACTGCAGAAACACTCTAATGGGAAAGACTTTTCTAACTAGCTTTTCCTGAAGAACATGAAGACAAGGCTTGGATTTCCAGGCTCCCTCACATATGTAAGCAAGGCTGGGGAGTTTGATAAAAACTCTGCCAGCCGGGCAGCTAGACCCAAGACTGATACAGCGAAACAAACTTCCCGAATCACTTTAAGTATGCCAGCTTTTCAGAGCTGTACAAGGGAAGCATTGTTGTGGAAGACTAATTTCAACCAGTGCTTGAAGATCACTTAACTGCTCATTAACTGCTATATTGCTAATGTTGCTGTTAAGGAGGTTTTATAAAACACCCATTTTCTAACAGACTATATTGTTCAAAACAGTTGAGACCAATCACCATTTAGCTATATGTTGCTTTTATCTCCATTTTGACAGTAGTCTATTAAGTCAGGTTCAAGCTCTTGCAGGCTTTTATATTAAAATTGCAGACTGGAAGAATGTGGCATTACTCATAGCACCTTAAAATAAATAAAATAAAAGGTTGTGTGTGTTGAGTGTATTTAACAAAAACTTAATGCTACCATATGAAACCCGGTGTGTAAGAAATTGCACCCGGCAAACTGGTGCATGTGTTTCATTGTGCGCGTAAATGTTGGAACACTGAAGCGTACAAACCCACACAACAAATTTATCGTTACATCTAAATTTAAGATCCAGTGTAATTTTCTGAAGCTGCCTTTCTGTGCAGCCTCTGAATTCAGGTTGATCAGGAATTTCTCCCCAGGTTTCCGTTCTTAGAAACATAGGAAGCTGCCTTAAAAGAGAACAGATGGTTTGGCCTAGTGGTTCAGTGTTATCTACATTGACAGCCAGTGCTTTGCTAGGATATTTTTCATCACCTGCTACCTGATCCTTTTTAACTGAAGATGCCACGGATTGCACCTGGAGCCTCCTGCATGCCAAACAGCACCTGGTACCCTAGGGCAGCTGGTGGAGCCTTAGCGCCCCAATAGAGTTCAACACTAACATCTGATTGTCCCGCCTTTCAATGGAATGATTCTCAAGGCAGCTAACATGTAGTAATGCCCAACCTTCCTTCCCTGCTCAATCCAGCAGCCTTTAATGCCCTGGTTGATGGATGGGGCCAGAACATGTTCCCCTTCAACTCTGCAGTCTTGGGACAATTGGCAGTGAGAGCAGGGTTCTCTTTCTTGCAGGGAAGGGGAAAGTTGCTCTTTAAGAAAGTAAGAGCTATGCTGGGTCAGACCAAGGGTCTAGCATTCTGTTCACACAGCCTGTGGAAAAGCCACAAGTAGGACATGAGTGCAACAGCATCTCATGGGGAACACCTTCTGGTCATGTTCCCCAGCAACTGGTGTACATAGGCATAGTGCCTCTGACACTGGCAGTAGCATAGAGCCATCAGGACTAGAAGCCATTGATAGCTATCTCCTCCATGACAATAGGCCAATGTGATGTAGTGGCTAGAGTGTAGGACTGGGAGTCGGGAGATCCGGGTTCTAGGCCCCACTCGGCCATGGAAACCCACTCGGTGACTTTGGGCCAGTCACAGACTCTCAGCCCAACCTACCTCACAGGGTTGTTGTTGTGAGGATAAAATGAACAGGATTGTGTACACCGCCTTGGGTTCCTTGGAAGAAAAAAGGTGAGATATAAATGTAATGAATGAATAAACAAATAAATAATATATGGGACCAGGCTGGGCTTTCCTTACCACCTTGTTCTTCATAGGACAGGAAGGCAAGAGGCTACCAGTGGCCCTTGGCTGATAGATGGCTACTTCTTCTTTGTTCTGCAATCCCAGGACAACAGTGTTCCATGATGTAAGAAAGCAAGAGTGTACGTAGATGGGCTTGGACAGAGATCTTTGGAAAGAGCATAGGGGTGTTGCTAGAATGTTCCTATTTTTATATATGAAATGCTGGAATGGCATGGTGTTGAGCTTTTATTTTTCTCCAAGCAGCTGCATCCATCTGCCCACCCACATTAAATGGCAAGCTGCTTTTGAACCTCAGGGGAGCTCACTGAAAGGATCAGGCCCCTTTGTTATATTTGAAAAGGGTTCGAATTTTACATGCACATACCCTTCACACTTGATGTAAGGGATAAGTCTTTTAAATATTTTGTTCATTAAAAAAGGGAATAACCAGGGAAAAAGTCCCAAAGAGTGATTTTAAAAAGTAAACACCATGTGTAAATAGTAGGAATATCATCCCAAAACGAACAGGACAAAGACTTCCACATTACATCCTTTGTTCTGCAAATCAGCAGCTAAATCTGGACAACTTCCCTCCAGGGCGGAGGGAGGGTGGATCCCTCAAGAATTACAACAAATAGGATCACTGTAAGAATTTGCCTTCTTTTATGATGCATTGCACAACTGCTCTCTTGTAATTTCAATTTAGTTCTCAAAAGCGTTAATAATTTTACATATTTTGTTATTTCCCGATCATAGAATAGCAGAGTTAAAAGAGGCCTATAAGGCCATTGAGTCCAACCCCCTGCTTAAAGCATACCTGACAGATGGCTGTCCAGCTGCCTCTTGAATGCCTCTAGTGTGGGAGAGCCCACGACCAGCCCAGGTAATTGGTTCCATTGTCCTATTGCTGTAACAGTCAGGAAGTTTTTTCTGATGTCCAGCCAGAATCTGGCTTCCTGTAATTTGAGCCCATTATTCCGTGTCCTGCACTCTGGGATGATCAAGAAGAAATCCTGGTCCTCTTATGTGTGACAACCTTTCAAGTATTTGAAGAGGGCTATCATGTCTCCCCGCAATCTCCTCTTCTCCAGGCTAAACATGCCCAGTTCTTTCAGTCTCTCCTCATGGGGCTGTTTCCAGAGCCCTGATCATCCTTGTTGCCCTCCTATGAACCCCCTCCAGCTTCTCTGCATCCTTCTTCAAGTATGGTGCCCAGAACTGGACACAATACTCACGATGAGGGCTAACCGGTGCCAAATAGAGGGGAACCAGTACTTCTATTAATACAGCCCAAAATAGCATTTGCTTTTTTTTGCAGCCACATCACACTGTTGGCTCATATTCAGCTTGTGATCTATAACAATTCCAAGATCTTTCTCGCTTGTAGTATTGCTGAGCCAAGAATCCCCCATCTTGTAACTGTGCATTTGGTTTCTTTTTCCTAGGTGTAGAACTTGGCATTTATCCCTATTAAATTTCATTCTGTTGTTTTCAGCCCAGCGCTCCAGCCTATCAAGATCACTTTGAAGTTTGTTTTTGTCTTCCAGAGTATTAGCTATCCCACCCAATTTTGTGTCGTCTGCAAATCTGATAAGCATTCCCTGGACCTCCTCGTCCAAATCATTAATAAAAGTGTTGAAGAGCACTGGGCCCAGGACTGAGCCCTGCTGTTACCTCCCCACAGTTTGAGAAGGTATCTTTGATAAGCACTCTTTGAGTCTGCTTCTGTAGCCAACTGTGGATCCACCTACTAGTTGTTCCATCTAGCCCACTTTTAGCTAGTTTGTGAATCAGAATGTCATGGGGTACTTTTTCAAAAGCTTTGCTGAAGTCAGGATATATTATGTCCACAGCATTCCCACAGTTCATAAGGGAGGTTACCCAATCAAAAAATGAGATCAGATAGGTGGCAATGGGGGAGAAAAAGCAGTGTTCTGAAGCAGAATCCCCTCTTTTTTTAGTAAGAGTATTCAAACAAGCAACACCACCCATCACAAAGCAGCCTCAAATGGTACAATCCTAGAAAAGCTTTACCTCTTGACCCAACTGAATGCATCAAATGCAAGGACACCATACTTCAGGCACCATTTATTTTGAACAGACATGCTAAACTTATGCTGTTTTTTCTATCTTGGGTATTTCTGCTGTATATCTTTTATTGCGCTTGTTGCAACTTCATTCTAGCGGTTTTCATAGCATAAGCAATGTCCCTGTCAGCCTACAACTGTAGGAGCTACTGAGGGAATGAGCTGGATGGGAAAATGCCCTCATGTCTTGTCAGAAGGGTCAGGCTAGATTATTGGCCAATAAAGGCTTCTTTCTTCATTAACAAAGGATGAAGAAGACACATTTTATTAGACATTTCCTCTCAAAAGTAGAGCAATGAGGACACCTACTGGCTACTTATATTGCTTGCAAATGGCAAATTACCATAGACAGTTAGAACCTGAACCAGCTTTTGTTCTAATAGATACAAAGCAAATATCAAAAACCAACTTCCCCATAGTCGTTTCTTAAGCCACCTTGACAACTATTTGATTGAAAAGGAGCCTATAAATCTTCAAAACAATTGTTTTAAACTATTCTTAATTTGATAGGAATGTTTCAGTTAACATTCAGTTTGCATGGAAAGTGTTGGAAACCTTTAGGGACAAACCAACTTTCACTGTAGGCCTCATTCAAAAGCTCTGGTCAGTTTCATCCAAGTGTCTTGTGATACCTGGCCAATAGATGATTTGTTGCTGCCTAAGCTGTGGTGAGCATAAGCCACAATAAATGTGTTAAGTCTTGAGAGATGCCGCATGGCTGCCTTATACTTTATGTTGCAACAGATAACATTTGCAGACTCATGCAAATCTTCATCTATCAATTTTCCCAGTGAAATCAGAGTTTAAAATTACAACCATTAATACAAGCAACTGGGAATCTTGTAATAACACCTTGGCCATTGTTATGCAAAAAGCAAGTTATCACTATAGATCAACACCTATAACAGGTAGGGAGGTGTTTGTTTCATTACCAAATAAGCAGATGTGGGAATATCCCTCCATGCCACCCCCAAATCTGCATCTAACTTGCCTATTTAGTCTGCCACACAATAAGCCATTTCATTTTGAAGCAATGAATATATTCTCCTGAGGGCAATTCTGCTTGATAACTAACAACATCCCAGCAGGCAATTAGACCAACTGCTTCTTTATTTTGCAATGAAAATGCCATCAACTCTGGAGGTTTCTGGAGACCAAAAGGGAATGGAGAAAATGTCTTCTCCATCCTCATAGAGCAGAGCAGAAATGACCTATTTCTCAGGCAGAGTTTCACAACTGGGAAGGTGCAGTTATGAGAGTATTGCACAATTCTGAAATTGCACTAGGCAAAAATTAAAGGCTAGTCTTAGGAAGGAGAATTCAGCTTGATAAGAATCTCAGCTTTCACTTTTTAATAATAATATATATATATATCTTGAACACAAGGCTGGCCAAAAAAGAAACCACCAGGATAGGGGCGGAAGTGAAGCGTCCTAACCAGGATTTTCAGCATGGCCAGACTAACGACTAGAAGCAGAACTGTGCAAAAGAGATATGTAGATTTGCTTCATTTCCATTATTTGTACAGGTTGAAGCATTCAAATTTTCTTGACACAATTCCCAGTTTTTACAATATCGTATACTTGTTCCCAGGTAGGGGAAAGCTTTTGCTTAAGGCAGATATTCCCAAACTGGTGCCTTCCAGATGTGTTGGACCACAACTCCCATCATCCCCAGCCAGGTGGCCATTGCCACAAATACTTAAGGCATAAAAAGGCTGGAGTTATGTGGGGTTACCCTTGGAACAGTGACAGTTCAAGTGTAGCGCAAGACATCTGCTGAGGATGCAATTGGTAGGGGAGCAAAATCTGGCACACGTTCACACCTTCCGCATGGCCTCATCCTATGGTTTCTTGGAAGAAAGCTGAGGTGACTAGCAAATTGCACCTCTTGAGTTGGCCTCACCTAGAAAAACCTGTTTGACTGCTTTGACATGCTCCTTCTGCTATTAACGGAGTCCTTCAAAGGCTCTAGTGTTGATCTGGCTCCAGTCGTCATCCATTCCTATGCCCCAAATGTGTTCATCAGGACTATGACTAGGTTATTAAGGGGCTACATTTGGGGCTGGATTAACCATTCTGCTGAATCTGTATTTCAGATCAACGTTCAATATTCTCATCAAGGAATTGCAAAGTGTTAAAAATGCTCCCATGACAATGCATAGCCAGTCTTTGTGCTAAGGGCGGGTGGGGAAATCTACATTAGAAGAAATGAATGCAGGGTCCATAACATTAATTAATTTCCATTAGGGCTGTCACCCAATTAAACAAACCTTTCATTCATGAATTGTATGCATTTTAATTGATTATTCAATTATATCTGCATACATTTGAGGGAAATGCATACTTTGCTTTTCAGTGATAAATGTGTATCACTGCAGGCAACTCTCAAGAGGTATTCCCTACTGTGTGAAAAAGGGGGGGAGAGGAATGCCTCTACTAAGATGGAGGCTGTTATCTGCAATTTTTGAGTACTTTTATTTTTAAAAAAAATCATTTCAAAAAAATGTGTTGCTTGATTAGGGAGGGGCAGCTTTTGAGTTGATAAAAAGGTTTTGAATCATTTAAGTATCACAGAACTAGAGGACAAAAGAAAAAAGTCAACTGGAGTGGGAAGAAGGGAAAGTAATACAGGCAGGGTGCTCAGGTATCAGTTATATAGGGCATAGGGCTGCTGCTGAAGTTGCATCTCCTACTGGCCTGTACACCTGCTGGCAGTGCCAGTATCCAGCCCAGCCACTACATTTTCTTATATTATTGCACTTATGGAGAGAAAAGAAAGACAGCAGACAACACTGAATTTGAAATCTAGATATATGCAAGAAAACCCCTTCTAGTTCTTATTGCAGAGTTTTAGGGGCAAACTGACCCACAAGTCCAGATAAATCGTTCAACATGTAGAAAAATACTTAATAAAACTGAAGTGGATACATTTCTATCAGGGTTTTGAGGTTTTTCTCAATAGTTTTATTAACTAGAGAAAGCATAATATTGCATCTGTCATACAGCCAATACATTTGCAACTTCTACTTGAAATTCTCTATACAAAGTCAATGCAAATAGATATATATCATTGATGGGATAAAGAGCTTAAAATAACCAAGAGGTATAAAAACAAGTATGCCATCTTGCCCTGAGTAGAAATTTTGAAAGATACAAAAATCTGGATTCTCAAGTGATGCAACCGTAAACATGATTATGAGGTTTAAGATGGCTCTCCAAGTTCAGTAAAACACAAATTCATGCTATCTCAACTGCCCAGGTCACTGTAGTTAAAATCAGTTGGGAATACTGATGAAGACATGTTCCTGTCATTAGGCATTTGTTATATAATTTAGTTGGCAGTTCTTGTTGAATATTTCATCTTGCATTTAAATTTAGTGCCAGTTTTGAAGGCCAGCCTCGTTTAGTGTATTTTAAAATAATATGCATACCTAAGTATTTTGCATACAAATGTCTCCCTATGTGCCCTAGTGCCGTCCCGTAGAGCAGAGCACTAGAATCCTCCCTTTAGAATAATCAACATGATTTTGCTCATTTGGGGTGGATTCAACTAAGGACAGGGTGAATAACTGAACCCCACCTCCAGGCTCCCTGAAACACACAGGAATATTCAAGGTGACAGAATCCATGCCTCAATGAAAATTTCAGGGGCTCGATCGAGCCAAGTGAGATTTCCAAGGAGCAGACATAGCAGTGATCACACCAAGACCACAATCAAAAGTTTGCTTGCTGGTGTCAGCTTCCCGTAACTACAAAAACAAGCCTGAAGGTGTGAACTTACTCAAAACTGCTGCAAGTTCACATTCTTTCTGCTGAGAGCAAGGTGGCAAAGACATTTTCTCTTTAAAACCTGGTTAAGAGATTAAGCAGAATGGAAGTAAAATATATCTTCCAGTAATAAACAAAATGGTATTTTACAACCCACCATCCTCACTCTATAACAGCTAACAGCAGCAAGGCCTCAGTCTAGCGGCTGGGGATCTGCAATAGGCATGGTATGAAGTACTTCATCTAGGAGCTGGAGGGCACGATGCAGATGAATTTCAATCCAACATGGCGTCTCTTTAATGCTCTGTCTTGGGTAATCAGGTCCCCAACCTTTGACAAAACTCATTCTAAGGATGCACAAGCGCCGAAGGTCATCCACACCAATTCCAGCAGCAGCTGACAAACCTAAAACAGAAGACAACTACATTAAACGCTCTCCTTAGTTTTATGACTCAGAAACTCATTTGCTGACAAACAGCTTTGAATGGCTTCTGTACACTATCCTCCATCAACAATGCTTTTCATTAGTACTTCTAGATTTCCAAAACCACTTCTTTTTAAATCCTTTTGCCAGAGCCAGCAGTATGTAGCGTGGTAGATATCTATATTCTAGGAATGCTTATACCAGGAAAAAGGAGTCTCTGGTCCATGGGCCTAATAAGGGTTCCTCAGGTGGCCTGCCCAAGCCCCAAGCCCACCCCCAAACACAGAGGGAAAAGCTCTTATCTCCAATTAACAGGCGATCAGAGAAAAAAGCTTTTCCCTGCAGGGTCTAGGGTGGAACCTACTGATTCAGTCCTGCTTCCTTCTGAGCCTTTTCCTAAAAAGGCTTGCCCTGCTTACTTATGAGTAGACATGGTGCTCATGCTTACTTCTCAGCAGAAATGCTATTTGAAAGTGCTGCTGAGTGATTCAGTCCTGCTTCCTTTTGAGCCTTGTTTTACAGAGGCTTTTCTTCCCGGTTGTAAGTAGGCATGATGCTCATGTTTATTTCTGAGTAGATATGCAAAGGCTTGGTGTTTGGGACGTTACTTGAAAGCGCTACTGAGTGATTCTTTCCTGCTTAGTTCTGGGCAGATATACAGTAGACATACTTCTGAGTAGAATGCTACCTACTATAAATTGGTAACTGTGGAATTGAGGGCAGGAGGTTGGATTTTTCAGCCCCACCCATCACTGTAAATATTATTTAATTGATTTATAGATTGCTTGATTATGGCCTGGTGCCCATGTAACGACAACCCATCTGTTTAAAGAACAATGGATTGCCATGTACAAGCAGGGGTAAGTGGGCTTGCTGCCTCCCTAACACCCATCACTTCTGCTTTTATTACACAACCTACAATCAACAACTTCGTAGGTTGTGTAGCATGAGATCCAAACCTGGATCACTGGCCTATTGAGGGGCTAAACAGCCCAGCGGTTAACTCATAGTTTGTTGTTGAGTTAACCGCTGGGCTCTTTAGCCTCTAAACAACCCAGCAGTCTGGGTGATGTCACACCTCACAACCTATAAAGGAGCTGATTGTGGGTTGCTGAGTAAACGCGGAAGAGGCAGGCATCTGCTGGCAGTGCACCCACACTCTTCCACCTGTGCATGACAACCCATTCTTTTTTAAACTGATGGGTTGTCACTATGTGCAAGCAGGCCCTATATCTAAAAAAGACTTCTTGAAGCAGGACGTAGGCCCCAATAGATTCTCCAAAACGAAATCTGGCCCCCGGGCCAAAAACAGTCCCCCACCCTTGGCTTGTACCCTTGCTAGGGAAAAATGTGCAGTAAAAATGTAATGGCAACTACTCCCATTATAATCCACAAGACCCAGGTTTTGTCAGCTAATCTCAATTCAACCGAGCCTTGCATTAAGGGAACATTTCAAAATGGATTCCTAGCACACTTATTCATTCTTCAGAATTAAAGAATCTTTCACAGCAGATTTTGGCAAAAAGTTTTAATGCTTATCAACCCCTGACTCTTCCCTGCAGAGATTTTTTTTAAAGGCATCTTCCAGCTAGAAAATTTAATCCAGTTAAAAACAGCAGGAGATACAGCTGCTTCATTTGAACTGCAGCCTCTGGTTTCCTGCTTCAAAATATTAAAAACATTTATCGAGAATGCCTGCACCCTATGAATTGCAAAGGGAAAAGAATCCTGTAGGTTCTTTCACATCCAGAACGCCTGCCAACTTCACCACAAGGGCATGTCATGTTGAAGAGGGACAAAACAAATTCTCTGATGAAAAAGAAGGAAGAAGTACAATGGCTCCAGTCGGTCAACACTCAAAACTATGGTTTTTCTACGGTTTAGCATGGCGTCTGAATCGACAAGCCAGTTTGCAACAAGCTAAGAGAATTCAGAACCAATGGTTTGGCATGGGTTTCCCCAACCATGGTTTGTGTGATGTATGTGCATCTATAAACCATGTTTTGCTCATATACTTGGAAATTCAAACGATGGTCTGGGCTCTTAACTACTGTTAGTTAAAACCATGATTTGGCATGATGTCTGAGTGGAGCTGATATAATGTGTTTCAATAAATTTAATTTTTCCTTGCCAAGAGGATTAAAAATGTTGATTTTAAAAAGGGGAAGAAACAGATGATATATTTCATGCACCACTTACTGATGGCTGGAGCGATTCCCCCTACAGATCCTGGCCCAGGGATGTTTCCTGCAACTGCAGCAGCTTGAGCAGCAGCTGCAGCCTGTGCTGTAGCAGCCTGCTGTTGCATCTGACGATGACACTGGCGTAAATCGAACACCTTAAAGAGAAGCAGCATTTATTGCACATTTCTAGGAGGCTGCAAAAGAACACCCAGCAAAAGTAGAATAAAAATAAATGGAACTCCATCATCTAAGGCTTTTGCCATGGGCAAACAGAGCTCTGAAAATGGAGTCACTCCACAAATGCAGGTTGCTTACCTGTAACTGTAGTTCTTCGAGTGGTCATCTGTGCATTCACACATATGGGCTCGCGCCGATGCCGAGCCTATTTCCGGGAAACTTAGCTAGCTTAGACTTTTGGCGGGAACCCCTCCCCCCACCATCCTACCGTGCATGCTCAGGGGGTCCCGCCTCTCCTTCTCCTCAGTTCTCTGAGACCGCTTGGCCTCATAACTAAGGCACAACTATGTTATTAAATAACGAGCATGGCGAACCAATTGACATATACAAACAGCGATGCCAAGAGGGGACGGTGGGTGGGTTGTGTGAATGCACAGATGACCACTCGAAGAACTACAGTTACAGGTAAGCAACCTGCATTTCTTCTTCGTGGTCTCTGTGCATCACACATATGGGAGAATAACAAGCATAGACTTACCGGAGGTGGGTAGGCATGCTGGTTGGTGCAGTGGTCAGTCACTGACAAATCGAGGAGAGGACCGCTCTACCAAACGAAGAGTCCTGTCTCGCTCTGACATCGAGGCGGTAATGCTTCACAAATGTGGAAGCATGAGACCAGGTGGCTGCTTTGCAAAGGTCAGATAGCGAAGCACCATGTAATAACGCTGAAGAGGTTGCCTGCGCTCTGGTAGAATGTGCCGTCAGATGAAAAGGAGGATCCTTATTAACAATTCTATAAGCCAGGATAATGGTGTCCACAACCCATTTAGAGATGCGCTGTGAAGATACTGGTAATCCCTTTGCTACGCCTCCATAACAGACGAATAATCTACGAGATTTCCTAAAAGAGTCAGTTCTCGATTTATAGAAAGCCAAAGCTCTCCTTACGTCCAAGGCGTGTAATCTCGAAGACAAGGGATCTAAGGAGGGCTCGAAAAATGTGGGTAACACAATGTCTTGACCCATGTGAAATGAGGAAGAAACTTTGGGAATAAACGTGGGGTCCATACGTAACACAACTTTCTCTCGAAAGAACTGTAAATAGGGAGGATCGACCAGTAGCGCCGCTATCTCCGAAACACGTCTCGCAGACGTGATGGCAACTAAAAATATAGTTTTTAGAGTTAACAAGCGAATATCAATAGTCGCTAAAGGCTCAAAGGGCTTGGAAGTCAAGGCTGTGAGTACGACAGAAAGACTCCACTGCGGCACTACCGGTCGAATAGAAGGAAACAAGTTCTGTAAACCTTTTAAGAAGGCTCTTGCCATTGGATGAGTAAAAACAGAGAACCCATCCACCAAACTGTGGTTGGCTGTAATTGCTGACAGATAGACTTTAATGGAAGCTGGCTTAAGACCTCGGTTATGCAATGAGTACAGGAAGGAGACAATTGTAGACATATCCGATGTGTAAGAATCAGACCCCTTAAGGGCCGCATATTCCTGAAAACGTGTCCATTTTCTATTATAGGACAGCCTAGTTGAGGGCTTACGTGAGGCCTCCAAGATAGATTTTAGTCGTTCTGGGAGGTCGAGGACTCCCCAAGACGCCGGATTCTCCAGGCCGCCAGATGTAGAGACTGGACATCGGGATGAAGGATGCTGCCCCCTTGCCGAGATAAGAGGTCGGGAAGGCAAGGTAGGTTCCAAACTTCCGCTTTCGCTAGTCTGAGTAGCGACGTGAACCAAGGTTGCCTTGGCCACCACGGGGCTATCATTACAGCGTCCGAGTTGTGGTGGCTGATCATAGACACTGCCCTGGCCACCAGTGGAAACGGCGGGAAGAGGTAGAGAAAACCTCTGGACCAGTCCAACTGGAACGCATCCCCCCGCGATGCGACCCCTATGCCCGCTCTGGAGCAATATTCCGGGCAAACTGCATTGGCTGCTGTTGCAAACAGATCGATGTCGGGCGTGCCCCAACGAGTGAAAAGACGAGTTAGAATCGTAGTGTTGAGTTCCCACTCGTGTGTGTCCGTGAACGATCTGCTGAGAACATCTGCTGTGGTGTTCTCCTTCCCCGCAATGTGCAACGCCGATAGGCGCATATCGTTGGAGATTGCCCACTCGAAAATGTCCATCACAAGTCGCAGAAGGTGTCGTGACCGAGTGCCTCCCTCCTTGTTGATATACCACACCACTGTGGTATTGTCCGTGAGAATTCGGACATGATGTCCTTGCAGGTGAGGCAGGAATGCCCGTAAGGCGTTCCTGACTGCTAGAAGCTCTAGCATATTGATGTGGAGGTGAGTTTCTGAAGGTGACCACCTTCCTTGTGTGTTCAGGTCGCCGTGGTGGGCACCCCAACCATCCAGAGATGCATCCGTCGTCACTATGCGAGACGGCTCCTGCGGAGCAAACCGCATGCCCCGAGAAAGGTTGTGCACGACGGACCACCACCGGAGCGAGTCCCTGACCAGGTGAGGAATGGTAAGTACTAGTTGGTGGGGGTTCTGTAGAGGCGAGTAATGTTGAAGTAGGAACTGTTGGAGGGTGCGCATTCGAAGCCATGCCCAACGGACCACAAATACTGCTGCTGCCATCAAGCCTAGCAATCTGAGAATTGCAAACGCTGATGTCCGTGGACGGTTCTGCAAACTTAACGCTCTCTGCTGCAGGGCGACGACCCTGTCTGCAGGGAGGGAAGCCCTTCCCATAGTAGCGTCGAGAGTCACTCCTATAAACTGCAGTCTCTGCGATGGCTGAACGATGGATTTTTTGTAATTTATCTGCAGCCCAAGCGACGATAGAAGAGAGATGACCTCGCGTACGTCGGCCAGTGCCTGGCTTCTGGACTGTGAGACGATCAGCCAATCGTCCAGGTAAGGATACACGGCGATGTTTTGAGCCCGCAGATGCGCACAAACCGTCGACATGCACTTGGTGAATACCCTTGGTGCAGATTTTAGACCAAATGGCAGGACAGAAAACTGGTACGCTTGGTGCCCAATGAGAAAACGCAGGTAACGCCGATGGGCAGGATGAATAGCGATGTGAAAATAGGCGTCCTTTAAGTCTATTAGCGTGAACCAGTCGCCTGTCTTTAGCATAGAGAGAACCGATGCCACGGTAACCATGCGAAATTTCTTTGGCAAAATGAATTTGTTGAGCGCTCTGAGATCCATAATAGGACGAAGTCCCCCGTCCTTCTTCGGCACCGCAAAATAACGGGAGTAAAACCCCGTTTTTAGCTGACATCGTCCAACCCTCGTGATCGCATTCTTTTGCAGAAGGGTGGTAGCCTCCTGTACCAAAGTCAGTGAGGGCGGCGTAACTTTTATGGTGCCCAGTGGAGGAGGGACCTCGAACTCTATTTTGTAGCCCTCTGCTATGATGTTTAGTACCCAAGCGTCTGATGTTATTGACGCCCAGGCTTGTAAAAAGGGCTTTAGTCTGTTGGAATCGGTGTAGTTGGGAAGCAGCGCCAAGTCAAAGACGCCGTTTTCCCGACTGTTGTTGCTTGCTGCGTTGGCTGAAACGCGGGACTGACTTTCGAGGCTGATAAGCCTGTGTCGTAGCTGACTAGTACCGCTGCGATTTATCCTGCTGCGATCTCTGCTGGAATGGGACTGGCCTATACCATTTCTTGGGCCGATATGACTGCTGAGGCTGTTGGAAGCCCATTTTCTTGGCTGTCATACGAGCCTTGTGCAAGGTATCCATGGTCGTATCCGTGTCTATATTGAATAGACCTTCCCCATCAAATGGAAGGTCTTCTATTCTGCTTTTAGTCTCTTGCGGTAACGCCGCCGACCGCAACCATGCATGTCGACGTAAAGCCACCGACCCTACCATGGCCTTGGAGACACAGTCGGTAAGGTGCCGTGCCGTTGTCAACTCTTGCTTAGACAAACGGATGGCTTCTGCCTGGAAGACCCTAGCAAGCTCTCTCTGATCGTCGGGGAGGTAATCCGTGAGCGATGAAATCTTCTCCCAAAGGAACAGCTGATAGCGTGCCATGAGTGCCATGTAATTTGTGACCTTTACACCCAGCGACGTTGAAGCATAAATACGTCGTCCGTATGCATCAAGCTTCCGTCCCTCCTTATCTGTAGGTGCGGAATGCACCTTACCCGATCTGCCCTGCGCAGCCTCTACGACAACTGAGTTTGGTTTAGGGTGATGAAACAGAAAAGGCGCCTGCGCTTCCCTAACCTTATATATCGCATCAAGGCGCTTAGAGGTGGGTCCCACCGTGGCCGGGTGTTCCCAGGACTGTTTAAGGGTTTTTAAGAGAGCTTTGACCATCGGCAAGGTGAGCTGGGGTGATGGCTCCGCCTGCATCACATCATAAATGCCATCATCAGACTCCTCAGCCACTTGTTGGCATTCGATATTCAAGGATTGAGCCAGCCTCTGCATTTGATCCGTAAAGCTGCCCATCTCCATTGTTGGCGATGCCCGGTCTTCCAACCCAACAGTATCCAAGGGTGATGGCTCCGACAGACGCGGCGATGGGGCAGACGAAGAATCCGACGGATAGTCATCAAACGATTGCGAGGGCCGTCGACGTCGAGGCGATATGGATGGCGTTCGGTGTTGAGTGCGAACAGCCGTCGACGTCGAGCCCTCCCGACGGTGCACGGAAGAGCGGTGCAGCGAGGTGGTCCTACGCGGTGGAACCGGCGGTGGCGACTGGTCGCTCTGAATTCTGCATCCCGTATACGGGTCGAACTGGTATGGAGCCCGGGCAGATCGTCGAGAATCCCGCGAAGGTGACCTCGACCGCGAACGGGACCTCGACTGCGAAGGATGGTATCGACGTCGACGTCGAGGCTCTCTTTGTCGGCTCGGTGACGACTGACGCCTCGGCATCGGTCTGTCAGAGTCCGATGGTATGATGACCGGCATTGGCGCTGGGGAAGGCAGCGAATGTGCGGGCGACAGAGGTTGCTGCGAAAGCATCCGCGGTGTCGACGGCGTGCGCAGCAGAGAAGCGACCGACGGCGTCCGACGTCTCGATGTCGAGCGTGTTGGTGATGCTGCGTCCCTCTGCGAGGTCTGCGACGTCGACGCAATCGACGCCGATCGCTGCGTCGGTACCGATGGAGCTGTCGGTAACGACGACGACTTGTGGACCATGGCCACCACCTTCACTGACGAAGACGAAGGCATCGATGCCGACCTCGATTTCGACGATGTCGAGGGCTTGCTCTTCGGTTTCGTCGCCGTCGACTTCTTTGTCGACTTCGATTTTTTTGCCCTCTTTGCCGGGGGTGGCGAAGAGGCAGTAGATAACCCCGTTATCGATGCCGGTGCTGCCGCCCGTAACTGGGGGGAGTCCGGAGGTGCTGGGCTTGAGAGGGTATGACTCTCCCCAGAAAAACCTTTCGTCGTCATGGAGGGACGAGGCTGATCGACAGCTGATAATGCTCTAGTCCACAACAGACTACGGAGGCGGTCTGCTCTATTCCTTCTCGTTTGTTTGGAAAACTTCATACAATGGCTGCACGAATCTACAACGTGCGCTTCTCCCAAACAGATAAGGCAGAAGGAATGCCCGTCGTTGAGGGCGATTTTCGCCCTACACCGCGTACAACGGCGAAACAAAGCGGTCTGCGCCATAAGCTGGCGGCCGCCTATAACTACAAATCTTAAATATATATATTAATTTTTTTTTTTTATTTTTATTTTTAAACTATTACTATCTATCTAACTAATATTACTAACAATAAACAGCCTAAGCTAACTATAACTAATTCTTCTTTTTGTTCACTAGGTACAACGTACCGGAGAAGTCTCCCGCGAGGCTACTGCGAAGCGGTCGAAGAAGAACTGAGGAGAAGGAGAGGCGGGACCCCCTGAGCATGCGCGGTAGGATGGTGGGGGGAGGGGTTCCCGCCAAAAGTCTAAGCTAGCTAAGTTTCCCGGAAATAGGCTCGGCGTCGGCGCGAGCCCATATGTGTGATGCACAGAGACCACGAAGAAGAACTTAGAGAAACTCTTATTGACTCATAGTGCAATTCTATGCGTGTTTATTTGGAAGTCCCACTTTGTTCAATGGGGATTACTCTCTAGTAAGTGCATTTAGCATTGCAGCCTAAGTTTATTTCTAGAACATGAAGCTATTTATCAATTCCCTCTAACTTTTCTAGCACCTTGTCGTTGGTTGTACGAATTGTGCAAAATACAGTAGGGTTGTGTGTATTTTGAGGGTGAATACAATGACTAGGAATGAAATAAGAACCACTTCAAAGTCTGCTGTATGGTGGGAGATTACTGCATGGACTGGTTATTGTTTGTATGTTCCTGCTACATATCCAAGCAAGTGCTACTATGGGCTTACCTGCATTTATGAATGGCTCTGGACATGCAGGGAGGCAGGGGGCTGCATTCTTACACAAACTTACTCAGGAGTAAGCCACACTGAATTTATGGGACTTCATTCTAAGTAAACATGCATAGGATTTGGTATGTTTAGTTAAGATATGCTGGTGATTACTGCTTGGTTAGAAGCTACAGCTGTCACCCTCCCTAAACTGTTTCAGTGAAATAGCTACCATGTGGTTCCAGGCTAGCTTTCTACCCTGTGCCCACCACTTTCCTGCATATGGTAACTGGTGCAATATTTGGCCCACTGAGAATTTTGGTTTTTCATTCTTTTAAGAGTTTTTGGCATTCATGGCTACTTCAAAAGTTGTATCATAAACTGGATAGGTACATTGCATACAACCTGCCTCAGCTCAAGGCCATATAAAACAGCAGTTTCATCTGCCACCCTTACCAAAACAATACCAAGTTCTCTGAATCATACAAGCAAAGCTATTTACAGCATTGTGCAGAGTAGATGTGTGCCAACTTATTTTCCATTATTTATCCTGAGTACAAAGTTTCCACGTTTTGGGCCACAAAGTATACACAGTACGGTCTTTAGGAGCAGAAGGGCACGTCCAGACTAATAATGGTGGCTTCTGTGACAAGGTACATGGATAGCTTAGAGCCCAAATTAGATGAAACTATTTGTGTGTGAGAGAATTCTTATGAAATGGCTGAGTACCAATATAAATAGGATATGGATGCTGCTCCGATCACCCAGTCCCACAAGATCGGAGGCTGTTGGAGAGTGGGCAGCCTAATGAGATGGCCTATGTCTACAGGACACCATTTCTTTTCTTTTTAAAAACAGCATTTAGAGTGCACGATTAATCATATCTAATAAGACATGAGCCACAGTGGGTTCAATGGAAATTATGTCCAGGTAGGTAAGTTATAGGGCTGTAGCCTTTAGACACGATCCTATTTTTGTGTTGGAGCACTCTTAACATTTTCAAAGCTAGTCAGCAAGGCAGAAATGAGGATGGAGCAGCATTTGCAACTCTTCCTCCGTTTGTTTGTTTGTTTGTTTGTTTGTTTTTAAACCATTTGCCTCCCATTGCAAGCAGTGGGAAGGAAATCATTTAGAGCAGCTCCAAGCTGCTCTAAATGTTTCCCCGTGTTGGAGGTATGTTTGAGGTTGGAAGGGCTTTGGATCCTTCCAATCCAGAGCCTCCTCTGCTCCACTGTGCCTGATCCTCCTCATTTTTATCCTCTCCAATGTCAGAGAGGTGAGGGGTGCAGGTCTTTCTGCAGAGGAAAAGAGGGGGGATTCGAGACTGGATCTCTGTCTTTGACCTCAAAGGAGGGATTCTGATCTATCCTATGGCCCTGGGATAGGTAAACTCCATGGGCAGACCATAGGATTGCCCCGCCCATGAAGTTTATCCATAAACAACCTGTTTTTCCTCAAGAGTTATTCTGCTCTAAGTTTGATCATTATTTTGGAGCCACTGCTTGAAGCATTTAGCTTACAGAGAGAATGAACAGGACTGATTTTGTGCTTCCGCGTGCAGCCACAAACCCAAAAGGAATCATCTCTCCTTCCCTCCGTTTTCATTGGAAATGTGAAACACAATTAAATCATTTGTGCTAACAGCTAAAGAAGACTTGCCAAGAAAGGCTTCTAGAAATAATATATACCTATATTTATTTGATAAGCTTCACTGATCTGCCAAATGATTCCATCTCTGTTTTTTAAATGCATATTTATTGTCACCTCGCATGCACGCTCACACAAACCTTTATATAGGCACTTGGATAGATTTTGTGAACTGCATCGCCTGGCGCACGTCCTGCTTCTCGATCTAGATAGTAACTCTGAACAAAGACTGCATGGTCACTGAGGCACCGAACCCAGACGTCACCTTCACCTTTACACTCCAGCTGCACACCTTTACCTATATGCAACCTGGGGGGGAAGAGAGGGGGGAAATAAGAACACTTCAATTGATGCAATAAAAAAGGTGGGGGGGGACACCTACCGATTGGTGAATCAGTTCAATTTGGAATCAGCTCGGTATTTACGAGTTCTTAGCTCACAGATGGACAACTCACAGCCCTTGGTCCCTCTCCGTGTGACCCTCCATAGCCCTGGGGAACCCCACCGACTTTCTACTGCAGCCGGTTGAGCAACTATCAGCTAGGTAGTGAGGAAAAGAGTGCTGTTCCCATGCAGCAATTTTGATCAGGATCGCTCGGGGAGGGGGGGTTGCTGGCAGAGAGATGCTTTAACCTTGCCCCCCTCCCAGCGATCCAGATGCAGAGATCACTGTTTCCTCACCGCTAACAGCTTGAACTCCCCCCACCCACAATGATCCCATTTCCTAATCTCAGCAGGCAGGTAGATTTACACCTCTCCATCCTGTGAGCTGAGATGTAGGTCGGTGGAGCCAAGATAGTGTGTGCAGGCCCTGACTCACTGCCCTGCACCACATGTGGCTCTCAGAACCTTAAAGGTTGCCCAACCCTGTCTTAGATAAACAACTAGGGGAGGGGGGGGGGAATGCTGTTTTCTTTCTTTTTTTAAACAAGGTTTCTCCAAGCTACACATCATCGGACTATTGAGCAGTATGAAAATGTAATAAATGAATAAAAATAAATAATCCATTTCAGCTGCTGCTCAGAATTTCATATTTCTTTCGTCCTGGTTCTGGACACCTATCACAGTTCTGACACAGCTGTGCAAAAGCCCCACAAAGATGTTAAGGCAAAACTCAGGAAAGCTCCTTGGGCCTTGGGGACAAGGCAACTGAAAGTTGTGCACCTCTCTGACCTCACATATAACAGGGAAACTCCCCACCCCAAATAAGATGCAGCTTAGGCAATCTGTAAACCTTTTACAACAGTAGCAAAACATCTAATTTGAATTTAACACAAAGGTATGGGAGGAAAGCTCAGCAGGAAAACAAATCAGCAATTGCATTTAAAGGAGCAGGTTTATGCCCGTTTCTTTGCATGCGTCATGAGAACTCTGAAATGATGTGACGAAGAATTATAGGTTTTGGTATCACCATAATGTTAAAACGTCAACAAAATAATGGCAAGGGAGAGAGAAAAGAAAGGTTCTTTCTAAGCTGCAGCTCATTTGGTTTGGGGACTATCCTTGTGTTTGGTCAGACAAAGGCATCACTCACACAGTCCCTTTCTTGCCACAGCTGAAGAGCTTTCCTGACTTACCCACAGGCCCCACGAGCCTTCAAAATCACCATTTGGAGGTATTTGCTCAGCTCTGTTTGAGCTGTGATTATTGGGACAGTAAATAAGACATCCTGAAAACACAGAGAGGAATTTTGGTCTGAATTTCCCCTCATCTAACATACTTTCCCATAAGCTGCTTCATACACGTATGAGCAGAATCTTATTTCCTGGTCCACAATAGCAAAGAACAATTGGGGGAGGTGATGCTCAATATATCTGAGCATCAGAAGCTGGATAAGTCTGTATTATGGGTAATCATGAACTTTAACAACATCGCTACAAAAAGCGTATGCATTTTTTTTAAATTAAAAAAATTGCAGTGAGGGTAGATGGATTGTAAATACATTCAGAAACAATGGAAGTTGGTGCCACAGCATTCAAAATTGTCCTTCCTCTAAATTGTTTGGCATAAGCCACAGGAAGGCAACGAAAAGTCTATATACCACTGCAAATACATGGTGTTTACTGTTACCCATAGCTCAATTTGGGGCCCCAATCGTAAGCAACACATGGGAAGATTTTGCTCTTGAGTGGGCAAAGTCTGCCCGTGTTACACCAAGCCCAACCCAGGCCAAGCTGTGACATCATGTTAAATAGGATGGAAGCTGCCACAGAAATGTTTGTTTTAATGGATGGGTGGATGGAGAAGCAAGTATCAATATAGCATTTAGCCCTTCTGTTAGAAGAGACGTAAGAGTAGCAACCATCACTTATGAAGTTGTCCGTGTCATCCGAAGTGTAACCATTAGAAAAAGAAAGACTAGGAAATAAAGGTACTCTTTAGAGAAAGGCTGCCTGTGTGTGGTTCTGAGCAGATGCATCCTAGAGCCACATTGCCCATATTCCACTGTACATAGGAGCCCTGCTAAAAGGCAGCTTCTGTGAGTTCCACCAAGCTTGTATCCATTTTGATTTAATATTAGATTGAGGATGTGCTCAGTGCTTGAAACAGCCTCATCCTCCAAAGTGCTGCACTGACTGTTTTGCATACATTACTGGTGCAAATGACAGGATGAAGACAGGAAAGGGGGAAAGGCAACAAATCAGCAGTAGCAAGAAAGAAAACCTCAAAGGTGCACAAGAAATATATGTTATTTATATCACTGTGCTTCAAGTAAATGACTGTTCTTCGTCCTTCTGTATTGACTCAGAAGGCTGCCTTTTAAACTAGTGCCCCTGAAGAAGAGTCGTCAAATTGAAACACTGCTGAGCTTAATGAAACAGACTTCTAGTGCATCTTTGTGGTTTCCTCATGCAAAGATGTTAGGAGTAGAGAAGGTTGGATCAAGAGTTATTTTGTTGACACTCTGAGATACTTATTTTGTTCACACACGCATAAGCAAGACCCGAATTGCTTGAAGACTGGCCACTGAATGTGAGAACTGGTTTTGCAACGAATGCACTTCCACTTATTTAGCAAACCTTTCTTTTTGAAACCATGGTTGGGTGTCTGGCCTCATCAAAATAAACAGAATTGGATGCAAAAAAAATCCCACCTACCAAACAACTTCAGGCTTTTAATTAAACTGAGAGAATTATTTGGAATTGTTTTAGTTCTGTCTAATTTGTATTCCTTTTTGTACTGCAGGGAAATAAGTTACGTCACAAGGAAGGCTCCCTATAGCCCTTTCTTTGCTTCTATTCCAAAACATTAAGTATGCTGATTAGCTGTAAAAACAAATACTTTTAATCAATGCTGCTCTGGCACTTCAAATCGCCAGTGTTCAGTATCCATGCAGCCCTTTCCTCAAGAGCATCACTTCATGCTGTGTGACCAGCAGCTGTCAACATTTAATTGCTTTAAAAGGTGCCTACTGAACTGACAGGGGCAAAGGTGTACTTACAACAGATGATCCATAGGAGTAGTTACACATCCCTGTAAGTTATCACATGTTGGTTGCAGTTATGCTGACAGAAATGGCTGCATGAAATAGGCTCTGGTTTTGAACCTAACTGCCAATGCATTCACAAACTGTCTGGGTAGATTGCATCTTCTGAAGAACTTTCTCTCAAGTGTACCTACCTGTTCTTTAAAATCTGGTGGAGAGGGTTTGCTCTAGGTCCCTTCCCTTTGCCAGGTGAGATCTACAAGTGCTTAAAAGTGGTGGTGCCAAAATTTTCGAATAGACTCTCCAGAAAGAATGTAGGTGAAGATATTTCTGTTCTCCAAGGTTTTTAAAGCTCTGCATGTGTAGTATATAAAGCATGGGTGGGCAACAGCAGGAGGTTTAGGGGGCATTTTTACATCCCCCACAGACCCCTCACAGGCTGCACTGGGGGTAAAATAAAGAAAAAAGAGAATTGCTCCTTTGCCACCGAAATTCAGCAGCAAACTGCTTTGTAGCTCTCAGTAGTGCTGAAAGGGTTAAATTTAGCTTCTTTGCAAATTAAATTTGACCATTTTCGCACTCTGCTCCAGCTGCAGATTGCTAAAAGGGACAAGCACTCTGTTTTGTTTTTATTTATTTGTCAGGGCACGGCAGAGGCCTACCTTGACAACTTTGACGGAGAGAGCTGGTTTTATATCACACGAGAAACACACTATGGCTTCTGCCGTCAGCCAGGGAATCTAGGGCCACTAGGAGGCTGCTGCACCCCCTGCTTCACAGGAAGAACATCGAATCAAGGGGGAGACCAAACAGGCCCATTCATTGGCAAGAGGAGGAAGAGGAGTTGCTGGGGGCTCGCTTCCACCTCCCTGCCAGAAAAAAAACAACACTTGGCTCCGACTGACAGTTGCCCTGGGATTGAAGACGTAAGGGGAAAATATGCTCTGGCCCCAACCATCTGCTGAAGGAACAAGAGCCACCAATTGCTATTCAAGCAAGAACACCACCAGCAAGGGAAGATTAGCCTGCTTATAAATGCCCGCTTACAGCTCACTATCTTGTACCGGCATTGAAAAATTGATCTCCCTCCCTTTCTTTTTCCCTCCACTCTCCTTCCCATGGGTGTCCTGTCTTCTTAGTTTGCAAGCCTGATGGACAGGACCTGACTGCCTTTTTTAAATATTGATACAAACCACATTGAGAGACAATAATACTCCAAAAATGGAATAAAAATGCAGTAAATATACTGTGTTTTCTTAGACTGTTCTGTATCCTATTTTGTACATTCATTTGGGGCATTTTAATGGAAGGGTGATTATTTATAAACAAACACCAAAATACAAACAAATTAACCTGAGATGCACACTCTTGGGTCACTAATGGTTAAAAATATCTAGAGGAGAGTAGAATGCCCAGGAAGGTAAATAGACATTAAAACCTACTTCATGAGCAACCCAAAACAAAGCAAGAGTCAGGTGCTGATTTTTCCAGAACCCAGGAAACATACCTTGCTCTCTCAATGGCTTCTGTTCTATGAACATTGGAGAGCTGACCAAGGCAAAAGCGGTCACCACCTGAAGGGTCCACATATCCATCAACAGTAACAATTGGACAGCTTGAAGGGACTTTGAATGTTTCACCAACTTGCACATCCATCTCGAAATAGGCAATCGAGCACCAGTACTCCGGAGCTGAGGATGGAGGGTAGGAAGGGGGGGGGGGGGGGGGTGAAGGAAGAGAGAACTTAAGAACAAGCACCAAAGAGGACAGGAAATCACTTTCTACATCGCAGCTGCTCAAGCTTCTGCAAGCCTCCTTATTACATGTTCTTCAAAACAGTGTATCATTCGACTTTGTCTTGAGGTTTTCAAAGCTTTAATCATTTCTTTCTTTCTCTCCCCCTCCCCTTCTGCTCCAGCTGCCCCCACCCCCTCGCCACACTTAGCCTTAAACCTATGGAAGCTTTTGAAGCCTAACTGCTGCGGGAGAGGGGCAATCTGGGGGGATGCAGCCCATGGCAAGGGGAGGATTAACCTTTTCCTCCCCAGCTGCGATGCCCCCCCAAAAATCCCTCCCTGGCAGGGCAATTGGGTTTTTAAAAAGAAATTCTTTGGCACCAATGAGGCTTTGGAAATCCTAACTGCTGTGAAAGAGGAGGGAATTTCAAGGTATCAGAATATGTGGGGACAGGGTGGTTAACCCTTCTCTCCTCGGCAGGGTCCCCCTACAAATCTCCCCCCACCCCACACACAGCACTACTAGAGGCTTTTAAACAGTCCAATTCCTGCACACAGGCTCAGGCAGCAAAGACAGGAAGGCCCACATAGGCCACATCCACCCTGGAGGTCCCCACCTGCCCATATATCAAAGGAGCAATAGAAGGATTTTTAAAAGAGGCAGAAAATACCATTCAATTTGACATTGCTAAGCATGTGTAAGAACAGAACAGCCATTCATTAATAAGCTTGCTTGGCGCCGACACAGTCAGCTTTTCAACACTAGGTGGACATACTTATTTCTCCAGACATCTGGACCTTAGTTTGCTGTGGGCTGCTTTCCTGGTGTTCATTCTAGGCTGTGAGGGGAAGAAGATTCCATGTATTGTGGATGAACCCGTTGCATTTTGTATGGTTTTTAGATTATGTTTTTATAGGGTTTGTTTTTCTTTGTATTATTGTGCTGACTGTGGTTTATATTGATTTTGGAGTTTTGTCCTGTTATATTAATTACAGATTTCTGTATTTGTGTAAGGCGCTTTGAGACTGCTTTTTGCCGTGGGGAATGATCCATAAATTAAATACAACAACAACAACAACAACAACAACAACATCATGCACTTACCAGGATGATTTGATATAGGAGGTTGGAATGCAAGTTCATTATGAACTGGCCCTTTAAACAATAATAAAAAAATCAATCATGTTGTTTATCCGCTGCCCTTACAAGTGCTAGCATTCTCTAAAGTCAAATTACCCCTAAGAATTTAGCTTTAACAGTTAAGCAACACAGGAGAAATTAGGAATTTGTGTTTGCTTCATGTACACTACAGCCTTTACAAATAAACACAAGATTCCATGTGAAGGATGGCCAAATATTTAAGACAGAAAGGACTCGTACCCTAACCATTCTTCTAGGAGTTGTTTTTACAGAGGATCTGCAGCTTCCTAAACAGAAGAATTAGGAATGGGCAATCCTACTTGGTAGAAACACTGGGCTCTTATTTCATTACCCTTCCTCAGGAGCTCCGAATGACTTACATGAAGTTAAAACATTTTGCACCCCGTGCAGTAAGTTGGGGTAACAGACACTAAGTTGCCCAAGACCAGTCAGGGAGCTTCATAGCTGAACAAGTATTTTAGACTCAATTTCCCTAGTCTAATCCATTATACCACACTGGCTCTCCTACAACCATCATATTACTTCATAAAATATGTTATCTATGTGGCAATATAAAGGTGCTTACAATAATGTCCAGGATGTGGCATAGGCGGGTGATGTTGAAGGTGTCCGTTCTGATGGTGTGGGATGGTAGGTGTGTAGGCTGCAGGTCGATTCCCACTCCAAGTTGTTGTGCTATCTTAAAAAATAAAGCAGACAGGTCTGACCAATTTGCTTTAGATAGGATTTTTCCTATTTCAGTAAAATGGGGAAAAAAACCAAGCACCCTAAACACTTATATAGGACATAGAACAATGTTAAAATAACACAGGGTCTTGTGGCACTTTACAGACTAACACATTTATTTTGGCATAAGTTTTCGTGGACACTGCCCATTTAATCAGTATCCATGAAAGCTTATGCCAGAATCAACGTGTTAGTCTTTAAGGGACCACAAGGCTCTTTGTTGTTTTTGCTGCAACAGACTAACATGGCTACCCCTATGGAAATAAACAATGTTGTTCACTTACTGTGGTGGTAAGTAGCTGGCTGAGCCGCAAAGCCATTCTGCTGTGTCCCTGGCTGAGGCCCTGCAGCAATCTGTAAGAGTCCATCACTGTGGCTACCTGGCAACATACTGGTAGGTTGACCTGGCAAAACGTACAACATTTCATAGCTGCTTTTAAAAAAAATGAATGACCACTTTGTTTGGAGAATGAAGCATCACAACTCTGCAGCTTGTGTGGGCGGACGGAGCTCTATTTTGCTAGACTACTATGATTTTGGCACAGTCATAAAAACCACAATTTAGAATATAGTAGCCATTAATTTCATTAATAAAAGAACCTGTAACATGTGAAACACAAACTGGTGCAAGATAGTGTAGACTGTGTTGCGACTGGGCCGAGAAACAGAGTTCTAGCCTGCCTAATAGGTAGGACAGAAGGCTGTGGAACAAACCAGATCAGTGCAAAGGACCAGCAGAAGAGCTGTCTACTTCTTCCCTATGCTGCTTGTTTTGGCACCCTAAGTAACCAAGTGGATCTTGTTTGCTCCCTATTGAGTTGATTTGCTTGTGCCTAGACTGAAGACAACAAAAATACTACTTGGCAGTTATATTTGAAGATACATGAACTTATTTTCTTGACCTAGGGAGGTCTTTAATGACAGTCTTAAAAAGCCTTAGAATTAACCTTCTCATCCTCTTCCTTGGTGGTAGAAACTTCTGGTGAACACCTTTGTCCAACTTACAAGTAGGTAATCAGATGAGAGGAAACAAGAGTACTCCAAACCATTAAAGCTCCACTAGCAAGTCACTAAAGTAATGTTCAGTCTTCTAGGTTCTGTATTTGCTTCAGAATACTGTACACACTTCAATAGGTCTTTTTACCATTGTTTGGGTATTCTGTACCTGAATAGGACAAACACACAATGAGAGGGAGCAGGCTAGCCCTTCCCCTCTCCTTCATCGCACCTGTTGCCCTTTACTCATTGAGGGCAACTGTCTGAAGAGGAGAGCCTCCTCTACCTGTGAAGACTCTCTGTAGGAGCCAGTATTTTGACTTGCATAAAAAGCCTCTTCAGACAGTTGCCCTCCAGGAGTACAGGGCGAAGGATGTGATGAAGGAGAGGGGCAGGGCTCCCTATTGTCATGTGTCTGCTCTATTCAGGTAGAGAACAACTGAATGGGGCTTTTGTAATCATGAGAACTAGAACTGAATTTAAAAACAGAAGCAGAAAATTATGGGGATGCAAAAGTGTGCAATCCATACTAGATCCCATATTTGAATAAACAAAAATGAAGACTCACATAACATACACAGGCATGTGTGCATATTACTTTTCTTTATCTTTCCTTTGCTTTTAAATTTTTATATTTAATTTTTTTAGAGCTTTTCCACAATACCATGATTTGCACAATACTGGGAATCAAACGACAACAACATTCATCATCTGCATTACTATTCAGCTTAAATGTTATCTAAGAAGCACACATCATATAATTTACTGCAACTTTCTCCACTAATCAAGTTAACAGTAAAATTAATAATGAAATGGAGCAGAATATCAAACTCACGGTTGAATCAACCAAAGGTTTCTCACATTTCCTCCCTTCATCATTGAACCACCTTATTACTCCATTTCTAGTCTTTCTACTTTATTGCTGAGTAATTTTAAAAGAAGTTGAAAAGAGTGTTGTAGTATTTCAAATGGTCATAGTTATCTTACTTGTGGAAGCAACAGGAATGTTGGGAAAGTTGGTGGTGTTGGTTGTACTAGATTCTGAAGGAGCTAACATGGATGGGGTGCTGTAAGTTTCAGAAGACGCCCTGTTACTTGGCGGATGTTGGATAGTCTGAACAGAATGGCCTTCAGCAGTTGAGAGTGATGGCTGCGCCTCAAATTCATGTACATATTCATCTTTCACCAACATACTTGAGGGTGCTGTGATAAAATAAAAGGCCTAAATTAGAGGAGATTATTAAGGTAAATAATTTGCTGAAAACTTTTCTTTTAACCCTCAGAAGGAAAATGGATAATTGTTTACTTTATCTACAAACCACAGAAAAAGTAGCAATCTTATTAAATTACAAGGAGACAAATTCAGGATAAATGAATTGGGCAATGACTTCTAATTGTAAGAACAGATCTGTAATTAAATAAGCTGCTTCAGGAGGTATTAAAATAATGGCTGGATAGACACCCATCAGGGATGCTTTATTATAGGCTATTCAGTTTTAAAAAGAAGAGTAGACCAAGTGATTCACAGACCTTTTCCAAATCAGATTCTACGGTTTCACTATTTTCCCTATCTATGCCTATTCGGTCCATTTTGCTGGACCTCCTGATTACGTTAATCATTCCCACATCCATGGTCCTAGAACTACATCAGAAGTCTCTGGTGCCATTTGGAACTTTGGATGTTTCAGCTGTTCTGGAGCTTCAAGATCATGTGTAAGAAACTACCATTCAAAGACCACACAGGCATATTTTAGATTACCTAGCAATGACACATGCACAATTATCCAAAGATGCTAATTTGGATGAGCTAAATGATCCAGTGATAAAGAAGCCACCTATGGAGTGTAATACCGCCCAGAGAGCTTCGGCTATGGGGCGGTATATAAATGTAATTAATAATAATAATACTTAAAAGTATGCAGAAAATTGATACTACAGGTATATGGAGCTAAAACCAATATCTTGCACTCAAAACCATACCAGTTTATGGAATCTGGAGCTTATTTAACACAAGGAGGCCTTTTCCCTTACACAGTAGGCAGTGGAAATGGATTTAATTCTACTGATAAAAACTAAAACCACTAACCGTTCTTAAAACTTGTTAAAATAAAGCTTGGCTTTATGTGTTTTCAACAAACTTGACACAGAAAGCAATTGAAGAACTGTGAAGTATCAAAGTTAACCATATTGCGTTCGTGAACACATGGAACAAAAATGTAACTAAAAAACCATGATTGTAAATATATGCAAGACCTCATTCAGATTGCTAAATTAATTTTAAACATTTAGTTTTTTAAAGGATACCATTTATTAGCTAGCTACATCCAGTGGTACTAAAGTCAACAATGTAAAATGGACACGTAATCAGTGGACCCCAAATTAAGAAATGGCAATGCCACTGCCTTTTATGACTCATTTATCCTTCTTCCTTTAAGACAGACCAAGAACAGTAACAAAAACATTCCCAATTTTCTCTCTATTTTAATGGCTTTTTAATTGAAATTAGAGACTGATATAAGAAAGAGCACATTTTCTTACGGCCTGTGTAATTGCATATACTATTATGGATATTCTCCTTGCTAGAGGCAAGCATGTAATTTTCCTAGCAACACTTTATATGCTTTAAATTGTTTTGTTTATATTCCAAATAATTTCATGCATAGCTTACCAGAACTCTGCAGCGTCAATCCTGAAAGATCTTTAAAGAGGAGGAAAAAACACAAGTCATTAGTCCAGGTTTAAAAATCAATCAATACATCTTTTACCATCCATAAAGTCCATAAACAGAAGGTGAATAATAAATAACCACAGGCATACTATATACATCTGTGAAGCACAATTAAAACTTTCCCTCACTGTTACGTAGCAAACTCCACAATTGTGAAATTTTACTCTCAAATCCTCATTAAAATGAATTTTATTTCAACAGTAAGTTTTTATACCATCATAGAGAATTATCTCCCTTCCTGCGTACTTCCCTTTGCTACTATTACTAGGGTACCATTCCATGACGAAGATCTTCCATGATCAGCCAATGAGATGAGAATTTTTAAACTAAAAATGGCTGGACAAGTGATAGTGTTCATCTTTTGACTCTTCTCCAATCAATAGAGGATTTTTAAAAGATCCTTCAAAAGGAAGGATGGCTCATGAGATACTAACTTTTAAAAGTTTTCCAGAATGCACTATACATTGTTAACAGAGTCTGGATTAACACTATGATTGGCCCTGGAAGTATAGCCTAAATCCTGGAAGACACATGTCAGTTCCCAGAGGGTCAACCTTAAGAATCAATAGGGCAAGACAGGAGTGGGCAGACTTCAAGCCTCCGATATCTACTCTGTTTTTAACTAGAATCCCAAGAGCCACTAACCACAGCCTGGGCAAAAGATATACACGTAGACTTAAAAAAGAATTCTAAGCCCAGGAATTTGTTTTGAGAACTAGGACTAAACGAAGCTCAGTACTTCCATGTAAAACTCCACTCCAGGTTGCCACACACTTTTTTTCATTTCAAGCAGTATAATTTAAAATGGGAGGGGAGTCATTTTATTGCTGCTATTGTTACATAATTGGGACTCAGAAATCCTTGCCAATCTACTGCAAACCACCCAGAGTAGTACACAACCCTGGTGTGAACAGACCTCGTGATCCTTGCAAGACCAAAATTTAGCTAGACAAATAATGCCAGAATATTACAGTAATTGAGGCCAACGAGGAATTCCCAGCGTCTTCTATATGATCTTCCAAAAAACTCTGCCCAATGGAGAGGCAGACACTCTTTATTCACGTCATCCCCCACAGCTCTTCTTCATATTGAGTTTCCTAATGGGGCTTCAAAATGCATAACATTACTCCCAGAAGACGTAATCTGGAAGATTTGACCTGCATCCCTCCCCCTCTACAGTGGGAGCAAAAGTCATGGGTTGTTCTACTGGCAGGGAAGGGTGATCTCCCCCCACAGTTCTCCCATGCATTGATTTTCTTTGTGTGAGAGAAAGGCACACACAAAAAGAGCTGATGGTTTGAAGAGCAAGACCACTCTGCCTCTTGGGGACTGCAAACTTGCTTCTGCCAATCACGCATTCCTGGTGCTCCCTCCCCCCTGGAAGGAGCAGAAAAAGGCAAACAGCAGCTGCTGAGGAAGCAGCCGAAATACAAGCTCAACTGTAAGCCTACCCCAGCCACCCCTACAAGGCAAAGTGATGCAACTGAGCTCTGGAAGGATGGTCCCTTGCCCAGCCTCAAGGATGTTGGGCCAGAATCTGGAATCCGCTGGCCCAGGAAGAGCATGCAGGACAGTAAAGAAAATGAAGAATTTGGGTTATTAAACTTAAACCCAATGTTACAAGTTTAACTTCACGATCCATACAGTATCATGAATGTACTTACCAATGCCAGGTGACACAACACGCTCATAATGATACGGATTTACACATACACTGTCACATTTCAAGTCAAAAGCATACTGGCAATATTTGACATGTTTGAGTTCATTTTTGTGAAGATCAGGCCACCTCCATAGCCGTGCATAAATTACATGCGGAAACCCCTTGCGACCAGCCACCTGGAAAGATTGGAAATCGTGGAAAAATTAAGTGAGAATATAAGAAAGAGCACCCACTAAAACATTACAAAATATGACTACAGTGTGAGGCAAATCCACAATACTTTATGGCTGTGGCATGTCTTGCGAGATGCTAGCATAAGAACCCAACCCCATCTACAATTTTCATATTCATTTTCACTGGTTCACATGCAAATTACACATTTCATTTATTACATTTCTATACCACCCAATAGCCAAAGCTCTCTGGGTGGTTTACACAAGACACTATTCCCCAATACACTCATCTCCTGCTGCACACAAATGAAAAACAATAAGGTATCAGATGTTCTTCTACTAACCTGGAGCCTGCCATCTAATGTTCTTTGAATTGTAACACATTTGCTAGGATGAGCTCCATTTGTAGTTATAGCTGTAATCAAAGAATCCAATTCATCTTTTTTCTCTTTTAATTTTTTAACTAAGCTTTCAATTGCTCGTTTTGCAAATGTTTCGCTCTCCCCTCCTTGTCGATGGCACATCAAACTGTGAACAATGCTCAGACAAGCGTCATTACTTGTTGGCGTGTTAGTAATAGACATATTGTCCATTTGGCAGAATTTTTACTTCCAGACCAAATATGCCTGCCAGCCAGAAGGCCAGAGACTATACACACGACACACCTAAAAGAAAGGAAAATATCACAAGCATTACAAGAGTGGCCATTAAATGTTTACTGTTTGAGCATCAACATCATTTTATTCTCCAATTTTCCCCATCTGCATTAAAAAAAAATTCTAGAAATGTATCCAACAATAAACATATTGTTTATTGCAGCTGTATGATCCTGCCCATCTTTGTCAAATTTTTATTCTCGCTTTCCTCGAAGTTGCTCAGAGAAGGAACTTGTGGTTGTATGAGCAGGGTTTTGAAAGCAAGTCTCTCTGGTTTGACCTTTTGTCTGCCTCACTTTTCATAAGGAAAACTGTTACCTTTAATAACAGGAAATAATAATAAAAGGATTGGGGGTTTGAATTAAAGAGACAAATCACACAACTGAATTCATCTCAAAGTTATAGTTAGCATCATTGATAACTGTTTTAGGATATTTATATTCAATCCAAGCTGTATTAAAGAAATAACAGTAGTATTACTTTAAGAGGAAGATTGTGAAAAATTTCAGTAAAATGATTACTTCAAAGGAAACATGAATCCCAAATCAGCCATCCTCGCCATTACAATGTAGGACCTCAAAATGCACATTGGAGTGCCCACAACAAAAAAGAACTTCTGAATCAAGGCATGCCTGTTTGTTGTTGTAAAAGCCCACCTCAGATGTTCCTCTGCAATTGTTATATCTATCTATATTTTATTTACACAAACATGCTAGGCATGAAGTATCCTTTGAGGAGGAAAGGAGTCACTGAAGATCAAAAGTTGCAAGATCTGAGGAAAGGAGCAAGTATCAAGCTATCTTCAAGCTATTAGCATAAAGCCATAACTGGAGAGAACGAAAAAAATATGGGCAGGGGAAAAGTGGGCATCAGGAAGAAACTGAAAATCCTGTGCTAAATTACTAAAACGTGGCCTATATTCCAGGTAATCTAATCAATTCAACTCAGGATTACCCACTCAGATATGTATTACTATAAGTATAAAATGACTGTTCCAAATAATATGAATAAAGTAGTATATAACAAGGTATAAAATGGTATCAGTGGTAAAGCAGGGCTCAAAAGAGATAAGGTTAGACGTGAACTTTTGGGAAAGGTTGTGGCCATGGGGGGGGGGGAATTGTTTGTTGTTTTTTACAGTATTTTTCGGAAACATACAGAACTTATGAGGAAAATGAAAAATAAGCACTCTAAGCACTCTTTACAGACTTAAAGTTACTTTGTTGCTTTAAGACAACCTGATCGTCAACTGATTGGACTTCAACTCCCATCAACCTGGCCAATGGTCAGGAATGTTGGATAGTGTAGTCCAAAACGTCCAGAGGCCACTAGGTTTGGGGGAGCTCCTTTAGGAACATAAAGCAGCCTCACTGTTCCATAAGTTATTTTACGTATAACTTCATTTGGTCATAGCATCCGAAATACAGGATTCTAAATAACAAAACCCAACAGTCAAGAACGTATATTTGCTGTCAAGAATGCACAAAGGTCCCTCTACTCACATGTTGGGAAACTGAGCATAAATGTCTATTATAGTAAATTATACTTTAGATCGATAATTTTAATAAGGAATGAAAAAAAATTATGCTGGGAATCTTACAGAGTGGATTGAAAAACATCCCCCCACTCCCGGTGGCTTCATTATTTCCAGACATTTTTCATCGCTAGTCTTTCTATAGAAATGTTATTACACAGCTTTTAGAAAATGTTTTGAAGGTAGTAAAGGCTGGGTAACAATATATACTTTGTCTTAAATTCTAAAAGAAAATATTTCATAATCCAAACCTGTTCAATTTTTCAGGACAAAACAAGAACGATCCTTGGAAAAAATATTTTTCCCCAAATTATTCTGTTTTTTCCGAGCCTTCACATCTCTAGACAAGTCACACTAGACCAAAAATACTTTTTAAAGCTTTTCAGGCAAAAAAACAGATGACGAAGTGAACCAGAAGTACGCATTACACTTAGCACAAGACCTTACAAAATATATGGTTCCCATCAAAAATAGCAACAACATATAGATTCCCTCCCTCTCCTTCCAACGTAAGCTCACAAGAGCTATCTAGGTCCAGCACCCTGTTTCTTATAGCAACCAACCAGATGCCTATGGGAAGCCCACAAGTAGAACATAAGGCCAACAAGCTCTCTTCCGCTACCCACACCCAGCAACTGGTATTCAGATGTATGCTCCTTTAAGTAGCATACAATAAGGTGACCATATGAAAAGGAGGACAGGGCTCCTGTATCTTTAACAGTTGCAAAGGACAGGGATTTCAGCAGGTGTTGTTCATATGCGTACAGAACCTGGTGAAATTAACTCTTCATCACAACAGTTAAAGCTGCAGGAGCCCTGTCCTCTTGACCATGTACAAAAGAGGGCAGGGCTTCTGCAGCTTTAACTTTGTGATGATGAGGAAATTTCAACAGGTTCTGCATATATAGAAATGACACCTGCTAAAATTCCATTTTCTATTAAATTGTTAAAGATACAGGAGCCCTGTCCTCCTTTTCATATGGTCAGCCTAGCATACAACCACCATGAATAGTAGCCTAGGTTATAAGGCTATAAGGAAGAATTTTAAAGCTTTCCGTGAATTTTAAAGCTTGCTAACTTGGTGGTCATCTCCACATCTGATAGTAGTGAATTCCATGCACTGTGTGCAATACTTCCTTTTGTCTGTCCTGAACCTCCCACTATTCAGCTCTTTGGATGATTCCAGGCTCTAGTATAGTAAGAGGGAAAACAGCTTCTCCCTACCTATTTTTTCTGCACCATGAACAATTTTATACACCTGCATAGTCCTCCCTTACTTGCCAAACATGTCTAAAAGCCCGATAATTGTAACTTTTTCTCATACGGAATTTGCTCCAGCCCTTCGTTCATGTTGGTTTCCATTTTCTACCCCCCTTTTCCACCTCTACTATAACCACTCTGAGATGCTATTTGAAGTGATCAGAATAAAGAATATAGTAGTCTACGTGGTAGCGCCACAGTTGAGCAGAACTTGTTGTCAAAGCAGTGGCAGGGAAACACTCAGCCTAATTATTTTATTTATTATTACATTAATATCCCACCATTTTTTCCCTCTTGCAAGAGGCCCAAGGCAGTGTATTGACACCAGGCCACAAAGAAATTATATACCTAGTGAGTTGGGAGGGCAGGAAAAGCTCTACATTTATGTGCTTGTCATTTTCAGTTGCTACCACACATATTTTTATAATATATAGTTCAACCCTCAAAGCTAAACTATGTCATAAAGGCGCATTTTGTATATTCTAAAGGATATTAGGGATTTTTTCCCCCATGACGAGGGCTGGATTACAGGAGGAAAATGCAGTAAAGGAGAGCAAATGTTTATAAAGTTTCTTGTTGGCCTTCTCTCTGCTAACAAATTGTGTTTCTCCTGCTACTTTTCTCTAGACTGAGGAAAAGATGCAGAGGAGAAAACTGGTGGAGAGGGTGTTTTTGATCTGAAAAATAGGCCAGGCAGAGTTTGCGCCTTCATTGCTCTATTTAAATGTGCCCTTCCCAGGTATTTAATTTTTTAAAAAAATCTGATTACACTGGGCTTGTTTCTTAGTCCCCTAGACACACTAACCTTTTTTTTTTTACAATAGGACAGAGCAGCCTCCCCTAACCCAGTGCCCTCTAGTTGTTTTGAATTACAACTCCCAGCATTCCTAACCATTGACCATGCTCGTTGGGGCTGATGGGAGTTGAAGTCTAAAACATCTGGAGAGCACCAAGTTGGAGAAGCATGTAATAGACGATAGTTACCTTCACATAATTACCAGAGTCAAGCCGTGTCACTGGTCCCACTGAGATTGCACAGCTTCCCCCAGCCTCAGCTCACACATCCATATTAGATATACAGTGGTGGCCAAAATTGTGGACACTTTTTGAAATTTTCATGTTTTGCAACTTTGAATGCTTATAGAAAATGTTCTGTTTCACAAAGTTCAAATGTTTATAGATCAATTGAAAGAGAATTTAATGCTGAATTCAAAACAAAAAACAGAATGCAAATACCTGCAGTTAAAAAGAGTTATGCTGCAAATACTGCAATCATGATCAATTTATAGTAAAATCTGACAAAAACATATCAGATACTTTAGTTATGATTGAAATGTAATATCAGTATTTGGTAGGGAAGCCTTTATTTTTGGAAACAGCATCACAGTGACGTCTTAAAACAAGTGTTTTAAGCTCTTCCTTCTTTATGACATGGTTCCAGGAATCATTTATAGCCTCAATTAATTGGCTTTTATTTGATGGATGCCTCATTCGTACAAGAATTTTCAAACGGTGCCACAAATTTTCTATCGGGTTCAGGTTAGGGCTGTTTCCTGGCCAGGTCAACAACTGAATGCCCTTTGCTGTGAACCACTGTTTGCATATTTTTGCTGTGTGACAGGGAGCTGAATCTTGTTGAAAAATAAATGGTGCATTGTTTGGAAAGAGATCCCTGATGGAAGGTAACAGTTTTGGTTCCAGGATGGTGTCAATGTATTTTCGTGCGTTTAGCATGCCATCGATTACATGAAGGCGGCCAACACTATCTGCTGACATACATGCCCAAATCATAACGCTTGTTGGGTATTTTACAGTTGCCTCAATGCAGTCAGGATGTAGCTCTTCTCCTACTCTACGTCTCACATATTTTCGCCCATCACTACAAAATAAGCTTATCTTACTTTCACCACTCCAAATAACTTGCTTCCACTGTCTTCTGTCCATTCACTGTGTTCTTTTGCCTACTGTAGTCGTTTCCGGCACTGCTTTAGATTCAGAAATTGCTTTTTTCTCGGAATCCTATTTTTTAGTCCAAAATCTGATAGACTTCTCCTTATCGTTCTGGAACTGACAGAAACACCAGTTGCATCAAGTACACCTTTGAGGGCCTCAGATGAAAATTTTCTCTCCTTGAGACACAGCCTTTTTATTCTTCTGTCATCAACTCATGAGGTGCACTTTTTACGACCTTTTCCTGCCTTGTTTTTAATTGACTTTGTTTCGTTATATCGTAAACAAAACTTTCGAACTCCGGATGTAGTCATTGAACGACCAACGTGCCTTGCAATTTTAGCATAGGAAAGACCTGATTCACGTAATACAACAATCCTGCTTCTTCTCCTGGGTGTCCAATCAACTCTTTTCCTTGGTGCCATTACACTATTTATGATGTACAATTTTTCTATGAGAAATAATTCAAATATTCACAATCTCCAATTGTGCCTCAGATACAGTGATATTTGTTCTGTCTTCTACAGAACAAACAGCAAAACTGACTTTCCCCAACTTGAAACATGAGGTAGCTACTGCCATATGAATGGTCCCCAAAATTGGTCAGTACGGTTTGCAATTTCAAACTGCTTCTCAACTCAATCACAACTTGTGTTTCTTTTTAGAATAAAGCATAACTTTTTTTTAACTGCAGGTATTTGATTTCTGTTTTTTGTTTTGAATTCAGCATTAAATTCTCTTTCAATTGATATATAAACATGTGAACTTTGTGAAACAGAACATTTTCTATAAGCATTCAAAGTTGCAAAACATGAAAATTTCAAAAAGTGTCCACAATTTTGGCCACCACTGTAGATGCCTGCAGAGGAAAAGCCTATGTATGTATACCTTCCTAGAAACTGGAAACCTATAGTGCTGGTTTCCATCTCCCAGGGAACCATATTAAGTAGGCTTTCTCCCTGCAGATGTCCATGCCTAATATATGGACAGTGGGTGCAGGGCATGGAGAAGCTGCACAAGCCTGCTCCCCAGTAAAGGGGCTAAAAGACTGTAGTGAATCCAGGATCCGCAAGGCCTAATGTAATGGTGAACCCTAACCAGCCCCAACAATATCAACTGTGTGCATGTGCCTTGCCTGGAAAGCTAGGAAAAGCATGATGGCATTTTATGTCTGAAAAATTCTTTCCTTCTGTTCAATACTAAAGAGGCTATAAATTTCTCCCCTAATGAAAGCCATTCTAGATCCTGATAAATATACTGATTTACCCAATCACAAGACAATTGTACTACTTTGTACCTCTTTTCAATTAAGGCCCAATGTCCCACTGACATTTAAGATTCAAGATAGCTGGGAAGCTACAAAATCAGTTCCGAGAAAGCATTAGCTACACAAGAGTGTCTGCTGAATAATAAAGCCATAGTCAGAACGCCCTTTCTGCATGTGTTGCTTATGACTGTCCCCAACAAAATACTGATTTAAGCGGACCAATGGTATCATGACTTTCTAACTGATGCAACGGAATTCAAAGATGATTGCTCTTCCAATTAGCACTGCTATGCCGGTGCAATGTGCAGTTTCTTTTCATTCCTCAGGATAGTTCTGTCCCAAAGGGATATTTGAACAATTAAGAGTCAACACTTGGAAGCATGCATTACAAAGATTATGCTGTGCCTTCTTTAAATGTCACTTCAGCATTTTCATAGCTTGCACCACTATCTATTCTACTTAATGGTGTAGCCCATATAAAAAAATACAAGTGAGAATCTGTGAAAGTTCACAGGGGATTATTAGTGTCAATTAAAAGTTGAAAACTCCATCCTCCCTTTAGTTCTTCAATGTACCCCAATTTCTTCTTCCCTCGCAAACCTTTTGGTCACAGCTGAATTGGGGGGCACACTGAACTCAGAGGGTCTACACACATAAAGCCAAATCCTCTTTTACTATTTCTATTTCAGTTCACTTCTCCAGCCCACCAGATAAGGGCTAATCCTTGCACAATATCATCTGCTGGCAGGGAGTCCAGGTGGCTTAAGTGCAGGATACATATGCAACCTCCATCCATAAGAGTTGTGGAGAGGAGATGTCCCAATATCGCAATTTTTCTAAAAGAGTAGGGTCTCTATAATTTACTGTGATGGGTTTGGAGCTAAAGGGCGTGTGTGAGCAAGTGGACATATTCCTTACCTACATGCATGTTCAAACCTCAGCATGCAATAATTTGGGGTTGGCTGGGAGGGGTCACTGTGGCTTCCCACTGTTATTCAGCAAGCGTGGGCAGAATCTACCACAGCTGAAGACCTTCATCAATCCTACACCACCATCTCACCTTCCACATCTTCATGAGGAGAAATACTAATGCACAGATAATTATACATTTGACACAGGTGGAAACATGGAAATCTGAATACTACGTCTCATAATACGGCCAAAAGATTGAAGCTGTTTCAGGCTAGATTGTTGTGCCATCTGTTCTGTGAGCCCTGGCTCCCATCCCATGGTAATATTCCACTAATAACTAATAACTAGAGGCCTCAGGCAGCCCTTGCAATGCACCTGTGTGCTATAGCCTTGGAGGTAGGAAGAGGACACAATGCAAGTTCAAACTTGCCACTCTTGTTTACAGGTCCTCCTGCCCTACATTTTCCTCCTTTAGCATCTTCCCTGTCAGTTGCTTAAATTTTCCTCCTTGTCTCAGGCATCCACTGCCTCCACCTTCTCTTCTTCTGCATACTTCTCTCCCTTCCCTTCCAGGTACAGACTGGCCCCAATGCCCCCAACTTTCCTAATCCTGGCAATCTTTTCTCCTTAGCCAGTGCTCTCCCCAGTACATTTCCTGTTTACTTTTTATAATAATATTTTATACCATATGGATATTTCAGTTATTCCATTCCTATCTAGAGGACTGGTTCCAAGTGCTGATGCCAGTGGTATCCTTTATGGTATGGCATCTTACATCTCATCTCACCTTCCATGCAATTTAATTAACACCTGCATAAAATTGCTAAAGTCATTTGGGTTTTAGAGTTTGGTATCACAATATGCAGATAGCATCCAACTTTCTCTTTAACATCTGATTCAGGTGAGGTTCTGTAAGTGTTGGATTGGTATATGTGGTCAATAGTAGACTGGATTGGAGCTATTAACCAGACAGAACAGAGATACTGTGGGTGGGTGACTATCTGCCCAAGGAGGTGGTGATCATCCTGTTCTATATGGGTTGAACTCCATCTAAAGGATCGTTCATAGTTTGGGATATTCACAAATCCAGCTTTCTCACTAGACACACAGGTGGCCTCAGTGGCATGGAACGCCAGTTGAGGCCTGTGCACAAGCTATAACCCTTCCTGCACAGAGATGGCTTAGCTACAGCTTTCCATGCTCTGCTCACCTCCAGGCTAGAGTACTGCAATATACAGTAAGAACATAAGATGAGACCAAGGGTCCATCTAGTCCAGCTTTCTGTTTACACAGTGGCCAACCAGTTGTTGACTGGAAACCCACAAGCAGGACATGAGCGCAACAGTATATATGGGGTGACTTAGTTTGAAAACTACACTGGGTATGAAATACAGCTGCTAGGTTGCTAACTGGGGCCAGGCTAAGGAGCTCAAAAATCTGCACTGGCTCCCAGTTTGTTTCCAATCACAATTCAAAGTACTATCTCTTACTTTAAAAGTTTTACCCAGCCTGGGTCCAGGAAACTAAAGGAATACCTTCTCCCACACCAACCTGATGAAGCTGCTTTAGAGGCTCTTCTCAGGGTGTCTCCACCAAATTATGTGGTGGAGGGGGGCTTCCCTGGAGCCTGTGTTGTCTTTTTGGCATCAGGTGAAGACCTTTTTTTATTTCCCAAGATTTTAACATCCGAGATTGCATTACCAATTTAGGGGTGTGGTGTTTTGTTTCTGCAGCTTTCTCCACTGTTTCAACTAATATTTTCATGTGTTTCTGATTATGTATTTTGGGGTTATCTTTTATTATAACCATACTGATAATTTCTGTTCAAAAGCAGTATATAAATAAATACTAATGTCAGTGTTTCCCTTGATGCTGCAGGAGCGGCCTTAAGCTACATGTGAGATGGATAAACTGATATTCAGGCCATTATGCTGGCTGACAATCTGATGATTCAGCAGACATTTCATGCTGGGAATTGGAATCATGTTTATCAATATGAGAGGACTGGTATGATTGGTGTATTTGCTAGTGATTATCGCAAAAGCTTACTAAGCTAGTCTTCAGTTGGATTTCTGCTCTGTAGTTCACAAATTTCGTACAAGACACAGCCCATTACCACCCACTTTAAGCTCCCAAACAGTACCCCTTCTAACCAGGCAAAGTAGTTTGGAAGAAGGCAGAGAAGCATACATGCATTTGTATACAGCCGAGAATGAAATACAATAGACTGCTTTGAACAATATTCGAAGAACTGGACCATTCAAATAATTTATTAAAACTTTTCCTTCCTCACAGAGCTATTATCACTAACTGTCATGTAGAAGAATGCCGAGAAATAGACAGACGAAGAAGGCATCAGGGCCTGTTCCAGCTGGTCTGTTCCCTCTCCACTCAAGTCTTTCTATCACCAGCTGTCCTGTAATAAGGACCTTTATGAACTGTTATATTTTAATATTGCTTGTGATGTTTTTATTAATGTATTTTTATGTTACTTATAAGCTTTCTTGGAAGAATTTGTATCCTAAAAGATGGGACATAAATAATTGTAATTATTAGTAATATCCTTACAAAAACAGATGAAGTCAAACTCAAGATGTTTAATACTGCAAAAAAAGAAATAATATATGCTACTGTTGAAATACTAGATAGAACACTAAAGAAATATCCAATCGCAAAAAGAAATCTTTATTAAATGATCTAATGAACCTAAGCTCTAACCTCAACTCATTTCCTTGCCAATAATCTACTGCCAAGTTGGATGCTGAACTGCTAAAAAGATGGCACATAAATTCAGTAATCACCATCACTGACACAATTTATAATAAATATCAGGTCTATGGATGAATCATTCAGGAAGTCTGCATGATGGTAATGTGCTTAAGAAAGTCACACTACTGGACTAACGGAAGCCATTCAAGCATTCATCAACTAGAGGTTACTGAAGTGATAATCCAGCTTTTGACTTCCCTTTTCTACAGATGGAACAGATTTTTCATTTTGATTAATTAATTCAAAAGTTTTTAAAAATCTACTTGTGTTTGAAAAAGCAGAAAAAGTGTTGTTTCCGGTGTAAGTCATAGTGAAGAGAACTTAAGTTTTAGGTTATGCAAAGCCACCACATGCCTACCGCCAATATTATATATCTGTGCATTTCTGAAGATCTGCTAACTACAGATGCTGTAAATATGAAGTATATCTTGATGAGAGAAGCATAAGAATCCCCAATATTTAAGCTTGCTTACTTTATATAAGATAACCACCAGTTTGTGTGTGTGTGTGTGTGTGTGCATGTATGCATGTTCAAGTCTCAGCTACTATTCCAAGGTGGCGCTCTACTGAGGACTAAGCCGCGAAGCCTAGCGCTCAGCAGACCTACGCAGGTGAAGGCGGCGGACGACCCCGCAGGTAAGTGGGCCCCCCTCCCACCTCCCCCTCACGGTCCTCTTTACCTCCCGGGGCCTTCCGCTGCCACCTGGGCGGCAGTGGATGGCAGCGGACAGCCCCGCCAGGTAAGCCCCCCCGCTGTCCGCTGCCATCGGCAGGTGCCCGCTGGCGCCCACCAATGGAAGCGGACAGCCCCCCCCAGGTAAGCCGCCCCCCACTCCTTACCTGACGGGGCATCCTCCTCCGTCCGTTCCCGGCTGTAAACTAGGCCGCGAGACCTAGTTTGCAGTAGTTTACAGCCGGCAACGGGAGGAGGAGGACGCCCTGCCAGGTAAGCCCCCCCCCCACTGTCCGCTTCCATCGGCGGGCTCCCGCTGGCACCCGCCAATGGAAGCGGCGGCAGGCGCCAGCAGGTGCCCGCTGATCCTCCAATTTTTTCCGAACCGGATCGGATCCTTCCGGACCAGTTTGGGAAAGATCGGACGATCCAGAGGGGTGATCAGAAATCAGATAATTGTATCCGATTTCCCCTGGATCGGCTCCGGATCGTAAATCGGACCCGATCCAGTGCACACCCCTAGCATTTATACTTTGTAGGACACACAATGACATTTGTTGTGGCATTTTGGATAATGTGGAATAAAAAGTAGGAAATAACACTATGAAAGCAATATATAAAATGTGTAATGTGTCCCAACAGTTATCAGTGCACTTCAATGCTGCTATAAAGCAGCAGTGTAGAATTAGCCCAAGACTACTCTGATGCTGACCTATTGAAGTTAATGATTTACATTAACTTTACAAATTAACATCCTTTGTAAGCCCTGGCAAATAACAAATACATTTATTTTACAAATCATATGCTGCCTTTTAACAAATGTTTCAAGTCAGGTAACTGAAAAGCATTCCCTCTTTCTTTCTCCCCACTCCCTTTCCCCTTCTCTCTCTTCTACTTTTCTCCTCCTTCCACAGGCAACCATCTTCAATTGGTGGCAATGGAAGCTTTTAAAAGAGACTAATTGACATGCAAGGGGCAGGCAGTTTTCAGTGGGGTCACAGCGTATGGAAAGGGAAGGTTAACCACCCAAATCCCTCTATGTGGCACTTAAAACATGTAAAACCTTCCATTTGGAATACAAGGAAACTTTTTTTCAAGCCTTACTGCTGTGCAAGAAGGAAGGCCCTAGAAAGAAGGTCCAAAAGGCCGAATGGTGAGGCCCCCATGGTCCAGATGCGACGTGCAGACTACCAGTTCCCCAACTATGTTCTATGCGTCTTTCCCTACCTAGTGCCCTCCAGATGTTTTGGACTAGAACTCCCAGCATACTTAACCATTGGCCATGCTATCATGGATGATGGGAGTTGAAGTCCAAAATATCTGGAGAGCACCAGTTTGCAAGATGAGTTAACCTGGAAATATCAAAGCAAACATACTTAATGTAGAAGATTTACCTTCAGAAATTAAAAATCTTTACTACTATATTGTAAATAATGATTATATTCACCAATAAGGATATTTACTGTTTGTAAAAGGATGGTTTTAATTTTAAGAAACCATTAAATTCAGAGGGTTTATGCAATGATTTAAATAATCTGATTGTTCATTTAAATCTTGTTTCAGGAAGCAGACTGAGGTGTGCCTCTCGCTGTCCCACTTTCATCTCAAGAGACATTCCCTTCTCTGCAGCAATTAAAACATTTTACTTGTTAGTAGTAATAAGCTGTAAAGAAGTTTCATGTGGTTGCAGAAAAGGAATCCTGGCAGTGTGACCAAACACTGTAACCATTAAAAAGACATCCCAATCTATCTGATTCTTGTATGTACTTCATGTCCTTCTTTCCCTTGGCAAGTGTAAATACGTACTTGTATTTTTTAAAAAAAACATTTTTAACAATATCCTACTTTATAGCCTCACAAGGCTTTCCAAACAGCTTATAAAAAGTCATCACAATAAGAACAGCATCACCATTATCAAAACAATATATTAATCAACAAACAATATATTAATGAGGAAATCCCTGCTTAAGAAGCCCTGGCCATCTTGCAAAAACTCGATGACAAGCAGACCTGGGAAGCACATTTCATAGCAAGACAAAGAAAACCACTGAGAAGATCCTGTTCTTATTTCTGAAAGCAGGCCGGCAGGGCTTCCTTGGAAGATTTTTAAGCAGGGATTGGAAGGCAATAGATCTCCAGATGCTGGCCAAATTCCATCATCCTTGCCAACTGGCCATGCTGCATGGGGCATATGGAAACTGGAGTCCAACATCTGCAGAGCCATCATTTCCCCACCTGTCTTAAAGGGTGCTGGTGAAGTTAGGGTTACTTCATAATGCAAGTACTTTTACATCTCAGATTACTACCAAGACACATGTGTTAATACTGTATTTGAAAGCATAATAGTCCCAGAAAGAGGATTAATATGCAGACAAAACAACTCAGAACTGATGGTTAAAAAGTTACATTTTAAAACAGAAACCAAGGCCAACTTCAGGCAAATAGCAGTAATCTAATCAGGCTATGTCAGCCTTCTCCAACCTGGTGCCCTCTAAATGTTTTGAACTACAACTTCCAGAATACCTGACAACTGGCCGTGCTGTTTGCGGCTGATGGAGTTGAATCCCCAAACATTTGGAAGGCACCGAGTTGGGGAAGGCTGACCTAAGGAAAGCTGTTCTAACATTCAAAACATTGAGCTGAATGGCAAGTAGCAGTCCATGTAAGTACTAGATGGGGCACTGTTGTGTTAGGATTTTTTAAGAACAGGAGAATTCCATATAAGGGGGAGTGGGGAGAGTAGAAAGGCTACGCTAGCGAATAGTGTGAGTATTTATAGCGTACAGCTATTTTAAAAAGGAGAAAATAACAGAAATTTAAAGAAATTGAGAAGACCAAAACTGGAAACGTGACATTAAATGAGTCACACGAAAATATGAGATGCGGTTACTAGGCAGAATGGTAACGTATCCACTAACAGTACCGGGAAGGGGGGGGGGGGTGTAATTGCAGGAAGATTTATTTATTTTTCAATCAGGAAACAGAATGTTGTCACTTGTTAGAAGTGGATTTTTGGCTCCAGTAGGACATAGATGGTCACCCTATCGTATTGAAGACAATAAGGTTGCCAGGTAGATTGTAAAAGTGTATGAATTAACTAAATGGTCAGTACGACTAATATTAAAAAGTGCATCAGTAATGGGAATCTAATCACAAAAAGAAAGCAAAATGTCTACAAGACACCCACTGATATCAAGGAAATGGGATCCTCATATCCAAAGGAAACTTACTAAGTACCCTTTGCATCTGAGGGAAACTGTCCTTCCACTCAAATGGCTTTCACAGTCCCACTCCTAACAAGCTGTTGAACTGTGTACTCCCAACCTATGGTGCTCACTAAGAACTGATTGAACTTTCTGCAGTCAACGGAAAGGATCCTTGCTCCATTCATTGTTGGAAGAAAAGCTGTCTATAGTCAATTTGTCTATACAAAGCCTGTTGAAAATATCTATCCAGCTCCACCATCCACTTATAACCAATATCACCACCACCTCACAAAAAGATTGCAAGCCCCTTCTGACAGCAATCAAGTAATTACCGTTTGCCTAAAAAATTCCAAAATGCTACCTACTAGATGATGAACTCTCAGAGAACACCATCTCAGCTTCCAGTGGTATAAAATACCCCTCAATTGTAAAGTCCATCAACTTCTAGGTAATGCTACCCAAATTGGCTTAAAATTGCTTTTTATTAACTAGCTTTCCTGCTTTGTTAATATAAAACATACCTAATTTCTCTCCATGATCACCAGTAAAAGGAGCCCATGTTCTTTGCCCAGGATAAAAAACATTTCTGAGACTAGCTGGACTTTGTATCTCCCAAACCTTCCACCTGGTTACAAGTGACCTGGTGAGCTTAATCTGAATACCCATAGACACCTCATCCCACACTACACCTTGAGAGTAGTCTGAATTTACAGACAGTTCCTGTGGAACAAAGTCTGAGGAACTGAGGCAAATAGTGGCAACAAAAGATGAAGTTCTCAACCTTCTTGATAAACTGAAAGTTAATAAATCACCTGGCCCAAATGATATCCATCCTAGAATTATCAAAGAACTCAAATATGACATTGCTGGTCTTCTAACAAAAATATGTAACATGTCCCTAAGATCAGCCTCAGTAGCAGAGACTGGATAATGGCCAATGTAACACCAATTTTTAGAACAGATCCGGGGGGGATACAGGAAATTACAGGCCACTTAGCTTAACATTTGTTCTGGATAAATTGGTTGAAACATTATTAAAGACAAAATTAGTATGCATATAGAAGGAGAAACCCTGCTGAAAAAGAATTAATATGGCTTCTGCTAAGGTAAGTTCTGTCTCACTAACCTTTTAGAGTTCTTTGGGAGGATCAATAAACATGTGGACAGGGGAGATCCAGTGGATATTGTTAAAAGTTTTTTGGAAGTCCAAGTAAACAAAGTCCTCACCAAAGGCTCCTGAGCAAACTTAGCAGACATGGAATAAGAAGAGAGGTCCTCTTATGGATTAGTAACTGGTTACAGAACAGAAAGGAGAGAGTAGGAATAAATGGTAAATTCGCCCAATATAGGGATGTAAACAGTGGGGTCCCACAGGGATCTGTATCACGACCAATGCTTTTCAATTTATTTATGAATAATGTGGAATTAGAAGTGAGGTGGCCAAGTTTGCTGATCATGCCAAGTTATTTAAGGTGGTTAAAGCAAAAAACAAAAGGATTGCAAGGAACTCCAAAACTGACAGAATGGGCATCAAAATAGCAAATACAGTTCAATGAAAAGAAGTGTAAAGTGATGCACATTGGGGCAAAAAATCCCAACTCCAAGTATATGTTGAAGCTGATGGGATCTGAGCTAGCAGTAAATAACCAAGAAGAGATCTTGAGGTTGTGGTGGACAACTCAATGAAAACACTGACCCAGTGTGCAGCTGCTGTGAAAAAGGCAAATTCCATTTCAGACATAATTAAGAGAGGAATTGCAAATAAAACTGCCAAGACCATGGTCCCCTTATGCAAACCTTTCGTATGACCACACTTAGAATACTATATACAGTTCTAGTCACCACACCTAAAATATATTATAAAGTTGGAAAAAGGGCAGAAAAGGGCAACTAAAATTATCAACGAGCTGGAATAATTCCTCCATGAGGAAAGGTTACAACGTGTGGAATTGTTTAGCTTAGAAAAGAGGAAAGGAGAGACATGATAGAGGCATACAAAATAATGTTTGGCGCGGAGAATGTGGATATGGAGACATTTTTCCTCTCTCTAATACAAGAACCTGGGGTCATCCCATGAAACCGATGCATAGAAGATTCAGAACTGATAAAAGGAAGTACTTCTTCACCAAGCACAGTTAAACTATAGAATTAACTTCCACAAGAAATGATAGCCACCAATTTGAATGGCTTTAAAAGGGGCTTGGACAAATTCCTGGAGAAGAAGCCTAACAATAGATAGTACTCCTGACAGCTATACATCACATGCAATATCAGAGGCAGTATTCCTTGGGAAACATTGGTGGGAGGGTGCTGCTGCATTCATGTCCTGCATGTGGGCTTCCTGTGGGCAGCTGGTTGGCCACTGTGAACAGAATGCTGGACTAGACAGACACTTGGTCTCATCTGGCATGGCTCTTATGTTCTTATAATGTGACTTCACCATTTAGACATTTTTTCTCGCCTTCCTCCCCACCTGCCTTTTATAACACCTTGTCTGATGAAGAGATCTGGGGATTTCAGAAGCTTGAAAAAAAATTCTGGTGATTGGATGGCGTAATAGCGGTATTAGAGTAACATGGATTTTGGAAATTTTCTTATGGTCAACTCAGCTATCTTTGCTTTTGTTGTTTCCCTTACATTGATCTTCATTCCAAAATTACAATCTGGAAGAGGTTAACACCTGTCTGCATCAGAAATGGGACGTTCATAACATAATTATTCACCTCTATTTGATATGCCTGTTCAAGGATGCTTTATCTATATGCTATATATTAATCGTTGTTTAACGAAGCTCCCTTCCAGTGCCAACATCATCCAAAGCTGCATACTAATACGTCACAGCATATTTTAACCACAGTCATCTCATTATCTATTTCCGTAAAATATCCTTCACAGTTTTAATCTTATTTATATATGGATTTTCCCACTCAATCAATATAAACTATTAGTATTAGGATGTTAACCCACATTAGAGATTGTGAATATAGGTCAGAGTATGCATGTTTGGATAGGAGGGGATAGCGGTGTACTCCAGAAATGGATCCTACTAGAATGGAAGAAAGAATATTTACAACATATGTAACCCTGCCTAATATATGAGGAAAATATTCACTGTATAACTATTAATTCACTGCTATTTATAAGAGAGCACTTTTAATATGCAGAGTGTATTTCTAGACAATGTAGTAAGTCAAGTAGTTAATATAGTGAATTGGGAAAGTTTATTTGTACACAATTCTGAGCTGTTAAGTCTCTGAGCTGTTAGATAACCCACCCTCCTTTTCTCAACTCGAGGCTGAAATACCAAACAATGTCTCAAGGCTAAATTTGAAATCCAGATCCAACCCTGACATTCACTTCTATAGCACATTTTCAATGTACATGTGCTTCAATATATAAGTGTTTTTTGTGTTTTAATAACAATGTGAATAACTATAAGTAACTTTGTACTGTGCGCTGACACATACTACAGAATTTAATAGCTTCTATAATAGTTTTTCAGTACTTCACAATTCTTGTGTGTCAAAGATAAACTTTATAATGAGTGTACAAAATCCTTTTGTACTCCCACTGATTCAGACTCTATTATTCACTTCTAAGCTGCTTTATTCCAACACAGAGAATACTTTACAAAGCTGCTCTCTAATAACCCCTTTTGTGGATACTTAACCCGCTTCCATGTTTAAAGTCTGGACAGAACTTTAAACATGAATTCTGTATAAATTTAGTAGCAATTTTTCAAAATACATTTTAATGCAGCGTGAATTTCCATAGTTACCACCAACTTCAGCATTTTGTTTTTTTCAATCTGAAGAAACTGATAGCAACCTATAAAGCCTTATGCTGTATCAGAAGTTTGCTCTTAAAGTTATAATAACCATATAATTTTCACCAAAATGTGAATATTTTCCAGATTGCTTCATCAGGAAAGGTGTTATAAAAAGCAGGGGGGGAGATACTGGGAAGGAGGTGAAATCTGACTAGATAGTGAAGTCAGTGTCTGCATGTTCAAAGTCCCAATACAGAATTGGAGAGGAGAGGTCTGCAGATATTCAAATTAAGTTCTCTAGGTCATGTGATGGCTACCGGTTGGACCTGCAGCAGCCCCTAGGGCTGTTGGGAGCAAAAACACAATAATCTAAGTCTTATTTAAGTATACCAGAATAATACTCACAAAGTCATATCATAGTACTGGAGGAGCTTTACTACAACTAATTTAAAACATTGTGCAGCATTGAAAAGATTTGAGCTGCAATCCTATGCATGTTTAGACAGGAAAGAAGTCCTACAACTCTCAGCATCCCCCAGCCAACACGGCGGGCTGTGGAGCACCGTAAAGATTTAGGCTGCAATCCTATGCATGTTTAGACAGAAAAAAAGTCCTACAACTCCCAGCAATTCCCTGCCAACATGGCTGGCTGTGGAGCTTCGTAAAGATTTGGGCTGCAATCCTATGCATGTTTAGACAGGAAAGAAGTCCTACAACTCTCAGCATCCCCCAGCCAACATGGCTGCCTGGGGAGCACCTTAAAGAGATTTAGGATGCGATCCAATGCAAGTTTAGGCAAGAAAAACTCCTACAACTCCCAGCCAACATGGCTGGCTGGGGAGCACCTCAGAGATTTAGGATGCGATCCTAGGTATGTATAGACAGGGGGGAAAGTTGTATAACTTTTTTGCTGTCTAAACATGCATAGGATTATGCCCTTATTGCAGCAGCAGCCCACTTCATCCGATTCATAAAACCAGAGTAACTCCGTTGTTTTTGAGGAGTTACAAAACTGGTAACAGTAGTAAGAAGTTGCAAAATAGCTGGGGGGGGGGGGGGGGGGAGGGGGGATCGTAGCCGTAATAGTTTGTCGCCTTTCCTGAATCCGATTTAGCGGGCTCTGTTCGTGCCCCAATACTCCTTGTTCCTTCGGCTGCAAGCAACAGATGAAACCACGAGATCCGGATAACTCCGGCTCTTAAAGGGGCACTTCTTAAAAGAAAGGGGGGGGAAAAGGGGGGGGGAAAGCCCGGTTATAGCAGGAGCTTTCGGGGACCGCAAAGCCCAGGCGTGCACGGAAGCCTCCTGCCCACCGCGGAAGCGTGTTCGGCTGCAATCCCGAACACGACTGCGAGGGAGCAAAGTCCCACTGAGCCCAATGGGGCTGACTTCGGAGTAAACGCGCACGGCGAGGTCTTTCGGTGGGGAGGGGAAAGGGGGGCACAAGACTCTTTGTCCCCTCTCGCTCCAATGTGGACTATAAGGCGGCGCCTGCCGCCTTCCTGAAGGTGTTGCCACAGTTACTACTACTGCTAAGCCGGCCAGTCCCGACATTCAAGCGGAGTAAACTCGCGAGCTGCTGGTTTGGGGGGTGAGGTGAGGGAAGACCCCCCCACACACACACACAGATTGGGGGGGGGGGGGTGAGGGAATGGAAGACCCTCTCCACACACACACACTGATTGGGGGGGGGGGGCGTTGCGTAGAAAGAGAGGCTGAGGGGGCGTTACCTCAGTCGGGTTCCCGAATTGGGGTGCGCCGCGGCCTGCCTGTGAGGGGCCGGAGCGCCCCCACCCCTTCTCCTGGGCGGCCGCCGCCGCCGCCGCTCTCCCTCGCCCCGACTTCCCGCCTCCTCAGCAGCCCAGAGAAGCCGGAGGGGGCGGCGCGGCTCCCTCACTGCGCGCGCAAAAGGCCTCAGGCGCGAGGAGGGAAGAACGTTCCAACCGACAGTTGCTGCCGCCTGCGTCGTGTTGTTATTGCTGCTGCCGCCGCCGCCGCAGACACATCCAGCTATACGCCGCAGCGCATGCGCCACATCCGGGTTTCCTCTCGCCACTTCCCCGCCCCCTCACGATCACCTCGTGCGTAGGGTTCTTGCTCCGTCTCTCCCCGCCAGCAGCACCCTCGAGCGTGCAAAGCGCGCATGCTCAGTTCGCGAGGCGAGCGCGGTTCCCCCCCTTACGTTAAGCCATTGACGGGTTTCCCTAAGAAGATCGCGGGAGGGCGCGAACGATAAATTATTTTTCGAAGAAAAAGAAAAGGTTTCAGGTTGTCACCTGTGGCCCAACAGAAGGCGGGCGGGCGGGCGTGTTTTGGGGGGAAAACTCCATACCAACACCGCGGGAATTTGCAGCGCGTATCCACTAAAGGCAAGATTAAGAAGCCCTGTTGTATGATTATGCATAAAACTGATGCGGATATTTGTTTTTTAAAGGCATTTTGTTCCCGCTTTGCTGTGCAAAATAATACCCAGAAAATTAACAATGAAGTGATTTTAATAGATGCGTAAATTCAAATAAAATAACAAAAATACTTTTTCAAACAGCAACAACAGCAGAGAGATGTCAAAACTAAAGCTGCAATAGAAAGAGGAACATGCCAGAGGAATCAGAGGGGGAACGTAGAGCGCTTGCTTTGCATGCAAAAGGTCCCGGGTTCAATTTCTGGCATCTCTAGGTAAACCTGGAAGAACTCTTGCCGTTACCAACATAGGTGTGCGCAGCTCATTTCATTTAAAACCATTAAAAGCATACAAACATGTTATAAATACAATATCATTTAAAAACAACTATTCTGGGTCAAACCACCACCACAACAAACCCTCCAGGAAAGCGGCAACAGCAAACCCCTCTCTGCCGCAGCATGAGTTCTGGGAGAGGGGGGGGGGGGGGGGTTGGCTCGCAGATCTAGGAAGGAAGGAAGAAAAAGCTTTTCCCCAAGGCAGCCCAGGATTTACAGACTGCTCAACTTAAAACCGCAGCAACAACTGATGGGTTTATACTGTGTTGCTGCCTCTTGTTAGAAAGGCAGTTAGCAGAGGAAAAACAGAAAGGCAAAGAAGGATGAGCATTTGCCAGCCTCGCCTGCACACAAAATAAAAGTCTGTGCCTTTCTGTTAGTTAAGAAAGAAAAAACAGCTTTACTCTTGAGTATTCTTGCATATCATGCAGGCACAGTGAATAATTTCAAAAGGCGTTTGTTCAGTCCATTTCCTTGTGTTCTATAACCCCAGCAGGAGAGAGCGCAAGCACACCTGGGCTCCCAGCAATGGAGGAAGGCAGAGACAGAGGGGGCGGGAAAGAAAGGGGAGAAGCAGGAAGCCACACCTAGGTTATGGAGATCCTAGGTTATGGAAACCTAGCTGGCCTAGGCCCTGTTTGATGATCCAACATAGAAAAACCCAAATGAAACATGTCCCAGCCTGGTTCCAACTGCTGGTGCTTTTCAAACTCCATTGCCATTGCTCCGCACAGTTTTTAGGTGTGGAGGGGTGAGGGTGGGGCCGTATTTGCGCCACCGTTCCCCAGGATCCGCCACAGAGGCAAGTGGTTCACGTCGCTTCATGGTAGGGCCGGCCCTGGCAAGAACTCTCCAATCCCATCATCCAATCAATTTAGCTGGAGATGCTGCGGACTGAACTTAGTTCCTCCTGCATGTAAAGCAAGACTTCTACCACTGCATTATGTTGTGCAGCATGATTATTTCCATGATATTACTTAAAAAAAAAATCGGTAGCAACCCTGCCTTGCACCACTGTTACCCCATTCTCATTGTTACAAAGCACTCCCAAAATTCTGCTGGTTGAGGGAAGAAAGGGCCTATATCTGGAAGGGGATTGGTTTTCTTGGAGCAATTGGTCTTCTAGAAAAATAGAATAGTTTCGGGTGCAATCCTATGCGTGTTTAAATCTACAACTCCCAGCATCCCCAACCAGCCGTGAAGATCTTTTTCTGTCTAAACATTAAGCCCTCATTTTGTTCACCCTTTTAAAGTATTTTCAACACCTTTTCAGCTGTGAAATCCTGACACCCGAATATTGTGTAAGCCCACATGCCTTCTTCGTGAGTGCCTTTCACTGTTTGTTTAAGACGATTCCCAGAATGTTGGCTATCTTTCTTACCTGGACCTGCGATAGCCAGGGATATTTACGCAAAATCCCATCAGCTTCCCTTTCTCTCACATCACGTAGGAGGGACAAAAGGCATTTTCTTCCATCTTCTCTTCTTGTCTGAGACTGGAAAACCCAACATCAGGTGGGCAATCTCAAGGGGACAACTTGTTGTTGTTTTCATTTTAATTGCCCTGGGCCTGGAGAGCAGAAGGGAACCACACTCTGGCTTCTGCCATCAGCTGTGGGAATGAAGAGGTGCAGCCCCTGGGAGGCTGCACCTCCTCATTCCCAGGTATAGCATCAAGCTGGGGGGGAGACCAACTTGGCCCGTCCGTCGGCCAGAGGAGGAGCATTTGTGTAATGCCTGTCTCTGAGTGCCTTCTTTTACCCACTATGGCAAGGGTATTGAACCTCAGGTACAGGGTAGGCTAACCATATGAAAAGGAGGACAGGGCTTATGTAACTTTAACAGTTGTAGAGAAAAGGGAATTTCAGCCAGTGTCATTTGTATGCAATTAGTTCCTGGTGATTTTCCCTCTTCATCACAACTGTTAAAGTTGCAGGGGCCCTGCCTTCTTTTGTATATGGTCACTCTAGTATAGTGCCTGCAACTTTAACTGTTGTGATGAAGAGGAAATTTCACCAGGAACGAATTGCATGCAAATGACACCGGCTGAAATTCCCTTTTCTCTACAACTGTTAAAGTTACATGAGCCCTGTCCTCCTTTTCATATGGTCAGCCTAGGTACAGGGTCAAATCTGGCCCTCTGGGATTTCCCAGAGAGCCAAGCCCCCTTCCACATGTCTCCCAGTGGTTTACACTGCCCCCCCCCCACATTTATCATTTGATGGTTTCTTAACTTTTGTATGATTTCTTCCCCATTCTAAAAGGTTGAAATGCCTCTACTAAAGCTTAATCACTGGCAGTAAGATCTTTAAGCCAACATATCCTGGCATGGTTTGTATTTTGGCCCCAGCTACTACTGGAGTATGGCCCCCAATAGCTTCTCTGAAATTGAATTTGGCCCCTGAGCCAACACCAATACATTATGGCTGCATTCGGACAACACAAAAACCACTGGTGGTTTTAGGAGTCAACCATCAGTGGAATGGACATCGATTGGTCTTTGTGTCATCTGTCGGGCAATATCCACCCCACAGTTGACATTTTCAGCAAAAGAAAAAACAACTGGAGAAACACAACTGGCTGCAGAGTTGACTTCTCACACAACCTGTGTTTTTTGTGTTGTCCGAACTGAGCCAGTGGTGTTTCCGACCTGTTGGGAGGAAGTTTTCGCCTGGCTACAGAGTTCCCAGGCAAGAGCGGCCAAAACCAAGCCGGCTGCTCTGCTACAGTGGGCACAACTTGCAATGGCTGCTGGGATAGCACCGGGAGCACAGAGGGAGGAGGGAGGGAGGGGCTTTGTCAATCCACTCCACGCGAGCCAAGTTTTTACACTGAACTCTTAAATTTATGACACCAAAGTGTGAAAAAACAGACCCCAGGTTAACTGGACCCATGCCGGCATAGAACTGAGAGTTGCTGGGGCTAACAAACCAAAGCTGCTGTCGGAGACTTTTCTCCTGAATTTCAGCACAACATACCACCAGGTAAAGGCATATACTAGTCCACCTTAAGAGAGATTTTGCCAGCTCCAGGTTCTTGAGCAAGACACCTTCAATGAGCCCACTTCCTCAGTGAGTCTACCTTCTCATCCCCATGGCCACTGGCTGTTATTTCTCCTCAGCCTCTTTCTCCTCATTGTGACTTCTTGCTTGCTTGCTTGGCAGCGAAACCAGCAAGCAAGTATGCCCTGATCCTCCTTCTCAACACCTCAGTTGTCCAGACCAGAGCGAGAACAGGTGAATAAGCACGTCAAAGTGGTAAAGAGGAGGCTTCCTCACTGCTGATCACTTGGTGGGTTTTGCACATTTCCCTCCCATTTTGAAAAGGCTGAGATGGCTCTCCTAATGCTTTGCTACTGGCAGGTTTATTGCAGACTCGTGATTGGCCACTCACAGAAGTTTTCAGGTAGATTTCATGATGTCGTCAACAACAAGGACATCTCCCACAGAATCCTCTAGAAATCCCGGGACAAAAAGAACCATTTTGAAGTGGTAATGGACGGGAAACAGCAGGATCTTCCGCAACGAGATGGTGCAGTCCCAAAAGAACCCAATGGAATTGAATGGAGGGGAAGTATTCAATTCAAACCCCTTGTTGCCCCTCCCCTTCCATGTAATGAAGCCTGTAACAGACACGCCAAAGAACCAAGAAGCAGAAAAGTCCCTTAATGTAGAGACATTCTTAAGCTACAATAAGCTGGTCTTTTTAGCCCCACCCCTTTGTCTTCAGCCCCGCCTCCTTTGCCTTCTGAAATACGGTCCCCAAGAGCTTCTCTGAAATTGAATTTGGCCTTTGGGCTGAAAAATATTTAACACCCCTGTTCCGCACTCCAGTATACACCAATTCTCTCCTGCCACTACACACTGTAGAACCTGGATGGAGAACGTGTGGCCCTCCAGATGTTGTTGGGACTATAAATCCCATCATCTCTCATTGGCTGTGCTGGCCTCTGATACTGGAGGTAGTGTATAGTCATCAAGACTAGTAGCCATTGATAGCCTTCTCCTCCAGGAATCCCCTTTAAAGCCATCCAAATTGGTGGCCATCACTAGGGGTGTGCACGGACCCCCCGGATCGGATCGGGACCCGGATCGGGACCTCCAATTTTGTCCCGGACCGGTTCGGACAAAATCGGAGGCCCCCCGGACCGGATCGAGTCCGATCCCGACCCAAAAATCGTACATTTTTGGATCGGCCGCCATTTTTTTCCCCATAGACTTGCATTGCAATGCAAGTCTATGAGGAAAAAATGGCGGCGGGTGGGTAAGGGGGGGCCTAACTCCCTCCCCCCCCCCGGGGCCGTCCGCTGTGGACGGCCCCGGCAGGTAAACCCCCTCCCCCGCGCTCCCTACCCCCCCTGGGGCCGCCCGCTTCCATCCGCTGGCGCCCGCGGGCGCCAGCGGATAGAAGCGGACGGCTCCGGGGGGGGGGGGGGGGTAAGCCCCCTTCCCCGCCTTTACCTTCTCGGCCCGTCCGGCGCCGGCGGCTACTACCAGCGGGCTCCGCGGCCTACTCTCGAGTAGCGCGCCGGGTGATGACATCACCCGGCGCGCCACCCTGGAGCAGGCCGCGGAGCCTGCTGGGAGTAGTAGGCGCCGGCGCCGGACGGGAGCCGCCGGGCCGGGCAGGTAAGGGCCCCCCTCCCCCCTCCCCCCTCCCCCCTCCGCGCGCCCCCTCCTCCCCTCCACGCACCCCCTCCTTACCTTTCCGGCCCGACGGCTCCCGTCCGGCGCCGGCGCCTACTACTTCCAGCAGGCTCCGCGGCCTGCTCTAGAGTAGCGCGCCGGGTGATGACATCACCCGGCGCGCCATCCTAGAGCAGGCCGCGGAGCCTGCTGGGAGTAGTAGGCGCCGGCGCCGGACGGGAGCCGCCGGGCCGGAAAGGTAAGGGCCCCCCTCCCCCCTCCGCGCGCCCCCTCCTCCCCTCCACGCACCCCCTCCTTACCTTTCCGGCCCAGCGGCTCCCGTCCGGCGCCGGCGCCTACTACTTCCAGCAGGCTCCGCGGCCTGCTCTAGAGTAGCGTGCCGGGTGATGACATCACCCGGCGCGCCATCCTAGAGCAGGCTGCGGAGCCTGCTGGGAGTAGTAGGCGCCGGCGCCGGACGGGAGCCGCCGGGCCGGAAAGGTAAGGGCCCCCCTCCCCCCTCCGCGCGCCCCCTCCTCCCCTCCACGCACCCCCTCCTTACCTTCCCGGCCCGGTGGCTCCCGTCCGGCGCCGGCGCCTACTACTACCAGCAGGCTCCGCGGCCTGCTCTAGAGTAGCGCGCCGGGTGATGACATCACCCGGCGCGCCACCCTAGAGCAGGCCGCGGAGCCTGCTAGTAGTAGTAGGCGCCGGCGCCGGACGGGAGCCACCGGGCCGAGAAGGTAAGTGCCCCCCTCCTCCCCCCCCCGCTGTCCACTTTCATCGGCGGGCGCCCGCTGGCGCCCGCCAATGGAAGCGGCGGTGGGCGCCAGTGGGCGCCCGCCGATCCGCCGATCCGCCGAACCGGTTCGGAGCTTTTTCGGACCGGTTCGGATTGGATCGGCCGATCCAGCTGCGGGATCGGAAATCGGATAATTTATCCGATTTCCCACTGGACCGGACTCGGATCGTGGATCGGGTCCGATCCAGTGCACATCCCTAGCCATCACTACAGGTTGTGGAAGCAAATTCCATAGTTTAGGTTGGCTTATCACGATCACACAAAGGAGAACCACCTACTTTCCCCACAATATATCTTTCTATGTTTCCTACTTTCTGTAGAATTGCTCAGGAATCTCTTGTCTCAATGCATCCAATTGGGAGACTGCCAGCGCCTATGGAAGCACGGACACATCCTACAGGTGACGTAAGTTCCTTACTGGACCCTCCTCTAGCCCCCCTCAACCGGGTTATAAGGCATGAGAATTAAATTGTAAATTCTAGGGACGCTGGCCAGAATCTGGGATTTCAGTCCAAAATTCCAGACCCTCCAAACATAAAAGCAGTAAGAGTAATGGCAGATCAGGAACTAGTTTGTGGACAGAAAGTGTTGCACTCACAGGGATTCGTTACAGGAATTTGTACTTGGCTCAGGGCGCTGAACAGGAGGAAACCTTGGGCAGGCTGAGTCAGTCCATGCTATTTAGAAAAGGGAGAATGCGTGGAATCTTCAGTCCCAAACCACACCCTATTAATTGGAACATGGGAAAGAGTCAACCTTCATACCTACTGTGCGTGCAGAGTTTAAAATTAGATCAAGGACATCTGAGCCAGGATGGGATCTCAGGGGAGGCGGGAGTATTTTTAAACTCTGGATGCATTTGGAGACAACGAAAAGGGGAAGTGAGCGATCTCCAGTTTCATGACATCTTAGACGCTACAGAGGGAGCTTCACATTTTGCAAGTCCATGGGCCTCTGGGTTCCACAAAGCTGTTTTTGCTGAGGCAGCACGTGGATTACATGGCCGCAGATGGGGTGGAATTCTTACACTTTGTGATCCACAGAGCTGTCCAGCGCAGCAGTTCCTGCCACACGAACCCCCTTACTACCGAGGAAATGTCAGAGAGCATGACTCTGTCTTGCCCTGAAAACCATGCATCTATCTGCCGGTTCTTGTCTTGTACTGCTCTTTTCCGAAACTATTTAATCCCCCCAAAGGGTTGAGTCGATTAAGGGCACAATCCTATGCACGTCTAGACAGAGAAAAGGCCTACAACTTCCAGCATGTCCCAGCCAGGGGCATGCTGGGAATCGTAGGCCTTTTCTCTGTCTAGACCTGTCTAGGATTGTGCCCTTAAATCAAGTTATCCAAAGGTGGAGTGGATCCTGTATCCAGCTCTCTCAGAATATGGTCTCATCTCTCATAGTTGTTCAAGAAGGAATGTCATCCCAAAGGCCCATGGGCCAAAACCGGCCTTCTGGATTTCCTTGGCTGGCCATGCCTTTTTTCTCTGGCCCCACCCCCTTTCCCCATACCATTTGGTTGTTTCCTAGCTTTTGCATGTTTTCCCTATTCTACAAGGTTGAAATGCCTCTCCAAAGGCTTAATTACTCGCAGTAGGAGCTTTAGGTTAGCACATGCTGATATCTTTGCTCCTAACTCTTGTGCATTCAGTCCCATGCACCACTGGAATGCAGCTGCCGAGAGCTTCTCCAAAACTGAATCTGGCCCTTGCGCTGAAAAAGGTTCAACACCCCTGAGGGAGAAGGCATTCTTGATGTTGACCTGGCATTTTGTCATTCCAAGGGAGTCCACCACATGATCCAAGAGGTACATGTTTGCAATGGTGGGAGTCCAAACGGATGCATACAATGGGCCTGTTCAGACAACATCCTTAGCCATGGTTAGGCTGCTAACCCTTTTGCAGCAAACGGTTAGTGAGCATGTTTAAACCGTGATTATGCAGGCACCATGGTTAGGAATGGTTCATACGACATGCAAAGCCATAATGGGCCGGTTCAGGTGACACTTCAGGCTCTGTGGTTAGCGAAACTGTGGTTCTTTGGGGTTAGCACTAACCACAAGCTGAGCTGTCGCACACACTTTAAGCCACGGTTAGAGCTGTTAGGCCTGCTACAGACAGCCTGACTGTGGTTAGTGAGTGATCATGGTTTAGCAAAATACATCACACAAGACACCTTAGACCCTGCTGCTTAACCAAAAGCCTTAACCGGAAGGGTTTAAGGTGTCTTCTGATCAGACCCAATGTTTAGCTCAAAATGGTTAACTACCATGATTTAGAATGTAGTCTGAACAGGGTCAATCTGATATTTGCATCATACCCCCAGGATTCCTTGCAAAAGATCCTGGGATGACCCCCCCCCCCCCGCCTCAGGCAATGCAATTCTTCACTGTGCTCTGAGAAATATTGCATACCAAGCAATCACTTGGTTATTTGCACAGACCAAATGCCAATTTTTCCTTCTGCTGCAGGAAAAGTGAGCTGGCTTCAAGAACTAAGAACATAAGAAGAGCCCTGCTGGATCAAACTAAGGGTCCATCTAGTCCAACACACTGTTTACACAGTGGCCAAACCAGGACACAGTGCAACAGCACCCTCACACCCATGTTCCCCAGCAACTAGTGTACACAGGCTCACTGCCTCTGATACTGGAGGTTGCACATAGTTATCAGGACTAGTAGCCATTGATAGCCTTCTCCTCCAGGAATTTATCCAACCCCCTTTTAAAGCCATCCAAACTGGTGGCCATCACCACAGCTTGTGGTAGTGAATTCCATAGTTACTATGCATTACCGGAAGAAGTATTTCCTTTTATCTGTCCTGAATCTATATTTTTGTATTTATTCTGTGATTTCTTACCAATGTAGAAACTAAATATTAATGTCTAGCGAAGAGCTCTTTATGAAAAACAACTGTCCACATACAGTAATTGGCTTCAAGTTATCTAAAAATTGTTTGGCATAAAATACAGATCTTTTATTCGTTTGCATTTTGAACATAAAGCCACTGTTTCCAACATGTACCTAGAAAACGCTGATCTTTCAGATTCAGTTATCAGGATGATTAAAAAAAACCTGGCATACTTGTAACATATTAATATGCACCTGGCATTAAAAGAACAACTCCCTCAGATAAACATATGTATGCATGTTGATGCAAAAGTAAGACTTGCTGATTTTAATGGTGCTGACTCCCAATTAAGTGTGTAACAGATTGCAGCCTTAATTCAATAAATCTTTGATTCTAAATTGATGAATGTGTATTTAATGAAGATATTGGGGTTTAATGTTATGTAGAAGGTATCCGTTCTTCAAAAGCCCTTGGGGCATCATCAACCATTATTGACATTACTAAGGAATCAAAGCTGTGTTGTAATTTATGCTAAAAAGAGAAGCCCATATCTATTGAGGAAGCACCAACTGTGGTGAGTTTTAGATACCTGTTAAAGTTTACCCAAGACTTCCCTGAATGATTGTGCTGCCAGTTAGTTTATTAATTGTTGTGCTTTTAGCTTTAGTTTTAAATAATTAAACATTTTAACGGATGAGGTCTTTGTATTTATTATACTTTAATCGCTTCTGTAATCTGCTTAACAATATCTTTAGATATACTAAGTAGTATATAAATAAATGATGATGATGATAATTATAATAATGAGGAGGAGGAGGAGGTGGTGGTGGTGATGGAGGTGATTTTGTGGGCCCTCAACCAAACCCCTCCACAACTGGGCCTTGAAAAGAAGACATGGGTAGAGGTTCTCTCTATCAGCAAATTAATTTCTATTCTTTTGTAGTCAGAGGCTCAGTTCACACAACATGTTTCTCAACGGTGGTTTTAGAACTCCACAGTGGAGGTTTTACACCACCGTTGAGAAATGTGTTGTCTGGCGGGAAAACTCCACGCAATGGTGGAGGGTTTTTTGGGGAAAACACTCCACACAGAATATCCACGTTGTGCAGAGGAGAGTTCCTGCACAACCGTTGTGTCGTGTGTTATGTGGTGGGCTCTGTGGAGTTTTCTGTTGTGTTGAGTTGACTTTTCCCACTAGCTACAGAGTTCCCTGGCAAGAGCAGCGAAAAGAGAGCAGCCGGGACTGGGTTTTCCCCCCAGCAATGGCTGATGGAACACCATCGGGAGGACCTGGGGAGGACGGAGGGAGGGCGGGCAGGGGAACTGTCAATCAAACATCGCGATGGATTTTACTCAACTCCACGGTAGCCCACAGTCACACAACAGTGCAGTTAGAACATGTTGTGTGGGGAGTACCTCCTAAAAACTCAACTGTTGAATGGAATTTTCACACTCCGTTGACTAATTCGTTGTCTGAAGTGAGCCAGAGAGTGCTATTTCTGTTTTTTCATCAGAATGCCTATGGTCATAAAATCCTCTGCCAAAGCTACCTCTTGCCCATCCAACACCAACTCGGCTTGCCTCTTCAATTCCATGACATCCATATCTCCATCGCCAACCTGATTGGCTGGCTTATACCGCTGACTGAAGTGAGAGAGAACCAACCGCTTAACTTTGCACAACTTTGCAAACTCGGCTGCCATTTTCGGAGTGCTATGGCCACGCTCTTTGGCTTTGTCCATTTGGGTATCATCCAGGGTGGCTTCGTGAACCAAGAGATCAGCTTCATAGCAAAGAGTCACTGCTCCAACTCCAACAACGCCAGAACAGTCTCCAAAAATACAAACTTTTCTTCCAGGCAGAGGGTCTTCTAAGACATCCGAAGGAGAAATGGCTGTCCCATTTTCGAGTACAACTGTAACACCTTCTTTCAGTTTACCATATAAAGGGCCAGGCTGTACTCCTACAAATTAAAGCACAGGAATAAAATTACTTCTCAAGTGGCTCATCTTGCAAACAGTGCTTTTAAGCACATGGTCAAAGTTTCACAGAATTCTGGCACAATATCTTGACACCCAAACATTTCACAAACCCTCCCTCTTATTGTAACCGAGTTTCTAGACCTTATGAAGGCAGGTATTTGAAAATATGTGGGCATCATCTACACAACACATCTTTCTCTCATGGTTTTCAGTCTTGATTCCCGTCTCTACCCATACACCCAACTGTCTTTCCCTAACCCATAACTTTCCTCCTCTCACTTTGAGATGTGAAGGCCGGGAGGAAAAATGGGGGGGGGGGGGGAAGGAATATATATATATATATATAAAAAAAATTCCCCCCAAGGAACTTTTGGAAACTTTGAAGAAAAAAAGAAAGGGGAAAAGAATGGGCTTATTTTTCCACGGATTTTTGAAAATGTTTGGGGGGAAAAAACAGATTATTTATTTATTTATTTATTTTTTAAATGTTCCCCGTCCCGTTTCCCCCCAAAACTTTCACTTCCCTGCTCCCGCCAGCGCCCATTGTTGAAGAACTTAACATTCTGTGGGGAAAATAATATAAAACACAATTAACAAGATATGATTCAATAATGTAAGATATAATAAAATGTGCATGCAAAGAGGCTCCAGTTTTAGGAACAGAATATGAACAGTTACTTTTGCCTAATGGGTTGTATACATGAAAAAGCTTAATCCTACTCCGATTCCTTTTCTCCTCCCCACTGCAATCATCACCACATGATTTCGCACTGAAAAGGGTGCATTTTGATACTTGCAACAGGGTATCGCAAGATTTATAACATTACAGATAGATCCTCCCTGGTGTTGGATGAAGAATCTGTCAGAAAGGATAGAGCCGATGCTTATTATATCTGAAGAGCTGTTGTACAGAGGATGGATCAGATTTGTTCTCTGTTGCTCCAGAGCGAAGGACCCAAGCCACAAAATTCAAATTATAAGGAAAGGGATTCCAGCTAAACCTTAGGAGGAACTTATGGAGCAGATTACCTTGAAAAATAGTGGAATACCCTTGATTAGATGATTTAAACAGAGGTTGGATGGCCAACACTGTCACATAGCCTTCCCCACTCTGGTGCCCCCTAGATGTGTTGGACTACAAACTCCATCATCCCTGTCCAGCAGGGCCATGATGGGAGTTGTAATCCTCAGTAGGAGACGGCTGCTGTGGCAGCTGAGTTCCTGTATCAGAAAACCAACATCGCTGCTTTTATACCCTCATGCCTTTCTGCATGAAAGTATTCAGATTAGATCAGAGCCATTAGCTAATACAACCAGCGTGTTTTTAGCAGGGGAGTGGAGGCACAACACTCTATAAAAGCAACAGGACAGGAGGCACAGAGGCATCTTAAAAGACTAATTGGTTTAATGCGGCATGTGCTTTCGTAGCCAACAGCCCACTTCATCACACGAAGAGGGCTGATGACTTCAAAAACACACACCACAATAGATCAATTAGTCCCCGAGGTGCCACAGCACTCGGACGCTTATGGGGAGAAGAAAGAATTTCCACAAGCCCGGGAAGTTATTAGTCATTGGTCCACTCAGCAGCTGCAGTGTGAGATTAATGCACATGATATCAGCAGAGGTGCGGTGGGAATGTCAATCCAGCTAGTGTAGTGGCGAAGAGCCTGAGCCGTGAACGAGGAAGCTCTCCATTAAAATCTCCAACAGGAAAGGCAAACTCCCCGTCAGGCACAGGATTTGAGAATAAAACTGCCAATATCATACCGCCCTTATACAAATCTACGGTGTGACCATACTCAGAATACTGGGTAGAGTTCTCGTCACAGCACCTTAAAGAAGATGTGGTAGAGCTGGAAAAGGGGCAACTCAAATGATCAAGGGGCTGGAGCAACTCCCCTGTGAGGAAAGGTTAGAAAATGTGGGATTGTTTAGCTTGTAAAAAAGGAAGCTAAGGGGAGACGTGATAGAAGTGCACAAAATTATGTATGGTGTGGAGAACGTGGATAGGGAGATGTGTTTTTCCTCTCCCATAATACTAGAATCCAGGGTCATCCCATGAAGCTGGTTGGTGGGAGATTCAGGGCAGATAAAAGCAAGGACTTTTTCAGACAGCATGGAATTCACTGCCGCAACATGTAGTGATGGCCACCAATTTGGATGGCTTTAAAAGGGGGTTAGACGAAGTCCTGGAGGAGAAGGCTATCCATGGCTACTAGTCCTGATGGCTAAGTGCAACTTCTGGTATCAGAGGCAGTAAGCCTGTGTGCACCAGTTGCTGGGGAACATGGGTGGGAGGATGCTGTTGCACCATGCTCTCCTTGTGGGTCCCTGGTCAACAGCTGGTTAGCCACTGTGTGGACAGAGTGCTGGACTAAACAGACCCTTGGTCTAATCCAGCATGGCTCTTCTTATGTACCCCCATCAGAAATATAATACTGGCCTTCCATACAAGGGCTGTTGTAAAAAAAAAAAAATACTGAGATATCTTATGTAAAACGTTTAACAGTCTACAAAGAGCTTTCTAAATTATTGTCCTCATTTAGGCCTTTTTGGCCCCGAGGGTTGCGTTGGGCAGTGCCAGGGGGCCGGAAACGTGTGCGCATGTACACACAACACACTCCCACAAAATCGTTGGGGTTTTTCCCAACCGTCTGCTACCTTTGAAATCTTGCGCTGATATAAACATCTGCGGTTGTGACCCCAAGGTTATGAAGCAGCCATATCCAGCTGAAGGCTCTCGGGCGTACCTCTCCAGATCAGAGAGAAGGGAATAGCTTCTCTTGCTAGTGCTAGCAAGGAAACCCCTTCCTTACTTCTGATCTCTCAGCAGAGATGGGAGATAAGGGATTCCCTTGCTAGCATGAGCAAGGGAAACCCCAGGCATTCCACAGTGCCAGATGCAAGGGCGGGGTGGGGAGGGTTGTGCAGGCTGCCAGACATGATTTAGCAAGCCAAACTTTCTGCACCCCTGATTTAGGCTATAAAATTAAGTCGCTCCTCTGGTTCTACTATAACTCTACAGTATATCCTAAACCAGTCATCTCTTACCTGGTGCCTTCTAAATGTGTCAGACTAAAACTTCCATCACCTAAACCAGCATGGATATCTAGGATCAAGAATGTCCTATATATCAAAAGTAAACCCACTCCTCGAATGTGGAACCTTATGTTGCCAAAAAGGAACCATCCACGCACAAGAGGGAGTTATCATCAGGCTTGATGGAATGGCAAGGCTTACAGATGTGCAAAAAAAAAGAAAAGAAAAAAACCCACAAAAAACTTTAGGGGACAAATTCTAAAGGGGGGGGGCAGAAGGCCCATGTTACGAATTGGGGAGGAGGCAGACCCCAACAGCCCACTGAAAACAGAGCAAAGAAGTATTTCAGCCTCTTAGAATGGCAGGGCAAATGGCACTAAAACCAAGAAATGGCCCAGCAATCAGTGTTGGGGGAAGGGGTTGGGAGGAACTCCAGAGGGCCAGACTGGGGCTCTCCGAGAGCCGGATCTGGCTCCCCAGGCCTAAGGTTCTGCACCCCTTGTTTTAGACAATCTTGAATCATAAGAAAATAAGAAGAGCTGTGCTGGATTAGACCAAGGGTCCATCTAGTCCAGCATTCTGTTCAATCAGCTGCCCCCAGGAAACCCACAAGTAGGACATGAGCGCATGTTCCCTAGCAAAGGGTGTACTTACAGATACTGCTTCTGATCCTGGAGGCTGCATATAGCCATCAGGACTACTAGCCATCAATAGCCTTCTCCTCCATGAATCTGTCCAACCCTCCTTTAGAGTCATCCAAATTGATGGCCATCACTACATCTTGTGGGAGCAAATTCCATAGTTCAATTATGCGCTGTGTGAAGAACTCCTTCCTTCTATTTGTCCTGAATCTCCCACCATTCAGTTTCATGGGATGACCCCACCGGGTTCAAGCATTATGAGAAAACCAACAGCCCCAGGACAGTTTTTATAAGAAGGGAGCAGGTAGAGCCATTCTTACCTAGTTCCTTCAGCTTCTGTGTATTGAGTTTGCCAGCCCGTGACTTCTCTTCCACTAGAAACCCAAAGGATGGGATACGATGAAATAATCTGAATGCCTTCATTGCAAACTGTCCATTGTCCACCAAAGTGTACGAGTCTTCTACAGGATCCAGATAAATAGTTTTCCCATTCCTCTCTTGGGACGAGACCTCCGCTGTGTCTATGGATGGTTCCTCCCATTCTTCTGCAGGGCACTGATCTGCCGTGGGCACCAGTTCGTGAACAACGTAAGGGAAGGCAAGTTGCGAGTGGGATAGCTCCATCGTTCTCTGGAGGAAGCTCCTCAGCCCAAGTGGTCCATAAATATCGACTGGTTGCTTGTTCGCGGCAGGGCTGCTCTGGAGGCTGATGGTACAGAGGAGACCGGGAAGGCCAAAGAAATGGTCCCCGTGAAGGTGAGTTATAAAGATCTTGGTAATTCTTCCTAACAACATAAGAATAACAGTGATTAAAATGGGGAGGAGTTGAGCGAACTCAGTGTGCATTCATTGGAGACAGCACACGTGAAAAATTGAGGTTTGCAGCAGAGGAAAAATACAGGACAAAACCCAACACTCAAAAGCAATAATCCCCAATGCAATTCCCTCCAGATGTATTGGACTACAACTCCCAATACCCCCCTCCCAGCCTTCCATGATCCAATCTATCTGGAGGGCACTGGGCTTGGCAAAGCCATGAAGCTCATTTGGGTGGGACAATTCATGCTCTCTCGGCTTAGCTTCGATTGCAAGCTGGCTAGAAGAGACAACGATTTAAGCACTACAAACCCTATTGCATTTCCCCCACCCCAAGAAGGTTAGAAGTGATCAGTAAGACCTGAATCAGATGTGATGCAGAAGTTCCATAAACTGAACTCCCAACTTTTTTTTTCTTAAAGTAGCCTCTGTTTTTGATGAAAGTAATAACAAGGGGAAGGGGGGGGGGGTTAACACAGTTTTCTGAATCTAAATTGCATTTCCCCCAAGTACTATAGTCAAACATGGAATTATCTTCCACAAGATGTTAACTTGGGTTGGTCTTCCAAAGGGGAGTAGACAATGGAGGATAAGGCTATCAATGGCTACTGCTCGTGATGGCTATATGATGCCTCCAGTATCAGAGGCAGCATGTTGAGGAGGGTGTTATTGCGCTCATGTCCTGCTTGTGGGCTTCCCATGGGTAAACCGGAATCTCAATGTACCAGTTCGATCTGCAAGTGGAGGCTAACACAATGGAATATTCTCTCATATGGGACAGATAAAAGGGCATCCATCTTCACACAGCGCATAGTTAAACTATGGAATTCACTACTACAAGATGTAGGCTGCATTCGGACAACACATTAGTCAACGGTGGGTTGAGTAGCCAACTCACAGTTGGTTCTTTTGTGGGTACTCCCCACACAACATATTCCTACACAACTGTGGGTGGTTGGGGCTGGCGTTGAGTGGACTAATAGTCAACCCAGCATTTGACTGACACAGCCCCCGCCCCTCTCCCCACCCTCCCTCCTCCCTCGGTCCTCCCAGTGCTATCCCAGCAGCCTCTGCAAGTTGCATCAGTTGTAGCAGAGTGGCAGCTGCCGCTTTGGTCGCTCTTGCCTCTATGGGCTTTTGTTTTAACCCATTCACCACACGCCATTAACCCACTCACCCCTCCACACAACACTTTAAACAACTGGCTTCGAGCTAAACAACTTGCAAGCCAGTTGTTTCTCTCAGTTGCTTATTTGGGCAGAATAGCATACTGTCAGTAGTTTGTGATCGGTGTGTTACCCTCCACACAACACAATAAGCAACACAATTGACGATTGTTCCCCCCCCCCCCCAGTTGCTTAATGTGTTGTCCAAATGCAGCCGTAGTGATGGCACAAATATGGATGGTTTTAAAAGGGGGTTGGATCAATTCCTGGAAGAGAAGGCTATCAATGGCTACTAGTCCTGATGGCGATGTGCTACCTATATACAATTGTTGGGGAACATGGGTGGGAGGGTGCTGTTGCACCATGCCACTTGTGGGTACCTGGTCAACAACTGGACTAGATAGGCCTTTGGTCTGATCTGGCAGGGCTCTTCTTATGGCTTATGTTCTTTTAGGTTAAAGGCAAGTAGTATTTTTTTTTTAAAAGAACTTTTCAAACAATTTCTATTGGGATAATTCCCAAATGTACATTCTTAACGTTTTTGTTTCTTGGTATCTATAGATTCAAGCCAAGAACTCATTTCTAGTGTTTTCAATGGCTACTACTCCTGATGGCTATGTGCTACCTCCAGTATCATAGGCAATATGCCTATGAGCATCTGTTGCTGGGGAACATGGGCAGCAGGATGCTTTAGCACTCATGCCCTGCTTGCGCGTTTCCTGTTGTCATCTCATGGGTCACTGTGTGAACAGACTGCTGGACTAGGTAGACCCTTGGTCTGACCCAGCAAAGCTCTTATGCCCTTATTAAAAGCCAGTGAATGGGGAAAAAAACATATATAAAGCTGTTACTCAAACGGAGGGGAAATTCTAATGAACAATAAAAGGATGTAGAGTGGGTGCTTTCCTTCTCATATTTTTGAGAACTGCCTCCAATGGCTCCCACGATCCCCTTCACTCCCCACCGCCTTCAAAACTTGGAAAATGCGAGACTTCTTTCTCTCCCTCTCTAGCGCCTGGCCTTGCTCTCCCCCTTCCCCCCTTTGCCTTTCTATCTTCCCCTCCCTCCCAACCTCTAGCCTCACTGTTTCTCTCCCAGCCACACACACCTCTTGACTAGCCAGGCCCCCACGTCAACCATTATGCGACCAGCCACATCCTCCGCGGCAGCCATTTTGTGGTGGCGCCCACAGCAGTTCCTTAAATTCCGAGATGTGCCCAGGGGGCCAAAAAGGCTGGGGACTCCGACCTCAACCATCTCTTGTAGTCTCTAGTCCAGCCTTTTTCAACCTGGCATTCTCCAAGTGTGTTCAGATACAGTTCCCGTAATTCCCAGCCAGTATATTGCCAGGGGATTATGGGCACTGTAGTCCAACATTTGGAGGGTCCAGATTGGGGGAAAGCTGGACTAGCCAGAAGCACATCGTTTTCCAACACTGCATCCAACGAAAGAAGCGTTGCCCAGATAATAATAACCACCACCACCACCACCACCACAACAACAGAACATCCAGGACTGACCTGCTTTCAAACTGCTTTTCATGAACTGGGTTTGCGTCCCCTCGCCACAGTCAAAGAGCCAACACTCTCCTTCGAAACGGACAACTGTAGCAGAGGCCCCTCTGGTTGGAGATGGATACGCGGCTCCTGTCCCCAAAAAAGTGACCTCCATTGACATGTTGCTCAAAAGCAGAGCAGCCCCTAAAAAAGACACAGCAAGACATGCAAATCTGATTTACTTTTGGCATTCCGGACCCACAGTCCAACACATGTTGTTTTTAAAAATAAAGCTACTGGATATCACAATGTACGGGCAAAATTATGACTGGAGCATCTCCCTCATGAGGGAAGGTTACAACTGCTAGGATTGTTAATTGTTGTGATGAAGAGGGAATTTCACCAGGAACTAACTGCATACAAATTACACTGGCTGAAATTCCCTTTTCTCTACAACTGTTAAAGTTACATGAGCCCTGACCTGGATTTTATCTGGTCAGCCTACTTTGGGTGCCTTTTTCCCAAAGAGCAGTGTAAAAACGCTTCACGCAAATAAAACTGATATTTCCCTACTCATTGAATTGCTACCACCCACTTCAATCCTGTCTGCGCAGGCCCGTGTGGACCCGATGGATAGACACGGGAGAATCAAACGATGAAACTGTTTTATGTTTATGTTTTTAAATTTTGTATATTGACTTATTAGTGTTAAATCTTTTAATTTTTGTAAACCGCCCAGAGAACTTTGGCTGGGGGGGGGGGGGTATATAAGTGTAATTAATAATAATAATAATAATAATAATAATATACCACTTCAGACCGCGGATGACTGGATGCACGAGTCAACGTTCCCCCGAGGAAAAAAGTTCTTGCATGTAGAAAGTTAGCATGCCAGGTAGCACGGATAGGCTTCACCTTCGCCCTGACACGTGTGCGTGTTTTTTCACGTGCGTGGGATTTCCCACCCCACCCCAAACTGAAGAACAAACGCCCAGCCCCCCTCCTGCGGCAGGAAGTAGTACAGTCCAGGGAGACCTTTACCACCGGCGCCTATAATAGCCGAGGCTGTGAAATCAACACGGTGCGTCATTTCTACCCACCTCGGCCTCTCTCGCTCGGGGTCCTGCTAGCATCACATCAAGCCTCCCTTACTTGGCAACCAAATTAATTTTCGGAGCAGGAAAATGCAGATCAGACATCTTCCAAGCAGCGGGAAGGGAAAGACTAAACTGCCCTTTGCAAGCTCGTCCTCCTTCTTGCACGAGGGTAGTTATTCCTCAGGTTCAGGAAGTGAAAGGGAAAAAAGGAATAGATTCCGGGGCTGAGCCTTTCAGCAGGAGGAGGAGCCATCCAATACCATCTGCCGCGAGAGGACGAAAGAAAAAATAGCTGCAGCCCCCTGGGCGTTTTAGAAACAACTGCAGAGAAAGCGGGTGGAAATCGGAGAAAAGCGCTATGGGTTGCCAACTTTATTTCCCTGGCAGGGCTCCTCTGCCATCAGTATCTGCGTGAGAGGCAGAAAAACCAACAGGTGCGGCGCAGCTGTTCCCAACATGTGCTGATGGGGGAAGGTGCGCGTGTTGAATTTTTGCCTGAGCAGCAGTTAAAAGCACATAGGAGAGTTTCTTTTCTCTTCTTCCCTGGCTCTGGGGTGGCAAGAGAAAGATTGTGGAAAGGGGAAGATAGGGTTGCCAACTTTTTTCTGACAAAGCTCTTCTGCCCGTAAAAGGTGCATGACAGGCAGAAAGTTAACTGGCGCAATGTTTTCTAGGGGTAATGAGTAAGGTTTGTGCTTGCTTTTCATTTAGTTGTTAATGGGAAAGAAACTCTCTTTTCCCACCCCAAGGCTGAGGTGTAGGAAGGGGGGGACAGTGAGAGTTGCCAACTTTTTCTCTCTCTCAAGGCTACTCTGCCACTAACAGCTGTGGGGAAGGCAGAAAATAGGCACCTATTCCAAACATAGAAATGTAAGTATGGGGAAAGCTGGAACCCCTGAATATCTCTCTTTAAGGCAGCAGTTGAAGCTTTAAGCTCCCTGTGCAGGTAAGGGGAAAAGGAGACTGGTATTTCTGGATCAAAATAACAGCTTGATTGGAGAGGAGAGGAGGGGGAAGTCCTAGTGTCCCCCCAACACACTTTGATAGCTTATTAATTTCACAGATGAAATACAGGTAAATTTCTCAAAGCCCACTTCTTCTGCAGAAGCAGTTTCCCTTAAATCCCAGGTGCTAAATTGTTGGCTATCCCAGTGATGGGACAGCCAACACTAACTTGGCTGACAGTGTTCATTGAGGTCATGCTCTGGCTAATGTTAACTCTTTTTGAACTATCCTAGCTTCTAATGGCTGTGGATGTGCTGAATGGTGCCTGGCTGTGGGTAGGGTGACCATATGAAAAGGAGGACAGGGCTCCTGTATCTTTAACAGTTGTTTAGAAAATAATTTCAGCGGGGGATGAAATTCCCAGTTCATCGCAACAGTTTAAGCTGCAGGAATCCTGCTCTCTATTGTATCTGGTCAATAGGGCAGGGCTCCTGCAGCTTTAACTGTTGGAACAAAGAGGGAATTTCACCAGGTGCTGCATACATACAAATGACACCTGCTGAAATTCCCTTTTCTATACAACTGCTAAAGATACAGGAGCCCTGTCCTTTCCATATGGTCACCCTAGCTGTGGGCTAATCAACAGAAACTCAGTCCAGACAAGACTGAGATGCTGTTAGCGGGTGGTTCTTCTGACCGGATGGAAGGTGTTCAACCTGTTCCAGATGGGGTCGCGCTACCCCTGAAGAAGCTAGTTCGTAGTTTGCGGGTTTTCCTAGAACCACCTGTCACTTGAGGCTCAGGTGGCCTCCGTGGCATGAAGTGCCTTCTACCAACTTTGGTTGGTGGCCCAGCTACGCCCCTATCTGGACAGGGATAACCTGGTTTCGGTTGTCTATGCTGTGGTAACCTCCAAGTTAGATTATTGCAATGCGCCCTACGTGGGGCTACCTTTGAAGACGGTTCAGAAGCTGCAGTTAGTGCACAACACAGCAGCCAGATTAATAATGAGGACCAGGAGGTTTGAACATAGAAGACCGATTCTGGCCTGCTTACATTGGCTGCCTGTATGTTTCTGAACCCGATTCAAGGTGCTGGTCTTAACGTATAAAGGCATGCATGGCTTGTGACCACAGTACCTGACAGAATGCCTCTCCCACCTTGAACCTACCTGTACACTACACTCAACACCTAAGGTCTTCCTCTGGGTGCCTACTCCAAGGGAAACTCAAAAGGACAGCAACAAGGGAGAAGGCCTTCTCAGTGGTGGCCTCCCAATTGTGGATCTCCCCAACAAGGCCTGCCTGGTGCCAGGTCAAGACTTTTCTCCCAGGCATTTAACAGCAAATGTTGAGTTTTAATTGACCCCATATCTGTCTTTAGGTCTGGCTGAGAGTTCAAAGTTGTTTTTAAATGGATATTATCTTTGTATATTGTCTGTTTTTATGGTTTTAAATTTTGTATATCGATTTTTAATGTTTTAATCTTTTGTAAAACTGTGACATTTTCCTCTATCTCTGTCCTACAGCATTGGGCCAGTTATGTCCCTCCAGATATTTTAGCCTACAACTTCCATGATCCTTCACTATTGGCTATGCTAAGTCTGACAGCAGTTATAGGCCAAAACATCTGGTGTGCCCTATAGTGGCCCACTCCTGTAATGCCTCTGAGCAGGGGCCATTAGCCATGTGGGCTGGGGATTATGGGAACTGTAGTTTGACATCTGGAGGACACTAGATTGAGGAAAGCTGGCAGAACAGATGGTAAGCACTAACTAGTAGCAGAATAATAATAATTGTTGTTGTTACTATTGTTATTATTATTTCTTACCCGCCTCTCCCTCTGGATCGAGGCAGGGAACAACATTAAAAGCAAATGATATAAAATATATAAAACTGATTAAAAACATATAAAAACTAATACATTATTAAAATACCAATAAAACTCTTAAAATTCGACTGGGTAGGCCTGCCGAAAGAGATCAGTCTTTATAGCTTTCTTAAATTCTGGAAGACTGTTAAGTTGGCGGATCTCTTCCAGCAGGCCATTCCACAGACTAGGAGCTGATGTAGGGGAAGCTATATCACTGAAAGAACTGGGGTGGGGTGGGGTGGGGTGGGGTGGGGTGTGTAGCGGAGCAGTGGAATGGTTACCCAGTGCGGAAAATAGGCTGTTTTAAATCTGCTATTGCATTTCAAATCTCTGCAGTGCTGCTAGGTTTTACTCTGGATGCACTTTTATACGTCAGCTTTAAGTCACTGTGGGACCAGTAAGCCATTCTCTCGGTCCCACCCCATCACAGGTATGCCTGGTGGGAACGCAGGAGAGGGCCTTCTCGGTGGTTGCTCCAGAGCTCTGGAACTCCCTTCCCAGGGAAGCTAGACTGGCTCCCTCTTTGGTGTGTTTTCGGAGGCAGGCAAAAACTTTCTTATTCCGGCAAACCTTTGGTGAATAATGTGGACCTTCACCTATGTTTAAGACTTTTTAAATTTAATATGTATATTAAATGTTGAAATGTTTTAATATTGAAACCTATTTAATTGTATTTTTTAACTTTTGTATATTTCTATTTATAGCTTCAGCTGTGGAGCTGTATATAAATGCAATAAATAATAAATAAATAATTTTGTAAAGCCACCTTAAGGCCCAGCATTGGGCAAAAGGTGGGATACAAATAAAGATAATGATTATTTTTAATAATAATAATAATTATATTTTATGCTGTGCTTTTTTGGATTTAATTTTTGTGAACCGCCCAGAGAGCTTTGGCTATTGAGCAGCACAGAAATGTAATTAAACAAATAAAATAATGCCATGAAACATACAACACAGGCAAAAGACTTTTATTATGAAAAATAGAAGACCGTAATACATTTTTCAGTACAGTTACGATATTACCAAAGGAGAAAAATAAATTCACGTTTTTAAAAACAGTGTTCATTTTAAGCCACCTAAGAGACTTTTTTTTTTTGCAATATTCTGAAGGGGGGGTATATCCTGAGGGTTTATATTTTGACTATGCGAGAACTCCTCTCACAAAAGGCATTTGATTTAACTGTGTTGATACATACACAATTATCGACGGAATGAAATGTTAACTCTTGACAGTTACCTTTCTTTTGTTGCCCCTCTTGTGACATTATGATCTACCAAAGATGGGTGGGCTTCCCAAGACCCCTCCTGGATTGAAGCAGGAGAACAGAAGAGCTACTGCTCACCTTCTCCTACTTTGATTATAAGGAAAGGGTCCCTTTTTCCTGTATAGTTGATCCCAGCTCCAGGGCCAATTCCAGGAATTATGCCAGCTCACAGCAATCACAAGGAAATGACCACACTGATTTCCAACTGCATCAGCTGGGTGAACTGGTCCTCAGCTGACACTCGACGGATGATCGATCGCGCGCGAGAGAGACATGGGCTGGGTTTTCCAAATAAAAGAAGAATTTCATCCCAATCCCACCCACCCCCACCCCAAACCTCTCAAATCTAACAAGTTATACAAATCAATGGCTTTTGCGGTGCCACTGTGTCCCACTGAAAGGCCAAATGATGCTCACGAACGGCTATCTCCGTGCCCAGGCCTCAAGATAAATCATGAAATCTAGCTGTTAAAAACTATTTATAGAATAAATTAAAAGGAAAACAAATGCCAGACGGGGTGTTGGAGAATGGGAAAGTGCAATGGATAAAGCCATGTTGTAAGGCAAAAGGAAATAAATCCCCTTATAAAAGGGACAAAACCTCAGGTGAAACTTTTGTTTCCAAAAATAAAAAATATACTGCGTTTTAGATTTTTTTTTTTAACAGCATCGGTAACACCGGCCTGTTTGAGGAGACTAACGTGCGGATCCACACAGCTCTTTACTCGACATGTATATTCTGTGCCCGTGTTTATTCCCTTATTTTCCAATTGTGATGTATTTGCACTGAAATTATGTTTTGGCATTTGTTCAAGATCCTGTTACAACTGACTTGAATGGAAGGAAGTCCAGGCTCAGATGCTTGGGAAAGGAAGATCTAGGGGGATCAGAACTGAATCACACACTCAGCAAAACCTGACCTCTCTGTTTCACACTGCAGGTGGATCACTAAATGTTTGAATATCACCTCCGCACCCCCCCACACACACACACTAAAAGAAACACACCTCCATGCACATACAGAACTTATATAGAGGGTTCAAGGCAGCTTTCCCCTTGACGCGTATATTTTATCTGTGCAGGGTTTTCTCTCTCTTGATGTTGGCAAATGTTTAAGCATATGATCTCCACCTGCAGTTGCACAATGCAACTACAAATACATCACTTGAGTCTGCTATTTACGTAAGCTCAGTATTTATAAGTGCAGTACTGGGGTGGATATCATTAAAGGAGAACTCCTGAGTATATCCAATCAAAAACATTAATTTGTGTGCATAGCTCCAGGTCAGACACTTCTAGAAACTAACAAAATCTTGGGATGGATCCCACGCTGGTCATCCACTAGCGGAACGGATTTATTCTCCCCTCTGTGGCCCTTTGGCCCCTCCCAAATCTGCTTGATGTTTGGGGGATCCTTGGGAGCAGATTTGGGGCACATGCAAGGGGGAGGGGAGGACAAGGAAGTCCCATCGTGCCAGCATAAGTTCAATACAACATTGGATCCAACTCTTATGTATCCCATTGTGCGATGCTATTAAGCAGGCAGACCTTTTCAGACAATGGGAGCATAACCAAAAACTGTAACTAGAAAAATGGCCCTTGAAATACTCCATAAAATGCTCTATACATCCAAGGCATTGCAGAACATGTGTATGCTGCGTGTACGGTCCAGACTTAAAACCCTTTGGGCATGTACAAGAAGTCCTGCGACACAGGTCAATTTCCCAAGTCTGTTTAGAATGCAAGTTGCTGTTACCCAATTGTTATCGGAAAAAGCCCCCTTCCCGATTTCTGAAAATCATCTCAATTTTAGACCATCCCACCTAACTCTTTCAGGGAGGGGGGATTGGTTCTGACTATGCCTCTATACAAAAATTAGCTGTGTAGCAATGCACAGGATGGGGCATATTGGCACAGGTGAAAACTTCTATTTCAAAACAGCTATACATATAACAGATCTAGGAAATCTGTACTTTGCAGCAGCTTAGTTGTACGTGAGCTGTGCTCCCTCCCCACTACTCACCAACCTGTTCCATCCAGAGTATGATCCTTGCGCCATCATCTGCATGGCGTCAAGATACCTCTTGGAACTGGATATGCCCATGTCCCATATCTTAAGAGGCACAACATAGCCAATGATCCTTACTATCACGGTGGAATGGCAGCAGCAACAGGTATGTTAACAGCCACAGCCTTCTTTTCTAACAGGCATACCCTTAGAAGAAGTGGGCAGATTTACTTATGTTATAAGGGGCTTATTTTATATTGTTTTAATGAAGTTTTGTGATTATGTTCTTATATATGGCATCTGATAACATTTTCATTCCACTGTTTGGTGGTTTGAGCTTCCCTTGACAGAAAAAGAGACTGAGATAGAAATTCTGTTATAATTGAAATACAAGTCAAGTTTCACAGTAGCTCCGTATCCAAACTTCTAAATGTACAGAACTTCTTCCAAGTAATATTACATTCATTATTTAATTAGGGAACCAATTGACGTTTTTCTTTCTTTTTTGGTTAGTGCGCATTTAAGATTTACTTCTCCAAAGGGTCAACTTACATGTGCTTACAGATTCCCAGAAATATCTGTGCTTTCTAAAAGGCCTGGTAGGTAAGTGTTTTAAAATAAATAACTGTAAAATAAAGATCTCAGAACTAATTTCTAACAACATGCCCTGAATCCAAAGCTGGGAGGGGCAAGGTGGGGGAAGAATGATTTCCAGGCAAAATTCCTGATTGCCTGATTCACATCACAGAATTTGGGACATTGAGATGGAGGTTGAAAAGATGTTTCCCAATGCTGAATGAATCAGCAGCCCTGGATTCAAGGTCAAGGTCTGCAACTATCATGCAGGGCAAAAATTACTTGAAAAGGCAAACTGAGTAAAGATTATATCCCACAGATACATTGGTTGTTGGGAGGAGAAATTCTAAGCCCGTTTGCACGCAATAATGCCATAACATGTACCACCACTAGTTTGGATATGCAACCTCCAATTGGAGGTTGCTCCCCGTGTCATGTGAATCCAGACACTATGGATGAATCATGGGTTAAACAACCCAAAGTTAACCTAACATCTCATTGTTAATTGACCTGCAATTTGCCACCGTAACATGTGAACTGTGTCAAGGAGTTGGAGGGCTGCAAAATCAAAGTTGCATCAGACGCTGTAAAATTCAGACCCAATGTCATAGATTCTGGAGCTACATGGATTCTGGGGGTTTAAACCATGCTTGCCAGCAACATCAGTTTTTTCCTGACAAAAGGTGTGTTTCGTCGAGTTAACAAGCACAGAGTTGCTTAGCTGAAGCTCACAACAGGCAACTAAGCATTTTTTTTCCTGCAGAGGGAACAGGAAGCCTGTAAATCTGGCATTGCCCAATCCAGTACACAAAACTCAATACATCACACAGCCGCAAGGGCCCACAAGGCCACAGAAAGACAACCAAAGTATTAAAAGGGTCGGAGCAACGTATTCAGCAAAATCCAGGGGTAAAATCTTTTCTGGACTGGTCCATTTTAGGCTGCAGGTGGGGGACTGCATGTCTGAATGCGTCCCACATTGAAAACAAATTCCCTATACCTAGAAAAAAATAAAAAAATAAAGGCATGCCAGAAGATTAGGCCAAGCCTTTTCCCCTGACTTCGGTTTTTTTTTTGTTGTTGTTCTCAATGAATTTGTCATAGAAGCAGCATTCAAATATTCAACCCACCAACCCCCCCACCCTGCAGCCTGAAATGGGACAGTCCAGGAAAAGCTGTAACACTCTCTTCTGCTGGATGTATAAACTTGTTCTGTAATGAGTGGGATGACAAGGAAGAATTAAGGATTTTCCTGTACGTGGCTCAGTTACCTTTGTAATGAACTTAACGTATCAAGAGATTCATTTCCTGACAATCGCTTAATTCAGGGAAATGTGGGTCATCAGAGGGAAAATCCACGCCACGAACACTCAATCCAAGCTACGGTTTTTGCATAACAAAAAGTGATGTTATCAGGCTCAAAATATCCTGATTTGAACAGTGCTCTGGAAAGGGGTTCCCTGCAGAATTTCAGATACCACCTGAGGAGTGGGGCCTTTGGGGGGAGGCTGTCAGCGTTTTTCTGGCGAGTATGACGTAGATGCTGGCCAGTCGTACATATCTGGTAGAAAGGATTCATACTCGTAGTTCCACATCCTTGATCTTATGTACTGGCTCTTGTCCATAGGCTCGGGGTAATGGAACGCCATGTGGTTGGCATACAGAAATTCCATAACCTGGAGAGAGAAAAGGAAAGAAAAAAAAGATGATATTGCTCTACAGCAGCCTTCCCTAACCCGGCAGCCTCTAGATGGGTTGGACTTCAGCTCCCATCATCCCCAGCCAGCCTGACAATGGGAGCTGTAGTCCAAAACATCTAGAGGGTGCCAACCTGGGGAAAGCCGATCTACAGGATCCCAAGGTCTACCTATTCCCATATTGGGGTTCCAACAGCGGCCAAGCAAATGCCTCTGGAAAATTCACAAACATGGCTTGAAAACTATGCTTGCCCCCGGCATTTGGTACTCGAAGGTTTACTGCCTTTGTACATGGAAGTGTCCATTTAATGCTCATCGCCACGATCCAGCCCTTGTTCAAACAACCGGAGAGGAGTGTTTGCGTGCATCCCATGTCAACGCTTCCAATTACTGGAATATCAGGGCAGCAGGAGGTACTATTCCGAAAAATTGGGATGGGCTGTATGGTCTTTCAGAACACATTCTTCCTCCTCCTCCAGTCATCTCCCAAAGCATACACTTACTTTAACAGCGATGTTCACAGAAACCTCCCTGATGTTGGAGAGTGCAGGATAAAGTCTTCCCTCGGCAAGTTCTTCCTCGCTCAGCTGCTCTGTCAAAGTCTTTTAATACAAAGGGAGGAGGAGAAGGAGTCTTACACAGGAGTAAACCCCAGCCCCAAATTGTTGGCACTCTAGTCAGAGAGTTCGGGCAGAAAGCGTTACAGACCAAAAGGCCATTCGGCAGCTGCCTATAACATTAGCTCCACCCTGAAGTGTCCTTGAGAGGGAACAATCTGCACTGGAGAAGCAGCAGGAAGAGATGTCTAACCGCTTCGTCTCATCACTTCCCCCCTGAATCTCTCGCTGCTTTTAGCCATGCTGGGGTTCTAGACCTGAGTGACCTTGCAAAGGCAGGTCTAGAACTTGGGAATCTGCCTGGGGGTGGGGTGCAAGGAGCTGCTGGAGGGGAGTTTCAGAGGAAATTCAACAGCAGGGAGGATGAAGCATCCCATCTCGTTGGCTGATTCTCTCCTGCAAATCACCCTTTGTAAGGACATACAAAGGGTGAATTGCAGGAGTGCTGGATTACTATTCTAATCATAGAATGGCAGAGTTGGAAGGGGCCTATAAGGCCATCGAGTCCAACCCCCTGCTCAATGCAGGAAGCCACCTTAAAGCAGACCTGATAGATGGCTGTCCAGATGCCTCTTGGGTGGGAGAGCCCACGACCTCCCTAGGTCATTGGTTCCATTGTCGTACTGCTCTAACAGTCAGGATGTTTTTCCTCATGTCCAGCCAGAATCTGGCTTCCTGTAACTTGAGCCCATTACTCCGTGTCCTGCACTCTGGGTTGATCGAGAAGAGATCCTGGCCTTCCTCTGTGTGACAACCTTTCAAGTATTTGAAGGGTGCTATCATGTCTCCCCTCAGTCTTCTCTTCTTAAAGCTTTAACATGCCCATTTCTTTCAGTCTCTCCAAGGGTCCATCTAGTCCAGCACTCTGTTCACACAGTGGCCACCCAACCAACCGTCGACCAGGGAACCACAAGAAGGACACGAGTACAACAGCACCCTCCGCCCACCCACCCCATGTTCCCCAGCAAATGGTATATATAGACGTATGTCTACTGGATAGTTTGGCCCTACATTTATTCAACCACAAAGCTAAAAGGAAATCCCTAACATATACCATACAATTTCCACTACATACGGCCACATTTTTTTATTTCATTTTTGTCTACAGCTAACACTAGGTCACATTTAGATTTACAAGTCTGCTTATTTGCAATCAGCTCATCACAAGCAAACATTTCTCCTCACAAAACCCATTGAGACAGATGTCCAAGCTGCCACAGGACAACTACAGCCGCAGTTGCCCTTCAGATGCTTTGGACAGCAACTCCCATCAGCAAGGCGTTTCCGTTCGGTCAACGAAGACTTGGATGTGATTTGCGGTCGAAGTCTGCAAATGTCCAAGCTTGCAATGTTATTCGTAGACACACACACCCCAAAATGCATTTGACAGCATGCGTACATTTGAAAAATGTGCATGAAAAAATGCGCAATTTGAAAAATGTAAAGAAATACACTTTAACCAAAGGAGAAGAAGGCGTACATTGCAAAGGTGCACACAACTGATGCACACATTTGGAAAAGCACTCAAGACAAGATGCCCGGATTTTCGTGTGAAAAGATAAAAGCAAACCTCGCAATCTGATATGGCCTCAAGACGGAACGAGCTGCAGGATGGAATTTGGAAAACTTCGGAGAGCTCGAGGTTTGGTGATTTGCACATCCCTTGCGCATCATGTCCAGATCCCACCCACATAGCAGAGGGAGCATGAAAAGCTAGCCTTAGCTACCATGTGGTTTGACTAACAACTCTTGAACCAGCCATTTCTGTTTATTTATTATAAATAGATAATTCTAATTAAAAACTGAAGCTCTTTTCGAGCCCCTTTAGTAAACAATAACAACAACAACAACAAAAACGCACATCAGTTTGGCACTTGCATTCAGTCTTTTTCAATCTGAAACCCCTCCAGAAAACGTACTATTTCACTCACCAGACACTCCGTCCAACCCACTTATGGCCACTTACCTTTGCAGCCTCCAAGAAGACTTTATCGCTAATATGTCGAACACCACTAAGAATAACAGCAAGAGCAACACCTAAAATACAGAAGTTTATCAATTATTCTGCAAAATCATTCCAATTTGTTGATTTAAAGGATTTTTATACCGCTGTTCATTTAAAAGTTCACAGGGTTGTATGCTACTTTGAAAAACAAACAAACCACTCTCCACAATAGCCAGCAATGCAACAAATAATGAGAAAACAGCAGTCATTGATAAGAATGTTTTTTTCCCCTTAGTGCTAGGGAAAGGCAGACTTTCTCTAGCACTGACCACTGAGGAGAGAAGCTGGTGGGCCAGATGGGGAATCTCCGTGGGCCACGTCTGGCCCAGGGGCCGGAGGTTCTCCATCCCTGCGTTAAATAAGGTAACAGCAAACATGGCAACAGTCAGTCAAAAACAACAGAAGAGCAGCTCTGTTGAATCAGGCATGTGGTCCATTGAGTTCAGCATCCTCTTTCTCACAATGCTCAACCAGAGCTCTGGGAGGTTCATAAGCAGGGCATGATGGGAACTGTAGCCCAAGGCACCAGATTGGGGAAGGCTGCCTTGTACTATATAAGCTGCTGCTTACTATACAGGGTGCTATACTCATTCCCTTGTACTATATAGGGTAATAAGTAATGATATAAACCATTACTTATATTTATATATCACACCGAAACTATATATAAATCATTATAAGTAATAAAAGCTGGGATAGTGTAGAAATGCAAATTCCCCAGTGCTGTTACAAGCCAAGGGTTCCCCACCCCCCCATGTATCCTTGCCAGCACAAAAGCAGCTCTGACAAAATAGGTCTCTAGATTCACACACCCCACCAGTGGTGGAGACCACATGGCCCTCCTGCAGACGGACGGCAATTCCCATCAGCCCCAGCCAGCATAGCTGGGAGAAGCGGTTCAACAACATCTGAAGGGCCACACCTCCCAGACCCCTGTGCTAATAGGGGAAAACAGGAAGGTGCCCAGGCTTTACCTGGGAATATGTAAGCATTGTTTCCCTGGCCTGGTTTGAAGGATCGGCCATCGCTCAGCTTCACTGGCTCAAATGGACTTCCGCTCGCGAACAGACAACGCCCCTGCCAAGCAGGGAAAAAAGAGGAAACAATACTTTTGGAAGCCAGTTCTGCAAATGTTCACATCGCTCCTAGTACTTGCAAATCAGAGAGAAATACGGACCCAAACTCTGCTGCGAGCCTTTCTATACCTGATTATCTGTACACTGGAGAGCCGGTGCACCTTTTCTTACAGCCAGACAGTTTGGACAAGGCTCCAACAGGATAGAAGCCAAAAAGAAAAGGAACCCCAAGAAGGAAGCCCAAAAAGCCAAAGGAGTGGAAACGGAGATGAGATTTATTGGAAGATAAATTTACCAGCACGTATCAGACTACAAGGTCCTTCTTCAGGGTAGTTCAAAACAAGGTGCAATAGCAATTCTCTTACAAATAAATGCTCTTCCAATAAACCTCATCTCCATTTCTACCCCTCTGCCTTTGGCTTTTTTTTTTTGGCTTCCAACAGAAGAGCACAATAAAGTGCACAGAACAGGATCTGCCCACCAGGCACACCGACTGGATAGACATGTGTTGGACACACGTTTTTGTAGGGCCTACACACAAGGAGTCCAACGTGTATAGTGAACTGTTGCACTTCTACGTGAAAGTGAACTGTTGCAAAATCTGGCGGGGGGAATTGCACTGTTTGGACTATGTAGATGCTCTGGGTATCGAATGAGCATTTGCATGGAACACCTAGAGGGAAAACATACTCCTGGTGGGCAGGTGAGATCCTGCTCCAACACTCATTGTCTGTACTGGAACCACCCCAGATGGTATCTCTGTCTAGGATAACACATTAACATGTAAAGGAGTTTGTGTGTTGGAGGAGCATTAAAAAAACCAACCCCCTGACCTGCAGAGTGATTAGGCACAGTGATTTTGCTGAACACAGAGCTTAACTCTAAGTAGCTAGAGAGTAAAAGAACCAAGACATTACCACACCCTAACAGATCAGTAGGGAGGAACCAAACTTAAAGCAAGAGCTTGTTAAGAGGGGAAAAAAATATTTATCACCTGACCTTAGCAATGTTAAAGTGTGTGTGTGTGTGGGGGGGGGGGGGGGTTGCTGAAAAAAATTAGCAGGGGGAGGGGTCTTTTCCAAATTTAAAAAAAATCTCAGGTTCTTTTCTTGCCCTCAGGCCTTCGCATTTCTACTTGCCCTAATCTGAATGCCCCAGGTTGACAACAATTGGTTCCTTCTGTTCTTATAAGAACCTGGCAGTGTACATCAGTACTATTCCAATGTGATCCTACATTCTTTCAGTCCCACCAACATCCCAGGCACGCCTGACGGGTACGCGGGAAAGGGCCTTCTCGGTGGCTGCTCTAAGGCTCTGAAACACCCTTCCCGGGGAGACCAGGCTGGCTCCCTCTGTGCTACACTTTTGGAGGCAAGCAAAACCCTTTTTTGTTCTGGCAGGCTTTGGAACCACTCTGGATCTGGGTTAATGTATTGGATGTTTTTTTAATCTGTTACTATTTTAAAAAAATATATATTTTTTAATTTTGCTGCAGGTTTAATTCTATTTTAACTTTTGTAAATTTATATTTATATGTTTTAATTGTACATGTTTTAAACTTGTAAACCGCCTAGAGTCCCAGTACTGGGAAAAGGGTGGAATAATAATAATAATAGGTCACAATTATTCCATTAGTCACATCAGTCACCGGCATCACATCAAAAAACTACACAGAAAACCTTCAGAAACTGGGCCTACCAAAATACATCCACACCAACATCCAGAAAGCAGTCATACTTAAAACATGCTCAATTGTCAGGAAATTCCTGAATCTGTAAAAGACGGCATGACTTGGCAAAGCCCATCATGTCCATCTGGAAAAACTGCCATGAGTGAGAAAGAGATGGTGATGGTGATGATGATGATGATGAAGAAGAAGAAGCTAATGCATCATCTAACATTATCAACTAAACCACACTGACAGGGTTCCATTACACATGTAGCCTTATAGATCAAAGTGCACCATGTTCAGGTATCCAGATATCAGGGCTTCTAGCGGCTCAGGCAAGCCAGCCAAGCTGCCCAGCCGAGGAGAGAAAGAATATTATGACCAGTGACATTCAGAAATCTTTACTCACCTCTGTTAACGTGTAGGCATCTTCAGCAGTGCATTCTGCTTTCGTGGTCGGGTTACTGAGTGCAAATATGATCGGCCTCTGATTGATCGAGCCCATCGCTTTGATCACGTCGTGGGAAAAGAGCCGGCCAGCACCTGCGACACCTGGAATTGGGAGGGACGAACCAATCAAAAACAGGGAACAATCAATGGCTTTTAAAAAGAGGCAAGCGCATTTTCCGGGAGGGAAAAGTACAGAACGAATATCTTTGCGCCTGCAACCCCGGCCAGCCCAGACACACAGCGTGGCCACTGCGGAAACATGCAGGGATGCGCCAGAACATGTTCCTGTTACAAAACTATCTGCCAAGATCCTACTTGCCTTGGCAGCAGCAGAATGGGAAAGCACCAAATGCATCACACAAATACACACAGAACACATCTGTATTCAACAAGCTTCTGTCTCGTGGCAAGTTCATATATGCACCCAGTGACGACGAATACCTCCAGGCTCCGGTCCAGCCGTATATTGCTGCTCACTGTTGGAACCAACACAGCCAATGGATAAGTGACAGGGGGAGAGGCCCAGCTCAGTGGCAGAGCACCTGCTTTGCATGCAAAGGTCCCAGGTTCAATTCCCGGCTTCTCCCGGTAGGGCAAGGAAAGAATCCTGCATGAAACCTTGGGGATCTGCTGCCAGTCAGTGTCAGCAATACTGAACTAGATGGACCAAGGAACCGAGCAGTTCCTATGTCACAGAGCTCTTTTTATAACTGCAACATCGAGCAATGGTTTGCACAGGCCAAACAGTCGTCTGTGATCAAAGCATCGCAAGCACACCTGGCGCATCACCTCAAACGCAACGCAGGTAGCTCAGTAACAAGAAATCCAGGCCTGGTTCACACCATCTGTATGCGTGAACCATCTCCCCTGGAAAGTACTAATACAAACTGAGGCAATACAAAAGGGTACACCTGCAGTTTTATATTTGTGAGATGACCTGAGGAGCCGTGCGTGGGTGGAAGAGTCTCACAGTGCCACACTGAGCAATGTACATTATTATTATTATTATTATTATTATTATTATTATCCTGCCTTTTTCCCAATAATGGGACTCAAGGCGGCTTACAAATTAAAACATGTACAGTTAAAACAAATAGCGATATACAAAAATTAAAAATATAATTAAACCTAGTGTAATTTTAAAATATTTTAAACGTTTAAAAACATTTTAAATACACGTAATTTTAAAAATCCAAGCTATAAGCATCAACAAAGGTCTGAACTACTCCCCAAAGGCCTGCTGAAACAGAAAAGTTTTAGCCCGCCTCCGAAAGCACACCAAGGAGGGAGCCAGTCTAGAATCCCTGGGAAGGGAGTTCCAGAGCCCCGGGGCAGCCACTGAGATTTGTAAATCTGCTCTTCAGTTACAGCGGGAATAACGTTCTGCTTAACAGGAATAGCCCTGTGGCAAGACACCCAACTCCTGAGCATCTCCACAACGTCCACATTGCACCAAATCCTATTGGCAGTGCAGAGAGACATGAGCCAGCCAAACCAGAAGATTTAACGCTTGCAGGTCTGAAGCTAAGTAACCTCATGAGCTGCTCAGGGAATCCACCATTTGAAATTAAAAGCATTATTTTCTCCTGCAGCAGAACTATCAAATTAATAACCTGGTCTGTAAACATCCTGAAAGACTCACCAATGATTGCAGAAGGTTGAAGCACATTCACTGCATCTAAGAAGGACTTTGGCACCTGCTCTGGGACTGGGTGAGTGAAGGGCTCTTGGTTGACATCCACCGTTTGTTCCCGACCCTGAATATTTAAAAACAACAAATCCTTGATGGTCAGAAAACAAAAATTAGAGAGGACTGTGCCCCTCCAAACCTCAGCGGAGCCTTACCTGAACCAATAACCCAAATTTGTCAAACATCCAGATTTTCTTATAAGCTTCTTCTGTAGAAAGGCCGCTTTCCACCATAGCCATGACAATGAGGTTTGCAATTCCAAGGGCAGCCTGATGGATAAGAGAAAAACGGGGAAAGATCACTTTGCAGAGCTGTCGGCCCACTGCCTTTTAATCGATTAGTCCAGTGCTCTTCAAACTGAGCTCTGGGTTCCTTTAATTAGAAGGTATATAAGGGTAAGTAAATTTCCTGTTCAGATGCTAGCATCCCCTGCCATGATTTCTGAGTCGTGTTCTATAGCCCACTGTCTGTTCATGTGAGGACCAGGGGGTAATAATGGAGAAAGAAGAGTGGTCAGCATCTCTGCTGAACCAAGAATGTATCCCAGCAAATTTCCCAAAATGAACAGAATGTCGCCATGAAGAACCTCGACGGCGGGCCTTCACTGTTGCGGCACCCACCATCTGGAAAACCCTCCCTCGTGTGGTTCGGGAGGCAGAAAATGTAACATCCTTTAAATGCTTCCTGAAAACATACCTTTTCACACAGGCTTTCCCTGGACTTTAACTTATCTGGTTTTATATTGCCTTGGCTAATGGGCAGTATAAAAATGTAATGTAAGATAGATAGATAGATAGATAGATAGATAGATAGATAGATAGATAGATAGATAGATAGATGCAGGTAGAGTTTGATGAAGGAAGGCTCACTGGACAATGCCTCCTCCGCCCCAGACCCCTCCTCTGAGCCAGGAGGGGATCAAGGATAGAGAACATGACACCTGGGATCACAGAATTATAGTCGAGTTGGAAGGGGCCTATAAGGCCATCGAGTCCAAACCCCTGCTCAATGCAAGAATCCACCTTAAGGCAACCCTGACAGATGGCTGTTCAGCTGCATCTTGAATGCATCTAGTGTGGGAGAGCCCACCACCTCCCTAGGTCATTGGTTCCATTGTTGTATTGCTCTAACAGTCAGGAAGCTTTCCTGATGTCCAGCCGGAATCTGGCTTCCAGCAACTTGAGGCCATTATTCTGAGTCTTGCACTCTGGGATGATCGAGAAGAGATCCTGGCCCTCCTCTGTGTGACAACCTTTCAAGTACTTGAAGAGTGCTATCATGTCTCCCCTCAGTCTTCTCTTCTCCAAGCTAAACATGCCCAGTTCTTTCAGTCTGTCCTCATAGGGCTTTATTTCGAGATCCCTGATCATCCTCGTTGCCCTCCTCTGAACACACTCCAGATTGTCTGCATCCTTATTGGTGCCCAGAACTGGACCCAGTACTCAAGATGAGGCCTAACCAGTGCCGAATAGAGAACCAGTACCTCACGCGATTTGGAAACTATACTTCCATTAATGTAGCCCAAAATAGCATTTGTTGTTTTTGCAGCCATATCACACTGGTGGCTCATATTCAGCTTATGATCTACAACAATTCTGCCACTAAGCTACACAACCACCCTCCTAAAGGACCAGGTGAAGGCCGCCAACCGAGTGTGCTTCCTAAGGGCTCCCAAAATCATCCTGCAATCAGCAATGCACACATCGTTAAGGAGAAGCTTAATTTGCCCAATTAACCTTAGAGTTGCATATGCAGCTTTCCTTGGACTGTTGAATTGATTTGGAAAGTTGCTCTTTTTAAAATGTTGACAACCCCGCAAAACTGTCCCCCGCAACGTATGCAAAAGCTTTTTGCATCCCCTGATTACATTTCTCATCATGACAAAGCTATAACAGGGAGATCGCAGCTGTCCCTATTTTATTGCTCTCCCGGTTGCACAACTCACCTCTCCTGCGCCAAGGAACAAGATCTGGTGCTCTGAGATTGGTTTACCGGTAACTTTCTGGGCTGCCAACAATCCGGCTAAGGCCACCGAAGCGGTCCCTATGTAAGGAAACAAAACCTCGCTGAGCAGGGCCGAAAAGACGCGCACAGAAAGACGCATTCCGCAAAACTGGGTCACGGATTGGTGCTGGAAGCCCAAAGGGACTCATTTACCCTGTATGTCGTCATTGAAGGTGCAATATTTTTCTCTGTATTTCCTCAAAAAGCGGAAAGCGTTGTGGTTGCCAAAGTCTTCGAACTGAATGAGGGTGTTTTGGCCGTACCTAGAGGACGAGGCAAGAAAGAGAACGTTGTCAAGGAAACATAAACCTTGTTCCCCTGTCGTGGCGGACAACCCCCGTCCCGCCACCCGGTTCCCCAGCCAAAGCTGGCTTGAGCCAACGCTTGAAATAACCACACAGCAATTAAGGACCAAAGCAAGTTTATTAACACACTATCCTAAGTTAAGGCCTTGGTCAAAGCAGGAGAGGGTTGGTAGGAGAGGGGAGCAAGGGGGGGGGGGGGTGATGGGAATTGAGGTAGGTGAGGTTAGCAGCACAAAACAGGTACAAGCACTAAAACAATTGGCATCCCCCACCAATTAGGCACACTCTTAACAGTGTCAAGCCCCCTTAAACCAAGTAGGCATATAAAACAATAAAAACTCTATCTAACACCCGGCTCTATCTAACCAGCCGAAGATCACCTCTTCACCGCATCCAGGTCCGAAGAGAGAGATGAACCACCCGTCTCCGGCTTCCGTTTATCAGCCACTCTCTCGTTAGTCCCCCGCCCTTGCACCGCCTGGGAACGAAACCCTCCCTAACGGTTGTTCAGCTGAAAGCCATTAAGTCTCTGCTCGTTAAAAGAGCACCTGCTTTTCTCGGCTGGTACGAAAGAGATAAGTAGCTCAGAAATATGTCAACAAAGGAGCGCATCCTCCTCCCTCCTCTGGAAGCGCCAAGGGCCTCAGAAACCCATGTCCTTCACATCTCCCCCTTTAAGGAGATGAGACTTGGGGGTTTTCCTCCAAGTCCTTCATCTCTTCAGTAGGGGAATCTCTAGAGTCCTCTCCCCACCCTCTTTAGTTCGGGTAGGCCCGGGACAACCCATCTGCTAATACATTGTCGCGTCCTTTAATATGAGTCACTGTAAAATCAAAGTCCTGAAGGGCCAAACTCCACCGAAGTAGCTTCCCATTTGACCCCTTCACTCTATCCAGCCAACACAAAGGGGAATGATCTGTCTGCAAATGGAAATGGCGTCCCCACAGATAGGGGCGCAGCTTTCCCAAGGCCCATACGATGGCCAAGCACTCTTTCTCGATGGTGGCCAAGCTCTTCTCTCGAGGCAACAGTTTCTTGCTCAGATAGGCCACCGGATGAAGCTGATGATCGGCCCCTTCTTGAAGCAACACTGCCCCCAACCCCGTTTCGGAGGCATCCGTCTGGAGGGTGAAAGGTAAATCAAAATCTGGAGCCTGCAAAATGGGAGCCTCCATCATCTGGCCTTTCAAGGAGTCAAAGGCTTGTTGGCACTCCCCGGTCCATCTCACCTGGAGGGGGCATCGCTTTTTACACAAGTCCGTTAAGGGGGCAGCCAAAGCACTGAAATGAGGAACAAAGCGTCGATAATACCCCGCCAGGCCCAAAAAAGACTGAACTTGCTTCTTGGTGCGAGGAATAGGCCAGTTTCGAATAGACTCTACTTTAGCTTGTAACGGCTTGATCCGGCCGCCCCCCACCCTATGTCCCAGGTACACCACTTCGCCTAACCCAAATTGGCATTTGGAGGCCTTTACTTTCAAACCAGCCTCCCTCAGGCGCTCAAACACTTGTCGCACATGCCCTAGATGTTCTTCCCAAGTTTGCGAAAAAATGGCCAAATCATCTAAATAAGCGCAGGCAAAGGCCCCTAACCCATTCAGGAGCCTGTCCATCATCCTCATGAAGGAGGAGGGGGCATTCTTTAACCCAAACGGGAGTACCGTAAACTCAAACAACCCCTTGTGCGTCACAAAGGCCGTCTTGGGTATGGCATCCTCATCCAAGGGCACTTGCCAGTACCCCTTGGTCAAATCTAGAGTAGTAATGAATTTGGCGCTTCCCAATTGTTCTATCAAGTGATCGGACCTTGGCATAGGGTAGGGGTCCAACTGGGTCAAGGAATTGACCCTTCTGAAGTCTACACAGAAGCGTATTTCCCCATTGGGCTTTCCCACCAGTACCACGGGAGAGGACCAGGAGCTGTTAGAGGGCCGAATCACTCCCAGATCTTGCATGGCTTGCAATTCCCGCTCAATCGTAGCCGCTTGAGCCCCAGTCGCCCTATAAGGGCAAGAGCGGATGGGGGGATGCGTTCCTGTCTGAATGGAATGCTGAGCCCAAGAGGTTCTACCTGGGGTGGTAGAAAACAGACCTTCAAACTCTGTCAGCAACGGTCGGAACCCTCTCTGTTGCTCCGGGGTAAGGGTCGACGGCAGAAGCACATTCTCCACCCCTCCCGGTTGCTGAAACTCTGCTAGAATATCCAAAGGTTCCCCCACCTCTTCCGCCTCGGGTTGAAGTTCAAATACAAAATTTTGGCGATCAACATACAGTTTCAACATATTTACATGAAACACTTTAGGTTGTCTTGGAGTGTCTGGAAAATCTAGGAGGTAATTCACCTCCCCCACCCGCTGCTTAACCACTAATGGTCCTTCCCATTTTAAAGCCAATTTGTCCGGCTTAAGCTGTTTTAACACCAACACCTTATCCCCGGGTTGAAACACTCGCACCCGGGCCTTCCGATCATACCAGGCCTGTTGGCTTGCTTGAGCCTGGCTAAGATGGTCTCTGGCCACTTCTTGGACCCCCTGTAGCGTTCGCTGGAGGTTACGCATAAAAGTCACCACTGAAGGAGAAGTCTTGGCCACAGGTCCCTCCCATTCCTCTCGCAACAAAGTGAGGGGTCCCCGAATCTCCCTCCCAAACATCAACTCATTAGGAGAAAATCCTAAACTTTCTTGAGGAGCATCTCTATAAGCAAAGAGCAATAAGGGTAGCCCTTGATCCCAGTCAGTAGGGTGGTCCACAGCATAGGCTCGGATCATTTTCCCCAAAGTTTGGTTCAAACGTTCCACTAAGCCGTTAGTCTGATGATGATAGGGCACTGAGAAGGCATATTCCACTCCGCCAAGCTCCCACATCTTCTGGAACAGTTGGGACACAAACCCTGGTCCACGATCCGAGAGGACACCCCGGGGCATTCCTAGGCGGGCACAAATAGACAACATAGCTTTAGCCAGCATAGGGGCTGTAATGGATGACAACGGAACCGCCTCTGCATAGCGGGTAGCAAAGTCAATAACTGTTAACACAAACCGCTTTCCGGATCGTGTAGGGGGATTGAAAGGACCCAACACGTCCAGTCCAATACGTTCAAAAGGTGTCTCCACAATTGGTAACGGTTGCAATGGGGCATTAGGATGGTCTCGATTGAATCCCACTCTCTGGCAGACATCACAAGAACGGCAGTAATCTTTCACGGCTTGAGCCACCAACGGCCAATAAAATTCTTTAGAGATGCGGGTTAAAGTACGCTTCCGCCCCAAATGTCCTCCCCAGGCCGTAGCATGGGCCAGCTGAAGAACTGGCTCTCGATAGCCCTGTGGCACCACCAATTGCCGGCACACCTTCCAGGGTTGCTCTAAACCTTTAGGGGCAAACTCCCTGTAAAGGGCTCCATCTTGCCAGAAGAATCGAACTGGGTGCTGGGGGGTCACATCTACTACTCCTCTCTCAGCCTCTTCCCGGCATTCCTGAAGGGAGTCGTCTTCCCGCTGAGCGGCCTTAAAGGCGGGGTTAGGGTTGGCTGGATTTGCCTCTGATGGGATCACCGGCTCCTCCAAGCTCTCCTCTAGTCCCCCACTGGATCCAGAAACCCCTGGCTCTCGGGTCTCTTCCTCTGTTGGCTCCTCTCCTGGTTCAGTCAGGGAGGTAGAAGTCTGAGCATTGGACTGGCTCCGAGTGACTGCCCCCATAGTGGCCGCTAAATAGGCTAAGTCATTCCCTACCAAAATGGGCCAAAGGGAGTTGCTATGGACCAAGAAAACCATATCTCCTTTCCATCCGTGATATTCTGTGGGAATCTGGGCTAGAGGTAAAGTAATCGGGGGGGAACTGTAGGGAGTGACTGTAAAAGTCTGGCCCTGGAGAATTTGATTAGGGCGTACATATTGTTTGTCCACGGCCGAAAGGGAAGCGCCTGAGTCCCTCCACCCTTGACACACCTTCCCATTAAGGGTAATAGACTCACAGAACTGCAGCTGGCTCCACTGGACCTGTCCCGGTTGGACCAAGCCCAACGAGGCTCCCTCTTCGGCCCCACGACCCTCACGGGCCTGGCGAGATGCGGCGCGTGGTCTGGGAACTGGTCTCGCACTAGCCTGGGCAGGGGCATCTTCTTCCCCACTGGAGGGCCCCTCACTGTCTTCCCAGTCGGAGGCGGCAGCGGCTTGGCTGGAAGAAGCCTGCTGCGCAATCGCTCCCACCCTGGGAGTGCTTTCCCGAACTTTCTTCTCCTGTAGCTTCGGGCACTGGCGTTTAAAATGCCCCTCTTCTTTGCAATAATAACAGCCCGGGGGGGGGGGGCAGGGGTGGAAGACAGTCTGGGAGGAACTTCCCCCCCTCTTCTTTCACCCCGCACGGGCCACGGCCCGGCTCCACTCGCCTTTCCCACGGCTGCTGGAATTCCACTCCCTCCGGCGGGAGCTCCCCCTCTCTTCGGCCAAGCCGGTTTAGCTGCTTCTCTTCTCCGGTAAACTCCCATCTGATCAGCCAGCAACGCTGCTTCTCGCAGAGACGTGGGACGATGGTCATTAACTAGAGCTGCCAGCTCTTCCGGCATGGCTGCAAAAAATTGCTCCATTGCAAATATCTCATGGTATTGGGCGGCTTTGGTAGCCCCCACTGCTTCCACCCATAAATCCAGAGATTTCTCCACTCGAGCGGCTAAAGCCATAAATCCTTCTTGGGGCCCTGCTTTCACCGCCCGAAACTTCTGCCGGCAGTTCTCGGCAGAGAGTGCAAACCGCAGCCTCACTGTCTCTTTAAATTTTTCATAGTCATTAGCCTCTCGCCGAGGCACAGTTCCCATTAAGTCAGCCAAATCCCCACTGACCTGAGCCCGAAGAACCGCCATCCGCTGCGCCGGGTCGACCTCTTGGTCCTCACAAGCCAGCTCAAACAGGGTGAAAAAAGCTAAGACGTCTTGTCCTTCTTTGTAAGTGGGAAAAAGCTTTCTATCCAGCCGGCCGCCCTTAATCCCAGAGCGCTGCTCTTGAACTTGGAGCTGTAGTTTATAAGTTTCCGCCTGCAGTTTCACCGTCTCCAAATGCTGCCTCTGCGCTCGGCGTTGTTGCTTCATCAACTCCTTCATGGTTTGCCTCCATTCTTCCATACTTTCGTCTTGATCACTTCCGCTCTCACTATCTAGAGGTGGCATTTTTAGAGAGCCCGCCATCAAGCCCGAACCGCCCGGGCTAGGACTGGGGTTAACCTCCCCTGCCGTCTCTGCAGCGGAGACTTTCGCTTCTTCCTCCAAGGTGGCCTCACTCAGCTGGGCAGCTATGAGTCCTTCATCGCTTCCCCAGCCCACTGTAAGCTCTGCCGCTGTCGACGGTGTCTGTCCCATCGTCGGGGTCCAACGCGGCCCTGGCCCGGGTGTTTCTTTATCTCCTGGCATCTCTAACACTCCCTAGTTGGTTTAAGGAAGCCTCCCAGAATTTACACCCCCAATCAGTAACTGTTCTCACCGTTATTTCTCAAGCTTGGCTCATAAATCCCAACACTGCCAACCATGTCAAGGAAACATAAACCTTGTTCCCCTGTCGTGGCGGACAACCCCCGTCCCGCCACCCGGTTCCCCAGCCAAAGCTGGCTTGAGCCAACGCTTGAAATAACCACACAGCAATTAAGGACCAAAGCAAGTTTATTAACACACTATCCTAAGTTAAGGCCTTGGTCAAAGCAGGAGAGGGTTGGTAGGAGAGGGGAGCAAGGGGGGGGGGTGATGGGAATTGAGGTAGGTGAGGTTAGCAGCACAAAACAGGTACAAGCACTAAAACAATTGGCATCCCCCACCAATTAGGCACACTCTTAACAGTGTCAAGCCCCCTTAAACCAAGTAGGCATATAAAACAATAAAAACTCTATCTAACACCCGGCTCTATCTAACCAGCCGAAGATCACCTCTTCACCGCATCCAGGTCCGAAGAGAGAGATGAACCACCCGTCTCCGGCTTCCGTTTATCAGCCACTCTCTCGTTAGTCCCCCGCCCTTGCACCGCCTGGGAACGAAACCCTCCCTAACGGTTGTTCAGCTGAAAGCCATTAAGTCTCTGCTCGTTAAAAGAGCACCTGCTTTTCTCGGCTGGTACGAAAGAGATAAGTAGCTCAGAAATATGTCAACAAAGGAGCGCATCCTCCTCCCTCCTCTGGAAGCGCCAAGGGCCTCAGAAACCCATGTCCTTCACAAACGTGAACTGCTGTGCTGCAAGGAACCCTATTCATTTTAATACTCCCTGCATGCAGCTGCATCGTTGCCCTTGGAGCAACTCAAGCGGCAAAAGCGACAGCAGCACCAACTCCACTCTTCGTACATAACAACAAACAACACAGGCTTGAAAACAGCCACTTCCTGGTCACCTGTGGCAATAAAAAATCCCCCATAGGAAACCAGGCAAGAAAAATTATATAAATCATAAGGGCTCCAATGTTAATTTAACTGAAGTCCCATTCATTTCAATAGGCTTACTCTAAGTAGAAGAGGAGTCCACCCTCGAAGGTGGCTTAAAAATAATTTAAAATAAATAGGACTAACATCGGATACAACCTCGAGTTCTCCTGCCAGGCTCTGGGACTTGTGATCATATGCCCTCTTGGCTCCCTCCCTTGCCTGCCCATAACCTCTTCTGTTCCTAGAGTGTGCCATTTTTTCCTCTTATCATTTAGACTTCTCTCATAGATACAGTGCTCTTGCTGCCAGGATGTTTTTAAATATCCTTCCGCAACTCATCAACACACCAGTCTTGTGAACTAACTTAAATTCCTGTTCATAGGGTAGCTTTAGGCAAGCCATAGTCTCTCCACCTCAGTCTCTTGTTGGGTAATACAAGTGACCGTCACAGCAGCCTTGCCTTGCAGGCACATGGCAACGTTATTTCTTCACTTCATTTATATCCTGCCTTTCTGCCCAAAAAATGGTGCTCAAGGTGGTTAACAACAAAACTGCTTTAAGGTGGATTCCTGCATTGAGCAGGGGGTTGGACTCAATGGCCTTAGAGGCTCCTTCCAACTCTACTATGCTACGATTCTATGAAATACAGATGTGTGCGTGAGAAGTACTATCAG